>CM035131.1:37532141-38960266 GCA_020205605.1 Panax ginseng
ATGTTCTCATCATTCTAATAGGGTGTATTTTTGACACTTTTTAAGTCGGGTTCTCTTCACCCCATTGTTGTTCAACAAAATCAATTATTAAATGACGTATAAAATACGACACATATTTTAAGTCCTCAATATAATCATATATTGTCATGATGTTTTATAATGTATTAAGAAACTTCAACAGTCTCATACTATCACTCTACTCCCCTGTTATCCCCGCTCAACCCAGCTACTCTTATTACCTGAAAGGAATTGTGAAGCAAAAGGGTGAGCACAAATAGCTCAGTAAAGAATATTATGACTAAGATAATGTAGAAAAAATTATCCTTAGTCCTCAACAGAAAAAATCTGATAGAATACAATAGACAACAAGTTTTAGATCAACAAATGTAGTGGAAACAACAATCCATTAGAAGAGTCAAGTAGAATATAATGTCTACTATATCCTCCAAATTAAAAGTCCATTATAAATATTTTATCCCTGTAATACCCATCAACAATTCTTTGTTGTACCCAAGACAAAGCAAACTTTCATCACTTGTCTTCACCTGAACCACCAAAGATTATAGTTAAATTCACAATTCATGTTTATAATAATGTAAATCAACAGTTTATCCTTGCCACAAAGTCTTAATAGAAATTTCACTCAATATCCTTGCCCCAAAGGCTAAAGACAGTCAAATGTAATAACAAAGATCATACCAATCAATTGTCTATCTTTGCACTACGGGCTAAAGATATTCTGTGAGATCCTGAATTTTATGAAATAAAAGTATTCAATTTTTTTCTATTTTAGTAAATAGTTAAATTGATAAAAGGTTAGAGTTAAGGGTGATATTTGAAAATTTTTCAAAATAAGAAAGTTTTCATAAAATAATCGGTGATAAAAGTACAGTAATACGCTTGGTTGCATAGTAGCACACGGTATTGATTATTGATGCCTCACGGAAGAAAGTCACTCCGTTATACTCAATTATTGCTACCAAGAATTGTTGCATCATATCTCTCATATTATTGATTCAATTATTGTCACAATATCATCTGGTATAATATGTTATATTATTAAATCAATAATTGAGACGACAAAGTTTTCATATTATTATTTTTAATATTAAAAATGTCTAGAAGTTCACAAGGAGAGGTTAGATAATCTAATTGCGGCTATGATAAGGAGAAATCTTCTTAGGAAAGCCCCTCTTTCACGGGAAGCGACATTTGGTTGTTAAATATTGTGAGTTATAATATTAAAGATGAATAAGTTCGTATTGATTAAAGATGAAATTGATAGTTCCATTGTGTGGGAATTATTAGTGTTAGTGAAAATCGATATTTATTTCGATAATAATTGATGTCTGGAGGTTATATTGACCAATCGGGTAATTAATCGGATAAATGAGAAATTAATTGCTATTAATTCACATGTTTATAACTATGTGTTCACATGTGTGTACTATTGATTCACATGATTTACTATTAGGGGAATTGGTGCAAGATTGGTAATACTTGCATCACTAAATTAAAAATGAAGGTATAGATAAAGGTACTATACTATAATTAATTTTTTCACATGTTTAGAACTATTGAGTCACATGATTTACTATTAGGGGAGGTGGTGCAAGTTTGATAATACTTGCTTGACTAAATTAAAAATGAAGGAAAAGATACTGGTATTATACTGTAATATTTCGAGCCCCAAAACGTGCAATTATCAAAACTATATTTTCCTATAAATAGAACCTCATTCCTTCATTATTTTTCACCAATTCACTAAGTCTCACAAGAGCAATTATAGAGATAGAAGTTATAGAGAGAGAAGCTATAGAGAGAAAGAAGAAGCGAAGTCTGCTACTTCACTACTCTAGTATACAGTCTTCTTCTGAGGCAAGGGTTATTATTTTTATATTCTGAAGAGATATTATTTTTCATATTCGTATGAATATTATCTTTGTTCAATATTCGTAGGAATATTATTTTCATTCAATAGTCGTAAGGGTTATTATTTATTTCATATTTTGAAGAGATATTATTTTTCGTATTCATATGAATATTATTTTCGTTTAATATTCGTAAGGAATATCATCTTCGTTCAATATTCGTAGGAATATTATTTTTGTTCAACAGTCGTAAGGGGTATTATTTATTTTATATTCTAAAGAGATATTATTTTTCATATTCGTATGAATATTATCTTCGTTCAATATTCATCGAAATATTATTTTCATTCAACAGTCGTAAGGGGTATTATTTATTTCATATTCTGAAGAGATATTATTTTTCGTATTCGTATGAATATTATTTTCGTTCAATATTCGTAAGGGATATTATTATTATAGTAAGGGGTATTATTCTTTCGTATTCATGAAGAGAGTTATTTTCTTTCAATACTTGTAAGGGTTGTTATTCCATTCTTTATTATTATGTTAGAATAACCTGTCTATGTGAAGTACCGCATACATGCTAAATTTCTTCTGTTATTCCATTCTTTATTATTACATTGGAATAACACGTCTGTCTTGATCTATCGCATGCACAGTGAATTCTGTTGTTATTCCACTCTTTATTATTATGTTGGAATATCCTGTCTGTGTGGATTACGCATGACCTGGTTCCGTTCTTTATTATTCTGTTGGAATATTCTGTATATGCGGATTACGCATGAACTGATTCCATTCTTTATTATTCTATTGGAAATAACCTGTTTGTGTGGTCTATCGTATGCATGGTGAATTCTTCTGTTATTCCATTCTTTATTATTCTGTCGGAATAACCTGTCTATGTGGAATACCGCATGCATGGTGAATGATCCTTTTTATTCATTCCTTATTAAATTATGGAAATGATCTGTCTACGTGGATTACCGCATGGCGGGTGAAGATCCATTTGCAGTTTTGTATAATCTATTATACTCGTATGTGATATCATTTCTTTTGTACTCATCATGGAATATTATTTTTTTTGGTAATTTTTTTTTGAGTTACTATTCACCCGGTTACTATTCACTCTAGTATTATTCACTCAGGTATTCGAGGCACTTTTCGTGTCGGAGTACTATTCACGAGTTACTATTCACGGGTTACTATTCACCCAAATTACTATTCACCCGAATATTATTCACTCGGGTATTTGGGGTACTTTTCATGTCGGGGTACTATTTATGGGGTACTATTCCCGAAGTACTATTCACGGGGTACTATTTACCCGAAAAATATATTTCTTTTCTTTCCAAATTATTTTTGGTACATGAATATTATTCTTGAATTTTACTCTACAAAGCAGTATCATGTTGACAATTTGGATATTTTTAAACTTTGGATAAATTTAAAGTCTTTAATATTTATCCTTGATTTCGTTGGATTTGATTTCATTTGATTATAGCTTATATTGTGATGAAAGTCATCTTTGGCTTACGTGCATTGATGGACTTGGTATGATTATGACCAGGGATTATTCGGTATAATCATGACCGTAATGTAACGAATGATGTGGTAAAAGTCCTCATTGGCCTGTAGTTCATTGATGGACAGTTGTTGGTATGATTATGACCAGGGATTATTCGGTATAATCATGACTATTGATGATTACATGAATATCCTTGGCCGTGGTGCAGGGATGATTCGATTTTATTTATTAAGCTGAGTTTCAGCGATAAAGTTGATGAAAAACTTTTTAAATCAAAGAAGATAGTAGATTTTAATCTATACTTGACTCTTCTAATGAATTGCTTATTCCATTGCAGTTGTTGATCTAAAACTTGTTGTCTATTGTATTCTATCAGTTGTTATATTGTTGAAGGCTAAGGATAATTTATTCTACATTATCTTAGTCATAACATTTCTTACTGGGCTAGTTGAGCTCACCCTTTCTTTCATTGTTCTCTTCAGGAAATGAGAATATAGCTGGGACGAGTCGGGGAATGGAGTGATGGTCCAAGATAAATGGCTTTAGTAGTCCTCACTATTGTGAGACCCCGAAATTTATGAATAAAGATTTAAATTTCTCGAAATATTTTTTTGAATATAATGGCGTGGTTTGATATAATGTTATAGTTGTGGGTAATATTTACAAATTTTACAAAGTAAGCAAGTTGTTATATAATATTCGTTTGGTCGGAGAATATTCTTTTTGTCGGGGAATATCCGTACGTCGGCACAATCATTGGTGGACCCCACAACAAAAGTATTTTATCGTAGTTAGAAAATGACATAATTATCATTTTATAAAAATAACGGCGAAAGTATAACCGTTAAAACTGTTGAACTACCCGGTAGTAAAAAGTACGATGAATGGCGCTGTGGTTGCATAGTAGCACACGGTATTGATTATTGATGCTTACGTAAGAAGTCACTCAGTTATACTCAATTATTGCTACAATAATTGCTGCATCATATCTCTTATATTATTGATTCAATTGTTGTCACAGTATCATCTGCATAATATTTTATATATTATTAAATCAATAATTGAGACAACAAAGTTATTCATATTATTAAATTACAATATTTACAATGTCTAGAAGTTCTGTCAAGGAGAAGTTTGGTCATCTAATTGCGCGCCAATAAGGAGAAATCCTTATCGGAAAGCCCCCTCTTTCTTGGGAATGACCTGGTTGTTAAATATTGTGAGTTATAATATTAATGATGAATAAGTTCGTGTTGATTAAAGATGAATTTGATAGTTCCATTGTGTTGGGATTATTAGTGTTAGTGGAAATTGACATCTATTCCGATGATAATTGATGTTTGAGGGTTATATTGATAAATCGAGTAATTAATCGGATAAATGAGCAATTAATTGCTACTAATTCACATGCTTATATAACTATTTATTCACATGTGTGTACTATTGAATCACATTCTTGTACTATTAGGGGAGTTGGTGCAAGAATGATAATACTTGCATGACTAAGTTAAAAATGGAGGTATAGATGGAGGTACTATACTGTAATTCGTATTTTCACATGATTATAACTATTGATTCACATGATTGAACTATTGAATCACATTATTTACTATTAGAGGAGGTGGTGCAAGTTTGATAATACTTGCAAGACTAAATTAAAAATGAAAGAAAAGTTGGAGGTATTGTACTATAATTTTTCGAGCCTCAAAACATGCAATTATCGAAACTATATTTTTCTATAAATAGAAGCTCATTCTTCCTTCATTTCTCACCAATTCACTAAAGTTTTAGAGCAATTATTATAGAGAGAAATTATAGAGAGAAAGAAGAGGAGAAGTCTATTACCTCACTAATCCAATATCCAGTTTCTTCTAAGGTAAGAGATATTATTTGTTGTACTCGTAAAGGGTATTATTTCTTTCGTCTTCATGAAGAGAACTTCTGTTATTCCATTCTTTATTATTCTGTTGGAATAATCTGTATATGCGGACTACCCTATACTTGGTGAAATTCTTCTGTTATTCCATTATTTATTATTACATTTGGAATATCACATGCGCGTGCGTTACGCATGACACGTTCCGATTCTTTATTATTACATTGGAACATCCTGTATGTGCGGTTTACGCATGACCGGGTTCCGTTCTTTATTATTCTGTTGGAACATCTTGTCTGTGCGGATTACGCATGACCTGGTTCCATTCTTTATTATTCTGTTGGAATAACTTGTCTATGCGGTCTATCGCATGCATGGTGATTTCTTCTGTTATTCCATTCTTTATTATTCTGTTGAAATAACCTGTCTATGTGGATTATCACATGCATGGTGAATGATCTTTTGTATTCATTCCTTATTAAATTGTGGAAATGATCTGTCTAAGTGGATTACCGCATGGCGGACGAAAATCCATTTGCAGTTTTATATATTCTCTTATACTCAGTTGGTTAAAGCTTTGACTTCTATACTCCATGAAATTAGTGGAATATCCTTGATATTTGCGTTTCATCCAGTATCTTTTCATGGAAATATTTTTCTGAGCATTCTTGAATTTTACTCCACAAAGAAGTATCATGTTGACAATTTGGACGTTATTGGTTCCTTGATAAATTAATTCTTGAACTTGTTTTATTGAATTCTTATATCATTGTCATCATCCTCATGTTTATATTATGTTGAAAGTCTTCTGTGGCCTGTAGTGCATAGATGGACTTGGTATGATTATGACCAGGGATTAATTGGTATAATCATGACCGTAATGTTACAAATGATGTGGTAAAAGTCCTCATCGTTCATGAGGTGCATTGATGGATGAGTTGTTAGCATGATCATGACCATTGATGAATACACGAATATCCTTGGCCCGTAGTGCATGGATAATTTGTGGTTGTGATACTAATGAATATCCTTGCATCAGTAGTCTTGTGGATGATGTGGATTATTTATTGTCGAGTCTCGTGATAAAAATGATGAAAACCTTTTAAAACATAGAAGATAGTAGATTTTATTCTCTACTTGACTCTTTTAATGGATTGCTTGTTCATTGCATTAGGATTTGAACAAAAAACGGATATAATCGAAAAACCAAAATTAACCGAATTTTATTAACCGAAATTTATTGATAATTTGGTTATTTTTGTAATTCGGTTATATCCAAATTTTTTTTTGATTATTCGGTCCGATTATTAAAATCATCCTATTGATTTGCGAATAACCGAACATATTTATTAAAAAAAAGAAATTTAAGTTATGACTCATTGACTCCGCCATTACTACTTTCATCTTTATCACAAAAAAGACTTGGTAGTAGTTTTCAGTTGGCCATCAATTATATTTTCTCACAAGTTACGAGTGACTCTCTTTTTTCTCATCTGACGTCTTTCTTCTTCTTCTTCACTAAGATGTTAACTGCTCGTGAGTCGCGTGGAAAAACCGGTGAGTTCACCCTCTTTCTCCCTCTTCGTCTGCATATATATGTATTTCTCTTCGTCCGACACCTTCGCCCCTTCCTTCTCTTCCTCGGTTCCTCCCGCTTTCTCTCTCCACTACCCGAACCCAGATCTCAGATTTCACCACTAGTACCCCCGATTTCAGCCCCGAAATATCGATAATGAAGGTTTATAATATCCACCGCTTCGATAAATCCACTCTCCTCTCTCGGACAAGCGATGGATTTGGAGACTGGAGTGCCTTCGAGGACTCAATTCGTGGGAAAAAATCATAGATCTGTTATTGGTTCCTCTTCTTATTTTCTATTTTTTGTTCTGGATTCTGGAATTCGATTTACTTGTAATGGTAGTAGAGAGCCAGGCAGGAGGAGGCACCATGGAATCAATTAATTTCATCAAAGATCTAGAGTATTAAACAAATGTAATGTTGTGTTTATTCATAATTACAAACGATAATTTAGCAGTCATGGGTAAATGAATAATTTAGCAAAGCCTTATTCATCATTACAAACGAGAATTTGCTTGTAATTCGTGGGTAAATGAAAAGAGTAATTTTGCAGTGTTCGGTTATTACCCGAAATACCGAATTTATAATTTGGTAATTCGGTATTCGGTTATTACTAAAATTCGGTTATTAATTCGGATATTGAAAGTAGTAATATTTCGGTATTCGGTTATAATTGAATAGCCTATTCGGTTCGGTTATAACCGAATGATCAGTCCTAGCTGCAGTTAAACTTGATGTTTGTTATATTGTATCAGTTTAACACTATTGAAGGCTAAGGATAATTTATTCTGTATTATCTTAGTCATAATATTTCTTACTGGGCTAGTTGAGCTCACCCTTTTGCTTTCATTGTTCTCTTCAAGAATGAGAACGTAGCAGGGACTAGTCGAGGAACGGAGTGACGGTCCAGAGGATAGGATTAGTAGTCTTCATTATTCTATGAAATAGTGTGTTAATAAATGTATTGAGGACTTATTTTTGAGTTTGAATACTGTCTAGAAGACAATATTTGTATTAAAACTCACAGTTCATGTTGTATATTTAAGATTGTATTTGTATTATGCAGACCATGTATTTGGCGACTCGAGAATAGGTGATGTATACCTATTTTGGGGGCGCCACGGTTAGTATCAAAGCTTAGGGATATGATCCCTGGTCGATATGTGAGATAAGAACTAGGAGGAGAGGCGGGAATTCTTTCGCGCTAGTATGACTTACCTAAGTTTATTTGGTATTTAATTGGTCGGTCAGAGTATAGGGATAATATGTGATATATCAATTAACCCTTTTTTTGTGACAGTGTTTGAAAATGACATCTGAAAATGTTGAGATCATCAATGAAGTACATGAGACCGTTGAGTCACCAACGATCAATACCCAGGATAATGTGCAACGGGAAGACAATAATCCTAAGGTAAATAACAACACCGATCAAATGATGAACGATGGGATGTTCAGAGGCTTTATGCAATTCATGCAACATCAGGTAAGAGAGACTCCTGTTCAAAATATAGGTGGAAATAATGGCAACCCACGGTCGGTCACCGCTAAGCAGTTCAAGGAGCTGGGACCACCAGAGTTTTTAGGAAAGCCAGAACCACTTAAGGCGGAGATGTGGTTAAAGCAGATCACCAAGATATTTGATGTCTTGGGATTCTCTGAGGAGCAAAAGGTTCCCTTTGTCACCTTTATGTTGCGTGAAGAGGCAGATTACTAGTGGGAATCAGAAACGCACTACTGACTGACGCACTCAAGATGTCTTGGGAGAAGTTCCAAGAGCTGTTCAACGACAAGTACTTTCCCGAAAGTATTCGTCACATGAAGGAGGTGGAGTTTATCAAGTTGGAGCAAAATAATATGATCGTGTCGCAATACGAGGCTAAATTTTCAGAGTTATCCCGGTTTGCATCCCATTTGGTCGATAATGAGGAGCGAATGACGCAAATGTTTCTATGAGGTTTGAAACCCGATATACGTCAATACCTCATTTCCCACAAACTTTGTTTATATTCAGATGTTATGAATAGGGCTCAGTTATTGGAGCGCGATAATGAGTCAGCACAACCAAAAGGCAATGACCAACAACATGATAATAATCATACCGGTGGCAACGGCCATCGGAACAATGATAACCATCGTAGAGGAAATTATCATGCCGAGAATGGTAACCACTTCGGTGGTAATCATGGCCAAGATAATAGGAGTAGAAATTTCAAGAAGAGAAGGTTTAGCAACGATGGAAAGATAGCAACACCAACACCCGTTTTCAAGGAAGGAGAACGACCACCAATTGTATGCTTCAAATGCAGAGGGGAGGGACATATCAGTCCAAACTGCGTGATGCAGTCCAAAGCATGTTACAATTGTGGAAAAGAAGGTCACCTAGCCCGATTTTGTCATGCACCAAAGTCAAGTCCATTGGGACGGTGGCACCAAAGGGATCTGCATACAAAACAAAGTCGGTGGTTTTAGGGAGAGCATTTTTCGTGACTTCTCAAAAAGTGAGTAACCCGAACGAAGTTAGCACGGGTTAGTTAATTATAAATTCTTGCGAAGTCTATACATTATTAGATACCGGTTCTACCCATTATTTTATCTCTCTTGCTTGCGCTCAACGTTTAAATTTAACTCTAGAGAAGTTAGACTTTGACTAATCGATTTAAACTTCGTTAGGAGAAACCTTTATTTCATGTGCTATCCAAGTCTTGGATGAGAGTCACACTTTTTAAATGATATTTCTATCGTTAATAAATTTCCTGACGTATTCTTGAAGACTTCTTAGCCTACCCCTTGAGCGTGAAATCGAATTTTGTATTGACCCCAGTACAAAACCCATTTCTTCAACCCTTAAATATTTTTTCAACCAAAATGAACGAATAATGCGCCAAAGATGTTGGCTCGAGCTGTTGAAGATTACGACTATACCATTCAATATCATTGTAGAAGAGCGAATGTGGTAGTTGACGCGTTGAGTAGAAGATCGTATACGTTTATGAGTGCGACGTTGTTAACACAAAAACCTATTTCGTATAACTTACAAATGATGAAGATAGAGTTAAAGACTCTAGAGACCCACGTGAAGATAGCGAATATACGATTAGAATCGACTTTAATCGATAAAGTTAAAGCCATGCAAGCTACATACTCAGAAAGTGATGAATGTGAAGAAGAAGAAGGTTAGGAGGGCGTTATTCTAGAAGCAAGAATCGATGAAGAGGGGAAATCTCAACCCTCGATTTTATTGGCCCATTTGAAATCCTTGATCGAGTAGGAACTGTGGCCTATAGACTCGTTTTACCGCCAAGTATGTCGCGTGTTCATAACGTTTTTTACGTATCGATGTTATGTAAATATGTGGATGACCCGAACCACATTATTAAATTAGAACTAGACGAGATAGCAGAAGATTTAACATATGAGGAGATACGTGTTAAAATCTTAGATAAGAAGGATCGTATTCAACACTCAAAGGTTATACCTCAAGTGTTAGAATCTGGAATGAAGTCAAGGTATCCTCATCTCTTCGGTATACTAGGTACGTACGTAAATTTTGAGGGCGAAATTTTATAAGGAGAGGAGATTGTGAGACCCCAAATTTTATGAATAAAGATTTAAATTTCTCGAAATATTTTTTTAAATATTATGGTGTGGATTTGATATAATGTTATAGTTGTGGGTAATATTTACAAATTTTGCAAAGTAAGCAAGTGGTTATATAATATTCGTTTGGTCGAGGAATATTCTTTTTATCGGGGAATATCCATACGACGACACAATCATTGGTGGACCCCACAACAAAAGTATTATCGTAGTTAAAAAACTACAGAATTATCATTTTATAAAAATAACGGCGAAAGTGTTACCGTTAAAACTGTTGAACTACCCAAAGAGTAAAAAGTACGAATAATGGCGTGATTGCAGTAGTAGACACCGGTATTGATTATTGATGCTTACGTAAGAAGTCACTCGATTATACTCAATTATTGCTACGAGAATTGTTGTATCATATCTCTCATATTATTGATTCGATTATTGTCACAGTATCATCTGCATAATATTTTATATATTATTAAATCAATAATTGAGACGACAAAGTTATTCATATTATTAAATTGTAATATTTACAATGTCTAGAAATTTTGTCAAGGAGAGGTTTGGTCGTCTAATTGTGCGCCAATAAGGAGAAATCCTTATCGGAAAGCCCCCTCTTTCCTGGGAATGACCTGGTTGTTAAATATTGTGATTTATAATATTAATGATGAATAAGTTCATGTTGATTAAAGATGAATTTGATAGTTCCAATGTGTTGAGATTATTAGTGTTAGTAAAAATTGATATCTATTCCGATGATAATTGATGTCTGGGGGTTATATTGATAAATCGGGTAATTAATCGGATAAATGAGCAATTAATTGCTACTAATTAACATGCTTATATAACTATTTGTTCACATGTATGTACTATTGAATCACATTCTTGTACTATTAGGGGAGTTGGTGTAAGATTGATAATACTTGCATGACTAAGTTCAAAATGGAGGTATAGATGAAGGTACTATACTGTAATTCGTATTTTCACATGATTATAACTATTGATTCACATGATTGAACTATTGAATCACATTATTTACTATTAGGGGAGGTGGTGCAAGTTTGATAATACTTGCAAGACTAAATTAAAAATGAAAGAAAAGTTGGAGGTATTGTACTATAATTTTTCAAGCCCCAAAACGTGCAATTATCGAAACTATATTTTTCTATAAATAGAAGCTCATTCTTCCTTCATTTCTCACTAATTCACTAAAGCTTTAGAGAAATTATTATAGAGAGAAAGAAGAAGAGAAATCTGCTACCTAACTAATCCAATATCCAGTTTCTTCTAAGGTAAGGGATATTATTTGTTGTACTCGTAAGGGGTATTATTTCTTTCGTCTTCATGAAGAGAACTTCTGTTATTCCATTCTTTATTATTCTATTGAAATAACCTGTATATACGGACTACCCTATACTTGGTGAAATTCTTCTGTTATTCCATTATTTATTATTATGTTGGAATATCCTGTCTGTGCGTTTACGCATGACCTGGTTTCGTTCTTTATTATTCTGTTGGAACATCCTGTATGTGTGGTTTACGCATGACCGGGTTCCGTTCTTTATTATTCTGTTCGAACATCCTGTCTATGCGGATTACACATGACCAGGTTCTATTCTTTATTATTCTGTTGGAATAACCTGTCTGTACGGTCTATCGCATGCATGGTGATTTCTTCTGTTATTCCATTCTTTATTATTCTGTTGGAATAACCTTTCTATGTGGATTATCATATGCGTGGTGAATGATCTTTTGTATTCATTCCTTATTAAATTGTGGAAATGATCTGTCTAAATGGATTACCGCATGGCGGACGAAAATCCATTTGCAGTTTCATATATTCTATTATACTCTGTTGGTTAAAGTTTTGACTTCTATACTCCATGAAATTAGTGGAATATCCTTGATATTTGCGCTTCATCCAATATCTTTTCATGGAAATATTTTTCTGAGCATTCTTGAATTTTACTCCACAAAGAAGTATCATGTTGACAATTTGGACGTTATTGGTTCCTTAATAAATTAATTCTTGAACTTGTTTTATTGAATTCTTATATCATTGTCATCATCTTCATGTTTATATTATGTTGAAAGTCATATGTGGCCTGTAGTGTATAGATGAACTTGGTATGATTATGACCAGAGATTAATCGGTATAATCATGACCGTAATGTTACAAATGATGTGGTAAAAGTCCTCATTGGCCCGTAGTGCATTGATGGACAGTTGTTGGCATGATCATGACCATTGATGAATACACGAATATCCTTGGCCCGTAGTGCATAGATAATTTGTGGTTGTGATACTAATGAATATCCTTGGCTGTAGTGCAGGGATGATGTGGATTATTTATTAAGCTGAGTCTCAGCAATAAAAATGATGAAAAACCCTTTAAAACATAGAAGATAGTAGATTTTATTTTCTACTCGACTCTTTTAAGGGATTGCTTGTTCCGCTGCAGTTAAACTTAATGTTTGTTATATTGTATCAGTTTTAACACTATTGAAGGCTAAGGATAATTTATTCTGCATTATCTTAGTCATAATATTTCTTACTGGGCTAGTTAAGCTCACCTTTTTGCTTTCATTGTTCTCTTCAGGAAATGAGAACGTAGCAGGGACTAGTCGGGGAACGGCATGACGGTCCAGAGGATAGCATTATTAGTCTTTACTATTCTATGAAATAGTGTGTTAATAAATGTATTGAGGACTTATTTTTGAGTTTGAATACTGTCTAGAAGACAATATTTGTATTAAAACTCACAGCTCATGTTGTATATTTAAGATTGTATTTGTATTCTGTACCATGTATTTGGCGACTCAGAATAGGTGATGTATACCTATTTTGGGGGCGTCACAACAATTCTACTAAATAATGTGATAATAATTGTAATGAGGACACCATTGAGTGTGGATAATGACAATATTCTTGTTTAAACTCTCTGCTATGTTTTGTCGTATTTTACACGACTGTTGTATAATTAAGTTATATTTGAATTTATGTTCCATGTATCTGGCGACTCAAGATGGGTGATGTATACCTGTTTTGGGGGTGTCACATATTCAACTATAAAACCAATGGTCATGATCATGACAATCAATTGTTTGTCAATGCACTACTGTTGATTATGTCACGTTCTATAACCTAATATTTTGATGATGACTTATTTCATTGGTACTAAATTCTTTATTGTAAATTTCAGGAAATTGTCTCAAAAAAATTGTATAATGGATTATTCAAGAAGATTGAAGATTTTGGACGATTTGAGTCTTAAGAAAAATATGTAAGGTCATTGCAAATAATTAATTTTTCAATACAAGGCTCTAGGACATGATATTTGTGCATTAAAATGTGATTAAATATTTTGTGCATGCCTAAGCATTTATGCTAACTTTTATTACATGATTTATTTTAGTTGGTTAGTATTTATGTATTAAGCATACTTTGAATTTTTATTGTCCGGTAGAATTGTTTGATTGCTATGTGTTGAAAGATTGTTTTAAAAGAGTTCTGATTACAAGTTGATATAGGAAACTTAAAGGTTGTTTGTGCCGACCGAAGTGTGATCATTATCTGTTAATAACTTAATTGCATATTTCTTGGAAATACAAGGTAATGATTGTACTAAGAAGAGTTTGATATTTATTAGTTGGCATTTTGCAAGAATTACGGAACTAATACTTTGTTAGTAGTCTTTTTTAAATAGAGTTCTGTGATATACTACTGGGATATATTTTCAAGTGGATTAACTTTGAAAAGATCAGTAACATTTATGAGGTGGCAGTTATGATTATAGACTATATATGTTTTACACGGAACCTATTATCTTTGTGGCTTATCTTTGACATAGTCTATATCTTTTAAATGTTTCCAACAGTAATAAAATTGTAGCTTATCATTGGGATTTTTGTTGGCAACGTCAATATTGTTACAACGAAACTGTGTTGTATGAGAAACGGTAATATATTTTTTGGGCTATAAAAGAAACTGAGAACAGTGATAAATGTGAGACCCCAGAATTTATAAAATGAAAGTACTCAATTTTCTTATAATTATTATTTTATTAAGTAAATGGCTAAATTGATAAAGGGTTAAAGTTAATGGTGATATTTGAAAATTTTGCAAAGTAAGCAAGTTGATATAAAATATTTTTTTTGTCGGGGAATATCTGTACAACGGTACAATCATTGGTGGACCCCACAACAGAATTATTGTCGGATTGAGAAAACGACAAAAATATTTTTATGAAAATAATGGCGGAAGTTTTACCGTTAAAACTGTTGAACTACTTGGTAGTAAAAGTACAGTAATACGCGTGGTTGCATAATAGTACACAGTATTGATTATTGATACTTACGTGAGAAGTCACTTAGTTTTGTTCAATTATTGCTACAGTAATTGTTGCATAGTATCTCACGTTATTTGATTCAATTATTGTCAATATTTTATATATTATTAAATCAATAATTGAGATGACAAAGTTATTAATATTTGCAATATTAACGATGTCTAGAAGTTCTACCAAGGAGAGGTTTGGTGACCTAATTGCGCGCTAATAGGGAGAAATCCTTATTGGAAAGCCCCCTCTTTCCTAGGAACGACCTGGTCGATTAATATTGTGAATTATAATAAAGGTGATAAGTTTTGTTTTATTATTATTATAAATGTAATAAAACAGAAAACTTTTTTATATAAAATGTAATACTTTTATAAAGTTATTTGTTTTATTAGACTATAAATAGAATATATAATATTCTATTATGCATAGTGTTTGTATAGTGCTGCGATAGTGTTTCAGATAGTAAAATCTTTTTATATAAAATGAATACTTTTATAAAGTTATTTATTTTATTAGATTATAAATAGAATATATTATATTTTATTTAAAAGATTTTCTTTTATTAGAATATTTTATTAATACTACATAGTAAATCAATATGGACCGTCCGTTTAAAAGTAAATCAATCTGGACCGTTCATGAATTAGTTATTATTCAGTCCATTCTCCTATAAATAGAAGCTCATTCCTTCATTATTTCTTATGAATTCACTGAAACTCTAGAGAGAGAAACTATAGAGAGAAAGAAGAAAAGTATTCTGCTACTTCACTACTCCTATATCCAGTTTCTTCTGAGGTAAGGGATATTATTATTATAGTAAGGGGTATTATTTCTTTCGTATTCATGAAGAGAAATTCTGTTATTCCCTTCTTTATTATTATGAAGGAATAACCGTCTATGCGAAGTACCGCATACATGGTGAAATTCTTCTGTTATTCCATTCTTTATCATTCTGTTAGAATATCCTGTCGGTGCATATTACGCCTGACCTGGTTCCATTATTTATTATTCTATTGGAATAAGCAAATTGCATACGATTCTCATCGCATGTATGGTAATTTCATTGTTATTCCATTCTTTATTATTCGTCAAAATATCTTGTTCGTATGCGCGCACGCATGACAGTTCCATTATTTATTATTCTCATTTTGAATAACTTTCGTCGTGTGGTCTATCGCATGCATGGTGAATTCTGTTGTTATTCTATTATCTATTATTCTGTTGGAATATCCTGTCGGTGCGAATTACGCCTAACCTGGTTCCGTTCTTTATTATTCTATTGAGAATAACCTGTTTGTGCGATCTATCGCATGCATGGTGAATTCTTCTATTATTCTATTCTTTATTATTCTGTTGGAATAACCTGTATATGTGGATTACCGCATGCATGGTGAATGATCTTTTGTATTCCTTCCTTATTAAATTGTGGAAATGATCTGTTTACGTGGATTATGATGAAAGTCATAATAAAAGAATTGGACTATTGATTATAATGAAAGTCATAATAAAAGCATTGGACTGATGAAAATCATGGGTATATGTAGTATTAGTAAGTGTTATGATAAGTTATGTTGGTTATTATGTGAAAACATGAAAGTTTCTTAGAAATCACAAAGGGTTGAAAATCAAATTTTGGTAAAAATGGAACATGAAATTCAATTGACTATATCTCCTATTATATTTTGAATTTTTGAGTGTGGTCAAGTTCTAGAGTTAGATCTATGAGTTTTCTAACTTATCCAAGTGGAATCACTGGAAAAGATGTTGTAGATTTTCGTGTGGATTGATTTTAGCAAAGGAGTCAAAAATTGCAGAGTACCTTTTAGGCTACTGCCCAGAAATTTAAAAGGGCATTTTCGGCCACTTAAATTGTGAAAAAATTCTGGCTATTTGGGACATGGAAATATATGGTATAAAGTACCTCCTGTCCAAAAATGAGCTCATTCCGACTTAAAATCAACAAGTTATGACTATTTCAATATTTAAGTTTTTTCGACGAAAAACACTATAACCGGAGTTCTATAACTCCGATGACCATGAAATTTAAACTAGAAGCTCATGTTAACATGTGTAAGAGCCTGTCAAGATTTGGGAATTTCTGGAGTTAAACTTGAGGTAGCTAATTTCTTAAGGAATTAATTAGAAATTAATTTTTGAAAAATACTTAAGGGAGTTGAAAAATTATAAAAAAATACTTGTTGTGTATGAAATATATGTATATATGTTTGGACAAAGGATAGAAAAATAATAAGTTGATTTGGTAATTTTTATGAAAATGGTTTAGTTACGAACATATGAGTTAAATATGTTATGTGAAGTTGAAAAATTGGTAAATGTGATTTTATGGCTTGGGAATCCTATATAGGGTATATGCAGATTTTTGATGAAGGATTTGATCATTGGTGATGAAATCTTATGAGTATGGCATTTTTGAATGATTAAATGCATTATTTGGTAAAGTGTAAATATTTGAAATAAATTGTTTATAAGTTTAAGAAGTGATTAAAATATTGTTATAATATTAATAATATGAGTTTATTAAGTGATTGATAATATTTGGATAAATTTAAAGTCTTTAATATTTATCCTTGATTTCATTTGATTAATGCTCATATCATTATCATCATCCTCATGCTTATATTATGATGAAAGTTATCTTTGGCTTACGTGCAAAGATTAACTATTGATTGATGAGTATCTTTGGCTTATATGTATAAATAAACTGTTTGTTGGTATGATTATGACTAGGGATCATTCGGTATAATCATGACCCGTAATGTTATAAATGATGTGGTAAAAGTCCTCATTGGCCCGTAGTGCATTGATGGACAGTTATTGTTATGATTATAACCAGGGATTATTCGGTATAATCATGACCATTGATGATTACATGAATATCCTCGGTAGTGTAGTGCGAGGATGATTCGATGATGTGGATTATTTATTGATAAAAATTCGAGTCTCAATGATAAAGTATTGATTATACACTTTTAATTCGTAAAAGATAGTACATATCATGCTCTACTTGACTCTTTTAAAATAAGTTGTATTTCTTTGGCCTGTAGTGCAAAGATGAATTGTTAATGAATATTTTGGCCGTAGTGCAAAGATGAATTTATTAGTTTGATTATGAGCAGGAATTGTGATTTCGTATAACCATGATTTTTGATGTTTCAGGTGATGTGACACCCCCAAATCCAGGTACTTTATTCCCACAGGATCTGGTGTTCACTTAATCAAACATTCATATCTAACTACCCAATCACAATAAAACTGGATAAATAAAACATTTTCCATTAAAGGGTTACATAATAAAATCTCTTAGGTTATCTAACCTTTAAATACAATCATTCAAATGCGGAAATTAAATAAACATCATTAAAACCAAGTCTAAGATCATCATAATAAAAGTCTAAAGTAAAAATTACAAGTTTTCATCACTTGCACATTTTTCCCTTTCCTTTGCTAGACGAAGGTTCATCTACCTTCTCCTCTTTAGCTGCAATGAGTTTATAAACATGCAAGAGTGAGCAAAACAATTGCTCACTGGATATAATATGAAATCAACAGGAGTATAATATTAATAACTGCCAATAATAGGCACATCAACAATGAATAGTACTCTATCATCAATAATCAGAAACTAAAATCCAAAATGTGGAATAAATATAACTGAGGGTCATAAGATCATGAACTACGTCCACAGTTGCGAGTAATCTTTCAACTCCAACTTTAATAGTCATAAGACTATAAGGACTCCTCGTACTTAGGGGGATCAGCCCTTCGTACCATGTATTGTGCATAAACATTTAACGCTACGCGTAAGTTAACCCCTAATCATAACATTAGGGTTGTTCATCTCAGTATTTAGAGTACAAGTCCGCACCAAAGGAAGTTTGGTTTGGATAAGCTTTCAGGGTAATTTGGAATTCAACGAACATCAACTAAGGATTAGTTAAATGAAACCAAGAACATTTCACTATAGAATAATCGTGATTGAATCAATCATAGTAAACTAAAGTCATGCTTTAGGAATAATCTAAGAGCATACAATTTGAATAACTATAACACCTTGCTTGAACAATACTAAGCCAAGGTTAATTAGAATTGAATACTAAGCATGCATAACAATTTGATCGATAAAAATGTTCAACATTAGAATATATAAATTTGTATGCTAAACAACAAGTTAAATACAAGAATAACTTGCTCAAGAATAGCTTACATCATTATATCATAATCGAATTGAAAACCATAATTAGTTCAACAAGATAAAGGATTAGAAAAACTTGGTCAAAGAAAATTTAAACGATTGCACAATTCTAAAAGTAGAGTTAGAGAACTTGCCTTGCTCGTAGGCTAAACCAAATCAATACGAATCATAATATCCTATAAACATATGTCATCATGACATAATTAGTCATTACCATCTTACAAACATAACTAAGTACGTTCATCATTTAAAAATTTGATTTTTAATCGCATAATCGAGTTATAACACAAGTTAATCGTTAATAACATACTTATTCATAGTGTAGGAATACTTAAATCAACATTTAGCGGTCTTATTATCAACACATAACTTTTCTTAAAATTTTGTGTACAAAAGTACACTATATCGATTATTCTGCTAACTTTCGTGCATGGCCGCCATAATTTACACATATGGGTTCGCACATACATATGATGTACATGACACATGTCATATGAATAATAATATAAGGCTAAGATGCGTCATTTGTGGCGTAGTCTTTCAGCTATGACGTGAAACTACTATCTCTTTGGTCATACATACTTCATAAATCTCATAATCTCGATCGATGACTTGAAAGAATAACGAGACAGAAAAAGCCAATTTTGGCCTATAAGTTCGTTTCTAACAGACTGATTTATATATAATTCATACAAAACTTCATGTAAACATAATTCAAGGATTCCTAACATGTTTCTACTCATATAACAACATAAACAACAAAATTAACACACCCAATTTCATTGTTTTTGGCTAAAACTCATTTTTTGATATTTTTGAAGAAAACTACCACTGTAATTTTATTTTGCAACCAAAACCATTAATTCGACGCATTTTATCAAAGTATATATATACTCTAACAACTTGAAAAGCCAATTTATCAATAAAACAACTATTCAACCCATAATTTCTATTTTAACTAGACAATATATAATAAAGAAAAACTCTCTGTAAAATACTTTTCTCCACAAATTATATACATATCAACAATTCTTTAATTATAGCTCATGAAAATAGTTTTAACATTACAAGTAAGCCATATTAAGCCTCATAGAAACAATAATTCATGCTTACACAAGGATTTTATGGAGAATCATGGAAGAGAGAAACCAAATTTTTAAAACTAAAAGTATAGGTTAATACCTTGAAGAAGATGATGAGGATGACTATATCTTTTCTCTTCTCAACCTTTCTTCCTCTCTTCTTCTTCTTCTTCTTCTTCTTCTTCTTCTTCTTCTTCTTCCTCTGAGTTTTTCCTTCTTCTCTCTAACCTCTCTCCTCTAACACTAGAGCGTACTAATAATCTAACGTATCTAGATATTATATATATTAATTATATAATATAAATATAAAATACATAACTGACATCAGTTAAAAGTTTTTGAAATCAAAAGCCATAAGGCTTGTTTGGTTACTAACTAAAAAAAATAACCCATTAACCTTACACCTTGTTTGGTAAAACTCAAATAAATTAAAGGCTTAATAGGCATTAGGCCTTGTTTGGCCAAAACGGAATTAAAACTCCTTTAAGTTATTTTAATAATTACCTTATAAAAGGTTATTTGTCACACATTAATTTAATTAAATTAATCATAATAACAATTTATTAAATTACTTCATCACATAAATCAATACCACCAAAATTATAATTTTTTATACAATTATAACTTTATTTAATCAACTAACACATCCTTTTAAATTACAAGTTCCAATAAAAAGAATAGTAATTGAATTAATCAAAATTCTCTAACTTAATAATTAAATTAAATTAGCAAAATAATTAATTTTCCTTAATTATTTATTTAACAAATAATTAAGCACATCAATTCAAATTTGAACAATTATTTATTCAACAATAAATACATCCATTAAATATTTAAATAATTCAATAAATATTTAAAATAACAATTAAAATTGTAGAATGTTACATCATTCCCTCCTTACAAGGATTCTGTCCCCAGAATCATAATTCAAACAATTCATTCGTCACAAGTGAGGATAGGTGATGAAAATTATCTTCATCCTGGGTGCGAAGAGGAATTTAGAATCGTAATTATGATTATGAGTTATTCATATGATTGTGGACAGAAATTGTTGATTGATGTTACAGGGATAAAACATTATTGGTGGACTTTTAACATGGAGAATATTATAGACCTGATGGTCTATTTGACTCTTCTAATGGATTACTCGTTCCGCTGCAACTATGGTTGAAACGTTTTAGTCATGATATTCTTTACTGGGCTAGTTGTGCTCACCCTTTTTGCTTCACAATTTCTTTCAGGTAATAAGAGTGTAGCTGGGTCAAGCGGGGATAACAGGGGAATAGAACGGTGGTCTATATCTGTTGAGGTTCTCCCTAAATAGTATGAAAATAAATTTATTGAGAACTTTAGATAAGTGTGTCGTATTGTATACGTCATTTGATATTTAATTTTGGTTAACCGAATAGGGTGAGGTGAACCCAACTTTGGAAGGGTGTTTTACCACTATCATACAAGATATATAATGACATACAACCTCGTGCTATCATAAGATAGGGTTGTGCACATCCACTTGCTGAGTATATCTACGAGCAGTACCTATATAATCTTGGAGTTTATTTGAAATATAATTTTCACTTGGAGACAGTGGAGATAGTTATATGTCAAGAGAAGACTCACCATTGGAAAGAAGATGATAGTAATCTTCTCGTTTTTCTTTGGGGTCTATTGGGTCAACAAAGGATAATTCTGTGGACATATGATATCTATCATAACCTAGACACATGGCCTCCCATGTACAATGGTTTCCTTGAACTCTTCCCAAAGATTTTAATTTCTAAAATAGTTTTTGACTATACTTTTATGTAAAGTATCATTGTAAGGTTGTGGTCGAGGCACCATGAGAGTTACATACATTTGTATTAAACCTCACAGTTTAACTGTGGTTGTATTCTGCATCTGACGTCTGATTCCAATGATTAATATAAATGAAGTTTGTATTTGATTTTTATAGTGTGATATCTGGTGACTCAGAATAGGTGATGTATACCTATTTTGGGGGCGTCACAATTGGTATCAGAGATTAGGGATATGGTCGCTGGCGGAGATAAGAGTCTAGAACAAGGAGGGGAGAGACGAGTTATATACTTCGCTAGTATGTGACTTACCTAAGCTGAAATTGTTTACTTGATAAGTTGACAAATTGTGATATGTCAATTAACCTTTGTTTTGAAGCTATATTCTAGAATGATATCTAAAATACAGGAGATGAGAAATGGGAAAATCATGATAGCGAGGAAATTACCGGGGAGGTACAATCTGAAAAAAAAGCAAGGTATTCTCATCTCTTCGAATATCAGGTACGTACGTAAATTTCGAGGGTGAAATTTTATAAGGAGGGGAGATTGTGAGTCCCTGAAATTTATAAAATGAAAGTACTTAATTTTCTTATAATTATTATTTTATTAAGTAAATGGCTAAATTGATAAAGGGTTAAAGTTAAGGGTGATATTTGAAAATTTTGCAAAGTAAGAAAGTTGATATAAAATATTCTTTTTGTTGGGGAATATCCGTATAACGGTACAATCATTGGTGGACCCCACAACAGAATTATTGTCGGATTGAGAAAACGACAAAATTATTTTTATGAAAATAATGGCGGAAGTTTTCTGAATTAAGACCATTGAACTACTCGGTAGTAAAAAGCACGAATAATACGTGTGGTTGCATAGTAGCACATGGTATTGATTATTGATGCTTACGTGAGAAGTCACTCAGTTTGGTTCAATTATTGCTACAGTAATTGCTGCATAGTATCTCACGTTATTTGATTCAATTATTGTCGATATTTTATATATTATTAAATCTATAATTGAGATGACAAAGTTATTAATATTTGCAATATTAACGATGTCTAGAAGTTCTGCCAAGGAGAGGTTTGGTCACCTAATTGCGCGCCAATAGGGAGAAATCCTTATTGGAAAGCTCCCTCTTTCCTAGGAATGACCTGATCGATTAATATTGTGAATTATAATAAAGGTGATAAGTTTTGTTTTATTATTATTATTATAAATGTAATAAAACAATTTTTTTTTATATAAAATAGAATACTTTTATAAAGTTATTTGTTTTATTAGACTATAAATAGAATATATAATATTCTATTATGCATAGTATTTGCACAAGAGTACTTGCATAGTGTTTGCAGATAGTAAAAATCTTTTTATAAAAAGCAGAATACTTTTATAAAGTTATTCATTTTATTAGATTATAAATAGAATATACTATATTTTATTTAAAAGATTTTGTTTTATTAGAATATTTTATTAATCTTGCATAGTAAATCAATATGGACCGCCTTGGTTTAAAAAGTAAATCAATGGATAGTTCATGAATTAGTTCTTATTAGGTCCATTCTCTTATAAATAGAAGCTCATTCCTTCATTATTTCTTACGAATTCACTGAAACTCTAGAAAGAGAAACTATAGAGAGAAAGAAGAAAAGTATTCTGCTACTTAACTACTCCTATATCCAGTTTCTTCAAAGGTAAGGGATATTATTCTTATAGTAAGGGGTATTATTTCTTTCGTATTCATGAAGATAACTTCTGTTATTCCATTCTTTATTATTATATTAGAATAACCGTCTATGCGAAGTACCGCATACATGGTGAAATTCTTCTGTTATTCCATTCTTTATCATTACATTTGGAATATCCTATCGGTGCGTATTACGCTTTGACACAGTTCGATTTTATTATTCATTTGGAATAACTTTATGCGTCATGCGATTCATCGCATGCATAGTGATTTCGTTGTTATTCCATTCTTTATTATTCTGCCGGAATATCCTCATGCGTGCGTTTACGCATGATTTTGGTTCCATTATTTATTATTCTCGTAGGAATAAACCGTCATGCATCTTGATCTATCGCATGCATGGTGAATTTTGTTGTTATTCCATTATCTATTATTCTGTTGGAATATCCTGTCGATGCGGATTACGCCTGACCTGGTTCCGTTCTTTATTATTCTATTGAGAATAACCTGTTTGTGCGATCTATCGCATGCATGGTGAATTCTTATGTTATTATATTCTTTATTATTCTGTTGGAATAACCTGTATATGTGGATTACCGCATGCATGGTGAATGATCTTTTGTATTCCTTCCTTATTAAATTGTGGAAATGATCTGTTTACGTGGATTATGATGAAAGTCATAATAAAAGCATTGGACTATTGATTATGATGAAAGTCATAATAAAAGCATTGGACTGATGAAAATTATGGGTATATGTAGTATTAGTAAGTGTTATGATAAGTTATGTTGGTTATTATGTGAAAACATGAAAGTTTCTTAGAAATCACAAAGGGTTGAAAATCAAATTTTGGTGAAAATAGAACATGAAATTCAATTGACTATATCTCCTATTATATTTTGAATTTTTGAGTGTGGTCAAGTTCTAGATTTAGATCTATGAGTTTTCTAACTTATCCAAGTGGAATCACTGGAAAAGATGTTGTAGATTTTCGTGTGGATTGATTTTAGAAAAGGAGTCAAAAACTACAAAGCACCGAAAATGCTACTGCCCAGAAATTTAAAAGGGCATTTTTGGCCACTTAAATTATGAGAAAAATTCCGGCCTTTTCGGACATGGAAATATATGGTATAAAGTACCTCCTGTCCAAAAATGAGCTCATTCCGACTTAAAATGAGCAAGTTATGACTATTTCAATATTTAGGTTTTTCTGACGAAAAATGCTATAACCGGAGTTCTATAACTCCTGTCCTCACTATTTTTGTAAAATAGTGTATCAATAAATGTAAAGAAGACTTATTTGAGTGTGGATATTGTCTAGAAGATAATATTTGTATTTAAACTCACAGCATGTGTGTTGTCGTATTTTGCACGACAATTGTAATAATAAAAGTTATAGTTGTTTCTATACCATGTATTTGGTGACTCAGAATGGGTGATGTATACCTATTTTGGGGGCGTCATAATAGTACCCCGTGAATAGTACCCCGACACGAAAAGTGTCTCAAATACTCGAGTGAATGATACTAGAGTGAATAGTAATCAGGTGAATAGTAATACATAAATAGTAACTCGTGAATAGTACTCTAGCACGAAAAAGTGCCCCGAATACCCAAGTGAATAATACTAGAGTGAATAGTAATTGGGTGAATAGTAACCCATGAATAGTAACTTGTAAAAGAAAAATACCAAAGAAAATGATATTCCATGACGAGTACAAAAGAAATTATATCTCATACGAGTATAATAGAATATACGAAACTGCAAATTGATTTTCACCCACCATGCGGTAATCCACGTAGACAGATCATTTCCATAATTTAATAAAGAATGAATACGAAGGATCATTCACCATGCATGCAGTAATCCACATAGACAGGTTATTGCAACAAAATAATAAAAAATAGAATAACATAAGAATTCATCATGCATGCGATAGATAGCATGCATGATGAGGTTATTCCCAATGAATAATAAAGAATGGAACCCGGTCATGCGTAATCGCATGCATGTGAGGATATTCCAATGTAATAATAAAGAATGGAATAACGGAAGAATTTTACCATGTATGTGGTACTTCGCATAGACATGTTATTCCAACATAATAATAAAGAATGGAATAACAACCCTTATGAGTATTGAAAGAAAATAACTCTCTTCATGAATACGAAAGAATAATACCCCTTACTATAATAATAATATCACTTACCTCAGAAGAAAACTGGATACTGGAATACTGAGGTAGCAAACTTCTCTTCTTCTTTCTCTCTATAATTTCTCTCTATAATAATTGCTCTATAGATTTAGTGAATTGGTGAAAAGTAATGAAGGAATGAGCTTCTATTTATAGAAAAATATAGTTTCGATAATTGCACGTTCTGGGGCTTGAAATATTACAGTATAATACCTTCCTCTTTTTCTTTATTTTTAATTTAGTCCTGCAAGTATTATCAAACTTGCACCACCTCCCCTAATAGTAAATCATGTGAATCAATAGTAAATCATGTGACTCAATAGTTCTAATCATGTGAAAATACGAATTACAGTATAGTACCTCCATCTATACCTCCATTTTTAACTTAGTCATGCAAGTATTATCAATCTTGCACCAACTCCCCTAATAGTAAATGAATGTGAATCAATAATACACACATGTGAACAAATAGTTATAATCATGTGAATTAATAGCAATTAATTGCTCATTTATCCGGTTAATTACCCGATTGGTAAATATAACCTCTAGACATCAATTATTATCGAAATAAATGTCGATTTTTACTAACAGTAATAATTCCAACACAATGGAACTATCAATTTCATCTTTAATCAACACGAACTTATTCATCATTAATATTATAATTCACAATATTTAACAACCAGGTCGTTCCCAGGAAAGAGGGGGCTTTCCGATAAGGATTTCTCCCTATTGGAGCGCAATTAGATTATCTAACCTCTCCTTGACAGAACTTCTAGACAATGTCAATATTGCAAATAATAATATGAATAACTTTATCGTCTCAATTATTGATTTCATAATATAAAATATTGTGACAATAATTGAATAAAACTGAGTGACTTCTCACGTAAGCGTCAATAATCAAAGATACTCTACAATACCGTGTGCTACTATGCAACCACGCGTATTACCATACTTTTACCACCGATTATTTTATGACAACTTGCTTACTTTGAAAAAATTTCACATATCACCCTTAACTTTAACCTTTTATCAATTTAACCATTTACTAAATAGAATAATTATAAAAAAATTGAATACTTTCATTTCATAAAATTTGGGGTCTCACATGTTGTCTATTGTATTATCAGTTTAACACTAATGAAGGTAACGATAATTTATTCTGCATTATCTTAGTCATAATATTCTTTATTGGGCTAGTTGAGCTCACCCTTTCATTTCATTGTTCTCTTCAAGAAATGAGAATATAGCTGGGACGAGTCGGGGAATGGAGTGATGGTCCAGGATGATTGCATTAGTAGTCCTCACTATTCTGTGAAATGGTGTGATAATAATTGTAATGAGGACTACATTTGAGTTTGGATATTGTTTATGAGATAATATTCATGTAAAAACTCTCAGCTACGCTTTTGTCGTATTATATAAATGAAGTTTGTATTTAAATTTTGTACCATGTATTTGGCGACTCAGAATAGGTGATGTGTACCTATTTTGGAGGCGTCACACATATATAACCATTGCAGCTAAAGTTGAGAAGGTTGACGAGCCAACCGCTAGCAAAGGAAAAGGGTTGATGAACAAGTGTTGAAGCCTTGTTAATTGTTGAAAATTTATTTTTCAGACTAAAATTTTAAATTATGAGATGTAATTAATTATTTTTCCGCATTTAATATTTTAAGGTTAGATAACATGGGATTTATTGATTAATTTATGTAACCCTTTCATGGGATGATTTATTGCTTAAATTTTATTGAATTTGGGTAGTTAGAAATGATTGTTTGGATAGTGAACACCAATCCTGTGGGAATAACGTACCCAGATTTTGGGGTGTCACATATTTATTATACATCTAGGATTTTGTTGATTCCAGTTGGGTGTAGTTGTTATGGACGGGAACAAAGATGAGGCTTCATGGTAACCTTCATCGCCGCTCTTTATTCACAGCAACTTCGTCCCTTCAGTTCGTCTTTCTTATCTTCCTTTTTGTGTCTCTCTCATCTCCATCTCCATCTCCATTTCCATTGGCAATTAATTCTTGCAGGTATAATATACACTCTTCTCTTAGCTTTATTCACGTTGTGGTTACAATTTCATCTTGGTACAGTCCTCTTTTGAGGTAAATCTAATTCTGAAAGATGTTTCAAATTGTTTTTTTAGGTTAAGATTGGACACAAATTCGAGACTGAACTAATTTTGCAAGCTTCATATGTTCAAACTTCATCAGCACCTCTACCATGCCCCTAATCTTGGACTCAGGTTTATTATAACTATTTTTTATTATTATTTGTTGAATTTGTATTTTTAAAGTTACCCATTTTATTTTTGAATGAAATATAGCTTTAATTTATGAAGAAAAGTAACTTTTTACAATCCAGGGTTTAATCAACCTCATTCTCCACTCAATATAACATCTGGGTAACATCTGGCTTCGAAGCTCGCTGAAGGTATACTGAAATTAAACACACTTTTTACTTTTTTGTATTACTACTTTGAGGTTTCATAAATTGAGTGAAATGACTTTACAGAGCTTAACCATTGTAACTTAATTCATTTAGGTAGTATAGTTAGAAATGTAGTTGAAGTGTTTGATGGAATGAGGCTAAGAGAATGTTCATATGTGTTAATGTTCATCTGTCTTGATTAATATACCAATAAAGATGAAATTTGTCTATCTCTATACATTATAAATTAGAAATTGAAAATATGCTAAGATGAAAATTACTATTTGGGGTTTCAGAATGCTTGGAATGATATGAATATATGCACACTGTGATTAATTGTGGGTTAAAAATATTAGATTTGTGCTTTATTTAATATTTTAAGGAATTATTACTACCTTTCATATTTAGGAAAAGTGATTGTATTTTGATTTCTATGGTATCAATGATTGAGTATTATTGTTCTTTGGAAAGGCTTGGCAAAGGTTGCATTTTTATTAGGAATTTTGGTTTAGTTTAGAAAGTTTGATTTTTTTTGGAGTATGCTTGGTTGTCTGGTAAGTGGTAAGATTTGAATTTTACCATTTGGAACAATGTCGCCATTTATAACCATGGAAAACTTTCATCTGATTGATCATATGGTGATATTTATATTTATGGAATTTGTCATATGAAGACTTTGTTATTGCCAAATTGCCTTTGCAACTATTTATTGCATTCTGCCAATACTGAGTGTTGGCACCATAGAGAAAGGGTAAAAGGTCACTTGGCTACTTGACACGTACAGTGTAAGACCCCGAATTTTATGAAATAAAAGTATTCAATTTTTATATTTAGTAAATGGTTAAATTGATAAAAGGTTAAAATTAAGGGTGATATTTGAAAATTTTGCAAAGTAAGCAAGTTGTCAAAAAATATTTGTTTGGTCGGGTAATATTCTTTTTGTCGGGGAATATCCGTACGACGACGCAATCATTGGTGGACCACATAACGAAATAACTGTCGGATATAGAAAGAGACACAATCATTGGTGGGCCACATAACAAAATAACTGTCGGATATAAAAAGCGACAAAAATAATTTTTTTTATAAAAATAACGGCAAGACTTTTACCGTTAAACTGTTGAAATACCCGGTAATAAAAATACAGTAATACGCGTTGTTGCACAGTAGCACACAGTATTGCATAGTATCTCTGATTATTATTTCTTACGTAAGAAGTCACTCAATTTCATTCAAAAATTGTCACAGTAGTTGCTGCATAGTATCTCATATCATTGATTATATTATTGTCACAGTATCATCTGCACATTATTTTATATTATTAAATCAATAATTGAGATGACACAATTATTCATTTCATTATTGATAATGTCTAGAAAGTTCTGTTGAGGAAAGGGGTTTGGTTATTTAATTTCACGCCGGTAAGGAGAAATCTTTATCGAAAAGCTGATAAGTAGGTTTTATACCTACTTTTTCGGTATCTATTACTTGAATTATTTGCTTAATCTCGTGTTTCTTAGTTACTTTTCATGCATTTTGTTTTCATTTGTAGATTATATGTTTGGAAGCTGAGTGAGCAACTATTGGTATGAAAACGTAAGGAAAAGCAATTCCGGATATCGTTCGGGCCTTCATGTTCATTTTATGATCATTTCATGTTCTTGGCGTGGAACTTGGACTATGTTGTAGAACTCTTTCTTAGCTTTCCAGAATGTCTTGAATCATTCTAATCGGAAGTTCGGATGCGAGATTATTGACTTTTTATCAACAAAGACAAAGCTAAGAGTTGTTATGTTTGTCATACACACAGCAGCTACTTCCAGTCCAATTTCGACCTTCATCTGCTTGTTATTTTTGAAAACTCAAAGAATGAAGTTGTAGAACTCGTCGATAGCTTCAATTTGATAGGTGGCAGACCTCGTAGCTCCTCCCGGATTAAAAGTTATGGTAGTTTTAGCAGAGGATAGTGCAGCAGATTTTCAGTAGTATAGCAAGCTGGGGCTTGCTCGTATTGGCCTTGAAAGCAAGTCGGGGCTTGGGTCCTGGGATGATTAGCAGACTGCTAGCAATCCGGGGCTTGCTATTATAAAGGAGAGACCCAAGCCGGGGCTTGGGTACGAGAATAGAAGGGTATCCTAGTTGGTTTCTAATGCTACAAACGTGGAGCTTAAGTGATAGTGATGTTTTGGGACTCATATTGGCATGGAATTGTAATCAGAATACATGTTGAAGTATATAATTAACAGCAAACAATGGGATTGAGGACACACAAGGAAAATTACAGAAATTAATTCAAGTTTTTCATAGCAAGCTTTGGAGGAGTATTTCGAGGAGAGTTTTGAGACGATTGCGATTCTAGTCTACGTAAAGGGTGTTTTTCAATATTCTTCATCTTAGACTATTATTTGTAATCAAAAGAATGTTTTCTATGAATTATTCAATGTTTATTTCATTTAGTATGAACTAATTCACTTTTTAGGCTTATGATGGATCTTTAAGTGAAACGATGATTTTGTAACTTTTGATTTCCATTTTAATAGTCTATTTCCAGTTTATCTATATTGATTTGAGCTTGAATCTATGAATTGCCTGATCAACAATTCTTTTTGGATTTGTATGGAATCGAGAGAGGATATTCAACTCTTGACCTAGTTGATATAGCATGTGTTCATGAATTTTGTGAATAGCTTAATCTTGATGAATGTTAAGGTAGAGATATGCTTGACATCGCATGTAATCGGATAGAAAACTTATTCTTAAACTTTCTTCAATTGTAATTCACATAGAGATATAGTGGGTTAGTTGATTAAGGTGTTTAACGTGTTTCTATCTTAATTATGGATTTACGTTAATATGGTATTACTGCATCAAGAGGTGGTTAATATTACGTTCGTGTTCTTGATTAATAAACTGGGGTAGTGCATTGAATTGGAATAAAGGTGTTAAAATCAAAGTGAAGCTTAGGGTGAAATCATAAGTCTAATTCTCCATTATTTGTTTGAAATTCCAGATTTTGATATTTGTGATAGTTTAATTATTTGTTAATTTAGATTCTTTGATTTTAATTATTGAGTTGACTTGTTTAATAAAATTAGGGTTAATAGGAGATTGGTAATTGTAAGTTAAGGTTATTGCTAGTTAGTCTCTGTGGGAACGATACTCTACTTATCACTCTATTACTTGTTGACCACGTATACTTGCGTGTTGTGCGTATATAGATTTTACCCAACAAGTTTTTGGCGCCGTTGCCGGGGACTATTTAGTACAAATCTTAATAGTTTTACAATATCAGTTTAATTAATCCTGTTTTACTTAGACATTTTTATTTTTGTTTTGTGCTTCTTATTTCAGGCGTTGAAAGTAGTTTATGCAAACTCGGTCCAAAAATCCAAAATTGCTGCCTTTTGAGGACGACATTGAGAAAAGGTTTCAGAGGTTGAGTAAGTGGATCAAGGAAACGAGGCAATAATTCGAAACATCTGAAAAGGAAGAGGAAATGGCAGCCGAATATCAGAAAGCGTTAAGGGACTTCGCCACACCCAAGGTGACTGAACTGCAGTCAAGCATCACCAGGCCCGCAATAGCTGCTAACACATTTGAAATCAAGCCTGGGATGATTCAAATGATTTAGAATTCAGTTCAGTTTGGGGGATTGGCAAATGACGATCCGAACAAACATCTAGTCAGTTTTCTGGAGATTTGCGACACCTTTAGGTACAATGGGTGTCAGATGATGCGGTGAGACTTCGCTTATTCCTATTCACTCTACGGGACATGGCGAAGAGTTGGTTGCATTCTCTATTTCCTGGATTGATTACTACATGGGAGGATCTCAGAAATTCCTAGCCAAATTCTTTCCACCGGTGAAAACTGCAAAGATGAGGAACAAGATAATGATGTTTGAGCAACAACATGGGGAGTCGCTATATGAGGCATGGGAGAGATATAAAGAATTGCTCAGAAAATGCCCACATCATGGATTACCCAAGTGGCTGCAAATGAACACATTTTACAATGGACTACATGGGAATCTCAGAACTAGAATTGATGCAGCGTCGGGCAAAGCATTCATGGCCAAGAGTTACGGGGAAGTATATGATTTGATTGAACCCATGGCGGCAAACAACTACCAATGGCCCACAACAAGAATCACACAAGCAAAGGCAGCTGGGATGTTAGAAGTAGATGGTGTGATAGCCATACAAGCACAGATTTCTGCACTTTCAAAGAAGTTGGATGCTATGACAGGGGCTCAGGTACAACAGGTTGCGGTGGTATGTGAATTGTGTGCGGGTGACCATCCTACATGATCAATGCTAATCAATCCAAAGATCCAATCCGGTTTTGTAGGTAGCTACAATAGGGGTCCGCAGAATATGTACCAAAACACCTATAACCAGGGGAATAGGAATCATCCAAATTTTTCATTGAGCAATAACCAGCAGCATCAAGCTCCACGACAGTCATATCCACCAGGATTTCAGAACATCAACAACCAGCTCAACATCAAGAAAGAAAATCAGATCTAGAGGAGTTGGTGACAAAATACATAACTAGCAATGAGGTGGCTATGAAATCACAAGAGATGGCGATCAAGAATCTAGAGAATCAGATAGGACAAATTGCGTTGGCATTGAATAATAGACCACAAGGGTCGTTATCAAGTGACACCGAGAGAAATCCTAACGGTAATCACGAGTAGTGTCAAGCTATTATGTTGAGAAATGGAAAATAGATTGAGGGTCAAGAGACAAAAGTTTCAGTTACAAAGGAGGTTGAACCAGAGAAAGAAAATACAGTGGGTGAGGTAAAGCAGGGGAACGATAAACAAATGGAAAAGAATAAACCAATTAGCGAACTAGTTGTCTATCCTCCCCCACCATTCCAGCAAAGAGTTCAAAAACAAAAATTAGACAAGCAATTTGCAAAATTTTTGGAAGTTTTCAAGAAACTTCAAATCAACATACCATTTCAGAGAGCCCTAGAACAAATGCCGAAAGCTACTTAAAAATTTATGAAAGGGATTCTATCAAGGAAGAATAAATGGGAAGATTTGGAGACAGTTGCACTAACCGAGGAGTGTAGTGCGGTACTACAGCAGAAATTACCACCAAAACTCAAGGACCCGGGGAGCTTCACTATTCCATGCATGATCGGGAATATGCATTTCAGCAAGTGTTTATGTGATTTGGGGGCGAGTGTAAACCTTATGCCATTATCAGTATAGACAGAATTGGGTTTGCCCGCACTAAGACCTACAAATATCTCATTATAGTTGGCGGATAGGTCAGTTACATATCCGAGAGGCATAGTAGAGGACATCTTAGTGAAAGTGGATAAGTTTATATTCCCCGCGGACTTTATCACTCTGAACTTTGAAGAGGACAAGAACATCCCAATTATCCTAGGGAGACCATTTTTGGCCATGGGTAGGACACTCATAGATGTACAAAAATGAGAACTGACTATGAGGGTCCAAGATCAAGAAATAAAATTCAATGTGTTCAAGGCCATGAAATTTCCCACGGATGAGGAAGAATGTTTTCGAATGGATCTAATTGAGCAAATTATCAGTGAAGATATGAGCAAGAGTTTGGTCAACGATCCGTTAGAAATAACTTTATTGGGAGATGAAGAGGTTGACGACCCGAAATTGGTGGACTACTTACAAATGCTAGACTCATTGCCACGAATTTCTAGATTCAGAACACCGTTTGAACCATTGCACACGGAGGAAGTAGCCGCAGAAAAACTGAAACCATCATTGGAAGAGCCACCAAAGTTGGAACTTAAGCCACTCCCTAAACACCTCAAGTATGCGTATTTAGGCAATTCAAATTCTCTACCTGTGATTATTTCTGTTGCACTTAACGAATTGCAGGAAGAGAAGTTGCTGAGGGTGCTTAGGGAACACAAATCAGCGATTGGGTGGACGATTGTAGACATAAAGGGAATTAGCCCTTCATTTTACATGCACAAAATTCTGATCGAAGATGAAGCAAAACCAACGGTGGAGCAACAACAGTGACTTAACCCTATTATGAAAGAAGTTGTGAAGAAGGAAATTTTAAAGTGGTTGGATGCCGGTATCATTTATTCGATTTCCGACAGTAAGTGGGTTAGTCTAGTCCAGTGCGTGCCAAAAAAAGGAGGAATGACTGTGGTGCAGAATGAGGACAATGAGTTAATACCAACTAGAATAGTGACAGGTTGGAGGATTTGCATGGATTATAGAAAATTGAACAAGGCAACCCAAAACCCAAAAAGACCATTTTCCGTTGCCCTTTATCGATCAAATGTTGGACAGATTGGCGGGACATGAGTACTATTATCTATTGGATGCATACTCGGGCTATAACCAGATTGTCATCGCTCCGGAGGATCAAGAGAAGACTACATTTACATGCCCTTATGGCACATTCGCATTCAGGAGAATGTCATTCGGGTTATGTAATGCACCTGCGACCTTTCAATGGTATATGATGGCCATTTTCTCAAACATGGTGGAGAAAAATGTTGAGGTCTTCATGGATGACTTTTCTGTCTATAGGGACAACTTTGATACTTGCCTAGGGAATTTGGTAATGGTGTTACAGCGCTGCAAGGATACAAACCTCGTGCTTAACTGGGAAAAATGCCACTTCATGGTTGTGGAGGGCATAATTTTAGGCCACAAGGTATCGGCTCAAGGATTAGAGGTCGATAAAGCGAAGTTGGAAACAATCGAGAAATTGCTTCCACCGAGCTCAGTTAAAGGTATTAGAAGTTTTCTGGGACACGCTGGGTTCTATAGGAGATTTATAAAGGATTTTTTAAAAATTGCCAAGCTTTTATGCAGTCTATTAGAGAAGGATATTGTTTTCAATTTTGACGAAAGTTGTAAGTCAGCCTTTGAGTTGTTAAAAAAGAAGTTGACTACAACCCCCGTAATTGTCGCACCGGATTGGAGTATGCCTTTCGAGCTGATGTGTGATGTAAGCGACTGTGATTTAAATTTGGGTCATGTTGGTCAACGCCGAGAGAAGGTATCTCACGCTATATATTATGCAAGAAAAACGCTAAAAGAGACTCAAATGAATTATACAACTACGGAGAAGGAATTTCTTGCAGTGGTGTATGCGTTTGACAAATTCCGGGCATACTTGATCGGAACTAAGGTGATAGTCTACATGGACCATTCGGCTATTAGGTACCTAATTGCGAAAAAAGATGTTAAGCCATGCCTTATCCAATGGATTCTCCTACTTCAAGAGTTTGATCTAGAAATAAAAGATAGAAAGGGGACGAAGAATCAAGTAGTCGATCACTTGTCTAGGCTGGAAAACCAAGGAAAATTGAAAGAGGACAAGTGTGAAATCACTGAATCATTCCCGGATGAACAACTGTTCGGGATAAATTCAGAATTTCCATGGTACGCAGACTTCGTGAATTCTCTAGTGAGTAACATTCTACCTCCTGATCTTACTAGACAACAGAAAAAAAAGTTTCTTCATGACGTGAAATGGTACATGTGGGACGAACCGTATTTGTTTAAGCAGTAAGCCGACAAAATGATTAGAAGGTGCGTGCCCTACAGTGAAGTGAAGAACATTCTGCATGAGTGTCACTCATCTGCGTATGGTGGACATTATGGGAATGAGAGGACAGCAGCGAAGGTGTTGCAATCAAGGTTTTATTGGCCTACACTATTCAAGGACGCCCACCATTTTGTTAAAACATGTGATAGATGTCAAAGGGTGGGCAACATTTCAAAAAAGAATGAGATGCCTCTACAAACGATTCTTGAAGTTGAAATTTTTGATGTATGGGGCATCGATTTCATGGGGCCATTCCCTTCGTCTCTGAATAATCGGTATATTCTACTCGCAGTGGACTACATATCAAAGTGGGTTAAAGCTGCAGCATTACCATCAAACAATGCCAAGGTGGTCCTCAAATTCCTACAAAAGAATATTTTCACGAGGTTTAGCACGCCAAGAGCAATTATCAGTGACGAAGGTAGTCACTTTTGCAAAAAGTCATTCACAGCTCTATTGGCAAAGTATGGGGTCAACCATAAGGTAGCTACAACTTATCATCCCCAAACAAGTGGACAAGCTGAGGTCTCGAACAGGGAAGTGAAGAGAATCTTGGAAAAGGTGGTAAACCCGAATCGAAAGGATTGATCGTTCAGGATGGATGACGCACTATGGGCATACCGGACTGCGTATAAAACACTGATCGGCATGTCACCATATCAATTATTTTACAGGAAAGCTTGTAACCTACCGGTTGAGTTACAGCACAAGGCTTATTGGGCTATTCAGAAATTGAACTTTGATCAAGCAGCGGTGGGTGAAAAGAGACTACTTCAGCTAAATGAGTTGGACGAATTCCGACTGCAAGCTTACGAGAAATCAAAGTTGTACAAGGAAAAGGTCAAGAGATGGCACGACAAGAAATTGATACAAAGAACGTTCGAACCGAGACAATCAGTACTATTGTTCAACTCAAGATTGCAGTTGTTTCCAGGAAAGCTAAAGTCAAGGTGGTCGGGTCCATTTACTATAAAAAAAAGTTTTCCCACATGGCGTCGTTGAACTCTACAGTAGGAACCCATTGGAAACGTTCAAGGTCAACAGTCAGCGGTTAAAACATTATTGGGGTGGCGAATCCAACACAGATGTCATTGCTATCACACTTGCAGACGCACCATAAACAAGGAGGAGTTAAGCTGAACGACTTAAAATCAAGCGCTAATTGGGAGGCAACCCAATTTTATTTTTATGTTTATTTTATTTTTTCTCTTTTCTTAAGTAATTTTATCCATGCTAGTTAGATGGTAGTTCATAATAATATTTGGTCTACAATCAATTCATGACAATTCATCAATAGTATTTAAAGTATATTGATATTTAAATAAGCTTACCCTCCATGCTTGAATTTGCTCAATATCTAATGATGGGTATGCTTTAATGTTGATAAGGTACTCAAGAAGCTATGGGATGCACTAAGAAGGCAAGGAAGAGGAAACCTATAGTGCACTAGCAGACTAAGAGGCAATAACAGTTTACTACCAAGTTGGGGCTTGCCCTTCCAAGAACAAAAAGCAAGCTAGGGCTTGGGTCAAGATGCATTAGCAGAAGACTAGCAAGCCGGAGCTTGCCCCTCAAAGAACAAAAAGCAAGCCGGGGCTTGGGGTAAAGAAGCAACTGCAGAATACAAGCAAGTCGGGGCTTGCCTTTCTAAGTACAAGACCCAAGTCGGGGCTTGGGGTCAAGGGCATTAGCAGAACACAGGCAAACCGGGGCTTGCCTTTTAATGAAGAAGACCCAAGCCGGGGCTTGGGGGTCCGAAATTTGAAAAGCAGTTACAGCAGTTGCATTGCAGACATGATATTCCAATCTCATTACGCTTCAACTTCCTACAATCCCACTCCTTCACAACATTAACCCACGTCCTTGCACATTACTTCCCATCTCATCACAACAATCAAAAACTTACCCACTCCTCCAACCTAGTAACCCACTATTCCCTACATAAACTCCTCTCTATAAATCCACCCTTCACCACACAATCTAACAACATCAATTCACACCAATTGGGAAGTTTAAGGATAGGCTTTGTGCAAATCTCTACAACCAACCTGGAAATTTACTGAAAGTAGAAGTTTGTTTTCTAATTCCTCAATTTCTATCCCCATAGTTCGAACCAAATGACCAAGTTTGTGGGAATTTCAAGTCTCGCACACCAAGTGTTCGACAAATTGCTTAAGTAACGTTTGGGGGAAAAACTCATCAATTCCAAATCAATGGCACCAAAATCGGCATCAAAGAGGCAACGAGGAGAGACTTCGGGGGCCACACCACCAACACGAACCTTTGATAACCGAAAATTCATAAGTGCCGCCGCTGCCGACCGTTACGACTATATGGTGAAAAAATCACTCACACTAGAGCGGGGGTTGGCACCTGAGCCTGTTGATGGTGAAATGATGCAACAAATATATCAAAAAAGGTTGGAATAAATTCACGGCAGAGCCCGAGGCCGCAGTTGTGAGTGTGGTCAAAGAATTCTACGCTAACGCAGAGGATAAGGCTCCCTTCAATGCTTTTGTGTAGGGTAGGTTAGTTCCTTTTAGTACCGATGCCATCAACACGTACTATCAGTTACGAGTGCCGAGACATTGTCAGAACACTCACTTACGTGACAATGATCCAGATTATGAGGCTATTATGAAGGAGATGACAAAGCTGGGTACCGCATGGACCAAATAAAATCATGGAGGCACTATCTTTCGTAGTAAGGATCTCAACCGGTATAGGAAGATATGATACGTATTTCTGCACGCTAAGTTACTTCTATCTACACACACGTCAGATGTGCCCAAGGATAAGGCAGTGCTCTTGTATGCCACGGTACAAGATTTCATTATCGACATAGGGGCTATAATCAACTTTTCAATCTGAAGATGCCTTCGAGGACCATTCTCTGGCGGATTACCAAACCCATCACTCATTTATGGGTTGTGTATACAGGCAGGAGTTCGATGGTCAGATGATGAGATAACCCAGATGCCGCTTCAGACACTCGACTCGAGAATGATTGCAAGATATGCGGGTGGTGGAGGCGAGTCGCACTTTTGGAGAGAGTAGAGATTTATTTCCCTTAGCCTCGGAGGATGAGGCTAACGCTGAGGACACCTCGAATGACGATGAGTTTTAAGGGAATGCGACAATGGGAGAGCAAGAAACAGAGACATCACCATAGCCCGGAGTCATATCTAGCCCTCAGTTCCTCAACCTTCAACGAGAAGTGGATGAACACAACAAGGAAACACGAAGAGAAATGCAGAGACTAGCAGCGAGGCAGGACCACATGTTTGAGGCCATGGATCTATCTTTCGCCTCATTGAACGCTACGCTCCAGAGCTTCAATCCTAATGCCCAATTCCCATACCAGCAACCAGCCCCAATGCAACGGTTTCCACCCAGCGATTCTGATGAAGAACAACAGACACTGCCAACCCAGACTTAGGCGATTACAAGGAAGTCCTCTCTTATTTATTGCTCTGTCTATACAATGAGGGCATTGTAATTTTCAAGTTTGGGGGATTTAGTTGCATGTTGCATATTTAATTTTATTAGCTAGGTTTGCATATGTTAGTTCATTGTTTAGTTTTAGGATTATTAAATGTTGATTCATGTAATCATGTAGTTGCATAGTAGCTTAGGAATGTAAATAGTTTTTATTTATCTTTGCAATCATGTTATGTTTATCACATACTATCTATAAAAAATAAAAAAAAAAAAATTCAAAAATAATAGTTAGTTACTATGTTCATCTTGCATGAGTTCAGCTGTTTGATAGTTACAATCTATTTTGGCCAATGATGAGAATGGGATTGAGTGGACAAATATAGTACTGATTATTAGAACTTTAATGTGATTTTTTGTTATGAATTGAATCTTTTCCTGTTTGAAACTGGTATAATCAGGTTAGCACGTTAGAGACAACTTTGTTGACTGATTAAGTTTACATTGATACATAATTGACTTCTTAAAGATAATACTAGTTTGGCTGAATGAAAGACATAAACAGGTGGAAATGGCTAAATTTAGACAAAAACTTATGTTTGGGGGAAAATTTGGGATATATAAGCTTTAAAAAGAAAAATAAAAAAAATTTAAAAAAAATTTAAAAAATAATGAAAAAAAATATCGTGGCTAGTCTTGTTTCGGGGACTTTGTTACTTGAGCAAAACGCACGCTTGGGGAATGTCTTTACACCCAAGCGCCTAAGGTCTTATATGGTGCAGGGAGTCGTTGGTCGAAAGCTCGCTAAGGGGTAAAGATCGTTAGCCTAATGGAATGAGACATTATACAGTCATGGTTAAAAAAAACAATAAAACGGGAAAAGAGCAAAAAGCCCCCGTAATGCAAAGTAAAGCATAAGTATCTCATATTGAACTCTTGAATTTAGTGGAAGCTTGACTTTAGTTTGATCTAGCTTGTTCATGAATTTTGTGAGTTTACACTATATAATGCCTTTAAAGAGATCTTTTATGTGTTGTATTTAGCATTATATTAGTTAGCATGGATGTTGAGCACACACACACTATACCAGTAATAACAGTTTAAGATTTGGTGATTGACTAGGAAATTGTTGATTGGTTTTGATATGAAGTATTGTCATGTTTATTTCATTTTGCTGAGGTCGGTTGAATAGACTTGTATTCATCAATATTGCTGGATTCATAGGCATATAGATTAGTTGTATTGCATTGCATGACATTTCATTTTTGTTTTGTTTTTGCTTGAGGACAAGCAAAGGTTTAAGTTTGGGGATATTTGATAAGTAGGTTTTATACATACTTTTTCGGTATCTATTACTTGAATTATTTGCTTAATCTCATGTTTCTTAGTTACTTTTAATGCATTTTGTTTTCATTTTCTAGATTATATGTTTAGAAGCTGAGTGAGCAACTATTGGTATGAAAACGTAAGGAAAAGCAATTCCGGATATCGTTCGGGCCTTCATGTTCATTTTATGATCATTTCATGTTCTTGGCGTGGAACTTGGACTATGTTGTAGAACTCTTTCTTAGCTTTCCAGAATGTCTTGAATCATTCTAATCGGAAGTTCGGATGCGAGATTATTGACTTTTTATCAACAAAGACAAAGCTAAGAGTTGTTATGTTTGTCATACACACAGCAGCTACTTCCAGTCCAATTTCGACCTTCATCTGCTAGTTATTTCTGAAAACTCAAAGAATGAAAGTTGTAGAACTCGTCGATAGCTTCAATTTGATAGGTGGCAGACCTCGTAGCTCCTCCCGGATTAAAAGTTATGGTAGTTTTAGCAGAGGATAGTGCAGCAGATTTTTAGTAGTATAGCAAGCTGGGGCTTGCTCGTATTGGCCTTGAAAGCAAGCCGGGGCTTGGGTCCTGGGATGATTAGCAGACTGCTAGCAATCCGGGGCTTGCTATTATAAAGGAGAGACCCAAGCTGGGGCTTGGGTACGAGAATAGAAGGGTATCCTAGTTGGTTTCTAATGCTACAAACGTGGAGCTTAAGTGATAGTGATGTTTTGGGACTCATATTGGCATGGAATTGTAATCAGAATACATGTTGAAGTATATAATTAACAGAAAACAATGGGATTGAGGACACACATTCAAGTTTTTCATAGCAAGCTTTGGAGGAGTATTTCGAGGAGATTTTTGAGACGATTGCGATTCTAGGCTACGTGAAGGGTGTTTTTCAATATTCTTCGTCTTAGACTATTATTTGTAATCAAAAGAATGTTTTCTATGAATTATTCAATGTTTATTTCATTTAGTATGAACTAATTCATTTTTTAGGCTTATAATGGATCTTTAAGTGAAACGATGATTTTGTAACTTTTGATTTCCATTTTAATAGTCTATTTCCAGTTTATCTATATTGATTTGAGCTTGAATCTATGAATTGCATGATCAAGAATTCTTTGTTGATTTGTATGGAATTGAGAGAGGATATTCAAATCTAGACCTAGTTGATATAGCATGTGTTCATGAATTTTGTGAATAGCTTAATCTTGATGAATGTTAAGGTAGAGATATGCTTGACATCGCATGTAATCGGATAGAGAACTTATTCTTAAACTTTCTTCAATTGTAATTCACATAGAGATATAGTGGGTTAGTTGATTAAGGTGTTTAACGTGTTTCTATCTTTAATTATGGATTTACGTTAATATGGTATTAGTGCATCGAGAGGTGGTTAATACTACGTTCATGTTCTTGATTAATAAACTGGGGTAGTGCATTGAATTTAAATAAAGGTGTTAAAATCAAAGTGAAGCTTAGGGTGAAATCATAAGTCTAATTCTCTATTATTTGTTTGAAATTCCAGATTTTGATATTTGTGATAGTTTAATTATTTGTTAATTTAGATTCTTTGATTTTAATTATTGAGTTGACTTGTTTAATAAAATTAGGGTTAATAGGAGATTGGTAGTTGTAAGTTAAGGTTATTGCTATTTAGTCTCTGTGGGAACGATACTCTACTTATCACTCTATTACTTGTTGACCACGCATACTTGCGTGTTGTGCGTATATAGATTTTACCCAACAAAAGCTCCCTCTTTCCTGAGAATGATCTGGTTGTCAATATTGAGAGTTATAATATTAAATGATGAATAATTGTTGAAAGATTAAAAATGTGTTGATTAAAGACAAGTGATTTGTGATAAATATTTATTCAATTTTTTTTGATACAAATATAGGGATTTGTTATGATGTGTTTGTTGTAAGTTTGACTTATTATTCCATGGGGAGATGTGCTAATTTTTAAGTCCGTCAATTAAAGTTATAATAATAAATCAATATGGACCGCTGGTTGAAGTTATAATAGTAAATCAATATGGACCGCTCATTGAAGTTATAATAGTAAATCAATATGGACCACTGGTTGAAGTTATAATAGTAAATCAACTTGGACCGTTCATGAATTAGTTACTATTTAGTCCATTCTCCTATAAATAGAAGCTCATTCCTTCATTATTTCTTACGAATTCACTGAAACTGTTGAGAGAGAAACTATAGAGAGAATAAGAGAGAAAGAAGAAGAGTATTCTGCTACTACATTATTGCGGTATCCAATCTTCTACTAAGGTAAGGGATGTTATTTTTCATATGGTAAGGTATATTACTTTTCATATTCGTAAGGGGTATTATTTCTTTCGTATTTGTAAATGATGTTATTTTCTTTATATTCATAAGAATTGTCATTCTATTCTTATTAATTGACGAGAGTAACCTGTCTACGCTGATTACCGCATGCATGATGAATGACCCTTCATATTCATTCTTTATTAATCTGCAGGAGTAACCTGTCTATGCGAATTACCGCATGCATCGTGAATGACCCTTCGTATTCATTCTTTATTAATCTGTGGGAGTAACATGTCTCACGAATTACCGCATGCATGGTGAAAGACCTTTCGTATTCATTCTTTATTAATCTGCGGGAGTAACCTATCTACGCAGATTACCGCATGTATGGTGAATAATCCTTCGTATTCATTCTTTATTAAATTGTGGAAATGATCTGTCTACGCGGATTACCGCATGACGGGGGAAAATCCAGTTGCAGTTTCGTATATTCTTTTATACTCGTATGAGATGTTATTTCTTTTGTACTCATCAAGGGATATCGTCTTCTTTCATATTTCTCCATTTATGGTACAAATTTATTATTTGTTTCCATAACCTTATTATTAAATGGTGAAAACCCTTAAAATTAGTGGAATATTCTTAATAGTATGTGCTTCATCTAGTATCATTCCACTATTGGTCTGAACTTTCTTATTAAATGGCGGGATACTATTTAGGTACTATTTATTTGGAATACTATTCATTTGGGATACTATTCATTCGGGGTACTTTTCATTCGAATACTATTTATTTGATACTATTCATTTGGGTACTATTTACGGGGTACTATTCACGACAAAAGTGCTTTCTTTCTGTCCAAATTATTTTTGATACATGAATATCATTCTTGAATTTTACTCCATAATTAATTATCATGTTGACAATTTGGATATTCTTGAACTCTGGATAAATTGAATTATAACTCTTTAATATTTATCCTTGATCTCACTTAATTGATTCCTTTTACCATTGTCATCATCCTCATGCTTATATTGTGGTGAAAGTCATCTTTGGCCCGTAGTGCATAAATGGACTGTTGATTGGTATGATTATGACCAAGAATTTTGTATTGGTATAATCATGACCTTTATTGTTACAGACAAATGATGTGGTAAAAGTCCTCTTTGGCCCGTAGTGCATAGATGGACAGTTGTTTGTCATGATCATGACCACAGGTTATACAAACGAATATCCTTGGCCCGTAGTGCATGGATAATTTGTTGGTGATACATACAAATATCCTTGGCCCATAGTGCATGGATAATTCGTTGATGTGAAATGATTATTGATTGGTATTACAGGGATAAAATATTGATGATGGATTTTTAAATCATAGAAGATAGTAGACATCATTCTCTACTTGACTCCTCTAATGGATTGTTTTTTTCCCTGCAGTTGTTGATCTAAAACTTATTGTCTATTGTATTCTATCAGATTTTTCCCTATTGAGGACTAAGGATAATTTGTTCTACATTATCTTAGTCATAATATTATTTACTGGGCTAGTTGAGCTCACCCTTTTCCTTTTGGTTCCATTGTTCTTCTCAGGAGGCGAGAATATAGCTGGGACTAGTCGGGGAGTGGAGTAGTGGTCCAAGATGGTTATTTTAGTAATCCTCACTATTTTGTAAAATAGTGTGATAGTAATTGTAATGAGAATTTTATTTGAGTTTGGATATTGTCTATGAGACAATATTTATATTTTACACGACAATTAATAGTTATATAAATGAAGTTGTATTTGATTTTGTACAATGTATTTGGCGACTCAGAATGGGTTGTATGGTACTATTCTGGGGGCGTCACAGTTGCTATCAGAGCTATAAGTAAAGAGGCCCGAGCCTCTCTTTGGTGACTTCCTTGTGTGGGATGCACCAAAGCCAGACTCTCCATAGGGGACGCCTCGAATAACGATAGCAAGCTGATATGTATAAATGTGAGGTGTTATCCAAGTAAAGGGATGAGAGTCACAGTTGGTATCAGAGCTTAGGGATATGGTCTCTGGCGAAGATCCGGGATTAAAACTAGGAGGGGAGAGACGAGTAATATCCTTCGCTAATGTGTGAGTCCTACCTGAGCTGAATTTTTAACTTAATAAGTTGACAAATTGTGATATGTCAATTAACCATTGTTGAAGCTATATTCTGGAATGATATCTGAAATCCAAGAGATGAGCAATAGAGAAATCATGATACAAAGGAAATGATCGGGAAGATTGAATCTAAAATGAAAGCAAGGTATTCTCAAATCTTCGAACTACCAGGTACGTAAATTTCGGGGACGAAATTTCATAAGGAGGGGAGATTGTAAGACCCCGAATTTTATGAAATAAAAGTATTCAATTTTTCTATTTAGTAAATGGTTAAATTGATAAAAGGTTAAAGTTAAGGGTGATATTTGAAAAATTTGTAAAGTAAGCAAGTTGTCATAAAATATTCGTTTGGCCGGGGAATATTCTTTTTATCGGGGAATATCCGTACGACGACGCAATCATTGGTGGACCACATAATGGAATAACTGTCGGATATAGAAAGTGACAAAAATAACCTTTTTTATAAAAATAACGGCAAGACTTTTACCGTTAAACTGCTGAAATACCTGGTGATAAAAGTACAGTAATACGCGTTGTTGCACAGTAGCACACGGTATTGGACAATATCTCTGATTATTGATTCTTACGTAAGAAGTCACTCAATTTCATTCAATCATTGCCACATTAGTTACTGCATAGTATCTCATATCATTGATTCCATTATTGTCACAGTATCATCTGTACAATATTTTATATTATTAAATCAATAATTGAGACGACACAGTTATTCATATTATTATTTGCATTATTGATAATGTCTAGAAAGTTCTGTTGAGGAAAGGGGTTTGGTTATTTAATTGCGCTCCGGTAAGGAAAAATCCTTATCGGAAAGCCCCCTCTGTAAGACCCTAACTTTTATGAAAAAAGATTAATTTCTCTCGAAATATATTTTTGAATATTATGGTGTGGATATAATATAATGTTATAGTTGTGGGTAATATTTACAAATTTTGCAAAGTAAGCAAGTGGTTATATAATATTTGATTGGTCGGGGAATATTCGTACGACGACACAATCATTGGTGGACCCCACAACGGAAGTATTGTCGTAGTTAGAAAATGACAGAATTATCTTTCTATAAAAATAACGGCGGAAGTTTTACCGTTAAACTGTTGAACTACCCGGTAGTAAAAGTACAGTAATACGTGTAGTTACATAGTAGCACACGGTATTTATTATTGATGCTTACGTGAGAAGTCACCGCTTATATTCAATTATTGCTACGAAGAATTGTTGTGATCATATCTCTCATATTATTGATTCAATTATTGTCACAAGATCATCCGTGATAATATGTTATATTATTAAATCAATAATTGAGACGACAAAGTTATTCATATTATTAAATTAAAATATTTACAATGTCTAGAAGTTCTTCAAGGAGAGGTTTGGTCATCTAATTGCGCGCTAATAAGGAGAAATCCTTATCGGAAAGCCCCATCTTTCCTGGGAACGACCTGGTTGTTAAATATTGTGAGTTATAATATTAATGATGAATAAGCTCGTGTTGATTAAAGATGAAATTGATAGTTCCATTGTGTTGGAATTATTAGTGTTAGTGGAAATCGACATTTATTTCGATATTAATTGATGTTTGGAAGTTATACTGACCAGTCGGGTAATTAATCGGATAAATGAGAAATTAATTGGTATTAATTGACATGATTATAACTATTTGTTCACATGTGTGTACTATTGATTCACATTCTTGTACTATTAGGGGAGTTGGTGCAAGATTGATAATACTTGCAGGACTAAATTAAAAATGAAGAAAAAGAGGAAGATATTATACTATAATATTTCGAGCCCCAAAATGTGCAATTATCGAAACTATATTTTTCTATAAATAGAAGCTCATTCTTCCTTCATTTCTCACCAATTCACTAAAGCTTTAGAGCAATTATTATAGAGAGAAAGAAGAAGAGAAGTCTGCTACCTCACTATTCTAATATCCAGTTTCTTCTAAGGTAAGGGGTGTTATTCTTTCGTATTCATGAAGAGAGTTATTTTCTTTCAATACTCGTAAGAGTTGTTATTCCATTCTTTATTATTATGTTGAATAACTCTGCCTCTGCCAAGCACCGCATACATGGTGAAATTCTTCTGTTATTCCATTCTTTATTATTCTGTTGGAATAACCTGTCTGTGCCGTCTATCGCATGCCTGGTGAATTCTGTTGTTATTTCATTCTTTATTATTTTGTTGGAACATCCTATCTGTGCGAATTACGCATGACTTGGTTCCATTCTTTATTATTCTGTTGGAATATCCTGTCTGTGCGGATTACGCATGACTTGGTTCTATTCTTTATTATTCTATTGGAATATCCTGTCTGTGCGGATTACGCATGACCTGGTTCCATTCTTTATTATTCTGTTGGGAATAACCTGTTTGTGTGGTCTATCGCATGCCTGGTGAATTCTTCTATTATTCCATTCTTTATTATTCTATTGGAACAACCTGTCTATGTGGATTACCGCATGCATGGTGAATGATCCTTCGTATTCATTCCTTATTAAATTGTGGAAATGATCTGTCTACGTGGATTACCGCATGGCGGGCGAAAATCCATTTGCAATTTCATATATTCTATTATACTCAGTTGGTTAAAGTTTTGGCTTCTATACTCCATGAAATTAGTAAAATATCCTGGATATTTGCGCTTCATCAAGTATCTTATTCTTCTGAGCATTCTTGAATTTTACTCCACAAAGCAGTATCATGTTGACAATTTGGACGTAATCGATTTCCGGATAAATTAACTTATAAATCTTTAACATTTATTCTTGAACTTGTTTTATTGAATTATTATGTCATTGTCATCATTCTCGTACTTATTTTGTGATGAAAGTCATCTTTGGCTTACGTGCATAGATGGACTTGGTATGATTATGACCATGGATCATTCGATATAATCATGACCTGTAATGTTATAAATGATGTGGTAAAAGTCCTCAGTGGCCTGTAGTGCATTGATGGACAGTTTTTGGTAAGATTATGACCAGGGATTATTCGGTATAGTCATGAACATTGATGATTTAATGAATATCCTTGGACCGTAGTGCAGGGATGATTCGATGATGTGGTTTATTTATTAAGCTGAGTCTCAGCGATAAAAATTGATGAAAACATTTTGAATCATAGAAGATAGTAGATATCATGCTCTACTTAACTCTTCTAATGAATTACTTATTCCACTGCAGTTAAACTTGATGTCTATTGTATTTTATCAGTTTAACATTGTTGAAGGCTAATGATAATTTATCCTGCATTATCTTAGTCATAATATTTCTTACTGGGCTAGTTGAGCTCACCCTTTTCTTTGTCATTGTTCTCTTCAGAAATGAGAACGAATGGGACTAGTCGGGGAACGGAGTAATGCTCCAAGATGGTGTTATAGTAGTCCTCACTATTCTATAAAATAGTGTCACAATAAATGTAATGAGGACTCTATTTGAGAGTGGATATTGTCTAGAAGGCAATATTCCTGTTTAAACTCTCAGCTATATTTTGTCGTATATTATACGACGTTTGTATAATTAAGTTTGTATTTGTATTCTGTACCATGTATTTGGTGACTCAAGATGGGTGATGTATACCTTTTGGGGGCGCCACAACAGTATCGAGCTTAGGATATGATCCCCGGCCGAGATGTGAGACAAGAACTAGGAGGGGGGAGACGGGAATTCCTTCGCTAGTATGACCTACCTAAGTTTATTTGGTATTTAATTGGTCGGTCAGAGTATAGGGATAATATGTGATATTATAATTAACCTTTGTTTTGTGGCAGTATTTGAAAATGGCATCCAAAAATGTTGAGATAAGCAATGAAGCACATGAGACCGTTGAGTCACCACAGATTATTACCCATGATAATGTGCAATAGGAAGACAATAATCCTCAGGTAAACAACAACGATCAAATGATGAACGATGGGATGTTCAGAGGTTTTATGCAATTAATGAAACATCAGGCGAAGGTGGCTCATGTCCAAAATGCAGGTGGAAACACTGATAACTCTCGGATGGTCGCTGCTAAGCAGTTCAAGGAGCTGGGACCACCGGAGTTTTTTGGTGAGCCAAAACCACTTAAGGTAAAGACGTGGATAAAGCAGATCAACAAGATATTTGATGTCTTGGGATGCTCCGAGGAGCAAAAGGTTCCCTTTGCCACCTTCATGTTCTTGAAGCAGAGGCAGACATTGGTGGGAATCAGAAAGCGCACTCAACCTACCGCACTGAAGATGTCTTGGGAGAAGTTCCAAGAACTGTTCAACGACAAGTACTTTCCTGAAAGTATTCGTCACATGAAGGAGGTAGAGTTCATCAAGCTTAAGCAAAACAATATGACCGTGGCGCAGTACGAAGCTAAGTTTGCCGAGTTATCTCTATTTGCGTCTCACTTGGTTGATAATGAGGAGAGAATGACGCGGATGTTTCTAAGAGGTTTGAAACCTAAGATACATCAATACCTTATCTCTCATAAACTGTGTTTGTATTCAGATGTTGTGAATAGGGCACGATAATGAGTCAACCCAACCAAGAGAGAGTAGTCAGCAAGTCGATAATACCAGTGGTGGCAATCATCGAAGCGGTGACAACAAACGTGGAGGGAATCAACATGCCAGAAATGGTAATCACTTCGGTGGTAATCATGGCCATGACAATAAGAGTGGACATTTCAAGAAGAGGAGATTCAATAACGATGGAAAGACGCCAAGACCAAAGACTTGTTGTTAGGAAGGAGAGAGCGACCATCGGTCGTATGTTACAAATGTGGAGGGAAGGACATAATTCCAAACCGCACGACGTACCCAAAGCATGTTACAATTGTGGAAAAGAAGATCACTAGCTTTTTTTTTTCGGCACCAAAGTCAAGTCCAAATTTGGGATGGAGGCATCAAAGGTGTCCTGCATAAGACAAAACCGATAGTTCAAGGAGAGCGTTTGTCGAAACCTCCCAAAAAGTGAGGAATTGAACGAGGTGATCACGGGTAAGCTAATCATAAACTCGAGAAGTTTATACTTTATTTGATCACCGGTTCTACCCATTCCTTTATTTCCTACTTGCGCCAACGCTTAAATTTAACTCCAAAGAAATTAGACTTTGACTTATCCGTTGAAACTCCATTGGGAGAAACCTTCATTACATCCACGGTTTATAAGTCTTGTTTGATTGAAATCGGTAACCGCACGTTACCTGTCGATTTTATTTCCTTGAAAATACTTGCATTTGATGTGATTTTAGGGATTGATTGGTTAACTACTCATCATGCTAAAATCAATTTTTTTTCGTAAGGTTGTTAGCTTTCATATTCCTAACCAACCTATTATGCGAATTAAAGCAACCAAACCACTAAAATCAATCACTGTCAAGCTTTCTTAGCCCATGTCATGGATTTAAATTAAAATACGTCAGATTTGAATGATATTTCTATTGTTAATAAATTTCCTGACGTATTCCCTGAAGAACTTCCTAGCCTACCCCCAGAGCGTGAAATTAAATTTTGTATCGACCTTGAAACCGGTACAAAACCCATTTCCAAAGCCCCATATCGAATGGCTCCTATTTAACTTCAGGAGTTAAAAACCTAACTACAGGAATTATTAGACATTGGTTTCATTCATCCTAGTACGTCTCCTTGGGGTGCTCCTGTTCTATTCGTGAAGAAGAAAGATGGAAGTATGCGACTTTGTATTGATTATCTAGAGTTGAATCATGTCACCATCAAAAATAGGTACCCGTTGCCTCGCATTGATGACCTGTTTAACCAATTGCAAGGAGCTAAATTATTTTCAAAGATTGATCTTTGTTCCAGATATCATCAGTTGAAGATTAAAACTGATGACATTCCAAAGACTACTTTCAGAACAGTATGGGCATTATGAATTCCTAGTCATTTCTTTTGGATTGACTAATGCTCCTGCTGCCTTCATGAACATGATGAACCAAGTATTCAAAGAATATTTAGATCACTTTGAGGTCGTCTTTATTGATGACATCCTCATATACTCCAAAACCCGTGAAGACCATGAGCAACACTTGAGGCTGATACTTCAAAAGCTTCGTGAAAACAAGTTATATGCTAAGTTGAAGAAATGCGAGTTCTGGCTTGAAGAAGTTGCATTCCTTGGGCACGTGATATCAAATCATGGAATATCTGTTGACCCGATAAAGATTGAAGCAATTCAAAGCTGGGAGCAACCTAAGTCAGTGACCGAAGTACGTAGCTTTCTCGGCTTAGCTGGTTATTATCGAAGATTCATGGAAGGATTTTCTCGAATCGCTACTCCATTAACTCAGTTGACTCGAAAAGATACAAAATTCATTTGGAGCGAGGAATGTGAGAAGAGTTTTCAAGAACTCAAGAGAAGACTCATTTCAGCACCTGTTCTGACAATACCATCTGGCTCGGAAGGATTTGTCATCTACAGTGATGCTTCAGGCAAAGGATTAGGATGTGTTCTCATGCAACATGGGAAAGTCATAGCCTATGCCTCTCGATAACTCAAAGAATATGAGAGGAATTATCCTACTCATGATCTAGAGTTGGCAGCAGTCATTTTTGCACTTAAGATTTGGAGGCATTACCTGTATGGAGAGAAGGTGGAGATCTATACGGATCATAAAAGCCTCAAATATTTCTTTACTCAAAAGGAACTCAACATGCGATAAACGACGATGGCTTGAGTTGTTGGAAGATTATGATCATACCATCCAATACCATCCCGAAAAGCGAACGAAGTAGGCGACGATCGAAAGTGTAAGATCATACGCGGTACGAGTGCAATATTGTCAAGAAAGGCCCATTTTGTATAACTTGGAAAGGATGGAAATAGAGTTAAAGACCTGGGGACCCATGTGATGTTTGGCAAATATACGAGTGGAACCGACTTTAATCGATAAAGTTAAGGTCCGCCAAGCTACTGCACACAGAGTTGATGCGTATGAGGAAGAAAGTGCAAGAAGGTGCTATTTCAGAAGCAAGAATCGATGAAGAAGGAATACTTCGAGTCAACTCCAGAATTTGTGTTCCTAACTATTTTGACTTGAAATATAAAATCATGATGGAGGCGCACAACACACCGTTTGTAATCCATCCTGGGAGTACCAAAATGTATCGTGATCTTTGACATACATTTTGGTGGAGCAATATCAAGAGAGAGATGGCGGGGTTTATCTCAAGGTGTCTAACTTGTCAACGAGTCAAGGCGGAGCATCAAGTGCCAAAAGGTCCATTGCAACCACCTGAAATTCCAGAATGGAAGTGGGAGCATGTTACCATAGATTTCGTTACTGGTCTTCCCAAGGTTTCTCAAGGCATAGATGCGCTTTGGGTCATTGTTGATAGATTGACCAAGTCTGCTCATTTCTTACCAATACGAGAAACTTTTACACTTGAACATCTTCCTAGTATGTACATAAACGAGATCGTAAGATTGCATGGTATGCCAGTATCCATAGTTTCTGATCGAGACCCAAGATTCACTTCAAGATTTTGGGTTAGTTTGCAAAAAGCTATGGGCATGGATTTACGATTTAGTTCGGCATATCATCCTCAAACGGATGGGCAGTCATAAAGGACTATTCAAACTCTTGAAGATTTATTAAGACTCTGTGTCCTTGACTTCAAGGGAAGTTGGGACAAGTTCTTACCATTGGTGGAGTTTTCCTACAACAATAGTTATCAAGCAAGTATTGGCATGGCTCCATTTGAGGTGTCAGATGAAAAAAGTGTCGCTTCAAAGATGTCTTTGGGATGAGGTGGGTGAAGCAACGTTGTTGGGACCGGATTTGGTACGTATGACTACGGAAAAAATTTAAACGATCCGACAACGTATAAAAACCTCACAAGATCGACAAAAGAGTTATGCTGATCTTCATCGAAAGGACGTAGAATTCAATATTGGAGATCATGTGTTGTTATGTGTTGCTCCATGGAAAGGAGTTACGAGATTTGGAAATAGATGAAAGCTCAATCCTCGATTCATTGGCCCATTTATAATCCTCAACGAGTAGGAACTGTGGCCTATAGACTCGCATTACCGCCAAGTATGTCTCGTGTTCATAACGTTTTCCACATATCTATGTTACGTAAATATGTGAAAGACCCGAACCACATTATTGAATTAGAACCAGATGAGATAGAGGAAGATTTAACGTATGAAGAATTATCTATTAAAATCTTGGATTAGAAGGATCATATTCTACGCTCTAAGGTTATACCTCAAGTCAAAGTTTTGTGGAGAAACCATGATGTGGAAGAAATGACCTGGGAGTTAGAATCTGAGATGAAGTCAAAATATCCTCACCTCTTCGATATACCAGGTACGTACCCTAATTTCAAGGATGAAATTTCATAAGAAAGGGAGGTTGTAAGACCCCAACTTTTATGAATAAAGATTAATTTCTCTCGAAATATATTTTTGAATATTATGGTGTGGATATAATATAATGTTATAGTTGTGGGTAATATTTACAAATTTTGCAAAAGTAAGCAAATGGTTATATAATATTCGATTGGCTCTGGGAATATTCGCTTTTAACAGGAATATTAGACGACGACACAATCATTGGTGGACCCTACAACCAAGTATTGTCGTAGTTAGAAAATGATGTAATTATCTTTTATAAAATTAACGGCGGAAGTTTTACCGTTAAACCGTTGAACTACCCGGTAGTAAAAAGTGAACGATGCTGGTGGTTGCATAGTAGCACACGGTATTGATTATTGATGCTTACGTGAGAAGTCACTCAGTTATATTCAATTATTGCTACAGTAATTGTTGCATCATATCTCTCATATTATTAATTCAATTATTGTCACAGTATCATCTGCATAATATGTTATATTATTAAATCAATAATTGAGACGACAAAGTTATTCATATTATTAAATTGCAATATTTACAATGTCTAGAAGTTCTGTCAAGGAGAGGTTTGGTGATCTAATTGCGCGCCAATAAGGAGAAATCCTTATCGGAAATCCCCCTCTTTCTTGGGAACAACCTGGTTGTTAAATATTGTGAGATATAATATTAATGATGAATAAGTTCGTGTTGATTAAAGATGAAATTGATAGTTCCATTGTGTGAGACCCCGAATTTTATAAAATGAAAGTATTCAATTTTCTTATAATTATTCTATTTAGTAAATGGTTAAATTGATAAAAGGTTAAAGTTAAGGGTGATATGTGAAAATTTTGTAAAGTAAGCAAGTTGTTATAAAATAAACAGTGGTAAAATACGTGTGGTTGCATAGTAGCACACGGTATTGATTTTTGATGCTTATGTGAGAAGTCACTCAGTTATACTCAAGTATTGCTACAGTAATTGCTGCATCATATCTCTCATATTATTGATTCGATTATTATCACAGTATCATCTGCATAATATGATATATTATTAAATCAATAATTGAGACGACAAAGTTATTCATATTATTAAATTACAATATTTACAATGTCTAGAAGTTCTGTCAAAGAGAGGTTTGGTCACCTAATTGTGCGCCAATAAGGAGAAATCCTTATCGGAAAGCCTCCTCTTTCCTGGGAACGATCTGGTTGTTAAATATTGTGAATTATAATATTAATGATGAATAAGTTCGTGTTGATTAAAGATGAAATTGATAGTTCTATTGTGTTGAAATTATTTGTGTTAGTGGAAATCGATATTTATTTCGATAATAATTGATGTTTGTAGGTATATTGTTCAATCGGGTATTCGGGGTACTTTTTGTGTCGGAGTACTATTCACGAGTTACTATTCATGAGTTACTATTCATGGGTTACTATTCACTCTAGTATTGTTCACTCGGGTATTTGGAACACTTTTCATGTCGGGGTACTATTCACGGGGTACTATTCCCGAAGTACTATTTATGGGGTACTATTAACCCAAAAAATATATTTCTTTTTGGTCCAAATCATTTTTGGGTACAATATTATTCCATGAGGAGATGTGCTAATTTTTCAGACCGTTGGTTGAAATTATAATAGTAAATCAATATGGATCGTTGGTTTAAAGTTTTAATAGTAACTTGTCCTTTCAGTTTTCCAATAGTTATTTGTCCCTTCAGTTTTCCAAGAGTTATTTGTCCCTTCAGTTTTCCAAGAGTTACTTGTCTCTTCGGTGTTCCAAGAGTTAATTGCCCCTTCGCAAATAGTAGTTGTCTCTTCAATATTACCAAAAGTCATTTTGACCCTTCGTTAAGACCAAGAGTCATAGAAGAAGCTCATTCCTTCATTATTTCTTACGAATTCACTGAAACTCATAGTTTCGGATCGTGACCCAAGATTCACTTCAAGATTTTGGGTTAGCTTGCAGAAAGCTATGGGCACGGATTTATGATTCAGTTCAGCATACCATCCTCAAACGGACGAACAATCAGAGAGGACTATTCAAACCCTTGAAGATCTATTAAAACTCTGTGTTCTAGATTTCAAAGGAAGTTGGGATAAGTACTTGTCATTGGTGGAATTCTCTTACAACAATAGTTATCAAGCAAGTATAGGCATGGCTCCATTCGAGGCGTTATATGGATTTAAAGTGTCGCGTCTCCGTTATCTGCCGACGAGGTGGGAGAAGCAACGTTGTTGGGAACCGGGATTAGTACGCATGACTACGAAAAGATTCAAATGATCTGGCAACGTATAAAGACCTCACAAGATCGACAAAAGAGTTATGTTGATCTTCATCGAAAGGACGTGGAGTTTAATATTGGAGATCATGTATTGTTACGTATTTCTCCATGGAAGGGAGTTACAAGATTTGGGAAGAAAGGAAAGCTCAATCCAAGATTTATTGGTCCATTTGAGATTCTTTACCGAATAGGAAATGTGGCCTATAGACTCGCGTTACCTCCAAGTATGTCTCGTGTTCATAATGTTTTTCACATATCTATACTTCGTAAATATGTGAAAGACTCAAACCACATTATTGAGTTAGAACCAGACAAGATAGCCGAAGACTTAACGTATGAAGAGGTACCTGTCAAGATCTTGGATAGGAATGAGCATGTCTTACGTACAAAGGTCATACCACAAGTTAAAGTTTTGTGGAGGAACCATACTATAGAGGAAATGACCTGGGAATTGGAAACAAAAATGAAAGCGAGGTATCCTCACCTTTTCGAAACACCAGGTACGTACGTCAATTTCAAGGACGAAATTTCATAAGGAGGGGAGGTTGTAAGACCCCAACTTATTATAAATTAAATTAAATTTTTTCTATTTATTATCTTGAAATAGTAAGGAGTTAATTTGATATAATGCTTTGGTTATGGGTAAAATGTGCAAATTTTACAAGTGGTTATAAAATATTCCTTTTGTGGGGGAATATTCGTTTGGTCGTGGAATATTCTTTTTGTCGGGAATATACGTACGATGGCACAGTCATTCGTGGGCTCCATAACAGAATAATTGTCGGATGAAGAAAAAGACAAAGTATGAGTTTTTATAATTAACGGCGTAATGGTTACCGTTAACACTGTTGGAATACATGGTGGTTAAAATACGATGAATATGCCGTAGTTGCACACAAGAAGATTACCAGTATTGCACAAAGATAGTTAAATTATTGATTCTTACGTAAGAAGACACTACTCAATAATTGTTATAGTAGTTACTGTTCAATATTTTATTTTATTGATTCAATAATTGCTACGTTGATAGTTTATATTATTGTTGTTTTAATAATTATCACTGCACAGAATTTCCCATTATCAAATCAATAATTCATATTATTTGAATAATATTATTAGATAGCATTATTGGCAATGTCTAGAAAGTTCTGTCAAGGAGAGGTTTGGTCATCTAATCATACACAAGAAGGAGAAATCCTTATAGGAAAGCCCCCTCTTTCCTGGGAACGGCCTGGTTGTCATAATTGGGATTCTGTAATATTATTTGGGAATAATTAATTATTAATTTATATGATGAGAAATATTTATTTGATGTGGATATAAATGATGGATTTATTTAATTTATATGGTTATTAATGAAAGAATTAATGCTGAGATGTTTAATCAGTATTTTGTCAGATTGGAGGTATTAAAAATCATCTGTTTGTGGATTTTTGATATTTTCTGTTTGGAATTTGGAAAAACTTTCTTTTGCAAAGTTGTAGAGAATTCGATTTCGTGTGGAATGGATATAAAATTCATATTTTTCTGATAAATGGGTTGTTTTCTATGAATTGTTAAAGTTTCTGATTATTGTTTAAATGATAAAACATTTTAGAAAATTCTAGAATTGGTTTGTGAGAAATGTGCTCAATTGAATTTCAAATGTGGTGGGTGGCAATAGTAGCAGGTAAAGCCATCGGTAAAGAGGTCAAGTCTGCTTCGCTTGACGTCTTAACATTTTCCTATAAATAGAGGGCTAAGTTAGAATTGAAAATCACACCAGAAACAAAGTTTTCTCTTTCTCTCTCTATATTATCGAGCGTATTCTTGTGAATATTTTGATACTTAAGTGTTGCTATACGGTGCAAGTTCCTTCAGCACTATATCCAGTATTCCAGTCAGAAGTACGGATATTTTGAGGTAAGGGATGTTATTTTCTTCATATATGATATTATTTCTTTCAATATCATTATGCCGAAGTATTGATCTGAACTTTTAATCAAATTTGGAACTTTTTGTGTCGGGGTTACTATTCATGTATATGACACTATTCACGTATACGGCACTATTCACAAGTACGGCACTATTCACCAAAAAATGAAATTTTCTTTTTTTCTTCCAGATTTCTTTTATGGTTACTATCTTTGATTGTATCCATGTTTTGATCTTTATTTTTGAATTCTACTTCACACTTGGTTATTATGGAGTATTATTGAATTTGGATAAACCGAAATACGAATCCCTAATATTTGTTGTTTTGTCTCACTGGATTCGTTCTCTAAAATATTTTTCATCATCCTCAGTCCTTAATGGTGATACTTGATGAATATCTTTGGCTTCAGTAGTAAAGATGAATGATTACTCGATGAATATCTTTGGCCCGTAATGCAAAGATGAACAGGTGTGGAGATGAACATGACTAACTGGTGATACAAATGAATATCTTTGGCCCGTAGTGCAAAGATGTATATTGATTGATGTTAAAGGGATAAAATATTGATGATGGACTTTTAAATTCATAGATGATAGTAGATTTCATTCTCTACTTAACTCTTCTAATGAATTGTTGTTTCCGCTGCAGTTGTTGATCTAAAACTTGTTGTCTATTGTACTTTATCAGATTTTCCCTATTGAAGACTAAGGATAATTTGTTGTATATTATCTTAGTCATAATATTCTTTACTGGGCTAGTTGAGCTCACCCTTTTCCTTTTTGTTCCATTTTTCTTCTCAGGAGGTGAGAGTTTAGCAGGGGCTAGCCGGGGTATGGAGTGATGATTCAAGATAGTTGTTTTAGTAGTCCTCACTATATTATAAAATAGTGCATCAATAATTGTAATGAGGACTTTATTTGGGTGTGGATATTATCTAGAAGACAATATTGTATTTAAACTCACAATATGTGTTGTCGTATTTTGCACGACAATTGTATTAATAAAGTTGTAGTTGTTTTTCTGTACCATGTATTTGGCAACTCAGAATGGGTAATGTATACCTATTTTGGGGCATCACGGTTGGTATCGAGCTTAGGGATATGGTCTCTCTGGCGGAGATCGGGGAATAGAACTAGGAGGGGAGAGGCGAGTAAATCCTTCGCTAGTGTGTCCTACCTAAGCTTATTTGTTTGGCTCATCATAATATAGGGATATTATGTGATATGTTAATTTTTTAATTAACCCCTGCATTTTTATGGCGCTTTTAAGAATGGCAATTTGAGAAGCGTTAACAATGGAGTCTATGAGACTGTGGAACAACCTTTGATTACCAACCAAGAGAGCGGCAATGTGAAGGCAATATTCCTCCTGTAAACAACACTACCGAGCAAACGATGAATGATGCGATGTTTAGAAGATTTTTCCAGTTCATGCAAAATCAGACGAGGGAGACTCGTGTACAAAATACGAGTGGAAATGATAGCAACGCAAGTACTTTCCTAAAAGTATTCGTCATATGAAGGAGGTAGAGTTTATTAGACTGGAATAGAACAACATGACGGTGTCCCAGTACGAAGCGAAGTTCGCGGAGTTATCCAGGTTTGCACCTCATTTGGTAGAAAATGAGGAACGTATGACGCGGATGTTTCTGAGAGGTCTAAAACACGAGATTCGGCAATATCTTATCTCTCATAAATTTTATTTATATTCAGATGTTGTAAATATGGCTCAATTATTAGAGCGTGATAACGAGTATGTTCAACCGAGGGACCACAACCAGGGTCATACCGGTGACAGCAGTTATCGGAGCGATGATAACCAGTGAAGAGGGAAGAATACGGACAAAAGCGGTAACCACTAGGGTGGAAATCGTGGCCATGACAATAGGAGAGGTGAGTCAAGTGGAAATTTCAAAAAGAGGAGATTCAACAATGACGGGAAGACATCAGCAGCAGCACCAGCACCAACAACAAATTCTAGGGGAGGAGAATGACCACTAGTTAGATGCTATAGATGCGGAGAGGAGGGACACATAAGTCCAAACTATTCACATCCTTCCAAGGTGTGTTTCAATTGTGGAAAAGACGGTCACATAGCCCAATTTTGTCCGGTAGCGAAGTCAAGTCCAACTGGGATGGCGGCACCAAAGGCGACTACGGACAAAACAAAGTCGGTGGTTCAAGGAAGGGCGTTTGTCGTGATTGGCCAAAACGCGAAAAACCCGAATGAGGTGATCACAGGTAAGCTAATCTTGAACTCTTGAGAAGTTTATACCTTACTAGATACCGATTCTACCCATTCTTTTATCTCTCCTGCTTGTGCTCAACGTTTAAACTTAACTCCGGAGAAATTGGACTTTAACTTATCTGTTGAAACTCCGTTGGGTGAAACCTTTGTTACATCTAGAGTTTATAAATCTTGTTTGATCCAAGTTGGCACAATCACATTACCTATTAATCTTATCTCTTTAAAGATACTTGCATTTGATGTGATTTTAGGGATTGGTTGATTAACCACTCATCATGCCAAAATTGATTGTTTTCGTAAGGTTGTTAGTTTTCATATTCCTAACCAACCTGTTATACGAATTCAATCAACTAAAACACTAAAATTAGTCACTGTCATATCAAGCCATAAAGCTATTCGTTTATTGAAAAATGGATGTCAAGCTTTCTTAGCCTATATTATGGACTTGAACAAAAACACGTCAGATTTGAATAATATTCCTGTTGTTAATGAATTTCCTGAAGTATTTCCTGAAGAACTTCCGGTCTACCCCTAACGTGAAGTTGAATTCTTTATTGATCTTGCAACCGCACAAAGCCCGCTTTCTAAAACCCCATATCGAATGGCTCCTATTGAACTTCGTGGAGTTAAAAGTCCAACTACTGTGAATTATTAGACATCGGTTTCATTCGTCGGTACATCTCCTTGGGGTGCTCCTATTTTATTTGTAAAGAAGAAAAGCGGGGAGTATCGCGATTTTGTATTGACTAATGAGAATTAAACCATGTTACCATCAAGAATAGGTATCCGCTACCTCGCATTGATGACATGTTTGACCAGTTGCAAGGAGCACAATTCTTTTTAAAGATCAATCTTTGTTCTGGATATCATCAGCTGAAGATTAAAACTGAGGATATTCCAAAGACTGCCTTCAGAACTCGGTACGGGCGTTATGAATTCTTAGTCATGTCTTTTGGATTGACTAATGCTCCTGCTGCTTTCATGGATATGATAAACCGTGTATTAAAGAAATATTTGGATCAGTTCGTTGTTGTCATTATTGATGACATCCTCATCTATTCCAAAAGCCGTGAAGATCATGAGCACCATTTGAAGTTGGTACTTCAAAGACTTCGTGACAACAAGCTATATGCGAAAAGTCAAGAAATGCGAGTTCTGGCTTAAGGAAGTAGCATTCCTTGGGCACGTGGTATCAAAACATGGAGTATCTGTTGACCCGGCAAAGATTGAATCAATCCAAAGTTGGGAGCAGCCGAAGTCGGTGACCGAAGTGCATAACTTTTTGGGCTTAGCTGGTTATTATCGGAGATTCCTGGAAGGATTTTCTTGAATCGCTACTCCGTTAACTCAGCTGACTCGGAAAGATACAAAATTCATATGGAGCGAGGAATGCGAGAAGAGTTTCCAAGAACTCAAGAGGAGACTCATTTCGGCACCTGTTCTAACAATACCATCTGGTTTGGATGGATTTGTTATCTCTGATGATGCTTCCGCAAAGGTTTAGGATGTGTTCTCATGCAACATGGGAAAGTCATAGCCTATGCCTCGCGATAACTCAAAGAATATGAGAGGAATTATCCTACTCATGATCTGGAGTTGGCAGCAATCGTTTTTGCGTTGAAAATCTAGAAACACTACCTGTATGGGGAGAAAGTGGAGATTTATACGGATCATAAAAGCCTCAAATATTTCTTCACCAAAAAGGAACTCAACATGCGGCAACGACGTTGGCTCGAGTTGTTGAAGGATTACGACCATAGCATTCAATATCATCCTAGAAAAGCAAACGTTGTAGCTGACGCATTAAGTAGAAGATCATATGTGGGTACGAGTGCAATGTTGTTAACACAAAGGCCCATTTTTAACGACTTACAAAGGATGGAGATAGAGTTAAAGGCTCCAAGTACCCACGTGATGATATCAAACATACGAGTAGAATCGACTTTAATCGATAAAGTTAAAGCTGCTTAAGATACGGACCTGGGGCTGATTCGTATGAAGAAGAAAGTGCAAGAAGGTGCTATTCCAGAAGCAGGAATCGATGAAGAAGGAATACTTCGAGTCAACTCCAGACTTTGCATTCCTAACGATCCTAACTTGAAGCATAGAATCATGATGGAGGCACATAACACACCATTTGCAATTCATCCTGGGAGTACCAAAATGTATCATGATCTTCGACATACATTTTGGTGGAACAATATGAAGGGAGAGATCGCGGAGTTTATCTCGAGGTGTTTAACCTGTCAACGTGTAAAGGCGGAGCATCAAGTGCCAAAAGGTCCATTGCAACCACTTGAGATTCTGGAATGGAAGTGGGAACACATTACCATGGATTTCATTACGGGTCTTCCCAAAGTTTCTCAAGGCATAGATGCGATTTGGGTTATTGTTGATAGATTAACCAAGTCTGCTAATTTCTTACCTATACAAGAAACTTATTCCCTTGAACGTCTTTCTCGTATGTACGTGAATGAGATTGTGTGATTGCATGGCGTGCCAGTATCCATAGTTTCGGATCGTGACCCAAGATTCACTTCAAGATTTTAGGTTAGCTTGCAGAAATCTATGGAGCTGAGTTACGATTTAGTTCAGCATACCATCCTCAAACGGACGGACAATTAGAGAGGACTATTCAAACCCTTGAAGATCTATTAAGACTCTGTGTTCTAGATTTCAAAGGAAGTTGGGATAAGTACTTGTCATTGGTGGAATTCTCTTACAACAACAGTTATCAAACAAGTATAGGCATGGCTCCATTCGAGGCGTTATATGGACGAAAGTGTTGTTCTCCAGTATGCTGGGACGAGGTGGGAGAAGAAACGTTGTTGGGACCAGAATTAGTACACATGACTATAGAAAAGATTCAAATGATCCGGCAACGTATAAAGACCTCACAAGATCGACAAAAGAGTTATGTTGATCTTCATCGAAAGGACGTGGAGTTTAATATTGGAGATCATGTATTGTTATGTATTGCTCCATGGAAGGGAGTTACAAGATTTGGGAAGAAAGGAAAGCTCAATCCAAGATTTGTTGGTCCATTTGAGATTCTTGACCGAATAGGAAACGTGGCCTATAGACTCGCGTTACCTCTAAGTATATCTCGTGTTCATAATGTTTTTCACATATCTATGCTTCGTAAATATGTGAAAGACCCAAACCACATTATTGAGTTAAAACCAGACGAGATAGCCAAAGACTTAACGTATGAAGAGGTACCGGTCAAGATCTTGGATAGGAAGGAGCATGTCTTACGTACAAAGGTCATATCACAAGTCAAAGTTTTGTGGAGGAACCATACTATAGAGGAAATGACCTGGGAGTTGGAAATGGAAATGAAAGCGAGGTATCCTCACCTTTTCGAAACACCAGGTATGTACGTCAATTTCAAGGACAAAATTTCATAAGGAGGGGAGGTTGTAAGACCCCAACTTATTATAAATAAAATTAAATTTTCTCTATTTATTATCTTGAAATAGTAAGGAGTTAATTTGATATAATGCTTTGGTTATGGGTAAAATGTGCAAATTTTACAAGTGGTTATAAAATATTCCTTTTGTCGGGGAATATTCGTTTGGTCGTGGAATATTCTTTTTGTCGGGAATATACGTACGATGGCACAGTCATTCGTGGGCTCCATAACAGGATAATTGTCGGATGAAGAAAAAGACAAAGTATGAGTTTTTATAATTAACGGCATAATGGTTACAATTAACTTTTGTTGGAATACATGGTGGTTAAAATACGAATAATGGCGAAGTTGCACAAGAAAGACACCAGTATTGCACAAAGATAGTTAAATTATTGATTCTTACGTAAGAAGACACTACTCAATAATTGTTACGATGAATTCTTTATTCAATATTTTATTTTATTGATTCAATAATTGCTACGTTGATAGTTTATATTATTATTGTTTTAATAATTATCACTGCACAGAATTTCCCATTATCAAATCAATAATTCATATTATTTGAATAATATTATTAGATAGCATTATTGGCAATGTCTAGAAAGTTACATCAAGGAGAGGTTTGGTCATCTAATCATGGCGTCGAGAAGGAGAAATCCTTATCGGAAAGCCCCCTCTTTCCTGAGAACGGCCTGGTTGTCATAATTGTGATTCTGTAATATTATTTGGGAATAATTAATTATTAATTTATATGATGAGAAAATTTTTATTTGATGTGGATATAAATGATGGATTTATTTAATTTATATGGTTATTAATGAAAGAATTAATGCTGAGATGTTTAATCAGTATTGTGTCAGATTGGAGGCATTAAAAATCATCCGTTTGTGGATTTTGGATATTTTCTGTTTGGAATTTGGAAAAACTTTCTTCTGCAAAGTTGTAGAGAATTCGATTCGTGTGGAATGGATATAAAATTCATATTTTTCTGATAAATGGGCTGTTTTCTATGAATTGTTAAAGTTTCTGATTATTGTTTAAATGATAAAACATTTTAGAAAATTCTAGAATTGGTTTGTGAGAAATGTGCTCAATTGAATTTCAAATGTGGTGGGTGGCAATAGTAGCGAGGTAAAGCCATCGGTAAAAAAAGTCAGTGTCTGCCTTGCGTGCTAACATTTTCCTATAAATAGAGAGGCTAAGTTAGAATTGAAAATCACACCAGAAACAAAGTTTTCTCTTTCTCTCTCTATATTATCGAGCGTATTCTTGTGAATATTTTGATACTTAAGTGTTTCTACTCGGTCATGAGTTCCTTCAAAGACTATATCCGAGATTCCAAATGTAAGACGGCTATTTTGAGGTAAGGGATGTTATTTTCTTCATATATGATATTATTTCTTTCAATATCATTATGCCGAAGTATTGATCTAAACTTTTAATCAAATTTGGAACTTTTTGCGTCAGGGTTACTATTCACGATACGGCCACTATTCACGATATCTGAGATTATTCATAGAAAAATAAAATTTCTCTTTTTCTTCCGGATGTCTTTTATGGTTACTATCTTTGATTGTATCCATGTTTTGATCTTTATTTTTGAATTCTACTTCACACTTGGTTATTATGGAGTATTATTGAATTTGGATAAACCGAAATACGAATCCCTAATATTTGTCCTTCTGTCTCATTGGATTCGTTCTCTAAAATGTTTTTCATCATCCTCAGTCTTTAATGGTGATACTTGATGAATATTTTTGGCCTGTAGTGCAAAGATGAATGATTACTTGATGAATATCTTTGGCCCATAGTGCAAAGATGAACAGGTGTTGAGATGAACATGACCAACTGGTGATACAAATGAATATCTTTGGCCCGTAGTGCAAAGTTGTATATTGATTGATGTTACAGGGATAAAATATTGATGATGAACTTTTAAATTCATAGATGATAGTAGATTTCATTCTCTACTTAACTCTTCTAATGAATTGTTGTTTCATTGCTATGATTGTTCATCAAAAACTTGTTGTCTATTGTACTTTATCAGATTTTCCCTGTTGAATACTAAGGATAATTTGTTGTATATTATCTTAGTCATAATGTTCTTTACTGGGCTAGTTGAGCTCACCCTTTTCTTTTTGTTCCATTTTTTCTTCTCGAGAGGTGAGAGTTTTGCGAGGACTAAATGGGGTATGGAATGATGATTCAAGATAATTTGTTTTAGTAGTCCTCACTATTTTGTTAAATAGTGCATCAATAATTGTAATGAGGACTTTATTTGGGTGTGGATATTGTCTAGAAGACAATATTGTATTTAAACTCACAATATGTGTTGTCGTATTTTGCACGACAATTGTATTAATAAAGTTGTAGTTATTTTTCTGTACTATGTATTTGGCGACTCAGAATGGGTAATGTATACCTATTTTGGGGGCGTCACAGAATACATCAGGAAATTTATTAACAATAGAAATATCATTCAAATCTGATGTATTTTTGTTTAAATCCGTGACATGGGCTAAGAAAGCTTGACATCCGTTTTTCAATAAATGAATAGCTTTATGGCTTGATATGACAGTGATCGAATTTAGTGGTTTGGTTGCTTGAATTCCCATAATAGGTTGGTTAGGAATACGAAAGCTAACAACCTTACGAAAATAATCAATTTCAGCATGTTGAATAGTTAACCAATCAATCCCTAAAATCACATCGAATGCAAGTATTTTCAAATAGATAAGATCGACAGGTAACGTGCGGTTACCAATTTTAATCAAACAAGACTTATAAACAGTGGATGTAATGAAGGTTTCTCCTAACAGAGTTTTAACAGATAAGTCAAAGTCTAATTTCTCTGGAGTTAAATTTAAACGTTGAGCGCAAGTAGGAGAAATAAAAGAATTGGTAAAACCAGTATCAAATAAGGTATAGACTTCGCAAGAGTTTATGATTAGCTTACCCGTGATGACTTCATTTGGGTTCTTCGCTTTTTGGGAGGTCACAACAAATGCTCTCCTTTGAACTACCAGCTTTGACTTCTCTAGGACGGCCTTTGGTGCCTCCGTCCCAGCTAGACTTGACTTCACTGTACGATAAAATCAGGCTAGACGACCTTCTCTTCCGTAATTATAACATGTTTTGGACTGCTGCGTACAGTTTGGACTGATGTGTCCTTCCCCTCTGCATTTGTAGTATACGATCGGTGGTCGTTCTTCCTTAACAACGGTTGCTGGTGCTGACGTCTTTCTATCATTATTGAATCTTCTATTCTTGAAATTTCCACTCCTATTGTCTTGGCCATGATTACCACCGAAGTGGTTACCATTTATGGCATGTTGTTTCCCTCCACATTTGTTGTCACCGCTTCGATGACTACTACCACTGGTATTATCGATTTTTCGGCTGCTCTTTCTTGGTTGAGTTGACTCATTATCGCGCTCCAATAACTGAGCCCTATTCACAACATCTGAATATAAACACAGTTTGTGAGAAATGAGGTATTGACGTATTTTAGGTTTCAAACCTCGCAGAAATATTCGCGTCATTCTCTCCTCATTATCAACCAAATGGGATGTAAACCGGTACAACTCAGCAAAATTAACCTCATAATGTGACACGATCATATTTTTTTGCTCCAGCTTGATGAACTCCACCTCCTTCATATGACGAATACTTTCGGGAAAGTACTTATCGTTGAACAGTTCTTGAAACTTCTCCCAAGACATCTTCAGTGCGGCAAGTTGAGTACGCTTTACAGATTCCCACCAGTAATATGGCTCTCCTCGCAACATGAAGGTGGCAAAGGGAACCTTTTGCTCCTCGTAGCATCCCAAGACATCAAATATCTTGGTGATCTGCTTTATCCACGTCTCCGCCTTAAGTGGTTTTGGTTTTCCCAAAAACTCTGGTGGTCCCAGCTCTTTGAACTGCTTAGCGGTGACCATCCGTGAGGTACCAGTGTTTCCACCTGCATTTTGGACAGGAGTCTCTCTCCCTGATGTTGCATGAATTGCAGAAAGCCTCTGAAACATCCCATCATTCATCATTTGGTCGGTGTTGTTGTTCACCTAAGGATTATTACCTTCCTGATGCACATTATCCTGAGTATTGATCAGTGGTGACTCAACGGTCTCATGTGCTCCATTCCTTAACTCCATATTTTCAGATGCCATTTTCAAACACTACCACAAAATAAGGTTTAATTGACATGCCACCTATATTTTGACCGACCAATTAAATAACAAATAAACTTAAGAAGGTTATACTAGCGAAGGATTTCCTCGTCTCTTCCCCTAGTTCTAGTCTCACATCTTAGCCAGGGATCATATCCCCAAGCTTTGATACCAATTGTAGAGCCCCCAAAATAGGTATACATCACTCATCTTGGGTTGCCAAATACATAGTACAGAATTTAAATACAAACTTCCTTATACAATACGACAAAAAACGTAGCTGAGAGTTTTTACACGAATATTGTCTAGTAGACAGTATTCAAACTTAAATGGAGTCCTCATTACAATTATTATCACACTATTTTATAAAATAGTGAGGACTACTCTGACCACCATCTCGAACCATCATTAGTTCCCTCGACTAGTCCTGGCTTTGCGTTCTCATTTCTGAAGAGAACAATGAAAGCAAAAAGGTGAGCTCAACTAGCCCAGTAAGAAATATTATGACTAAGATAATGCAGAATAAATTATCGTTAGCCTACAACAGTGTTAAACTAATAAAATACAATAAACATTAAGTTTAACTGTAGCGGAACAAGCAATCCATTAGAAGAGTCAAGTAGAGCATGATATCTACTATCTTCTATGATTTAAAAAGTTTATCATAAATTTTATCGCTAAGACTCAGCTTAATAAATAACCCACATCATCGAATCATCCCTACACTACGGGCCAAGGATATTCATTAGTATCACACCCACGAATTATCCATGCACTACGGGCCAAGGACGTGACGCCCCCAAAATAGGTATACATCACCCATCTTGAGTCGCCAAATACATGGTACAAAATACAATAAAAAAACTTAATTATACAACTTTCGTGTAAAATACGACAAACATATGTTATGAGTTTCAATACAAATATTGTCATCTAGATAATATCCACTCTCAGAATAAGTCCTCATTACATTTATTGTCACACTATTTAACAGAATAGTGAGGACTACTAATACTATCATCTGGACCGTCACTCCGTTCTCCGACTAGTCCCGGCTACGTTCTCATTTCCTGAAGAGAACAGTGAGAGAAAGGGTGAGCTCAACTAGCCCAGTAAGAAATATTATGAAAAAGATAATGCAGAATAAATTATCATTTGTCTACAACAATGTTAAACTGATAAAATACAATAGACATCAAGTTTAAGCTGCGGTGAACAAGCAATCCATTAAAAGAGTCAAGTAGAGAATAAAATCTACTATCTTTTATGATTTAAAAGGTTTTTCATCACTTTTATCATTTGGGACTCGCTTAATAAATAATCCACATCATCGAATCACCCCTACACTACTACCAAGGATATTCTTTTTAGTATCACGACCATAAATTATACATACACTACTGGGCGAGGATATTCGTGTATTCATCAATGGTCATGATCATGCTAACAACTGTCCATCAATGCACTACGGGCCAATGAGGACTTTTATCACATCATTTGTAACATTACGGTCATGATTATACCGAATAATCCCTGGTCATAATCATACCAAGTCCATCTATGCACTACAGGCCACAGATGACTTTCAAAAAAAAATATAAACATGAGGATGATCACAATGATATAAGAATTCAATAAAAACAAGTTCACAAATTAATTTATCCAGGAACTAATAACATCCAAATTGTCAACATGATACTTCTTTGTAGAGTAAAATTCAAGAATTCTCAGAAGAATATTTCCATGAAAAGATACTAGATGAAGCGCAAATATTAAGGATATTCCACTAATTTCATGGAGTATAGAAGTTAAAACTTTAACCAACTGAGTATAATAAAGAAAAGAAATCACCAAGCATGCGCAATGAGGATCAAGCATGCTGAGTTATTCCAATGAGAATAATAAAGAGCGGAACCGGTCCCGTAAAAGCATATGACGAGGATATTCTAACAGAATAATAAAAAGCGGAACCAGTCCGGCAGAAACGCATGCATGATGAGGATATTCCAATAAAATAATAAATAATGGAACCGGTCCGGCAGTAAAACGCATGCATGAGGATATTCCAACGGAATAATAAATAACGGAACCCAGGTCATGCGTAAAGCATGCAGACGGGATGTTCCAACGAGAATAATAAAGAATGGAATAATGAAGAATTTCACCATGTATGTGGTACTTGGCATAGGCAGTTATTCCAACATAATAATAAAGAATGGAATATGTAGAAGAATTTCACTATGTATGAGGTACTTCGCATAGACAGGTTATTCTAACATAATAATAAAGAATGGAATAATGAAGTTCTCTTCAAGAAGACGAAAGAAAGAAATAATACCCTTACCTTTGAAAGAAATTGGATATAGGAGTAGTGAGGTGGCGAGAAGCTTCTTCTTCTACTGATTTTCTCTCTACAATTTCTCTCTATAATAATTGCTCTATAGCTTTAGTGAATTGGTGAGAAATGAAGGAAGAATGAGCTTCATTTATAGAAAAATATAGTTTTAATAATAATTGCGTTTTGGGGCTCGAAAAATTATAGTACAATACCTCCAACTTTTCCTTTATTTTTAATTTAGTCATGCAAGTATTATCAAACTTGCACCACCTCCCCTAATAGTAAATAATGTGATTCAATAGAAAATCATGTGAATCAATAGTTCAGACATGTGAAAATACGAATTACAAGTATAAGTACCTCCATCTATACCTCCATTTTTAACTTAGTCATGCAAGTATTATCAATCTTGCACCAACTCCCTAATAGTAACAAGAATATGAAACAATAGTATACACATGTGAACAAATAGTTATAATCATGTGAAATAATAGCAATTAATTGCTCATTTATCTGGTTAAATACCCAATTAGTCAATATAACCTCCGGACATCAATTATTATTGAAATAAATGTCGATTTTCACTAACACAAATAATTCCAACACAATAAAATTATTTTTATCAAAAATATAAATTTTAAAATTTGAAGTTTGACTTTTCAAAAAAAAGTCAATGTTGTTTTTTTGACAAAAAATAGTAAAACCTTAGGAAAATTTTATGTATATAGTCTATTTTACTAATTTCATCGTTAGGACTCAAATATCACGTTCGCGTCTCCAAATTCAACTCCGAGCACAACTTCAATTTTAATAACATTCATCATTAATATTATAACTCACAATATTTATCAACCGTGTCGCGTTCATGTAGGAAATAGGGGCTTTTCAATAAGGATTTCTCCTTATTGGTAGCCGCAATTAGGTGACCAAACCTCTCCTTGTGAACTTCTAGACATTATAAATATTGCAATTTAATAATATGAATAACTTTGTCGTCTCAATTATTGATTTAATAAAATAACATATTATGCAGATGATACCGTGACAATAATCGAATCAATAATATGAGAGATGATGCAGCAATTACTGTAGCAATAATTGAGTATAACTGAGTGACTTCTCACGTAAGCATCAATAATCAATACTGTGTGCTACTATGTAACCACACGTATTACTATACTTTTACTACCAAGTAGTTCAACAGTATTAACGATAAAACTTCCGTCATTATTTTCATAAATATATTTTTGTCGTTTTCTCAATCCGACGATAATTTTGTTGTGGGGTCCACCAATGATTGCGTCGTTATACGAATATTCCCTGCTAAAACGAATATTCTCCGACCAATCGAATATAATATAACAACTTGCATACTTTGCAGAATTTATAAATATTACCCGCAACTATAATATTATAACAAATTCATTCCATAATATTCAAAAATGATAATTATAGAAAAATCATCTTTATTCATAAAAGTTGGGGTCTTACAAAGGATATTCATGTTATCATCAATGGTCATGATCATGCCAACAACTGTCCATCAATGCACTACAGGTCAATGAGGACTTTTATCACATCATTTGTAACATTACGGTCATGATTATACCGAATAATCCCTAGTCATAATCATACCAATCAACAGTCCATCTATGCACTACTTATAGGATATTCTTGAAGAAAATTTGTATTGTTTTCTATACTCACAACTTCCTAAAACTTGAAAGAAATACGCTCAATATTATAGAAGAAGAATTTTTTGATTCTGGTGTGATTTTCAATTCTAAACTAAACATCCTATTTATAGGAGAATGATAGGATACTATTTAAAAATAAAAATTACGAACGCACAGGGAAAAGTTCACGGGTTTAGTTGGCTGAAATCTGATTTTCTAATTTTTTACTATGCAAACACTATACAAACACTATACATAATAAAATATAATATATTCTATTTTTCATAAAAAAAACAAAACTTATTATATATATATATATATATATATATATATATAAATTTGTCCCCTTGTGACAAACACAAGTTCTTCCCACCCCAATGTTAACATCACATGTGGGCCCCACCTCTTATATATATACTACTGAATAATTTTTTATCGATTATTTTAAAAAATAGGTAAGTGTGGGTCCAAACAATATGCCAAAATTTATAACAAATACTTTATAAAAATCCCCTCAATATTTTTAACAACATTTATTTATCATTATTATAACCCATAATATTAACAACCAGATCGTTCTTAAGAAAAAAGGGGGCTTTCCGATAAAGATTTCTCCCTATTGGCGCGCAATTAGGTGACCAAACCCCTTTCCTCGACAGAACTTTCTAGACATTGTTAATTATGTAAATAATAATATGAATAACTTGTCATCTCAATTATTGATTTAATAATATAAAATATTATACGGATGATCTTTGTGACAATAATAGAATCAATAATGTGAGATACTATCAAAGAATTAATGTAGCAATAATTGAGTAAAAGCGAGTGACTTCTCACGTAAGCATCAATAATCAATACCGTAGTGCTACTTATGCAACCACGCCAGACATCTTTATTACTTTACCACCGGGTATTCCAATAATTAACGGTAAAATTTTCGCTGTTATTTTTATAAAAAGATATTTCTGTCATTTTCTAACTCCGACAGTAATTTCGTTGTGGGGTCCACTAATGATTGTGTCGTCTTATGATTAATTTAACTATTAAAGTTAAACTATGATATTTATTATGGGACGAGTACCGTTTACATTATAGTATAGTATATGAATTAAAAATGATCTTGTCCTGATTTATTACTATCCCCGTTTCAAATTATAAAATTATTGTTGATTTTTGAAAATATTTTTGAGACATTTGTAAACTTAAAATTAAAATGATTCATTAAAAAATATGAAATAATAAATTTTAAATAATTAATACATTTTTAAGGTAATTTATAATATTTATCATTCCATCGACTAAAGTTAAAGAAAATCTAGTCAATTTTGACTTTGAAAATATTTTAAGTTCTTCAAAAAGTCAATAATGATAATATATTTTGGAACGAATAGAGTATATCTTATAGCTTAAAGTTCCTCATTGTTCATAAACAAATCAATCCTTCTAGGGCGACACAGAAAGGGCGACCGGACTCCCAAAAAATGTATAATATTTATTCAAACTAAAATTTTTATAACCCTATTTTTTTTTTTATATATCCAAAATACATCTAAATTATCGGATTCTGTAAAAATTTTAGTTAGAATAAATATTATATATTTTTTGGGAGTCAAAATAAAAAATAAAAAAAATTGACTGGTCGCCCTAGACTTATTGTAAACAAATTTGACCAAGTACATTATTACAAGTTCACCAGAAGCACGGGCGTCATGCATAATAATAATTAAAAAAAATTGATTTAGATGGATTATTGTAGATTTTTAATTAATTATGATTATGAGAAAATAATCATTTTAATCCTATTTAAGTTTGTAATGGAAATTTATATTAGCGTTTATATTGACACAATTTGTTTGAAATTCTAATCTGAATATAATTATGAAACTCAAGTTTAAATAAGTTTTAATTTAGTTATGACAATTAGTTTGAATCCACTATAATTTTTCAACTAATGTTATGGTTATTATGTTTTAAATTCACATATATTATTATTACAATTAATCATGTGATTTGATAAAATTTCAAATTTAAATGAATTAAATTAGGTAGGATATTAATTTTGTAATGAAGTTCAAGACTAATATTAATATAATTAAATTGCATGAAATATCTCTTTAGTATGTTTAATTGTTTGTTTGTAACTATTTTGCAGGTGAATTTTAAATATCATATTTTTATTAAGATTACGTCTATAATATATCTTTTAAATATCATATTTTTATTAAGAATACGTCTATAATATATCTTTTAAATATCAAATTTTTATTAAGATTATGTCATTTTGGAGATTTTTTAAAAAACAAGTAAGACCACGGGGGTATTTTTATAAATAAAAAGAAAGTAAGTGGGACCATTTCCTTTTAATATTATTTTGTTTTTTTTTAAATAATTATGGTTCTTAATAAATGTATGTTATTTAAAATGTATGTTTTACCTCCATCCTCTTCTATATCAATAATACTTTAATGATAAAAAGTTTTTGATACAAAAAAAGTATACAAAATAATATGGATGATGAGATATACAACCATTGTATCAACACATGATGGAATACCAATTAATTATAATCCGTTATTTTATTTTATATTAACTTTTTTATAATTATCTTTTGTCATCATTACATTACTCATTCTATATTGGGTAATAATAGGTACTCACCGATAATTGATTTTTTTACGGAGTATTTTATGTCCTTAATTATTATAATATTTAAAAAATTATTTATTAATATAATACAAAATTTATAAAATATCTAAATTATTCAAAAATAGGGACAAAACGAATCCGTTTCTGTTTTGTATAATAATAAATATATTGTTATTTATTATTATATGTGAATAAATTGTTGATTACAATTTGTAGAATAAGAAAAAGATTTTATTATTTGTTTATTGAAAACAATTTGTAGAAAGGAGAAAGGAAATGCTCAAATATATAATGTATATATTTGTTTTGATCGAAAAGTAAATTGTGGAAAAACGATTCATTCAAAGAAAAAGGAGATTGTTAAATTTGATGGTGCAAAATTTTTGCATTCATTAAATAATTAAATTAAAATGATTTATTATATTAAATTATTTTAATATAATGGATTGTTAGTATTAAAGGTAATTGTTTGGGAAGAAATAAGTATTATATGGAAATAAATTGTTGGAGACAATTGATTTAAAAGAAATAAATAAAACAAACAAAGCCATAAGTCTAAGTGCAATTAAGTAGCCTGGGATGATAAGGGAGTTTATTATAAGGAGCATGAGGTGTGATATGGGCTATGATCATATAATTGGGTGATTAGTATAACTTTGGAATTATGATTGGGATTGGATATTGAATATAATCATATGGTTTAGTAATGTATTACATAATGATATATTGAGAATTAAATTGAAATGCTAAAATTTAGTAAACTAACTAGTTTATAAAATTGTTGTATGTATGTATGTATGTATGTATGAATTTGTAATGAAAATGATTGATATTGACTAAAATTAGAGCCAAGGAGTATAGGATTGGTTCTGCGGAGTAATAAGGTGGCAAAAATCGGGCTAGAACATAAACCAAACTTTATAAAATCTGCGTTTTAAAGCAACGCACACCACACGCTCGATAAAAGTCCTCAAAGGACTGTTTTTGTTAAAAACAAAGAATTAGGCGAAGCCGAGGCTAAGGCATCATATATATACACTATATGTACATAATTAAAGGGTTTGGGCAAATCAAATTAGAACGAAAAGCAATTTTAAGTCAAAATGAAAAATCGAAAGTTAGTGTGTCAAGCTACTTTTGGGCTAACTGTTTCGGCTAGTTAGACTTTCTGGAAAATTATAATTTTCTGGGGTCTTGTAGTGTGCCATTCCAGCTATACATAGCCTCCGGAATGGACGAATTTCAACTTCGGAGGAGGTAGTTACGGCATTCCAAAGTGGGTGTGTCGAATCTGTCCAAAATCTGGAAATCAGATTTGAACCTGTCCCTTGCACGAATTATCTGGAATTATGGGTGCAGAATTTATAAAAGGTTATAGAATAAGAGTTGTAGCCCCGGAAGTTATTTTCGCGTGGGCGCAAGAATCGCTGAAAAATGTTTTGAAACGAATTAGTTATAACTGTTTTAGCGAGAGAGGGTAAAGCTGAAAAACAATTAAAAACTGTTATGACAGAGCATTTTTGGAGCTTTGTTTGGGCTGTTTAAAGTATCTGAAATGGGTGACTTGTATTTTCTAAATATATCCTACTATGGTGTCTACAATATATCCAAAATTGGTTATAATCAAATATACGGGTTGAGATATAAAAATTTGAGAAGCGGGTGTCAAAACAAGGGGAATTTGCCACCAACGCATGGCTTAGGTTGAGCCATGCGAGTATTATCGCGAGGCCCAGCTGCTAGCAGCGTTGGGATGTTTGGCCAGTTGGTTCCGCGATGAGATTCTTGGTTGGCTTTAATGATTTGGCATGTAGCAAGACATCGGAATGAATGTATAAATATAGTATAATGACTATATATATTGTTAAATCGTTCAATATACCAAAGAAGCGATAAAACTCTTATGTAAACGTAAGTTTACATATATATGTAAAACTTATTCATGTAATAGAATATAAAAAGAATATAAGTTGATATGAGATGTGATAACCCATTTAAAGCTATATTGAAAGGAAAATTTGAAAATGAAAGAGTTTTTGAAATACGAAGCAAAGATTATACAAACGGAGTCGAGAATCCATTAAAGGGACATATGTATAAAACTAATATACATATGAAAAGACGAGTTCTATTTACTCGCGGGAGTAAATAGTAAGCTATGAATATGTTATGTAAACTAAAAGTATGAGACATCTGTATACGCGGTTACAAAATGGTTTAGCACATGGACTATTGCGAAGAAATAAAAGCTATGAGAGCTATAAATCTATTCAGTTCAATAAATGATCTATGTACATGCAAAATAAACCATCAATAAGCTATGTAAATTCAAGTACATATATAGAAGGTAAGAAATATCCGTAAAACGGATTATAAAGGATTTATAACTCGAAATGTAAAGTATTTATATACTAAAGCCATGATGGAACCTTTTTAAGCATAAAAGGGTTATAGCGGACAAAAGTTTCTAAAGAAACGTGGAATGGTTTTAAGACGAGAACAAAGGATTATAGTTAATGTAAATAAATTAGTTTACATTGAGTATGTGATTTAGTATGTGGAATTAATATGTGCATGTATATATCCTCAATTTATGTAGGATCATCACAAAGCGGATAAGTTATAACATTAAACAACACTCAAGGCAAGTCTTCCAGTTTCTTTGTGATACTATAAATTGGTTATTGTATGAGATCTTTAAGAATATGTTGAATTACATGTTACATATTATAAACTGTGAAAGTCAGTATATGACTAAGCTGATTGAGTTATGGAACTCATATATGATATGAACATATATTTTTTAAAGTGATGATGCATGAATGGTACAAAGAATAATGAGATATATGTTGAGCATGAAATTATGTGTTATGTGTAGCATGAAAACTGTTAGATTTGCTGAACTGTCAAGCTTAGTCTTGCAAAAATAAACTTTTTGCAGGTACAAGATTCAATGCTATAATGATTAATATCTGAATGATATGGATAAGAAGACGAGCAAAGGAATACTGTTTCCTTTAGTTGAAACTTAGATGGTACCATGATAATTGTATAAGATGCAGATGTGTAAATTTTTGAGATATTCAATAAATATAGAATATTTATTTGAAGTATGTCATGATAATTGCTTTATAAAGTGAAGCAATGTGGTAATAGTATTTATGTGATAATTGTTTTATAAAGTGAAAGCGTATCTACCATGTTTTTTAACTAAAAGACTGGTGAGATTTCTTTCCCTTTAACAAGTTGTAAAGCTGATGTACAGACATATTACAAAATTATATGAAATGGAAGTGTTGAAGATCAAAGTTACTCCTGTTACTTTCATCACTAATAGCAATCCTGAATATCTTACTTACTGGGAAACAGCATCACGAGTGACTTATCTTGCTTATTCTTACAAGCTGCTGCTCTTTACCCTTTACAACTTTTGACAATGTTAGAATCCATATTTCCAAGGAAGTTTAGCAAAAAGTCGTGCTAGAAACATTTCTTGTTATTAATAACATCAATTTTGGTCCCCCTCTACTAATTTGTTTCTTGGGCTTTCAAATGTACTTATCAATAAATTCCCTAAACTTGCTCTTCATTGTTTGTGAATTGTCTTTGGGAACAAGACTAAGATGAATCTATCATTAATCCTTCTGAACTGCTTGTTGTATGGTGCTTTATGATAATTACTGTTTTTCATTTTCTCCTTGAGCTTCTGCTAACGTCCATGCAGGTATTGTCATTTGCCTTGTATGACAATGAACTCATGGCCATTTACAAATATTGCTGCATGAACAAATATTGCTGATAGTAGTTGTAAATGGCTATTTGTTTCTAATTTGCAGGATTGACAGTGCCTTGAAGTTTGGTTGCTTTTTCCTGTTCTACTTGGTAAGTTCAGGAAAAGAGCCACTACTGTTAACTCTTATTTTGAAACTATGAATTTTTTCTTCTCACTAAAATGTTATTTTATTTGTAGATCTGTATTCCTCACTTCCATATTGTAGCTAATGTTATTCTCTTTTACAATCTTTCAGGGGCATCCTTGTAGCTTTTGATGTCTTTTCTGACCATGTGTTGGTCGGGGTAAGTTTTCTATTTTGCACATGTGCTTGCATTTATGTTTTATATACATTGCTCGTTATAGAAAATTGATATTCCTAAAATACTTTATTACTTTTGGTGATGTTATGGTTTAGTAGATAGTATGCAGGGCAAAGTTATCTACTCTGGCAGGTTGTTAAATTTTGTGATCTGATGCACATGAATAAGCTAAAGAGAATGTACTATTAATTTTGTGATTTAAAATTTTTATATAAATATTTTTAATTATTAATTTTAAAAATAATTAATTTAATTAACCATTAAATTTAAACTATGATATTTATTATGGGACGAGTACTGTTTACGTCATAGATATGAATTAAAAATGATCTTGTCCTGATTTATTACTATCCCCGTTTCAAATTATAAAATTATTGTTGATTTTTGAAAATATTTTTGAAACTTTTGTAAACTTAAAATTAAAATGATTCATTAAAAATTATGAAATAATAAATTTCAAATAATTAATGCGTTTTTAAGGTAATTTATAATATTTATCATTCCATTGACTAAAGTTAAAGAAAATCTAGTCAATTTTGAATTTGAAAATATTTTAAGTTCTTCAAAAAGTCAATAATAATTATATATTTTGGAACTAATAGAGTATATCTTATAGCTTAAAGTTCCTCATTATTCATAAACAAATCAATCCTATAATTATTATTATAGTTATATCTAACGTCGAATTTGTTATCCTAACTACTATCTATTATTATTATTATTATTATTATTATTATTATTATTATTATTATATCTAACGTCGAATTTGTTTCTGTTTTGGAACCAAATCCTATAATTATTCGGCAAGTCTTCAGTTTCAGTATTGGGGTAATACTAGGTACTCACGGATAATTTATCCTTGTATGGAGTATTTTAGGTTCTTAATTATTACTCACTCTCTCAGGATAAAAGTCTTTATTACTATTTTAGATAGTTCCAAATTAAATATCTACTTACCTTAAATGATTTATTTTTTATAATAATTTGCCTATAATACCCTTATTATTAATTGTTATATTTATATTCTCTATGCATATTTATGGAGCATTACTAGTAATGTGCAAAAAATTATGCAATTAAATAAAAAATTAAATATGGATAATTTTATCATTTTATCCTCTTTCTTAATATATGTAAAAAGTCACTTTTATACTGGGACGGGGGAGGTATATAATTCAAATAATTTATTTATTAATATAATACAAAATTTATAAAAATATCTAAATTATTCATAAATACGTATAGGGACAAAACGAATACGTTTCTGTTTTGGAACCAAATCCTATCATTATTCTGTAAGTGTCCCTTTTCGAATCTGTTTCTGTTTTGAAACCAAATCCTATAATTATTCGGTAAGTCTTCAGTTTCAGTATGTATAAATATATACAGACAAAACGAGAAGCTAATAGACATGGAGAGAATGAGTAGTATTTTTTCAGAATTTCCGTACGATCTGATAGTTGCTATTGCTAAGCAAATAGATTCGTTTAACGATTTCATTGCTTTTGGTGGAGTCTGTAGATTATGGCGATCTGCTGCGATTGAAGCCAATAAATTTGATCTAGGTCCTTCTAATTGCTCATCATGGCCTTGGCTCATGCTGGCTGAAAATTCCAATTCCGGCGCCGGCGACGATGTGTCCTGCGTCCGGCCGTTCTATAGTCTCTCAAAGGGAATGAGTTTTAAGGTAAATTTACCTGAAACTAAGAATAAGAGATGCTTTGCATCAAAGGGTTGGCTCATAAACATTGGTAACAATGGCATAGATATATCCATTGATTTGTTGCATCCCTTATCTCGTGTTCAAATTAAACTCCCACATCTCACATCTTCTTTGAAATATTATGAGGAATATGTGGAGGAGGTTATTGATCACACCCGTGGTTTACTTTATGTTTGGTTTGTCGAGAAGGTTGTATTATCCTCGTCAAGTTCTTCAAGCGCAATAGTCATGGTTATTTATGGCGATTCTTCCAAATTAGCCTTTTGTAATTTGGGAGCCAATGTTCTTGAATGGATAGGAATAAAAACTAGACCGGCTATGTATTGCGATGTAATTCATTACAGAGGGCATTTTTATGCCATTGATTGCAAAGGCAGAATAGTTGTTTGTGATGTTACTGGGACTAATCCTACTGTGGCAAATATTGTCGCAAAGATACCCAAAAAATTACTGAGATGTGGCAGGTTTATCGAGCAATTCTATTTGGTGGAATCAATGGGAAAGTTGTTGGTTATTACACGTGGAGGAGTAAGATTTCGGCTCATAAATGAAGATGATTATACTTGCGGAACAACTGGATTTCATATATTTGAATTTGATTCAAGTTGTGGAGTTTGGACGGAGTTGAATAATTTGGGTGATAGAGCTTTGTTTTTGGGTCACAATTCTTCTTTCTCTATTGAGAGCCGCGCCATTAATGGATATTTTTGGGTCAAGCCAAATTGTATATATTTTTCTGATGATTTTACAGAACATTACAGGAGTATAGATGAAGGAGGAGACAAAGATATTGGGATTTATAACTTGCAAGATCGAAGCTTTACGCCACACTTCAATGGCATATCCTGTATGTGGATTGCATTATGATTATATTTAGTTCGAGACTAATAGTTTTTAGCTAGAGGATCAAGTAGTTTCTCTTGTTTCTGATTTAATCATGGGATATATAGTAATCTATATGCTATGCGTAAGTTTATTTTTAATATCTGTGTATTTAATCTTTATGAACACGGATTGTATACTTTCTCTTCTCCTGCTTTCTGCAGTTATATGAATGAATACATGTGTAAGTTTCTAATCATAACATACATGACCATTTTTGGTTCCAAATTGCTCTCTAATTTGAATGAAAGTTATTGCTTTAAATTGTTCTTTCACCACTCTGTAGTAAGTCCAAACTAACGAGTGCTTGCGGTTTTTATGTGCTTCTTAGTGAATACTGAGTTATTATGGTCAATCTCAATTCTCAGATAGGGTAATTTGGATGCCAATAAATAGATAATTAATAGTATTGGTGAAGGCGATGGTAGGGCTTAGGTTTGGGTAATAGAAAAGGGTGAAAGAAGAAATTTGGAGGATATTTTAGTATTTAAGGAGAAAGACTGTCAGGTAGTTTTGATATCAATTGGTCAACCTCTAACATTGACCATTAATTTTTGGATGAAAATTTCAAAAACTAATGGAATGAAAGCATTTTAGAGTTCAATTATGAGTATTTAACATCTCTATATTTATCTATATGATATATAATAAGACAAAAAAATAAGTTTTAAGTCGGGTCAACACAGTTTAGTTAAGTAATATTGATTAGGGTTGTTAATGAAGTTCGAAATTTCGATATTCGCTTCAAAAATTTACATTAGTATTCAAGTCAGATTGGATAATATTTGCATCTGAGTTAAAACGAATACAAATACAAAATATATATATATATATATATATATATATATATATATGTAAATACGAATGTAGATATATATACATATTTTTACCCGTCAATATTCATATTCACGACAACCGGTTGTTACGAACATTATTCCTGCAAACATGATCCTAACACTTGATTTTGATATTGAATGAACCAGATTAATCTCAATTTTTCCCATGCCGCTAGAAACTCTAGCGGCACCAATATTCCTTATAGCGACACGTGTAATTATGAAAAAGTTCCTTATATTACCGTGGCCTGCCGCTATAAGCTGTGGCGGTAGTGTGGCTAATATATTGACATAATCAGCAAATGCATGTTATCATTATAGATTATACTATGGGGCCTCAACAAATGAAGGAATGATCAATTACATATTCTATTACATTTTTAAAAATAATTATAACAATAGTACACTCATAAAATATTTACACAATTAATACACTTTCATATTTATTTACAATATTAGTGCAATCAGGATTCCTTAATTTAGGGAATTAGTATTCAATTAGGATTCCTTAATTTAAGGGATTAGTATTAATTTACTAATTAAATTAAGTAATTAATATATCTACATATTAAAAAATCAACTCTAAGTAATTATTCCTTCTCTCAATCTTTTTAATTACCTACCTACCTAGCTATATCGTAAGGAAAGGCATATCCAAGAGAAAATTTATGCTTGATCTCAACATGATGATGAAACGTTGCAAAACGTCGGCAAAGCCATTCACAACCTTATGTTCCACCACCACCATCTCTGGGCCACCGCCTCTCACCGCCGCCACAACCACCACCTCTCATTCAACGCCCCGCCCGGGGAGAACGAGTTCAGATGCAGTAACAGCCCCGCCTACCCAATCTCTCTCTTAGTTTTTGTCTGGATGTGCGTCACTGTCCTCGACGGCAGCGGAGGAGGGAACAAGATTGGCAAACATTGATTAGAGTCTCCATCTGCGATTTTTTCATAGTACAGTTGCTGCGATTTTTTTATAGTACAGTTGGTAGTCAAACATTCATACCAAGGTAACCAATTCAGTGTTATTAGGTTTCTAATTTATTTTTTAAAAAATCTTTTATAGTTTTTTTTAATAGTGCAGTTGGTAGCTAACACTTTATACAAATGTAACAAATTCAGTTTTATTGGGTTACCAATTAATTAAAAAAAAAATCTATTGTAGATTTTTTTTATAATGCAGTTGGTAACCAAACCTTAATACAAAGGTAACCAATTCAGTTTTATTGGGTTACCAATTAATTATAAAAAATCTATTATAATTTTTTTTTTCATAGTGCAGTTGGTAGCGAATCCTTAATACAAATGTAACCAACAAAAACTAAAATTGTTACCTTTGAAAGTTTTGGTTACCAACTGCACTGAAATTTCTCTTGGTTACCCATAAAAACTAAAATGGTTACCTTTCTATAAATATTTAGATACCAACTGCACTAAAATTTATCTTTTTCTTCTTTTAATTTCTGGACTAAATCAACCTTCGTCATAATGGCAACTGTGGCCGGCGTCCATGGTGTTGAAGCGACGGTGAAGGGGAGGAGGAAGATGACCGACGAAGGGGAGGAGGAAGATGACGTTGCCAAACTTTGAATATTTGAATTTTAATTATTATTTTTGAATTTATTTTGTTTGTTAGATCCAAGATATTTGAATTTAAATTATTAATTATGGTAGTTATTTCTCCTTGATTTTAGGTTTCCTTATTATTAAGAATTGAATCCTATACTAATTCCCTAAATTAAGGAATCCTAATTGCACTAATATTATAAATAAATATAGAAAGTGTATTTATTGTGTAAATATTTTATGAGTACACTAATAGTGTAATTACTTTCTAAATGTTGTATATTTATGTAAAGGACCCATGAAGGAAATAGAGACTAACTAGATATAAACCCGCGCGTTGCGTCGGAATTATTCAATTTTTTAATAATAAATGTGTACCTACAATCAATTAATTAAAATATAATAAAAAGAGTAAATTGTTGTGCGATGATCAACTTTTACATAGAAAAACAAATAAATATACATTGTAGGGGGTAGTGGTGAGAGTTTACCGGTCTGTGCATTACACTCTAAGTATGTGAGTATTACTTTTACGCTAGTGGCAAAGGAAATGACCTCAACTTGTGGACAAATCATTTTTTCTACTATTCTCTTTTTCTATTTTTTTTTTCAGTTTTTCTTGACCAAAGTGTAGCCAATTGATTTATTTTCCCCGTCCTTTACTACATTTGTAATTTGTTTACTGTAAGGAAAGGGTTGCCTCAACTTAACTTTTTACAATCCATAACAAAAAGAGAATAAAAGGGTATGTGAAAATTTAAAAAATATCTTAAAAATACAATCAGAAAGCCAATGCTCAAACTATTCAGCCCAAGCATATAGCAAAATAGCTGGGTAAACTATAAGCTTAAAACCTTCATTCAAGAAGCAGCCTTCAATTGCAATGGCCTGAAAACAATGTCAGTGTTCAAATTAGCAGTGCCACATTGTGAGGTAATGTTCTTATTAATGTGTGTATAAAACGCAGTACATGTCACAATAGCTTGAAAATATCTTCCTCTAACCATTCCCTTGTAAATAATGCAGTAAACATCAAGCACATAACTATTCAAAATGTCAAAAAAACTAACTATATAATAGTTGGCCTAATATAAGCATGTGAAATGAACTTTCTAGTGGTTTCCTTTCCTTCGTTAGCTGCACAGAAACTTACAATAACAATAAGCTTGCTCCTAACATGAACAAAGCATAACACAACATATTAGGTGACAATGTAGCTACTACTTTTAGCAACAAATGTCCAAATATTAGCATAGTCTAAATACCTATGCTACTTAATAAGAACATTCAGTAGAAATACTTAATCCATGACCGTTTACATTCTCATATATTAAAACTACTTCCCAGACTGTATACCCAATAACACGTGTGAGACATTTGAGAAGGTGAGTTGAGTAAAGGGAGTATAATACTTGTTGGACTTGCGCCCGCAATGTGTCAAATTGCTTCTCTGTACAACATACATTCCTAATAATTGTCAAACACAAACTTTGGATCTTTGAAGAAAATAGATCATTTGGTTGTAACTCATAACATTGAGTACACATCAGCTTATACTAAAACCCTCAGCAGAAATTAAATGTTTAATTGGTTTTCAAGTAACTAAATAAATTAATTGATGGCCTGAATACACCACGAAATAAAAGTAGAAAAAGCACAACATCACCTTCACAGTTGGAGAACCAAAAGGGCAGTTCAATAGTTTACCATCACTGCGCGCTCCACAAATATCATACATTGCACAATAATCTACAGAGTGTCTTTGCCTACAACATTAAGTAAACTTTATAAGAGAGATCATAATTTCTTATCCTAGGAGATTGCCCACACAACAAAATTGGGAATCAATTAAAAACAGTTTAGATTTGTAGTAGTGATTTAGGGGATTATAATCAATAAAAGAGATAACAATTAAATTACAAATGATAATATCATAATTTAATTACAAAGGATAATATCAAAATAGTTGATATAAATAAATTATAAAGGATAATATTAAAACAGTTGGTATAATTAAAAACAGTTTAGATTTGTAGTAGTGATTTAGGGGATTATAATCAATAAATTAAGAGATAACAAAGGGTTGTAAATTATTGTCAGGATCAGCAAAGGGTTGTAAATCTAAGAGATCACCCAAAGGAATTTCAAGACTGTTTCATGAGTGAGAGAATAATTCACCAAGTTTTTTTAAAATAAACTTCAGATCAATACTAATAGTAAGCTAAAATAGCAAAATTGAACAACAAATGAATTATACTCTATCAATATGGCAAATCAATTCAGCTGTATAAATGAGGCAATCTATGTGGTAGACACAAATGTTCAAGTTTATAAAGACATATTTTGGTAAAAATGGCGTATCTGCCTATCCTGACAGATAGAGATGGGAATATGTCAAAATTTGACCATTTCCCCATCTGTGATGTACCAGTGTGGATTCTGTCCGAAGGACGTCGCCAGTAATTGCTAAGCCTTGTCAAACATTACCGCAAACAAAGTAAAAAAAGCTGAAAAACTCAAACACATAATAACCTACACAAGCCCAATATCATATTCATATGAGATTTTAATCAATTTTTGGTATCCATAGAAAATGAAAAAATAACACTCAAAGATAACCACCGCCTCACTTAAAATCATACAAAAACTTTTCATTTGAGAATAAAAAGAAAAGAGAGAGGCAAAATCACCCACCTTATCAATAACCACATTATTGAATAATAGCATGAATGACTTCTTCGCTATTGGTGTCAACTTCATCAGCCAATGCTTCCCTTAGCTCTTCGATCTCTGTTTTTGTTGTGATTGAAGGATGCAAATGCTTTATGAAGGTGATCATCATTGCCCAATTTTTTCAGGTGGACAGAAATTGCTATGAACTCACTGCAGTTCAGGTGTCCATCTTTATCAACGTCACCCTATGGAACCAGCATAGCATAGGTTATTCCCACATGAATACAAAGCAAAATAGAGATAATATACAAATTAGGTACTTAAAGAAGTATCCATTACAGACATCAAGAGTTGCAATTTAGTAGTGTAGTTAGATATCATAGAACAATGTATATACTAATGTATATACATACATAATGTAGATATAGTCGTTCCAACTGTCATTCGAATCACAACTGTTGGAAGAATACATATTGTGATTTGATGTTCAATGTAAATGTTCATGATTATATGTAAAGTCCTTCGAGGAATATATGTACAAGGACTTAGTGATAGATCAAAATTGTAAGACCCCAACTTATTATTAATGAAATTAAATTTCCTCTATTTATTATTTTGAAATAGTAAGGGTTAATTTGATTAATATGGTTAGTTATGGGTAAAATGCGCAAATATTTCAAATAAGCAAGTGGTTATAAAATATATATTGTTGTCGGGGAATATTCGTTTGGTCATGGAATATTCTTTTTTGGCCGGGGAATATTAAATGACGACAGTATGACCTTTTATGTGGGTCTCATAACGAAAAATGATTGGATGAAGAAAATGACAAATATAAGTTGTTTATAAATAACGGCGTAGTTGTTACCGTTTATACTGTTGAAATACTAGGTGGTTAAAACACAGTAGCACACGGTATTGCATCAATTATTGATTCTTACGTAAGAAGGCACTACTAAATAATTATTACAGTAATTACTGTTCAATAATTTATTTTATTGATTCAATAATTGCTACGTTGATATTTTATATTTTTGTTGTCACAACACAGTATTTTTCATTATCGGAGCAATAATTCATATTATCTGAATAATATTATTAGATAACATTATTGGCAATGTCTAGAAAGTTCTATCTAAGGAGAGGTTTGGTCATCTAATTGCGCGCCAGTAGGAGAAATCCTTATTGGAAAGCCCACTCTTTCCACAAGGAACCACTGGTTGTCGATATTGTGATTACGTAATATTATTTATGAATAATTAATTATTGATTTATATGATGAGAAAAATATTGATTTTATGTGGATATAGATGGAGAAAATTTTTAATGTGACAATTTTTGAAAATTAAAATTTTATTTTTTTCTGATAAAATAATTCATTTAAATATATTATTATATTTTAATAATATAATAATGGTGATATTTTTACAATGAATATGGGATATATGAGTATATGAGGAGGAAGAGTATTTTATTGCATTAAATGATTAACACATGTTTTGTGTGTCGGTGGACCCCATTTCTTGGTGAAATTTGATTATAGCTTTGTAAAATCGTCTGTTTGTGGATTTCGGTCAATTTCTGTTTGAAATTTGGAAAAACTTTCTTCTGCAAAGTTGTAGATAATGGAATTTCCTATGGAAAAGACATGAGGTTTGAATTTTTCTGACAAAGGGGCTATTTATTATGAATTATTGAAGTTCCGAAATTCTGAAATAATTAATTTTTGAAGTTTAAAATATTTTAATTAAGAAAAATATTTTTTTATTTTTGGGACATGTGTTAGTGGTTGAATTCAGCTGGTGGTGTGCGTAGGGAGATTTGGAAAAAATATATTATTAATTTATTAAATTTTCTGCTTTGGTGTTCTAAGCATTTTCCTATAAATAGGGTGCTTAGGTTAGAATTGAAAATCACAATTAAGCTGAAATTTTTCTCTCTTTCTCTCTATATTATCGAAAGCGTATTCTTGTGAGTATTTTGATACTTTGAGTGTTGCTATACGGTCTGCAAGTTTCCTTGAAAGACTATATCCGATTCCAAATCGGAAATACGGTCTTTTCGAGGTAAAGGATATTATTTTTTAAAAAAATGATATTATTTCTTTCAATATCATTATACCAAAATATTGGTAAGATTTTTCTTGTGAAATTCTTGTCTTTTATTGTCGGGGTTACAATTCATGTATACGGCACTATTCACGTATACGGCACTATTCACAGAAATATTAAATTTTTATTTTTGTCCAAAATATCTATTATGGATACTAGCTTTGATTGTATCCATGTTTTGATCATTCTTGAATTTTACTGCACTATGATTATTTATGAAGTATTTTTGAACTCGGATTGTTTAAAGTACGAATCCTTAATATTTGTTCTTTTATTTCACTGGATTCATTTTCTTTAAAATATTTTTCATCATCCTCAGTCCTAAATGATGGTATTACTGAATATCTTTGGCTTGTAGTGCAAAGATGGTTGATTTTTCTATGAACATCTTTGGCCCGTAGTGCAAAGATGTACAGGTGTTGAGATGAACATGACCAACTGATGAATATCTTTGGCCTATAGTGCAAAGATGAATATTTGATTCAAGATGAATATTGATTGATGTTACAGGGATAAAATATTGATGATGGACTTTTGAATTCATAGATTAATTTCATTCTCTACGTAACTCATCTATGAATTATTATTTCCGCTGCGAATATTGATCTGAAACCTATTGTTTATTATATTCTATCAGATTTTTTTCCTTGTTGAAGACTAACGATAATTTGTTCTATATTATCTTAGTCATAATATTCTTTACTGGGCTAGTTGAGCTCACCCTTTTCCTTTTTGTTCTATTTTTCTTCTCAGGAGGCGAGAATGTAGCGAGTACTAGTCGGGGTGTGGAATGATGGTTCTAGAAGTTGTTTTAGTAGTCCTCACCATTTTTGTAAAATAATGTACCAATAATTGTAATGAGGACTTAGTTGGGTATGTATATTGTCTATATGACAATATTTGTATTTAAACTTACAGTTTATATGTTGTATTAATAAAGTTGTAGTTATTTCTGTACCATGTTATTGACAACTCAAAATGGGTGATGTATACCTATTTTGGGGGCATCACAGGCAAGAAATGAAGAAGAACCAGTGCAAGAACATCATGAGGCCATTGAGATAACGGAATCCTCCAACGAAAGCAGAAAAGAGGATGAAGGTGATGAGGTAGAGATTATAGTTGTGGGCATTAATGGGCACAGAAGAGCCAACTATGAGCAACTATTTGTATATCTACCTATGATGCCTTTCCATCAAGCTCAAATTCTAAACTCTTGGAGTCATATGTTTTGGAGCTTCAAAGAGTATCTGGCCATCTCAGTACTAGTTGATGGATTCCCGGGAAGATTCAATTTTGCCAAGAAGCTACTCACCAACAACTCTTCCTCAAAGAACAAACATGAGGTACTATCTATCCCAACCCTTTTCAGAGTTAATCACTTGTCATCAGCTTCATTTAATCGATTTTATGAATTCCCACAATGGTTGGAAGTGATTCTTCATCCACTAAACCAATTTCTAGTTACAGAATCCCAAAATTCGTCAACTGAGGAACCAAATGTGACCAACTTCATAATGCTCCCAAATCTCATCATCTCTACGATCATTGACTCTAACCCCATCGTAGAGTCTACACCTCAAATCGTAGAGCCACCAACCTTAAACATCCAAACTCAGGCCCCTCCACCAGACATTCCTTCCTCATCCAGCAACGAATACTTCAATCTTGATCTTGCCCTCTACTCCTTGTAAGATCAATTCAAAAGCACATCACCTCCCTCCTCAAAATTTCCCCAACTGGATGAAATTCTATCAGAGTTGTCCACGAAGGCTGATCTGTCAGCAATGTTTGTGAAAGTGGTCAAGGAACTTGATGAGAGTCTTGAGGATCACACTGCACTTATTCAGCTGAGATTAACATCAATGATCAATGCTGCAAATAATCTCCCAAGCTCCCTCATCAATGAGCTCTCTAAAACACTGAAAGAGATTATCAAAGAAATGCTTCAAAGCGTAAAGGACAAGGATGACATTCACTTCCTCGTAGCTAAAAAGCATCGGGATGCTGTGTTGATCTTACAAAAGACTCAAGAATCTCAGAATGATCTAATAATACAGAGTATCAAAAGTCTTCAAACTGCAGTCAAAGAATTTTAAGACTTCTCCATGGGTCAAATGCAGCAGACTGAAACTGTCCTAAACATTCTTCAACGATGTGAAACTTGTTCTGATGCTCTGATCCAAGAGAATCACGAGGACATTGCTCAAACTCAGAGTCAAATCAACGAGCTTGTCCAAGGAGTCACTCGCCTCTTCGAAGACATTCGAACCCTTGATGCTGACAAAAAGGGGGAGAATAAGGGGAAAGGAGATCTAGGAGACAAGGGCAGAGGCAGAGGTCAATTCCAAACTCAAGCGTCGAGGAACCCTCCTGCAAGGAAAATCAACCAGCAGACTCCACGATCCAGCAATCAGACTCAACGAGCTAATCAACAGGTTTTAATGGCTCAACCATTAAGGAGTCTAGGGCCAACTACCAGCTCTCATGAGGTGACAACAACAGGCCTAAGAATGCCAATTGGAGATCCTACATTCATGAATAGATATGATCACAATCCTAGACTAAGCCCAAGTGAGCTGGAAGATTTGGCCAGAAGAGATGAAGCAAGCAGAAAGAGGAGAGCTGAGGAATATGTAAATCCTCCAAGAGGCCGAAGAAATAGAGATAAGTTGAATTTTAAGTTGTATTAATGTAGTCAAATGTAAATGTAATATCTGTCTCTATACATTAATAAATTCATGCTTATTCTCTAGAAATTTCAGCTGCTCACTGAAATACTAAGTTATGTTTACTTTACTGCAACTGCATATAAAATTTAATAATCATGACAACAAATCCCATTGGTTATGTCAACATCAAATAGGGGGAGATTGTTGGAAGAATGCATATTGTGATTTGATGTTCAATGTAAATGTTCATGATTATATGTAAAGTCCTTCGAGGAATATATGTACAAGGACTTAGTGATAGATCAAAATTGTTAGGTTGATCTTAGCCTTTAATGTTCACTTGTATAGATAAAGAGATCAAATATGTTAGGTTGATCTATAGCTAGAAAGAAACAGATAGGCCTTGAAGAGAATCGTAGTTTATCCTATTTGATCAACAAAATGCGAAGCTAAAAATTTGGATCGTAGTCTTTGAAATGATCGTAGTATATCTCGCCTTGAAGGGCCTCCGAGAAATCGTAGAGAGTGGTCTCAGGCGTTTCATAGAAGGTAACTTTCGAGAGATCGTAGTGTGCTCTCGTAAACGTAGAGTCTGCAAAACGAGCAAGCAAGGATCGTAGTGTTCTATTCAGACCAAGCACAAATATGACAAGACACCGCGATATGCATCGTAGATTATCATCTGTCCTATGTCAGAAACATCGAGCCCTATCTTTTGTCTGGAAACAAATTCCAACAAATGTGGAATGGGTTTTGAACGTTGAAGCACTCACCAGTCCCAACGGTACAAAAGATATCCTTAGTATTGATCAAAAGGAACGTATTCAAGAAGCTAAGAAAATGACCATTGGGCAGAGGAAAATACCTTTTCAGGTGTTAGGTGAGAAAGCAGTCTGCTGTGTAAATGGGCCAAATTGAAATTCAGAAGATGTGCAGAAAAGTCTCCATCAAAGCTCAGAAATGTCAAACGCATTTAATGCCTCATCAGATGACTTCAACGGATAGATTTAAAGAGATCACATATATACAGAACATAGACAGATGAGAGAAGCAAGCAAGTTGTAAGACCCCAAATTTTTATAAATAAAAAAAAAATCGAATTTCCTCTAATTATTATTCTTGATTAATAAGGTGGTAATTTGATATAATGCTTTGGTTATGGGTGAAATGTGCAAAGTTTACAAAATAAGCAAGTGGTTATAAAATATTCATTATTGTCGGGGAATATTCGTTTGGTCGTGGAATATTCTTTTTGTCGGGAATATCCAAATGCGATTTGCCATGATCATTGGTGGGCCCCATAATGAGAATAAGCTCATCGGATGAGAAAAACGACAAGTACGTGTTTTTATAAATAACTGCCAGCGTAGTTATACCGATTAACTTTGTTGGATTACGGTGGTTAAAAACACTGAATACGCGTGGATTGTACAAAGAAGAGCACCAGATTGCAAAGATTGTTGAATTATTGATTCTTATGTAAGAAGGCACTACTCAATAATTATTACAATTGGTTACTTATTCAATATTTTATTGATTCAATAATTGTTCGTTCTTTAGTTTATATTATTCTTGTTTTAATAATTGTCATCGCACGCGGTATTTTCCATTATCAGATCAATAATTCATATTATTTGAATAATATTATCAGATAACATTATTGGCAATGTCTAGAAAGTTCTGTCTAAGGAGAGGTTTGGTCACCTAATTGCGCGCCAGTAAGGAGAAATCCTTATTGGAAAGCCCCCTCTTTCACAGGAGCGACACGGTTGTCGATCTTGTGATTCTCGCAATATTATTTTAAATAATTAATTATTGATTATTATGATAAAGAAAATATTTATTTTATGTGGATATAGATGGAGAAAATTTTTAATGTGACAATTGTTGAAAATTAATATTTTATCTTTTTCTAATAAAATAATTCATTTAAATATATTATTTTAATAATATATTAACGGTGATATTTTTACAATGAATGTGGGATATATGAGTATATGAGGAGGAAGAGTATTTTTGTGGCATTAAATGTTTAACATATGTTTTGTGTGTCGGTGGACACAATTCTTGAATAGAAAATTGATTATAGGCGTAAAATCGCTCATTTATGGATTTCGGATAATTTACATTTGGAATTTGGAAAAACTTCCTTCGCAAAGTTGTAAAGAATTTAATTTCCTATAAAAAATTAAGAGATTGAAATTTTCCGACATAAAAGGGCTATTTATCATGAATTATTGAAGTTCAGAAGTTCAAATAATTGATTTTTGGAAGTTTTAATTATTTTATATAAGAAAAACGTTTTTTTGTGGTTGTTGGCACATGGGTGGTATGATGTTTTTGACCAAAGAAGGCATGCTAGAGTTTTTAAAACATGTGGGTAGGAATTTGGAATAAATAATAATATATTTTATTAATTTAGTCTCCTTTCATGTTCTAACATTTTCCTATAAATAGAGGCTAAGTTAGAATTGAAAATCACACCGTAAACTAAGTTTTCTCTTTTCTCTCTATATTATCGAGCGTATTCTTGTGAGTATACTTTGAGTGTTGTTATACGGTATGAGTTTCACAAGACTTATATACCCAAATTCAAATGTAAATACGGTTATTTTGAGGTAAGGATGTTATTTCTTTCGCAAATGATATTATTTTCTTCAATATCATTATGCCAAAATCTTTGTTGAACTTTTTATCAAATTTGGAACTTTTTCATGCTCTGGGGTTACTATTCATGAGTTACTTATTCATGAGTTACTATTCACGAATTCTTATTCATGAGTTCTTATTCACGAGTTCTTATTCATTTAGTACTATTCACGAAGCGTGAAGATGTTTTTTTGTGAAATTTCTATCTTTTGTGTGGGGGTTCTTATTCACGATATCAAGACTATTCACGATATCGACACTATTCACAAATCTGACAGATTATTCAATTAGAAAAATAAAAATTTTTTTTTCTTCCAGATGTCTTTTATGGTTACTATCTTTGATTGTATCCATGTTTTGATCTTTATTTGTGAATTATACTTCACACTTGGTTATTATGGAGTATTATTGAATTTGGATAAACCGAAATACGAATCCCTAATATTTGTCCTTCTGTCTTACTGGATTCGTTCTCTAAAATGTTTTTCATCATCCTTAGTCCTTAATGGTGATACTTGATGAATATCTTTGGCCTGTAGTACAAAGATGAACGATTAACTGAAGAATATCTTTGGCCTGTAGTGCAAAGATGATTAAAGATGTATATTGATTGTTGTTACAGGGATAAAATATTGATGATGGACTTTTAAACCTTAGAAGACAGTAGAATTCTTTTCTACGTGACTCTTCTAATGGATTGTTGTTTTCATTTGCATTTGTTAAACTAAAACTTGTTGTCTATTGTATTCTATTAGATTTTTCCTGTTGAAGACTAACGATAATTTGTTGTATATTATCTTAGTCATAATATTCTTTACTGGGCTAGTTGAGCTCACCCTTTTCCTTGTTGTTCCATTTTTCTTCTCAGGAGGTGAGAACATAGCAGGATCGAGTCGGGGTATGGAGTGAAGGTTCTAGAGAGCGTTGTTTAGTAGTCCTCACCATTTTTGTAAAATAATGTATCAATAATTCTGATGGGGATTTATTTGCGTGTGGATATTGTCTAGACGGCAATATCTGTATTTAAACTCACAGTATGTATTGTCGTATTCACACGACATTTGTATTATTGAAGTTGTAGTTATTTCTGTACCATGTATTTGGCGACTCAGAATGGGTTGGGTGGAATGGACCTATTTTGGGGGCGTCACAATTGGTATCAGAGCTTAGGGATATGATCTCTGGCGGAGATCGGGGAATAGAACTAGGAGGGGAGAGACGAGTAAATCCTTCACTAGTGTGTCCTACCTAAGCTTAATTGTTGATCGGTCATAATATAGGATATTATGTGATATGTTAATTTGTTTAATTAACCCTTGTTTTATGGCAGTATTTAAGAATGGCTGCCGAGAACGTTAACAATGGAGTTATGAGACTGTGGAACAACCTTTAGTCGCAAACCGGGAGAACGTGCAACAGGAAAACAATATTCCTCATGTGAACAACGCCACTGAGCAGATGATGAACGACGGGATGTTTAGAAGCTTTTTGCAGTTCATGTAAAATCAGACGAGGAGACTCGTGTAAAAAATGAGGAGGAAATGATAAGAATGTAGCGGTTTGTCACGGCCAAACAATTCAAAGAGTTGGGACCACAGATTTCCATGGAAAGCGGATCCGATCAAGGCGTAACGTGGATCAAGCAAATTACCAAGATATTTGATGTCTTGGGATGCACGGAGAACGAAGGTTCCATTCGCCACCTTTATGTTTTCGTGGTGAAGCAGATTCTTTGGTGGGAATCGTGAAGCGTACCCACCAGATGCACTCAACATGTCTTGGGAAAGATTTGAAGCTGTTTAATGACAAGTACTTCCACGAAAGTATTCGCTATATGAAGGAAGTGGAGTTTATTAGGATCGAGCAGCGAGTAACATGGCGGTGTCTCAAAGACGAGGCGAAGTTTTCATGAGTTGTCCAGGTTTGCACCTCATTTGGTGGAAAATGAGGAACGATGATGGCGTATGTTTCGAGGGGTCTAAAACTCGAAATTTGTCAATACCTCATTTCTCATAAATTTTCTCTATATTCGAGGATATTGTAAATGTGGCTCAATTATTAGAGCGAGATAATGAGTCCATTCAACCAAGGCGACCAACAACACGATAAAATCATCTTTGGTGGCAAGCGGCCATCGGGACAATGATAACCATCGTGAAAGAAATTATCGCAAGAAATGGTAACCACTTCGGTGGTAATCATGGCCAAGATAATAGAAGAAATAATTCAAGTGGAAATTTCAAGAAGAGAAGATTAAACGATGGCGGAAGAGGCGTCGGCGTGAGATCAACACCAAAGAACAAATTCTGGGGAGGAGAACGACCCGCTAGTTAGATGTTACAAATGTGGAGAGGATGGACATATGAGTCCAAACTGTTCATAGTCTTCCAAGGTATGTTTAGTTGTGGAAAAGAAGATCACATAGCTCGATTTTGTCCCAGATCGAAACCCGATCCGGTGAATGGTGACTCAAAAGGATGTCCGGAAAAGTCAAAGACAACGGTTCTCGGAAGAGCGTTTGTCGTGGCCGGTCAAAATCGAGGAACCCAACGAAGTTAGCACGGGTTAGTTAATTATAAATTCTTGCGAATTTTATACCTTACTAGAGAATCTGGGTTCTACCCATTCGTTTATCTCTCTTGCTTGCGCTCAACGTTTGAACTTGACTACGGAGAAATTAGACTTTGACCTATTTATGGAGACTCCGTTAGGAGAAACTTTCATTACATCCGTTGTTTAGAAATCTTGCTTGATTCAGGTTGGCACCATCACATTACCTGTTGACCTTATTTCTTTAAAGATACTTGCTTTTGATGTGATTTTAGGGATTGATTGGTTAACTACTCATCATGCCAAATTGATTGCTTTTGTAAGGTTGTTAGTTTTCATATTCCTAAGCAAACCTGTTATTCGAATTTAAGCAACCAAACCATTGAAGTCAAACACTGTCATATCAAACCACAAAGCTATTTGTTTATTGAAAAACGAATGTCAAGCTTTTCTTAGCCATGTTATGGACTTGAACAATAATATCGTCGATTTGAATGATATTTTTGTTGTTAGTGAATTTCTGACGTATTTCGAGGAATTTCTTCGCCTACTCCCGGGCGTGATATTGAATTTGTATCGACTTTAAATCCCGTTATAAAACCCATTTCTAAAATCTCATATCGAATGGCTCTATTGAACTTGAGAGTTAAAAACCCAACTATAGAAGTTGATACGAGCCTCTATCTTATGACTTCCTTTGTGGAATGCAACCAAGCCAAACTCTCCGTAGGGGACGCCATATTAAATGCGATAATAAAGCGATAGGTCTTTATTGTAACATGCTATCCAAGGTTGGGATATGAGTCACGATTGAGAACAACCTAAGTCGGTAATCGAAATACGTAGCTTTTCAGGCTTAGTTGGTTATTATCGGAGATTCGTTGAAGGATATTCTCGAATCGCTATTCCATTAACGCAGCTGACTCGTAGAGATACAAAATTCGAATGAAGCGAGGAATGTGGAAAGAACTTTGAAGAACTCAAGAGGAGACTCATTTCAGCACATGTTATGACCATGCCATCCTGGAAAAGCGAACGTGGTAGCTGACGTGTTGAGTAAAAGATCGTATACGAGTATAAGTACGATATTGTCAAAGACTCATTTCGTATAACTTACAAATATTAGAGATGGAGATGAAAACTCTAGGTATCTACGTGATGATATACGAGTATAATCGACTTTTATCGATAAAGTTAAAATCGTTCAGGCTACACACCGGAGTTGATGAATTTGAAGAAGGAGGTGCAAGAAGTTGTTATTTCAAAAGCAAGAATTGGTGAGGTGAGGAAAGCTCAAACCTTCGATTTATTAATCCATTTGAAATTCTCGATCGAATAGGAACTGTGGCCTATAGACTCGTTTCACTGCCAAGTATGACGCGTGTTCATAACGTTTTTCACGTATCGATGTTACGTAAATATGTGGACGACCCGAACCACATTATTGAGTTAGAACCAGACGAGATAGTCGAAGACTTAACATAGGAGGAGGTACCTGTCAAGATTTTGGATAGGAAGAAGCATGTGCTACGTAAGAAGACCATACCACAAGTTAAAGTTTTGTGGAGAAACCATGTTATTTTGGAAATGACCTGGGAGTTGGAAACAGAAATGTAAGCGAGGTATCTTCATCTTTTCGATACACCAGGTACGTACGTCAATTTCGAGGACGAAATTTCATAAGGAGGGGAGGTTGTAAGACCCCAAATTTTTATAAATAAAAAAAAATCGAATTTCCTCTAATTATTATTCTTGATTAATAAGGTGGTAATTTGATATAATGCTTTGGTTATGGGTGAAATGTGCAAAGTTTACAAAATAAGCAAGTGGTTATAAAATATTCATTATTGTCGGGGAATATTCGTTTGGTCGTGGAATATTCTTTTTGTCGGGAATATCCAAATTTGGTAGCTTGATCATTGGTGGGCCCCATAATGAATCAAGCATCGGATGAGGAAAGCGACAAGTATGTGTTTTTATAAATAATGGCGTAGTTATTACTGAATTAACACTTTGTTGGATTACACGGTGGTTAAAATACTGAATCTGGCGTGGTTGTCAAGAAGATGGCACTGCGGTATTACGAGTATTGTTGAATTATTGATTCTTACGTAGAAGAAGACACTACTCAATAATTATTACGGTGAATTCTTATTCAATATTTTATTGATTTAATAATTGTTGCGTTCTTTAGTTTATATTATTCTTTGCTTCAATAATTGTCATCGCACGTATTTTCCATTATCGGATCAATAATTCATATTATTTGAATAATATTATCGAGATAACATTATTGGCAATGTCTAGAAAGTTACATACAAGGAGAGGTTTGGTCACCTAATTGCGCCAGAGAAGGAGAAATTCTTATTGGAAAGCCCCCTTTTTCACAGAAGCTACCGTGGTTGTCGATCTTTGTGATTCTCGCAATATTATTTTTAAATAATTAATTATTGATTATTATGATAAAGAAAATATTTATTTTATGTGGATATAGATGGAGAAAATTTTAATGTGACAATTATTGAAAATTAATATTTTATCTTTTTCGATAAAATAATTCATTTAAATATATTATTTTAATAATATATTAACGGTGATATTTTTACAATGAATGTGGGATATATGAGTATATGAGGAGGAAGAGTATTTTTGTGACATTAAATGTTTAACATATGTTTTTGTGTGTTTGTGGACACAATTCTTGAATAGAAAATTGATTATAATCGTAAAATCGCTCATTTATGGATTTGGATAATTTCTTTTTGGAATTTGGAAAAACTTCCATCGCAAAGTTGTAGAGAATTGAATTTCCTATAAAAATTGCGAGATTGAATTTTTCCGACAAAAGGGCTATTTATCATGAATTATTGAAGTTAGGAGTTTTGAAATAATTGATTTTTGGAAGTTTTAATTATTTTATATAAGAAAAACGTTTTTTGTGGTTGTTTGGCACATGGGTGGTGATGTTTTTTGACCAAAGAAGGCATGCTAGAGTTTTCAAAACATGTGGGTAGGAATTTGGAATAAATAATAATATATTTTATTAATTTAGTCTCCTTTTGGCGTTCTAACATTTTTCTATAAATAGAGGGCTAAGTTAGAATTGAAAATCACACCGTAAACTAAGTTTTCTCTTCTCTCTCTATATTATCGGCGTATTCTTGTGAGTATACTTTGAGTGTTGCTATACTGATTTGAGTTTCATCAAGACTATACCAAATTCAAATGTAAATACGGTTATTTTGAGGTAAGGATGTTATTTCTTTCATAAATGATATTATTTTTTCAATATCATTATGCCAAAATCTTTGTTGAACTTTTATCAAATTTGGAACTTTTTTTTCATATGGGGTTACTTATTCACGAGTTCTTATTCATGAGTTCTTATTCACTAATTCTTATTCACGAGTACTATTCACTAAGCGTGAAGATGTTTTTTGTGAAATTTCTATCTTTTTTTGTGTTTGGGAGTTCTTATTCACGATATCAAGACTATTCACGATATCTGAGTGATTCACAAATATGGTACTATTCACCCGAAAAATGAAATTTTCTCTTTTTCTTCCAGATGTCTTTTATGGTTACTATCTTTGATTATATCCATGTTTTGATCTTTATTTGGGAATTATACTTCACACTTAGTTATTATGGAGTAATATTGAATTTGGATAAACCGAAATACGAATCCCTAATATTTGTCCTTCTGTCTTACTGGATTCGTTCTCTAAAATATTTTTCATCATCCTTAGTCCTTAATGGTGATACTTGATGAATATCTTTGGCTGTAGTAAAAAGATGAGCGATTAATCGATGAATATCTTTGGCTGTAGCAAAGATGAACAAGTGTTGAGATGAACATGACCAAGTTGGTGATTTAAATGAATATCTTTGCTTTGTAGTGCAAAGATGATTAAAGATGTATATTGATTGTTGTTTCTGAGGATAAAATATTGATGATGGACTTTTAAACCTTAGAAGGCGGTAGAATTCTTTCTCTACGTGACTCTTTCTAATGGATTGTTGTTTCATTGCATTTGTTGAACTAAAACTTGTTGTCTATTGTATTCTATTAGATTTTTCCCTGTTGAAGACTAACGATAATTTGTTGTATATTATCTTAGTCATAATATTCTTTACTGGGCTAGTTGAGCTCACCCTTTTCCTTGTTGTTCTATTTTTCTTCTCAGGAGGTGAGAACATAGCAGGATCGAGTCGGGGTATGGAGTGAAGGTTCTAGAGAGTGCTCACCATTTTTGTAAAATAATGTATCAATAATTATAATGGGGATTTATTTGCGTGTGGATATTGTCTAGACGGCAATATCTGTATTTAAACTCACAGTATGTATTGTCGTATTTCACACGACATTTGTATTATTGAAGTTGTAGTTATTTCTGTACCATGTATTTGGCGACTCAGAATGGGTTGGGTGGAATGGACCTATTTTGGGGGCGTCACACAAGTATTGAACAAAAACGTACAAGAACACTCAACGCTCAACTCTCAACTCTCAACTCTACGTCTGAGAAAAAGAGAAAGCTTGCTCAGCTACTCAGTTCTTTCGAACAAGTGCTTAATAGCAATCGAAAGTAGCATCATCAATCACGATCTCAACAATGACCAATCAATCTGAAGTAAGAGTTCCAAGTCTAAAGGACTTGAAAAGTTTCTAAGTGAATATGAAGAACCAAGTCTCTTTGGACTTGAAGAGTTCAAGAGTGAACTAAGAAGTACCAGGCTGGCTGGTCAGAAGGAATCTGTGAGATTCAAGAAGTGTAACAGACATCCTAAGTGGATTTCCTACTCAAGGAATAAAAGAGTGGATTAGGAGCTTTAAGTGCTCTGAACCACTTAAAAATGTTGTGTTCATCATAACTGCTATAACTGTCATAACTGACTTACTCTCATTAACTCAAGATATCTAATAGAAGGTTTATCAAATACTCATTCCGCTATGCATTAATTGCCATCATACTAAATAGGTTAAAAGAAAAAAGGTTTTAATTATCTATTCAACCCCCCCCCCCCCTTCTAGATATCTATCGTGCCTCCGAGAACTAACAACAACATCTGATGAATGGGCATGCATTAATATAAAATCCAGAGACAGGCACATTTGTCACCCATAAATATTTTTTCCTTATTTTGCCTTTAATAAATTTTTAATCTTAAATCGTATACAAAACAACATTTCAAATGTCTAGTTTTTATGTCTTCTTTCATCCCTATACGCACAGTCAATCTAGCAACATCACATATAACAAAAAACATCATCAGTTATAAAGCAAAACTAAGCCCGATTACCATAAAATCCTATACGAAACACCAAAAAAATTACGGCTTTGACAAGAATTTCCAAATGATTTAAACTTGCTTATATTATCGCGTCCCATGTAATGATTTATCATCAATCGATACTCACTACCACCGTAGCCGTAATGGTGCACGTAAAATGGAGCTCGAGCCATTCTTTGGTGATAAACCAACTTTGACGAAGGCTCTTGACCTTTTGCTTTTTTCTCCGTCATCAAAAGCGTAAATCGGGTATTTCAATTGGGCCCCTCGGAGTTGATTTCCAGATGGATGGCCGAGGAATGTTAATAAAGCGTCTATGAGGTTGGATTTTTCGGCACCATTTGGATCGATTGTTTGGAATCCTTTATAGGATTTGAAGTTTTCGAGTCCGAGTTCGAGCCGGTGGATTTTGCCTGACGATGGATTTTGAAACCCTATAACTGTTTGGAATTGGGATAACAATGTACAGGATGTTATCCTTTGGGGTTGAGTCTTCTTTGCCGTTTAAAAGAATTTGAATGAATATATTATCCCAGATTTAAGGGAATTTGAGAAATGAATTTAGGTTTTTTACAGTCTCATATCTTTTTGTAAAAGGTAATTAAGAGCATTAATTAGAATGGACATATGTTAATTCTTTAAAATGACAAATGTCAACGTATTGTGCTAATGTACTGTGATTTAGTATATATAATAGATGTCGTGTCATAATTAAATGACAATATGAACCAACCTTTCTAAGCACCATCAAAAAATATTAACATATAAATATTTTATGTAAAAACATTACCATAAAATTATAAAAAGAGTTTAAATTAAAAAAAATAAAGAAGAGATTAAAAAGAGTTTAAATTATTAAGAAAAAGAATTTAAATAACATAAAATATTAACATAGAACTCTTTTTATAATGTAAACTCTTGTTAATATTTTATGTTATTTAAATTTTTTTTATAATTTAAACTCTTTTGTAATTTAAACTCTTTTATATTGTAACCTCTTTTGTAATTTAAACTCCTTTGGCAATTTAAACTCTTTTTGTAATTTAAACTATTTTTATAATTTAAACTCTTTTATGTTAATGCTAATACCTTATGTTATTTAAATTCTTTTTTTTTATAATTTAAACTCTTTTGATCATTTAAACCTTTTTTTGGTCTCTTCTTTATTTCTTAATTTGAACTCTTTTTATATTAACATAAAATTAAAATAACATAATTTAAATAACAATATAATATAATTATTCTTTTATAATTTAAACTCTTTTTCTTATTTAAACTCTTTTTATAATTTAACTCTCTTCATAATATAAACTCTTTTTGTAATTTAAACTCTTTTATGTCCATGTTAATATTTTATGTTATTTAAATTCTTTTTTTTTTATAATTTAAACTCTTTTCTTATTTAAACTCTTTTTATAATTTAACTCTCTTTAAAATATAAACTCTTTTTGTAATTTAAACTCTTTTTATAATTTAAAATCTTTTATAATTTTTACTCTTATAATTTAAACTCTTTTATGTCCATGTTAATATTTTATGTTATTTAAATTCTTTTTTTTTATAATTTAAACTCTTTTGTAATTTAAACTCTTTTTATAATGTAAACTCTTTTTGTAATTTAAACTCTTTTGGCAATTTAAACTCTTTTGGTACCTTCATTATTTCTTAATTTAAACTCTTTTTATATTAAAATAAATTTAAAATTATAAATTGCCAAAAGAGTTTAAATTATAAAAAGAGTATAAATTACAAAAAGAGTTTAAATTATAAAAAGAGTTTAAATTACAAAAAAGAGTTTATATTATATATAAAGAGAGTTAAATTATAAAAAGAGTTAAATAAGAAAAGAGTTTAAATTATAAAAAAGAATTTAAATAACATAAAATATTAACATTGACATAAAAGACTTTAAATTATAAAAAAGAGTTTAAATTACAAAAGAGTTTAAATTATAAAAATAGTTTAAATTACAAAAAGAGTTTATATTATGAAGAGAGTTAAATTATAAAATGAGTTTAAATAAGAAAAGGAGTTTGAATTATAAAAAAAGAATTTAAATAACATAAAATATTAACATTGACATAAAAGAATTTAAATTATAAAAAGAGTTTAAATTACAAAAAGAATTTAAATTATAAAAAGATTGTATTCATATTGTCATTTAATCATGACAAGGCATTAGTCTCTATTTCCTTCATTTGTTGAGGTCCCATAGTATAATCTATAATGATAACATTCAATAAATTAGCCACACTGCCGCCATAGCTTGTAGCGGTAGGCAGTGCGCCACAGTAATATGAGAGGCTTTTTTCAAAATTACACATGCCATTATAAAGAAAATTGGTGCCACTAGAGTTTCTAGCGACAGGGGAAAAATTGAGATTAATCTGGACCATTCAATATCAAAATTAAGGGTTAAAATTATGGTGGTTTGAATAATGTCCGTGATAACGATTGCTGGAATAGTGTTCGTGACAATCGGTCAAAGGCGGAACTAGGGAGGGCCAGGGGGGGCATTTGACCCCGGTAGGGAGGCGGGGGTGGGAGGCGTGCATGGTTCTCGGTCGTATCTCTTCTTCTAAACACGCAAGTTTGTTTCTCTCTCTTTTTTTAAAAAAACATGAAGCGACATCGTTTCATTAAAAAAAATTATTATTAAGGCATAACTCACAATCAGGCTCTCAAATTTCTCTTACTCTTTCGTCTTTTTTTTCTCTTGCAGGTTCATGACTTCTTTCCGCTCCACTAAGTCGATCGCTTTGGATTTAAAATCAAGAGCTGAGCTTCAGTACTCTCAAATTAAAATCAAGAGCTGAGCAAGAAACTCAAATCAAAGGTAATGATATATTTATTCAATTATTCTCAATTCAATTTTGGTAATCATATACATAAACAAATTGGTGTGATACTTTGTGTTAATTGTTATTTGGAATTTTGGATGTTGTAATTATATGAAGCCATGAAGGATTAACTGATTAAGGACTGATTTAAAACTAAAACTGGGTTTGTTCATGATTAATGAACTCTGAACATTTTTGAAAGTAATTTGTGCCTATCTTATGTTTGCTAAAATGTTTCAATGGAAAGGATTAATTAAAATAAAAGAATTGGTATATTATATAAAGGAAATATGATATATATAATTGAATTATAATGTAATCTCAGTGTGGATATTTGGGTCATGTATGCATATTAGAAATTGTACAAGTTATGAAATTTTGGGACGTTTATGCAAAACTGAGCTTATGCCTTATTGCATGCTGAAGTTCTAGGCAGGTGAGGTGTAGTCTTAAAATTTGGTATAAACTAAGTGAAGTAAAATTCTAATGAATGGCTTTTGTATAATGAATTGTATTATGTGCTTGTTATCTTTGGAGGTAATTTTTGTTATCAGCGAGTGCACATTTATATTTCGAAATTGTGGTTTGTAGATATGGTATTTTGGTTTTACCACAAACTTTTGTTTCATAACTTAAAAAGACTTTTCGCTGATAAAAAAATAATAATAATTAATTATCAAGTTCCGAAGCAAGTGGTGGTATTAATAATTTCGGCTCGCTTGGTTTAAAAATTTTGACTCCCCTACAAAAACGTTCTGGTTCCGCCACTGCAATCGGTTGTCACGGATGGAGACTATATATATATATATATATATAAATTTGTCAGTTAATATTAGTCTAGAACTTTTTGTAACAATTGGTCTTCACATAAGCTTTGATCATCACGTTGTAGATGAACAAAGACGAGATTTCGATGATGTAATCAAAGATTTTTTGGGCGTAACATAAATTTCCTTGAGATGGGTTTGCGCATACGACCATGAGCTTTTTGAGAACGTCGTCTTTTTGGTGAATACAAATTATGAAAAGCTGAGTTTGGATTTGTTTCAGTTCTATCATGAATTTGCAGTTCTTGAAGAGTTGAATACACATTTTGGAGGTGAGTTTTGCCAAACGAGGAGGGGGAGTTGAGAAGTGATGAAGTGATTTTTGTAGGAAATGGTGGGAAGAACTGGATTTGTTGATGATGAGGAATACAAGTTTCCGTTGATTGTTCATCTGATACTGCTAAACATAGCAGCAACGGCAAGGTCCTCAAATATTTTCAACTAAATATTTTCTAATATTATCTCAAATATTAAAAATAATTTTAGATTTCTCACTATTTTTTATTCAATAAATAACACCTTTTTTCAATATAAGAATAATATAAACAATTAATATTATATTAAATATTATACAATTATTTCTTAAATTCAATCCCGAGAGTCGAGTCCTTCAATTCTAACATGCTAATATTAGAGTAACATGTGTTCCGGGACACCCTAGGTATGTTTGTTATTGGTGTTTACACCATTTGTTTGCAGATATTAACATTAAATTTCATATGTTGGGACACTTTGTTAGTTATGTTTAGAATAAACTGCTTTTAGACCGACAAAATTTTCAAATTTATTTAACTTGGGCACCAATCTCCTCCTGATAAGCTTAGCTAATGAAGTAAATCAAACCACTTGTTCCCTGTTGTAGAAAAGGAGAACGGTTGAACTCCCACTCAAAAGTAGAAAAAAGATTACTCATATTGCAAGATGCAAACATCTTCATTTTCTATTTTAGAACACTAGATACTGGTAATCTCATCAGATCATAAAATAAGGACCTAAAAAAGGTCAGTTCTTAGCAATCAAGTAAATATTTCAAAATTTAATCCTTTTCATGCCCCTACATAGGCCCTGTACTCAGAGCATGGTCTAGATCAGTAATCAAGTCATTCACATCCTCAATTCCGTCAGAGATACGAACAAGATCCTCGGTTAGACCTCTAGCCTCTCGTACTGCAACTGGTATGGATGTGTGGGACCTAAAGTAGGGCATGCTTATGACCGAATTCACACTCCCTACAAATTGAAGACGATCACATTATCCAATGAACATTCAAAATTAAGGAGATGAAATTTTATGCTTTTATATTATTTTCTAAACCAGATAATGAACTAGCAACTATGGTGAACATTTGCACTCGAATAGGAAGAATACCAAAACTGACGGTTATGCTGAAATACTTGGTGGTCTCAGTTATGTGCTTAGAGAGTGCCAATAATCCTGTATGGAAACTGAGCACGGATCCTGCCCCCGTTGCCTGTAAGAAGCATATAAATACAATAAAGAAGAGGAAGTGGGTGGACAATGGTGATGTGAATAAATTTCAGTTGGTATTAAATAATATGATCTGAAAGTTGTACCTGAGAATAGTGTAAAGAGCGCCCAGGATGGTTAGGAAGGCCTGCATAATTAACCTTCGTCACCCGGGGATGGGAAGAGAGAAACACTGCGATCTTTTGTGCATTCTCCTGCCAAAATATGTCACAACATTCATTCCAATATGTTGATCATTACAGGGAAGCGCATTCCAAGTAGACCTTCAAACAACAATCCCTATAACATAACTGACATTATAATCCGTCTGTAAAACATCAATAAGCATTGACTATTGGAAAAGACGCAACATAGATAAACAAACATATACTCCATCCATCCCAAATTGTGAGTCCAACTTTCCTTTTCTAAAACCAACAAAATGAGAGTTCGCTTTCAAATTATGTACAGAATCTCATAACATTGAGCAAGTTCGAATCTAGCCAGCTAAGCACCTTTGATTTTGCTTTACAGTACGAAACGATTTCCCGAGTTAAGTTTAAAGTCAAATTTTCCTACGAAACCATACTTTTAAACCTTCAATAGCAATTGCTGCTGCGGGAGACGCGATGAATTCGAACATCTACTCAATAAAACTACACTTAAGTATAGAATCTCATGCTATTAAGTTTTAATCTTGACCATTCATTACGTTGAATTCAAATTTTTCTATAAAACTACAGTTCAAGAAAGTGAACTCTCATTTTGAGACAAAGGAAGTCAGGAAACACAGAGAGAGAGATACAGGTTATAATAATTGCAGTGGACCCTCTACCATGGAACCACATTTTGACAACAGACAGCTCAACTCAACTCAAATCAATGGCCAAGATCTTTTGCTTAGATATTACAACCAAAAGATGTCATTTAACTTGCAAATAGCAGTCATTACCCTAAAGAAAATTGGAAGTGACAAGGAGCGAGAGCGTTACTATTTCGTTGTTGTTGCTGGTGACTCTGGCAGCTTTCACTCATTATCAACATGGTAATGCAGCTACAGTACCATCAGTATATTTGGCGGTGTCTATGGTAGACTTTTGGGTTAGCCAGGGCTCGCCTTCAAATATCAGACTAGGTGTCACCATGATGGCTATGGCTGGTCTAGTTGTGGCTGCCACTCGCATTACTCTCGTAAAGAATTGAAAAAATAACTTATTAAGTCCTGCACTCCTGATTGAGATGGTTTGATCTGAACTACTCTTCAGACACATTTGTGACGTGTTGGACTCTAACGCAAAGGACTGGAGATTCTCCCATTCCCTAGGGAATGGAAAGGATCCTCTCCCTACTTTAATATGGCAGAATATGGCAGAATATGCAACTGAGTAAGGAGAGCTCAATTGACTACATATTCATCAATTGATGATGGAGAAGTTGGACGGAAATGAATTACATATAATGTGTCCTATGTTCTTAAATCCTAGTTCAAGGATTCCAACAATCTATTATAACATAACCAAAAATATGTGGGGTCTGTTCATGGTGCACTTCACCTAAAATAATTTGTGCCGTAACAAGCTATTGCGTTGAAGGATACCTTGATGATTGCCCAAGATTGTCAATGTTATGGGTTCTAGTGAACAATAAAAATGTTGGGTTTTAAATATAGTGGAAAAGGAGAAAAATTGAAGAACCAGGTGCATACTTGAAGAGGATATCAACGTAATTATACCATTTATTTATTTATTATAAGTAGTACACTACTTATTTATTAGAACTTAGAAGCCTGAAAGGTCACATCAGGGCAGAATAGCACCTATTGCTTCTCAACACGCAAGGCCATTGTCTTAATGCCTCGTAAACAGATTCAACAGTCAAATGACGCTAATCCAGATCCTTCTGCATTTTGTAGGAAATCCAAGTCGTTCACCAACCTGCTATATATTAAAGAGCTATATGATTCCACAAAGAAAAAATTATATGCAAAAACTAAGTCATGCCATCACAGATGCAAAAATTTTACATTCAAAATATCATAAATATTCAAGAAAAAGCAACAGTCGAGAAATATAACAATAAGAACCATAACAATAATAAGGCAAAAAGGGAGGTGAGGGACACCTCACGTTCTTGCGTGAGATATCGGTGTCGTTTTGTGTAATTGAATACACTCCCTCCCGTGTTGTGTATAAAAGGGTATTTTGTAACTGTAGAAAGAAAGTAGAAAGAGAGAAACTGATGTAGGAAGACTTCTCACATCGAATATCTACATTTCTGTGTTATGTAATTTTCATAAAACAAGTAGCTATATTTATACATAAATGCTAGCCTAACTCTAGAAGGAAAAAGAGGGAAATGTGAAATGTTTAAGCGTAAAGCATGTTATGCTACTAACATCACTAACGTCTGCATGTTATGGGTGCTGCGTCACTAACATCTGCTAACACTCCCCCTCAAGTTGGTGTATAGATGTCTCGCATACCCAACTTGAAACACAATGGATGAAACAACATAGCAAAGAAAAACAACAGCATAGTAAAGAAATGCAGCAGCTGCAGCTGACTGCAAACAAAACAGCAACAAGCACAACATGGTGTCGACAGCAGGGTTGCGCAGCAGAAGTAACAAACAGAGCAAACAAAGGCACCCACAATAAGCATCCCAGCAACTGCAGAAGAGCACCAGCTGCAACAGCAGCAAAGCATGAGCAGCAGCACCGGGAAAGAGACAAAGAACAACAAGATGCCAAGAAGCAGCACGCCCAGTCAACAACCGAGGCAAACCAACAACAGAACGGGCAACAGCACGGTCACAAATACCAGCTTTGAAACTTCCACAAATGGAGCAATAAAGTGGGTGGTGGGTGGCAGCTGTAGCTTGCGAGTAAAACAGCCCATGTGGCGTGGACTAAGCAACAAGTAGCTGGCATTTGCTGGAAAACAGCAAATGAGTTGCTAACTAAAGTCCAACAATCAGCCACAACATGAACTAGCAATCAGCCACAAGGAAGTGGGGAGATGTGCAGAAATCAGCAACAATTAGCCCATGTACAACCTAAGAGGGAAGGTCAGACCATGTGCAGCTCATGAAACCCAGTTAGACAGCATGGGGACTCTCAATGGAGCAGCAGAATAGTAGCAGCTATCGGCCAGCACATGAGAAACAGCAGGGCACGTGAAGAGGGTGGAACACATGGAAGCCGAAAAACCAACCAAAATGGCAGAAAGCCGAGCCATCCCATATCAAATGAATCCAACAGCATAGTTACATCCGACTAAAGCCATAGAACCGACCATAAGAGTAATCCATACCAGCAAAACAGAGCAGCAGCTCCAAACAAGGAAGACTACTGGAAACACAAGGAATCAATCACACGAGAGAGTGGAGCTAAAGAGTATTTGGAAGAGTGCAAACTAGCATGACGGGAAATCCCATGTTGGAAGAAACATTAACAATGAGTGTTGGAAGGACATCAACAAGGGATATAACCTGAGAGCATAAAACTCCCCCTCAAATGCAACTTTAGCTAAAGGGCATTAAAGTGTATTTGGAAGAGACTGCCCCTCAAAGAAGCATCGGATCAACAAGGGATATCATGTTGAGTAACCAACTCTTCTAAATACAAACAATCATCTCCCTCTCACGTGTAACCCGGTGTATTGAGGGTAGGACGTGAACCTAATGAATAAGAAGATCCACACCATATAGGAAAGCCTAGAATAATTCTAGTAAACCACTGGCAACTATTGGCCCAAATGATAAATGGTACTAGTTAAGAATTGGATAAGTTCGACCCTTAAGGAATGGACTACAAGTGGGTAGGAATGAAGGCTTAGATGAATGTTTATTAGGCCCCAAGTGGGCAGAGTCAAACCAACAATAATTGTGGATGCCAAAACAGCATAACAAGGGCAGCCTCATTCCAATAACATTAGCATGGGTCAAAGAAGTGCAGCCAGCAGCAAAGCAGAGAAGCTGGCACAAGCACAACAAAGGAGGAGGGCAACAGGGAAGCATCAGCCCAACCCAGGCAATGGCAACAACAACAGCTGCACCAGAAAACAACTTAAGCAGCGGAAGCACGAAGTAGCAAGGAAAGGAAACCAGCAGTCAACATGAGCCATCAGAAACTAGTAGAGGCAGACGAGCATATAAGGCCATAAGACAGGAGCAACAAGGTCTAAACAAGGAGCACAAAAGGAGAATCAACAGCCCAAAGCCATGACAAGCTGACAAGCAGCAGCAAATAGCAATCCAAACACCTAACACAAGAAGCCACAAGGCACGAGGCCATGTATCATGTATTTTTAACTTAATTATTTTGTGAGCTCTTAAGTATCTTTAGTTTAGCTTGATGCATTTTAATGTTTTTATGCAGGAATAGAAGATGCAATCTTGAACGGAGAAAGAACAATAAATGGTGTTTATTTAGCTTAATTATGATGCTAATGGTGTGAGGCAAGGCTTGGAGCAAGGATGAAGGCTTGACAGACCGACGTACATAACTTAGAGAGTCGCGGCGCTAAGAATGTTGAGCCGCGACGCTGGTCCAATTATCTGAGCGCGTGGGGCGCGTGTGTGCGGCGATGAGGAGACCTTTTTAGCTATTAAGTCTCAGTTTAAGAAGAACACGTAAGGAGAGAAGTCCTGGATATTAAGAAGTCATAATAGAAGAGTAAATACACATATTTATTATGATCAAAAGGGAGAGATCAAGAGAATATCCTCAGCAGCAAAGACTTTTTCTGGAAGGAAAAATAAATCAAGATTGAGGATTGAAGGACTAAAAGAGAACCTGATCTCAAATTATTTCTTTATCCTTATTCTTCTATCTTTGTACTTTGATTATGATGATGGATTTGATGATGAATATGTTTTCTCTTTTTAGCATGAACTAATTTCTATTCAAGATTACAATGGAACCTGATGATTGGATTTAATTGATTTATTTTCTATTTAATTATGACCAATTGTTTGCAAGATTGTTTATCATATTTTGTATTTTACATAAAAGTTGTGTGATCATCAATTAATCTATCGATCTAGATGATATGGGAATGTTGATTCTAGATTGGGTGTGGAATATGATACATGTGGTGGATTATTCTTCTTAGAGGTGAATATTCAATTTGCAAGAGGGACATGAATATACCTAATTGTCGCATGAACTTAAATTAGAATTGATAATTTTTGACTTATTGTTAATTGTTAACATAGGAATATAGTGAATTAATTAGGAATGAGAACATTTATCTAATCTTGGAATGAGTTAGATAAATACTTATAAATTCTTGGTTAGCAATTTGCAACAATTGATTAATTAAATAGGGAGTGGAGGAGTTGGGTACAATATCGAGGGAAATTGTGATCTTGACATTTCATTTTAATAGTTATTGTTCATAGTTAATTTCATTAATTCAATTGGCTAATTCGCACCGTTGGATTCATTCGTTTAAATAGAGTTGGATTAATCAAGGGTTGGTAATCATGGGTTAATTAATTAATTATTAGATTATTCTTTGTGGGAACGATACTCTATTTGCCACTATATTGCATGAGTGACCACGTATACTTGCGTGTAATTGCTAGTAGTATTTTAGGCAAACAATATGCCTAAAATATGTGTGTAAGACGTGAAAAGTAAAAGAGGCAATGTGAAACAGCACCAGTTCCAACAAGATGACTGACGGCAACCAAAGCAGCCATTCCACTGGTAAAGCAAAATACTTAATCTGCTTTATCAAGATTTGCTAGGATGCTGAGAATATGGAGAGAAAAAGCTTTCTTATAGGCGAAGGCATAGAGCAGTGAACAAATTATGTCAAAAGAAATAGCAAATAGATATTCAGACCTTTCTAATGCATCTCGGTTAGGATTTCCACTTCTAGTGTAATCATAAGGACCATTCTCTGTCGCGTTAGGCTGCAGAAGAGTGAAAAACTCAGCTTTGGTGATATTACAACAACGGATAAAGGATGTCAGTATGTCACATAGGTAATGTCCAATACCAGAAGTGCCTAACAATAACAATAGAGCGAACTTGCCAAGTGCTTGAGATTCCATATTAACACTTGAAATGTGTGCTAGCATGTAGCCACAACCTCTCAGGCAAGCTTTAGTTATGTGTGTGTGAGAGAGAGAGAGCTAATCTTGAACATGCATTAATATCCACTCAAATTATCTATGTTGGTATAAAATAGTACTCCCTTCGTTTCAAATTATAAGATCATTACTGACTTTTGAAAGTCAATTTGAGACATTCAAACTCAAAATTGAGATAATTTATTAAAAATTATGAAAAAATAAATTTTACGATGAGTAATTCTTTTTAGATAGTTAACAATATTCATCAACGTACTAACTAAAATTAATAAAAAAAATATCACGTCAATTTTGAGTTTAAAAATGTCTTAAGTGGACTTTAAAAAGTCACTACTGATCTTATATTTTGGAAGAGAGGCTGTAAAGCCTATACTATATAGCAGATCCAACTGTACAATGAAACATTTGGTTGAGGCCACAAAAATCAGTTTAAAGAAAAGCAAATCCCAAAAAACCTGGAAAAGTATCTTTTCATCTAATTTATATACTTAAATATCAAACTGAACGATAAAATAACAAAAATAATCTCTTAGTTTTAAAATAATCATAAAAATTTAGAAAATGATCACAGAAATTACCTGCTTGAACGTTGCTGTTTGATAAAGAGGTACACTCATTGAACCATAAGGATCAAACTTACTCTCAAAATTCACCAACATTGTTGCGATACTTGGCTTTTCAGCTTCCTCCTCCGCCATAAAATTAAATTAAACTAATTAATAATCAGAAGTAAGCCCAAATCAAGCTACAATTAACACTATGACAACACAAACCTTTCTCAATTTCGACAACACTATCAACTAATGCCGATGCTTTCACATCCATTTCTTTGTCTCTCAAGCAGTTCAATACAACTTTCTTTGTAAACAACACCGAATTACCTTTACCGATAACCGGTTTTTTGCAACCGAAAGGTAAACTCCTTGTAGTCATAAACCCCTACAAGTTTAACATACATCCCCAAAATTCCCTTTTGTAATCAAATAAAATCAGAAAGAGAACGCCAGTCGGATATTATTTCACTATTGTCTTGGAATCTTCCAAAACATTGCTATCAGATTTTCTCAGATTTCAACAAAAATAAGTTTTTTTTATATTCAAGTACAATCGGACATACAGTAAATTTATTTATGTATTTGTTTTGCAAAATAGAGAAACCTAAACAAAGTCAAAATAGTAGTCATAGCCAGCAGCTCAATTAATTTTCAGTTCATGAAACAAACAAAAGGGTCCTTTCAATAATTTCAGCATTTCTTCTTTAATTATTTATTCAAAAAAGAAAAGCACATATATTTATTTATTATAATAAAGAGAGAGTTAGGAACTTACATGATCGTTAAGCTCATTTGGAAGAGTATAGAAGAGAGATTTTACAGAAGAAGAAGTCATCGCCATAGCCACCTAAATTCAAAATGTGATCGTCATTTCAACTGATGATATGATATGACCAGGCTTTACATAGAGAGAGCAAAGTGAAGAGAATTTTGTTACAAAAGAAAAAAGAAAAAAATTCTTATCCACGTCACTGCCTCTTAAGTGCCAAAATAAAAAATTTCTTAATCCAATAAATTAATTGACTAGATCGATATTTATTCATATAAAATGTGTTATATTTCCAAATATTGTTGAATAATACATAAACTATTAATTTCTAATATTCTTTTATGTTAATTGGTATATTACAATACATAATTTTTCTTACCGTCTTCATCCATCCCTTCCATATTATATTATATGATACTTTTTAAAATTAACTTAGTTTCTTTTAATTTAGATTCTTTTAATTTTAATTAATACAATACAAGAATCATCACAGAATCATCAGATAGGACATGCTCATATGTCTTAAATGAGTCCATCAGCTTTTTCATGCCCTTATCAGTATAAGATAGCTGGGAGAGGCAGTAAGATATATATTCCCATTGGTTAATATTTGCACCAAAGAGCGGTATACTAGTGAACAAAAGCCACCATTAGCTTCTAGGCTTCTCATCCTCCAACTGAATATAACTAAATACAAGAGATAAAGTACAAATAGAGACCTGAAATATTGAAATTCAGAAAATAATGATATGCAAGAAAAAATAGAACTAAAATTCAGAAATAATGTACGAAATAAATATAACTAACATTGTTTTTGCAAGTTGACATACTGAAGAAAATGTTTAAAAATGGGAAGGCAAAAGTGATAACCTCAACTCCACTTTAGATAATGACTTAAGCTTCGCTACATCACATTTATGTGGGAAAATAATAGTTACAGAGGATTTGCTAAACTGATGTCAAAAAAAGTAAGAATTTCATGTGTACGCTTTCAACTGGTTACTCACTTGAATGGCACAACTAGTAATTACAAAACAAGCATATATTGGCAATCACAAAAATGGCTCAAAATTGAAACAACATTTTACAAAACTTTCCAAGGCAAGCATGACCTACAAATCCGTTCTGTACAGTGCTCTGATCTACAAGTCCAACATATCATGTAATTATTTTGTACCATTACAGTTTAAGATATGCCTTGCCAATGCTTAAGAAGAAATAGACACTCAATAGTGTTTAATCTTATTTGGTACGACAATACTTTTGAAATGGCTAGCACAAGAAGATGAGCTCATACCAGCGCAAATGCTGGTATGAAATTCAAATAAAAATAGTTGTAAATATCCATACCTGTGACTCCACTAAATCTATTGCAGAGCTTCTCAACAAGAGCTTCCATTTGTTTATCCTGAAGAAAATACAAAGTTCACCCGCAAAAATGAAAAGAAGATGACACTCGGGAAACCTTTTTTTTATATATATAAAAGAAGTCCCTAAAAACAATTTAACGTCAATAGAGCCAAGTTACAGTAATACCTTTTTGATGGAACTGATTAAAAACTGCATTATGTTGCAGAAAGATTCCCTTGTTAAGTTCTGGTTGGATAATTTGCCAAGGATATCCGGCAGCAAATTATAAATAGGATTACTCCCTGTAAGTGGAATGTAGATATTTCAATATAACATGCCTTGGTGCACATACAAAACAGAAAAAGTAAAATGCAGTAAACCGCCAATAAAGAGGGATAGTGACAGTTGACCTTTCTTTGACAACTCACGAAAGAAAAGTTTGGCAAGGCTAGAAATCCTTTCATCTTCATCTTCTAATCGCACGACCATTTCATTTATATAGCCTTTAACCTACCAAAACCATGATCAGGATCAGACCCTAAAAAACTCATTCAGAAAGATATATAAGATGGAATGATTTTGCAGCCTCTCAAACCTTCATCATGTCATTTAAAATGAGGTGAGAAAGAACCAATACAGCATTCTTCCTGACAGAAGTCGAAGTATCCCTCAACCTTGCATACATATTTTCAGTCCATGGTTCCATAAGATTAGGAAATCAAACCGCCAGGTCTCCAAGAGCAATAGTTCAATTGGAGGGAACAGTTTCTGACTGCGCACTCTCCACGACAGTGAACAGAAGCTGGAGATTTGCATCACTGGATATATATAGTTAAAAAGTTAAAGAGTTTTTTCTTCTGCCTCAACAAAACAAACATAGAGACATACGGAAAGTTTACCAAAAATCTGCATTAATAATCATGAATTGACATAAAGCAAGCATTCCAGATGCCTGCAATTCAAGATACTGCAAAAGATACCTTATTCATGTAAGTTCAATAAAAATGGACAAACCATAACCAGAAGAAAAATTAGTTACACACTCACAAGGTACATAAACAACATAGTAAGGTGGGGAATAGAAGTCATTCAATATCGTTGATGAAAAAATTAAAATAATAAAAATTGAAAGAATGTATCTCCTTTCTCTAGAAGTAATAACATTTGAATTAATATGTCACGTAATAATATGGTTAAAATGTAATAAGATCTATCAGAAGTTTTTAACAAGATATGAAGAACGATCCTTTGTATATAAACCCCAAGAGGTGAGAGAAATGGCGAAGGCCTTGAGGAATAACCTCAAGGTCGCTGGTTCCAATCTTCATGCTTGGGGCCAAAAAATACCTATCCCAAAAACAAAACAACAAATACTCTATATCTAAGGGAAACAAAAGAAAATTTTATTTCCACACAAATATGGCCTTAGATGTGGGATAAAATATGTCAAGAAATCACCTTCTGCATCAAAGTAATATTTCTACAAACTTTTGATAGGAAAGGTGCACAATGCCCAATCAAGTTCTTCTCACTAGAACCACTAGAAACAATTTCTTTCTCCGCTCTTTCAGATAGGGTATCAAGTACTGCATCCTCAGAGCCAGTAAGACCTAGCTCTGCATTAATACCATTTTCCTGAGAGAAGGCAATAAAGGAAGATAGATACAGATGAAATTACAGAAATTTTAACACAAGAAAGGATAATAGGACCCTGCTTGTATAAAAACTCATCTCAAGTTCCATTACCTTCGGTGCATCAAGAGGTGTGGTGCCATTACAATGAATGCTCTGGCATTCGGCAACCATTCTCTCTTTCTTTGCTTTCTCTTTTTGGATTTTTCGAACACATGATTCTATATAGACCAATTGATTCATGGAAATATGGCTTACAACATAAAAAATTCTGCTGAGTTTTGTTACTTGAACTGTGGTAACTACACTTGCCACTGGAAGAGTCATTTTGCAACTCATCTCCTCCACTACAGTCAAATAGAGATCTAAGATATTTTTTCAGCAGATCAGCTGCTAAGGTCTCAGGAGTTGGATGGATTGTATATATGGTACCAATAGCTTTATCAGCAGCAGCATACCATATGTTTTCTGGAATCCCAAACCCAGAAATTAAGCTTTCTAATAAACCAAACAACCGATTGCCACTATTAGACAACAGTTTTTTCTGATCCTCTCCTGACAGCCTCTGAAGAGCAATACAAGCTGTCCTAGCAATTAAAGGCTCCACTTTTGCCCAACGACCAAAACCAATATCAATAATGTTCTGTAGGTGAGAACTGAGAACCCCTGGAGATGATTTTGCAGCCATGCACAAGACAGAAAAAGCACCACAACTTTGCTCTGTGGTGGTTCCACTAATGTTAAAACAAAAGAAATCCCACAATGCTGATATCTGCAACAACAAATGCAACAGAAAGGGTTTAATGTTCAAATTTGGGGAACAAAAGACAGATAATAAGCTTCTCTAAGTTGCTACTGAGAATTAAATTTATGAAGTGAGCATACTCGTAACAAAAGAATATGGAGGTCCATAATGGATAATTTTTGCACAATCTAAACTTTGGAACTGAAATTTTCTTCAAATCACCGGTGATAAAAATTTCAAGCATAACTCCTATATTTGTAAAGTGACCAGCATGTAGAAAGAAGAAAAAAGAAAAGATGCTTCACGCTCAGCAAGGTCCAGAAATTCCCGCACATGCAATTAGAATCAAAATAAGGAGACATTATTTGCAGTTATAGGCTACTGGACTAAATTTGATTCTAGTAGGAAAGAAGTTTTAATTTTTTTTCATATATTAATTTGTTAAGAATTTCTCAGATTAATGATAATAGCGTTCAGGATACCAAAATAACATAATTTGACCAACATACGATAGAATCTTAGTTGAACATTATCACTCAATGTCAGAATAGAATAGAAACATTCAACTAAGTTGTCAAAAACATCACTCAGTTATAGAACAGAAGCATACCATGCTACTAATGTCAACTTTAGATACCAAGGCAGCAACTATGAACTCCAAAGCTGCAAGATCTCCAATGTTTGAATCAGTAGCAAGATTCAGAAGATTTTTAGCAGTTTCTGTTGGGTTCTTCCTTGGATAAATTATAATAAATGCATTCTCCACAGCTTCATAAATAGATTTGTCCTGGGAAAATACCTGTACAAAACCATAAATACATGCTATTACTTTGCACCACAGTTATCAAGGTCAGAACTAAAGGCATATTAGTTAAAGGTAAAAAAATATATCATCTGATTCCATATAAAGAATTACGCAATATATCCCAGGCTTTATCATAAAGCAGTACCAGTGGCAACATTTTACGGAGGCAGGCTTCCGAGCCATCAATTTGAAACTGTTTGCACCTCATTAGCAATAAAATAGTGTTCTCAACATCAGTAGCAGAAGATGAAGCCATTAATTGTACAAGGGTTGGCATTGTAGCAGACACACACTTAGAAAAAGACAAGCCTGCCTCAAGTGATGCAATGAATGTCCTTGTTTGCTCCACATTTCCAAAGTCTGGTACAGAACTATCCTTCTGATCAATCCCATTGTCTAATTCAGGCAAACAACTGTCTGTCATGCTATCTTGCTGCTGCTGAGACATTGTCCTAGCATTTGAATCATCGATCTCACCATCTCCATTGGAAGTATCATTATCCAACGGCAACCCATCCAAAACACTCTCTGACAGGGCGTCTGGTACAAGCTCCTTTAACTTCTTATTGTACTGCTCTAAAGTCGCTTCAAAAGAAGCTATTCGAAGTTGTGGACCAAAGGGGTTATGCTGCAACATCATGATAAGTAAATTCAGTGCATATTTTCTAACAATGGCACTTTTATCCTCCAACCTTCCAGCAGCTACCACTGCCCCCCGATCCCTGTCTGGCAATTCAACTTCTCCATTGACCTGCCATGCTTTGGCAGCAGCCAAGGTTGCAGTAATAGCCTCAGCTTCTGCTGCTGATGCCTCAACTAAATACTCAACACCTTTGCTCAGTCTCCTGTACAGAAACCATATTAAGCATATGTATAAACTTCAAAGAAAAAAGAATGTGCAACAGACTTATAGAGCTGAACAATTTCTGTGTATATACGTATACAAATGGTGGCTTACCTTGAACCTTCTAGCATAGCATTTTCAGTGGTAATATCAGTATACATATCCCCGTTAGCAGGGGGTGCCACAGGACTTCCCAGCACCACGGAACCATCAGTAACTGGTTCAGGAATCGGTTGCCTTGTTCTTTCATCAACAAAACCATACCTTCCTGCCAACCTCCCTGCCTGTACGTTTGATGCTGCAGCTGCAGTAGCTGCATGTGAAGCTGCACTAGTTGTTTCAGCTGCAGCAAGATCTTCAGCAACTAGTAGGTCATCCAGTAACACCCCTATAAAAAAACAGATCATACTCAGTATCCTAGTGTAAACCAATGCCATGCCACTTAATAGTATTATACAGAAATGTAAGGTTTGAAACGGACAACAAGAAAAAAAATTATAACAGTATTCTAGAGATAATTGAACTTAAAAGTTATTGGTTAAGCGCTAAAAAAAAGGGTTCACTGGACTAGAACGAGAACGTATGGGTTAATAAATACTCCCTTATTTTGACAAAAAGAGTCCCACTTGAAAAAAATTACAAATTTGCAGGATATATTTTGTTCCGTCTTTATTCCTAAATTTAATTAGTGCTTGGTTTTATAGTGATGGCATGGTAATGTAATTGTGATGATAAATTTGAGGACATTGTCTCATCGGTGACTAGAGGAACTCCTAAAATTTTAACAGATCCACTCCCCGAGACAACTCTCACAAAAAGATTTGAAATAAACATGCAAACGCAGAGGAGTTATTGAAGTCTAAATCAAATTATATATTTGCTCTTGTGCAGAACTTTCGTATACAGTGAGCGAACTTCAAGAAAAAATTTCAAAAGATGTCGGGAAATAACACATTATGTTATTGGAAAAATAAAATATGAAACTCCTGAAAAGTAATAATTGTCAATTATACAATTTAGGCATAATCCTCGCACGTGAATAGTCCTCATTTTCCTCTAAACAAACTTCTTTTGTCACTGTTAGGTAGATAAACCCAGTCTGAAATTTGAATGTCTCAGTAAGCTAGTTACTTGACAACCCAAGAATAGTTGGGGCAGATTAAGTAGGCAACAACACACAAGGATCTAATACCAGCAGGCAGAAGCCAACTCAAAAAAACAAATGAATTGAAAGATCCACCGATTCAAATAGCCATCTTACCTCCACGTAGACCACCATATATAAAAATCAAGTCCCCAACAGCAGCTGCTGCATGCCTACAGCGCCTTGTTAATTCAACTGCAGCGTCTCCACCAGCAGCATCAGCGTTGTATCTACCTGTCCTAGGACTAGTAACAACAGATTTTGTATCACACCAAACTCCTGCTGCAGTATCTAGAACTGCATAAAGTAGAAACACAAGAAAATTCATGAGAAATCGGTGAAATGGAACATTGACTGAAGAACAAAGATAAAGCTGCTTTTAATATGCTACACTTTCAATTGCTTTAAATGATTTAACCATAACAAAATAGACACATAATGTATATCAAGGTCCAATAAGGTTATGCAAACCTTGGGTGCATACTGAGAGGCAGAAAGACAAACAGTCATTAGTCGCCCCCAAACCTCGGGCACATTCATAGGGTTAAGGGCTCGCCACCATTATCAAGCTTCTTCAGTTCCACTAGAAATCCTTCAATTTCTGACCAAAACTCTTCGGAGTTCGGGCACAGATGGGGAATTGCAAAGACAATGATGTTCTATTTTTATAATTAGGTCTCATATTGGTTCAGCAAAGTAGAGAAATGGGTCTGTGAATAAAGAGGGGTAATGCGAATTAAAGTGAAGGTGAGAGAGAGAGAGCACAAAGAAAAAGACGGGGGAGAGAGAGAACTGAAAAAGCAACAACCTGGTTGAGGCTATGATCCAAGCAACAGCAGCCAGCCTCTTTTGATGAGTAAGTGGTTGTGGCCCGTCACATTAGAAGGACGGCGGTGCCGAGCCGCGACAAAATGTGATGGAGAAAATGTGCGATCGAGGACTGTTATTTGCAAGTTTTTCGGTTCAATTGAGATGAAGAACTAAAATTAGTTTTTGAGGAGAGCTTCGCCCAATTCTGATGAACATTACTCCCCCCCTCTTTTTTTCTTTGTTAGGTTGGTTAAAATGGCCTCGTATATTAGGATAAAGTACCATATTTTGTTTTTCTCTAAATTTGCCAGATTTGTCCACCTTACCATTGCAAGTCATTAAGAATTTAACGACCTGGATATTTTCATTTTTTGGAAGAAAAAAAGAACAGTTCTTGATTGGTAAAAAGCTCATTCAATGATGCTACTTGCCAGGTTTAGAATATCTTTAGGATTGGAATCAAAATATAAAAAGAAATTCAATAAAGAGGCAAGTACAGCAAGATAAGAACCTGAAATACTTGAAGAGTCCTCCACCATCCGTCCACCACCAAGTGCCCCTCCAGAAACATGGAGCCGAGCGTTAACAAACACCTAAAAGTGGCAGTACCACAAAATAGTTAGTCACTTAGTTCCATAGATATAATAGAGAAGTAGTAAAAAAGGACTCACAGCTGCATGTTGATATCTAGGAGATGGTGAAACACCAGGAGGAATTGCCCATTCCCAGTGACCATCTCTATGTTTGGCAAGTCCATATGCACTGGCTAGTGGCTGCAACAATCATACAGAGGACGAAATAGGTTAAACAAACATATTTTCCAGAATTAGAAACAAACATGTAACAAACATAACCAAGTTTATGCAGTGCAAGTAGAAAGCATATATCATTAAAAAAAATATTATATGTCAATAGTATAGAAGGCCAAAAGAAGGGAGGCTCTTGTGACCAACAAACTGTCACAAATTTCAAACCCTAACCACTAAAAGAGCTATTAGTATACTATTACTATTGCAAATATGCGTTAAAAGCCTCATTATTTATAGATTTTCCTTTTTTGATAGTTTTTGTTGGGGATTGAAACCAACGACCTTGTGACTTCGCAACAACCCAGCTGCAAACCCCAAAAGAAACACATATCAACACTCAAATAATAAACAAATAACTACCAAACCATTTCATGATAAGCATTATGACTAGAACATATACATATATACATATGATAGGAAAAACTCTTGAACACAAAAAACTACTTCCTAAGGTCAGCATTTAACCTCCCCAAAAGTCATGGAGAATTGGAGACGATAAGGATACTATTGAAGTTGAGTTGAAGGAGTAACTCATCACAATTAAACGAGTGCGACTATCCAAATGCTTATTTAGTTGAGTCGATGGAGTAACTCATTACAATTAAACAATTGTGATTTTCCAAATGCTTATTTGCATCTAACGTAATTTCGGTATATAAAATCCTCAGTGTGCGCATATGTAATTCAACAACAAAGGTGACCAACTTGTCCAACATGGATGATAGTTCACTACATATGACATATAAAGGTAATAAAAGTATACAATGGCTCATGAAAAAAGTAGTCCCACCAAATATGGAAGCTCTATAAAAACCAAATCCTGACTGTGTTCAAATATAAACGTCTTAGTGATCATTCAAACAAGAATCAATATTAAGATCAAGGACTCTGCTCTTGCCACTTTTTGTTCGGAATAGATTAAAAAAAAGGAAAAAAAAGAAAAAAGAAACACAAAATGTGCATCTTCCGAAGCGTACAGCTGTTGCCTTAGCGTGAGGGGAGCAAACTACATATTATAAATGAAATATCCTGCAAATTTACATCATTAAACAAATTCAAGAATTACTACTGCAACTAATACATATAACTCACCACACTGTTTGCATCTCTGCCTCCACAAAGCAGAAGAAGACCATCCAAGCGTGCACTTGCAGTGGCATACCTACTCAAAGTAGCAAATTAGTTATCACCTAGACAGTAATCTTCATTGACAAGCACTAGCTTTCCCAGCTGTATAGTTAAAATTAAAAATCAGTTTAGCCAAGGGTAGATATATTCTCCTTTTTTTCTTCTTTTTAACAAGTATAACAAACAGCTGCCGAGGGGGTGGAACAAAACTGTGAACGCTATGATTACAACCTGACTCAACAAGAACGTTCTTCCAATAAATGTTAAGTGTAACGTCTTCTAATAAAGCATAATAACTAAAATAAGAAAGGAGAAACTTACATGCACGGAGGTGGACCTTCCCCTTCAGGTTCCAATTTCCGCCATTCATACGGCTTGGCAGCTGTATCCAGGGCCCATACATCAGCGAGTGGTCTCTTTGCTGGAGATGTTTCACCAAATTATTGATTTTTGAAGCAAAGATCATCCGACGGAGATGTATATTCTAATCAACACAGAAGGAAGAAACAGTATAGAGACATACCATCATTTCCACCAATTGCCATGAGATATCTTTGCCCCACCAGAGCCATGACATGCCCATAACGTGGCCCTGGTCCAGGGCCTTGAACCACCACCCTAAAAGAAAATAAGATTGGTTTCAAAAGCCATTTCAAATATTCTTTTTTCATGTGCATTGTACAGAGGCATCCGACTATACACAATCTATTGTTAGTTCTTTAAATATACTATATAGGTGTACTAAACATTCATGATTGGACAATCACATCATTTAACATTCTAACCTATGCCAGTGGTTGTTGCTGTGTAAGGTCAAGAACATGAAGATCCTCAGCAGACAATCCAGCTGGACCAATTCCACCCTGTGTTGAATAGAAATTTGATACTTAGAATAAATTAAAAGAACATTTAAACTAAACAAACTTCTAAAATATTAAGTTGTCTACTAACCTGAATTACTACCATAGTGCCCACAGCAGTTGCTACATGAGCTGCCCTTGGTGTTGGTGGTTCCCCAACAGTGTCTTTCACATAGTCTTTCGGGTTAGTCCTTCCAATTTCTCTAACGAGAGAGGTGGCCAGACTTCCATCGGTATACTTCTTTTCAGCCCCAGCAAATGCATCAGCCAAGTGAAAAACAACAAAATCATATTTGTGAATTAAGTGAATGATTGAAGCACACGATTGTGGTGTGTAGTGGTATTTGGTGGCGCAAGTACCAATTATATGGCATAAAGCATCTTTTGTGTCGGAATCCTTTAACATTGTTGCATTCTCAAACATAGAGAATGAACTTCTACAATAACCAAAATTACAAATAATAAGATAACATAATGTAAACACAAACATTTTTCACTAATAAGGTAAGATTTCATCCAACTTACTTCACGATGAATGATAAATAATTTTCATCAGGATTTGATGATCCAAAGAGTAAGGAAAGGTTGATCTCCAGAGAATTAGCGACCAAATTTTAGTATCCGACCCTCGGGGCTCCCAGTTCAGGAATTAATGAGTTGTTTCTTCCTACTACTTGCCACCACCTGTGCCCACAATAAGAAAATGATAAAATCTCCTCATAAATATAGCCAAGGCAATATCAATAACCTACTCAAGTAGTCAACATTGATTTATATGTACATATATACAAATTCACCTACACCCATTTTCAAAAACCCTCCAAAATTCAGAAACAGGCATAAAATAGCAAAACCATATATATATATATATACAGAGAGAGAGAGAGAGAGAGAGAGAGAGAGAAAGTACAGTACTTTACTCAGATACTGCTACTCTTCAGATCATAACATAAGCACCTAAAACCGGTCAATTTAACCAATCATTCTGAATTGTACAAAGTCCAATACTTTCCGAGCACAAGACCAACATTAGTCTTTAGCTGAAACATTCCCATGTTGTAACGTTTTCATAAAACTAACCCCAGTGTCAATGCGTCATATAAAACTTTTACACCTCATCTTCCCAAGAAACTGCAGAGCAGATGAATTAATAGCTAGCTCTCAGCCTCTTGCTACCACCATCAAACCCAGTTTTCAAGCATCCATAAACTATCTGGTATTTACCGGAGTGTGGAACTCTAGAATCTCTGTACCTAGTATATTTTCTGGATCTTTAGACTTTCCAATAATATTATCCATCATAAAATCAACGAATTTAGGTTATCATATTCAGTTTTGTTTTCTGAAATATCTGACAACGGTTTAACTATGTTAATCAACATGGATAAAATTCCTTCCATATGAGGGTGAGATGTGTCTCCCACAAGAAACTCGTGGACATTGCCATTAACCTCAATAGAACTGCAACCAGGCTCCTTCCGGACTCCCAGAGCTCTCATTTTCCTTCTCACCTTCGTAACATCTTCCCATCTGTCAGCAGATGCATAAATATTGGCCAGAAGAGTATGAGCACTGGAATCACCAGACTCAATATCCACAAGCCGTTTAGCGAGACGTTCACCCATATCAACATCACCGTGTATTCTACAAGCACTAAGTAAAGCACTGTAAAGTGGAACTACAATATTGTTATTTCCACTAGGCATCTTTTCCATCAATTCTTCTGCCTCGTCTAACAATCCAGCACGGCCAAGTAGGTCTATCATGCAACCATAATGTTCCAACTTTGGTTCAATGTGATACATCTTTGTCATGGAATAAAAATGCTGACGGCCCTCCTCCACCAATCCTCCATGACTACATGCAGTCAAAACACCAACAAAGGTGATATCATCTGGTTTATACCCAGCTTGTTTCATGGCAGAGAACAACTCAAGTGCTTTGCTGGTCCTCCCATTCACAGCAAGGGAGCAGATAATTGAGGTCCATGAAGTTGCATCTTTCTCTTTTAAGCTATAAAAAATCTCCAAGGATTTCTCTATGCACCCACATTTCGCATACATATCTATCAGAGCAGTGCAGGCAACTGCATCAATTGTTATTCTGTTCTCCTCCATGTATGCGTGGATCCATTTCCCTTGTTCCAAGGCTCCCACCTGAGCACAACCTGTAAGTAGGACAACCACCGTGAACTTATCCGGCTTAACTCTATTGAATTGCATCTCCCTAAACAGGAACATTGCCTCATCGACATGGTTAAACTGCACATACCCATTAATCATAGCAGTCCAGAGAACAATATCTTTAACTTGACTCCTCTCAAATAAGAACCTAGCTTCATCCAACTGACCGCAATTCACATACCCCGACACCATACTTGTCCAACAAATGACATTTTTCTTGGCATTGCATCAAAATTCTCTGGGCCACATCTAGACATCCACACTTAGAATACATATCCAACAATGCATTTCCAATTATAGTGGTAAATCCAAGTTCACTGGCAACATAACTGTGAATTTCTCTGCCAAGTTCCAAATTCTTCAATGCTATACAAGCTGAAAGAGTGCTCACAACACTGGCTTCATCAGGTCTCACTCTTCCCTCCTCTTGCATCCTTGAATAAACCCGAACAGCGTCCTCAAATCTCTTGCACCTAACATACCCAGAAATTAAAATATTCCAGGAAACTAAATCTCTCTCGGGCATTTCATCAAACAACTTCGTCAAATTCCCATCAAAACCCAATTCAGCATACATGTCCATAAGTGAATTACAAACATAACAATCAAACTCCAGCCCACATTTCACAATAAATCCATGAATCTTTTTCCCTACAGAAACCTCCCTTAAATAACTAACCGCCTTGCACACAAATGGGTACGTGAAATTATCCGGCCACAACCCATAAAATCTCAATTCATCAAACAAAAAGATTGCTTTTTTGCAACAATTGGTCTTCACGTAAGCTTTGATCATCACGTTGTAGATGAACAAAGACGGGGTTTCGATTATGTAATCAAAGATTTTCTGGGCGTAACGTAAATTTCCTTGAGATGGGTCTGCGCATACGACCATGAGCTTTTTGAGAACGTCGTCTTTTTGGTGAATACAGATTCTGAAAAGCTGAGTTTGGATTTGTTTCAGTTCTATCATGGATTTGCAGTTCTTAAGGAGTTGAATACACGTTTTGGAGGTGAGTCTTGCCAAACGAGGAGGGGCAGTTGAGAAGTGATGAAGTGATTTTTGTAGGAAATGGTGGGAAGATCTGGATTTGTTGATGATGAGGAATACAAGTTTCCGTTGATTGTCCATCTGATACTACTGACCAAAGTAGCAACGGCAGCGTCTCTGGCCTCTCTCTCCTATCTTCTCAGACTGGAAAAAACCCAATCTCCCTCCAAAAATGGCTCCACCGTTCATATTCTCCCAGAATCTCCAGGCTCTCGAAGAAGAGTATGACGACGGCCGCCTATCAATTCAAAACCCCACCGCCATTTCCTCATTTAGACCTTCCTCCCTTGAAGAATTCGTAAAAGGCGTATCCTTCGATCTATCAGACAAGGAGCTATTCTGTGTGGAAGAGCAAGATTTGTTCGATGGGGTTTACTCGCTAGTTAAGGATTTCTCTAATCTCACCCCGGCTTATCAATCTCGTTGAGAGTGGATTCTCTCTCGGCTTCTCTCTCTATAGATATGGGAAAATGGTTGCACGCTGTATATTTTGTCTTGTACACGGTATGTAAAACTGTGACGTTTTGTTTAAAAAAAACACGCGTTCTCCCTCCCAAACCAATTTAATTGATTCTCTCTCTCTCTGAAAATGGCTTCTCCTCCAAAATCAGAAATCCGTCCTACTTTTCTCCTCATCCTCCTAATCGCCGCCGGAAATCGAGAGTTAAACTGAGTCCCCTTCCCAACTTAATGCTCCGATCCAACCCAGCTACACCTCAGATAGAGTTAAACCGAGTTATCTTCTCCTCTCCCATGGCGGGTGAGGTCAACGGCGTCGTTTCCGAACAACCCACACCCCCAATGACTACTTCTAGGGCTTCCATAAACGGAATCCTAAGAGACGACGAGCTTCGAGGGGAAATTGGAGAGCCAAAAGATAAGGAAGCGTTTGGATTAGTGCGTAAAAGATGGCTTCGCTTGCAGAGCACTGGGAGGAAGAAGCTTTCTGCTCCAGCTGGACCCCACATGCTCCGGAAGATGGGCGTCACCGATTCCGATCTCTGTCATCGCTACTTCCTTCACTTGTGCTCTCAATCTTCAGAATTGCAAAGGTAAACCTTTTACTTAACACTTATAAGTTTTTTTTCCTGTTGTAAATTTTGCCAATAATTTGGATTTTTTATTTGGGTTTCTTTTAATTTAATTATAAAGGTTGTAACTTTTTTATTGTTTGGTTTCATTTGCTAATGAATTTAGGAATTGTTGCTAGTTTTCTTAGATATTCTGAAAGTAAAGGGGATTTGGGTTAATTAGTGATATGGTAAAATGTTTAAAATTTCAATTTGAAACACAATCTCATTGTGTTTGCTATGCAATTGGAACTCTTTCTAGAAACTCATGCTATATGTTACGGATGCACTATTAGGAGCTCTTTCTAGAAACTGTCATAATTTAGAAGAGTTGGGTTTGCAAGGCTGCACCAACATAACTGACTCTGGACTTGCCGTTCTTGTTGATGGATGTCAACGGATAAAGTATTTAGACATCAACAAGTACAGCAATGTTGGAGATAATGGAATATCCAGTATATCAAAACCATGCTCAGCTTCTCTGAAGACACTTAAGTTGTTGGATTGCTATAAATTTGGAGATGCAGCTATATTATCCTTGGCAAAATTCTGTAAAAATCATGAGATATTTCTCATCATTGGTGGCTGCCGAGATATTTCTCATCATCTTGAATTATTGATGTTGGGTGCTGCGAGGAAGTGACTGATGCTGCTTTTCAGGGATTACGCAGTGAAACTGAAAATTTTGAATTGAATGAAGATTTTGAAGGTCGGCAACTGTCCAAAGATTACCGTGGCTGGAATATCCATGATTTTGGAGTTGTGTAAAACTCTAGAATATATTGATGTGCGGTCATGCCCTCATGTTACCAAAGCTGGTTGTAATGAGGCTGGTTTGCAGTTCCCTACATGTTGCAAAGTGAATTTTGCTGGGAGTTTAGCAGAGCCTGATGTGTTGATTTAGGCCAAGGCTGGAATGCCCTGTAAATCCACCGTGTAAAATATACAGACAACTGCTGATTTTGGTGAATTTATGATGATTTACATCTATACCTGAAAAGCCATACTGTCATTCTTCTGCCTTCTGTTCTTTTCACTTCTGCAGCAGAACGTTTGGCGGGTTTCATATTTATCTCATGCTATATGTGTACATTTCCTGTGGATTATTTTTAGCTGCTTCTTTTGTTTTTCTGTCTTTAATCTATCTATTTATTTGGTTTAATTCTGATAAGAGGTTGTATAGATTCAATTATGGATCTCGATGTAGAACAAAACGATGTTTATTGTACGCTTACTGGTTCAAATTATATCATTGAATATGTTACTTCTCTGGAGACGTTCTCTGATAAATAAGAGTTTCATGTATTCAAATACAATGAAGGTGCTATTATTTGTTTTTAAAATTTGGGCATTTGGCACAAGTTATATTACTAGGAATCAATCATTGCATGACTACTAGATATTGCTATATAGATATATTTGTTTAAAATATTCTTTTTACGCTCAAAGTTCTATACGATTTTAGAGCTTCTCAACAGTGGTCAATGCAAGCACTCGTGATGGCATAGCATACTCAAAATCATATGGAAAAGCACTGGTGATTTTATTATCAACACATTGTTTGACATCAACAGAAGACTTGGTAGTAACAAAAGGAATTGTACACATTCCATATCTAGAGCTCTAGTTACCATCTGTACATGCATTGAGGAGGACAACAAAGCATGTTTCTGTTTTTATAGCTAGTTGTGACTCATTGAGTTTGAGAAATTGCCTGATCTAGATACTTCAAAGTTTTCTGATAATTCAGGAATCCCATGAACCAGAAATCAAAGTCATCCCTCGTAACTATCTCTATGTACTTCTGCCATAATTTTTTTACATTTGTGCTCTCGTTGGCTCTCTTTATTTTTCCTAGTGGTATTGAGACCTGCATAAAGTAAATAATCTTATTAAGATAATATTCAAGATACCAAGTAATAATTTATGAAAAGGGACAGTAACAAATATAACTGACCTTATAATGTATTCTAATCATCTCCCCTGTTGGAGAAATGATTTTCATTGTCCTCTCACTGCTGAAGGCAACCTTTTCTGTGGAGATAAAGAGAAGGCCTGCAATGGGGCCAGCTGTTGTTGATAAATAACATTGGGAAGCTTTCAACAACTTCTCTCCTTTTCTCTTACTAAAATTCTGCTTGAAAACTTTTGTATCTCCGCCTACTCGAAGAATATTTGCCCCCAACCTCAACTTTCCCTTCATGGTTTCAGTTATTTTGGGGCCTAATCTCACTGCAATTACAAAAATTAAGACTTAGAAAGATGATTTTCCCGAAACTAACCACAAGTTAACCAAAAATAATAGAAGTTGGGAGTATATATACGCAGTCCTGAATTTTATAGGCACGTTGCAAGAAATAATTACCATGCTCTCTAAATTTGAGTGCAAAACTTTCTGATCTTTCCACAAGCTTGGTGTTCCTATTAGTTGTTGATTCTAATTTACGTTGGAGAAAACACCATTAGTGAACATTGCCTTCATAACTTATTAAAAGATAAGACACAACTATCTAGAGAATGAGAGAGGGATACTTACTCTGATTGAACTTGGAAGATGCATTTGAAGGTGGAATATAGCATTGAATATCAAGATTATGGTCAGATAAAAGGTTTCCCAATGTTCTCTCAGTTGGGTATGCTGTTGAGCTTATTGGAACGCCTATAACATGCTCTTGAATTTGATTCTTCATATTTGATAAACTGCTGAGTTGATCTCGTCTCTTAACTCTCTTGTAAACAATATACTACTTCACTGTATACAGAGATGAAGGCAGAGGAGATTCTTGGTATGATGGAAAATCTAGAAATGTATATATAAGGATATAAATTGAATTGGTGGGTCTAAGCTTTTATTTGGATGAGTCATCTAAATGTTTCAACAATATTAAGTTCAAAGTTCAAATCATCAAATACAGTAAAATGTGATTCTTTAGAGTTCACACATTAAGTTCAAAGTTTGACTCAACTAAAGCTTGCTGCAAAGAAACCCAAGACACAAATTGGATATTAAAAAAGAAAATGTGTGTTCATGCCAATTCAAATTCTAAACTAGTTTTACACCAAAATTCCAATTCCATAGCATGAAATGAGCCTCCAAACACAATGTGAGATTGTGTTTCAAATTGAAATTTTAAACATTTTACCAGATCACTAATTAACCCAAATCCCCTTTACTTTCAGAATATCTAAGAAAGAACATACAAGAAACCCAAATAAAAAATCCAAATTATTGGCAAATTTTCAAAAGTAACTAGCAACAATTCCTAAATTCATTAGCAAATGAAACCAAACAATAAAAAAGTTACAAGCTTTATAATTAACTTAAAAGAAACCCAAATAAAAAATCCAATTTATTGGCAAATTTTGCAACAAGAAAAAAAAACCTTATCAGTGTTAAGTAAAAGGTTGACCTTTGCAATTCTGAAGATTGAGAGAGCACAAGTGAAGGAAGTAGCGATGACAGAGATCGGAATAGGTGACGCCCGGGTAGAAAGGGTGAGAAACAGACTAAGAGAGATCCAGGTAATTAATGGAGGCGAGTGAATCGAGCCACCATCTTCCGGAGCATGTGGGGTGCAGCTCGAGTAGAGAGCTTCTTCCTCTCAGTGCTCTGCAAGCGAAGCCATCTTTTACACACTAATCCAAACGCTTCCTTATCCTTTTCGCTCTAGAATTTCCCCAGTACAGCTCGAAGCTCGTCATCTCTTAGGCATGACAGGCAGTTGTTTGCCTGAAGTAGACAATGGGATTGATCAGAAGGATAGTTCTGTACCAGACTTTGGAAATGTGGAGCAAACAAGGACATTAATTGCATCACTTGAGGCAGGCTTGTCTTTTTCTAAGTGTGTGTCTGCTACAATGCCAACCCTTGTTCAATTAATGGCTTCATCTTCTGCTACTGATGTTGAGAACACTATTTTATTGCTAATGAGGTGCAAACAGTTTCAAATTGATGGCTCGGAAGCCTGCCTCCGTAAAATGTTGCCACTGGTACTGCTTTATGATAAAGCCTGGGATATATTGCGTAATTCTTTATATGGAATCAGATGATATATTTTTTACCTTTAACTAATATGCCTTTAGTTTTGACCTTGATAACTGTGGTGCAAAGTAATAGCATGTATTTATGGTTTTGTACAGGTATTTTCCCAGGACAAATCTATTTATGAAGCTGTGAAGAATGCATTTATTACAATTTATCTAAGGAAGAACCCAACAGAAACTGCTAAAAATCTTCTGAATCTTGCTACTGATTCAAACATTGGAGATCTTACAGCTTTGGAGTTCATAGTTGCTGCCTTGGTATCTAAAGGTGACATTAGTAGTAGCATGGTATGCTTCTTTTCTATAACTGAGTGATATTTTTGACAACTTAGTTGAATGTTTCTATTCTATTCTGACATTGAGCGATAATGTTCAACTAAGATTCTATCGTATGTTGGTCAAATTATGTTATTTTGGTATCCTGAACGCTATTATCATTAATCTTAGAAATTCTTAACAAATTAATATATGAAAAAATTAAAACTTCTTTCCTACTAGAATCAAATTTAGTCCAGTAGCCTATAACTGCAAATAATGTCTCCTTATTTTGATTCTAATTGCATGTGCGGGAATTTCTGGACGCGTGAAGCATCTTTTCTTTTTTCTTCTTTCTACATGCTGGTCACTTTACAAATATAGAAGGAGTTATGCTTGAAATTTTTATCACTCTGGTGATTTGAAGAAAATTTCAGTTCCAAAGTTTAGATTGTGCAAAAATTATCCATTATGGACCTCCATATTCTTTTGTTATGAGTATGCTCACTTCATAAAGTTAATTCTCAGTAGCAACTTAGAGAAGTTGATTATCTGTCTTTTGTTCCCCAAATTTGAACATTAAACCCTTTCTGTTGCATTTGTTGTTGCAGATATCAGCATTGTGGGATTTCTTTTGTTTTAACATTAGTGGAACCACCACAGAGCAAAGTCGTGGTGCTTTATCTGTTGTGCATGGCTGCAAAATCATCTCCAGGGGTTCTCAGTTCTCACCTACAGAACATAATTGATATTGGTTTTGGTCGTTGGGCGAAAGTGGATCCTTTACTTGCTAGGACAGCTTGTATTGCTCTTCAGAGGCTGTCAGGAGAGGATCAGAAAAAACTGTTGTCTAATAGTGGCAATCAGTTGTTTGGTTTATTAGAAAGCTTAATTTCTGGGTTTTGGATTCCAGAAAACATATGGTATGCTGCTGCTGATAAAGCTATTGGTACCATATATACAATCCATCCAACTCCTGAGACCTTAGCAGCTGATCTGCTGAAAAAACATCTTAGATCTCTATTTGACTGTAGTGGAGGAGATGAGTTGCAAAATGACTCTTCCAGTTGCAAGTGTAGTTACCACAGTTCAAGTAACAAAACTCAGCAGATTTTTTTATGTTGTAAGCCATATTGCCATGAATCAATTGGTCTATATAGAATCATTTGTTCGAAAAATCCAAAAAGAGAAAGCAAAGAAAGAGAGAATGGTTGCCGAATGCCAGAGCATTCATTGTAATGGCACCACACCTCTTGATGCACCGAAGGTAATGGAACTTGAGATGAGTTTTTATACAAGCAGGGTCCTATTATCCTTTCTTGTGTTAAAATTTCTGTAATTTCATCTGTATCTATCTTCCTTTATTGCCTTCTCTCAGGAAAATGGTATTAATGCAGAGCTAGGTCGTACTGGCTCTGAGGATGCAGTACTTGATACCCTATCTGAAAGAGCGGAGAAAGAAATTGTTTCTAGTGGTTCTAGTGAGAAGAACTTGATTGGGCATTGTGCACCTTTCCTATCAAAAGTTTGTAGAAATATTACTTTGATGCAGAAGGTGATTTCTTGACATATTTTATCCCACATCTAAGGCCATATTTGTGTGGAAATAAAATTTTCTTTTGTTTCCCTTAGATATAGAGTATTTGTTGTTTTGTTTTTGGGATAGGTATTTTTTGGCCCCAAGCATGAAGATTGGAACCAGCGACCTTGAGGTTATTCCTCAAGGCCTTCGCCATTTCTCTCACCTCTTGGGGTTTATATACAAAGGATCGTTCTTCATATCTTGTTAAAAACTTCTGATAGATCTTATTACATTTTAACCATATTATTACGTGACATATTAATTCAAATGTTATTACTTCTAGAGAAAGGAGATACATTCTTTCAATTTTTATTATTTTAATTTTTTCATCAACGATATTGAATGACTTCTATTCCCCACCTTACTGTGTTGTTTATGTACCTTGTGAGTGTGTAACTAATCTTTCTTCTGGTTATGGTTTGTCCATTTTTATTGAACTTACATGAATAAGGTATCTTTTGCAGTATCCTGAATTGTAGGCATCCGGAATGCTTGATTTATGTCGATTCATGATTATTAATGCAGATTTTTGGTAAACTTTTCGTATGTTTCTATGTTTGTTTTGTTGAGACAGAAGAAAAAACTCTTAACTTTTTAACTATATATATCCAGTGATGCAAATCTCCAGCTTCTGTTCACTGTCGTGGAGAGTGCGCAGTCAGAAACTGTTCGCTCCAATTGCACTATTGCTCTTGGAGACCTGGCGGTTCAATTTCCTAATCTTATGGAACCATGGACTGAAAATATGTATGCAAGGTTGAGGGATACTTCGACTTCTGTCAGGAAGAATGCTGTATTGGTTCTTTTTCACCTCATTTCAAATGACATGATGAAGGTTTGAGAGGCTGCAAAATCATTCAATCTTATATATCTTTCTGAATGAGTTTTTTAGGGCCCGATCCTGATCATGGTTTTTATGACGCCCCCAAAATAGGTATACATTACTTATCTTGAGTCGCCAAATACATGATACAAAATTTAAATACAATTTAATTATATAACAGTCGTGTAAAATACGACAAAACATATGCTGTGAGTTTTAATACAAATATTGTCATCTAAACAATATTTACACTCAATTGAGTCCTCATTACATTTATTATTGCACTATTTAACAGAATAGTGAGGACTACTAATGCTATTATCTGGACCGTCATTCCGTTCCCTGACTAATCTCTGCTACGTTCTCATTTCCTGAAGAGAACAATGAAAGTAAAAGGGTGAGCTCAACTATTCCAGTAAAAAATATTATGATTAAGATAATACCGAATAAATTATCGTTAGCCTTCAATAGTGTTAAACTGATACAATATAACAAACATCAGGTTTAACTGCAGCGGAACAAGCAATGCATTAAAAAAGTCAAGTAGAGAATAAAATCTACTATCTTTTATGATTTAAAAGGTTTTTTTATCACTTTTATCGTTGGAACTCAGCTTAATAAATAATCCACATCATCCCTGTACTACGGCCAAGGATATTCATTAGTATCACAACCACAAATTATCCATGCACTACGGGCCAAGGATATTCGTGTATTCATCAATGGTCATGATCATGCCAACAACTGTCCATCAATGCACTACGGGCCAATGAGACTTTTACCACATCATTTGTAATATTACGGTCATGATTGTACCGATTAATCCCTGGTCACAATCATACCAAGTCCATTTATGCACTACATGCCACAGATGACTTTCAACATAATATAAACATGAGGATGATCACAATGATATAAAAATTCAATAAAACAAGTTCAAGAATTAATTTATCCAAGAACTAATAACGTCCAAATTGTCAACATGATACTTCTTTGTAGAGTAAAATTCAAGAATGTTCAGAAGAATATTTCCATGAAAAGATACTGGATGAAGCGCAAATATCAAGGATATTACACTAATTTCATGGAGTATAGAAATCAAAACTTTAATCAACTGAGTATAATAAAGAATGGAATAATAAAAGAAATCACCAGGCATGCGATAGGCCCGCTGCATATGAGTTATTCGGTGAGAATAATAAATAACGAAACCCGGTCGTGCGTAAGCGCATGCAGATGAGGATATTCCAACAAAATAATAAATAACGGAACGATGTGAAGGCAAAATTCGCACCAAGCGGGATGTTCCAGCAGAATAATAAATAACGGAATCGGTCATGCGTAAAACGCACGCACGAGGATGTTCCAATGAATAATAAAGAATGAAATAACAAAAGAATTTCACCATGTATGCGGTGACTTGTGATGACGGAGTTATTTCAACATAATGATAAAGAATGGAATAATGAAAAATTTCACCAAGTATAGGGTAGATCGGCGTGATCTGAGTTATTCCAATAGAATAAAAAAAATGGAATAACAGAAGTTCTCTTCATGAATACGAAATAAATAATATCCCTTACCTTAAAACAATTGGATATAGGAGTAGTGAAGTAGCATAATACTTTTGTTCTTTCTCTTTATAGTTTCTCTCTCTAGAGTTTCAGTAAATTCGTAAGAAATAGTGAAGGAATGAGCTTCTATTTATAAGAGAATGGACTGAATAGTAACTAATTCCTGAACGTCCAGATTGATTTACTTTTAAACGGACGGTCCAGATTGGTTTACTATAAAATATTCTAATAAAACAAAATCTTTTAAATAAAATATAATATATTCTATTTATAATCTAATAAAACGAATAAATTTATAAAAGTATTCTGTTTTATATAAAAATATTTTACTATGCAAAACAATATGCAGACACTATGCAAATACTATGCATAATAAAATATAATATATTCTATTTATAGTCTAATAAAATGAATAACTTTATAAAAGTATACATTTTATATAAAAAGATTTTACTATGCAAAATACTATGCATAATAGAATATAATATATTCTATTTATAGTCTAATAAAACGAAAAATTTATAAAAGTATTACATTTTATATAAAAAAATTTCGCTTTTATTACATTAATAATACTAATAAAATAAAACTTCATCATCATTATTATAATTCACACTATTAATCGACCAGTCGTTCTGTGAGAAGAGGGGCTTCAATAAGGATTTCTCCTATTGACGCGTTAAATTAGGTGACCAAACCTCTCATTGATGTAACTTCTAGATATTGTTAATATTGTAAATAATAATATTAATAACTTCGTCGTCTCAATTATTGATTTAATAATATATAAAATATCGACAATAATTGAATCAATTAATGTGAAATACTATGCAACAATTCTTTCAAGCAATAATTGAACAAAAGCGAGTGACTTCTCACGTAAGTATCAATAATCAATACTGGTGTGCTACTATACAACCACGCGTATTCTCGAGATTTTTTTAACAAGGGTGTTTCAACAGTTAACGATAAAACTTCCGCCGTTATTTTTATAAAATATTTTTGTCGTTTACTCAATCCGACAATAATTCTGTTGTGGAGTCCACCTATGATTGTGCCGTCATACGAATATTCCCTGTTAAAACGAATATTCCCTGACCAATCGAATATTATATAATAACTTGCGTACTTTGCAAAATTTATAACTATTACCTACAACTATAACATTATATCAAATTCATTCCATAATATTCAAAAAATGATAATTATAGAAAATTTGTAAGACCCCAACTTATTATGAATAAAATTAAATTTTCTCTATTTATTATCTTAAAATAATAAGGAGTTAATTTGATATAATACTTTGGTTATGGGTGAAATATGTAAATTTTACAAAATAAGCAAGTGGTAATAAAATAATCATTTTTGTCGGGAAATATTCGTTTGGTTGTGGAATATTCTTGCTTCCGGGGAATATTCGTACGACGGCGCAGTCATTTGTGGGCCCCATAATAGAATAACTATCGGATGAAGAAAATGACAAATTTGAGTTGTTATAAATAACGGCGTAATCGTTACCGTTAACACTGTTAGAATACCCGGTGGTTAAAATATAGTAATATGTGTAGTTAAGACAAGAAGACACAAAGATTGCACAATATTTTGAATTATTGATCCTTACGTAAGAAGGCACTACTCAATAATTATTACGATGATTCTTGTTTAATATTTTATTTTATTGATTCAATAATTACTGCGTTGATATTTTATATTATTGTTGTTTCAATAATTATCACTGCACTGTATTTTCCATTATTAGATCAATAATTCATATTATTTGAATAATATTATTAGATAGCATTATTGAGAATGTCTAGAAAGTTCTGTCAATGAGAGGTTAGGTCATCTAATTGCACGCCAGTAAGGAGAAATCCTTATTGGAAAGCCCCCTCTTTCCTGGAAATGGCCTGGTTGTCATAATTGTGATTCTGTAATATTATTTGTGAATAATTAATTATTGATTTATATGATAAGGAAATATTTATTTTATATAAATGATGAATTTATTTATTTTATGTGATTATAATTGAAGGAGTTAATGTTGAGGTGTTTTATCTGTATTTTTATCGGAATGGAGGTATTAAAAATCAAATCAGTATTTTTATGATATATTGCGTGAGTTATAATTTTTAATCTGACCGTTGGATCGCTGTGATTTTTGGATTTGTTTTACATATATAAGTTGGGTATATGTCCATAAATTTTGAACCGTTAAAAATGAACGAATGATTTGTTATGACTTTTAAGAGGTGATTGCTTCAGAAATTAGGGTTATAAATGATTTTGGTGAAAAATTCTAGAATTGAGTGGGCCCCACTTGTGGTTGGTGAATAAATATACTGAATTTTATTTCAAATGTGGTGGGTGGCAATAGTAGCAGGTAAAGCCATCGTGAAGTGTGTCAAGTCTGCAACTTGTGGCTAACATTTTTCTATAAATATAGGGCTAAGTTAGAATTAAAAATCACACCAGAAACATAAGCTTTCTCTCTTTCTCTATATTATCGAGCGTATTTTGTGAGTATTTAGATATTTTAAAAGTTGTTGTTCAGTACAAGTTTCATTCAGCATCACTTCCGACCTTTCATTCCGAAGTACTGATTCTTTGAGGTAAGGGATATTATTTTCTTCTTAAATGATACTCCTTCCGTCCCATAGTTATAGGCTAATTTTTTTTGGCACATAGTTTAAGAAAATTAGTTCAAGTGACAATTTTAACACAAATTTTCCACATATACCCCTAAATATGGAATTAATGAATAAATTAATTACTCCTTACTTATCACATTGGAACTTTTAACTTCATTGATTGTTGGTACAATTGTCTTTTATACACAAAATATGTTAAACTAGTAAAGCCTAAAAAGTTGAATTCTTTTATTGAGAATACAACAACATTAAATGTGATGATAAAAATAATGACATTGAAGATTGTTTCTTCAAAAAAAGAGTAATGGTTGAATATTTATTATAAGGGCATAAAAGTAAAATAATGAACCAACTAAATTTTATAAATAGTAAGTAACCTATATATTGGGACATCTCAAAATGGAAAATCAGCCTATAACTATGGGACGGAGGGAGTATTATTTTTTTCAATATCATTATGCCGAAATATTGGTTTGAACTTTTTAATCAAATTTGGAACTTTTTGTGTCAGATTTACTATTCACGTATATGGCACTATTCATGTATACGACACTATTAGCGAATACGACACTATTCACCGAAAAAAGAATTTTTTCCTTTTTGTCCAAGATATCTATTATGGTTACCTTCTTTGATTGTATCCATGTTTTGAGCTTTATTTTTGCATTCTGCTTCACAATTGGTTATTATGAAGTATTATTGATCTTGGATAAACTATAATACGAATCCCTAATATTTGTCCTTCTGTCTCATTGGATTCGTTCTCTAAAATATTTTTCATCATCCTCGGTCCTTAATGGTGATACTTGATGAATATCTTTGGCCTGTAGTGCAAAGATGAATGATTACCTGATGAATATCTTTGGCCCGTAGTGCAAAGATGAACAGGTGTTGAGATGAACATGACCAACTGGTGATACAAATGAATATCTTTGGCCCGTAGTGCAAAGATGTATATTAATTGATGTTACATGAATAAAATATTGGTGATGGACATTTAAATTCATAGATGATAGTAGATTTTATTCTCTATTTAACTCTTCTAACGAATTATTATTTCCGCTGCAGTTGTTGATCTAAAACTTGTTGTCTATTGTATTCTATCAGATTTTTCCCTGTTGAAGACTAAGGATAATTTGTTGTATATTATCTTAGTCATAATATTCGTTACTGGGCTAGTTGAGCTCACCCTTTTCCTTTTTGTTCTATTTTTCTTCTCAGGATGTGAGAATTTAGCGAGGACTAAATGGGTATGGAGTGATGATTCAAGATTCTTTGTTTTAGTAGTCCTCACTATTTTGTAAAATAGTGCATCAATAATTGTAATGAGGACTTTATTTGGGTGTGGATATTGTCTAGAAGACAATATTGTATTTAAACTCACAGTAAGTGTTGTCGTATTTTGCACGACAATTGTATTAATCAAGTTGTAGTTGTTTTTCTGTACCATGTATTTTGGCGACTCAGAATGGGTGATGTATACCTATTTTGGGGGCGTCACAGTTGGTATCAGAGCTTAGGGATATGGTCTCTGGCGGAGATCGGAGAATAAAACTAGGAGGGGAGAGATGAGTAATTCCTTCGCTAGTGTGTCCTACCTAAGCTTATTTGTTGGTCGGTTATAATATAGGGATATTATGTGATATGTTAATTTATTTAATTAACCCCTGTTTTATGGCAGTTTTTAAGAATGGCAGCTGAGAACGTCAACAATGGAGTGTATGAGACTGTGGAGACACCTTTAACCACAACCCAGGAGAACGTGCAACAGGATAGAAATATTCCTCCTGTAAACAACACCACTGATCAAACGATGAATAATGCGATGTTTAGAAGCTTTTTGCAATTCATGCAAAATCAGACGAGGGAGACCCGTGTACAAAATACGGGTGGAAATGATAGCAACGCGCGGTTTGTCACAGCCAAGCAGTTCAAGGAGTTAGGACCACCAGATTTCTGGGGAAAGCCAGATCCAATTAAGGCAGAGACGTGGGTCAAGCAGATGACCAACATATTCGATGTCTTGGGATGCACGGAGGAACAGAAGGTTCTATTCGCCACCTTTATGTTCCGTGGTGAAGCTGATTACTGGTGGAAATCTGTGAAGCGTACCCAGCCAGGCGCACTTAACATGTCTTGGGAAAGATTTCAGAAACTATTCAATGATAAGTACTTTCCTGAAAGTATTCATCATATGAAGGAGGTAGAGTTTATTAGACTAGAACATAACAACATGACGGTGTCTCAGTACAAGGCAAAGTTCGCGGAGTTATCCAGGTTTGCACCTCATTTGGTAGAAAATGAGGAACGTATGACGCGGATGTTTCTAAGAGGTCTAAAACCCGAGATTCGGTAATATCTTATCTCTCATAAATTTTCTTTATATTCAGATTTTGTAAACATGGCTCAATTATTAGAGCATGATAATGAGTATGTTCAACCAAGGGACCACAATCAGGGTCATACTGGTGAAAGCAGTCATCGGAGCGATGATAACCAGTGAGGAGGGAAAAATACAGACAAAAGCGGTAACCACTCTGGTGGTAATCGTGGCTATGATAACAAGAGAGGTGAGTCAAGCGGAAATTTCAAAAAGAGGAGATTCAACAATGACGGGAAGACATCAGCAGTAGCACCAACACCAATAACAAATTCTAGGGGAGGAGAACGACCGCTAGTTAGATGCTATAGATGCGGAGAGGAAGGGCACATAAGTCCAAACTGTTCACAGCCTTCCAAGGTATGTTTTAGTTGTGGAAAAGATAGTCATATAGCCCGATTTTGTCTGGTAGCGAAGACAAGTCCAGCTGTGACGACGACACCAAAGGCGACTACGGACAAAACGAAGTCGGTGGTTCAAGGAAGGGCGTTTATCGTGACTGGCCAAAACGTGAGAAACCCGAACGAGGTGATCACGGGTAAGCTAATCTTGAACTCTTGCGAAGTTTATACCTTACTAGATACCAGTTCTATCCATTCTTTTATCTCTCCTGCTTGTGTTCAACGTTTAAACTTGACTCTGGAGAAATTGGACTTTAACTTATCTGTTGAAACTCCGTTGGGTGAAACCTTCATTACATCTACAGTTTATAAATCTTGCTTGATCCAAGTTGGCACAATCACATTACCTGTTGATCTTATTTCTTTAAAGATACTTGCATTTGATGTGATTTTAGGGATTGATTGGCTAACCACTCATCATGCCAAAATTGATTATTTTTGTAAGGTTGTTAGTTTTCATATTCTTAACCAATCTGTTATACGAATACAAGCAACTAAACCACTAAAATCAGTCACTATCATATCAAGCCATAAAACTATTCGTTTATTGAAAAACGAATGTCAAGCTTTCTTAGCCCATATTATGGACTTGAACAAAAATACGTCAGATTTGAATAATATTCCTGTTGTTAATGAATTTCCTGACATATTTCCTGAAGAACTTCCTGGTCTACCCTCAGAGCATGAAGTTGAATTCGTTATTGATCTTGAACCGGGTACAAAACCCATCTCTAAAACCATATATCGAATGGCTCCTACTGAACTTCAAGAGTTCAAATCCAACTACAGGAATTGTTAGACATCGATTTCATTCGTCCTAATACATCTCCTTGGGGTGCTCCTATTTTATTTGTAAAGAAGAAAGACGGGAGTATACAAACCGAGAATTAAACCATGTCACCATTAAGAATAGGTATCCACTACCTCGCATTGATGACCTGTTTGACCAGTTGCAAGGAGCACAATTCTTTTCAAAGATCGATCTTCGTTCTGGATATCATCAGCTGAAGATTAAAACTGAGGATATTCCGAAGACTGCCTTCAGGACTTGATACGGGCATTATGAATTCTTAGTAATGTCTTTTGGATTGACTAATGCTCCTGCTGCTTTCATGGATATGATGAACATAGTATTCAAGGAATATTTGGATCAGTTCGTTGTTGTCTTTATTGATGACATCCTCATTTATTCCAAAAGCCGTGAAGATCATGAGCACCATTTGAAGCTGGTACTTCAAAGACTTCGTGACAACAAGCTATATGCCAAGTTGAAGAAATGCGAGTTCTGGCTTAAGGAAGTAGCATTCCTTGGGCACGTGGTGTCAAAACATGGAGTATCTGTTGACCCGGCAAAGATTGAAGCAATCCAAAGTTGGGAGCAGCCGAAGTCGGTGACCGAAGTGCGTAACTTTCTGGGCTTAGCTGGTTATTATCGGAGATTCGTGGAAGGATTTTCTCAAATCGCTACTCCGTTAACTCAACTGACTTGGAAAGACACAAAATTCGTATGGAGCAAGGAATGCGAGAAGAGTTTCCAAGAGCTTAAAAGGAGACTCATTTCGGCACCTGTTCTGACAATACCATCTGGTTCGAATGGATTTGTTATCGAGAGTGATGCTTCAGGCAAAGGGTTAGGATGTGTTCTCATGCAACATGGGAAAGTTATAGCCTATGCCTCACGACAACTCAAAGAATATGAGAGGAATTATCCTACTCATGATCTGGAGTTGGCAGCAGTCGTTTTTGCGTTAAAAATCTGGAGACACTACCTGTATGGAGAGAAAATGGAGATTTATATGGATTATAAAAGCATTAAATATTTCTTCACTCAAAAGGAACTCAACACGCGGCAACGACGTTGGCTCGAGCTGTTGAAGGATTACGACCATAACATTCAATATCATCCTAGAAAAGCAAACGTTGTAGCTGACGCATTGAGTAGAAGATCGTATGCGGGTACGAGTGCGATGTTGTTAACACAAAGACCCATTTTGTACGACTTGCAAAGGATGGAGATAGAGTTAAAGACTCCAGAGACCCACATGATGATGGCAAATATACGAGTAGAAACGACTTTAATCGATAAAGTTAAAGCTGCTCAAGCCACAGACCCAAAGATAATACGTACGAAGAGGAAAGTGCAAGAAGGTGCCATTCCGGAGGCAAGAATTGATGAAGAAGGAATACTTAGAGTTAACTCCAGAATTTGCGTTCCTAACGATTCTGACTTGAAGTATAGAATCATGATGGAGGCACACAACACACCATTTGCAATCCATCCTGGGAGTACCAAAATGTATCATGATCTTCGACATACATTTTGGTGGAGCAATATGAAGAGAGAGATCGCGGAGTTTATCTCGAGGTGTTTAACTTGTCAACGTGTAAAGACGGAGCATCAAGTGCCAAAGGGTCCATTGCAACCACTTGAGATTCCAAAATGGAAGTGGGAACACATTACCATGGATTTCGTTACGGGTCTTCTCAAAGTCTCTCAAGGCATAGATACAATTTGGGTTATTGTTGACAGATTAACCAAGTCTGCTCATTTCTTGCCTATACGTGAGACTTATTCCCTTGAACGTCTTGCTAGTATGTACGTAAATGAGATTATGAGATTGCATGGCATGCCAGTATCCATAGTTTCAGATCGTGACCCAAGATTCACTTCACGATTTTGGGTTAGCTTGCAGAAAGCTATGGGGACGGATATACGATTCAGTTCAGCATACCATCCTCAAACGGACGGACAATCGGAAAGGACTATTCAAACCCTTGAAGATTTATTAAGACTCTGTGTCCTAGATTTCAAAGGAAGTTGGGATAAGTACTTGCCATTGGTGGAATTCTCTTACAACAACAGTTATCAAGCAAGTATAGGCATGGCTCCATTCGAGGCATTATATGGACGAAAGTGTCGTTCTCTAGTATGTTGGGACGAGGTGGGAGAAGCAACGTTGTTGGGACCAGAATTAGTACGCATGACTACAAAAAAAATTCATCGAAAGGACGTGGAGTTTAATATTGAAGATCATGTACTGTTACGTATTGCTCCATGGAAGGGAGTTACAAGATTTGGGAAGAGAGGAAAGCTCAATCCACGATTTGTTGGTCCATTTGAGATTCTTGACCGAATAGGAAATGTGGCCTATAAACTCGCATTACCTCCAAGTATGTCTCGTGTTCATAATGTTTTTCACATATCTATGTTTCGTAAATATGTGAAAGACCCAAACCACATTATTGCGTTAGAACCAGACGAGATAGCCGAAAATTTAACGTACGAGGAGGTACCTGTCAAGATATTGGATAGGAAAGAGCATATCCTACGAACAAAGGTTATACCACAAGTCAAGGTTTTGTGGAGGAACCATGCTATTGAGGAAATGACTTGGGAGTTGGAATCGAAAATGAAAGCGAGGTACCCTCACCTTTTCGAAATACCAGGTACGTCAATTTTGAGGACGAAATTTCATAAGAAGAGGAGGTTGTAAGACCCCAACTTATTATGAATAAAATTAAATTTTCTCTATTTATTATCTTAAAATAATAAGGAGTTAATTTGATATAATACTTTGGTTATGGGTGAAATGTGCAAATTTTACAAAATAAGTAAGTGGATATAAAATATTCATTTTTGTCGAGAAATATTCGTTTGGTTGTGGAATATTCTTGCTTCTGGGGAATATTCGTACGACGGCGCAGTCATTTGTGGGCCCCATAACAGAATAACTGTCGGATGAAGAAAACGACAAATTTGAGTTGTTATAAATAATGCTAGTAATCTTTACTGAATTAACCTTTATTAGAATATCCAAATTGGTTAAAATACGATAATATGCGTTGTTGCCGATAAAGAAGACGTATTATTGCATGATATTTTTGAATTATTGATCCTTACGTAAGAAGGCACTACTCAATAATTGTTACAGTAGTTACTATTTAATATTTTATTTTATTGATTCAATAAATACAGCGTTGATATTTTATATTATTGTTGTTTCAATAATTATCACTACACTGTATTTCCCATTATTAGATCAATAATTTATATTATTTGAATAATATTATTAGATAACATTATTGAGAATGTCTAGAAAGTTCTATCAAGGAGAGGTTAAGTCATTTAATTGCGCGCCAGTAAGGAGAAATCCTTATTAGAAAGCCCACTCTTTCCTGGGAACGGCCTGGTTGTCATAATTGTGATTCTGTAATATTATTTGTGAATAATTAATTATTGATTTATATGATAAGGAAATATTTATTTTATATAAATGATGGATTTATTTATTTTATGTGATTATAATTGAAGGAGTTAATGTTGAGGTGTTTTATCTGTATTTTTATCGGAATGGAGGTATTAAAAATCAAATCAGTATTTTTATGATATATTGCGTGAGTTATAATTTTTAATCTGACCGTTGGATCGTTGTGATTTTTGGATATGTTTTACATATATAAGTTGGGTATATGTCCATAAATTTTGAACCGTTAAAAATGAACGAATGATTTGTTATGAATTTTAAGAGGTGACTGCTTCAGAAATTAGGGTTATAAATAATTTTGGTGGAAAATTCTAAAATTGAGTGGGCCCCACTTGTGGTTGGTGAATAAATGCGCTGAATATTATTTCAAATGTGGTGGGTGGCAATAGTAGCAGGTAAAGCCATCAGGTAGCAGGTCAAGTCTGATTCGGCGGGCTAACATTTTCCTATAAATAGATGGCTAAGTTAGAATTAAAAATCACACCAGAAACATAAGCTTTCTCTCTCTATATTATCGAGCGTATTTTGTGAGTATTTAGATACTTTGAGAGTTGCTGTTCAGTATAAGTTTCATTCACCATCACTTCCGACCTTTCATTTCGAAGTACTGATTCTTTGAGGTAAGGGATATTATTTTCTTCTTAAATGATATTATTTTCTTCAATATCATTATGCCGAAATATTGGTTTGAACTTTTTAATCAAATTTGGAACTATTTGTGTCGGATTTACTATTCACGTATATGACACTATTCATGTATACGGCACTATTCGCGAATACGACACTATTCACCGAAAAATGAAAATTTTCCTTTTTATCCAAGATGTCTATTATGGTTACCTTCTTTGATTGTATCCATGTTTTGAACGTTATTTTTGCATTCTGCTTCACAATTGGTTATTATGAAGTATTATTGATCTTGGATAAACTATAATACGAATCCCTAATATTTGTCCTTCTGTCTCATTGGATTCGTTCTCTAAAATATTTTTCATCATCCTCAGTCCTTAATGGTGATACTTGATGAATATCTTTATTTTGTAGTGCAAAAGATGAATGATTATTCGATGAATATCTTTGGCCCGTAGTGCAAAGATGAACAGGTGTTGAGATGAACATGACCAACTGGTGATACAAATGAATATCTTTGGCCCATAGTGCAAAGATGTATATTGATTGATGTTACATGAATAAAATATTGGTGATGGACATTTAAATTCATAGATGATAGTAGATTTCATTCTCTACTTAACTCTTCTAACGAATTATTATTTCCGCTGCAGTTGTTGATCTAAAACTTGTTGAAGACTAAGGATAATTTGTTGTATATTATCTTAGTCATAATATTCGTTACTGGGCTAGTTAAGCTCACCCTTTTTCTTTTTGTTCCATTTTTCTTTTCAGGAGGTGAGAATTTAGCAGGGACTAGCCGGGGTATGGAGTGATGATTCAAGATTGCTGTTTTAATAGTCCTCACTATTTTATAAAATAGTGCATCAATAATTGTAAGGAGGACTTTATTTGGGTGTGGATATTGTCTAGAAGACAATATTGTATTTAAACTCACAGTATGTGTTGTCGTATTTTGCACGACAATTGTATTAATCAAGTTGTAGTTGTTTTTCTGTACCATGTATTTTGGCGACTCAGAATGGGTAATGTATACCTATTTTGGGGGCGTCACAAAATTCATCTTTATTCATAAAAGTTGGGGTCTTACAATCTCCCCTTCTTATGAAATGTCGCCCTCGAAATTAGGGTACGTACCTGGTATGTCGAAGAGGTAAGGATACCTTGATTTCATTTCAGATTCTAAATCCCAGGTCATTTCCTCAACATCGTGGTTCCTCCATAAAACTTTGACTTGAGGTATATCCTTAGAGCGTAGAATATGTTCCTTTTTATCCAAGATTTGAACAGGAACCTCTTCATACGTTAAATCTTCCTATTTATTTAAATGGGTTCTAACTCAAAAATGTGGTTTGTGTCTTTCACATATTTACGTAACATGGATATATGAAAAAGCGTTATGAACATGAGACATACTTGGCGGTAAAAGCGAGTCTATAAAGCTACAGTCCCTACTCGTCGTAGAGGATTAAAATGGGCCAATGAATCGAGGATTGAGCTTTTCTCTCTTTCCAAATCTCGTAACTCCTTTCCATGGAGCAACACGTAACAACACATGATCTCAATATCTAATTCCACGTCCTTTCGATGAAGATCAACATAACTCTTTTGTCGGTCTTGTGAGGTTTTTATACGTTGTCGGATCGTTTGAATCTTTTTCGTAGTCATACGTACCAACTCCGGTCCCAACAACGTTGCTTCACCCACCTCATCCCAGCATACTGGAGAACGACACTTTCTTCCATACAACGCCTCGAATGGAGCCATGCTAATACTTGTTTGAGAACTGTTGTTGTAAGAAAACTCCACCAATGGTAAAAACTTATCCCAACTTCCCTTGAAGTCAAGGACACAGAGTCTTAATAAATCTTCAAGAGTTTGAATAGTCTTCTCTGATTTTCTGTTCGTCTGAGGATGATATGCCGAACTAAATCGTAAATTCGTGCCCATAACTTTTTATAAACTAACCCAAAATTGTGAAGTGAATCTTGGGTCTCGATCAGAAACTATGGATCTTTGGCATACCATGCGATCTTACAATCTCGTTTTATGTACATACGACGAGCAAGGCGTTCAAGTGTATAAGTTTCTCAGATTGGTAAGAAATGAGCTGATTTGGTCAATCTAACAACAATGACCCAAATTGCATCTATGCCTTGAGAAACCTTGGGAAGACCAGTAACGAAATCCATGGTAATGTGCTCCCACTTCCATTCTAGAATTTCAAGTGGTTGCAATGGACCTTTTGGTACTTGATGCTCTGCCTTGACTCGTTGACAAGTTAAACACCTTGAGATAAACAATAGCTTATCTCTCTCTTCATATCGCCCCACCAAAATGTATGTCGAAGATCATGATACATTTTGGTACTCCTAGAGATGGATTGCAAACGTGTGTGTCATGCGCCCATCATGATTTTATACTTTAACTCGGGATCGTTAGAACACAAAATGGAATTGACTCAAGTATTCCTTCTTCATCGATTCTTGCTTTGAGATAGCACCTTCTTGCACTTTCTTCCTCATACGCGCATCGGCTCCGTGTGCGTAGTTTGAGCGACTTTAACTTTATCGATTAAAGTCAGTTCTACTCGTATATTCGCCATCATCACGTGGGTCCCTGGAGTCTTTATCTCTATCTCTATCCTTTGCAAGTCATACAAAATGGGCCTTTGCGTTGACAATATCACACTCGTACCTGCATATGATCTTCTACTCAATGCGTTAGCTACCACGTTGTCTTTTCTAGGATGGTATTGGATGGTATGATCATAATCTTTCAACAGTTCAAGCCAACGTCTTTGTCGCATGTTGAGTTCCTTTTGAGTGAATAAATATTTGAGGCTTTTATGATCCGTAAAGATCTCCACTTTCTCCCCATACAAGTAATGCCTCCAAATCTTTAGTGCAAAAACAACAGCTGCACACTCTAGATCATGAGTAGGATAATTCCTCTCATATTCTTTGAGTTGTCGAGAGGCATAGACTATAACTTTCCCATGTTGCATGAGAACACATCCTAACCCTTTGCCTAAAGCATCACTGTAGATGACAAATCCCTCCGAGCCAGATGGTATTGTCAGAACAGGTGTTGAAATGAGTATCCTCTTGAGTTCTTGAAAACTCTTCTCACATTCCTCATTCCAACCGAATTTTGTATCTTTTCGAGTCAGATGAGTTAAGTGAGTAGCGATTCAAGAAAACCCTTCTACGAATCTCCAATAATTACCAGCTAAGCCGAGAAAGCTACGTACTTCGGTCACTGATTTAGGTTGCTCGAGCTTTGAATAGCTTCAATCTTTGCTGGGTCAACAGATATTCCATGACTTGATACCACGTGCCCAAGGAATGCTACTTCCTCAAGCCAGAACTCGCATTTCTTCAACTTGGCATAAAGCTTATATTCACGAAGCTTTTGAAGTATCATCCTCAAGTGTTGCTCATGATCTTCACGGCTTTTGGAATAAATAAGGATGTCATCAATAAAGACGACCACAAAGTGATCCAAATATTCCTTGAATACTCGGTTCATCATATCTATGAAGGCAGGAGGAGCATTAGTCAATCCAAAAGACATGACTAGGAATTCATAATGCCCGTCTTAGGGAGTTCAAAGCCGTCTTTGGAATGTCGTGATTCTAATCTTCAATTGGTGATATCCAGAATTAAGATCAATCTTTGAAAAGAATTTGGCGCCTGCTGTTGGTCAAATATGTCATCAATACGTGGCGGTAGGGTACCTATTTTTGATGGTGACATGATTCAACTCCAGATAATCAATACAAAGTCGCATACTCCGTCTTTTTCTTTTTCATGAATAGAAGCAGGAGCACCCCAATGAGACATACTAGAACGAATGAAACCGGATGTCTAACAATTTCGTAGTTGGGTCTTTAACTCACGAAGTTCAATAGGAGCCATTCGATATGGGGCTTTGGAAATAGGTTTTGTCTTAGGGTTCAAGGTCGATACAAAATTTAATTTCACGCTCTGGGGTAGGCGGGAAGTTCTTGTGGAATACGTCAGAAATTGATTAACAATAGAAATATCATTCAAAAGCGGCGTATTTTTGTTTAGATCCGTGACATGAGCTAAGAAAGCTTGACATTCGTTTTTTAATAAACGAATAGCTTTATGGCTTGAGATGACAGTGATTGATTTTAATGGTTTGGTTGCTTGAATTCGCATAATAGGTTGGTTAGGAATATGAAAGATAACAACCTTACGAAAACAATCAATTTTTGCATGATGAGTAGTTAACCAATCAATCCCTAGAATTACGTCAAATGCAAGTATTTTCAATGAAATAAGATCGACAGGTAATGTGAGGGTACCGATTTGAACCAAACAAGACTTATAAACAGTGGATGTAATGAAGGTTTCTCCCAACGGAGTTTCAACAGATAAGTCAAAGTCCAATTTCTCCGGAGTTAAATTTAAACGTTGAACGCAAGTAGAAGAAATAAAAGAATGGGTAGAACCAATATTAAATAAGGTATATACTTCGCTAGAGTTTATGATAAGCTTACCCATGATGACCTCGTTCAGGTTCCTTGCTTTTTGGGAGGTCACGACAAACGCTCTCCCTTGCACTACTGACTTTGACTTTTCTGGGACGTCCTTAGGTGCCTCCATCCTTGCTGCACTTGTCTTTGGTGAACGATAAAATCGGGCTAGGTGACCTTCTCTTCCACAATTATAACATACTTTAGACGGCATCGCGCAGTTTGGGCTGATGTGTCCTTCCCCTCAGCATTTGAAGCATATGATAGGTGGTCGTTCTCTTTCCTTAACAACGGGTGCTGGTGCTGACGTCTTTCCATCATTGTTGAATCTCCTCTTCTTGAAATGTCCATTATTATTGTTTTGGTCATGATTACCACCGAAGTGGTTACCATTTTTGGCATGTTAATTCCCTCCACGCTTATTGTCACCGCTTTGATGACTATTATCACTGGTATTATCATTTTATCGGCTGCTCTCTTTTGGTTGGGTTGACTCATTATCGCGCTCCAATAACTGAGCCCTATTAATAACATCTGAATACAAATACAGTTTATGAGAGATAAGATATTGACATATATCTCGGGTTTCAAACCTCTTAGAAACATTCGCGTCATTCTCTCCTCATTATCAACCAAATGGGACGCAAACTGGGACAACTCGGCAAACTTGGCTTCGTACTGCGACACGGTCATGTTGTTTTGCTCCAGCTTGATGAACTTTACCTCTTTCATATGATGAATACTTTCAGGAAAGTACTTGTCGTTGAACAATTCTTGGAACTTCTCCCAAGTCATCTTTAGTGCGGCAGGTTGAGTACGTTTTATAGATTCCCACCAGTAATCTACCTCTGCACGCAACATGAAGGTGGCAAAGGGAACGTTTTGCTCCTCGGAGCATCCCAGGACATCAAATATCTTGCATATCTGCTTTATCCACGTCTCCGCCTTAAGTGATTTTGGCTCTCCAAAAAACTCCGGTGGTCCTAGTTCCTTGAACTGCTTAGCGGTGACCGTCCGAGAGTTGCCAGTGTTTCCACCTGCATTTTGTACAGGAGCCGCTCTTGCCTGATGTTTTATGAATTACATAAAGCCTCTAAACATTCCATCGTTCATCATCTGGTTAGTGTTGTTGTTTGTCTGAGGATTATCGCCTTCCTGATGCACATTATCCTGATTATTGATCTGTGGAGACTCAATGGTCTCCTGTGCTCCATTGATGTTCTCAACATTCTCGGATGCCATTTTCAAATACTGCCACAAAACAAAGGTTAATTGACATGCAATATATTATCCCTATACTCTGATCGACCAATTAAATACCAAATAAACTTAGGTAGGTCATACTAGCGAAGGAATTCCCCGTCTCCCCCCTCCTAGTTCTTGTCTCACATCTCAGTCAGTGATCATATCCCTAAGCTTTGATACTAACTGTGATGCCCCCAAAATAGGTATACATGACCTATCTTGAGTCGCCAAATACATGGTACAAAATTCAAATACAACTTAATTATACAACAGTCGTGTAAAATACGACAAAACATATGCTGTGAGTTTTAATATAAATATTGTCATCTAGACAATATCCACACTCAATTGAGTCCTCATTACATTTATTATCACACTATTTAACAGAATAGTGAGGACTACTAATACTATTATCTGGACCATCACTCCATTCCCCGACTAGTCCCTGCTACGTTCTCATTTCCTGAAGAGAACAATGAAAGTAAAAGGGTGAGCTCAACTAGCCCAGTATGAAATATTATGACTAAGATAATACAGAATAAATTATCGTTAGCCTTCAACGGTGTTAAATTGATACAATATAACAAACATCAAGTTTAACTGCAGCGGAACAAGTAATCCATTAAAAGAGTCAAGTAGAGAATAAAATCTACTATCTTTTATGATTTAAAAGGTTTTTTTATCACTTTTATTGTTGGAACTCAGCTTAATAAATAATCCACATCATCCCTGTACTACGGCCAAGGATATTCATTAGAATCACAACCACAAATTATCCATGCACTACGGGCCAAGGATATTCGTGTATTCATCAATGGTCATGATCATGCCAACAACTGTCCATCAATGCACTACGGGCCAATGAGACTTTTACCACATCATTTGTAATATTACGGCCATGATTATACTGCGATTAATCCACAGTCACAATCATACCAAGTCCATTTATGCACTACATGCCACAGATGACTTTCAACATAATATAAACATGAGGATGATCACAATGATATAAGAATTCAATAAAACAAGTTCAAGAATTAATTTATCCAAGAACTAATAACGTCCAAATTGTCAACATGATACTTCTTTGCAGAGAGTAAAATTCAAGAATGTTCGGAAGAATATTTTCATGAAAGATCTTTGGATGAAGCGCAAATATCAAGGATATTACACTAATTTCATGGAGTATAGAAGTCAAAACTTTAATCAACCGAGTATAATAAAGAATGGAATAATAAAAGAAATCACCGGCACGCGATAGATCGCGCATGAAAGTTATTCGGCGAGAATAATAAATAACGAAACCAGGTCATGCGTAAACGCACAGACAGGATATTCCAACAAAATAATAAATAACGGAACCAGGTCAGGCAAAATTCGCACCAACAGGATGTTCCAACAGAATAATAAATAACGGAACCGGTCGTCATAAGAAACGCATGCACGAGGATGTTCCAACAGAATAATAAAGAATGAAATAACAAAAGAATTTCACCATGTATGCGGTACTTCGCATAGACAGGTTATTTCAACATAATGATAAAGAATGGAATAACAGAAAAATTTCACCAAGTATAGGGTAGATCGCGTATACAGGTTATTCCAATAGAATAAAAAAAATGGAATAACAGAAGTTCTCTTCATGAATACGAAATAAATAATATCCATTACCTTAAAACAATTGGATATAGGAGTAGTGAAGTAGCATAATACTTTTGTTCTTTCTCTTTATAGTTTCTCTCTCTAGAGTTTCAGTAAATTCGTAAGAAATAGTGAAGGAATGAGCTTCATTTATAAGAGAATGGTGAATAGTAACTAATTCTAAGCGTCAGATTGATTTACTTTTAAGCAGACGGTCCAGTTGGTTTACTATAAAATATTCTAATAAAACAAAATCTTTTAAATAAAATATAATATATTCTATTTATAATCTAATAAAAGCGAATAAATTTATAAAAGTATTACATTTTATATAAAAATATTTTACTATGCAAAACAATATGCGGACAATTATGCAAATACTATGCATAATAAAATATAATATATTCTATTTATAGTCTAATAAAGCGAATAACTTAATAAAAGTATTACATTTTTATATAAAAAGATTTTACTATGCAAAACACTATGCATAATAGAATATAATATATTCTATTTATAGTCTAATAAAACGAATAACTTTATAAAAGTATTCTGTTTTATATAAAAAGCTTTTCTGTTTTATTACATTAATAATACTAACAAAACAAAACTTCATCATCATTATTATAATTCACACTATTAATTGACCAAGTCGTTCCCAGGAAAGAGGGGGGCTTTCCAATAAGGATTTCTCCCTATTGACGCGCAATTAGGTGACCAAACCTCTCCTTGGCAGAACTTCTAGACATCGTTAATATTGCAAATAATAATATTAATAACTTCGTCGTCTCAATTATTGATTTAATAATATATAAAATATCGACAATAATTGAATCAATTAATGTGAAATACTATACAACAATTACTGAAGCAATAATTGAACAAAATTGAGTGACTTCTCACGTAAGCATCAATAATCAATCTGCAGTGTCTACTCTTAACGACACGCAGCGTATTCTGTACTTTAACACCGGGTGTTTCAACAGTTAACGATAAAACTTCCGCCGTTATTTTTATAAAATATTTTTGTCGTTTACTCAATCCGACAATAATTCCGTTGTGGGGTCCACCAATGATTGTGCCGTCATACGAATATTCCCTGTTAAAATGAATATCCCTCGACCAATCGAATATTATATAACAACTTGCGTACTTTGCAAAATTTATAACTATTACCCACAACTATAACATTATATCAAATTCATTCCATAATATTCAAAAAATGATAATTATAAAAACTTCATCTTTATTCATAAAAGTTGGAGTCTTACAGTTTTGGTAGGTTAAAGGCTATATAAATGAAATGGCCGTGCGATTAGAAGATGAAGATGAAAGGATTTCTAGCTTTGCCAAACTTTTCTTTCATGAGTTGTCAAAGAAAGGTCAACTGTCACTATCCCTCTTTATTGGTGGTTTACTGCATTTTATTTTTTCTATTTTGTATGTGCATCAAGGCATGTGATATTGAAATATCTACATTCCACTTACAGGGAGTAATCCTATTTATAATTTGCTAACTTAACAAGGGAATCTTTCTGCAACATCAAGAAGGTATTACTGTAACTTGGCTCTAGTGACGTTAAATTCTTTTTAGGGACTTCTTTTATATATAAAAAAAAGGTTTCCCGAGTGTCATCTTCTTTTCATTTTTGCGGGTGAACTTTGTGTTTTCTTCAGGATAAACAAATGGAAGCTTTTGTTGAGAAGCTCTGCAATAGATTTAGTGGAGTCACAGGTTCAGATATTTACAACTATTTTTATTTGAATTTCGTATCAGCATTTGCGCTGGTATGAGCTCATCTTCTTGTGCTAGCCATTTCAAAAGTATTGTCGTACCAAATAAGATTAAACACTATTGAGTGTCTATTTCTTCTTAAGCATTGGCAAGGCATATCTTAAACTACAATGGTACAAAATAATTACATGATATGTTGGACTTGTAGATCAGAGCACTTTACAGAACGGATTTGTAGGTCATGCTTGCCTTGGAAAGTTTTGTAAAATGTTGATTTCAATTTTGAGCCATTTTTGTGATCTGTTTCCAGTAACTATAATTGCCAATATATGCTTGTTTTGTAATTACTAGTTGTGTCATTCAAGTGAGTAACCAGTTGAAAGCGTACGCATGAAATTCTTACTTTTTATGACATCAGTTTAGCAAATCCTCTGTAACTATTATTTTCCCACATAAATGTGATGTAGCGAAGCTTAAGTCATTATCTAAAGTGGAGTTGAGGTTATCATTTTTGTCTTCCCATTTTTAAACATTTTCTTCAGTGTGTCAACTTGCAAAAACAATGTTAGTTATATTTATTTCGAACATTATTTCTGAATTTTAGTTCTATTTTTTCTTGCATATCATTATTTTCTGAATTTCAATATTTCAGGTCTCTATTTGTACTTTATCTCTTGTATTTAGTTATATTCAGTTGGAGGATGAGAAGCCTAGAAGCTAATGGTGGCTTTTGTTCACTAGTATATTGCTCTTTGGTGCAGATATTAAGCAATGGGAATATATATCTTACTGCCTCTCTCAGCTATCTTTTACTGATAAGGGCATGAAAAAGCTGATGGACTCATTTAAGACATATGAGCATGTCCTATTTGATGATTCTGTGATGGATCATTTTAAAAATATAATCAACAAGGTACTACTTGTTAATTTTGTATCAGTTAATTTGTTACAAGTTTAGTGGCCTAATTAGTTGTAGTTATTATATTCTGTAGTTGATGTTAATATGTTTTCAACATTCTCAAACAGGCGAAGAAGTTTGCTAAACCAGAACTTAAAGCTTGATTTGAGGAGTTTGAGGAGAAGATAAATAAGTTTCATATCGAAAAGAAGGAGCTAGAAATGACGATCACATTTTGAATTTAGGTGGCTATGGCGATGGCTTCTTCTTCTTCTTTTTCTTCTTCTTCTTATGTAAAATCCCTCTTCACTACTCTTTCAGATGAGCTTAACGATCATGCATGTTCAAGATTTCCCCTCTCTCTCTATCTCTCTCTCTCTCTCTCTCTCTCACACACACACACACACATAACTAACGCTTGCCTGAGAGGTGGTGGCTGCATGCTAGCACACATTTCAAGTGTTAATTTGGAATCTCAAGCACTTGGCAAGTTCACTCTATTATTATTGTTAGGCACTTCTGGTATTGGGCATTACCTATGTGACATACTAACATCCTTTATCTGTTATTGTAATATCATCAAAGCTGAGTTTTTCACTCTTCTGCAGCCTAACACGACAGAGAATGATCCTTCTGATTACAGTAGAAGTGGAAATCCTAACCGAGATGCATTAGAAAGGTCTGTGTAAGACCCCAACTTTTATGAATAAAGATAATTATTTTATAAATATCATTTTTGAATATTATGGAATGAATTTGATATAATGTTATAATTGTGGGTAATATTTATAAATTTACAAAATACGCAAGTTGTTATATAATATTCGATTGGTCGGGGAATATTCGTTTTAACATGGAATATTTGTACGACGACACAATCATTAGTGGACCCCACAACGGAATTATTGTCGGATTGAAAAAATGACAAACATATTTTTATGAAAATAACGGCGGAAGTTTTACCGTTAACTGTTGAAACACCCAGTGTTAAAAGTACAGTAATACGCATGGTTGCATAGTAGCACACTGTATTGATTATTGATGCTTACGTGAGAAGTCACTCAGTTTTGTTCAATTATTGCTACAGTAATTGTTGCATAGTATCTCACGTTATTTGATTCAATTATTGTTGATATTTTATATATTATTAAATCAATAATTGAGATAAGAAAGTTGTTAATATTATTATTTGCAATATTAATGATGTCTAGAAGTTCTGTCAAGGAGAGGTTTGGTCACCTAATTGCGCGCCAATAGAAAGAAATTCTTATTGGAAAGCCCTCTCTTTCCTGGGAACGAGCTGGTCGATTAATAATGTGAATTATAATAATGATGATGAATTTTGTTTTATTATTATAGTAAATGTAATAAAACAGAAAACTTTTTATATAAAACAAAATACTTTTTATAAAGTTTTGTTTTATTTGATTATAAATAAAATATAATATATTTTATTATGCATAGTGTTTGCATAGTGCATGCATAGTAAAATCTTTTTATATAAAACAGAATACTTTTATAAAGTTATTTGCTTTATTAGATTTTAAATATATATATATATATATATATATATATATATTTTATAAATAGAATATATTATATTTTATTCCATAGTATCCTTTCCATTCTCCTATAAATAGGATGCTTAGTTAGAATTGAAAACACACCAGAAATTCAGAGAATTCTTCTTCTATAATCTTGAGCGTATTTCTTTAGAGTTTTAAGAAGCTTTGAGTATAGAAAATAATATAAGTTTTCTTCAAGAATATCCTCAGTTTGAATATTCTTCTTTCTAAGGTAAGGGGTATTATTCTTTCGTATTCATGAAGAGATTTATTTTCTCTCAATACTCGTAAGGGTTGTTATTCTATTCTTTATTATTATGTTGGAATAACCTGTCTATGCAAAGTACCGCATATATGGTGAAATTCTTCTGTTATTCCATTCTTTATTATCCTGTTGGAATAACCTATCTGTGCGGTCTATCGCATGCTTGGTGAATTCTGTTGTATTCCAATTTTTAATTATTCTTTGGAATATCACATGCATGCGGATTACACATGACTGGTTCCATTCTTTATTATTACATTGGAATATCTCATGCATGCGGTTTCTGGCGTGACTGGTTTCATTCTTTATTATTACATTGGAATTTCTGTATATGCGGTTTTACGCATGAACTGGTTCCATTCTTTATTATTACGTTGGAATAACACATGCTGCATGCTGAGACACGCTTTGGTGAATTCTTACATTATTCCATTCTTTATTATTCTATTGGAATAACCTATCTATGTGGATTACCGCATGCATGGTGAATGATCCTTCGTATTCATTCCCTTTTAAATTGTGGAAATGATGCATCTACGTGGATTACCGCATAGTGGCGAAAATCCATTTGCGGTTTCATATATTCTATTATACTCGGTTGGTTAAAGTTTTGGCTTCTATACTCCATGAAATTAGTAGAATATCACGGATATTTGCGCTTCATCCAAAGATTTTTCACGAAAATATTCTTACGAGCATTTTTGAATTTTACTCCACAAAGAAGTATCATGTTGACAATTTAGACATTATTGATTTCTGGATAAACTAAAATTTTAAATCTTTAAAATTTATCCTTGAACTTGTTTTATTGAATTATTATGTCATTGTCATCATCCTCATGCTTATATTGTGATGAAAGTCATCTTTGGCTTACTTGCATAGATGGACTTGGTATGATTATGACCAGGGATTATTGATAATAATCATGACCTGTAATGTTATAAATGATGTGGTAAAAGTCCTCAGTGGCCTGTAATGCATTGATGGACAGTTTTTGGTATGATTATGACCAGGAATTATTCGGTATAGTCGTGACCATTGATGAATTAATGAATATCCTTGGCCCGTAGTGCAGGGATGACTCAATGATGTGGTTTATTTATTAAGCTGAGTCTCAGCAATAAAAATTAATGAAAACATTTTAAATCATAGAAGATTGTAGATATCATGATCTACTTGACTCTTTTAATGAATTGCTTATTCCGCTGCAGTTAAACTTAATGTATATTGTATTTTATCAGTTTAACATTGTTGAAGGCTAATGATAATTTATCCTGCATTATCTTAGTCATAATATTTCTTACTGGGCTAGTTGAGCTCACCCTTTTGCTTTCATTGTTCTCTTCAGAAATTAGAATGTTGCCGGGACTAGTCGGGGAACGGAAGTGACGGTCCGAGATGGTGTTATAGTAGTCCTCACTATTCTATAAAATAGTGTGATAATAAATGTAATGAGGACTCTATTTTAGAATGGATATTGTCTAGAAAGCAATATTCCTATTTAAACTCTCAACTATGTTTTGTTGTATATTACACGACATTTATATAATTAAGTTTGAATTTGTATTTTGTACCATGTATTTGGAGACTCAAGATGGGTGATGTATACCTATGTTGGGGGCGTCACAGTTGGTATCAAAGCTTAGGGATATGATCCCTGACTGAGATGTGAGACAAGAACTAGGAGGGGAGAGACGGGGAATTCCTTCGCTAGTATGACCTACCTAAGTTTATTTGGCATTTAATTGGTCGGTCAGAGTATACGGATAATATGTGATATGATAATTAACCCTTGTTTTGTCACCGCCAAGCAGTTCAAGGAGCTGGGACCACCAGAGTTTTTTGAAGAGCCAAAACCACTTAAGGCGGAGACGTGGATAAATCAGATCAACAAGATATTTGATATCTTGGGATGCTCGAGGAGCAAAAGGTTCCCTTTGCCACCTTCATGTATGCGGCAGAGGCGACATTGGTGGGAAATCAAAAGCGTACTCAACCTGCCGCACTCAAAATGTCTTGGGAGAAGTTCCCAGAGATATTCAATGACAAGTATTTTCCTGAAAGTATTCGTCACATAAAGGAGGTAGAGTTCATCAAGTTTGAGCAAAACAATATGACCGTGGCGCAGTACGAAGCTAAGTTTGCCGAGTTGTCTCGGTTTGCGTCCCACTTGGTTGATAATGAGGAGAGAATAACGCAGATGTTTCTAAGAGGTTTGAAACTTAGAGATCGTCAATACCTTATCTCTCATAAAGCGTGTTTGTATTGAGGATGTTGTGAATAGGGCTCGATTATTGGAGTAGCGATAATGAGTCAACCCAATCAAGAGAGAGCAGCTGACAAGTCGATAATACCAGTGGTATCAGTCATCGAATCGGTGACAACAAACGTGGAGGGAATCAACATGCCAGAAATGGTAATCACTTCGGTGGTAATCATGGCCATGACAATAAGAGTGGACATTTCAAGAAGAGGAGATTCAATAATGATGGAAGGACGTCAGCACGAGCACCTGTTGTTAAGGAAGGAGAACGACCACCGGTCGTATGTTACAGATGTGGAGGGCAAGGACACATAAGTCCAAACTGCACGATGTAGTCCAAAATATGTTACAATTGTGGAAAAGAAGGTCACCTAGCCCTATTTTGTCATGCACCAAAGTCAAGTCCAGCTGGGTTGAAGGCATCCATGGGTGTCCCAGACAAGATAAAACCGGTAGTTCAAGGGAGAGCGTTTGTCGTAACCTCCCAAAAAGCGAGGAATCCGAACGAGGTGATCACGGGTAAGCTAATCATAAACTCTAGCGAAGTTTATACTTTAGTTGATACCGGTTCTACCCATTCCTTTATTTCTCTTACTTGCGCTCAACGTTTAAATTAGACTCCGGAGAAATTAGACTTTGACTTATCTGTTGAAACTCCGTTGGGAGAAACCTTCGTTACATCCACAATTTATAAGTCTTGTTTGATTCAAATCGGTAACCGCACGTTACCTGTCGATCTTATTTCTTTGAAAATACTTGCATTTGATGTGATTTTAGGGATTGATTGGTTAACTACTCATTTTGCTAAAATCGATTATTTTCGTAAAGTTGTTAGCTTTCATATTCCTAACCAACCTATTATGCGAATTCAAACAACCAAACCACTAAAATCAATCACTGTCATATCAAGCCATAAAGCTATTCGTTTATTGAAAACGGATGTCAAGCTTTCTTAGCCCATATCACAGATTTAAATAAAAATCGTCGATTTGAATGATATTTATATTGTTAATAAATTTCACGACGTATTCACGAAGAACTTCCTAGCCTACCCCCAAAGCATGAAATTGAATTTTGTATCGACCTTGAAACCGGTACAAAACCCATTTCCAAAGCCCCATATCGAATGGCTCATATTGAACTTCAGGAGTTAAAAACCCAACTACAAGAATTGTTAGACATCGGTTTCATTCGTCCTAGTACGTCTCCTTAGGGTGCTCCTGTTCTATTCGTTAAGAAGAAAGATGGAAGTATGCGACTTTGTATTCATTATCGGGAGTTGAATCATTTCACCATCAAAAATTGGTACCCATTGCCATGTATTGATGACCTGTTTGACCAGTTGCAAGGTGCCAAATTCTTTTCAAAGATCGATCTTCGTTCCAGGTATCACTAATTGAAGATTAGAATCGATGACATTCCAAAGATGGCTTTTAGAACTCGGTACAGGCATTATGAATTTCTAGTCATGTCTTTTAGATTGACTAATGCTCCTGCTGCCTTCAGGGATATGATGAACCGAGTATTCAAGGAATATTTGGATCAATCTGTGGTCATCTTTATTGATGACATCCTTATTTATTCCAAAAGCCGTGAAGATCATGAGCAACACTTGAGGCTGATACTCCAAAAGCTTCGTGAAAATAAGCTTTATGCCAAGTTGAAGAAATGCGAGTTCTGGCTTGAGGAAGTAGCATTTCTTGGGCACGTAGTATCAAGTCATGGAATATCTGTTGACCCAGCAAAGATTGAAGCTATTCAAAGCTAGGAGCAACTTAAATCAGTGACCGAAGTACGTAACTTTCTCGACTTAGCTGGTTATTATCGGAGATTCGTAGAAGGGTTTTCTCGAATGGCTACTCCATTAACTCAACTGACTCAGAAAGATACAAAGTTCGGTTGGAGCGAAGAATGTGAGAAGAGTTTTCAGAAATCAAGATGAGACTCATTTCAGCACTTGTTCTGACAATACCATCTGACTCGGAGGAATTTGTCATCTACAGTGATGCTTCGGGCAAAGGGTTAGGATGTGTTCTCATGCAACATGAGAAAGTCATAGCTTATGTCTCACGACAACTCAAAGAATATGAGAGGAATTATCCCACTCATGATCTAGAGTTGGCAGCAGTCGTTTTTGCACTAATGATTTGGAGGCATTACTTGTATGGGGAGAAAGTGGAGATCTTTACGGATCATAAAAGCGTCAAATATTTCTTCACTCAAAAGGAACTCAACATGCGACAACGACGTTGACTTGAACTGTTGAAAGATTATGATCATACCATCTTGGAAAAGCGAACATGGTAGTTGACGCATTGAGTAGAAGATCATATACGGGTACGAGTGCAATATTGTCAACGCAAAGGCCCATTTTGTATGACTTACAAAAGATGAAGATAGAGTTAAAGACTCTATGGACCCATGTGATGATGGCGAATATACGAATAGAACCGACTTTAATCGATAAAGTTAAAGTTGCTCAAGCTTCAGACCTGGAGCTGATGCGTATGAGGAAGAAAGTGCAAGAAGGTGCTATGCCGGAAGCAAGAATTGATGAAGAATGAATATTTCGAGTCAACTCCAGACTTTGTGTTCCTAACGACCCTGATTTAAAGTATAAAATCATGATGGAGGCGCACAACACACCGTTTGTAATCCATCCTAGGAGTACCAAAATGTATCGTGATCTTCGTCATACATTTTGGTGGAGCAATATGAAGAGAGAGATAACGTTGTTTATCTCAAGGTGTTTAACTTGTCAACGAGTCAAGGTGGAGCATCAAGTACCAAAAGGTCCATTGCAACCACTTGAAATTTCAAAATGGAAGAGGGAGCACATTACCATGGATTTCGTTACTGGTCTTCCCAAGGTTTCTCAAGGCATAGATGCAATTTGGGTAATTATTGATAGATTGACCAAGTCGCTCACTTCTTACCTATCGAGAAACTTATACACTTGAACGTCTGCTCTCGTATGTACATAAACGAGGTTGTAAGATTGCATGGTATGCCAAGTATCCATAGTTTCGATCGAGACCCAAGATTCACTTCAAGATTTTGGGTTAGTTTGCAAAAAAGCTATGGAGCGCAGATTTACGATTTAGTTCGGCATATCATCCTCGAATGACGCGTCAATCGAGAGAGGACTATTCAAACTCTTGAAGATTTATTAAGGCTCTGTGTCCTTGACTTCAAGGAAGTTGGGACAAGTTCTTACAGTTGGTGGAGTTTTCCTACAACAACGACTATCAGCTGCAGTATTGACATTGCTCCATTCGAAGAGTTGTATGGAAGAAAGTGTCATTCTCCAATTATCTTTGGGATGAGGTGGGTGAAACAACGTTGTTGGGACGGAATTGAATACGTATGACTACGGAAAAGATTCAAACGATCCGTGAACGAATAAAAACCTCACAAGATCGACAAAAAGAGTTATCTTGATCTTCATCGAAAGGACGTGTAATTCGATATTGGAGATCATGTGTGTTATACGTGTTGCTCCATGGAAAGGAGTTACGAGATTTGGAAAGAGAGAAAGCTCAATCCTCGATTCATTGTCCCATTTTAATCCTCGATCGAGTAGGGCGTGGCCTATAGACTCGCTTTACCGCCAAGTATGTCTCTCGTGTTCATAATGTTTTTCACATATCCATGTTACGTAAATATGTGGAAGACCCGAACCAAGTTATTTAGTTAGAACCGGACGAAATAGCGGAAGATTTAACGTATGAAGAGGTTCCTGTTCAAATCTTGGATAAGAAGGAACATATTCTACGCTCCAAGGTTATACCTCAAGTCAAAGTTTTGTGGAGAAACCACGATTTAGAATCGGAAATGAAATCTAGGTATCCTTACCTTTTCGACATACCAGGTACGTACCCTAATTTCGAGGGCAAAATTTCATAAGAAGGGAAGGTTGTAAGACCCCAACTTTTATGAATAAAGATGATTTTTCTATAAATATCATTTTTGAATATTATGGAATGAATTTGATATAATGTTATAATTGTGGGTAATATTTATAAATTTTACAAAGTACGCAAGTTGTTATATAATATTCGATTGGTCGTGGAATATTTATTTTAACGAGAGAATATTAAATGACGACGACACAATCATTGGTGGACCCCTATAATGTAATTATTGCCGGATTGAGAAAACGACAAAAATATTTTTATGAAAATAACGGCGGAAGTTTTACCATTAAGCTGTTGAAACACCCGGTGTTAAAATACGATGTCTGGCGTGGTTGCATAGTAGCACGGTATTGATTATTGATGCTTACGTGAGAAGTCACTCAGTTTTGTTCAATTATTGCTACAGTAATTGTTGCATAGTATCTCACGTTATTTAATTCAATTATTTTCGATATTTTATATATTATTAAATCAATAATTGAGATAAAAAAGTTGTTAATATTATTATTTGCAATATTAACAATGTTTAGAAGTTCTGTCAAGGAGAGGTTTGGTCACCTAATTCCGCGTCAATAGGGAGAAATTCTTATTGGAAAGCCCCCTCTTTCCTGGGAACGACCTGGTCGATTAATAGTGTGAATTATAATAATGATGATGAATTTTGTTTTATTATTATTATAAATGAAATAAAACAAAAAACTTTTTATATAAAACAGAATACTTTTTATAAAGTTTTGTTTTATTTGATTATAAATAGAATATAATATATTTTTTTATGCATAGTGTTTTGCATAATTTTAAGGTATAGTGTTTGCATAGTAAAATCTTTTTATATAAAGCAGAATACTTTTATAAAGTTATCATTTAATTAGATTATAAATAGAATATATTATATTTTATTATGCATAGTATTTTTGTATAGGTGCTGCATAGTATTCAGATAGTAAAATCTTTTTTATATAAAAGCAGTAATACTTTTATAAACTTATTTGTTTTATTAGATTTTAAATAAAATATATATATATATATATATATATATATATTATAAATATAATATATTATATTTTATTGCATAGTATCATTTTCATTCTCCTATAAATAAGATGCTTAGTTAGAATTGAAAACACACCAGAAATTCAGAGAATTCTTCTTCTATAATCTTGAGCGTATTTCTTTAGAGTTTTAAGAAGCCTTGAGCATAGAAAACAGTATAAGTTTTCTTCAAGAATATCCTCGCCCTACCAGTTGGAATGCTCTTCTTTCTAAGGTAAGCGGTATTATTCTTTCGTATTCATGAAGAGAGTTATTTTCTTTCAATACTCGTAAGGGTTGTTATTCCATTCTTTATTATTATGTTGGAATGACCTGTCTATGCAAAGTACCGCAAACATGGTGAAATTCTTCTGTTATTCCATTCTTTATTATTCTGTTGGAATAACCTGTCTGTGTGGTTTATCACATGTCTGTTGAATTCTATTGTTATTCCATTCTTTATTATTCTATTGGAATATCACATGCGCTTGGATTACGCATGACTGGTTCCATTATTTATTATTCTATTAGAATATCACATGCATGCGGTTTACGCATGACACGGTTCCATTCTTTATTATTACATTGGAATAACATGCATCTGTATTTAATTACGCACTTTGGTGAATTCTTATGTTATTCCATTCTTTATTATTCTGTTGGAATAACCTATCTATGTGGATTACCGCATGCATGATGAATGATCCTTCGTATTCATTCCTTATTAAATTGCGGGAATTATCCGTCTACGTGGATTACCGCATGGCGAGCGAAAATCCATTTGCAGTTTCATATATTCTATTATACTTAGTTGGTTAAAGTTTTGGCTTCTATACTTCATGAAATTAGTAGAATATCCTGGATATTTGCGCTTCATCCAGTATCTTTTCATGAAAATATTCTTCTGAGCATTCTTGAATTTTACTCCACAAAGAAGTATCATGCTGACAATTTGGACATTATTGATTTCTAGATAAACTAAAATTTTAAATCTTTAAAATTTATCCTTGAACTTGTTTTATTGAATTATTATGTCATTGTCATCATCCTCATGCTTATATTATGATGAAAGTCATCTTTGGCTTACGTGCATAGATGGACTTGGTATGATTATGACTAGGGATTATTCGGTATAATCATGACCTGTAATGTTATAAATGATGTGGTAAAAGTCCTCAGTGGCCTGTAGTGCATTGATGGACAGTTTTTGGTATGATTATGACCAGGGATTATTCGGTATAGTCATGACCATTGATGAATTAATGAATATCCTTGGCCCGTAGTGCAGGGATGACTTGATGATGTGGTTTATTTATTAAGCTGAGTCTCAGCGATAAAAATTGATGAAAACATTTTAAATCATAGAAGATAGTAGATATCATGCTCTACTTGACTCTTTTAATGGATTGTTTATTCCGCTGCAGTTAAACTTGATGTCTATTGTATTTTATCAGTTTAACATTATTGAAGCCTAATGATAATTTATCCTGCATTATCTTAGTCATAATATTTCTTACTGGATTAGTTGAGCTCACCCTTTTGCTTTCATTGTTCTCTTCAAGAAATGAGAATGTAGCCGGGACTAGTCGATGAATGAAGTGATGGTCCGAGATGGTGTTATAGTAGTCCTCACTATTCTATAAAATAGTGTGACAATAAATGTAATGAGGACTCTATTTTAGAGTGGATATTGTCAAGAAAGCAATATTCCTATTTAAACTCTCAGCTATGTTTTGTCGTATATTACACGACGTTTGTATAATTAAGTTTGTATTTGTATTATGTACCATGTATTTGGCGACTCAAGATGGGTGATGTATACCTATGTTGGGGGCGTCACAGTCTGAATATCTATTTGTTATTTCTTTTGACATAATTTGTTCACTGCTCTATGCCTTCGCCTATAAGAAAACTTTTTCTCTCTATATTCTCAGCATCCTAACAAAGCTTGATAAATCAGATCAAGTATTTTGATTTACCAGTGGAATGGTTGCTTTGGTTGTCGTCAGTCATCTTGTTGGAACCGGTGCTATTTCACATTGCCTCTTTTACTTTTCACGTCTTACACTCATATTTTAGGCATATTGTTTGCCTAAAACACTACTAGCAATTACACGCAAGTATACGTGATCACTCATGCAATATAGTGGCAAATAGAGTATCGTTTCCACGAAGAATAATCTAATAATTAATTAATTAACCCAATTACCAACCCTTTGATTAATCCAACTCTATTTAAACGAATGAATCCAACGGTGAGAATTAGCCAATTGAATTAATGAAATTAACTACGAACAATAACTATTAAAATGAAATATCAAGATCTCAATTTCCCTTGATGTTGTACCCAACTCCTCCACTCCCTATTTAATTAATCAATTGTTATAAATTGATAACCAAGAATTTATAAGTATTTTATCTAACTCATTCCAAGATTAGATAAGTGTTCTCATTCCTAATTAATTCACTATATTCCTATGTGAACAATTAACAAAAATGCAAAAATTACCAATTCTTATTCAAGTTCATGCGACAATTAGGTATAATCATATCCCTCTTGCAAATTGAATATTCACCCCTGAGAAGAATAATCCAACACATATATCATATTCCACACCCAATCTAGAATCAACATTCCCATATCATCTAGATCGATAGATTACTTGTTGATCACACAACTATTACGTAAAATACAAAATATGATAAAAAAATCTTGCAAACTAAATAGAGAATAAATTAATTAAATCCAATCATCGGATTGCATTGTAATCTTGAATAAAAATTAGTTCATGCTAAAAAGAGAAAACATAGTCATCATCAAAGCCATCATCATAATCAAAGTACAAAGAGAAGAATAAGGATAAAGAAATAATTTGAGATCAGGTTCTCTTTTAGTCCTTCAATCCTCAATCTTGATTTATTTTTCCTTCCAGAAAAATTCTCTGCTGATGATATTCTCTTGATCTCTCCCTTTTGATCATAATAAATGTGTGTATTTAGCATTCTATTATGACTTCTTAATATCAAGGACTTCTCTCCTTACGTGTTCTTCTTAAACTGGGACTTAACAGCTAAAAAGATGTCCTCGCCGCACACACACGCCCCACGCGCTCAGATAATTGGACCAGCGTCGCGGCTCAACATTCTTAGTGTCGCGACTTTCTAAGTTATGTCCGTCGGTCTGTCAAGGCTTCATCCTTGCTCCAAGCCTTGCCTCACACCTTTAGCATTATAATTAAGCTAAATAAACACCATTTATTGTTCTTTCTCCGTTCAAGATTGCATCTTCTATTCCTGCATAAAAACATTAAAATGCATCAAACTAAACTAAAAATACTCAAGTGCTCACAAAATAATTAAGTTAAAAATACATGATTAATGGATATAATATCCGTTCATCACATACATCAAAATCTTATATCATACTCTTCAAAAATTCTATGAGTTCTAATGGAAGGACTAATAAAAAAATCGCACACGTCTTATTATGAGTATCCTGTCACCAACTCATTAAGGGTTTCCTAATGAGCTGAACCTTCTTATTGCAAGCACAATACACTGTTTTATTTTTCCATTATCGATCAACAAAGTTGTCATAATATGTGAAGAAATTGTTGCTGGAGATGACTTGTATGGTGGCTTTGATCGATTGATGTCACAAGTCATCCCAAAGACTAGAGCCGTAGTCAAGTCAGTACAAAATATTTTTTGATTGTTTGTTAAAGAGTGTGTTATATTTTACTATTCATTTATGATCATTTTCATGCCTTCAAGGTGCTGCAATAATTTTGGTTTCTATGTGCAGACGAGTGAACATAACTGATTTAGATGAGGTTGTATCTGTAATTGGACCTTGGACTAAGCTTGTGTGGCTTGAGAGTCCAACCAACCCAAGACTACAAATTACTGATATTCGTGTAAGTCATGTTAACATCACAGAGCTTTGTATATATCTATTTTCTGACAATTAAGTTTTCCTACTTTGTATACACATATTGTATCCCCCTCTCGCCCTATTGTATCCCCCTCCCACCCTGTTTTGCTTCTTTCTGTATTATACTTTCTACTTTTTAGAAATTGTCTCATATTTGTACTGAAACGTACTTGTGATTGATGTTTATTAATTGAGATTCTTATTCTGTCATTCTCTCTTCTTTAAAATTGTAGCGTGCAACCAATGTTATAGGTAGAAGGAAAAGGGAAAGGGTTTTAAATCTTTGTATACTTAGAAGTGTCCGCATATACAGTTTGTCTTAATGATAAAAGGAATCATTGCAGAAAATTGTTATTTTCTAAATAAGATTCTTATTGTTTTCAGAAAATAGCAGTGATAGTTTGTCGCCCCTAAAATAGATCCATACAACCCATTCTGAGTCGCCAAATACATAGTACAGAATTCAAATACAAACTTCATTTATACAACTATTAATTGTCGTGTAAAATACGACAAAACATAAGCTGTGAGTTTCAATACAAATATTGTCTAGTAGACAATATCCAAACTCAAATAAAGTCCTCATTATAATTATTGTCACACTATTTTACAAAATAGTGAGGACTACTATAATAATTATCTTGGACTATTACTCCACTCCCTGACTAGTCCCAGTTACATTCTCACCTCCTGAGAAGAACAATGGAACCAAAAGGAAAAGGGTGAGCTCAACTAGCCCAGTAAAGAATATTATGACTAAGATAATGTAGAACAAATTATCCTTAGTCCTCAACAGGGAAAAATCTGATAGAATACAATAGACAACAAGTTTTAGATCAACAACTGCAGCGGAAATAACAATCCATTAGAAGAGTCAAGTAGAGCATGATGTCTACTATCTTCTATGATTTTAAAAGTCCATCATCAATATTTTATCCTTGTAACACTAATCAATAATTATTTTCAATCAATGAATTATCTATGCACTACGGACCAAAGATAATCGTTTGTATTACTAGTGGTCATAATCATGCCAAACACCTGTCCATTTATGTACTACGGGCCAAAGAGGACTTTTACCACAAACTGTTATCTATAACATTAAAGGTCATGATTATACCAATACACAATTCTTAGTTATAATCATACCAATCAACGGTCCATCTTTGCACTATGGGCCAAAGATCACTTTCAACACAATATAAGAATGAAGAAGATGACAATGATTTAAAGAATCAATCAAGTGAGATCAAGGATAAATATTAGAGATTTATAATTCAATTTATCTAGAGTTCAAGAATGTCCAAATTGTCAACATGATCACTAATTGTGGAGTAAAATTCAAGAATGATATTCATGTATAAAAAATAATTTAGACCGAAAAGAAATCAATTTTGTCATGAATAGTATCCCGAATGAATAGTACTCGAATAAAAAGTAACCCGAATGAATACTATCCTGAATGAATAGTATTCTAAATGAATAGTACCCCGACATAAATAGTATCCCGCCATGAAAATATTATAATTTTCATAAGAAAGTTCACACCAATAGTGAAATGATAATAGATGAAACACAAAATATTAAGAATATTCCACTAATTTCAAGGGTTTTCACCATTTAATAATAAGGTTATGGAAACAAACAATAAATTCTTACCATAAATGGAGAAATATGAAAGAAGACGATATCCCTTGATGAGTACAAAAGAAATGATATCTCATACGAGTATAAAAGAATATACGAAACTGCAAATGGATTTTCACCCGTCATGCGGTAATCCGAGTAGACAGATCATTTTCACAATTTAATAAAGAATGGATACGAAGGGTTATTCACCATGCATGCGGTAATCCGCGTAGACAAGTTACTCCCGCAGATTAATAAAGAATGAATACGAAGGATTATTCACCATGCATGCGATAATTCGCTTAGACAGGTTACTCCGCAAATTAATAAATAATAGAATGACAACCCTTATGAGTATGAAGAAAATAACATCATTTACGAATACGAAAGAAATAATATCCCTTACGAATACGAAAAATAATCTCTCTTACCTTAGTAGGAGATTGGATACTGCAATAGTGAAGTAGCAGAATACTCTTTTTCTTTCTCTCTATAGTTTCTCTCTCTATAGTTTTAGTGAATTCGTAAGATAGAATGAAGTAATGAGCTTCTATTTATAGAAGAATGGACTAAATAGTAACTGATTCACGAATAGTCCGGATTGATTTACTATTAAACGGACGGTCCTTATTGATTTACTATTAAAACTTCAACCGACGGTCCATACTGATTTATTATTATAACTTCAACCAGCGGTCCATATTGATTTATTATTATAACTTTAACCAACGATCCATATTGATTTATTATTATAACTTCAACCGACGGTCTGAAAAATTCGCACATCTCCCCATGGAATAATAAGTCAAACTTACAACAAATGCCACATGACCAATCCCTCTATTTATATCAAAAATTGAATAAATATTTACCACAAATCACTTATCATCAATCAACACATTTTTAATCTTTCAATAATTATTCATCATTTAATATTATAACTCACAATATTGACAACCAAATCGTTCCCAAGAAAGAGGGGGCTTTCCGATAAGAATTTTTCCTTACTGGCGCACAATTAAATAACAAAACCCCTTTCCTCGACAGAATTTTCTAGACATTGTCAATAATGCAAATAATAATATGAATAACCGTGTCGTCTCAATTATCGATTTAATAATATAAAATATTGTGCAGATGATACTGTGACAATAATTGAATCAATAATATGAGATACTATGCAGCAACTACTGTGGCAATTATTGAATGAAACTGAGTTACTTCTTATGTAAGCATCAATAATCAGGTATAATGTGTAATACCGTGTACTACTATGCAACAACGTGTATTACTGTACTTTTATCACAAGGTATTTCAACAGTTTAACGGTAAAAGTCTTGCCGTTATTTTATGAAAAGGTTATTTCTGTCGCTTTTTATATCCGACAGTTATTCCGTTATATGGTCCACCAATGATTGCGTTGTCGTATGAATATTCTGACCAAATGAATATTTTATGACCACTCGCTTACTTTGTAAAATTTGCACATATCACACATAACTATAACATTATATCAAATCAACACCTTACTATTCAAAATAATATTTAGAGAAAATTAAATCTTTTATTCATAAAAGTTGGGGTCTTAGCTCATGCTCTTGGCACTCTTGTTTTAGTGGATAACAACATTACGTCTCCTGTAATGTCTCAGTCCCTGCAGCTTGCAGCAGGTTTTGACAAATATATGCTCTTGATGCATCTGATCTTTTGAAAAGCAGTTTTTGTAATAATTTTTAGCTATTTATTGTTGGGTCATTGCTTTTTGCAGACATTGTAATGCACTCAGCTACCAAGTTCATTTCTGGACACAGTGATGTCATGGCAGGCGTGCTAGCCGTAAAAGGGGAAAGGTTATAACTCATATGAAGACTTGTTTGTTACAATTCATCTTTTGACTCAAATCAATTTCAAACCCCACCCACCTAAAAATTTGAAGTAACACTATAGTTATGTTTATCGGACAATTGGTATACAATACTTTCAGATTTCAATACACATTTGGAAATTAACTATAACTAGAAAACTTTGGCATTCAATGAGGTTGGTAAACTTCTATTATTATTATTATTATTATTATTAGACCTCATGTTCTTGCGTGAGTTGTCCCTTATAATAATACTATTTTGGAAAGTTACTATTACCAGATGTTAGTGATGCAACACCCATAACATGAAGATGTTAGTGATGTTAGCAGCATAACATGCTTTAGGCTTAAAACATTTCATATTTTCCTGTTTTTGCCTTCTAGAGTTAGGCTGCTAACAATTGTGTATAAATATAGCTACTTGTTATATGAAAATTACATAACACATAAATGTAGATATTCAATGTGAGAAGTCTTCCTACATCAGTTTCTCTCTTTCTACTTTCTTTCTACATGGTATCAAAGCTATGCTCCATTATTAGACCTTGATCCTTTATCAAAAGCTTCTGCCTTTTTTTTTCTTTTTTCCACTGCCGTTCATAGTTTCTAATAGAAAACTAGTTGAACAGTTGCATATAGAGGAATTGAGATTATAATTGGAGTGCCTGTTGCCAAACGATCAGACCAGAGGTTTTTTTTTTTTCGACCACGCTACCGATCGCCGACGCCACGCGCGCTTCCTTCCGCTTCAAGCATGAAACCTTTTTTTTAATGACCTTTTACGACGCGGATTCTTGTAGAGTGGTCGAATCTCTCTCCTCAGATTTGATTTTATTTCAGAACCTCGCTATCAAGGCGTCAATCATTTGCTTAAACGCAAAGAAGATTTTCTTTTTTTCTCAAACAAGAGTTAGAAATAAAGAAGATTGAAGAACATCTTAAAGATGACAAGTTTAAGCTCAAAGTTAAAGCTTACCAAGAGGATTTATGTAAAGAAATATGTTTTACAGATCCTATGACTTTACGGAATAGAAAAAGCATGTCATCTCTTTGCCCTACATAGAAGGATTCAATGAGAAGTCTATTCCTACAAAAGCAAGACCGATTCAAATGAATGAAAGGTTTCTTAAGCTTTGCCAAGAAGAAATCAATGATCTCTTAAAAAAGGGATTAATAAGGAAAAGTTACTCGCCATGGTCATGTTCTGTTTTTTACGTAGAAAATACTGCAGAAATAGAAAGGGGAGTTCCAAGGCTGATGATTAACTATAAACCTCTAAATAAAGTTTTGAGATGGATTAGATATCCAATTCCAAACAAGAGGGATCTGCTAAATCGGTTGCTTAAAGCAAATATCTTCTCCAAATTCGATATGAAGAGTGGATACTGGCAAATCCAGATTAAAGAAGAAGATAAGTATAAAACAACGTTTACAGTGCCATTTGGGCATTACGAATGGAATGTTCTGGGTTTTGGTCTTAAAAATGCGCCATCTGAGTTTCAGAACATCATGAACGAAATCTTTAATCCATTTATGGATTTTATGATTGTTTATATTGATGATGTCTTAGTCTTCTCAAAAGACATTGATCAACATTGGAAACATTTAAACGTTTTCAAAAAAGTTGTTAAAAGAGAAGGTCTTGTGGTTTCAGCTAGCAAAATGCTTTTATTCCAAACGAAGATAAGGTTTCTGGGATTTGAAATTTCTCAAGGTAAATATTTCCCAGTCGACAGAGCCATTGCATTCGCCAATAAATTTCCAGACAAAATCTTGGATCAAAAAAAACGACTCCGTAGATTTATGGGAAGTGTTAATTATGTTAGAGATTTTTATAAAGATCTGGCGATTGATGCTGCTCCTCTTTACAAAAGGTTAAATAAGAAGCCTACACCTTGGACAGAAGAATGTACTCAAGCCATTAAAAGGATTAAGGCTCATGTGAAATCCTTACTACAGTCTACATTTCTCTAATCTCGATGCTCCAAAGATTGTCAAGGCGATGCTTCAGATAAAGGATTTGGGGGCATTCTAAAACAAATTATAAACTCAAACGAAGTTTTAGTTTGTTTTGTTTCTGGAAAATGGAATGATGCACAGAAAAAGTATTCTACTATAAAGAAGGAAATTTGTTCCATAGTTCTGTGTATTGATAAATTCCAAGGAGATCTCTTAAACCAGAGATTCCTTCTTAGAGTTGATTGTAAATCAGCCAAAGAAGTCTTAGAGAAGGACGTTAAAAACGTTGCTTCTAAATAGATTTTTACTCGGTGGCAAGCCTTGCTATCAGCCTTTGATTTTGACATTGAGTTTATTAAAGGAGACTCTAACTCTTTGCCAGACTTCTTAACCAGAGAGTTTTTGCAGGATACTCCTAATATTTGTGTGTTAAATCTTGACAGGTCTCTAGACGTCAGCTAAAACCAAAGAATGGAGAGACCCTCTAATGACTTCCTCAAAGGACAATCTTCAGGATCTCAAAAGCAGGGCAACAAAGGCAAGTCTCCTGAGCTTAAAGTTCAGATTGATTCTAACTACCTTGACACCATGATCAGAGAAGTAGTTGATATTGAAGATGTGGATGCAGTTAGATCTTCAGAGCAAGTAGCTGATCTCTATCTATCTTACTCTCATGATCTACCAGTTTTTCTCCCTAAAACTAGAGAGTTTTTTGAAAAAAATCTAGTTGAAACAGGCTCAATTAAAGTCTCTCATAAACCTAGAGATCGTTATAATCTGGCGTTCTCAACGGTTAAGATTTTAAAGGTCTTACGTCCTTGTGACTGGGTGGGTGACCTAAGGACTCATAAATATTTTGAAACAAAATCTATGGTTCCTAAATACTTTAATTATTTTGATTACACCCTAGCATGGGAAAAGTTTTTATATTATCAAAATGAGCACTATACCCATAGCTGGTTTGAGGAATTGAGATTATAATTGGAGTGCCTGTTGCCGAACGATCAGACCAGAGGTTTCAATTTTTTGACCCACGCGCCGACTGCCGACGCCACGTGCCTCCTTCTGCCGGCGCATGAGACCTTTTTTCGGCAGCCTTTTACGACGCGGATTCTTGTAGAGTGGCCGACTCTCTCTCCTCTTGCCATCTATAGTGGACTTAAGCTGGTTGGTTGAGTTTTTCACAACCCTTTGTTAACACTGTTACAATTCGTTTGGCCTTGTGATGCAACAGCTGCACTAATTTGTTTCTTTTTTCTGCCTTTACTCCTTATTTAGACCACAATATGTTGTCTCGAATTACTCTGCCAAATTTTTGATCCTATTATATTATCCTTGTTAATATTTCCTTGGATATTATTTACTCCTTGGTGCACTGCACTGTGCTCTAGTTGCTATTATTGGTTGTTGTTGCCCAATGGCCTTGTGCCTTGTGGCCTCTTATGTTAGGTGTTTGGCTTGTTATTTGCTGCTGCTTGTCAGCTTGTCATGGCTTTGGACTGTTGATTCTTTTTTTGTGCTCCTTATTTAAACCTTGTCGCTCCTGTCTTATGGCCTTACCTGCTCGTCTGCCTCTACTAGTTTCTGATGGTTTCCTTCCCTTGCTACTTCGTACTTCCGCTGCTTAAGTTGTTTTTTGGTGCAGCTATTGTTGCTGCCATTGCCTGGGTTGGGCTGATTCTTCCCTGCTTCCCTTCTCATTTGTTGTGCATGTGTCAGCTTCTCTGCTTTGCTGCTGGCTGCACTTCTTTAATCCATGCTAATGTTATTGGTATGAGGTTGCCCTTGTTATGCTGTTTTGGCAGCCACAATTATTGCTGCTTTGACTCTGCCCCCTTGTGGCCTAATAAACATTCATCTAAGCCTTCATTCCTACCCACTTGTAGTCCATTCCTTAAGGGTCAAACTTATCCAATTCTTAACCAGTACCACTTATCAATTGGGCCAATAGTTTCCCGTGGTTTACTAGAATAATTATAGGCTTTCCTATATGGTGTGGATCTTCTTATTCATTAGGTTCACGTCCAACCCTCAATACACTGGGTTACACGTGAGAGGGAGATGATTGTTAGAGTATTTAGAAGAGTTGGTTACTCAACATTATATCCCTTGTTGATCCGACACTTCTTTGAGGGGCAGTCTCTTCCAAATGCACTTTAATGCCCTTTAGCTAAAGTTGCATTTGAGGGGGAGTTTTATGCTCTCAGGTTATATCCCTTGTTGATGTCCTTCCAACACTCATTGTTGATGTTTCTTCCAACATGGGATTTCCCGTCATGCTAGTTTGCACTCTTCCAAATACTCTTTAGCTCCACTCTCTCGTGTGATTGATTCATTGTGTTTCTAGTAGTCTTCCTTGTTTGGAGCTGCTTCTCTATTTTACTGGTACGGGTTACTCTTATGGTCGGTTCTATAGCTTTAGTTGGGATGTAACTATGTTGTTGGATTCGTCTGATATGGGATGGCTCGGCTTTCTGCCATTTTGGTTGGTTTTTCGGCTTCCATGTGTTCCACCCTCTTCACGTGCCTTGTTGTTTCTCATGTGTTGGCCGATAGTTGCTACTGTTCTGCTGCTCAATTGAGAGTCCCCATGCTGTCTAGCTGGGTTTCATGAGCTGCACATGGTCTGACCTTGGCCTCTTAGGTTGCATATGGGCTAATTGTTTCTGATTTCTGCACATCTCCCCACTTCCTTGTGGCTGATTGTTGGACTTTAGTTAGCAACTCATTTGCTATTTTCCAGCAAATGCCAGCTACTTTGTTGCTTAGTCCACGCCACATGGACTGTTTTAATCATGAGCTACTGCTACCACCCACCACCCACTTTATTGCTCCATTTGTGCAAGTTTCAAAGTTGGTTTTTGTGACCGTGCTGTTACTAGTTCTGTTGCTGGTTTGCCTCGGTTGTTGACTGGGCGTGCTTCTTCTTGGCATCTTGCTGCTCTTTGTCTCTTTCTCGGTGCTGCTGCTCATGCTTTGCTGTTGTTGCAACTGGTGCTTTTCTGCAGCGGCTGGGGATGCTTATTGTGGGTGCCTTTGTTTGCTCTGTTTGTTACTTCTGCTGCGCAATGTTGACGCCATGTTGTGCTTGTTGCTATTTTGTTTGCAGCCAGCTGAAGCTGTTGCTTCAAGTTGGGTATGCGAGACATTTATACACCAACTTGAGGGGAGTGTTAGTAATGCAGCACCCATAACATGCAGATGTTAGTGATGTTAGTAGCATAACATGCTTTCGGCTTAAACATTTCATATTTCCCTCTTTTTCCTTCTAGAGTTAGGCTAACATTTATGTATAAATATAGCTACTTGTTTTATGAAAATTATATAACACAGAACTGTAGATATTCGATATGAGAAGTCTTCCTACATCAGTCTCTCTCTTTCTACTTTTTTCTACAGTTACAAAATACCATTTTATACACAACACGGGAGGGAGTGTCTTCAATTATACAAAATGACACCGATATCTCACGCAAGAACGTGAGGTGTCCCTCACCTCCCTTTTTGCCTTATTATAGTTATGGTTCTTATTGTTATATTTCTCAACTGTTGCTTTTCTTGAATAGTTATAATATCTGGAATGTAAAATTTTTGCATCTGTGATGGCATGATTTAGTTTTTGCATATAATATTTTTTTTTTGGAATCATATTGCTCTTTAATATATAGCAGGTTGGTGAAGGACTTGGATTTCCTTCAAAATGCAGAAGGATCTGGATTAGCACCATTTGACTGTTGGATCTGTTTACGAGGCATTAAGACAATAGCCTTGCGTGTTGAGAAGCAACATGTGCTATTCTGCCCTGATGTGTCCTTTTAGGCTTCTAAGTTCTAATAAATAAGTAGTATACTACTTATAATAAATAAATAAATGGTATAATTACATTGATATTATATGACAACCTGAATTTTTAGAAATTATTTAAATAAAAATTTAATAAATAAAATTCTTATTGTAAGATGTTTTGAGTTTGAGTATGTGTATATATGTGTTATATATTGTGAAATATGTGATTTGGTGTGAAGAGAATTATATATTCATGTATTGGGAAAAAGTGATTTAATAGTTAATTAAAACTATTGAAGAAATTAAATAAAATTGTTATGAAAAACAAATTAACTGAGCAACATTAGTTAATTTGATTAAGTTAAAATTATATTATGAGATAATATAATTTGATTATTATTGTGACGATGGAAATTGTTATGAATTTCGGGTTTACGCTTAACGATGCACATTTTGCAGACTGTGCCCTAATTCTTTGGGGCTCGGTGACCTCTTGGGTGCACCTTTGTTTCAAGGCTTAATTGGGCGTAGTTGCGCTCATGGTGTGTCAGGTGTGACTGTTTTGACCTTATGTAGTAAAACAACTATAACCTTTTCATTCGAACTCTGATTGAGGCAATTCAGAATGACTTAGAAAGATAAAGAGTAGACCTACAACTTTTGTTCTTTAAGTTTTTCAATTTGAGGTTGTTAAAAGTGGTCAAAATGGCCATTTGTGGGACTGATATGTATTCGGAGGCAATCGGAGGGCGTCGGGCATACACGTATGCAAGTGAAGTGCTTCTGACGTTAAAAGATGTTGTTCTAAGTTATAAAACATGAATATTAGAAAATATAATGCTGCTTAACATTAGGGCTGAGCATTCGGTTATAACCGAACCGAACAAGCTATTCGGTTATAACTTAAAACCGAAATTCACCATTTTCAAGTATCCGAACAACAACCCGAAATATAAGGTAATCGAAAAACCGAATTTGTTACTCGGTTATTCGGTTAATAACCGAAACTGAGTCAACAAAAAAAGAGTGTTTAATCCAAAAGTAAAAATTCAGGAAAAATTTTGCATATAATACAACACATTAAATATATCAACAGATTAAGGGATTTAAGGTAGAAGCCAAAGATAAAAAATATGACAGAAAAATAAGGGGCTAAAAGAGGGTACATATTCTCCATAATGATTAGCAGGGGCTGAGCAAACTGAATGTATAAAATCTTTGCCTAAATATCGCCTTGAAGTGAACAAAGAAAAGAGTGTTTATATATGAAGTGGACTGAGGCAAACCACATAATGCAGGGAGCTCGGTCGCGTAAAAGCATCGGCATCACCTTGATCTAATTTCCGGCGGTGGCTACCTCTTCCTCTTCTCCTTTCTCTACTTTCTGATGGAGGTAAAAATTGGTTATGGGGTTTGGTTACGATTTTCAGATCTAGGACTAAGAGTGAGAGAAGAGAAATCAGTGTGTGAGAGAAGAGAGGTGAGAGAGAGATGACTGAGAGATGAGAGATCTGAAATTGAAAGAGTATAAGAGTCTGAGAGATAGAGACGTGAGAGGTGAGAGAGACTGTGTTTAGATCTGAGAATTGAAACTCTGTTTAGAGACATGAGAGGTGAGAGAGACTATGTTTAGACTGTGGTTGGAGGTGAGAGAGATAGAGACGTTAGAGGTGAGAGAGATGATATTGATAGATCTGAGAATTGAGAGTCTTTGAGACTGTGTTTAAGTGTTTTAACTTTTTAAGACTTTTTTTTATTTCTTATTCGGTTATTCGGTTAACCGAATAACAAAATTTTAAAAACCAAACCCGAACCCGAAAAGTGGATATTAAATCGAATATAACCGAAATTAGAAAAAAAACCGAAAAACCGAAATAATTCGGTTAAAAAAATTCGGTTGTGTTCGGTAATTTAGTTTTATCTATTTTTTGCTCACTCCTACTTAACATTAATAAATGATATATTAGATAAGTTGTGTAAGCATACTAAACATACACAAGAGAGACAAATCAGGTGTGGACGAATGAACGTCGAAACACCGTGACAAGTGTTAATGAACATTGTTAGGAATAAGCATGTGAATGATATTCCTACTTATGTATGATTTGATTATGATATAAATGAATAAATATGCAAGTATGCTTGCATTAAGAAAAGCTGTAAAGTCCTTTGATAGATAATAGGAACATATGTACAAGGACTTAGAATGAATTGATCAAATATGTTAGGTTGATCTTACATAAGCAAAACAACTTTGTAAAGTCCTTGAAAATAAATGATGTACAAGGACTATAAATATAGAAAGATCAAGCTTGTTAGGTTGATCTTATAATGTAATAGATAGGCTTGTCTGATCGTCGAGAGCACCGCACTGTAAATCGTGAGTACGCCGGAGAGTCAAGGAAAACTCGAGAGCTATCAAGGCAGAATCGTAGTCTGTAAGATAGTAGATCTCAGAGTTCGTAGACTGTAAGGAGAGATGAGGAAGGATCGTAGTGTGTCGGGAAGAACATCCTCGAAGCCATAGTCTGCTGAGGATGTCATGTTCAGAATTATAGAGACATCCTGTCTACAAGCCAACCGAGCATCTGTCAAAGCCAAGTCAAAAATTGTAGACTACACTCGGAGTCGTAGAGTCTACTGATCAATTCAGAGGCAGAGATCGTAGTCGAGCAAGATCAGATGAAGACAACGAGTATAAAGATAGAAATCATAGAGTGTCAAGATTTGGTCTCGGAGTCGTAGTGTCTGCACAACCCAAGGCAGAATCGTAGAGTACAGAACTAAGACTTCAACAGATGTACTCACAACGCCAAGGCAGAATCGTAGAGCAAACACGATTCTCAACAAATGAGCATTCCCAGAATATCCAAAGTAATGAAGCCTCTAGTCTGAGTTGCAAAGATATATTCCACCTAAGGGAAACTAGAGAGCACTCAACGAATGACATGTAAGTTAACAGTAGATCTAAGCACCAACCTAATCAATATAAAGATTGAGTTGTGAAGCCATTCAAGATGAAGTCTTCCACAAGTTGATCAGAAGAAGACTTAAGTCAAAGAAACTGACTAAGAAAAGTCAGCAAATGCAGTAGCTGTCAAGTGAACTGAAAATAACAATCTTGGAAGTAACCAGGATTATAGTGTTTGCCAAACAAAGAAGGAACTGATGGAGTGTACACGAAGATACTGGTCAGCTTTTGAAGAACAAGACTAAAGTGATTAAGCACTGGGTCAGTCCATCGATGATAAGTGAACTGGAGATCACAAGAAGAAAGTGAGCTGGGCATGCCACAAATTTGAAGTGTCTTGCTATTTAAAAGATGCTAAAACAAGGAACAAGCCATCAGTGTCTGAGATCAGTCGAAGCAAACAAAAGAGTTGAAGCACTGCACAAGAGAAGGAAGAGGTGTTCTACATTGAGGATCCAAGGAACACTCTTCAGGATCGTAGTGTTGTCTCAACCGGTCGATGAGCAACATTCAACATGACACTACGATCAGGTCCAAGAATATGCATCAGAATCGTAGAGTTCGGCATCTAAAGATTGAAGCATTGGCAACGGTTTAATCTGAAGAGTGATATTTGAAAATGGCTTATTGAGAGCATCGATGCAAAATGACAGATCCTGACGTTCTAATCAAGAAGTCAGAAAGGAGAAATAAAGAAGACTACCTGCCCGAGGCATCAAAGTGACATCTTTGACGGGGTAGGTGAAACAATAGACAGCAGTGTCAGAAAGATGAAAAAGGGGATGTCATGTCACATCTGTAGTCTACATCAAATAACTCGAGATCTGCGAGGCAATTCAAACTACTTTCAACGGCTCTATATTCCAATGGGAAGATTGGGAAGGAGTATATATCAGCTAGAGCTTCAAAGATCAAAAGAAGCTGACGTTGAAAAAGTTGTTGAGGTTGGAGAGATGGTGGACTGATCAAAATAACGTAAAATAGTGAGTGACCAATGAAGGTCCGAAAGCTCACTCTACGATACACCAAGAATACTTGGAGAAAAACAGAGTAAGAAGTAGAAGTGAGAGTTCTACTACAAGAAGAGTGTTCTGAACTGCCAAGAGAAAGAAGAGAATCAATGTCATCTTGATGTCTATCATGGGAAGACTCTAAGTACCAGAGAGAAGAGCTTACAGTCATCTTAGCCAGTCCATCATGAAAAGGCATCAACTATCAAGGAAGAAGATCACCAACGTCATAATGATGTCAAGCATGAGAAAGTTTCTAAGTACCTAACATAAGAGCCTACAGTCATCTTAGAAACTCATCATGTGCAGCCATCAAGTGTGACGCCCCCAAAATAGGTATACATCACCCATTTTGAGTCGCCAAATACATGGTACAAAATTCAAATATAACTTAATTATACAACGGTCGTGTAAAATACGACAAAACATAATCTAAGAGTTTAATAAGAATATTGTCATCTAGACAATATCCACACTCAATGGAGTCCTCATTACATTTATTGTCACACTATTTAACAGAATAGTGAGGACTACTAATGCTATCATCTGGACCGTCACTCCGTTCCCGACTAGTCTCTTGCTACGTTCTCATTTCACGAAGAGAACAAGTTGAAAGAAAAGGTGAGCTCAACTAGCCCAGTAAGAAATATTATGACTAAGATAATGCAGAATAAATTATCATTAGTCTTCAACAATGTTAAACTGATAAAATACAATAGACATCAAGTTTAACTGCAGTGGAATAAGCAATCCATTAGAAGAGTCAAGTAGAGCATGATATCTACTATCTTCTATGATTTAAAATGTTTTCATCAATTTTGATCCCTGAGACTCAGCTTAATAAATAAACCACATCATCGAATCATCCCTGCACTACGGGCCAAGGATATTCATTAAATCATCAATGGTCATGACTATACCGAATAATCCCTGGTCATAATCATAGCAAAAATTGTCCATCAATGCACTACAGGCCAATGAGGACTTTTACCACATCATTTATAACATTACAGTTCATGATTATACCGAACGATCCCTGGTCATAATCATACCAAGTCCATCTATGCACGTAAGCTAAAGATGACTTTCATCACAATATAAGCATGAAGATGATGACAATGATATAAGCATTAATCAAACAAAAACAAGGATAAATATTAAAGACTTAAATTTATCCAAATATTATCAATCACTTAATAAACTCATAATCTAATATTATAACAATATTTTAATCACTTCTTAAACTTATAAACAATTTATTTCAATTGTTTACACTTTACCAAATAATGCATTTTAATCATTCAAAAATGCCATACTCATAAGATTTCATCACCAATGATCAAATTCCTCATCAAAAATCTGTATATACCCTATATAGGATTCCCAAGCCATAAAATCCTATTTTCCAATTTTGTTACTTCACATAACATATTTAATTCATTTACTCATAACTAGTTCATTTTCATGAAAAATACCAAATCGGCCCCAAAAATATTTCTTTTAAGGATTTAGCGTAATATGGTCCCATATTGAACATATATTTTTCTCGAATTTTTAAAATTCATTTACTATTTTCATATGGCCAAAACTGCCAAATATTTAGACATTTATCAAGAATTACACTTTTGTCCAAAAATTCTAAAATTTACAGGGTATACTCCTGTTATATACATGTACTCCCAATAAAAATTTCACCAATTTTGGAGTTAACCACAAAGAGTTATAAGGGTTTACTTTTAAAATAGTTTTTTTTCCATAAAACCCATAACTCTTAATCTATACATCCAAAAATCGCCATTTTTGGACACAATCTAGAAAACTCATCAAATTATCATTTCAAATTTTTCCGAGAATTTTGAGGGTCAAAGAAATTATGAAGCGCCTTACAGTAAAACCCCTTTGAATGAAAATACTATTCATATGAATACAAAGGATCATTCACCATGCATGCGGTAATCCACATGACGGAGTTATTCCAAATGAATAATAAAGAATGGAATAATGAAGAAGAATTCACCATGCATGCGATAAACCGCATGCATGACGAGTTATTCTCAGCGAATAATAAAGAATGGAACTGTGTCATGCGTAAAACCGCATGAGATAGGATATTCCAAGCGTAATAATAAAGAATAGAACTGGGTCATACGTAATCCGCATGCAGATAGGATATTCCAAATGAATAATAAAAATGGAATAACATAAAATTCACCATGCATCGATAAACCGCATGCAGATGAGTTATTCCAGCGAGAATAATAAAGAATGGAACCAGTCTCAAAGCGTAATCAAGATGAGATAGGATATTCTAGCGAGAATAATAAAGAATGGAATAACAAAGAATTCACCATGCATGCGATAGTATCGCATGCATGAGTTATTCCAATGAGAATAATAAAGAATGGAACTAGGTCAGCGTAATCCGCATTGCATGGGATATTCCAACAGAATAATAAAGAATGGAATAGAAAGAATTCACTATGCATGCGATGAAATCAAGATGAGATAGGTTATTCCAATGAGAATAATAAAGAATGGAATAATGTAAGAATTTCACCATGTATGCGGTACTTTGCATAGACAAAAGTTATTCCAACATAATAATAAAGAATGGAATAATGAAGTTCTCTTCATGAATACGAAAGAAATAATACCCTTACCTTAGAATAAAGTCGATACTAGAATAGAGAGGTAGCAGACTTTTCTTCTTCTTTCTCTCTATAATAATTGCTCTATAGCTTTAGTGAATTGGTGAGAAATGAAGAAAGAATGAGCTTCTATTTATATAAAAATATAGTTTCGATAATTGCATATTTTGGGGCTCGAAAAATTACAGTACAATACCTCCAACTTTTCTTTCATTTTTAATTTAGTCCTGCAAGTATTATCAAACTTGCACCACCTCCCCTAATAGTAAATAATGTGAATCAATAGTTCAATCATGTGAATCAATAGTTATAATCATGTGAAAATATGAATTACAATATAGTACCTCCATCTATACCTCCATTTTTAACTTAGTCATGCAAGTATTATCAATCTTGCACCAACTCCCCTAATAGTACAAGAATGTGATTCAATAGTACACACATGTGAACAAATAGTTATATAATCATGCGAATTAGTAGCAATTAATTGCTCATTTATCCGATTAATTACGCGTTTTATCAATATAACCCCAAGACATCAATTATCATCGGAATAGATGTTGATTTCCACTAACACTAATAATTCCAACACAATAGAACTATCAATTTTATCTTTAATCAACACGAACTTATTCATCATTAATATTATAACTCACAATATTTAACAACCAGGTCGTTCCCAGGAAAGAGGGGGCTTTTCGATAAGGATTTCTCCTTATTGGTAGCGCAATTAGATGACCAAACCTCTCTCGATGTAACTTTTAGACATTGTAAATATTGCAATTTAATAATATGAATAACTTTGTCGTCTCAATTATTGATTTAATAATATATCACATTATACAGATGATATTGTGACAATAATCGAATCAATAATATGAGAGATATGATGCAGCAATTAATGTAGCAATAATTGAGTATAACTGAGTGACTTCTCACGTAAGCATCAATAACCAATACTGGTGGTGCTACTTTAACCACCGCGCCAGACATCGTACTTTTACTTACTAGGGTAGTTCAACAGTTTTAACGGTAACACTTTCGTCATTATTTTTAATAAAAGATAACTCTGTCGTTTTCTTACTACGACAATACTTCCATTGTGGGGTCCACCAATGATTGTGCCATTGTACGAATATTTCCTATTAAAACGAATATTCCCCGACCAATCGAATATTATATAACCACTTGCTTACTTTGCAAAATTTGTAAATATTACCCATAACTATAACATTATATAAAATCCACACCATAATATTCAAAAAAATATTTCGAGAAATTTAAATCTTTATTCATAAAATTTGGGGTCTCACATCAAGTATCAAGAAGAATGATCTTCACTGCAGTTCAACAAGGGATCATCAGAAGAGGTTGAGTGTCTTAAGAAGCTGAGCATCATGCAACACTCAATTGCACCTCAAGGATGATCACGTCAAGCTGCTAAGCATTCAGAGATGAAGAGCTTAACGGACATCTTAACAGCAAGGCACCACCACCACCACCACCACCACCAACAACTATCAACAAGAAGCCAGGGCCAGAGGGGTCCTTGTCCAGAGGGACTAAATGAAGTTCCAAGCCTGCTGGGATTGAAGAGTTCCTAGGGAACTAGAGGAGTTCCAAGGCTGCTGGCCTTAAAGAGTTCTAAGTGAACTAAAGTTCCAAGGCTGCTGGCCTTGAAGGAATCTTAGTGATTCAGGGTGCTGCCATTCTTTAGTGGAAATCCTGCTAGTTGAAAGTAGAAGAGTGGATTAGGAGCTTGAGTCTCTGAACCACTTAAAATCTCTTGTGTCATTTACCTTATGTCATTTACATTATGTACCTAACTGCTATAACTGCTATGTATATATTAACTACTTACAACTTAACTAACTCTAAGAACAATGAATGTATGATTATGAATATATCGATGAAGGGGATCTTTTACTTATTCCGCTGTGCTTGAAAAGATTCTTATGTTTGTCATATGCTAATTCATTAGCAACACAAATTAAAAGAGAAAAGTATTTAAAAATTAAAAGGATCTATTCAACCCCCCCTTCTAAATCTATTATGTGCCTACTAGAAACTAACAATTGGTATCAGAGCAGGTTCTCATGCTATATTCAAAAGCTAATCGCTTTGAGTCTGATCCTAGGCATAAACATTGTTCTAAACTTAGTTTAGTAGTAAGTCACTTGTAAGTACATATGAGCTCACACGTTGGAAATATTGTGTACAGGTAAATGTGTATATACACCTGAAGCTGCTCATATTGGTCCATGTTCTTAAATGTTATAGCAACAATGTGACACCCCCAAAATAGGTATACATCACCCATCTTTGAGTCGCCAAATACATGGTATAAAATTCAAATACAACTTAATAATACAACTGTCGTGTAAAATACGACAAACTACAAATTGTGAGTTTTAATACGACTACTGTCTTCTAGACAATATCCACTCTCAGAATAAGTTCTCATTACATTTATTGTCACACTATTTAACAGAATAGTGAGGACTACTAATACTATCATCTGGTCCATCACTCCGTTCCCCGACTCGTCCCAGCTATATTCTCATTTCCTGAAGAAAACAGTGAAAGAAAGGGTGAGCTCAACTAGCCCAGTAAGAAATATTATGACAAAGATAATGCAGAATAAATTATCATTAGTCTACAACAATATTAAAGCGATAAAATACAATAGACATCAAGTTCTGCAATGAACAAGCAATCCATTAAAAGAGTCAAGTAGAGAATAAAATCTACTATCTTTTATGATTTAAAAGGTTTTCATCACTTTTATCATTTGAGACTCGAACTTAATAAATAATCCACATCATCGAATCACCCCCACACACTACGGCCGAGGATATTCTTTAGTATCACGACCACAAATTATCCATGCACTACGGGCCAAAGACATTCGTGTATTCATCAATGGTCATGATCATGCCAACAACGCACAGACAGGATATTCCAACAGAATAATAAAGACCCCAACTTTTATGAATAAAGATGATTTTTCTATAATTATCATTTTTAAATATTATGGAATATCCTGTCTGTGCATTTTTCTATAAGAATTCAATAAAACAAGTTCACGAATTAATTTATCCAGGAACTAATAACGTCCAAATTGTCAACATGATACTTCTTTGTAGAGTAAAATTCAAGAATGCTCAGAAGAATATTTCCATGAAAAGATCTTTGGATGAAGCGCAAATATCAAGGATATTCCACTAATTTCATGGAGTATATAAGTCAAAACTTTAATCAATCGAGTATAATAAGGAATGGAATAACAAAAGAAATCACCAAGCATGCGGTGAGCCGCACGGGTAGGTTATTCAATGAGAATAATAAAGGCGGAACCAGTCGTGCCAGAAAAGCATGCAGAACATGATATTCCAGCGTAATAATAATAAAGACGGAACCGGTCCCGGCGTAAAGCGCATGACATAAGATATTCTAACAGAATAATAAAGAGCGGAACCAAGTCCGGCATAAAAACGCATGAACATGATATTCAGCGAGAATAATAAAAAAGCGGTACCGGTCCGGCATAAAAACGCATGTGCACGCAGGATGTTCCAGCCAAGAATAATAAAGAATGGAATAACAAAAGAATTTCACCATGTATGCGAGATTTATGTAGAGCAAAGTTATTCCAACATAATAATAAAGAATGGAATAACGAAGTTCTCTTCACGAAGACAAAAGAAAGAAATAATAACCCTTACCTCGGAAGAAAGCGGATATTGGAATAGTGAAGCAAAGCTTCTCTTCTTATATAGATTTTCTCTACAATTTCTCTCTATAATAATTGCTCTATAGCTTTAGTGAATTGGTGAGAAATGAAGGAAGAATGAGCTTCTATTTATAGAAAAATATAGTTTCAATAATTACACGTTTTGGGGCTCAAAAAATTACAGTACAATACCTTCAACTTTTCCTTTATTTTTAATTTAGTCATGCAAGTATTATCAAACTTGCACCACCTCCCCTAATAGTAAATAATGTGATTTAATAGTAAATCATGTGAATCAATAGTTCTAGACATGTAAAAATACGAATTACTGCATAGTACCTCCATCTATACCTCCATTTTTAACTTAGTCATGCAAGTATTATCAATCTTGCACCAACTCCACTAATAGTAACAAGAATGTGAAACAATAGTATACACATGTGAACAAATAGTTATAATCATATGAAATAATAGCAATCAATTGCTCATTTATCCGGTTAAATACCCGATTGGTCAATATAACCTCCAGACATCAATTATTATCGAAATAAATGTTGATTTTCACTAACACAAATAATTTCAACACAATGAAACCATTTTTATCAACAATATAAATTTTAAAATTTCAAAGTTTGACTTTTCCCGAAAAAGTCAACTGTTGACTTTTTGACCAAAAAGTTAATCCCGGAAAATTTTATGTTTATAGACTATTTTTACTAATTTTATCGTTCCGGACTCAAATATCACATCCGCGTCTCCAAATTCAACTCCGAATAACATTCATCATTAATATTATAACTCACAATATTTATCAACCAAGTCGTTCCCAGGAAAGAGGGGGATTTCCAATAAGGATTTCTCCCTATGGGCGCGTAATTAGGTGACCAAACCTCTCCTTGACAGAACTTCTAGACATTGTAAATATTGCAATTTAATAATATAAAAAACTTTGTCGTCTCAAATATTGATTTAATAAAATAACATATTATGCATATGATACTGTGACGATAATCGAATCAATAATATGAGAGATATGATCAAGAATTATCTTTGTAGTAATAATTGAGTATAACCGAGTGACTTCTCACGTAAGCATCAATAATCAATACCGTGTGCTACTATGCAACCACGCGTATTACTGTACTTTTACTACCGGGTAGTTCAACAGTTTTAACTGTAAAACTTCCGTCGTTATTTTCATAAAAAATATTTTTGTCATTTTCTCAATCCGATAATAATTCCGTTGTGGGGTCCACCAATGATTGTGCCATCGTATGAATATTCCTTGTTAAAACGAATATTTCCCGACCAATCGAATATTATAAAACAACTTGCGTACTTTGCAAAATTTGTAAATACTACCCACAACTATAACATTATATCAAATTTATTCTATAATATTCAAAAATGATATTTATAGAAAAATCATCTTTATTAAAAAGTTGGGGTCTTACAACCTCCCCTTCTTATGAAATTTCACCCTCGAAATTAGGGTACGTACCTGGTATGTCAAAAATGTGAGGATATCTTGACTTCATCTCAGATTCTAACTTCCATGTCATTTCTTCCACGTCGTGGTTTCTCCACAAAACTTTGACTTGAGGTATAACCTTGGAGCGTAGAATATGATCCTTCTTATCCAAGATTTTAACAGGTAACTCTTCATATGTTAAATCTTCCTCTATCACGTCCGGTTCTAATTTAATAATGTGGTTCGGGTCTTCCACATATTTACGTAACATGGATATGTGAAAACGTTATGAACACGAGACATACTTGGCGGTAAAGCGAGTCTATACGCCACAGTTCCTACTCGATCGAGGATTAAAAATGGGCCAATGAATCGAGGATTGAGCTTTCCTCTCTTTCCAAATCTCGTAACTCCTTTCCATGGAGAAACACGTAACAACACATGATCTCCAATATCGAATTCCACGTCCTTTCGATGAAGATCAGCATAACTCTTTTGTCGATCTTGTGAGGTTTTTATACGTTGTCGGATTGTTTGAATCTTTTCCATAGTCATACGTACCAAATCCGGTCCCAACAACGTTGCTTCACCCACCTCATCCCAACATACTGGAGAACAACACTTTCTTCCATACAACGCCTCGAATGGAGCCATGCCAATACTTGCTTGATAACTATTGTTGTAGGAAAACTCCACCAATGGTAAGAACTTATCCCAACTTCCCTTGAAGTCAAGGACACAGAGTCTTAATAAATCTTCAAGAGTTTGAATAGTCCTCTCTGATTGTCCGTCCGTCTAAGGATGATATGCCGAACTAAATCGTAAATCTGTGCCCATAGCTTTTTGCAAACTAACCCAAAATCTTGAAGTGAATCTTGGGTCTCGATCAGAAACTATGGATACTGTCATACCATGCAATCTTAGAATCCCGTTTATATACATACTAGCAAGACGTTCAAGTGTATAAGTTTCTCGTATCGGTAAGAAATGAGCAGACTTGGTCAATCTATCAACAATGACCCAAATCGCATCTATGCCTTGAGAAACCTTGGGAAGACCAGTAACGAAATCTATGGTAACGTGCTCCCACTTCCATTCTGGAATTTCAAGTGGTTGCAATGGACCTTTTGGCACTTGATGCTCCGCCTTGACTCGTTGACAAGTTAGACACCTTGAGATAAACCCCGCTATCTCTCTCTTCATATTGCTCCACCAAAATGTATGTCGAAGGTCACGATACATTTTGGTACTCCTAGGATGGATTGCAAACGGTGTGTTGTGCGCCTCCATCATAATTTTATACTTTAACTCAGGGTCGTTAGGAACTTAAAGTCTGGAGTTGACTCGAAGTATTCCTTCTTCATCGATTCTTGCTTCCGGCATAGCACCTTCTTGCACTTTCTTTCTTATACGCATCAGCTCCAGGTTTGTAGCTTGATCAACTTTAACCTTATCAATTAAAGTCGATTCTACTAGTATATTCGCCATAATCACGTGGGTCCCTGGAGTCTTTATCTCTATCTCCATCCTTTACAAGTCATACAAAATGGGCCTTTGCGTTGACAATATCGCACTTCATGCCAAGATATGATCTTCTACTTAATCGTCACTACCACGTTCACTTTTCCAGGATGGTATTGGATGGTATGATCATAATCTTTCAGCAGTTCAAGCCAACGTCATTGTCGCATGTTGAGTTCCTTTTGAGTGAAGAAATATTTGAGGCTTTTATGATCCGTAAAGATCTCCACTTTCTCCCCATACAAATAATGCCTCCAAATCTTTCTTGTAAAAAGCGACTTCACGCTAACTCTAGATCATGAGTAGGATAATTCCTCTCATATTCTTTGAGTTGTCGTGAGGCATAAAGCTATGACTTTCCCATGTTGCATGAGAACACAACCTAACCCTTTGCCGAAGAAGCATCTTTGTAGATGACAAATCCCTCGATCCAGATGGTATTGTCGAGCAGTCTTGAAATGAGTCTCTCTTGAGTTCTTGAAAACTCTTCTCACATTCCTCACTCCAACCGAATTTTGTATTTCTTTTCGAGTCAGCTGAGTTAATGGAGTAGCGATTCAAGAAAATCCTTCCACGAATCTCTGATAATAACCAGCTAAGCCGAGAAAGCTACGTTTCTTGGTCATCGATTTGGGTTGCTCCCGACTTTGAATAGCTTCAATCTTTCTTTGGGTTAAGCAGATATTCCATGACTTGATACTACGTGCCCAAGGAATGCTACTCCTCAAGCGAACTTCGCATTTCTTCAACTTGGCATAAAGCTTATATTCACGAAGCTTTTTGAGTATCAGCCTCAAGTGTTGCTCATGATCTTCACGGCTTTTGGAATAATTAAGGATGTCATCAATAAAGACGAGCACAAAGTGATCCAAATATTTCTTGAATACTCGGTTCATCATATCCATGAAGGCAGCATGAGCATTAGTCAATCCAAAAGACATGACTAGGAATTCATAATACCCATACCGAGTTTTGAAAGCCGTCTTTGGAATGTCATCGGTTCTAATCTTCAATTGGTGATAACCGGAACGAAGAGCAATCTTTGAAAAAAATTTGGCTCAGTATGGGTCAAACAACGACTCATCAATACGTGGCAATGGGTACTTATTTTTGATGGTGACATGGTTCAACTCCCGATAATGAATACAAAGTCGCATACTCCCATCTTTCTTTTTCACGAATAGAACTGGAGCACCCCAAGGAGAAGTACTAGGACGAATGAAACCGATGTCTAACAATTCCTGCAGTTGGGTTTTTAACTCCTGAAGTTCAATAGGACCCATTCGATATGGGGCTTTGAAAATAGGTTTTGTACCGAGTTCAAGGTCGATACAAAATTCCATTTCACGCTCTGGGGGTAGGCCAGAAAGTTCTTCAGGGAATACGTCAGGAAAGTCATTAACAATAGAAATATCATTCAAAATTGATTTATTTTTATTTAGATCCGTGACATGAGCTAAGAAAGCTTGACATCCATTTTTCAATAAACAAATAGCTTTATGGCTTGATATGACAGTGATTGATTTTAGTAGTTTGGTTGCTTGAATTCGCATAATTGGTTGGTTAGGAATATGAAAGCTAACAACCTTACAAAAATAATCAATTTTTGCATGATGAGTAGTTAACCAATCAATCCCTAGAATTACGTCAAATGCAAGTATTTTCAATGAAATAAGATCGACAGGTAATTTGAGGGTACCGATTTGAACTAAACAAGATTTATAAACAGTGGATGTAATGAAGGTTTCTCCCAATGGAGTTTCAACAGATAAGTCAAAGTCCAATTTCTCCGGAGTCAAATTTAAACGTTGAGCGCAAGTAGGAGAAATAAAAGAATGGGTAGAACCGGTATCAAAAATAAGGTATAGACTTCGCTAGAGTTTATGATAAGCTTAACCATGATGACCTCGTTCGGGTTCCTTGCTTTACGGGAGGTCACAACAAACGCTCTCCACAGACTATAGGCTTTGACTTTTTACGGGAATGACCTTTGGTGCCTCTATCCTAGTTGAACTTGTCTTCGGTGAACGACAAAATCAGGCTAGGTGACCTTCTCTTCCACAATTATAACATGCCTTGGACGACATCGCACAGTTTGGACTAATGTGTCCCTCCCCTCCACATTTGAAGCATATAATAGGTGGTCGTTCTCCTTCCTTCATGCTTGGTCTTTGGTCTTTGGCGTCTTTCCATCATTGTTGAATCTCCTCTTCTTGAAATGTCCATTCTTATTGTTTTGGCCCTGATTACCACTGAATTGGTTACCATTTCTGGCATGCTGATTCCCTCCACGCTTGTTGTCACCGCTTCGATGACTGCTCTCACTAGTATTATTATTTTGTCGGCTGCTCTCTTTTGGTTGGGTTGACTCGTTATCGCGTTCCGATAACTAAGCCCTATTAACAACATCTGAATACAAACACAATTTATGAGAGATAAGATATTGACGTATCTCGGGTTTTAAACCTCTTAGAAATATTTGCGTCATTCTCTCCTCATTATCAACCAAATAGGACGCAAACCGGGACAACTCGGCAAACTTGGCTTCGTACTGCGACACGGTCATGTTGTTTTGCTCCAGTTTAATGAACTCTACCTCTTTCATGTGACCAATACTTTCGGAAAAGTACTTGTCGTTGAACAGTTCTTGGAACTTCTCCCAAGACATCTTCTTCAAGGGCGAGTTGAGTACGCTTTACTGATTCCCACCGAGAATCTGCCTCGCGCACCCGCCAACATGAAGGTCGCAAAAGGAACCTTTTGCTCCTCGGAGCAACCCAAGACATCAAATATCTTGTTGATCTGTTTTATCCACATCTCCGCCTTAAGTGGTTTTGGCTCTCCAAAAAACTCCGGTGGTCCCAGCTCCTTGAACTGTTTGGCGTTGACCGTTCGAGAGTTGCCAGTGTTTCCACCTGCATTTTGGACAGGAGTCGTTCTCGCCTGATGTTGCATGAATTTCATGAAGCCTCGGAACATTCCATCGTTCATCATTTGGCCAGTGTTGTTATTTGCATGAGGATTGTCGCCTTCCTGATGCACATTGTCCTAGTTATTGATCTGTGGAGACTCAACGGTCTCCTGCGCTCCATTGATGTTCTCAACATTCTCGGATGCCATTTTCAAATACTGCCACAAAACAAGGGTTAGTTAACATATCACATATTATCCCTATACTCTGACCGACCAATTAAATACCAAATAAACTTAGGTAGGTCATACTATGAAGGAATTCCCGCTCTCCCCTCCTAGTTCTTGTCTCACATCTTAGCCAGGGATCATATCCCTAAGCTTTGATACCAACTGTGACGCCCCCAAAATAGGTATATATCACCCATCTTGAGTCGCCAATACATGGTATAAAATTCAAATACAACTTAATAATACAACCGTCGTGTAAAATACGACAAAATACAAACTGTGAGTTTTAATACAAATACTGTCTTCTAGACAATATTCACTCTCAGAATAAGTCCTTATTACATTTATTGTAACACTATTTAACAGAATAGTGAGGACTACTAATACTATCATCTGGTCCATCACTCCGTTTCGAGTTCGGCTCGTCCCGTCCCATTTATATTCTCATTTCACGAAGAGAACGGTGAAAAAAAGGGTGAGCTCAACTAGCCCGAAGAAGAAATATTATGACTAAGATAATGCAGAATAAATTATCATTAGTCTACAATAATGTTAAACTGATAAAATACAATAGACATCAAGTTTAACTGCAGCGGAACAAGAAATCCATTAAAAGAGTCAAGTAGAGAATAAAATCTACTATCTTTTATGATTTAAAAGGTTTTCATCACTTTTATCACTTTTATCGCTGAGACTCAGCTTAATAAATAATCCACATCATCGAATCACCCCTGCACTACAGCCAAGGATATTCTTTAGTATCACGACCATAAATTATCCATGCACTACGGGCCAAGGACATTCGTGTATTCATCAATGGTCATGATCATGCCAACAACGTACAGACATGATATTCCAACAGAATAATAAAGACCCCAACTTTTATGAATAAAGATAATTTTTCTATAATTATCATTTTTGAATATTATGGAATATCCTGTCTGTGCATTTTTCTACAATTATCATTTTTGAATATTATTTCTCTATAATTATCATTTTTGAATATTGGGGTCTTTATTATTCTGTTTGAAAATCACATCGCATGCGTTTTTACGTCGGACCTAGTTTAAATCTTTATTATTACATTTGCTGAATATCACATGCTCATGCGTTTTCTGCCGGGACTGGTTAAAATCTTTATTATTACATTGGAATATATCATATCATGCGTTTTTCTGTGGGACACCGGTTCCGTCTATATTATTCTCATTGGAATAACTTTCGCTGTCATGCGGTTTACCGCATGCTTGGTGATTTCTTTTGTTATTCCATTCCTTATTATACTCAGTTGGTTAAAGTTTTGACTTCTATACTCCATGAAATTAGTGGAATATCCTTGATATTTGCGCTTCATCCAGTATCTTTTCATGGAAATATTCTTCTGAGCATTCTTGAATTTTACTCTACAAAAAAGTATCATGTTGACAATTTGGACGTTATTAGTTCCTGGATAAATTAATTAGTGAACTTGTTTTATTGAATTCTTATATCATTGTCATCATCCCCATGTTTATATTTTTTTTGAAAGTCATATGTGGCCTGTAGTGCATAGATGGACTTGGTATGATTATGACCAGGGATTATTCGGTATAATCATGACCGTAATGTTACAAATGATGTGATAAAAGTCCTCATTGGCCCGTAGTGCATTGATGGAAAGATGTTGGCATGATCATGACCAATGATGAATACACGAATATCCTTGGCCCGTAGTGCATGGATAATTTGTGGTCATGATACTAATGAATATCCTTGGCCGTAGTGCAGGGATGATGTGGATTATTTATTAAGCTGAGTCACAGCAATAAAAGTGATGAAAAACCTTTTAAATCGTAAAAGATAGTAGATTTTATTCTCTACTTGACTTTTTTAATGGATTGCTTGTTCCGCTGCAGTTAAACTTGATGTCTATTATATTTTATTAGTTTAACATTGTTGAAGACTAATGATAATTTAATTTGCATTATATTAGTCATAATATTTTTTACTGGGCTAGTTGAGCTCACCCTTTCTTTCACTGTTCTCTTCAGAAAATGAGAACGTAGCTAGGACTTGTCGGGGAACGGAGTGACGGTCCAGATGATAGTATTAGTAGTCCTCACTATTTTGTTAAATAGTGTGACAATAAATGTAATGAGGACTTATTCTGAGAGTGGATATTGTCTAGATGATAATTATAGAAAAACGCACAGACAGGATATTCCATAATATTCAAAAATAATAATTATAGAAAAATCATCTTTATTCATAAAAGTTGGGGTCTTTATTATTACATTTGGAATATCCATGCATGCATTTTACGTCGGACACAGTTCCATTCTTTATTATTCTCGTTGGAACATCCTCGCATGCGTTTTTTACAGGACCTAGTTCCGTCTTTATTATTCTGTTGGAACATCACATGCATGCGTTTTCATTTGGACCATGTTCGCATCTTTATTATTACATTGGAATGAATATCATGTACATGCGCTTTACGCTGGACGGTTCCGCTCTATATTATTCATTGGAATAACTTTGCTGCATGGCTTCTACCGCATGCTTGGTGATTTCTTTTGTTATTCCATTCCTTATTATACTCGGTTGGTTAAAGTTTTGACTTCTATACTCCATGAAATTAGTGGAATATCCTTGATATTTGCGCTTCATCCAAGATCTTTTCATGGAAATATTCTTACGAGCATTCTTGAATTTTACTCTACAAAGAAGTATCATGTTGACAATTTGGGACGTTATTATTTCTGGATAAATTAATTCGTTAACTTGTTTTATTGAATTCTTATATCATTGTCATCATCCTCATGTTTATATTTTTTTGAAAGTCATACATGGCACTGTAGTGCATAGATGGACTTGGTATGATTATGACGTGGATTATTGATTGTAATCATGACCGTAATGTTACAAATGATGTGGTAAAAGTCCTCATTGGCCTGTAGTGCATTGATGGACAGATGTTGGCATGATCATGACCATTGATGAATACACGAATATCCTTGGCCCGTAGTGCATAGATAATTTGTGGTCGTGATACTAATGAATATCCTTGGCAGTAAATGCGGGGATGATGTTGATTATTTATTGTCGAGTCCCAATGATAAAAGTGATGAAAAACCTTTTAAATCATAAAAGATAGTAGATTTTATTCTCTACTTGACTCTTTTAATGGATTGCTTGTTCCGCTGCAGTTAAACTTGATGTCTATTGTATTTTATCAGTTTAACATTGTTGAAGACTAATGATAATTTATTTTAAATTATATTAGTCATAATATTTCTTACTGGGCTAGTTGAGCTCACCCTTTCTTTCACTGTTCTCTTGTGAAATGAGAACGTAAATTTGGGACTAGTCGGGAAGCGGAGTGACGGTCCGGATGATAGTATTAGTAGTCCTCACTATTACATTAAATAGTCTGACAATAAATGTAATGAGGACTTATTCTGAGAGTGGATATTGTCTAGATGACAATATTTGTATTGAAACTTATAGCATATGTTTGTCGTATTTTACACGACAGTTGTATAATTAAGTATTTTATTGTATTTTGTACCATGTATTTGGCGACTCAAGATGGGTGATGTATACTTATTTTTGGGGCGTCACAGTTGGTATCAAAGCTTAGGGATATGATCCCTGGCTAAAATGTGAGACAAGAACTAGGAGGGGAGAGACGGGGAATTCCTTCGCTAGTATGACCTACCTAAGTTTATTTGGTATTTAATTGGTCGGTCAGAGTATAGGGATAATATGTGATATGTTAATTAACCCTTGTTTTGTGGCAGTATTTGAAAATGGCATCCGAGAATGTTGAGAACATCAATGGAGCGCAAGAGACCGTTGAGTCTCCACAGATCAATAACTAGGACAATGTGCATTAGGAAGGCGACAATCCTCATGCAAACAACAACACTGACCAAATGATGAACGATGGAATGTTCCGAGGCTTCATGCAACATCAGGCAAGAGCGACTCCTGTCCAAAATGCAAGTGGAAACACGGGCAACTCTCGGACGGTCACCGCCAAACAGTTCAAGGAGCTGGGACCACCGGAGTTTTTTGGAGAGCCAAAACCACTTAAGGCGGAGACGTGGATAAAATAGATTAACAAGATATTTGATGTCTTGGGTTGCTCAGGAGCAAAGGTTCCTTCGCCACTTTCATGTTGCAGGCAGGAGCTGACTTCTTGGTGGGAATCAGAAGCGTACCTAACCTGCGCAGCGAAGATGTCTTGGGAGAAGTTTCAAGAGCTGTTTCAACGACAAGTACTTTCCGAAAGTATTCATCACATGAAAGAGGTAGAGTTCATTAAATGAAGCAAAACAACATGACCGTGTGTCAGTAGACTGAAGCCAAGTTTGCCGAAATTTGTCGATTTACGTCCCATTTAGTTGATAATAAGGAGAGAATGACGCTAATGTTTCTAAGAGGTTTGAAACCCGAGATACGTCAATATCTTATCTCTCATAAACCGTGTTTGTATTCGAAGTTGTTAATAGGGCTCGATTATTGGGAGTAGCGATAATGAGTCAACCCAACCAAAAGAGAAGCGGTAAACAAAATGATAATACCTATGATACTTGATCATCGAGCGGTGACAATAAGCGTGGAGGAATCAACATGCGAAATGGTAACCACTACGTGGTAATCATGGCCAAAACAATAAGAATGGACATTTCAAGAAGAGGAGATTCAACAATGATGGAAAGACGTTAGCATCAGCACCTGTCGTTAAGGAAGGAGAACGACCACCTATCATATGCTTCAAATATGGAGGGAAGGGACACATCAGTCCAAACTGTGCGATGCCATCCAAAGCGTGTTACAATTGTGGAAGAGAAGGTCACCTAGTCCGATTTTGTCGTTCACCGAAGACAAGTCCAACTGGGAAGGAGGCACCAAAGGTCGTTCCAGAAAAGTCAAAACCGGTAGTGCGAGGGAGAGCGTTTGTTGTGATCTCCCAGAAAGCAAGGAACCCGAACGTGGTCATCACGGGTAAGCTTATCATAAACTCTAGCGAAGTCTATACCTTATTTGATACCGGTTCTACCCATTCTTTTATTTCTCCTAGCGCTCAACGTTTAAATTTGACTCCGGAGAAATTAGACTTTGACTTATCAGTTGAAACTCTGTTAGGAGAAACCTTCATTACATCCACTGTTTATAAGTCTTGTTTGGTTCAAATCGGTACCCTCACATTACCTATCGATCTTATTTCATTAAAAATACTTGCATTTGACATAATTCTAGGGATCGATTGGTTAACTACTCATCATTCAAAAATTGATTGTTTTCGTAAGGTTGTTAGCTTTCATATTCCTAACCAACCTATTATGCGAATTCAAGCATCTAAACCATTAAAATCAATCACTGTTATCTCAAGCCATAAAGCTATTCGTTTATTGAAAAACGGATGTCAAGCTCTTTTAGCTCATGTTACAGATTTAAACAAAAATACGTCAATTTTGAATGATATTTCTATTGTGAATGAATTTCCTGACGTATTCCCTGAAGAACTTCCTGGCCTACCCCCAGAGCGTGAAATTAAATTTTGTATCAACCTTGAACCCGATACAAAACCTATTTCCAAAGCCCCATATCGAATGGCTCGTATTAAACTTCAGGAGTTAAAGACCCAACTGTAGGAATTGTTAGATATAGGCTTTATTCATCCTAGTACTTCTCCTTGGGGTGCTCCTGTTCTATTCGTGAAGAAGAAAGATGGGAGTATGTGACTTTGTATTGATTATCGGGAGTTGAACCATGTCACCATAAAAAATAAGTACCCATTGCCACGTATTGATGACCTGTTTGACCAGTTACAAGGAGTCAAATTCTTTTCAAAGATTGATCTTCGTTCCGGTTATCACCAATTGAAGATTAGAACCGATGACATTCCAAAGACGGCTTTCATAACTCGGTACGGGCATTATGAATTCATACTCATGTCTTTTGGATTGACTAATGCTCCTGCTACCTTCATGGATATGATGAACCGAGTATTCAAGGAATATTTGGATCACTTTGTGGTCGTCTTTATTGATGACATCCTTATTTATTCCAAAAGCCGTGAAGATCATGAGCAACACTTGAGGCTGATACTCCAAAAAACTTCGTGAATATAAGCTTTATGCCAAGTTAAAGAAATCGCGAGTTCGGCTTGAGGAAGTAGCATTCCTTGGGCACGTAATATCAAGTCATGCAATATCATTGACCCAAAGAAAGATTGAAGCTATTTAAAGTGGGAGCAACCCAAATCGATGACCAAATCACGTAGCTTTCTGGCTTTAATTGGTTATTATCGGAGATTCGTGGAAGGATTTTCTCAAATCATTTGCTCCATTAACTCAAATTGACTTCGGAAAGATACAAAATTCGGTTGGAGTGAGGAATGTGAGAAGAGTTTTCAAGAACTCAAGAGGAGACTCATTTTAGCTTTTATTCGATAATACCATCCGGATCGGAGGATTTGTCATCTACGATGATGCTTGAAGCAAAGGGTTAGGTTGTGTTCTCATGCAACATGGGAAAGTCAGCTTTATGTCTCACGACAACTCAAAGAATATGAGAGGAATTATCCTACTCATGATCTAGAGAGGCAAAAGCGATCATTTTTGCACTAAAGATTTGGAGGCATTATTTGTATGGGGAGAAAGTGGAGATCTTTATGGATCATAAAAGCCTCAAATATTTTTTCACTCAAAAGGAACTCAACATGCGACATCGACGTTGGCTTGAACTATTGAAAGATTATGATCATACCATCCAATACCATCCTGGAAAAGCGAACGTGGTAGCTGACGCATTAAGTAGAAGATCATATGTGGGTACGAGTGCGATATTGTCAACGCAAAGGCCCATTTTGTATGACTTGCAAAGGATGGAGATAGAGATAAAGACTCCAGGGACCCACGTGATGATGAAGAATATACGAGTAGAACCGACTTTAATCGATAAGGTTAAAGCTACTCAAGCTACAGACCTGGAGCTGATGCGTATGAGAAAGAAAGTGCAAGAAGGTGCTATGCCGGAAGCAAGAATCGATGAAGAAGGAATACTTCGAGTTAACTCTAAACTTTTTGTTCCTAACGACCCTGAGTTAAAGTATAAAATCATGATGGAGGCGCACAACACACCGTTTGTAATCCATCCTGGGAGTACCAAAATGTATTGTGATCTTCGACATACATTTTGGTGGAGCAATATGAAGAGAGAGATAGCGGGGTTTATCTCAATGTGTCTAACTTGTCAACGAGTCAAGGCGGAGCATCAAGTGCCAAAAGGTCAATTGCAACCACTTGAAATTCCATAATCGAAGTGGGAGCACATTACCATTGATTTCGTTACTGGTCTTCCCAAGGTTTCTAAGGGCATAAATGCGATTTGGGTCATTGTTAATAGATTGACCAAGTTTGCCCATTTCTTACCGATACGAGAAACTTATACACTTGAACGTCTTGCTAGTATGTATATAAACAAGATTGTAAGATTGCATGGTATGCCAGTATCCATAGTTTCTGATCAAGACCCAAGATTCACTTCAAGATTTTGGGTTAGTTTGCAAAAAGCTACGGGCACAGATTTATGATTTAGTTCGGCATATCATCCTTAGACGGATGGACAATTAGAGAGGACTATTCAAACTCTTAAAGATTTATTAAGACTCTGCGTCCTTGACTTCAAGGGAAGTTGGGACAAGTTCTTACCATTGGTGGAGTTTTCCTACAACAACAGTTATCAAGCAAGTATTGACATGGCTCCATTCGAGGCGTTGAATGGAAGAAAGTGTCGTTCTTCAGTATGTTGGGATGAGGTGGGTGAAGCAATGTTGTTGGGATCGGATTTGGTACGTATGACTACGGAAAAGATTCAAACAATTCGACAACGTATAAAAACCTCACAAGATCGACAAAAGAGTTATGCTGATCTTCATCGAAAGAACGTGGAATTAGATATTGGAGATCATGTGTTGTTACGTGTTGCTCCATGGAAAGGAGTTATGAGATTTGGAAAGAGAGGAAAGCTCAATCCTCGATTCATTGGCCCATTTTTAATCCTCGATCGAGTAGGAACTGTGGCGTATAGACTCGCTTTAACGCCAAGTATGTCTCGTGTTCATAACATTTTTCACATATCCATGTTACGTAAATATGTGGAAGACCCGAACCACATTATTGAATTAGAACCGGACGTAATAAAGGAAGATTTAACGTATGAAGAGTTACCTGTTAAAATCTTGGATAAGAAGGATCATATTCTACGTTCCAAGGTTATACCTCAAGTCAAAGTTTTGTGGAGAAACCACGACGTGGAAGAAATGACATGGAAGTTAGAATCTGAGATGAAGTCAAGATATCCTCACCTATTCGACATACCAGGTACGTACCCTAATTTCGAGGGTGAAATTTCATAAGAAGGGGAGGTTGTAAGACCCCAACTTTTATGAATAAAGATGATTTTTCTATAATTATCATTTTTGAATATTATGGAATGAATTTGTTATAATGTTATAGTTGTGGGTAGTATTTATAAATTCTGCAAAGTATGCAAGTTGTTATATTATATTCGATTGGTCGGAGAATATTCGTTTTAGCAGGGAATATTCGTACAATGGCGCAATCATTGGTGGACCCCACAACAGAATTATTGTCGGATTGAGAAAACGATAAAAATATATTTATGAAAATAACGGCGGAAGTTTTACCGTTAATACTGTTGAACTACTCGGTAGTGTTGCATAGTAGCACACGGTATTGATTATTGATGCTTACGTGAGAAGTCACTCAGTTATACTCAATTATTGCTATAGTAATTGCTGCATCATATCTCCCATATTATTGATTCGATTATTGTCACAGAATCATCTGCATAATATGTTATTTTATTAAATCAATAATTGAGACGACAAAGTTATTCATATTATTAAATTGCAATATTTACAATGTCTAGAAGTTCTGTCAAGGAGAGGTTTGGTCACCTAATTGCGCGCCAATAGGGAGAAATCCTTATTGGAAAGCCCCCTCTTTTCTGGGAACGACCTGGTTGATAAATATTGTGAGTTAAAATATTAATGATGACTGTTATTAAAATTGAAGTTGTGTTCAGAGTTGAATTTGGAGACGCGGACGTGATATTTGAGTCCGAAATCATGAAATTAGTAAAAATAGTTTATAAACACAAAATTTTCCGGGATTCACTATTTGGTCAAAAGGTCAACAGTTGACTTTTTCAAGAAAAGTTAAACTTCGAAATTTCAAAATTTATATTTTTGATAAAAATAGTTTCATTGTGTTGGAATTATTTGTGTTAGTGAAAATTAACATTTATTTCGATAATAATTGATATCTGGAGGTTATATTGACCAATAAGGTATTTAACCGGATAAATGAGCAATTGATTGCTATTATTTCACATGATTATAATTATTTGTTCACATGTGTATACTATTGTTTCATATTCTTGTGACTATTAGGGGAGTTGGTGCAAGATTGATAATACTTGCATGACTAAGTTAAAAATGGAGGTATAGATGGAGGTACTATACTGTAATTCATATTTTCACATGTCTAGAACTATTGATTCACATAATTTACTATTGAATCACATTATTTACTATTAGGGGAAATGGTGCAAGTTTGATAATACTTGCATGACTAAATTAAAAATAAAGGAAAAGTTGGAGGTATTCAGATTGTAATTTTTTCGAGCCCAAAACGCAAGTAAATTATTGAAACTATATTTTTTATAAATAGAAGCTCATTCTTTCTTCATTTCTCACCAATTCACTAAAGCTATAGAGCATTTATTATAGAGAGAAATTGTAGAGAGAAAATCTATAGAAGAAGTTAGAAGCTCGCTACCTCACTACTCCTATATCCAGCTTTCTTTCAAAGGTAAAGGGTATTATTTCTTTCTTTCATCTTCATGAAGAGAACTTACGTTATTCCATTCTTTATTATTATGTTGGAATAAACTGTCATGCCATGCATACCGCATACATGGTGAAATTCTCTTCGTGATTCCATTCTTTATTATTCATTTGGAACATCACGTCTAAATGCGTTCTGCATGACGGGTGAATTCCAATTATTTATTATTCATTTGGAACATCCCCGTTGGTCCGAATTTTTGCGACTTTGGTTCCGTTATTTATTATTATTCTTTGGAATAACTTTTCTGCATGCGATCTATCGCTCTTTTGGTGATTTCTTTTATTATTCCATTCTTTATTATACTCGGTTGGTTAAAGTTTTGACTTTATACTCCATGAAATTAGTGGAATATCCTTGATATTTGCGCTTCATCCAATTATCTTTTCATGAAAATATTCTTCTGAACATTCTTGAATTTTACTCTACAAAGAAGTATCATGTTGACAATTTGGACGTTATTAGTTCCCGGATAAATTAATTCTTGAACTTGTTTTATTGAATTCTTATATCTTTGTGATCATCCTCGTGTTTATATTATGTTGAAAGTCATCTGTGGCCTGTAGTGCATAGATGGACTTGGTATGATTGTGACCAGGGATTAATCGGTACAATCATGACCGTAATATTACAAATGATGTGGTAAAAGTCCTCATTGGCCCGTAGTGCATTGATGGACAGATGTTGGCATGATCATGACCATTGATGAATACACGAATATCCTTGGCCCGTAGTGCATGGATAATTTGTGGTTGTGATACTAATGAATATCCTTGGTCGTAGTGCAGGGATGATGTGGATTATTTATTAAGCTGAGTTCCAGTGATAAAAGTGATGAAAAACCTTTTAAATCATAAAAGATAGTAGATTTTATTCTCTACTTGACTCTTTTAATGGATTGCTTGTTCACTGCAGATTAAACTTGATGTCTATTGTATTTTATCAGTTTAACATTGTTGAAGACTAATGATAATTTATTTTGCATTATCTTAGTCATAATATTTCTTACTGGGCTAGTTGAGCTCACCCTTTCTTTCCTTTATTCTCTTCAGGAAATGAGAACGTGGCGGGACTAGTCGGGGAGCGGAGTGGACGGTCCGGATGATAGTATTAGTAGTCCTCACTATTCTGTTAAATAGTGTGACAATAAATGTAATGAGGACTTATTCTGAGAGTGGATATTGTCTAGATGATAATATTTATATTGAAACTCATAGCATATGTTTTTCGTATTTTACACGACAGATGTATAATTAAGTATTTTATTGTATTTTGAACCATGTATTTGGCGACTCAAGATGGGTGATGTATACCTATTTTGGGGGCGTCACATGGTTAATCTTATACACACTCATCATTATGCATCTTAAAATGTAATTTCTAAATTAGATACACGCACGAATATGATTGGTGGTGATCAATATGATGAAAATTCAAACATATGAGGAACAGGGATTTTGAAGGCTAACCTGGCAGGACCCAGCTAACCATGGGTACCAAAAATAGAAATTTATCTAACCTGCAGGTACTTGGTCTATCTGACCACACTAAGGAATGTTGAAGCAGAAGACTTCAGTCAAGAGGATCTAAACAACAGAAGGCTTAAGACATTTCAGAAATATTTCTGACAAAATCCTTATTTGTCAAAGCCTATCCTTGAAGATTGCTGAGCTAACATGAATGAAGCTCACCTGGTTGTTTATCTCCATATGTAAGTAGACCATTCACCCTAAGATAAAAAGGGTCTTATATGCTCAATCATGCATAACATACCATGTGAGAAGAATCCTCAAGGAAGTTCACATTAGAAGATCATCGAGCATCAATCATGAGGAACTCATTACAGGAGCAGAACTCCACAAGTTCAAACCATCAAAGAAGACTACGTTCGTAGTTCTAACAAATTATCGTAGGATGATTCCAGTCAAAAGCAGATATGCAAGGCTGCCTTCTAATGCACATGAAAAAAGAAGAACTCACACCTCTCTGAGAAGATAGTATCAGCCATGGGGGAGCAATGATCTGTTAAAGAACAGCAGCACTGAAAGTATCAGAAATACACTATGAAGCAATATACCAGTTACGAAGTCCCAAAACTTTGTGGCTGATGAACCAAATGAAGATCCATAGTCAGTAGGAACGTCTCAAAATGTACTACTGATAGCCTTGTCAACCAGCCAACTCAAAATCATGGAGCGCCTTCGATCAAACATGTCATCGTAGTGTAAGAGCAGGAGGACACCACGATTACAGCCAATGCAAATGTCTAAAGTTGGTAGATGAACTCCCCAACAGAAAAGGTCAAATGAGATATCAGTGATAATCACTTCTAAAGTTTTTCATCTAGAAAACGCCTTAGGGACAAACCTGATCCTTAGTTCACTCTAAGAGGTTGGCCCTTCCTGAGCTACCTTAACCCAGAAGGAATGCTTAGTCAAGTTCATCTTAAGGACCAGGACAAACAACGATCGTGGAATAAATAAATTCTGAAGTGAACTCGATGATCGTAGTATAACCTCAACGATCGTAGAGTAGTCTCGACGATCGCAGTCTTCCCAGAGGATACACTAGCTCATGGGGAGCTCGGAAGAACTAGACACATGCTCAACTACTCAGATTGTGTGGAGATAAGATTGGAAAGATGCTCTGTAGACTCACCTTAGAAGTTTAGTGCCCAAATTATCATGAGGTACATCAGTGGTTAAGCCATGCAACATCAAAGATGAGGATCAGTGTCAAATCATCCACTGAAGCATCTCTCAGAAGACGATCGTTGAGTCGATAAAAAAAATCGTAGAGTCCATAGCTACCTCACCAAGCTACTCTACGTGCTGAAAAGGTTAACGGTCAATCCAGGTCAGTATTGCCTATTTTCTTAAAAGAAATATCAAACTGAAAATTTTATGGGGAGTTGTAGTTTCTTACTGAGCATCGTGCAACCAATGAATGGTTGACACATCATAGCTTATGCAGAATTAGAAGGAACTGACATAAAGACAAACTCAAATCTCAAAATAGTTACCAGAAGCTATTGAACCTCTTTCCCTCTCTTTTTCAAACCCTAAAAGCCTCTTCACAGCCTAAATCCATTAACCCTTCAGAGCCTTGCCTAAATCACATTCAACTGGCATTGGCGAGTAATCACTGGCATTCAGCTCGGAACCAAGACGTTTGAGAAATCTGAAAAGAAGTTCAGAGATATTCTTGAACTTGTGAAGAAGGCTGGATTCTCAGAATGTCTTGAGGCAAACATTCGAGTATATGCTGAACTGATTAAAGAGTTCTACTCAAACGCATCCATAAATTCTGAAACTCTTTCTACCAAGGTTAAAGGTCAGATTCTGAAGCTAAATTCTTCTGACATCAATCAATGCTTAGGCCTTCCTGATCGAGATCTAAAAAGCCTGGAAGAGATCGACACTGAAAAACTAAGATGATTATGCAGTACAAAAGAAACCCTAGTCTGAAGGACATGAAGAAAAAGGAGTTTCCTGAAGAATTCGAGTTCCTTGCTAAAATAGTGGGTAAATGTATCTTATGCAAAGACACTGCACATGATACTGTGATTGACCAATAGCTAAAGATCATGTCTGCTATAGTCCTGAAGGAACACATCAACTTTAGAGTTATCCTGCTTGATCAAATGTCTAAATAGCTGGATAAGGAAGAAAAGAAAAGGTTAATTGAAAACCCACTCACAAAGGTTTTTCATGGAAGGTTTTTAAGTATCATCTTGAAGAAAAAGTTGAAGAATAAGATTAAGGATTATGAGGGCAAAATTCTTAATGTTCATAAAGTAATGTCTCCACAGCTGTTTATAAACTGGAAGAAAAATCACAAGGAAAACAAGAGGCTAATAACAACTAGGAGCAACAGCAAGGTCTCTGTCAAGAAGAGGAAGGCACAAGAAGTGGAAAGCTCTCAATCTGATGACTCTGCATCAGTTGCTGCCACACCAGCAAAGAAGAAGTCTAAGAATGTGAAGAATACAGAGGCTCCATCAAGTCGTCTCTCCACTGACAAGAAGAATCAAGGAGCAGGAGAAGAACCAGCATCAACTGCTGATACCCCAACAAAAAGAAGGAGTAACAGACTACTCCAAAAGTCATCCAAGAAGAAAGCAAAGGTGATGAAGAAATCAGTTCAATCTCCTCAAGAAATTCTATCTACCAAAGAATAGAAAGTAGAGTCAGAAGATAAGAAGGGAACTGAAAGCTTCAAGAATGAACCCTCAAAGAGCAAGTCCAGCAATGAGGAAGAAGTTGAATCTATGAAAGGAAGAACTAAATCTAATGGTGAAGAAGAAGAATGTGCAAGCCCTATGGCTAACTCTCAGAGCATCCACTCTGATGATGAAGAAAGGTTGCAAATTGACACAACTGCATCTCCTACTGCAAATGCTCAAACAAGCCCACATGATGGTTCCAAAGATGTTGAGTCCGAAGAAAAAGGACCTGTCCATGCTAATGCTGAACATCAATGAAGCTTATCTGGTGATTCAAAGAAGAAGAAAAGTCTGACTCTCCTATAATTGAACCTCCAAGGATAAGAAAGAGCAACAGACTACTTGCTAAATCTGTCCCAAAGAAGCGAGGTGAACACTCTACTGTAATCATTGAACTGAGTGATGATAAATCTGAATCCAATGGAGAAGATGATGAAGAAGGTGCCAGTAATGAAAATCAGAAGGAAGGATTCACTGATGAATCAGAAGAAAGAAGTCAGCATGACTCATGCTCAGGAGATGAAGAGATTGAGGAATCAGAGAAATCAGCAGACCATTATCCAGTCCTCTCTCTAGCAAAAATTAGCAGAAGAATAGTGGTGGAAGTTTTTGATGAACCACCAGCTGAACCAGCAACAAGATGGATAAGCCATGGAAACAAACAACTCAGAGTTGTAAGAATGACTACAGACGAGGTGTTTAACAATTGGAAAAATATAGAGTTAGATTACACAACAATACTGTAAAATTCTGAAGATCTTCTGATGAGATGGTTCTTCCCGTGGATGCCTTGGTTAAAAGCGCATACTGATAAAGATGGGAGCTACTTCAACTGGTGTTACTCAACGTTTCCGAACTTGGAGCTGGTATCTCAAAACTTTCCAATAGTGAAGGAGTTTGCAACCAAGATGATCAAAGACCAGTCTCACTTCAAAATCTACCGACATGCTGGTAACCACTACATTCCCTACAATTGTAGAGTGGGTTCTGATGGCAAAAGGATTATTCCCAAGCTAATGATCGTAGAGTCCTCTCACTCTACCACTGAAGATGATCAAGTTCAGGATCAGAAGCTTCCCTCCGCCCAAGCACAGTTGTCTGATATTCCTTCATCCTCCAACAATGATTGGCACTCAACGATTTTTCATATTCTCATTGCGTTCGAAAAACTGTCTGAGAATGAAAATCGTAGAGTCGACTCTGATACTCAACAAAAGTCTGTTCAACCAAATGATGAAACTTCTATGGAGCAGGAGTTACTGAAGAATTCTGATGAGTTCGTTGAGAGGATATCCATCATCACTGAAGAGGCAAAGATGTTGACAGTAGCAGGAGATAATGTGGTTCAAGACAGGCTCCAAGCCACTATGTCTAATATAACTATCAAAATCAAATAGAGAGATCAAATCTATCTGAAGGCTATTAATGAACAGAAGGAAGAAGCTCTAAGAGCACAGAAGGCTAATAAAGAGCAAATCCAAGCTCTCTCTGACAAGATTGACAATCTGAATCAGTCTCTCTCCTTGAAACTTGAACTGAGCCAACAAGAACTCCAGATTGAGGTTGGTAACTCATCTTACCTGATGGAGCAACTTATGTCCAACATGGAACAGCTTTCACAAGTGATTAATGACAAAAAGGGGGAGAAAAAGAGGCATTCAAGGAAGAGCAAGGAGAGAAGAAAAAAAGAAAACAATAAGGCCAAGAGAAAGGCAAAGAAGAAGACAGCAGCTGCAGAAACAGAATCATCATCTGCGGGGGAGCCAGAGGATGATGATCCTATGGATAGAGAGTTTGAGGGGGAGCAAAGAAAAGAAATGAAGTCACCAACCCAGGGGGAGCAGGAGCAAAAAGATCAAGCAGATAAGTAACCAATCAACAGACATCCTGGAAACTCACATGGAGCCAAAGAGGTACATCTCTAACTAGTTAGGTATGTTCTGGATCTAGGATGTAAAGTGTCATAGTTTATGTAGTCCCATATCATTATCAAATGACATTCATGATTATCTGTGTTTAGAAATACAGTTGCTCACTGTATATAAGATTCATTCATATCATGCATATGCACTTATTATTTTTGTCATAATCAAATAGGGGGAGATTGTTAGGAATAAACATGTGAATGATATTCCTACTTATGTATGATTTGATTATAATATAAATGAATGAATATGCAAGTATGCTTGCATTAAGAAAAGCTGTAAAGTCCTTTGATAGATAATAGAAACATATGTACAAGGACTTAGAATGAATTGATCAAATATGTTAGGTTTATCCTACATAAGCAAAACAGATTTGTAAAGTCCTTAAAAAGAAATGATGTACAAGGACTATAAATATAGAAAGATCAAGCTTGTTAGGTTGATCTTATAATGTAATAGATAGGCTTTATCTCGATTGTCAAAACCTTCGCACTGTAAATCGTAGTCGCGCGGAGAGTCAAGGAAAACTCGAGAGCTATCAAGGCAGAATCGTAGTCTGTAAAATAATAGATCTCGGAGTTTGTAGACTGCAAGGAGAGACAAGGAAGGATCGTAGTGTGTCGGGAAGAACATCCTCGAAGCCATAGTCTGCTGAGGATGTCATGTTCAGAATCGTAGAGACAGCCTGTCTACTAGCCGACCGAGCATCTGCCAGAGCCAAGTTAAAAATCGTAGACTACACTCGGAGTCGTAGAGTCTACTGATCAATTCAGAGGCAGAGATCGTAGTCGAGCAAGATCAGATGAAGACAACGAGCATAAAGACAGAAATCGTAGAGTGTCAAGATCTGATCTCGGAGCTGTAGTGTCTGCACAACCCAAGACAGAATCGTAGAGTGCAGAACTAAGACTTCAACATATGTGCTCACAACGCCAAGGCAGAAACGTAGAGCAAACACGATTCTCAACAAATGAGCACTCCAAGAATATCCAAAGTAATGAAGCCTCTAGTCTGAGCTGCAAAGATACATTCCACCTAAGGGAAACTAGAGAGCACTCAACGAATGACATGTAAGTTAACAGTAGATCTAAGCACCAACCCAATCAACATACAGATTGAGTTGTGAAGCTATTCAAGATGAAGTCTTCCACAAGTTGATCAGAAGAAGACTTCAGTCAAAGAAATTGACTAAGAAAAGTCAGCAAATGCAGTAGCTGTCAAGTGAACAGAAAAAAATGATCTTGGAAGTAACCAGGATTATAGTGTTTGCCAAACAAAGAAGGAACTGATGGAGTGTACACGAAGATACTGGTCAGCTTTTGAAGAACAAGGCTAAAGTGATTAAGCATTGAGTTAGTCCATTGATGATAACTGAACAGGAGATCACAAGGAGAAAGCGAGCTGGGCATGCCACAAATCTGAAGTGTCTTGCTATTCAGAAGAGGCCAGAACAAGGAACAAGCCATCAGTGTCTGAGATCAGTTGAAACAAACAAAAGAGTTGAAGCACTGCACAAGAGAAGAAAGAGGTGTTCTACATTGAGGATCCAATGAACACTCTTCAGGATCGTAGTGTTGTCTCAACCGGTCGATGAGCAACATTTAACATGACACTTCAATTAGATCCAAGAATATGCATCAGAATCGTAGAGTTCGGTCATCTAAAGATTGAAGCTTTGACAACGGTTTAATCTGAAGAGTGATATTCGAATATGGCTTATTGAGAGCATCGATGCAAAAAGACAGATCCTAACGTTCTAATCAAGAAGTCAGAAAGGAGAAATAAAGAAGACTACTTACCCGAGGCATCAAAGTGACATCTCTGACGGGGTAGGTGAAATAGTAGACAGCAGTCTTAGAAAGATGAAAAAGGGATGTCATGTCACATCTGCAGTCTACATCAAATAACTCGAGATCTGTGAGGCAATTCAAACTACTTTCAACGACTCTATATTCCAACGGGAAGATTGGGAAGGAGTATATATCAACCAAAGCTTCAAAGATCAAAAGAAGCTGATGTTGAAAAAGTTGCCGAGGTTGGAGAGATGGTGGACTGATCAAAATAACGTAAAATAGTGAGTGACCAATGAAGGTCCAAAAGCTCACTCTACGATCCACCAAGAACACTTGGAGAAAAATAGAGTAAGAAGTAGAAATGAGAGTTCTACGATGTTGAAGTGAGAGTTATACTACAAAAAGAGTGTTCTGAACTGCCAAGAGAAAGAAGAGAATCAATGTCATCTTGATGTCTATCATGGGAAGACTCTAAGTACCAGAGAGAAGAGCTTACAGTCATCTTAGTAAGTCCGTCATGAGAAGGCATCAACTATCTTGGAAGAAGATCACTAACATCATAATGATGTCAAGCATGAGAAAGTTTTTAAGTACCTGACAGAAGAGCCTACAGTCATCTTAGAAACTCATCATGTGCAGCCATCAAGTATCAAGAAGAATGATCTTCACTGCAGTTCAACAAGGGATCATCAGAAGAGGTTGAGTGTCTTAAGAAGCTGAGCATAATGCAACACTCAACTGCACCTCAAGGATGATCACGTCAAGCTGCTAAGCATTCAGAGATGAAGAGCTTAACGGGCATCTTAGTAGCAAGGCACCAACAACAACAACTATCAACAAGAAGTCAGGGCCTGAGGGGTCCTTGTCCAGAGGGACTAAATAAAGTTCCAAGTCTGTTGGGCTTGAAGAGTTCTTAGGGAACTAGAGGAGTTCCAAGGCTGCTGGCCTTGAAGAGTTATAAGTGAACTGAAGTTCCAAGGCTACTGGCCTTGAAGGAATCTTAGTGATTCACAAGTACGCCTTCTTTAGTGGAAATTCGCTAGTTGAAAGCGTAAGAGTGGATTAGAGCTTGAGTCTCTCGAACCACTTAAAATCCTTGTGTCATTTACCTTATGTCATTTACATTATGTACCTAATCGCTATAATCGCTATGTATGTATTATTAACTTACAACTTAACTAACTCTAAGAACAATGTATATATGATTATGAATATATTGATGAAGAGGATCTTTTACTTATTCCGCTGTGCTTGAAAAGATTCTTATGTTTGTCATATGCTAATTCATTAGCAACAAAAAATAAAAGAGAAAAGTATTTGAAAATTAAAGGATCTATTCAACCCCCCCCTTCTAGATCTATTGTGTGCCTACTAGAAACTAACAGACATAAAAAAAAATTAATTCAATTGAAATGAACATTATAAGTTATGGAATGGGGTTAATATAAAAACAATAAGGAATCCTAGCAAGACTTAAACACTTGAATGAATTTCGAGTATGAGTAAGAAAAAATATAGTGAGATATAAGTCGAAAGTTAACACAATCAAATTAAACATTGTCTATTAATTAACTGGAAGGGTTATGAGATGTAGAGTAAAGTTTACATTACAACTACTTTACGTTGCTATGTGACTAATAATTGATGTGCATGATTATATAATTGTGTAGGGCACGTGAAATGCAGATAGTTGTTAATCTGCTATTGGTAAACAATGATCAATACAAGTCTTTCAGTTCCTATTTGCTATGTGAACTTGATGATGAACTGTTTTAAATTTTTATTGCAAAGATCATGATGTGTTATATATATATTGAAAGTATGAAATGTTAAAGTCAATTTATGACTACGTTGATTGAGTAAAGAATGTTGATTGAGTAAGGAACTCAATCTTTATACTTGTTATGTGAACTGCAACATGTATGTTATGTTAGTCCAATGATTATGAGATGTATGTTGAGCATGTTATTATGTGCTACGTGATGTATGAAAACTGTTAAATTTGTTGGGTTGTCGAGCTCAACCTTGCAAATAACCACTTTTGCAGGTTAAAGATTTAAGGTAACGTTATGTGCTACTTGAAAGACATGAATCAGATGTAATGCGTGAAGATTTATATACTTTGGCGGAGTTGTTATTATTTGAACCATGTTTAAGGTTTCAGATGATGTACTTGATAATGTATGATGTTTAATAGATATTGTGTTATAAAGTTTAAATTTAGTCCGATGTATAAAGGGTATTGAACCTGGATGTAAGTTTTATTTATTCACTCTGATAAAGTGAGTAATAAACTAAGTATGGTTCAAAGGTAGGTAAAGATAAAGGTTTTGAGAAATGTACTTGATAATTTATGATGTGAAACTTCATATTTAGTTGATTCATCGGTGAAGTACCTCCAAGTCATGACCTTTTGGGTGAGCCTGTGGTGGGCAAAGATGACCAAGAAGATACTATTGGGCCAGTGATTTAAGGTTTTATTTTGATGGATTTAATCTGCCAAGTTCCAAATTCTTCAATGTTATACAAGCTGAAATAGTGCTCGCAACACTAGCTTCATCAGGTCTCACTCTTCCTTCATCTTGCATCCTTGAATAAACCAGAAGAGCGTCCTCAAATCTCTTGCACCTAACATATCCAGAAATTAAAATATTCCAGGAAACTAAATCTCTCTCGGGCATTTCATCAAACAACTTCGTCAAATTCCCATCAAAACCCAATCCAGCATACATGTACATAAGTGAATTACAAACATAACAATCAAACTCCAGACCACATTTCACAATAAAACTATGAATCTTTTTCCCTACAGAAACCTCCCTTAAATAACTAACCGCCTTGCACACAAACGGGTATGTGAAATTATACAGGCCACAACCCATAAAATCTCAATTCATCAAACAAAAAGATTTCTTTTTTGTAACAATTGGACTTCACGTAAGCTTTGATCATCACATTGTAGATGAACAAAGACGGGGTTTCGATTATGTAATCAAAGATTTTCTGGGCGTAACGTAAATTTTCTTGAGATGGGTTTGTGCATACGACCATGAGCTTTTTGGGAACGTCGTCTTTTTGGTGAATACAAATTCTGAAAAGCTGAGTTTGGATTTGTTTCAGTTTTATCATGAATTTGCAGTTCTTGAGTAGTTGAATACACGTTTTGGAGGTGAGTCTTGCCAAACAAGGAGGGGCAGTTGAGAAGTGATGAAGTGATTCTTGTAGAAAATGGCCCGGGTTTTGATGAGCTGTTATTGTGAGGCCCGTGGCCCGGGTTGGGTCGGGCCGGGCCGGCCCACGGGCTTGTTTGTTTTTTTGCAAAATTTTGCTACACAAGTTGAATGATGCATTTGCCAATGAGAATCTCATAATTTAAGATCTCATTATGAGATCTTAAACTGCAGACATTGCTGAACAGCACCAATGATAAGTCCAGAGATTGCTGAACAAGTGAACAACACCAACTTGCTGTAATTGACTGCTTAGAGGTGAGGGACATTATAATCCCTTTCTGTTTGTTTTTATTTATGCTGGGGAGTGCTCATAATTTTCCATCATTTCTTATATATCATCTTTTTTAATTGATTACTTTGACATTGGCTTTCTGTCCGATTTGCTGATTCGTTCAGCTTGGGACATGAGGTGAAAGGTGAGACATTATACTCAGACTTTGAAATGACTACCCTTTGGGTTGGTGTAGCTATTGGAGCTGTAGACATACCCATACTTTTTCCCCATACATGATTTTGGAATCAATAAAGATTAGTGGCATTTCAGAAGTGTCATGCTTTAAATATTGTAACTCCAAATTTATGACAGTTTTCTTAGAACTCACTATGCTATGCGTAGTTAGTATATTGTGGAGAATATGTTTTGAGTCTATCTTATCTGCTTGTATTAATTTTAAAGAGGAAAATTTGAGATCAGTGATTGATGTCATATGTGCAAAAGAGTGTAATATGTGCAAAAAAAAAGAAAATGAAAAAAAGGCTGACTGCAACAAGTTATAAAAAAATTATAAAAACTTATGAATATAATATTTTTTATAACCAATGTAATAACAAGTTATAAAAAAAAATAAAAGTAAAGAAATAATATATTGAAAATTGCATTAAAAACAAATAGTTGTAGCTCAGTTGGTTTGAACTCTTATTTATTTACTTACATTTTAAAAAGAAAAGAAATCATGAAATTACCACGGCCGCTGGCAAAGCCAAAAAAATTTCAATTTTATTGGGCTAAAAATTGCAAATCACATCCTCCCGGTTTACGTACCCATGAAAGCCAGGCCATGTTTACTGTGTCTATATATCAAATTAAATGTACTTACAAACGTCATTACGTAGGAATTGAAAATCCTTAACTTTAAACAGAGAAAAACTTTAAGGAGAAACCCTTAACTTCGAAAAAGTTTTAAAATGGAGCAAAAAAAGTTTTAAAATGACTTGGAATGTTCATGGGCTTATTTAAGCCCAATAAGGAAAATGACTGCAAGAAAAATTTAACAGGTCCATAAACATTCAAAATAAACTTGCTTAAAAATATGGATTAATTACATATATTAGTACATTTTTTAAAATAATTACAAAAATCATACATTCATAAAATAATAACAAAAATAATACACTTTTTCATTTTTATTTACAATATTAATACAATTATAAGTCCTTAATTGAAGGGATTAATATTAATGGACTGACATGGCAAATTAATGTTCATCTTAAAATGGGTTTTGTTTTTTTTGAAACGCGTGATAACTGCCATCTATTATCTGTATAGGACTCTTCGGTTTAAAACCCTTGTTTGCATGCTGAAACCATTTCTTCTCTTTCTGTTCGTGTGTTATTCTTCTCTATTGATCGTTTCTGGTGTTTTATTCTTCATTTTCGTGATCGTTACTCGTTATCATTTTGTTTAGTTGCTCATCATCTTCGTTTAGTTGTTTGTCATCATCGTTGTTACTTGTTATCGTTGTTGCACAGTGGTTTAGTTGGTTTATTCTTCTCCATTTATCGATTATGGTGGTTATTATTTTTTCAGGTCAGTAATTTTTAAATAGTTTAATGTATTATCTATTAAAGTAGTTTATTAACAGAATGAAGTATTGATTTTTTGGGCTTGTGTTGTTTTTATTTTTTGTATAAAATGGCTGATACAAGGAAGAGGGATGGAAAGAGGAAAAGAATCATGGAGAGTGATTCTGTTAAGGACTTGAAGAAGTTTGCTGTGGAGAGGAAGGGGAAGGATGTAGGTCAGAAACCGAGTAAGAATGAGAATAGGTTGGTGATACATAGTGATATCAAGCATTCTGAAGTGCAGTTAGATTCTGATTTTTATGTCCCTGTAGTTAAGACCGAAGGTCAAGTGCTTAGCCAGAAGATAATTCCAACACAAAATTCTAAAGGTGTGTTGATTTAAATTTGTTATTGTTATGATCATATAAATGTTTGGTTTCTTAGTTAGTATGTTTTTGGTTACTGTTAGCTTTTGATTTGGATACCATTTGTGTTCCATCGATTTGGTAATTTTGGTTACTTTTTTATGTTGTTATGGTTACCATGTATTTGCCTAGTATACATAGTTTACTAAACTAGTTTTAGTGTACATGTTGTTTATGTATTGGTTACCATTAAAAGATGTTTTGGTTACTATCATATAATTGTTCGATTACTTGTTTAGTATGTTTTTGGTTACTGTAAACTTATGATTTTGATACCATTTTTGTTCCCTTGAGTTGAGACTTTGGTTACTGGTTTTTGTTGTTCTGGTTACCATGTATTTTCTTAGTATACATGGGTTGACTAAAATGTGGTTGATTTATATGTTTGTTTATGTATTGGTTACCATGAAAATATGTTTTGGTTACTATCATATAACTGTTTGGTTACTTATTTAGTATGTTTTTTGTTACTGTTTGCTTATGATTTGGAAACTATTCTTGTTCCCTCAATTTGGGATTTTGGTTACTTTTTTATGTTGTTTTGGTTAACATGTATTTGCATAGTATACATTGGTTGGCTGAAGTGGGTTTGGTCTACATGTTGATCATGTGTCAGTTACCATGAAAACATGGTTTGGTTACTATGATATAACAGTTCATTTACTTCTTCAGTATGTTTTTGGTCTATATGTTTTTGTTTTGGTTACCTTTAAATTATGTTTTGGTTAATATTATATATAACTATTTGGTTACTACATAAACTGATATGTACTACATCTTATTAATAGTTTGGATATCATTAGATTATATAATATAACTGTTTGGTTATTGCTTTATTATGTTATGGTCACTGTTATATTATGATATGGTAACTATTAGTGTGCAGTCAATGTGGGATGTTGGATACTTTTTATAGTCTTTTTTGGCTACTGTGTAATTATTATATTATGTTTTGGTTAATATGATATTATTTGTTGGTTACTATGTAACTGTTTATGGTATAAATATTGTTTATATTGGTTACTAATAGTTGTGCAAATCTGATTTTGTTTATTTGTAGTTATGGAATCTTTATTATAAGGAATACAATAGAAAATTCACTGGAAAAGTTATATATTGGTGCGACATGGAAGTCCCCAGCAATATTATTGCCAAGAAATTGAACCAAAGTCAGTTGGAGAAGTTTAAGGCAACATGTTTTGGGAATTTTCTGGAGTTTGGTGAGCACCAAATGTATTCTCAGATTCTTCACCATGCTCTTGTAAGGGAGGTTCACTAGATGAATGAAGGTGAAATGTGGTTTTTGTTCGGGGAAAAAAGGGTCAGGTTTGGTTTGCCTGAGTTCTGTCTGATTTCTGGGTTGAGATGGCAAGGTGAGAATGACATAACTACATATAAAGGTATGAAGAATTTGCTTGTTGAAAAGTTTTTTGGGGACGAAGCTGTGATGTGTAGTAGTATAGGTAGGGTATATCGGAAGGTAGTTTTTGATGATGATGATGAGGCTATTAAGATGTCAATGATTTTGTTGGTGTTTAATTTCATTTTATCCACAGTTTCTGAAAATTATGTGGATGGGGTAATGGTTAATTTTTTATGTTATGGTGATGTTAGTAGTTTTTCTTGAGAGAAAGTCGCGTTTGAGATGACAAAGTACTCTTTGTCCAATGCTTTGAAGGGGTGTTTGAAGAAAGGAAGGAATGGTGGTTCGATATATAATTTCTACAAGGATCATTATACCAAATTGTACAAGTTGAATGGGCTTCCTTATGTATTCCAAGTATTTATGTTTGAAACCATTCTGACATTAAAAACTTGGGGTATATACAATGACAAGCATCCGTCGGATGTCCGTTTATTTAGATGGAAGAAGCTACTGAAGCCCCCTACAAATGACAAGTTGAATGATCTAATATTTTATTTCAGACAGGTATGCATTTTACTACTAAGAATGTAATTGGTTACCTTTAGTTATATAATTGGTTACTGATTATATTTTTTGAAGTTTACTATTAACAAAGTAGTTAGTTACCTTTATAAACTCATTTGGTTACTGATTATATTATGTGTATGTTAATAATAACAATGTTGTTGGTTACCCTAATATACGATTTGGCTCTTCGATTATATTACATTCAGGTTACTAATAACAATTTTGTTGGTTACCCGAATATACAAATTTGGTTACATTTATACATTTATTTGGTTACTGATTTATATACATTTGGTTACCTGTATATATGTATTTGGTTACTGACTATGTTTTATGATTCTTTATTTACTATTTTTTTTTCTTCTGTAATTGTACAATGTTTGTCAGATGTTATACTAAAGTGTACTTAATGTTTTGATTCCCACGGCCGAGGAGAAGGATCGGCTTGATTTGGGCAGGCTTCACTTTTTCAATGGGAAGAATGCTGATAAGAAGGTTGAAAAAAAAGTGAAGGGTGACAACATTGGATTTGATATATCTGACGTTAAAGATGCAATTGATGCACGGTTTAGGCCGTTGGAGAAGAAAGTGTCTGAAATTAAGAAAGACATTGTAAAATTGCGGGTTGATATTAAGGATGAGATGCAGATTTTATACGTTCAGATATGTAGGGACTTTAGGTCCATCATTAGAGATGAGTTATGCGGGATCAAAGAAGTTGGGGACAAACAAGTTGATGGTGATTCTGATGATAGCGGTGATGATGATGATGATGAAGCTGATGAAGCTGATGATGTTGTTGATGAGGATGATGATGTTTTTAAAGGTAATTATAATGGTGATGATGAGGTTGGTGATGATGGGTTGAAAGCTGATGAGAAGAATGATGAGTTTGAAACTAAAGTTGTTAAAGAATGTGAAGATGATGTTATGGTTGAAGACCCCCATGTTGATGAGGATGTTGATGATGGTTCAAAACTAAATAAGAATAATGATGGTGATGATGTGTCGAATTTTGTTGAGAAGAAGGATGGGAATGAAATTGAGATTGGTAATGAAGTTGAACGTGATGTTATAGTTGAAGAACATCATGAAATAAAAATTAATGATGATGAAGAAAATGTCAAGGTTAGACATATTTGTTTGTTTTGTTATGTGTTATATGTCTTTTCTTTTAATGATTAATCGGTTGTTTTTTATTTTGCACAGATTGGCAAGAATAATGACATGCCATCTTTTGACATATTAAGCCAATGCACTGGGAAAGAGATTGTTGTGTATGTTGCTGCTGATGTGACGCCCCCAAAATAGGTCCACACGACCCATTCTGAGTCGCCAGATATCATACTATAAAAATCAAATACAAACTTCATTTATACAACTGTTGAACTGTCATGTAGAATACGACCACAGTTAAACTGTGAGTTTTAATACAAATGTATATAACTCTCATGGTGCCTTGACCACAACCTTACAATGGTACTTTACATAAAAGTACGCAAAAAAGCTATTTTAGAAATTAAAATCTTTGGGAAGTGCTCAGAAACCTTCGTACATGGGAGGCCACGCGTGCTCAGTTATGATAGATATCATATGCCCACTGTAATTATCCTTGGTCAATTAATAGACCCCAAAGAAAAATGAGAAGATTACTATCACGTTCTTTCCAATGATGACTCTTCTCTTGACATATAACTATCTCCACTGTCTGCAATTGAAAATTATATTTCAACCAAACTCCAAGATCATATAGGTAGAGCTCGTAGATATACTCAGCAAGTGGATGTGCACGGTTGTCTTATGATAACACGAGGTTGTATGTCATTAGACATCTTGTATGATAGTGGCAAAAAACCCTTCCAAAGTTGGGTTTACCAATGATTGTGACGTCGTACGAATATTCCCCGACAAAAAGAAATTCCCCGACCAAACGAATATTTTATAACAACTTGCTTACTTTGCAAAAAATTTTACATATCACCCTTAACTTTAACCCTTTCTCAATTTAACCATTTACTAAATAATATAATAATTATAAGAAAATTGAATACTTTCATTTCATAAAATTCGGGGTCTCACAGCTGAGGTTAGTGTTATAACGACATGCCATCTTTTTTTTACATGCTCTAGGTTTTGGTTACTGTTATATTGTGATATGGTTACTATTATATATGTTATGTTTACTATTATAATATGGGTTGGTTACTATTACAATGTGTGTTGGTTACTATTATATTATGATTTGGTTAGTAATTTATTTTGTTTTGGTTACTATTATGATATGTTCACTTTAATATGTCGATTATTATTCATTCAGTTTGTTATTGCATATATTTGTTAACTGCATGTGTTTATGTTGAAAATCTAATTGTATTTATTACCTTTTCTGTCAATTGAAAAAGGGGAAAGCAAGTCTGCACTTGATCAGATGGTTCTGACCACACAGGACATAGTTCAGTGTGATGAGTTGGAGAAAAGAGTCCATAAAGCCAGTGGTAGACATGTCCGTGAACATGCAAAGAGTGTCATTTTGCAGTCTCCATATACGTCAACGTTTGGATCGGTTGGTTCATCGTCTACTGCCGTGGGTGCTAGTCAAACACTTGCAGGTGTTTCTGCATTCCCCAAATTATGCATGGATATGCTGTCAAATTTTGAAGAGGCATTGTTTGAACAATGGTTTAAAATTGGACTAAACAACAGGAAAATGTTTGTTTTTTATTGTTAACAATGCTATAATTTTTTATGAAACAAATACATTTATTTTCCTGTAGAAACATATGGTTAATATTAAATAAATGTTATGGTTACTATTATTTTGTGTTCTGGTTACTGCTTTATCATGTTATGGTTACTGTTATATTATGAGTAAAATACCATTTTTGTGCTCTCAAAATGGGATTTTGGTTACTATCATATTATATGTTGGTTACTATGTAATTGTTAGGTATATACAGGTTGGTTAAATTGGTATTGATTACATTATATTTCTGTTTGATTTACTGTCATATTATATTCTGGTTACTGTCATATCAAGTTTTGGTTACTACTATATTATATGTTGGTTACTATTATGTAATATTTGATTTATGTTAATGTTCCATTGAAGTAAAGTGTTTGTTACTTTATATTATATTTGATTACTAGGTATTTATTTGTTACATTCAGGTTGTTTAAATTATTATTGATTACATGATGTTGTTGTTTTGGTTACTATTAAATTATTTTCTAGTTACTATTATTTTATGTTTTAGTTACTTTTTTGTTATGTATTGGTTACTATTTGATTATGGTTATTATATTAATATTTGTTGGTTACCAGGTTACTGTTTACAATTAAGTTGTTGATTAGTATGTTAATTATTGACTGTTCAAGTCTGATTTTGGGTAGTGTGTATACTAGTACAATAATTGTTAATGTTATCGTGTATACTAATATGCTTTTATATTGAAGGACAGACAAATTCTCTAGAAAGAACGACAAAATTGAACCTGGTTTTGTATTTGGGTCTGTCTCAATATCATCAAAAATGTGGTTCTACAAATTAAAGACTCCTGGACAATGGTTAGACGACGATATGAGTAGTTTTTTTTTAAATTATGTTTTTCTAGTTATGGTTATATTATTTAGTTGGTTTAGTAACTAGTGTTAACAGTGTTGGTTACATTCATTACATACTTACATTTTTTAGCAACTTTTAATATCCTATATTTTTTTTTGGTTCAGCACATCAATGTTGCGTTATATTATTTCCATAAATTGGCCAGACATTCCGATAGTGTTCATATAAGGGCAACGACTACGAACTGTTGGTTTTATGGCAAGATGACCGTTCTTTTCGAGGAGTATACAAGTAAAAATGCAGATAAGAGTGTTCTGTCTGGGGAGAATAATGTTGTTGAATACATCCATGGGCTGTTTATGGATGTCAACACACCATGGAGAAATATTGACTACGTGTTGTTCCCCATTCATATGTCATCACCGGACCATTGATTTTTGTTGACATTTGATGTGCATCGTAGACGTCTAACAGTTTACAATTCTCTGCAGTCAAAAAGGAAATCCATTCAAACAAAAATTATGGATGTTTGTGAGCCATACATCTTCATTATTCCCACTTTACTGCGCAAGAGTGGTTTTTTGAGAGATAGGTCTGACATTGACTTTAGTAGTGAACCGTATCGCAACAAGGAGGAAGATGATATAATTGAGTTGGAATTTGCAGAGGCGGTTCCTGAACAAGTCGAGGGGTAAGGATTATATTGTTTACATTTTTTTAATTATTACATATAGGTTGATTTTAGTTTTGATTTTTGTTATCTTTTGTCTGTTTGTACAGTGATTGCGGGATGTTCACAATTTGTTTCGCTGAGCATGTCATTCATTAGAAGTTTGATGAAATTCCTATTCTATTCCCCATTGCGCAGTATCGGAAGAAGTTATGCACAAACCTATATATTCATGCAAGGAACAAACAGTTGGAGGGATATGAGACTGACAAAGAATTTCCAGGAAGATTTGTTCTAGATTTTGATTAGTTCGAATCTCGTTGTTTTGTCTTTATGAATTGTGTTTTGTATTTTATTTTTTTTTGGGATATACACAATATTTTTGTATGGTTTATGAGTTTGTGATGTTTATTGGATCTTATGTAGATGGGATTACATATTTGATTATATTACCAGTAATGAAAGTAATATTGTTTGTTGGTTGGTATTTGTTTCTTTTAAGTTGTGTTTGCTACATTGTTTTGAAATGTACAGTTGGTAACCAAACATGTATAAAAGGGTAACCAACTAATGTTTTGATAGTAACCAGAGAGTTACAAGATTGTACTAGGACATATATCAATTGTTAAATGTATATGTGAGAGTATACATGGGTTGTCTAAACAAACAATATCACTTTCATTACAGGTTGCTGGATATACAGGTTGTTTATGTTTTGGTTACTATTAAAACTTGTTCTGGTTACTGTTATGTGACTATTTGGTTACTTATTTATTATATTTTGTTTACTGTTATTTAATGGCTTTTGACTACTATTATTGTGCAATCAATGAGAGATTTTTGTTAATTTTATTTTTTATTTTGGTTAATATGTAATTGTTTATTATACATGCTTGCCTAAGATGGATTCTTGTTTTGTTCTGGTTACCATTATTTTGATTATAGAGGTAACCATTTTATTTATTTATTATTTTTTATAAGTAAACAAATTGACATAAAATTTGTTAAAATTAGTATATATCAGCTATTTAAGTTGAAATATTAGGTTGGTATCCAAACCTACATATATGTTAACTATTTTTGTTTTTATTGGTAACCAAACAATTATAAGTTTGTATCACGAATGTTATAAAGTGTTAAATGTATGTGTTTTATTTATAGTCTATCATCATGATGGAATAAGAAATTTTAATTAAGAGTTCTCATTAATATATATGATGGTCATTTATAAACTCATATTAAAATAAAGATATTTTTGAGATGTGCAGTTGGTATCCAAACCTTCATATAAGGGTAACTATTTTAGTTTATGTTAGTAACCAAATAATTTACAACTTATATTTGGAACAATTATCAAGTGCATAGTGTACATGTGTGGGTTACCATTTATCTAGCTGATGCATACTTTTAAATTATATAGTTATCTAGCTGGTAGTAATTAAAAATGAATGCAGGGGTAACCATTTTATTTTAGGTGGTAAACAAATTTACATAAAAATGTTTTAGAATAGTTAACAATTGTTCAATGTATATGTTTGCTTTATATTGGCAACTCATAATGAAATCAGAAATCAAAATATTAATCAATAACAATTTTGGTTACTGTACACAATCAAAAATGTTACCAACCATGTGGTTAATGGTTACTCATAGTAAACAATTATATATTCATGTATTTACACTCTTAATGTAACTTCACTATATCAAACCTTTTTTTGGTCTTAAAATCGGTGGATTATTGCTTGTTTTCCTGTTGTATCCTTTTTCTTGGCACCTGCTGCATTTGTTTTGAATTTTGATTTCAGATCCGTGTTTGTACCTCCCTATTTTTGGTCTTTTCGCTGGTCTTCTTGTGTTCGGTGGTTTTACACATATGTTTCTTACTTCTTCTGGTACATCCCAGTTTTCTTTGTCATCTAACGGCATGATGGAAGCTGAATATGTGTCGACCAAAGTTGTTTCAGAGTAATTTTTTGAGTAAAAATCATAACAGCTCAAATTTCACTTGCTCATAACAGCAGCAGCGTGCGGACAAGGCATCTCATGGTACTAAAATTTACGGCATGTGCATGTCTTTTGTTCGATGTCCACAATATATTGTTTAGAGATATCGTAAACAGTGAAAATCACTAAGTTTGATGTCTTAACCTACAACACAAATTAAGTGTGTCGTTAGAATAAAGTACAACTGGAATCATTTTTATTGTCTGAAAATAGAATAAATATAGTAAAGTAAACAAATCAATGTTAGCTAGTAACCAAACTACATAATGTTAGTAACCAGAACATAAAACACATCTGTACATTCATCTTACAATGGAAACAATCAGTTTAATGTTATTTGTTAGCAATTAAATTATAACAGTTGCATGAAGGTAACCATTGTAGCCAATTAGTTTCCATCATAATAAAACAAACCAATATAAAATACCCTAATACTGCACAATAATCATAATAACATTATACAGTAACTAAATCCAATTTAGACAGTAACCAACACATGTTTATTTAGTAACCATAAGATAAACACATTCTTCATTGAATTGTTATAGTAAAAAACAACCAGTATTATGGGTTTGTGACCAACTAAAGGCTAACTGTTGTAAGAATTTAACCAATATAGCTAACAAGTAATCATGAATATAAAAAACATCAGTACAAGTGTACATTAATATGATTTAGCAACCAAATATATAGTAAGCAATTAACTAGTACACAACACCCAATGTATACAATAAGATTAACAGTTGCATGAAGGTAACCAATGTAGTCAATAAGTTACCACCAATATAAAAGAAACAATTATAAAACACAATAACATTATAATTTTACAGAGTAACCAAGTCAGAATTAGTCAAGAATCAATTATAATGTTACACAAGAACTCAAGTCAAGATTAGTCAAGAACCATTATAATGTTACACAAGAATAATTCAAAGATTAGTCAAGAATCAATATAATGTTACACAAGAACCAAGTTAGCATTAGTCAAGAACCAAGTCAAAGATTAGTCGTAATATTATTATGTAAGAATCTGTGGCGCCCCCAAAATAGGTATACAACACCCATTCCGAGTCGCCAAATACATGATACGTAAACAACTACAACTTCAATAATACAATTGTCGCAAGTAAAATATACGACAACACATAAACTGTGAGTTTAAAAAAACAAATATTGTCTTCTAGACAATATCAACACTCAAATAAGTCCTCATTATAATTATTGATACACTATTTTACAAAATAGTGAGGACTACTAAAACGACTTTCTAGAACCTTTATTCCATATCCCGACTAGTACTCGCTATATTCTCGCCTCCTGAGAAGAAAAATGGAACAAAAATAAAAAGGGTGAGCTCAACTAGCCCAGTAAAGAATATTATGACTAAGATAACATAGACCAAATTATCTTTAGTCCTCAACAGGGAAAATCTGATAGAATACAATAGACAACAAATTTTAAATCAATACTCGCAGCGGAAATAATAATTCATTAGAAGAGTTACGTAGAGAATGAAATCTACTTTCTTCTATGAATTTAAAAGTTTATCATCAATATTTTATCCCTATAACATTAATCAATATACATTTTGAATCAAATATTCATCTTTGCACTACAGGCCAAAGATATTCATCAGTTGGTCATGTTCATCTCAACACATGTACATCTTTACACAACGGGCCAAAGATATTTACCAGAAAATCATTAATCTTTGCACTATAGGCCAAATATATTCAGTAATATCATCATTTAGGACTGAGCATGATGAAAAATATTTTAAAGAAAATGAATCCAGTGAAATAAAAGAACAAATATTAAAGATTCGTACTTTAAACAATTCAAGTTCAAAAATACTTCGTAAATAATCATAGTGAAGTCAAATTCAAGAATGATCAAAACATGGATACAATCAAAGCTAGTATTCATAATAGATATTTTGGACAAAAAATGAAAAATTTAATTTTTCTGTGAATAGTGTCGTATTCGTGAATAGTGTTAAATGCGTGAATAGTAACCCCGACACTAAAAGACAAGAATTTTACAAGAAAAATCTTACCAATATTCTGGCATAATGATATTGAAAGAGATAATATCATTTATAAAAAAAAATAACATCCCTTACCTCGAAAGAATAAGACTTTGGCCGAATATCGGATATAATATTTGAAAGGAACTTGCACCGTATAACAACACTCAAAGTATCCAAATACTCACAAGAATAATTTCGATAATATAGAGAGAAGATTTTTTTTCGGTGTGATTTTCAATTCTAACCCAAGACCCTATTTATAGAAAATGTTTAGAACACCAAAACAGAAAATTTAATAAAATATTAATATATTTTATTAAATTTCCTACGCACACAAACTTGGTCCAAAATCAGCCACACACCTCACCAAAAGTCACAAAAACGTTTTTCATGTAAAAATCACTTAAAACTCCGAAAAAAATAATAATCAATTAATCCGAAACTTCAATAATTCATAATAAATAGCCCTTTTATTAGAAAAATTCGAATCTTATGTCCATTCCATAGGAAATTCAATTCTCTACAACTTTGTAGTTTTAAGTTTTTTCAAATTCCAAACACAAATTGACCGAAACCCACATACGGACGATTTTATAGGCTATAATCAAATTTCAGTCAAGAAATAGGGTCCACAAACATAAAAAACATGTTTTAAATATTTTTAGTAACAATAATACTCTTCCCCCACATTTATTCATATATCCCACATTCATTGTAAAAATATCACCATTATTATATTATTATAATAATATATTTAAATGAATTATTTTATTAGAAAAAAATAAAATAACAATTTTCAACAATTGTCACATTAAAAATTTTCTCCATCTATATCCACATAAAATGAATATTTTTCTTATCATATAAATCAATAATTAACTATTCACAAATAATATTATAGAATCATAATACTGACAATCAGGTTGTTCCCAGGAAAGAGGGGGCTTTTCAATAAAGATTTCTCCTTACTGGCGCGCAATTAGGTGACCAAACCTCTCCTTAGACAGAACTTTCTAGACATTTCTAATATTGCTATCTAATAATATTATTCAAATAATATGAATTATTGATCTGATAATAGAAAATACTGTATAGTGACAATTATTGAAACAACAATAATATAAAATATCAACGTAGCAATTATTGAACCAATAAAATAAAATATTGAACAGTAATTACTGTAAAAATTATTGAGTATTGCCTTCTTACGTAAGAATTAATAATTGGTGCAATACCGCAAAGCTTCGTGTTTTAACCAACCGAGTATTTCAACAAGATAATTCTTGATAATAACTACATACCGTTATTTATAACTTATACTTGCTGTTTTCTTCATCCAATCGCTTTTCGTTATGGGGCCCACACAAGGTCTTGGCATTGTCCGCATTTAATATTCCCGACAAAGAAGAATATTCCACGACCAAACAAATATTCCCCGACAACAATGAATATTTTATAACCACTTGCTTATTTGAAATATTTATGCATTTTACCCATAACTAACCACATTAATCAAATCAACCCTTACTATTTCAAAATAATAGATAGAGGAAATTTAATTTCATTTATAATAAGTTGGGGTCTTACAACCTCCCCTCCTTATGAAATTTCATCCTCGAAATTAACGTACGTACCTGGTGTTTCGAAAAGGTGAGGATACCTCGCTTTCATTTCCGTTTCCAACTCCCAGGTCATTTCCTCTATAGCATGGTTCCTCCATAAAATTTTGACTTGTGGGATGACCTTTGTGCATAGGACATGCTCCTTCCTATCCAAGATCTTGACAGGTACCTCTTCGTACATTAAGTCTTCGGCTATCTCGTCTAGTTCTAACTCAATAACGTGGTTAGGGTCTTTCACATATTTAAGAAGCACAGATATGTGAAAAACATTATGAACACGAGACATACTTGGAGGTAACGCGAGTCTATAGGCCACATTTTCTACTCGGTAAGGAATCCGAAATGGACCAATAAATCATGGATTGAGCTTTCCTCTTCTCCCAAATCTTGTAACTCCCTTCCATGGAGCAACACGCAACAATACATGATCCCCAATACTAAATTGCACGTCCTTTCGATGAAGATCCGCATAACTCTTTTGTCAATCATGTGTCGTTTGTATACGTTGTCGAATCATTTGGATCTTTTCTGTAGTAATACGTACCAACTCTGGTCCCAACAATGTTGCTTCACCCACCTCATCCCAACATACTGGAGAGCGACATTTTCGTCCATATAATGCTTCAAATGGAGCCACACCTATACTTGCCTGATAACTGTTGTTGTAGGAGAATTCCACTAATGGTAAATACTTTTCCCAACTCCCTTTGAAGTCTAGGACACAGAGTCTTAATAGATCTTCAAGAGTTTGAATAGTCCTCTCTGATTGTCCGTCCATTTGAGGATGGTATGCCGAAGTGAATCGTAAATCCGTGCCCATAGCTTTTTGCAAGCTAACCCAAAATCATGAAGTAAATCTTGGGTCACGATATGAAACTATGGATACTGGCATGCCATGTAATCTCACAATCTCATTTATGTAGATACGAGCAAGACGTTCAAGGGAATAAGTCTCCCATATCGGCAAGAAATGAGCAGACTTGGTTAATCTATCAACAATAACCCAAACAACATTTATGCCTTGAGAAACCGTGGGAAGTCCCGTAACAAAATCCATGGTAATGTGTTCCCACTTCCATTTCGGAATCTCAAGTGGTTGCAATGGACCCTTAGGCACTTGATGTTCCGCCTTTACACGTTGACAAGTTAAACACCTCCAGATAAACTTTGCAATCTCTATCTTCATATTGTTCCACCAAAATGTATGTCGAAGATCACGATACATTTTGGTACTTCCATGATGGATTGCAAACGGTGTATTGTGTGCCTCCATCATGATCTTGTTCTTCAAATCAGAGTCGTTAGGAACACAAAGTCTGGAGTGGACTCGAAGTAATCCTTCTTCATCGATTCTTGCTTCTGGAATAACACCTTCTTATACTTTCTTCTTCATACACATCAGCTCCGGGTCTGTGGCTTGAGCAACTTTAACTTTTTTCGATTAAAGTCGGTTCTATATGTATACTTGATATCATCGCATGGGTCCCCGGAGTCTTGAATTCTATCTTCATCTTTTGTAAATCACACAAAATGGGCCTTTTGTGTTGACAACATCGCACTTTTCGTTCCTCGTGATATGATCTTTCTACTCAACGCGTCACCTACCACGTTCGCTTTCCAGGATGGTATTGAATGGTGTGGTCGTAATCTTTCAATACTCGAGCCAACGTCGTTTGCCGCATGTTGAGTTCTTTTGAGTGAAGAAATATTTGAGGCTTTTATGATCGGAATATATCTCCACTTTATCCCATATAGATAGTGCCTCCAGATCTTTTAGCGAAAATGATCGGGCCGCTAACTCTAGATCATGAGTAGGATAATTCCTCTCATATTCTTTAAGTTGTCGCGAGGCATAGGCTATGACTTTTCCATGTTGCATGAGGACACATCCTAACCCTTTGCCTGAAGCATCGCTGTAGATAACAAATCCATCCGAACCAGACGGTATTGTCAGAATAGGTGCCGAAATAAGTCTCTTCTTGAGCTCTTGAAAACTCTTCTCGCATTCCTCGCTCCATACGAATTTTGTATCTTTCCGAGTCAACTAAGTTAACGGAGTAGCGATTCGAGAAAATCCTTCCACGAATCTCCGATAATAACCAGCTAAGCCAAAAAAGCTACGTACTTCAGTCACCGTCTTCGGTTGCTCCCAACTTTGTATTGTTTCAATCTTCGCCGGTTCAACAGATACTTCATGTTTTAACACTACGTGCCCAAGGAATGCTACTTCCTCAAATCAGAACTCGCATTTCTTCAACTTGGCATACAGCTTGTTTTCACGAAGCCTTTGGAGTACCAGCTTCAAATGGTGCTCATGATCTTCACGACTTTTGGAATATATGAGGATGTCATCAATAAAGACCACAACGAATTGATCCAAATATTTCTTGAATACTTGGTTCATCATATCCATGAAAGTCGCAGGAGAATTAGTCAATCCAAAAGACATGACCAAGAATTCATAATGCCCGTACCGAGTTCTGAAGGCAGTCTTTGGGATATCCTCAGTTCTAATCTTCAGTTGATGATATCCAGAACGAAGATCGATCTTTGAAAAGAATTATGCTCTTTGCAACTGGTCAAACAGGTCATCAATGCGAGGTAGCGGATACCTATTCTTGATAGTGACATAGTTTAATTCCTGGTAGTCGATTCAAAGTCGCATACTCCCGTCTTTCTTCTTTACGAATAAAATAGGAGCACCCCAAGGAGATGTACTATGATGAATGAAACCGATGTCTAACAACTCTTGTAGTTGGACCTTTAGCTCCTGAATTTCAATAGGAGCCATTCGATATGGGATTTTAGAAATGGGCTTTGTACAAGGTTCAAGGTCAATAAATAATTCAACTTCACGTTCTGGGGGTAGACCGGGAAGTTCTTCAGGAAATTCACTAACAACAGAAATTTTATTCAAATCTGACGTGTCTTTATTCAAATCCATAACATGGGCTAAGAAAGCTTGACATCCGTTTTTCAATAAACGAATGGCTTTATGACTTGATATGCTAGTGATTGATTTTAATGGTTTAGTTGATTGAATTCGTACAACAGGTTGGTTAGGAATATGAAAACTAACAACCTTACGAAAAAAAATCAATTTTGGCATGATGACTAGTTAACCAATCAATCCCTAAAATCACATCAAAAGCAAGTATCTTTAAAGAGATAAGGTCAACAGGTAATGTGATGGTGCCAACTTGGATTAAACAAGATTTATAAATAGTGGATGTAATGAAAGTTTCTCCTAACGGAGTCTCCACAGATAAGTCAAAGTCTAATTTCTCTGGAGTCAAGTTTAAAAGTTGAGCACAAGCAGGAGAAATAAATGAATGGGTAACACTGGTATCTAGTAAGGTATAAACTTCGCAAGAATTTATGATTAGCTTACCCGTGATCACCTCGTTTGGGTTCCTCGCATTTTGACCAGTCACAACAAACGCTCTTCCAGGAACCGTTGAATTTGACTTTTTTCGGGATGACCTTTCGAGTCATCATCCTCGTTGGACTTGGTTTCGCCACCGCATAATCTCGAGCGATATGTCCTTCCTTTCCATAATTATAACATACCTTGAACTGCTGTGGGGCACCAATGATATGTCCCTCTTTTTTCGATTTATAAGATACGATCGGTGGTCGTTCTCCTCCCTTAGAACCAGTTATTGCTGGTCCTTGATGTCTTCACATTGTCATTGTTGAATCTCCTCTTTTAAAATCTCCTCCCGACTCGCTTCTTCTATTTTCATGGCCATGATTACCACCAGAGTGGTTGCCGCTCTTGTCCGGCATTTTTCTTTCCCCTCGGTTATCGTTGTTCGATGATCATTGCCACCGTGTGACCTTGGTTGTGGTCCCTCGGTTGAACGTACTCGTTATCTCGCTCTAATAATTGAGCCTTATTGAAAACACCTGAATATAGAGAAAATTTATGACAAATGAGATATCGACGTATGTCGGGTTTCAAACCTCTCGTAAACATCCGCCACATACACGCTCCTCATTCTCCACCAAATGAGGTGTAAACTCGATAACTCCATGAACTTCGCCTCGTCAGATCGACACCGCCATGTTTTTCTACTCCGGCCTAATAAACTCTACCTCCTCCTTCATATGACGAATACTTTTAGGAAAGTACTTGTCATTGAACAGATTCTCAAATGTTTCCCAAGACATGCCGAAATGCTGGTACTGGATGGGGTACGCTTCATGATTTCCACCAAGAATCTGCCTCACACGGAACATAAAGTGGCGAATGGAACCTTCATTTCTCCGACATCCCAAGACATCGAATATCTTGGTAATCTGCTTGACCCACGCTCCGCCTTTAATCGGATCCAGCTTTTCCCTGCACTACATTGGTCCCAACTCTTTGAATCTGCTCATTATGACAAACCGTATGCGTTGCTATCATTTCCACCTATATTTTGTACACGAGTCTCCTTTGTCTGATTTTGCATGAACTACAAAAAGCTTCTAAACATTCCATCGTTCATCGTCTGATCAGTGGTGTTGCTTACAGGAGTAACATTGCCGGCCTGTTGCACGTTTTCCTAATTGGTGGGTAAAGGTGTCTCCACGGTCTCATTTACTCCACCCATTCTGAGTCGCCAAATACATGGTACAGAAACAACTACAACTTTAATAATATAATTGTCGTGCAAAATACGACAACACATAAACTGTGAGTTTAAAAAAACAAATATTGTCTTCTAGACAATATCTACACTCAAATAAGTCTTCATTACAATTATTGATACACTATTTTACAAAATAGTGAGGACTACTAAAACGACTTTCTAGAACCTTCATTCCATACCCCGACTAGTACTCGCTACATTCTCGCCTCCTGAGAAAAAAAATGGAATAAAAAGAAAAGGGGTGAGCTCAATTAGCCCAGTAAAGAATATTATGACTAAGATAACATAGAACAAATTATCGTTAGTCCTCAACAGGGAAAAATCTGATAGAATACAATAGACAACAAGTTTTAAATCAATACTCGCAGCAAAAATAATAATTCATTAGAAGAGTTACGTAGAGAATGAATCTACTTTCTTCTATGAATTTAAAAGTTTATCATCAATATTTTATCCCTGTAACATCAATCAATATACATTTTGAATCAAATATTCATCTTTGCACTACAGGCCAAAAATATTCATCAGTTGGTCATGTTCATCTCAACAAATGTACATCTTTGCACTATGGGCCAAAGATATTTAACAGAAAATCATTAATCTTTGCACTACAGGCCAAATATATTCAGTAATATCATCATTTAGGACTGAGGATGATGAAAAATATTTTAAAGAAAACGAATCCAGTGAAACAAAAGAACAAATATTAAGGATTCGTACTTTAAACAATTCAAGTTCAAAAATACTTCGTAAATAATTATAGTGAAGTCAAATTCAAGAATGATCAAAACATGGATACAATAAAAGCTAGTATTCATAATAGATATTTTGGACAAAAAACGAAAAATTTAATTTTTCTGTGAATAGTGTCGTATTCGTGAATAGTGTCATATACGTGAATATAACCCCGACACTAAAAGACAAGAATTTTACAAGAAAAATCTTACCAATATTCTGGCATAATGATATTGAAAGAGATAATATCATTTATAAAAAAAAATAACATCCCTTACCTCGAAAGAATAGTACTTCTGGCTGAAATATCAGATATAACGCTGAAAGGAACTTGCACCGTATAACAATACTCAAAGTATCCAAATACTCACAAGAATACACTCGATAATATAGAGAGAGAAGATTTCAGTTTCTGGTGTGATTTTCAATTCTAACCTAAGCACCCTATTTATAGAAAAATGCTTAGAACACCAAAACAGAAAATTTAATAAAATATTAATATATTTTATTAAATTTCCTACGCACACAAACTTGGTCCAAAATCAGCCACACACCTCACCAAAAGTCACAAAAACGTTTTTCATGTAAAAATCACTTAAAACTCCGAAAAAAATAATAATCAATTAATCCGGAACTTCAATAATTCATAATAAATAGCCCTTTTATTAGAAAAATTCGAATCTTATATCCATTCCATAGGAAATTTAATTCTCTACAACTTTGTAGTTTTAAGTTTTTTCAAATTCCAAACACAAATTGACCGAAACCCACATACGGACGATTTTATAGGCTATAATCAAATTTCAGTCAAGAAATAAGGTCCACAAACATAAAAAACATGTTTTAAATATTTTTAGTTACAAAAGTACTCTTCCCCCACATTTATTCATATATCCCACATTCATTGTAAAAATATCACCATTATTATATTATTATAATAATATATTTAAATGAATTATTTTATCAGAAAAAAATAAAATAACAATTTTCAACAATTGTCACATTAAAAATTTTCTCCATCTATATCCACATAAAATGAATATTTTCCTTATCATATAAATCAATAATTAACTATTAACAAATAATATTATAGAATCACAAAACTGACAACCAGGTTGTTCCCAGGAAAGAGGGGACTTTCCAATAAGGATTTCTCCTTACTGGCGCGCAATTAGGTGACCAAACCTCTCCTTAGACAGAACTTTCTAGACATTTCAAATATTGCTATCTAATAATATTATTCAAATAATATGAATTATTGATCTGATAATTGAAAATACTGTGTAGTGACAATTATTGAAACAACAATAATATAAAATATCAACGTAGCAATTATTGAATCAATAAAATAAAATATTGAACAGTAATTACTGTAACAATTATTGAGTATTGCCTTCTTACGTAAGAATCAATAATTGGTGTAATACCGTGTGCTACTGTGTTTTAACCACCGAGTATTTCATCAGTATTAACGGTAACAACTACGCCGTTATTTATAAACAACTTATACTTGTCGTTTTCTTCATCCAATCGCTTTCCGTTATGGGGCCAACATAAGGCTGCGCCGTCATACGAATATTCTCCGACAGTAAGAATATTCCATGACCAAATGAATATTCCCCGACAACAATGAATATTTTATAACCACTTTCTTATTTGAAATATTTGTGCATTTTACCCATAACTAACCACATTAATCAAATCAACCCTTACTATTTCAAAATAATAGATAAAGGAAATTTAATTTCATTTATAATAAGTTGGGGTCTTACAGTAACGATTATAATTTTACCCAGTAACCAAGTCAGCATTGTTTGCATCGAAATAATTGCAGTTATTCCTAATGTTATTAAAATTATCAACATATACATGTAACCAATAGTGAACAAATAGGTTTCCATAAAATGTAAATGCAATTTAGGATGTAATAATTTAAAATTTGTATTAATTACCTTAATTTTCTTTGATTTAATGATATTAGATTGCAACCTTCCCTCAGTTGTTTGTGGAAAGTGTTGTGAATGTTGATATGACTGCTTGTTTGTTTATGAAATACCATCTTTGAACCAGACTATGTAGGCATTCAATCATTGACGCAACTAGAAGATCCCTGATTAACTTGATTGCATTGTTAATAGATTCGGCGGTGTTTGAAGTCATTGTTGAGTATCTGCTTACAGTCCCATAGAGCCTGGTGCACTTCTCCAACTTGATCTCTTCCTCCAAATATGTCCTTATTCGAGGATCAATAGCATCAAGTTCAGCCATGTGTTTGTTGAATTGTTCAATAGTGTAAGCTCTACAAGTCCCGTTGTAAGCTTGTTTAAGTTCTTCTCCTCTCTTTCTGAATCTATTTTTTATATTTTTCAGTACATGGTATGTGCAAAAACCATGCATGACATCCGGAAACACAAAATTCAGTCCTTGTATAATGGCTTTATGTCTATCTAAAACAATGCATTGACCTTCCCTAACTCCCAAGCAATTCTCAAATTTCCAAAAAACCATCTCCAAGATAATTCATTTTCGCTGTCAACCACTGCAAAAGCAATCGAAACAATTTTTCGATTTGTATCTTATGTGCTTGCTATCAGTAGTGCCCCCCCGTAAGTTGATTGTATGAACGTGCCATCGATTACAATGATTGGAAAGCAATAGTGCCATGCTTGAATGGATACTCCAATGGCAAAGAATAAATACTTGAAACGACCATTTGTTAATTTCTAACTCAAGGGCTGTGACGGAACCTGATATAAAACATCAGCATTATCATTAGAATTACAAGTAGTATACAGTATCCAAATCACTAGTAATTGGTAACCATTCATGTGGTTAATGGTATCCAACTAATTACCATATTAATGTTTCCAATACGGTGCATTTGGTGTACAGAATATAATTAATGTGTAATCTTTTGTGTAGATATTTATGATACACAAAATATTAATTCAACATAGGTTGATTGTACAGTACAGTTAATAACTAAAGCTGCATATTAAGGTAATCAAATAAGTTGACTTGGGTAACCAACTAATTATGAAAAACCAATAAAATGTTTTAAAGTGTTACGTGGATTTGTTTTCTTCAGCATGTGTAACCATGATGGGATCAGTGAGTAGTCGTGTGGATTTCCTCTTACCTTTTCCAACGCTTTCTCTTTCGATCTCCATGCTTTTTGGTAAGAGATAGACACATTATATTATATCATCATGTCCTCCACAATATCGGTTGGTGTGTATATTTTCTTCAAATTTGTTAATTTGTGCATTATGCATTCACTGACCAACTCATTATTTGTCTGTCTGTGGTCTCCCAACAATACGTTGACTGAACACGTGTGGATGTCATTGAATTCTCTCACCTTGAACATAATGATTTTTCGAAAACTTGATGCTCTCATCTTCCATCTACAATTTTTATCATCTACTTTTTACCAGCACAAAGTCTCTACGACTGTTCATTGAACTTTTCGTTTCTGCATTTTTCCGATTGAATGCAATTTCATAGCTTGTGATAGGATTTTTTATCTTTGTAGGTTTGATGTAATTTTACTTCACGTTCATTCGGATCTGTTATTACATCATCATATCGTTCTTCTATGTATGATTTGTCATGTTGTCTGTCTCGTTGTTGTTTAATAATTTTCATTGCAAGCTGATCATCATATTGCGTTCCAATTTGGCAATCTTGTGTTGCTAATGGAACTAGTGCTGAATTCCCTTGTGTTGATCTGATTGGCTTTACATCGTGAATTATAGTTTCTTCTACATTTGTCAAGTTATGCAAGATTTTTGTGCGTCCCCTTCTGTGTTCAATATCTATAATCAGTGGGAATTTACCTTATTCATCAGATTTTCTACTGACTTCAATAAAGAATCTTAAGGTTGCTTCATCTGATATACTGATCGGTAGAATGTCGCTTCTAATATGAAATTTGATTAACAATGTTGTTGCGTTTGTGTCTAGCCGTAATGCACTGCATATCATGTTTTGCATTTCTCTGAACGAACAAGTTGATGGAACTAGTATGCCAATAACTTCAAATTTGGTGTATTGGTTACTATCAGTCCGTGTACCGTTAAAATAAAGTACAACTGGAATCATCTCCATTGTCTGACAACATAATAAGTATTGTAAAGTAACCAAATCAATGTTAGCCAGTAACCAAACTACATAATGTTAGTAACCAGAACATAAAGCACATTTGTACATTCATCTTACAATGGAAATAATCAATATATTGATATTTGTTATCAATTAAATTATAACGGTTGTATGAAGGTAACCAATGTAGCCAATAAGTAACCATCATAATAAAACAAACCAATATAAAACACCGTAATATTATACAGTAATCATAATAATATTATACAGTAACCAAATCTAATTTAGACAGTAACCAACACATATTTATTTAATAACCACAAGATAAACACATTCTCCATTGTATTTTTATAGTAAAAAACAACCGATATAATTTGTTTGTTACAAACTAAAGGCTAACTGTTGTAAGAATGTAACCAATGTAGCTAACAAGTAATCAGTAATATAAAAAAACATAAGTACAAGTGTACATTAATATGCTTCAACAACCAAATATACAGTAACCAATTAATCAGTATACAACAACCAATATATATAAGTATAATCAGATTAACAGTTGTATGAAGGTAACCAATGTAGTCAATAAGTAACCTCCAATATAAAAGAAACAATTATAAAACAATATAACATTATAATCTTACACAGTAACCAGGTCAGCACTAATGAGTAACCATTATAATTTTACATAGTAACCAAGTCAGCATTAGTCAGTAACCAATATAATGTCAAACAGTAACCAAGTTAGCATTAGTCAGTAACCAAGTCATCATTTTTCAATAACCAAATCAGATTAGTCAATAATATTATGCAAAGAACCATTATAATTTTACACAAGAACCAAGTCAAAGATTAGTCAAGAACCATTATAATGTTACACAAGAACCAAGTCGAGGATTAGTCAAGAATCAATATAATGTTACACAAGAACCAAGTCAAGATTTAATCAAGAACTCAAGTCAAAGATTAGTCAATAATATTATGCAAGAACCAAGACAAGATTAGATCAGAACCAAGATAGCATTAGACAAAGATAATGTTACACAAGAACCAAGACAACATTAGACAAAGAACCGGTGAATTGTAGGAATGTAACCAATGTATTTAATGAGTAACCATTAATATAAAAAAATCAGTAGGACTCATTTAAAAATTATAAAGCAATCAAATAAACATTATTCAACAACCAAATTTATAATAAACAGTAACCAATTTATATATATATTTAGTAACCATAATGTAAAACATATTTTCAAATGCATTTTGCAATCAAAACATTCAGTATTCTTACTTTGTGACCATTTTAAGTGCGAAAAACTTAAAAAAAGGTAACCAATATAGGAATTCGTAGTAACCATAGGTAACTATATGCATATAAATTTTAAACTCACATACCTCAGTATTCAAATTTGTATCGAAGTTATTGTTGATCTTGTATTCAACAATCAATGCAGTACGTAAGTTTTTGGTTACTGAACTTGAAGTTGCTGTTAATTTTGTATGTTATTTTTCGATCTCAGAGTTGCGTCGCGACAAAAGGTTTCGTCTTCTCTGATCTCAGAGTTGTGTCGCAACAGAAGATTTTGTCTTCTCCGATAGATTTGTCGTTGATCTGTTGTTCCGATATCAAAGTTGCAAATATGATTTGTCGTTGATCTCCGATAGATTTTGTCTTTTTTAGGTTGTTTGAATTTAGGTGCGGTTAGTTGCAAATATGAAAGTCGGTAACTAGACACTGCAACAGCCTAAAGCTTCATGGGCCTACCTTTACCGCTACCTTCAAAACCCAGAGCTTTGGCGCATTTTTCCACGAAAAACCTAGGCCTTTTTGGTTCTACCGCGTTGGGCTAAGCCCAAAAAAAGTCCAAAAAATAGGCATAAAACGACTTGACCCCATTGGCCGTACTTAAAAAGCCAAAACTCGTTTGGCTGACTTTACCGACAAACCCATTTACCTGTGTCTATCGAAGAATCGCGTGTATGAGTTAATGATACGTGATTTTAGTAACGTAATATTGTGTTGTGTTATTTTTGTAATTATTTTGTCTGTGTTTTATTTTTGTAATTATTTTTTAATTATTGTATATTAATATTAAGGACCCTAAAAATAATCAACAAACCCAAATAGGCTTCCAAACAGCCCATTTCGAAAAACACATCAGTAAATCTAAACAAATAATTTTTTTTTTTGCTAAAAGTCATTTTTAACTTGCTAAACACATCAATAATTTATTTCTGTCCAAAAAAAATACATCTAAAAGTAATAATTGTAATAATGATTTGTTCAAGAAAAAATACCCACAACAATAAATCTAAACAACTAAGTAATAATTGTTTCTTCAAAAAACAGCAGGATAATAATAAACAAATATTTTATTTCTGCAAAAAAAATTGAAATTAAAAAATGATAATAAATCGTCCCTGAGATCTGGTCCGAAAGACCATCGTCCGAGAGACCATCTCTCTCATCCTTCCACGGACTTGGAGCGACTATCGTCGGAGAGGCCATCGGCAGTCGTCAGAGAGATGTGGTTGAGACGTGGACTTGGAGCGTATTGATATGAACCTTGTGGATTCATCCAACTTGAGTTAAGTAATTGGGCGAAGATCCATGGCATTTCCCCATAAAATCTTCAATTTAAAGCCAAAGGAAAGTCCTTAACAGAGGAATGGAAAGAATCTACAGGATGCATATAATTGAATGAATATTACTTATATCAGTCTACATTTAGTTGTGAATTAATTTGTAAAAGGATATAGAGTACATACCATTGAAAATAATATATTTCTGTCGATAAATTGTGATGTCAAAAGAGAAATACAAACTTTTAGCCTTTTGCATTCTATTGTTCAATTATTTTGGCAAAATGATTTGAAGATTAGACAGTTAGGTAAATGAAAATTATTCATATTGGGCGTACCAGAAGTTAGTTTGTTGAAGGCATTCTTGAAGGTGTCAAAGCTAAAGACATGGGGAACCATAAGCCATTTAAAATAGCTTGATCTTCATTGGTCCGCCGTCCGTGTAACAAACTATGGTAACAAAGCAAGCGAAGAGCAATTCCTGATTTGGGCTGTTGGGTTGTGTTGATTGTCCATGTATTTATACTTTTTTCTTGGACTGAATTTGATGTGTTGAAACTTTTCTTGGAAGAATTCTCAACCCCCTCCCCCACGCCCCGAAAAAAAAGAAAAAAAATCTCCAAGTCATTGTTCCCTTTCATTTCTAGAGGTCCAGAAGCATGCCTGTAAGGTGTTTGAATGCAAATATTTTGTATCTTATATCCTAGTTCATCAGATCACCCTGAAATCCGACCGCTCAGATTGTTGACGAACATCTCTAAGTTCATTGTTATGCCTATATCTGACTTGTGCTTTCGAAATTCAATGCAGTTGTAATACTAGTCCCAACCAGGGAGCTGGCTCTTCAGACATCACAAGTATGTAAGGAACTTGGGAAACATTTGAAGATTCAAGTGATGGTCAAGACTGGAGGAACCAGTTTGAAAGATGATATTATGCTTTTATACCAACCTGCCATTTTCTGGTTGGAACTCCAGGAAGAATACTAGATCTTTCAAAAAGGGAGTATGATTGTGTGATTCTAGTCATGGATGAGGTATTTTATAGAATATTTTGATGCAATTTTCTACAGAATTGGTCAACTCATCCGATAAAAATTTTATGTCATGGTCGTAATTTTTACCTGTATTATTTGTTAATATAGTTTGAAGAACTTATATAATGTATTTTTTTACCCTTAAGCTTTTAATAGTGCCAAAACAAATTATTGCTAATATTAATCTTTACAAGTCACAGACCTAGTGTTACTTTATTTGTTTTTTTGTCTCTTAATATCTGTTAACGCCAAGATCTTTTCACGCGCTTCAATCACGTAACACGCGTCTGTATCCTGCACAGTAAATACGACAACACCAAAAGCTTGACGGCTTCGACCGTTGGGGGATAGCTCCGGCGTGAGAGTCAGTACAGGCGATCACAAAGTTAACAATGGAGGATAAAATCTCTAGTGTATTGAGAGAGAGAAAATTATCAGTTGTTAGTGTGTGTACCTTTCTTTAGAAGACTTTCTTGCTCTGATATACTACAAGACCCGGTTTTGTGTGCAACTGACTCCCCTGACACCACATACTGCCAGTGGCTTACCTGTTAGTCCCATCCCCTTTGTACACCGTTGGCCGACTGTCCAATTCTCATTTAATGCGATGTAAGATATCAGTCAGCCATTATCTTTGTCATCATCACCGGTCAAAGATGTAGATATTTAAATATCAGTTGGGTCAGCCCACTGACCCAACCCAACAAAGAGGACCCAACTGTAATGACCAGGTAGATGAACCAAGTAACTCGGCCCAATCTCTTTGGCCCAATGCCTAAAATATTATGGCCCAACATTGCCCCCAGTCTTTTATTAAACAGGATGTTTAATGAAAGAGTATAAATAACATCGGAAAAGAGTATAAATGGCATCGGGAAAGAGTATAAGTGGCATCGGTCCAGGGTAAAAGGATTTATAATAAGGTCAATAAAGGCCCAAAATATAGCTTACCGAGGCTCATGCCCATCTTCGCCAACCTTCATAGAAGTACGAACCGAAGAGCCTTTAAATACCAAAGAATTACAACGAGTGCTTCCTCGATGTGTCCCTGGATAAACGGACCTGAGTCCGTCGTGCAAAAAAGAGGAAAATCCAAATAACTCATCCTACTGCCGAAGAGCTACAAGTATCTCCCATAGAAGCCGATCTTCCTTCAGACACCCCGGTTGAAATCGTGATTTCTGACAAAGAGCCCGAAGAACAAGTAGAGCGCATATCGAGGAGATCCCTCACTCCTTTCCAGAATCCAATGAGAAACTCCCATGTCGACTTCTAGTATCGTGCGTTCGTGATACCGATGATCATCGGTTCGACAACAACTCCATCACGGACCTGATGGACGAAAGACTGAAATACCGGATTAAAGGAACTTGATAGCTTTGACTTTACTCATTTACATCGTTGCCCATCAATTTGAACTGATTGACTAATAATGGTCATCTGCAGGCAAACGCTATCTTTGGGTACCTCCGTCTCAAATACAAAGAAGCCGAAGAGGATACCGAAGAGAATGCCGAAGAGAATACCGAAGAGAATACCGTCCGAAGGTATAACGCCATTCGGAAGTCGGGTCATCTTTGATATATCAGGGATTTGATGTCGAGTCCGGATCCTTCGTAACTCGTGGCACATCGTTATAAGCTTCAAGAAGAGCTTAAAGAGCCTCGGGCCCTTAGGAATTTGGGTCCGCCATCGATCAAGACCTTCATGAGGAAATCCAGCAAAGACATCTGAGAAAAATCATTGGTTTAACGATGAGATCGTCCATATGTATGCCAAAGGATATGAAAATCTGCCGAAGGCAAGAAAAGCTTGTTGCGGCCAAGGTAGATCCATCTCTTCTAGATTCTTTAGAAGGCGGCGATGACAAGGAAGAAGCCTGAAGATGACCTCCCCTTTATCTTTATCTGTAGAACTTTCTGCAAAAATCCTAACTTTTTGTGAACAGTTAATATTAATGAAATATCAACTTCATGCCTTATTACCTCTGGGTGAATATTTCTTGTCAATAATTCATCATCAATCAACGTGAAAAATGTATAAGATTCCTGTGAACTTAACTTAAATTGTGAATCAGACAAGTCATATAACAGTTAAGTTGAAGAATAATACTGAACATAGTGAACTGAACTGAATGAACCGAACTCAACACTTGAACAAAATAAAGTAATGTATATTTATCGTTTCCGAAGTGTGAGATAGATTGGGCATAAGGTGAATTCGGGTGATCCTCCTTGCACCATCGGGATCTTGTTTACCACTCGGGGTAAAACAAGTATATAAGGATATTTGTCTACCATGCAAGGTATAACAAAGATATAAGGACATTTGTTTACCACACGGGGTGAAACAAATTCATAAGAACACTCCTGACAATAAGGCTACCATCGAATGGTCAGCGAGTCCGACCATACCTCCTTACTTCAGTGCATATTGGTTTACCACTCGCGGTAAAAACAATATTAAAAGGACCATGGAATTTGTCTACCACGCAGGGTATAACAAACCCATAAAGACACTCCTGCCGATAAGGCTACCATCGAATGGTCAGCGAGTCCACCCTGTCCACCTTACACCGATGAAGTTTGCCTACCCCGAAGGGCCTGACAAATTCATAAGGACCACCTGCTAAAAAGGCTACCATCGAATGGTCAGCGAGTCCCCCCCATCCTCCTTACACCATTGTGACTTTTGTAGGTGAGCTACCGAAGTCTTTCTATGCTGAATCCCCAGTTCTTTCAAGAATAGTTCAAACTTCGATTCCACAAACTGGTGTCCGTGGCTTTCTGAAAAATTATAGGTCAATGATATGCATGCCGAAGTAATTTATAGGCCAATGACTTCGCAGCCAAATGATCACCACAGATGCTCTCATGAACTTCCCGAAGAGCATACTCTGCTTCTGCTGAAGTATTGCAACGGCTTTGTCGGACTCCTCAGCTGGTTTCAGCATCCCTAAGGACTTGGCTTGCATAGTAAACTAGGTACTGCTTTCCATCTGAACCTGCAGCTTTAAACGGGCCTCTTCAACGATGAGTATCTGTAGGGTGGTGTGCCCTCCTCGGATTCTCAGGAGTGTGGCTTCTAAATCTGCTTCGGTGATGAGCAGATTCGCTATGGCGAGAACACTCAAGATGGAATGCCTTCTTTGTATTCTCAGGTGTATACTCTCTGGATCAACTTCTTCGTCTGCTGCGATCATAATCTCGAGAACCGACAGGGTAAGGTACCCTCTTCGGATGCTCAGGAATATGGTTCTTTGGTCTTCTTCGGTCATGAAGGCGGCCTCGAGACATGTCTTCAAAGTGTATAGACTGCTTTCCAACTCATGGCTATCCATCTTTAGGCGTACTACATCTTTCGATCTGGACATACTTAGACGCCTCGTCCCTCAGCTCGGTCATCCGAAGCATCTACTCATAACTGGACGTCTCGTCCTTCAGCTTTGCCATCTGAAGCATCTGCACAGCTATATCCTCGCTCCACACAGCTATATCCTTGCTCCGCCCAGCTATATCCTCGCTCCGCTTCAAGAGAACCCCCAAAGCTTTATCTGCTTCGTCGCGCTCTTCTTCGCGACTTGGCGACCTTGTCACCCGACCACTTTGCCGAAGTTCTAGGCGGGGTGTTTTTACTCGCGCCGGCCATGATCACGCTCCTTGTCAGCAGCAAAGATCAACCATCTTCGGGCTTCACCGTTGGCTCTCGAACGAGAACCCCTTGATTCATGCTTGGAAACCGTTCCCTCGGCATCGGTTGTCCCTCCGGTGTAACAGTTCTACTCTTCACCATAGTGTCCGACGTAGAACAACTGAAAAGTTTGTGATTGAAAACTCAAGGACACTAGAACACAGCCCTCCTTCTAGCGCCAATGTTAACGCCAAGATCTTTCCACGCGCCTCAATCACGTAACACGCGTCTGTATCGTGCACAGTAAACACGACAACACCAAAAGCTTGACGGCTTCGACCGTCGGGGGATAGTTCCGGCGTGAGAGTCAGTACAGGCGATCACAAGGTTAACAATGGAGGATAAAATCTCTAGTGTATTGAGAGAAAGAAAATTATCAGTTGTGAGTGTGTACCTTTCTTTAGAAGACTTCCTTGCTTTGATATACTACAAGACCCGGTTTTGTGTGCAACAGACTCCCCTGACACCACATACTGCCAGTGGCTTACCTGTTAGTCCCATCCCCTTTGTCCACCGCTGGCCGACTGTCCAATCCCCATTTAATGCGATGTAAGATATCAGTCAGCCATTATCTTTGTCATCATCACCGGTCAAAGATGTAGATATTTAAATATCAGTTGGGTCAGCCCACTGACCTGACCCAACAAAGGGGACCCAACTGTAATGACCCAGTAGATGAACCAAGTAACTAGGCCCAATCCCTTTGGCCCAATGCCTAAAATATCATGGCCCAACAATATCCATACTTATTGTTTATGGATGTTGAAGTTTAATTCACAATGATGCAAAATTGGTGTATGTGCATTTTTGATCGTCTTCCGCAGCAAGAGGTCTGAGAGTAACGTTACATGCATTTACAATTCCCACGCTGATAAGTTGTTGTCCCCAGAGTTTCAACCTTCATTGGCAGAGCTAATTGAAGTTCTTCCTCAGAATCGACAAATTTTGATGTTTTCAGCTACATTTCCAGTTACTGTCAATGATTTCTGTTGGGTCATGATATTTCTCCTATTGGGCCAAATGGATTGGGCCCACTTATTTAATTGGTCCATTGGGTCTTCATTATTGAGTCTTAAAGTCATTGGGCCTAGTCATCATCTTATTCTTATTAAGTCCTTCTGAAATCGGATTGGGCCAGTGGGTTGACCCATTAGATATTTTAATATCTCCTTTTTTGACCGGTAATGATGAAAAAGCATGATGGTTGACTACTACTACTGCCATGCATTAATGTGGATGGGATCCATGATCACGGCCGTGTAGAAAAACAGAGGTCAAGTAGTGGGTGAACTGCATACACCCGGCAGAACCATCGATCGAGGGTCGTGGTCGACGCAGAAGAAGGGGTACGATGGCAAAAAGGCAAAGAGAGTATAACCTAAGGAGGAAGTCTTCAAGAAACAGGTACGTACACACACACATATCCAACTGAATTTTATCTTTCTCAATACACTAGAGATTATATCCTCCATTGTTACCCCTTGTGAACACCGATACTGACTCTCACGCCTGAGCTATTCCCTGACGGTCGAAGCCGTCAAGCTTTTGGTGTTTATCGTGTTTACTGTGCAGGATCAGGACGTCTTACGTGATTGGGACGTTGGAGAAGATCTTGGCGTTAACAATTTCAAAGACAGATATCTGGAAAAACCTTAAGTTATCAATCTAACGGATGAGCTTACTCTCAAAGGTATCACACAGTATTACGCATTTGTAGAAGAAACACAGAAGGTCCATTGTCTCAATACTCTTTTTTCGAAGGTTAGATCTAGATCTACTGAGTATTTATATTACCAATTTTTATGTTCAGAAGTTTCATGCTTCTGATGCTTTATTTACAGCTGCAAATTAACCAATCAATTATTTTCTGCAACTCCATGAATCGGATGGAACTGTTGGGCAAGAAAATTACAGAATTGGGCTACTCTTGCTTTTATATTCATGCTAAGATTCTGCAAGATCATCACAACAGAGTGTTTCATAACTTTCCTAACATCATCGCAACATAGTGTTTCATGATTTTCATAGGAACGCGGAGACGTATCTGCACAGGATATGTTGGATTCTGCTTTCAGGCTGGTCGTTCAGGAAGGTTTGGACATACATCTAGGGTTAGCTGTGAATTTGATATCTTATGAAGACCGCTTTAACTTGTAAGCGTTATTTTCTACTAAAAGAAAATTAGTGTCTTGTACTGAAAGAAGCAGTCTTTAGATAATTTTCATATGCCACTGACATCAAATATCTTTTTCCCATGTTTCAGGTATAGGATTGAGCAAGAGCTTGGAACTGATCAGATAAAACAAATCCCTGCCCTTATAGATTAGATAGCCATTTATCCAAATCCAAACATGGCCAGAATCTGCTCATAGATTAGATAGTATTATGTAGTTATAGCAGATACTTAGATTAGATCATAAAAGTTCAAGTCCTCGTTAACAATCATATACAAATGGTATGAGAAATCTAATGCCCTTGGGGCTCATATATATACACACACAAAGCATCAAAGCATCACACCCCATGCAAGCAAAAGGAAGACAAAAACTACCAGTCTATCACCCAATTTAATGATTAAACAAAAAGCCTAATTTAGAGCATTAAGTTGGAACGAAATTTCAATGCTCTTTTTTTTTTTTTTTTTAAAACTCACTCCTGTGTTTGTTTTTAGCTAAAGAATCTGACAAATCAGCAGCCAAAACATCCAAATAACTTGTTTGGTGTACTTCCAGTAGCCCGGAATTTGGCACCAATCTCTTCCACCTTTAAAATATCTTCACCTCGTCTGGCTTCAACAACTGCTCGCTTTTCTTCTGCCAATTTCTGGATTTTGGCCAGCTTGTTCTTCATCTTCTCAACATATTCTGCTTTCTCCTTCTCAATTTCTTCCTGTTCAATTTAACACTTCTATCAGCCAAATAAATAAATTATATGATCATTGTGTCTCGTTTGTTAACAAACAATGGATCCCATACAAACGAACAAAAATCCCCCATAATTTTTTGAATCATTATTTATAATGTGATCGTAGGGTATAATAATATTGTAAGTAATTGCTGATCACCTCAAACTGCTTCAGCTGAACCTCTACCGATGCTTTTTTAGTGTTCTCCCATGCTCCAATGTCAGACAACTTCTTACATGCCCTGAACAATTGTTTTCAAGAAGAAACAACGTAGGAAAATGAGAAAATAAAGAAAGCTAGTTGCAAAAAAAATCCGAATTATTTAAGTAAATTGAAAAGGTAAACAACAGCAGCAGTATGAGATAGCATAAAATTATATATATATATATATATATATATATATATATATATAAATGATCCATTAACATTATTTACTATGAATCCTTATAAGACATACACCATCTAATACCATTGAAAATAAGAAGGAACTTGAAATAAATGTCCGCTATATATGCATGTATATGCATACACACACATACATACCTATTTTCTGCTTTAGTTTTCTCACTCTCTTCCCATGCTGTAATCAAAGCCAATTTCTTCTGTGTTTCAACCCGAGTGAGTGCAGCAACTGAAAGGCGGTCAAATAATGAGAATCAATTGATTAGCAGGTATTGCTTTCCTTTCCTGTTGAAAGTAGAACAACCCCCCGCAAAAAAAAAAAAAAAAAAAAAAAAAAACAGTGACTTTGCCCCAAAACATGTAAATCGGTTAATTACCTCTGTCATTAGAATCCCCGGAACTTTTTTCAACTTCATTAATCTCTGCAACATCTGTAAAAAATATCAAATATGTTAAATGACATATATAGGAGTATAGTATCTTTGTCTAATAATATTTTTCTATAATAGAAAAGAAAAACCCAAATAAATATCGATGAGATTGATTTATACTTTTGTGAGTCTGACTAATAGTCATTACGAAAGAATAGTCGGGTTTTGGGATTTATTAGTGGTCGGATCTTGGATTTTACTAATGTTTTGAGTCTTATGGATTTAAGCCCATGAAATAACTATGATTTTTTAGTTTCTATATAAATATTGTTTGGTGTGTGGATCATTGCTAAATGTGAAAAATATATATATGAATATACCAGACAAGTTGGAATAACCAAATTTGTGAATATGAGTATATTTTGTGTCGTTTTCTTTTCTGTTTTCATCTAATTTCTGTGTGATGATCTATTACTCAATCTTAAAATATAACAAATATAAGAAAATAAAAATTAACTTGATCAAAACTAATTTAATTATTTAGAGTTATTCTATATATTAAGATAAAAGCATGTTGATTCTTGTTACGAACAGACAACCACGTAATATATTATAAATTTATATAAATACTAAATAATTGATTTCCTTTTCAAATTATTTATACTTCTAAAAGCTCTAATATGTTAAAATATAACATACAATAAATAATTAAAAGCTCCAAACAAAATTTAATAAATTTCATTTTCTTTTCATTTTCCATCAAGTTTTTCCTTTTCCTTTTCCTTTTTCTTTTCTTTTTCCTATGTTTTCCATTTTTTTTGTTCTCTTCTTTATTTTTCCTCAAATTTTTCAAGTTCCAAACTGTTTGCAAAAAAGAAAAAAAAATAGTTCTACCATGAATAAAAGAGAGATTATTACTTGGAGGGGGCTTCGAGGAAGAGACTTTGTCTAGAGGAAGAGGACCTAGAGGAGCTTTTTCTTGGGCCACATAACTAGGTGCTTCTGATTCACCTTTCATGCTTGATTCTTCTACCATGTTTGATATATTTCTCCCTCTCTCTCTCTCTATATATATATATATATATATATATATATATATATTTATATAATTTGTTTCAAAAGCTAATTAAACTTGGAGTGATATGCTTAAAGAAAAAGGAGGAGTTGGGTCTGGCTCTGCTAAAGAAAGATGGCAGATGAAAAAAAGAGAGTTTTAGAAGGTGGGAGGTAGAAATTATAGGAGTTGGGAAAGTGACAAATATTATATTATTGGTAAGAAGAGATTATTGATAGCCAATTTTGGACGTCACTTACAAAACATATATTGTGGCTCAATGTTATTGGCCAGACCATATATCTTGTCGTCTTAATTATATAATAAAGGACTTAAATTACTTTATTATTGTCCACCTAAAACAAGAAAAAGTCGTTCGGAGATGACTATGAAGAACATCTCGGTGGATAATATTCACATCAAAATCCTTTTTCAAATTTAGTCAAGAAACTATGATCATGATACATACATAATTATAATTTTTACTACTAAAGTCAAGGTCTGTGATTTTAAAATTTTAAATATATACATTAAAATAAATTTAATCATTAAATATATATATATATATATATATATATATATATATATATATATGTATGTATGTGTGTGTATATATATATATATATTGGGACTTATGACTCATAACTGAGAAGTTCTTAAAAAAGGCCAAGTGAGGAGCGTAACGCAATGAGACAGCGAAGCTCCCGAACGGAGCAGAGCGAAGCACTAGGTCATCAGGTTGTGAACCGAAAATTAGGGTGCTAAGGGGGGGGAGGAGCCCTGCAAAAGATGATAGGAGTTTCTATAGTAGCAGTGGCATGGCCGCACTCAATTCAAAGCATCGGGAGCACGGACGCTTGGCAGTAATCTAAAAAAAACTGGCTTGGGCCTCGTCGGTCAGCGGACATCAGTTTTATGGTTCGATAATTACAAGGACATTATGGGTATTTAGGCTATAATGTGAATTAGGGTTGAAATAGGAGTAATAGTTATAAATATCATCTATTGTAAAATCCTAAGAAACACTTAAGTTGAATAACAAAAGGAACGCCACACCCGTGGACTACCCAAATTAGATAACCACGTTGTTAACGCTAAGTTTCGTCGGCGCGTCCAATCACCAAATCCACATGCTTAAACCTGCACAGTAACAGATCACACAAGAAGCTTGACGGCTTGTAAATATACCAAATCGGTATAACTTGTACCAAACCGGTACAACTTGTACCGACTTTTATTTTAATACGAGGACCCCACATAGTCAACATGTTGTTAGTTTGTTTAAATAAAATGAATTTTTAATATTAAAAAATGCACAACCGGCACAACTTATACCGGCTGTGCCTTTTTTTCTTTTTTTTTTTTAAGCATTTTCCCATTAATAGTCATGACTCAGCAAATTGCGTAAACTTAAAAAAAATATAAAATACTCTCGGCCGCTACAAGCTCTTATGGCTGTTAATAAAATAAAAAAAAAAAAACCAACCGACACAAACTCTTTCGGCTTGGAATAAAAAGCTACTGTTATAGCCTATTTTATATCCTTAAAAATTATATCATATTTTATATCCTATTTTAGAATTATAACAAAAATTATAAAAGAATTATAAAATAGGATATAAAATAACAAATATATGCTACTGTTATATAAAATAGGATATAATTTTTGGATGAGCAAATATATGCTATTTTATATAAAGAATTATAAAATATCCTATTTTATATCCTATTATAAAATAACAAATATTTTTATAATTCTTTATTTGCTATTTTTATAAAAAATATTTTATATTCTTTATTTGTTATTTTATAATAGGATATAAAATAGGATATAAAAATATTTTTATAATTCTTTTTATATAAAATATCAAATATTTTTATTTTATAATAGGATATAAAATAGGATATTTTATAATTCTTTATATAAAATAGCATATATTTGCTCATCCAAAAATTATATCCTATTTTATATAACAAAGAAAGATATATTTGTTATTTTATATCCTATTTTATAATTCTTTTATAATTTTTGTTATAATTCTAAAATAGGATATAAAATAGGATATAATTTTTAAGGATATAAAATAGGCTATAACGCATACAAGAGCTTTTTTATTCCAAGTCGAAAGAGCTTGTGTTTGGTTGGTTTTTTTTAATTAATGTACCAAGTAAGAGCTTGGTAGTATTATATATTTTATATTTTTTAAGTTTATTTAATGTGTACGAAGTCGTGACTATTAATGGGGAAATGCTTAAAAATAAAAATAAAAAAGGCACATCCAGTACAAGCTGTGACGCCCCCAAAATATGTATACATCACCCATCTTGAGTAGCTAAATATATGGTACAAAATTCAAATACAACTTAATTATACAACAGTCATGTAAAATACGACAAAACATAATCTAAGAGTTTTAATAAGAATATTGTCATCTAGACAATATCCACACTCAATGGAGTCCTCATTACATTTATTGTCACACTATTTAACAGAATAGTGATGACTACTAATGCTGTGATGCCCCCAAAATAGGTATACAACACCCATCCTGAGTCGCCAAATACATGGTACAGAAAGCAAATACAACTTCAATAATACAATTGTCGTGCAAAATACGACAACATAAACTGTGAGTTTAAATACAAATATTGTCTTCTAGACAATATCAACACTCAAATAAGTTCTCATTACAATTATTCAAATACTATTTTACAGAAATAGTGAGGACTGCTAAAACATCTTTCTAGAACCATCACTCCATACCCCGACTAGATCCTGCTATGTTCTCACCTCTTGAGAAGAAAAATGGAACAAAAAGGAAAAGGGTGAGCTCAACTAGCCCAGTAAAGAATATTATGACTAAGATAATATACAACAAATTATCATTAGTCTTCAACAGGGAAAAATCTGATAAAACATAATAGACAACAAGTTTTAGATCAACAAATGCAGCGGAAATAACAATCCATTAGAAGAGTCACGTAGAGAATGAATTATACTATCTTCTGAGATTTAAAAGTTCATCATCAATATTTTATCCCTGTAACATCAATCAATATACATCTTTGCACTACGGACCAAAGATATTCATTTGTATCACCAGTTGGTCATGTTCATCTCAACACCTGTTCATCTTTGCACTACAGGCCAAAGATATTCATCAGGTAATCATTCATCTTTGACCATAAAGCCAAAGATATTCATCAAGTATCACCATTAAGGACTGAGGATGATGAAAAACATTTTAGAGAACGAATCCAGTGAGACAGAAGGACAAATATTAGGGATTCGTATTTTGGTTTATCCAAATTCAATAATACTCCATAATAACCAAGTGTGAAGTAGAATTCAAAAATAAAGATCAAAACATGGATACAATCAAAGATAGTAACCATAAAAGACATCTAAAAGAAAAAGAGAAAATTTCATTTTTCGGTGAATAGTGTCGTATTTGTGAATAGTGCCGTATACGTGAATAGTAACCCCGACACAAAAAGTTCCAAATTTGATTAAAAGTTCAGATCAATACTTCAACATAATGATATTGAAAGAAATAATATCATATATGAAGAAAATAACATCCCTTACCTCAAAGAAAAGCGAAGACTTTGGAATGAAATATTGGATATGATCTTTGAATGAAACTTGTAATTAACAAAGAACTCTCAAAGTATCTAAATACTCACAAAATACGCTCGATAATATAGAGAGAGAAATAGAGAAAACTTGTTTCTGGTGTGATTTTCAATTCTAACTTAGCCCTCTATTTATAGGAAAATGTTAAAAGCACGTGAAGCGGAGACTTGACCGCAACACGATGGCTTTACCTGCTACTATTGCCACCCACCACATTTGAAATTCAATTGAGCACATTTCTCACCAACCAATTCAAGAATTTTCTAAAATGTTTTATCATTTAAACAATAATCAGAAACTTTAACAATTCATAGAAAATAGCCCGTTTATCAGAAAAATACAAATTTTATGTCCATTCCACACGAAATCGAATTCTCTACAACTTTGCAGAAGAAAATTTTTCTAAATTCCAAACAGAAAATATCCGAAATGCACAAACGGGTGATTTTTAATACCTCCAATCTGACAAAATACTGATAAAATATCTCAACATTAATTCTTTCATTAATAACCATATAAAATAAATAAATCCATCATTTATATCCACATCAAATAAATATTTCCTTATCATATAAATCAATAATTAATTATTCCCAAATAATATTACAGAATCACAATTATGACAACTAGGCCGTTTCCAGGAAAGAGGGGGCTTTTCGATAAGGATTTCTCCTTACTGGCGCGTAATTAGATGACCAAACCTCTCCTTGATAGAACTTTCTAGACATTTCCAATAATGCTATCTAATAATATTATTCAAATAATATGAATTATTGATTTGATAATGGGAAATACTATGCAGTGACAATTATTAAAATAACAATAATATAAACTATCAACGCAGCAATTATTGAATCAATAAAATAAAATATTGAACAAGAATTCATTTGTAACAATTATTGAGTAGTGCCTTCTTACGTAAGAATCAATAATTCAACTATCTTTATGTAATACCGCAGTATAGCATCGCAACTACGCCAGACATCGTATTTTAACCACCGGTATTCCAATGATGTTAATTGTAACCATTACGCCATTAATTATAAAACTCATACTTTTTGCGTTTTCTTCATCCGACAATTATCCTATTATGGGGCCCACGAATGAGCTCAAGGCTGTCGCATTTAATATTCCCGACAAAAAGAATATTCCACGACCAAACGAATATTCCCCGACAAAATGAATATTTTATAACCACTTGCTTATTTTGTAAAATTTGCACATTTCACCCATAACCAAAGAATTATATCAAATTAACTCCTTACTATTTCAAGATAATAAATAGAGAAAATTCAATTTATTTATAATAAGTTGGGGTCTTACAACCTCCCCTCCTTATGAAATTTTGTCGTCAAAATTAACGTACGTACCTGGTGTTTCGAACAGATGAGGGTACCTCTGTGACCCCCCCAAAATAGGTCTACATCACCCATTCTGAGTTGTCAATACACGGTACAGAAACAACAACAACTTTATTATTACAATAGTAAAACTGTGAGTTTAAATACAGATATTGCCATCTAGACAATATCCACATACAAATAAATCCTCATCATAATTATTGATACATTATTTTACAACAATGGTGAGAACTACTAAACAACTCTCCCTAGAACTTTCATTCCATACCCCGACTCGTACTCGCTATATTCTCGCCTCCTGAGAAGAAAAATGGAACAAAAAGGAAAAGGGTGAGCTCGACTAGCCCAGTAAAGAATATTATGACTAAGATAATATACAACAAAATTATCGTTAGTCTTCAACAGGGAAAAATATAATAGAATACAATAGACAACAAGTTTTAAATCAATATTCGCAGCGGAAAATATTAATTCATTAGAAGAGTTAAGTAGAGAATGCAAACTACTATCTTCTATGTATGAATTTTAAAGTTCATAAATCTATTTTTATCCTCGTAACATCAATCAATATATATCTCGAGATCAAATATTCATCCTGCTTGCACTGGTGCCAAGGACATTCACCGATTGGTCATGTTCATCTAAACACCTGCTCATCTCTCGCACTACGGGCCAAAGATATTCATCGAAATCATTCATCTTTGCACTACGGCCAAAGATATTCATCGAAATCATTCATCTTTGCACCATCGGCCAAAGATATTCATCATAAATCATTCATCTTTGCACTACAGCCAAAGATATTCAATAATATCATCATTTAAGACTGAGGATGATGAAAAATATTTTTTAAAGAAACGAATCCAAAGTGAAACAAAATGACAAGGATTAAGGATTAAGGATTCGTACTTTGTTTTATCCACGTCCAAAAATACCTCAAAAATAATCATAGTGGTGTAAAATTCAAGAATGATCAAAACATGGATACAATCAAAGCTAGTATCCACAATAGATATTTTGGACGAAAAGAAAATTTTTATTTTTCGATGAATAGTGCCGTATTCGTGAATAGTACCGTATACGTGAATAGTGCCGTATACGTGAATAGTAACTCCGACACCAAAAGTCCCAAATTTGAAAAAAAACTTCAGATCAATATTTCAGCATAATGATATTGAAGAAATAATATCATTACGAAAAAAAAATAATATCCCTTACCTCGAAAGATCAAGATTTAAATTGGAATAATGGATATAGGCTATATCTTGAACTTTCAACCGTATAGCAATACTCAAAGTATACTCAAAATACTCACAAGAATACGCTCGATAATATAGAGAGAGAAAACTTCAGGTTCTGGTGTGATTTTCAATTCTAACCTAAGCACCTATTTATAGGAAATTGCTTAGAACACCAAAGCAGAAAATTTAATATAATAATAATATATATAATAAATCTTCTACGCACACTTGAAATCTGATTTCAGTTCAATAACCACATGCCACCTTCTAGAAAAAGTAATAAAAAACGTTTTTCTAATTTAAATTTAAAATAATTTAAACTTCCAAAAATCAATTATTTCGGAGCTTCAGAACTTCAATAATTCATAATAAATAGCCCTTTTGTCAGAAAATTCGAATCTCGCAAATTTTTATAGGAAATTCAATTCTCTACAACTTTGCGTAAGAAAGTTTTTCCAAATTTCAAATGTAAATTGACCAGAAATCCACAAACCAAGCGATTTTAGAGGCTATAATCAAATTTCAATCAATAAATGGGGTCCACCGACATGTTTAACATGTTTTAAACATTTATTGCAACAAAAATACTCTTTCTCCTCGTATACTCATATATTCCACATTCGTTGTAAAAATATCACCATTATTATATTATTAAAATATAATATTATATATATTTAAATGAATTATTTTATCAGAAAAAGATATAATTTCAATTTTCAATAATTGTCACATTAAAAATTTTCTCCATCTATATCCACATAAAATTAATATTTTCCTCATCATATGAATCAATAATTAATTATTCACAAATAATATTACGAGAATCACAATATTGACAACTGTGCGCTTCTGTGAAAGGGGCTTTCCAATAAGAATTTCTCCTTCATGGCGCACAATTAAGTGACCAAACCTCTCCTTATGTAAGAACTTTCTAGACATTGCCAATAATGTTATCTAATAATATTATTCGAGATAATATGAATTATTGCTTCGATAATGAAAAATCTTGTGTAATGACAATTATTGAAACAACAAAGAATATAAAATATCAATGCAAAGAATTATTGAATCAATAAAATAAAATATCGAATAAAGAATTATCGTAACCATTATTGAGTAGTGCCTTCTTATGTAAGAGTCAATAATTGGTGCAATACCGTGTGCTACCGTGCAACAACGCCAGACATCGTGTGTTTTAACCAACGGGTATTCCAACAAAGGTAAAAAGCGGTAACAACTTACGCCGATTATTTTTAAACAACTTATATTTTTCGTTTTCTTCCTCCAATCGCTTTCGTTATGGGGCCCACACATGGTCGCTACTGCATTGCATTTAATATTCTCGACAAAGATTTAATATTCCACGACCAACGAATATTCCCCGACAACAATGAATATTTAATAACCACTTGCTTATTTTGAAATATTTGCGTATTTTACCCATAACTATCCACATTAATCACATCAACCCTTACTATTTCAAAATAATAATTAGAGGAAATTAAATTTCATTTATTAATTATTTGGGGTCTTACAACCTCCCCTCCTTATGAAATTCCGTCCTCGAAATTGACATACGTGCACGGTGTTTCAAAAGATGAGGATACCTCGCTTTCATTTCCGCTTTCCAACTCCCAGGTCATTTCCTCTATAGCATGGTTTCTCCACAAGACTTTAACTTGTGGTATGACCTTCGTGCGTAGGACATGCTCCTTCCTATCCAAGATCTTGACAGGTACTTCCTCATACGTTAAGTCTTCGGCTATCTCATCCGGTTCTAACTCAATAACGTGATTCGGGTCTTTCACATATTTCTTAAGCATGATATGTGAAACACATTATGAACATGAGACATACTTGGAGGTAACGCGAGTCTATAGGCTACATTTCCTACTCGGTCAAGAATCTGAAATGGACCAATAAATCGTGGATTGAGCTTTTCTCTCTTCTCGAATCTTGTAACTCCCTTCCATGGGGCAACACGCAACAATACATGATCCCCTATACTAAATTCCACATCCTTTCGATGAAGATCCGCATAACTCTTTTGTCGATCTTGTGCCGTTTGTATACGTTGTCGAATCATTTGGATCTTTTTGGTAGTCATATCGTTTTAACTTCGGGTCCCAACAATGTTGCTTCACCCACCTCATCCCAACATATTGGAGAGCGACACTTTCGTCCATATAATGCTTGAATGGGGCCACACCTATACTTTCCTCGATAAGCTGTTGTTGTTGTAGGAGAATTCCACCAATGGTAAATACTTATCCCAATCGCCTCTTGAAGTCTAGGACACAGAGTCTTAATAAATCTTCAAGAGTTTGAATATTCTCTCGATTGTCCGTCAGGTTTGAGGATGGTATGCCGAATCAATCTTAAATCTGTACCCATAGCTTTTTGCAAGCTAACCCAAAATCTTGAAGTGAATCTTAGGTCACGATCCGAAACTATGGATATTGGTATGCCATGCAATCTCAAAATCTCATTTACGTACATTTGAGCAAGACATTCAAGGGAATAAGTCTCCCGTATCGGCAAGAAATGAGCAGACTTGGTTAATCTATCAACAATAACCCAAATAGCATTTATGCCTTGAGAAACTATGGGAAGTCCCGTAACGAAATCCATGGTAATGTGTTCCCACTTCCATTTCGGAATCTCAAGTGGTTGCAATGGTCCCTTAGGCACTTGATGCTCCGCCTTTACACGTTGACAAGTTAAACACGTTGAGATAAACTTTGCAATCTCTCTCTTCATATTGTTCCACCAAAATGTATGTCGAAGATCACGATACATTTTAGTACTTCCAGATGGATTGCAAATGGTGTATTGTGTGCCTCCATCATGATCTTGTACTTCAAATCGTAATCGTTAGAACACAAAGTGCGGAGTGGACTCAAGTATTCCTTCTTCATCAATTCTCGCTTAGGAATAGCTCCTTCTTGTACTTTCTTCTTCATATGCATCGTTCCAAGCCCATGGTGGCTTGAGCAACCTTAACTTTTTCTATTAAAGTTGGCTCTACGCGCGATACTTGACATCATCGCCCTCGCCTCGTGATATGATCTTCTACTCAACGCGTCACCACTACCACGTTCGCTTTTCCGGGATGGTATTGAATAGTGTGGTCGTAGTCTTTCAATAGCTCGAGCCAACGTCGTTTGCCAAGATGTTAAGTTCTTTTGAGTGAAGAAATATTTAAGGCTTTTATGGTCCGAATATATCTCCACTTTCTCCCCATATACATAGTGCCTCCGGATCTTTAGCGAAAAGATCTGGGCCGCTAACTCTAGATCATGAGTAGGATAATTCCTCTCATATTCTTTAAGTTGTCATGAGGCATAAGGCTATGACTTTCCCACGTTGCATGAGAACACATCCTAACCCTTTGCTCAAGCATCGTTGTAGATAACAAATCCATCCGAACCGGATGGTATTGTTAGAACAAAATAAATAAGTCTCTCTTAAGCTCTTGGAAACTCTTCTCGCGATTCTTCCGCTCCAAACGAATTTTGTATCCTTCCGAGTTAGATGAGTTATCTAAGTAGCGATTCGAGAAAACCCTTCCACGAATCTCCAATAATAACCAATTTAAGCCCAAAAGCTACGTACTTGACCACCGACTTTTGTTGCTCCCTAACTTTGTATTGCTTCAATCTTCGCCGTCAACAGATACTCCATGTTTTGACACACATGCCCAAGAAATGCTACTTCCTCAAGCCGTAACTCGCATTTCTTTAACTTGGCATAAAGCTTGTTTTCACGAAGCCTTTGGAGTACAAAGCTTCAAATGGTGCTTCACGGCTTTTGGAATATATGAGGATGTCATCAATAAAGACAACAACGAACTGATCCAAATACTCTTTGAATACTCGGTTCATCATATCCATGAAAGCCGCAGGAGCATTAGTCAATCCGAAAGACATAACTAAGAATTCATAATGCCCGTATCGAGAGTTCTAAAGCGCGTCTTTTGAATATCCTTAGTTCTAATCTTCGGTGATGATATCCGTAATCTAAGATCGATTTTTGAAAAGAATTGTGCTCCTTGCAATCGGGTCAAACAAGTCATCAATACGAGGTAGAGGATACCTATTCTTGATGGTGACATGGTTCAATTCCCGATAGTCAATATTAAAGTCGCATACTCCGTCTTTCTTCTTTACTTAATAAAACAGAGCACCCCAAGGAGATGTACTAGGACGAATGAAACCGATGTCCAACAATTCTCGTAGTTGGACCTTTAACTCGAAGTTCAATAGGAGCCATTCGATATAGGGTTTTAGAAATGGGCTTTGTACCAGTTCAAGGTCAATAAAGAATTCAACTTCACGCTCGGGGTAGATCGGGAAGTTCTTCAGAAATACGCCAGAAAGTCAATAACAACAGAATATTATTCAAATTTGACGTGTCTTTATTCAAATCCATAACATGGGCTAAGAAAGCTTGACATCCGCTTTTTAATAAACGAATAGCTTTATGATTAGATATGACAAGTTGATTGATTTTAATGGTTTAGTTGCTTGAATTCGCATAACAAAGTTGTTTAGGAATATGAAAGCTAACAACCTTACGAAAACAATCAATTTTGGCATGATGAGTAGTTAACCAATCCATCCCTAAAATCACATCAAAAGCAAGTATCTTTAAAGAGATAAGGTCAATGTAAGGTGATGGTGCCAACTTGAATCAAACAAGATTTATAAATAGTGGATGTGATGAAAGTTTCTCCTAACGGAGAGTTTCCACAGATAAGTCAAAGTCTCATTTCTCCCGAGTCAAGTTTAAACGTTGAGCACAAGCAGAGAGATAAATGAATGGGTAGCACCCAGATTCTAGTAAAGTATAAACTTCACAAGAATTTATAAATAGCTTACCCGTGATCACCTCGTTTAGGTTCCTCGCATTTTGACCACCACAACAAACGCTCTTCCAGAACCGATTGACTTTGACTTTTCAACGGTCTTTTGAGTCACCGTCTCTCATTGAACTAGGTTTATTCATCGTGCAATCTCGAGCGATATGTCCTCCCTTTCCACAATTATAACATACCGAACTGTTGTAGGCGGTTTGACCGATATGTCCCTCTTTCCGCATTTATAAGATATGACCGGTGGTCGTTCTCCTCCCTTGGAACCGATTCTTCACCGGGTAATTGTCGTCTTCACATGGTCGTTGTTGAATCTCCTCTTTTAAAAATCCTCCCGACTCGCTTCTTCTATTTTCATGGCCATGATTACCACCAGAGTGGTTACCATTTTTGTCCGCTTTTTCTTTCTCCACCGGTTATTGTTGTTTTGTTGATCGCTATCTCCCAGATGATCCTCGATTGTGGTACCTCGGTTGACCGTACTCGTTATCTCGCTTCTAACAATTGAGCCACATTAACAACATCCGAATAGAGAGAAAATTTATGAGAGATGAGATATCGACGTATGCCGGGTTTCAAACCTCTCGTAAACATCATCGCGTCATAACGCTCCTCATTCTCCACCAAATGAGGTGCAAACTCGATAACTCGCAAACTTCGCCGTCATCGAGACACCGCCATGTTGTTTCGCTTCTAGTATAATAAACTCCACTTCCTTCATATGATTTAACACTTTCGTGAAAGTATTTGTCATTAAATAGTTTCAAATGTCTCCCAAGACATACGCCGAAAGTATTTGGATGGGTACGCTTCATGCACTCCCACCAAGAGTCCGCCTCGCCACGGAACATAAAGGTGGCGAATGGAACCTTCTGTTCTTCTGTGCATCCCAAGACATCGAATATCTTGGTAATTTGCTTGACCCATGTTTCGCGGCATGATCGGATCCGCTTTCCCTTAAATTTCGTGGTCCCAACTCTTTAAACCTTGCATTGTGTGACAACCCGTGAATTGCTATCATTTCCTCCTATGTTTTGAACACGAGTCTCCTCGTCTGCGATTTTGCATGAACCGCAAAAAGCTTCTAAATATCCCCTCGTTCATCATCCGCCTCGATTGGTGTTGTTCACGGGAGGAACATTGCCACTGCTGTAACGCTCTCCTCATTGGTGAGTACAAAAGCGTCTCCACGGCCTCATTTCCATTGTTAATATTCTCAAATTCGACATTCTCAAACATCATCATAAAATAAGGGTTAATTAAGGAAATCAATATATAACATAATATCCCTATATACTGACCAACTATCAAATAAGCTTAGGTAGGACACACTAGCGAAGGATTTACTCGTCTCTCCCCTCCTAGTTCTATTCCCCGATCTCCGCCAGAGATCATATCCCTAAGCTCTGATACCAACTGTGACACCCCCAAAATAGGTCTACATCACCCATTCTGAGTTGTCAATACACGGTACAAAAACAACTACAACTTTATTATTATAATAGTAAAACTGTGAGTTTAAATACAGATATTGCCATCTAGACAATATCCACATACAAATAAATCCTCATCATAATTATTGATACATTATTTTACAACAATGGTGAGAACTACTAAACAACTCTCCCTAGAACTTTCATTCCATACCCCGACTGCATCTTCGCTTATATTCTCGCCTCCCGAGAAGAAAAATGGAACAAAAGGAAAAGGGTGAGCTCGACTAGCCCAAAGAAGAATATTATGACTAAGATAATATACAACAAAATTATCGTTAGTCTTCAACAGGAAAAATATAATAGAATACAATAGACAACAAGTTTTAAATCAATATTCGCAATGAAATAATAATTCATTAGAAGAGTTAAGTAGAGAATGCAAACTACTATCTTCTATGTATGAATTTTAAAGTTCATCGTCTATTTTTATCCCTCGTAACATCAATCAATATATATCCGAGATCAAATATTCATCCTTGCACACAAGTGCCAAGGACATTCACCATTGGTCATGTTCATCTAAACACCTGCTCATCTTTGCACTACGGGCCAAAGATATTCATCGTAAATCATTCATCTTTGCACTACGGGCCAAAGATATTCATCGAAATCATTCATCTTTGCACCATCGCCAAAGATATTCATCATAAATCATTCATCTTTGCACTACATGAATGCCAACGATATTCAATAATATCATCATTTAAGACCGAGGATGATGAAAATATTTTTTAAAGAAACGAATCCAAAGGAAACAAAATGACAAGGATTAAGGATTCAGACTTTGTTTTATCCACGTCAAAAATACCTCAAAAATAATTATAGTGGTGTAAAATTCAAGAATGATCAAAACATGGATACAATCAAAGCTAGTATCCACAATAGATATTTTGGACGAAAAGAAAATTTTTATTTTTCGATGAATAAGGCCAGATTCGTGAATAAGATCAGATACGTGAATAAAGGCCAGATACGTGAATAGTAAATCGACACCAAAAGTCCCAAATTTGAAAAAAAAACTTCAGATCAATATTTCAAAGATAATGATATTGAAGAAATAATATCATTACGAAAAAAAAATAATATCTCTTACCTCGAAAGATCAAGATTTAACCTGGAATAATGGATATAAAGCTATATCTTGAACTTTCGCCAGATAGCAATACTCAAAGTATACTCAAAATACTCACAAGAATACGCCGATAATATAGAGAGAAAACTTGTGTTCGGTGTGATTTTCAATTCTAACCTAAGACCTATTTATAGAAATCGCTTAGAACACCAAAGTAGAAAATTTAATATAATAATAATATATATAATAAATCTTCTACGACACTTGAAATCTGATTTCAGTTCAATAACCACATGCCACCTTCTAGAAAAGTAATAAAAACGTTTTTCTAATTTAAAATAATTTAAACTTCCAAAAATCAATTATTTGAGAGCTCGTAACTTCAATAATTCATAATAAATAGCCCTTTTGTCAAAAAATTCGAATCTCAAGAGTTTTTATAGGAAATTCAATTTCTACAACTTTGCGTAAGAAAGTTTTTCCAAATTCCAAATGTAAATTGACCGAAATCCATAAGCAGGCGATTTAGAGGCTATAATCAAATTTCAACTAATAAATGGGGTCCACCGACATGTTTAACATGTTTTAAATATTTATTGCAACAAAAATACTCTTTCTCCTCAGATACTCATATATTCCACATTCGTTGTAAAAATATCACCATTATTATATTATTAAAATATAATATTATATATATTTAAATGAATTATTTTATCGAAAAAGATAAAATTTCAATTTTCAACAATTGTCACATTAAAATTTTCTCCATCTATATCCACATAAAATCAATATTTTCCTAATCATATGAATCAATAATTAATTATTCACAAATAATATTACAGTAATCACAATATTGACAACCGTGCGGTTCCTGTGAAAGAGGGGCTTTCAATAAGAATTTCTCCTTATCGCCGCAATTAGGTGACCAAACCTCTCCTTAGACGTAACTTTCTAGACATTGCCAATAATGTTATCTAATAATATTTTCGAGATAATATGAATTATTGCTTCGATAATAAAAAATATTGTGTAATGACAATTATTGAAACAACAAAGAATATAAAATATCAATGCAAAGAATTATTGAATCAATAAAATAAAATATCGAATAAAGAATTATCTGTAACCATTATTGAGTAGTGCCTTCTTATGTAAGAGTCAATAATTGGTGCAATACCGTGCTGCTACCGCAACAACGCCAGACATCGTGTTTAACCAAGGGTATTCCAACAAAAGTAAAACCAGAATAACTACGCCAAGTTATTTTTAAACAACTTATATTTGTCATTTTCTTCCTCCAATCGCTTTCAGTTATGGGGCCCACACATGGTCATTGTGGTCGCATTTAATATTCCCCGACAAAGATTTAATATTCCCCGACAACAATGAATATTTAATAACCACTGCTTATTTTGAAATATTTATGTATTTTATCCATAACTATCCACATTAATCACATCAACCCTTACTATTTCAAAATAATAATTAGAGGAAATTAAATTTCATTTATTAATTATTTGGGTCTTACAACCTCGCTTTCATTTTTGATTCCAACTCCCAGGTCATTTCTTCAATAGCATGGTTTCTCCACAAAACCTTAACTTGTGGTATAACCTTGGTGCGTAGGACATGCTCTTTTTTATCCAAGATCTTAATAGGTACCTCCTCATATGTCAAATCTTCGGCTATCTCGTCTGGTTCTAACTCAATACTGTGGTTCGGGTCTTTCACATATTTACAGAGCATAGATATATGGAAAACATTATGAACACGAGACATGCTTGGAGGTAACGCGAGTCTATAGGCCACATTTCTTATTCGGTCAAGAATCTAAAATAGACTAACAAATCTTGGATTGAGCTTTCCTCTCTTTCCAAATCTTGTAACTCCCTTCCATGGAGCAACACGTAATAATACATGATCCCCAATATTAAATTCCACATCCTTTCGATGAAGATCAGTATAACTCTTTTGTCGATCTTGTGAGGTTTGAATACGTTGTCGAATCATTTGGATCTTTTCTGTAGTTATGTGTACTAATTCTAGTCCCAACAACGTTGCTTCTCCCACCTCGTCCCAGCATACTGGAGAACCACACTTTCGTCCATACAACGCCTCAAATGGAGTCATGCCTATACTTGCTTGATAACAGTTGTTGTAGGAGAATTCCACCAGTGGCAAGTACTTATCCCAACTTCCTTTGAAATCTAGAACACGAGTCCTAATAAATCTTCAAGGGTTTGAATAGTCCTCTCGATTGTCCGTCCGTTTGAGGATGGTATCTTTGAATCAATCAGTAAATTGCGCTCATAGCTTTAAGCTAACCCAAAATCTTGAAGTGAATCTTGGGTCACGATCCAAAAAACTATGGATATTGGCATGCCATGCAATCGCACAATCTCATTCACGCATATACGAAAGCAAGGCGTTCAAGGAATAAGTTTCTCGTATAGGTAACAAATGAGCAGACTTGGTTAATCTATCAACAATAACCCAAATCGCATCTATGCCTTGAGAAACTTTGGGAAGACCCGTAACGAAATCCATGGTAATGTGTTCCCACTTCTATTTTGGAATCTCAAGTGGTTGCAATGGACCCTTTGGCACTTGATGCTCCGCCTTTACACGTTGATAAGTTAAACCCCTCGAGATAAACTCCGCGATCTCTCTCTTCATATTGCTCCACCAAAATGTATGTCAAAGATCATGATACATTTTGGTACTCCCAGGATGGATTGCAAACGGTGTGTTGTGTGCCTCCATCATGATTCTCAGACTTCAAGTCGTAATCGTTAGAACGCAAAGTCCGGAGTTAACTCTAAGTATTCCTTCTTCATCAATTCTTGCCTCCGTAATGGCACCTTCTTGCACTTTCGTCTTCATACGTATCATCTCTGGGTCTGTGGCTTGAGCAACTTTAACTTTATTGATTAAAGTCAGTTCTACTCGTATATTTGCCATCATCATTTGGGTCCCTGGAGTCTTTAACTCTATCTCCATCCTTTGCAAGTCGTTAAAAATGGGCCTCTGTGTTAACAACATTGCACTTTGCACCAAGATATGATCTTCTACTCAACGCGTCTACCACAACGCTTTGCTTTTCCAAGATGATATTGAATGTTATGGTCGTAATCCTTCAACAAATTTCGAGCCAACGTCATTGCCACATGTTGAGTTCCTTTTGGGTGAAGAAATATTTCAGGCTTTTATGATCCGTATAAATCTCCACTTTCTCCCCATACGTGTAGTGTCTCCAGATTTTTAACAAAAACAATCACGCTAACTCCGGATCATGAGTAGGATAATTCCTCTCATATTCTTTGAGTTGTCGCGAGGCATAGGCTATGACTTTCTCATGTTGCATGAGAACACATCCTAACCCTTTGCCAGAAGCATCGCTGTAGATAACAAATCCATTCGAACTAGATGGAATTGTTAGAGCAGTGCTTAGAAATGAGTCTCCTCTTGAGTTCTTGGAAACTCTTCTCGCATTCCTCGCTTCCATATTTAATTTTGTATCTTTCCGAGTCAGCTGAGTTAACGGAGTAGCGATTCGAGAAAATCCTTCCACGAATCTCCGATAATAACTAGCTAAGCCCAAAAAGCTACTGTGAGGCCCCAGATTTTATGAATAAAGATTTAATTTTCTCGAAATAATTTTTTGAATATTATGGTGTGGATTTGATATAATGTTATAGTTGTGGGTAGTATTTATATATTTTGCAAAGTATGCAAGTTGTTATATAATATTCGATTGGTCGGGGAATATTCGTTTTAACAGGGAATATTTGTACGACGGCACAATCATTGGTGGACCCCAAAACGGAATTATTGTCGGATTGAGAAAATGACAAATATTTTTTATGAAAATAACGGCGGAAGTTTTACCGTTAATACTATTGAACTACTCGGTAGTAAAAGTACAGTAATACGCGTGGTTGCATAGTAGCACGCGGTATTGATTATTGATGCTTACGTGAGAAGTCACTCAGTTATACTCAATTATTGCTATAGTAATTGCTGCATCATATCTCTCATATTATTGATTCAATTATTATCACAGTATCATCTGCATAAAATGTTATTTTATTAAATCAATAATTGAGACAACAAAGTTATTCATATTATAAATTGTAATATTTACAATGTCTAGAAGTTTTGTGAAGGAAAGGTTAGATAATCGAATTGCGCGCCAATAGGGAGAAATCCTTATCGGAAAACCCCCTGTTTCTTGAGAACGACCTGGTTGATAAATATTGTGAGTTATAATATTATTGATGAATGTTATTAAAATTGAAGTTGTGTTCGGAGTTGAATTTGGAGACGCAGACGTGATATTTGTGTCCGAAACGATGAAATTAGTAAAAATAGTCTATAAACACAAAATTTTCAGGGATTAACTTTTTGGTCAAAAGTCAATAGTTGACTTTTTAGGGAAAAGTCAAACTTCAAAATTTCAAAATTTATATTTTTGATAAAAAAATAGTTTCATTGTGTTGGAATTATTTATGTTAGTGAAAATCGACATTTATTTCGATAATAATTGATGTCTGGAGGTTATACTGACCAATCGGGTATTTAACCGGATAAATGAGCAATTAACTGCTATTATTTCACATGATTATAACTATTTGTTCACATGTGTATACTATTGTTTCATATTCTTGTTACTATTAGGGGAGTTGGTGCAAGATTGATAATACTTGCATGACTAAGTTAAAAATGAAGGTATAGATGGAGGTACTATACTGTAATTCATATTTTCACATGTCTAGAACTATTGATTCACATGATTTTCTATTGAATCACATTATTTACTATTAGGGGAGGTGGTGCAAGTTTGATAATACTTGCAAAACTAAATTAAAAATAAAGGAAAAGTTGGAGGTATTGTACTGTAATTTTTCGAGCCCCAAAACGTGAAATTATTGAAACTATATTTTTCTATAAATAGAAGCTCATTCTTCATCATTCTTCACCAATTCACTCAAGTTATAGAGCAATTATTATAGAGAGAAATTTTAGAGAGAGAAAAATAGAAGTCTGTTACTTCTCTACTCTAGTATCCAGTTTCTTTCTAAGGTAAGGGGTATTATTTTTTTCTTTCGTCTTCATGAAAAGAACTTCTGTTATTCCATTCTTTATTATTCTATTCGAATAACCTATATACGCGGGCTACCCTATACTTGGTGAAATTCTTACGTTATTCCATTCTTTATTATTCTCATTGGAATATCATGTTATAAGGCGTTTTTTACGACGGACCGGTTCCGTCTTTATTATTCTCCGTTGGAATATCCTCGCTCATGCGGCGTTTTACGCCGGAATCGATTAAATCTTTATTATTCTGTTGGAATATACCGTGCATGCATGCTTTTACACCAGGACCTAATTTCGTTATTTATTATTACATTGAATAACTCGCCTGTCTTGGTTTATCGCATGCATGGTGATTTCTTTTGTTATTCCATTCTTTATTATACTCGGTTGGTTAAAGTCTTGACTTCTATACTCCATGAAATTAGTGGAATATCCTTGATATTTGCGCTTTATCCAAAGATCTTTTCATGGAAATATTCTTTCGAGCATTCTTGAATTTTACTCTACAAAGAAGTATCATGTTGACAATTTGGACGTTATTAGTTCCCTGAATAAATTAATTCGTGAACTTGTTTTATTGAATTCTTATATCATTGTCATCATCCTCATGTTTATATTATTTTTAAAAGTTATCTCGTATTCAGTTTGAGTGCATAGATGGACTTGGTATGATTATGACCAGGGATTATTCGGTATAATCATGACCGTAATGTTACAAATGATGTGATAAAAGTCCTCATTGGCCCGTAGTGCATTGATGGAAAGTTGTTGGCATGATCATGACCATTGATGAATACACGAATGTCCTTGGCCCATAGTGCATGGATAATTGTGGTCGTGATACTAAAGAATATCATTGGGTCGAAAGCGTAGGGGTGATTCGATGATGTGGATTATTTATTAAGTTGAGTCCCAAATGATAAAAGTGATGAAAAACCTTTTAAATCATAAAAGATAGTAGATTTTATCTCTACTTGACTCTTTTAATGGATTGCTTGTTCCGCTTCAGTTAAACTTGATGTCTATTGTATTTTATCGTTTAACATTGTTGAAGACTAATAATAATTTATTCTCGCATTATCTTAGTCATAATATTTTTCATCGGGCTAGTTGAGCTCACCCTTTTGCTTTCATTGTTCTCTTTAGGAAATGAGAACGTATGGCGCTGGACTAGTCGGGAAGCGGAGTGATGATCCAGAGGATAAGATTAGTAGTCCTCACTATTACATTAAATAGTGTGACAATAAATGTAATAAGAACTTATTCTGAGAGTGGATATTGTCTAGAAGACAATATTTATATTAAAACTCACAGCTCTCATGTTGTATATTTAAGTTTGTATCTGAATTTTGTACCATGTATTTGACGACTCGAATAGGTGATGTATACCTATTTTGGGGGCTTCACAACAGGTATCAAAGCTTAGGGATATGATCCTCGCTAAGATGTGAGACAAGAACTAGAGGGAGAGACGGGAATTCTTTTCGCTAGTATGACCTACCTAAGTTTATTTGGTACTTAATTGGTCTCATCGTAGTATAGGGATAATATGTGATATGTTAATTAACCCTTGTTTTGTGGCAGTATTTGAAAATGACATCCGAGAATGTTGAGAATAGTAATGGAGCACAGGAGACCGTTGCGTCACCACAGATCAATAATCAGGATAATGTGCATCAGGAAGGCGACAATCCTCATGCAAACAATAACACTGACCAAATGATGAACGATGGAATGTTCCAAGGCTTCATGCAATTCATGCAACATCAGGCAAGAGCGGCTCCTGTCCAAAATGCAGGTGGAAACACTGGCAACTCTCGGACGGTCACCGTTAAGCAGTTCAAGGAGCTGGGACCACTGGAGTTTTTTGGAGAGCCAAATCCACTTAAGGCAGAGACGTGGATAAAACAGATCAACAAGATATTTGATGTCTTGGGTTGCTCTGAGGAGAAAAAGGTTCCCTTTGCTACCTTCATATGCAAGGGCGAGGCAGACATTGGTGGGAATCGTAAAGTGTACTCAACGCCGCCAGACTTGAAGATGTCTTGGGAGAAGTTTCAAGAACTGTTCAATGACAAGTACTTTCCCGAAAAGTATTCGTCACATGAAGGAGGTAGAGTTCATTAAACTGGAGCAAAACAACATGACTGTGTCGCAGTACGAAGACAAGTTTGCCGAGTTGTCCCGGTTTGTGTCCCATTTGGTTGATAATGAGGAGAGAATGACGCGGATGTTTCTAAGAGGTTTGAAACCCGAGATACGTCAATACCTCATTTCTCATAAACTTTGTTTATATTAGGATGTTGTTAATAGGGCTCGATTATTCGGAGCGATAGTGAGTCAACCCAACCAAAAAAGAGTAAAATTAACAAACCGATAATAATAAAGTGATAATACCATCGTAAACGGTGACAATAAGCGTTAAGGGAATCAACATGTCAGAAATGGTAACCACTTCGGTGGTAATCATGGCCAAAATAATAAGAATGGACATTTTAAGAAGAGGAAATTCAACAATGATGGAAAGACGTCAGCACCAGCACCCGTTGTTAAGGAAGGAGAATGACCACATATAATATGTTTCAAATGCGGAGGGGAGGGACATATCAGTCCAAACTGCGCGATGCCATCCAAAGCGTGTTACAATTGTGGAATAGAAGGTCACCTAGACCGATTTTGTAGTTCACCGAAGATAAGTCCAGCTAGGAAGGAGGCACCAAAGGCCGTCCCAGAAAAGTCAAAACCGGTAGTGCTAGGGAGAGCATTTTTCGTGACTTCTCAAAAAACGAGTAACCCGACCGAAGTTAGCACGGGTTAGTTAATTATAAATTCTTGCGAAGTCTATACCTTATAAGATACCGGTTCTACCCATTATTTTATCTCTCTTGCTTGCGTTCAACGTTTAAATTTGACCACGCAGTTAGACTTTGACTTATTGGTTGAAATTTCGTTAGTAAAAACCTTCGTTACATCTACTGTTTATAAATCTTGTTTGATTCAAATCGACACTTCCACGTTACTTGTCGATCTTATCTCTTTGAAAATACTTGATTTTAGGAATCGATTGGTTAACTACTCATCATGCCAAAATTGATTATTTTTGTAAGGTTGTTAGCTTTCATATTCCTAACCAACCTGTTATGCGAATTCAAACAACCAAACCACTAAAGTCAATCATTGACATATCAAGCCATAAGTAAAAAGCCCCGAGCCTTTCACTAGTGACTTCCAAGTCTTGGAATACACCGAAGCCAGACTTTCTATAGGCGACGCCGTGAATGACGATGGTAAGTTAATAGGTATCAATGTGACGTACTACCCAAGTCTTGGATGAGAGTCACAGTTTTTAAATGATATTCCTATTGTTAATAAATTTCTTGACGTATTCTAGAAGACTTCTTAGCCTACCCCTAGAGCGTGAAATCGAATTTTGTATTGACCCCAGTACAAAACCCATTTCTTCAACCCTTAAATATTTCTTCAACTAAAATGAACGTATAATGCGCCAAATACGTTGGCTCGAGCTGTTGAAGATTACGATCATACCATTCAATATCATTGTGGAAGAGAGAACGTGGTAGCTGACGCATTGAGTAGAAGATCGTATGCGTTCACGAAAAGCGATGTTGTTGTTAAAAAAAACCCATTTTGTATAACTTACAAATGATGAAGATAGAGTTAAAGACTCTAGGGACCCACGTGAAGATAGCAAATGTACGAGTAGAATTAACTTTAATCGATAAAGTTAAAGCCACTCAAGCTACACACCCGAATCTGATGAATGAGAAGAAGAAGGTTCAAGAGGGCGTTATTCTAGAAGCAATAATCGACAAAGAGAGGAAATCTCAACCCTCAATTTTATTGGCCCATTTGAAATCCTCAATTGAGTAGGAACTGTGACTTATAGATTGGTTTTCCGCCAAGTATGTCGCATGTTCATAACATTTTTAACGTATCGATGTTACGTAAATATGTGGACGACCCGAACCACATTATTAATTTAGAACTAGACGAGATAGCGGATGATTTAATGTATAAGAAGGATTATATTCGACATTCAAAGGTTATATCTCAAGAGTTAGAATCTAAAATGAAGTCAAGGTACCCTCACCTCTTCAGCATACCAGGTACGTACGTAAATTTTGAGGGCGAAATTCCATAAGGAGGGGAGATTGTGAGACCCCATATTTTATGAATAAATATTTAATTTTCTCGAAATAATTTTTTGAATATTATGGTGTGGATTTGATATAATGTTGTAGTTGTGGGTAGTATTTATGAATTTTCCAAAGTATGCAAGTTATTATATAATATTCGATTGGTCGGGAAATATTCATTTTAACAGGGAATATTCGTACGACGGCAAAATCATTGGTGGACCCCACAACAGAATTATTGTCGGATTGAGAAAACAACAAATATTTTTTATGAAAATAACGGCGGAAGTTTTACCGTTAATACTGTTGAACTACTCGGTAATAAAAGTACAGTAATACGCATGGTTGCATAGTAGCACGCGGTATTAATTATTGATGCTTACGTGAGAAGTCACTCAGTTATACTCAATTATTGCTACAGTAATTACGGCATCATATCTCTCATATTATTGATTCAATTATTGTCACAGTATCATCTGCATAAAATGTTATTTTATTAAATCAATAATTGAGACGACAAAGTTATTCATATTATAAATTGTAATATTTACAATGTCTAGAAGTTTTGTGAAGGAGAGGTTTGATAATCGAATTGCGCGCTAATAGGGAAAAATCCTTATCGGAAAGCCCCCTCTTTCCTGGGAACGACCTGGTTGATAAATATTGTGAGTTATAATATTATTGATGAATGTTATTAAAATTGAAGTTGTGTTCGGAGTTGAATTTGGAGACGCGGACGTGATATTTGTGTCCGAAACGATGAAATTAGTAAAAATAGTCTATAAACACAAAATTTTCCGGGATTAACTTTTTGGTCAAAAGTCAACAGTTGACTTTTTAGGGAAAAGTCAAACTTCAAAATTTCAAAATTTATATTTTTGATAAAAAATAGTTTCATTGTGTTGGAATTATTTGTGTTAGTGAAAATCGACATTTATTTCGATAATAATTGATGTCCTGGAGGTTATATTGACCAATCGAAGTATTTAACCTAGGATAAATGAGCAATTAATCGCTATTATTTCACATGATTATAACTATTTGTTCACATGTGTATACTATTGTTTCATATTCTTGTTACTATTAGGGGAGTTGGTGCAAGATTGATAATACTTGCATGACTAAGTTAAAAATAGAGGTATAGATGGAGGTACTATGCTGTAATTCGTATTTTCACATGTCTAGAACTATTGATTCACATGATTTTCTATTGAATCACATTATTTACTATTAGGGGAGGTGGTGCAAGTTTGATAATACTTGCATGACTAAATTAAAAATAAAGAAAAAGTTTGAGGTATTGTACTGTAATTTTTCGAGCCCCAAAACGTGCAATTATTGAAACTATATTTTTCTATAAATAGAAGCTCATTCTTCACCAATTCACTCAAGCTATAGAGCAGTTATTATAGAGAGAAATTTTAGAGAGAAAGAAAAATAGAAGTCTGCTACCTCTCTACTCCAGTATCCAGTTTCTTTCTAAAGTAAGGGGTATTATTTATTTCTTTCGTCTTCATGAAGAGAACTTCTGTTATTCCATTCTTTATTATTCTATTGGAATAACTCAGTACGCTGAGCTACCCTATACTTGGTGAAATTCTTACGTTATTCCATTCTTTATTATTCATTGGAATATCTTGTTTGTTCATGCGTTTTTTTTACCGGACCTAGTTCCGCCTCTTTATTATTACGTTGGAATATCCTTTCGTGTATTTTACACCGACACTGGTTCCGTCTTTATTATTCATTTGAATATCCCGTCTGCATGCGCTTTTTGGGACCGGTTCTCATCTTTATTATTCTATTGAATATATCCGTCTGCATGCGTTTTCGCGTTTCTTTGGGACCGATTCGATTATTTATTATTCGATGGAATAACCTCGCCTACGCAAGTACCGCATGCATGGTGATTTCGTTGTTATTCCATTCTTTATTATTCTGTTAGAATATCCTCGTCGATCGTACATACGCGCTAATTGGTTTCGTTATTTATTATTCATTGAATAACCTATCTATGCCAAGTACCGCATGCATGGTGATTTCTTTTGTTATTCCATTCTTTATTATACTCAGTTGGTTAAAGTTTTGACTTCTATAATCCATGAAATTAGTGGAATATCCTTGATATTTGCGCTTTATCCAGTATCTTTTCATAGAAATATTCTTCTGAGCATTCTTGAATTTTACTCTACAAAGAAGTATCATGTTGACAATTTGGACGTTATTAGTTCCTGAATAAATTAATTCGTGAACTTGTTTTATTGAATTCTTATATCATTGTCATCATCCTCATGTTTATATTATTTTTGAAAGTTATCTGTGGCCTGTAGTGCATAGATGGACTTGGTATGATTATGACCAGGGATTATTCGGTATAATCATGGCCGTAATGTTACAAATGATGTGATAAAAGTCCTCATTGGCCCGTAGTGCGTTGATGGACAGTTGTTGGCATGATCATGACCATTGATGAATACACGAATGTCCTTGGCCCGTAGTGCATGGATAATTTTGGTTGTGATACTAAAGAATATCATTGGCCAGTAGTAGTAGGGGTGATTCGATGATGTGGATTATTTATTGTCGAGTCTCAAATGTATAAAAGTGATGAAAACCTTTAAATCATAAAAGATAGTAGATTTTATTCTCTACTTGACTCTTTTAATGGATTGCTTGTTCGTTTGCAGCTTAAACTTGATGTCTATTGTATTTTATCGGTTTAACATTGTTGAACACTAATGATAATTTATTCTGCATTATCTTAGTCATAATATTTTTCTTACTGGGCTAGTTGAGCTCACCCTTTTGCTTTCATTGTTCTCTTTAGGAAATGAGAACGTAAGGGGGACTAGCTTCGGGGAACAGAGTGATGGTCCGTAAGATAGCATTAGTAGTCCTCACTATTCTGTTAAATAGTGTGACAATAAATGTAATGAGGACTTATTCTGAGAGTGGATATTGTCTAGAAGACAATATTTATATTAAAACTCACAGCGCTCATGTTGTATATTTAAGTTTGTATCTGAATTTTGTACCATGTATTTGACGACTCAGAATAGGTGATGTATACCTATTTTGGGGGCGTCACAGCTACGCACTTCGGTCACCGACTTCGGTTGCTCCCAAATTTGTATTTCTTCAATCTTCACCGGGTCAACAGATACTCCATGTTTTGACACCTAGTGCCCAAGAAATGATACTTCCTTAAGCCAGAACTCTCATTTCTTCTGCTTGGCATATAGCTTGTTGTCACGAAGTCTTTGAAGTACCAGCTTCAAATGGAGCTCATGATCTTCACGGCTTTTGGAATAGATGAGGATGTCATCAATAAAGACAACAACGAACTGATCCAAATATTCCTTGAATACACGGTTCATCATATCCATGAAAGCAGCAAGAGCATTAGTCAATCCAAAAGACATGACTACAAATTCATAATGCCCATACCGAGTTCTGAAGGCAGTCTTTGGAATATCCTCAGTTTTAATATTCAGCTGATGATATCCAGAACGAATGTCGATCTTTGAAAAGAATTGTGCTCCTTGCAACTGGTCAAACATGTCATCAATACGAGGTAGGGGATACCTATTCTTGATGGTGACATAGTTTAATTCTCGCTAGTCAATACAAAGTCGCATACTCCCGTCTTTCTTCTTTACAAATAAAATAGGAGCACCCCAAGGAGATGTACTAGGACGAATGAAACCGATGTCTAACAATTCCTGTAGTTGGACATTTAACTTCTGAAGTTCAATAGGAGCCATTTGATATGGGGTTTTGGAAATGGGCTTTCTACCCGGTTCAAGATCAATAAAGAATTCAACTTCACGTTCCGGGGGTAGACCAGGAAGTTCTTCAGGACATACGTCAGGAAATTCACTAACAACAGGAATATTATTCAAATCTGACGTGTTTTTGTTCAAATCCATAATATGGGCTAAGAAAGCTTGACATCCGTTTTTCAATAAACGAATAGCTTTATGGCTTGATATGACAATGACTGATTTTAGTGGTTTAGTTGTTTGAATTCGTATAACAGGTTGGTTAGGAATATGAAAACTAACAACCTTACGAAAATAATCAATTTTGGCATGATGAGTGGTTAACCAATCAATCCCTAAAATCACATCAAATGCAAGTATCTTTAAAGAGATAAGATCAATAGGTAATGTGATTATGCTAGCTTGGATCAAGCAAGATTTATAAACTGTAGATGTAACAAAGGTTTCACCCATCGGAGTTTCAACAGATAAGTTAAAGTCCAATTTCTCCGGAGTCAAGTTTAAACGTTGAGCACAAGCAAGAGAGATAAAAGAATGGGTAGAACCGGTATTTAGTAAGGTATAAACTTCGCAAGAGTTCAAGATTAGCTTACCCGTGATCACCTCATTCGGGTTTCTCGCGTTTTGGCCAGTCACGACAAACGCCCTTCCTTGAACCACCGACTTTGTTTTGTCCGTAGACGCCTTTGGTGCCGCTGTCCTAGTTGGACTTGACTTCGCTACCAGACAAAATCGGGCTATGTGACCGTCTTTTCCACAATTTAAACACACCTTGGAAGGCTGTGAACAGTTTAGACTTATGTGTCCCTCCCTCCGCATCTCAGTAGCATCTAACCGGTGGTCGTTCTCTCTCCCTAGAATTTGTTGTTGGTCTTTGGTCTTTCTTCTTGATCGTTGATGTCTTCCGTCATTGTTGAATCTCCTCTTTTGAAATTTTCACTTGACTCACATCTCCTATTGTCATGGCCACGATTTCCACCCGAGTGGTTACCGCTTTTGTCCGTATTCTTCCTTCCTCCTTTGGTTATCATCGCCTCGATGACTCATCGCCACCCAGATTACCCTAGTTGTGGTCCCTCGGTTGAACATACTCATTATCACGCTCTAATAATTGAGCCACTTTACAACATCCGAATATAAAGAAAATTTATGAGAGATAAGATATTATCGAATCTCGGTTTTAAACCTCTCGAAACATCCGTCATGCGTCCTCATTTTCTACCAAATGAGGTGCGAACACTCGATAACTCCGCGAACTTCGCTTCGCATCTTTGGACACCGTCATGTTGTTACTCGTTCGAGTCTAATAAACTCTACCTCCTTCATATATGACGAATACTTTCGGGAGAAAGTACTTGTCATTGAACTGCTTTTGAAATTTTTCCCAAGACATGTTGAGTGCAATTTGGTCGGGTACGCTTCATGACTCCCACCAAAGAATCGCCTCACCACGGAACATAAAGGTGGCGAATGGAACCTTCTGTTCCTCCGTGCAGCCCAAGACATCGAATATCTTGGTCATTTGCTTAACCCACATTTTTGCCTTAATCGGATCGGGCTTTCTCCAGAAATCTAGTGGTCCCAACTCCTTGAACTGCTTTGCTGTGACAGACCGGGCGTTGCTATCATTTCCACCCGTATTTTGTACACGAGTCTCCCTCGTCTGATTTTGCATGAACTGCAGGAAGCTTCTAAACATCGCATCATTCATCGTTTGCTCGGTAGTGTTATTTACAGGAGGAATATTGCCTTCCTGTTGCACGTTCTTTTGGTTGGTAATCAAAGGTTGTTCCACGATCTCATAGACTCCATTGTTAACGCGTTCTCGGTGCCATTCTTAAAAACTGCCATAAAATAGGGGTTAATTAAACAAATTAACATATCACATAATATCCCTATATTATGACCGACCAACAAATAAGCTTAGGTAGGACACACTAGCGAAGGATTTACTCATCTCTCCCCTCCTAGTTCTATTCCCCGATCTCCGCCAAAGACCATATCCCTAAGCTCTGATACCAACTGTGACTCCCCCAAAATAAGTATACAACACCCATCCTGAGTTGCCAAATACATGGCACAGAAAGCAAACTACAACTTCAATAATACAATTGTCGTGCAAAATACGACAACACATACTGTGAGTTTAAATACAAATATTGTCTTCTAGATAATATCAACACTCAAATAAGTCCTCAATACAATTATTCAAACAATATTTTACAGAAATAGTGAGGACTGCTAAAACATCTTTCTAGAACCATCACTCCATACCCCGACTAGATCCTGCTATGTTCTCACCTCCTGAGAAGAAAAATGGAACAAAAAGGAAAAGGGTGAGCTCAACTAGCCCAGTAAAGAATATTATGACTAAGATAATATACAACAAATTATAATTAGTCTTCAACAGGGAAAAATCTGATAAAACATAATAGACAACAAGTTTTAGATCAACAAATGCAACGGAAACAACAATCCATTAGAAGAGTCACGTAGAGAATGAATTCTACTATCTTCTGAGATTTAAAAGTTCATCATTAATATTTTATCCCTGTAACATCAATCAATATACATCTTTGCACTACGGGCCAAAGATATTCATTTGTATCACCAGTTGGTCATGTTCATCTCAACACCTGTTCATCTTTGCACTACGGGCCAAAGATATTCATCAGTAATCATTCATCTTTACTACAAAGCCAAAGATATTCATCAAAATATCACCATTAAGGACCGAGGATGATGAAAAACATTTTAGAGAACGAATCCAGTGAGACAGAAGGACAAATATTAAGGATTCGTATTTCGGTTTATCCAAATTCAATAATACTCCATAATAACCAAGTGTGAAGTAGAATTCAAAAATAAAGATCAAAACATGGATACAATCAAAGATAGAAACCATAAAAGATATCTAGAAGAAAAAGAGAAAATTTCATTTTTCGGTGAATAGTGTCGTATTTGTGAATAGTGTCGTATACGTGAATACTGTCGTATACGTGAATAGTAACACCGACACAAAAAGTTCTAAATTTGATTAAAATTTCAGATCAATACTTCGGCATAATGATATTGAAAGAAATAATATCATATATGAAGAAAATAACACCCCTTACCTCAAAGAACCAAAGATTTTAATGAAATATTGGATATGATCTTTGAATGAAACTCAGATTGAGCAAAGAACTCTCAAAGTATCTAAATACTCACAAAATACGCTCGATATATAGAGAGAAATAGAGAAAACTTATTTCTGGTGTGATTTTCAATTCTAACTTAGCCCTTTATTTATAGGAAAATGTTAGTGAGTTTTACGCCTGGGACTGGTTAAAATCTTTTCAATTCTTTATTATTTCGTGGAATATCCTCAGATGTATGCTTTTTACGTCGGACTGGTTCCGTCTTTATTATTCTCGTTGGAATATACCGTCATGCGTTTCTTTACGGGCCCGATTCCGTTATTTATTATTCGATGGAATAACCTGCATCATCGCAAAGTACCGCATGCATGGTGATTTCATTGTTATTCCATTCTTTATTATTCTATTGGAATATCACATCCGCTTGCGTATTACGCTTTCGAATTCGGTTTCGTTATTTATTATTCGGGTTGGAATAACTTTGTCATGCTAAGTACCGCATGCATGGTGATTTCTTTTGTTATTCTATTCTTTATTATACTACTCGGTTGGTTAAAGTTTTGACTTCTATACTCCATGAAATTAGTGGAATATCCTTGATATTTGCGCTTCATCCAGTATCTTTTCATGGAAATATTCTTCTGAGCATTCTTGAATTTTACTCTACAAAGAAGTATCATGTTGACAATTTGGACGTTATTAGTTCCTGAATAAATTAATTCGTGAACTTGTTTTATTGAATTCTTATATCATTGTCATCATCCTCATGTTTTTATTATTTTTGAAAGTTATTTGTGGCCTGTAGTGCATAGATGGACTTGGTATGATTATGACCAGGGATTATTCGGTGTAATCATGACCGTAATATTACAAATAATGTGGTAAAAGTCCTCATTGGTCGTAGTGCATTGATGGACAGTTGTTGGCATGATCATAACCGTTTATGAATACACGAATGTCCTTGGCCCGTAGTGCATGGAATTTGTGGTCGTGATACTAAAGAATATCCTTGGCCGTAGTGCATGGGTGATTCGATGATGTGGATTATTTATGAAGCTGAGTCTCAGCGATAAAAGTGATGAAAAACCTTTTAAATCATAAAAGATAGTAGATTTTATTCTCTACTTGACTCTTTTAATGGATTGCTTGTTCCGATGCAGTCAAACTTGATGTCTATTGTATTTTATCAGTTTAACATTGTTGAAGGCTACTGATAATTTATCCTGCATTATCTTAGTCATAATATTTCTTACTGGGTTAGTTGAGCTCACCTTTTCTTTCACTATTCTCTTCAGGAAATGAGAATATAGCTAGAACGAGTTGGGGAACGGAGTGACGGTCCAGTTGATAGTATTAGTAGTCCTCACTATTCTGTGAAATAGTGTGATAATAAATGTATTGAGGACTTATTTTGAGTTTGTGTACTGTCTAGAGACAATGATTGTATTAAAACTCACAGCTCATGTTGTATATTTAAGTTTATATCTGAATTTTGTACCTTGTATTTGAAGACTTAGAATAGGTGATGTATACCTATTTTGGTGGCGTCACAGTTGGTATCAAAGCTTAGGGATATGATCCCTGGCTAAGATGTGAGACAAGAACTAGGAGGGGAGAGACGGGGAATTCCTTCACTATTATGACCTACCTAAGTTTATTTGGTATTTAATTGGTCAGTCAGAGTATAGGGATAATATGTGATATGTTAATTAACCCTTTTTTGTGGCAGTATTTGAAAATGACATCCGAGAATGTTGAGAATAGCAATGGAGCACAGGAGACCGTTGAGTCACCATAGATCAATAATCAGGATAATATGCATCAGGAAGGCGACAATCCTCATGCAAACAATAACACTGACCAAATGATGAACGATGGAATGTTCCGAGGCTTCATGCAATTCATGCAACATCAGGCAAGAGCGGCTCCTGTCCAAAATGTAGGTGGAAACACTGGCAACTCTCGGACGGTCACCGCTAAGCAGTTCAAGGAGCTGGGACCACCGAAGTTTTTTGGGGAGCCAAAACCACTTAAGGCAGAGACGTGGATAAAACAGATCAACAAGATATTTGATGTCTTGGGTTACTCGAGGAGCAAAAGGTTCCTTTGCCACCTTCATGTCATCTTGAGCGAGAGGCGATTCTTGGTGGGAATCAGAAAGCGACTCAACCGCCAGATCAAGATGTCTTGGGAGAAGTTTCAAGAACTGTTCAACGACAAGTACTTTTCCGAAATTATTCGTCACATGAAGGAGGTAGAGTTCATTAAACTGGAGCAAAACAACATGACCGTGTCGCAGTACGAAGCCAAGTTTGTCGAGTTGTCCCGGTTTGCGTCCCATTTGGTTGATAATGAGGAGAGAATGACGCAGATGTTTCTAAGAGGTTTGAAATCCGAGATACGTCAATACCTCATTTCTCATAAACTTTGTTTGAATTCAGATGTTGTTAATAGGGCTCAGTTATTGGAGCGCGATAGTGAGTCAACCCAACCAAAAGAGAGCAGCCGGTAAAATGATAATACCAGTGATAGCAGTCATTGAAACGGTGACAATAACCGTGAAGGGAATCAACATGTCAGAAATGGTAACCACTTCGGTGGTAATCATGGCCAAAACAATAAGAATGGAAATTTTAAGAAGAGGCAAATTCAACAATGATGGAAAGATGTCAGCACCAGCACCCGTTGTTAAGGAAGGAGAATGACCACCTATCATATGTTTTAAATGCGGAGGGGAGGGACATATCAGTCCAAACTGCGCGATGCCATCCAAAGCGTGTTACAATTGTGGAAGAGAAGGTCACCTAGCCCGATTATGTCGTTCACCGAAGATAAGTCCAGCTGGGAAGGAGGCACCAAAGGCCGTCCCAGAAAAGTCAAAACCGGTAGTGCAAGGGATAGCATTTTTTGTGACTTCTCAAAAAGCGAGTAACCCGAACGAAGTTAACACGGGTTAGTAAATTATAAATTCTTGCTAAGTCTATACCTTATAAGATACCGATTCTACCCATTATTTTATCTCTCTTGCTTGCGTTCAACGTTTAAATTTGACTACAGAGAAGCTAGACTTTGACTTATTGGTTGAAATTTTGTTAATAAAAACCTTCATTACATCCACTGTTTATAAATCTTGTTTGATTCAAATCGACACTTTCACGTTACTTGTCGATCTTATCTCTTTGAAAATACTTGCCCTTGATGTGATTTTAGGAATCGATTGATTAACTACTCATCATGCCAAAATTGATTATTTTCGTAAGGTTGTTAGCTTTCATATTCCTAACCAACCTGTTATGTGAATTCAAGCAACCAAACCACTAAAGTCAATCATTGACATATCAAGCCATAAGTAAAAAGCCCCGAGCCTTTCACTAGTGACTTCCAAGTCTTGGAATACACCGAAGCCAGACTTTCTGTAGGCGACGCCGTGAATGACGATGGTAAGTTGATAGGTATCAATGTGACATACTACCCAAGTCTTGGATGAGAATCACAGTTTTTAAATGATATTCCTATTGTTAATAAATTTCTTGACGTATCCTAGAAGACTTCTTAGCCTACCCCTAGAGCGTGAAATCGAATTTTGTATTGACCCCAGTACAAAACCCATTTCTTCAACCAAAATGAACGTATAATGCGCTAAAGACATTGGCTCGAGCTATTGAAGATTACGATCATATCATTCAATATCATTGTGGAAGAGAGAACGTGGTAGCTGACGCATTGAGTAGAAGATCGTATGCGTTTACGAGTGCGATGTTGTTAACAAAAAAAAACCCAGTTTGTATAACTTACAAATGATGAAGATAGAGTTAAAGACTCTAGGAACCCACGTGAAGATAGCGAATGTACGAGTAGAATTGACTTTAATCGATAAAGTTAAAGCGCTCAAGCTACACACCCGAATCTGATGAATGTGAAGAAGAAGGTTCAAGAGGGCGTTATTCTAGAAGCAATAATCGACGAAGAGAGGAAATCTCAACCCTCGATTTTATTGGCCCATTTGAAATCCTCAATTGAGTAGGAACTGTGACTTATAGATTGGTTTTCCGCCAAGTATGTCGCATGTTCATAACATTTTTAACGTATCGATGTTACGTAAATATGTGGATGACCCGAACCACATTATTAATTTAGAACCGGACGAGATAGCGGATGATTTAACGTATGAAGAGATACGTATTAAAATCTTGGATAAGAAGGATTATATTCGACACTCAAAGGTTATACCTCAAGAGTTAGAATCTGAAATGAAGTCAAGGTACCCTCACCTCTTCAGCATACCAGGTACGTACGTAAATTTCGAGGGCGAAATTCTATAAGGAGGGGAGATTGTGAGACCCCAGATTTTATGAATAAATATTTAATTTTCTCGAAATAATTTTTTGAATATTATGGTATAGATTTGATATAATGTTGTAGTTGTGGGTAGTATTTATGAATTTTTCACAGTATGCAAGTTATTATATAATATTCGATTGGTCGGAGAATATTCATTTTAACAGAAAATATTCGTACGACGGTACAATCATTGGTGGACCCCACAACGGAATTATTTTTGGATTGAGAAAATGACAAATATTTTTTATGAAAATAACGGCGGAAGTTTTACCGTTAATACTGTTGAACTACTCGGTAGTAAAAGTACAATAATACGCATGGTTGCATAGTAGCACGCGGTATTGATTATTGATGCTTACGTGAGAAGTCACTCAGTTATACTCAATTATTGCTATGATAATTGCCGCATCATATCTCTCATATTATTGATTCAATTATTGTCATAAAGATCATCTCGCATAAAATGTTATTTTATTAAATTAACAATTGAGACGACAAAGTTATTCATATTATAAATTGCAATATTTACAATGTCTAGAAGTTCTGTCAAGGAGAGGTTAGATAATCTAATTGCGCGCCAATAGGGAGAAATCCTTATCGGAAAGCCCCTTCTTTCCTGGGAATGACCTAGTTGATAAATATTGTCCGATAGTTGTCAGTGTTCCCACCTGCATTTTGGACAGGAGCCGTTTTCGCCTGATGTTGCATGAATTGCATAAAGCCTCTGAACATCCCATCGTTCACCATTTCATCGGTGTTATTGTTTACATGAGGATTATTATCTTCCTGTTGCACATTATCCTAGGCATTAATCTGTGGTGACTCAACGGTCTCATGTGCTTCATTGTTTATCTCAACATTTTCGGATGCCATTTTCAAATACTACCACAAAATAAGGGTTAATTAACATATCACATATTATCCCTATATTCTGACCGACCAATTAAATACCAAATAAACTTAGGTTGGTCATACTAGCTGAAAGAATTTCCCGTCTCTCCCTCCTAGTTCTTGTCTCACATCTCAAACCAGGATCATATCCCTAAGCTTTGATACCAACTGTGACGCCCCCAAAATAGGTATACATCACCCATCATGAGTCGCCAAATACATGGTATAAAATTCAAATACAACTTAATTATACAACAGTCATGTAAAATACGACAAAACATAATCTAAGAGTTTGAATAAGAATATTGTCATCTAGACAATATCCACACTCAATGGAGTCCTCATTACATTTATTGTCACATAATTTAACAGAATAGTGAGAACTACTAATGCTATCATCTGGATCGTCACTCCGTTCCCCGACTAGTCCCGGCTACGTTCTCATTTCCTGAAGAGAACAATGAAAGCAAAAGGGTGAGCTCAACTAGTCCAGTAAAAAATATTATGACTAAGATAATGCAGAATAAATTATCATTAGTCTTCAACAATGTTAAACTGATAAAATACAATAGACATCAAGTTTAACTGCAGCGGAATAAGCAATCCATTAGAAGAGTCAAGTAGAGCATGATATCTACTATCTTCTATGATTTAAAATGTTTTCATCAATTTTTATCGCTGAGACTCAGCTTAATAAATAAACCACATCATCGAGCCATCATTGTACTACGGGACAAGGATATTCATTAAATCATCAATGGTCATGACTATACCGAATAATCCCTAGTCATAATCATACTAAAAAATGTCCATCAATGCACTACAGGCTACTGAGGACTTTTAGCACATCATTTATAACATTACAGGTCATGATTATACCGAATAATCCCTGGTCATAATCATACCAAGTCCATCTATGCATGTAAGCCAAAGATGACTTTCATCACAATATAAGCATGAGGATGCTGACAATGACATAATAATTCAATAAAACAAGTTCAAGAATAAATTTTAAAGATTTATAAGTTAATTTATCTTGAAATCAATTACGTCCAAATTGTTAACATGATACTGCTTTGTGGAGTAAAATTCAAGAATTCTCAGAAGAATATTTCCATGAAAAGATACCGGATGAAGCGCAAATATCCAGGATATTCTACTAATTTCATGAAATATAGAAGCCAAAACTTTAACCAAATGAGTATCATAGAATATATGAAACTGCAAATGGATTTTCACCCGTCATGCGGTATTCCACGTAGACAGATCATTTCCACAATTTAATAAGGAATGAATACGAAGGATCATTCACCATGCATGTGATAATCCACATAGACAGGTTATTCCTACAGAATAATAAAGAATGGAACCAGGTCATGCGTAATTCGCACAGATAGGATATTCCAACAGAATAATAAAGAATGGAATAATAGAAGAATTCAACATGCATGTGATAGACCGCACAGACAGGTTATTCCAACAGAATAATAAAGAATGGAACCAGGTCCAGCGTAATCCGCACAGATAGGATATTCCAACACAATAATAAAAAATAGAATAACAAAGAATTCACCATGCATGCGATAGACCGCATGCATAAAGTTATTCCAATGTAATAATAAAGAATATATGGAACTGTGTCTAGCGTAATCCATACAGCATGAGGATATTCCAACAGAATAATAAAGAATGGAATAACAGAAGAATTTCATCATGTATGTGGTACTTCGCATAGACAAGTTATTCCAACATAATAATAAAGAATGGATTAATAAAAGAATTTTACCATGTATGCGGTACATCGCATAGACAGGTTATTCCAACATAATAATAAAGAATAGAATAACAGAAGCTCTCTTCATGAATACGAAAGAAATAATACCCCTTACCTTAGAAAGAAATTGGATACTAGAGTAGAGAGGTAGCAGACTTCTCTTCTTCTTTCTCTATATAATTTCTCTCTATAATAATTGCTCTATAGCTTTAGTGAATTGGTGAGAAATGAAGGAAGAATGAGCTTCTGTTTATAGGGAAATATAGTTTCGATAATTGCACGTTTTGGGGCTCGAAATATTACAATACAATATCTTCAACTTTTCTTTTATTTTTAATTTAGTCCTGCGAGTATTATCAAACTTACACCACCTCCCCTAATAGTAAATAATGTGAATCAATAGTTCAATCATGTAAATCAATAGTTATAATCATGTAAAAATATGAATTACAGTATAGTACCTCCATCTATACCTCCATTTTTAACTTAGTCATGCAAGTATTATCAATCTTGCACCAACTCTCCTAATAGTACAAGAATGTGAATCAATAGTACACACATGTGAACAAATAGTTATAATCATGTGAATTAATAGCAATTAATTGCTCATTTATCTGGTTAATTACCAGACTGGTTAGTATAACTTCCAGACATCAATTAATATCGAAATAAATGTCGATTTCCACTAACACTAATAATTTTAACACAATGGAACTATCAATTTCATCTTTAATCAACACGAACTTATTCATCATTAATATTATAATTCACAATATTTAGCAACCAGGTCGTTCACGTGGAAGAGGGGCTTTTCGATAAGGATTTCTCCTTATCGGGCGCCGCAATTAGATGACCAAACCTCTCCTTGACAGAACTTCTAGACATTGTAAATATTGAAATTTAATAATATGAATAACTTTGTTGTCTCAATTATTGATTTAATAATATATCATATTATGCAGATGATACTGTGACAATAATCGAATCAATAGTATGAGAGATATGATGCAGCAATTACTGTAGCAATAATTGAGTATAACTAAGTGACTTCTCACGTAAGCATCAATAATCAATACTGTGTGCTACTGTGCTTTTACTACCGGGTAGTTCAACAGTTTAACAGTAAAACTTCCGCCGTTATTTTTATAGAAAGATAATTATGTCATTTTCTAACTACGACAATACTTCCGTTGTGGGGTCCACCAATGATTGTGTCGTCGTATGCATATTCCCTGTTAAAACGAATATTCTCCGACCAATCGAATATTATATAACCACTTGCTTACTTTTCAAAATTTGTAAATATTACCCACAACTATAACATTATATCAATCCACACCATAATATTCAAAAATATATTTCGAGAAAATTATTCTTTATTCAGAAAAGTTGGGGTCTTACACAAGTTGTGTCTGTTGGGCATTATTTAATATTAAAAATTTATATTATTTAAACAAACTGACAATATGTTGACTATGTGGGGTCCTCATATTAAAATAAAAGCCGGTACAAGTTGCACCGGCTTGGTATATTTATGTTTCAATCTCAGCCTTCCAATAAGTTAATCAACGGTTCGAAAAGGGGTTGTTAGAACAGTGTCCATGGCAAATGGTTGCCATGGATGGAATCCCATATATGTATGTTTGTATGTGTATATATATATATATATATATTGGGACTTGTGATTCATAACTGAGAAGTTCTTAAAAAAGGCCAAGTGAGGAGCGTAGCGGAGCGCAACGCAGTGAGGGAGCGAAGCTCCCAAACAGAGCGGATCAAAGCACTAGGCCATCAGGTTGTGAACCGAAAGTTGGGGGTGCAGAGGGGGGGGGGCGGAGGCCCCTGCAGTATGGTAGGGAGTTTTATAGAGGTTAGGCGGCCAGCTGGCCGCATCGATTCGAGCTTATTAGGGGCGCCAAGCCACGTGGCAGACAAGAACTGCAAAGACTAGCATGGGCACGCTTGTGCAGTAATCTAAAGCTAGTGCCGACCTTGGGTCCGGTGAACATCAGTTTTATGGTTCGATATTTACAAGGACATTATGGGTATTTAGGCTATAATGTGAATTAGGGTTGAAATAGGAATAATAGTTATAAATATCATATATTGTAAAATCCTAAGAAACACTTAAGTTGAATAACAAAAGGAACGCCGCACCCGTGGACTACCCAAATTAGATAACCATGTTGTTAACGCCAAGTTTCGTCGGCGCGTCCAATCACCGAATCCACGTGCTTAAACCTGCACAGTAACAGATCACACAAGAAGCTTGATGGCTTGTGCCGCCGGTCGGTGATAGCTCCGGTGTGAGAATGAGTGCATGCCGTTTACAAGGTTTAACAATGGAGGCTTTAGTATTTAGTGCTCAAAAGAGTATTACCTGTTAATTGAATTCTAGACTTGTATTTATAGCCACTCTTGTCACCTTAGAGTCCACTTCCGAATCGGATTAGGACTCTTAAACATGGCAGTTACTATTGTTTGGGTCCAACACAATCTCCTTAAAAGGTACAAGTTGGATACGATCCAAACTCTACCTTTGGAGTTAACTTATTCAAATATGATTAGGACTATAAGACCCCAACTTTTATGAATAAAAATGATTTTTCTATAATTATCACTTTTGAATATTATGGAATGAATTTGTTATAATGTTATAGTTGTGGGTAGTATTTATAAATTCTGCAAAGTATGCAAGTTGTTATATTATATTCGATTGGTCGGAGAATATTCGTTTTAACAGGGAATATTCGTACAACGGCGCAATCATTGGTGGACCCCACAAAAGAATTATTGTCGGATTGAGAAAACGACAAAAATATATTTATGAAAATAACGGCGGAAGTTTTACCAATTATCTTGTTGAACTACTCGGTAGAAAAAAAGTACAAAGAATATCACGTGGTTGCATAGTAGCACACGGTATTGATTATTGATGCTTACGTGAGAAGTCACTCGCTTATACTCAATTATTGCTATGAAGAATTGTTGCATCATATCTCTCATATTATTGATTCGATTATTGTCACAAAGATCATCTCGTGATAATGTGTTATTTTATTAAATCAATAATTGAGACGACAAAGTTATTCATATTATTAAATTACAATATTTATAATGTTCAGAAGTTCTCACAAGAGAGGTTTGGTCACCTAATTGCGGCGCCAATAGGAGAAATCCTTATTGGAAAGCCCCCTTCCGGAACGAATTCGGGTTGATAAATATTGTGAGTTATAATATTAATGATGAATGTTATTAAAATTGAAGTTGTGTTCGGAGTTGAATTTGGAGACGCGGACGTGATATTTGAGTCCGAAACGATGAAATTAGTAAAAATAGTCTATAAACACAAAATATTCCAGGATTAACTTTTTGGTCAAAAAGTTAACAGTTGACTTTTTAGGGAAAAGTCAAACTTCAAAATTTCAAAATTTATATTGTTGATAAAAAATAGTTTTATTGTGTTGGAATTATTTGTGTTAGTGAAAATTGACATTTATTTCGATAATAATTGATGTCTGGAGGTTATATTGACCAATCGGGTATTTAACCAGATAAATGAGCAATTGATTGCTATTATTTCACATGATTATAACTATTTATTCACATGTGTATACTATTATTTCACATTCTTGTTACTATTAGGGGAGTTGGTACAAGATTGATAATACTTGCATGACTAAGTTAAAAATGGAGGTATAGATGGAGGTACTATACTGTAATTCATATTTTCACATGTCTAGAACTATTGATTCACATGATTTACTATTGAATCACATGATTTACTATTAGGGGAGGTGGTGCAAGTTTGATAATACTTGCATAACTAAATTAAAAATAAAGAAAAAGTTGGAGGTATTCAGATCGTAATTTTTGAGCCCCAAAACGTGTAAATTATTGAAACTATATTTTTTTATAAATAGAAGCTCATTCTTCCTTCATTTCTCACCAATTCACTAAAGCTATAGAGTAATTATTATAGAGAGAAATTGTAGAGAGAAAATCTATAGAAGAAGAGAAGCCTGCTACCTCACTATTCTAGTATCCAGTTTCTTTTGAGATAAGGGGTATTATTTCTTTTGTATTCATGAAGAGAACTTCTGTTATTCCATTCTTTATTATTATGTTGGAATAACCTGTCTATGCGAAGTACCGCATACATGGTGAAATTCTTTTGTTATTTCATTCTTTACCATTCTGTTGGAACATCCACATCTGTGCTTTTACGCACGAATTTGGTTCCGTCTTTTTTATTATTCTCATTGAAATATCTCTCATGCTTTTTCATGGGACTGGTTCCGTCTTTATTATTTTGTTAGAATATCCTGTCTGTGCGTTTTACGCCGGACCTGGTTCCGTCTTTATTATTTTGTTGGATATATCACATGCATGCGGCGCTGTGGGGACCAGTTAAAATCTTTTTATTATTCTTGGAATAACTCACTGCAAGTGCGTCTCACCGATGCTTGGTGATTTCTTTTGTTATTCCATTCCTTATTATACTCAGTTGGTTAAAGTTTTGACTTTTATACTCCATGAAATTAGTGGAATATCCTTGATATTTGCGCTTTATCCAGTATCTTTTCATGAAAATATTCTTTTGAGCATTCTTGAATTTTACTCTACAAAGAAGTATCATATTGACAATTTGGACGTTATTAGCTCCTGGATAAATTAATGCGTGAACTTGTTTTATTGAATTCTTATATCATTGTCATCATCCTCATGTTTATATTTTTTGAAAGTCATCTATGGCCTGTAGTGCATAGATGGACTTGGTATGATTATGACCAGGGATTATTCGGTATAATCATGACCGTAATGTTACAAATGATGTGATAAAAGTCCTCATTAGCCCATAGTGCATTGATGGACAGTTGTTGACATGATCATGATCATTAATGAATACACAAATATTCTTGGCCCGTAGTGCATGGATAATTGTGGTCGTGATACTAAAGAATATCCTGGCCGTAATGATGGGGTGATTCGATGATGTGGATTATTTATTGTCGAGTCCCAATGATAAAAGTGATGAAAAACCTTTTAAATCGTAACAGATAGTAGATTTTATTCTCTACTTGACTCTTTTAATAGATTGCTTGTCCCGCTGCTTTTAAACTTGATGTCTATTTTATTTTATCAATTTAACATTGTTGTAGACTAATGATAATTTATTCTGCATTATCTTAGTCATAATACCTCTTACTGGGCTAGTTGAGTTCACCCTTTCTTTCACTGTTCTCTTCAGGAAATGAGAATATAGTTAGGACGAGTTGGGGAACGGAGTGATGGACCAGATGATAGTATTAGTAGTCCTCACTATTCTGTTAAATAGTGTGACAATAACTGTAATGAGGACTTATTCTGAGAGTGGATATTGTCTTGAAGACAGTATTTGTATTAAAACTCACAACTCTCTTGTTGTATATTAAAGATTGTATTTGTATTTTGTACCATGTATTTGGCGACTCAGAATAGGTGATGTATACCTATTTTGGGGGCGTCACAGTTGGTATAGAATCCTTAACCATTTAGAACCCTTATCACTCCGGACTCCATTCAAGGGCTAACCCACAGTATAAACCCAGTCCAACCGAACCCCTGTAAACTGGCCTGGGCTCTAGCCCAAAGAACTCGGATGCCCGACCCCGAACACCATAAACTAGAATAGGATTCCGGCCCAGAGGACTCGGATGCCCCAACCCGAACACCTTCAATATCCTTGACGGCTTCGGCCCAATTAGGCTCAACCTCCCCTTCCCACCCCAGGCCTTCAGCCCACATGAGGATCGGTAAAATACTCCCAAACATACGTAAATTTGTGTGTTATTTCTTTACTATTGTGTGCGTATGTATGATCTAATTCTAACATCATACACACACATTAATATACATTAATGATGAAATTTAGGTCGTAATTTTCTAATCTTTACAGCGTAAATGATACAAAAGTCATGTTATATATTGCGAAAGATTTTTGTCGAATTACGATAACGTATATCAATAGATGGGATATATATATATATATATATATATATATATATATATATATATATATATATATATATGGGTTCCATCCACAACAATGATTCATTGTCGAGCAATTCTTTTTTTAAGCATATTAAAATTTAATTTTGAGCCAAAAAAAAAATTAATAAAGCTAAAAAGAGGTTTCTCCACAACAACCGGTTCTTGTGGATGGAACCCTATATATATATATATATATATATATATATATATATATATATATATATATATAGCATGTATTTGTTATAATAAAAAATGGGTAAATAGCATCTTTCACCATATATTATATAAATTAAGAATCGAGATTTAAAAGGCATTAACGCCATCCGCTAGTGAACTAGCGGATGCAAAAAAAAAAATCTCTCAAAATTACCCCCAATTCTCACAAACTGAAAATAATTGTTTGATGACATCCGCTAGTTGAACTAGCAGATGTATAAGCAACACTCAATATCTAATAAAATCCAAATCATAAGACAACAGTCAACGGGCCATGCAATCAAACAAGGAACGATCACAGAAGGAATCAAACAACTCCAAATCACAGCCCTTTTGTTTATATATTTTGATTTATCATCATGATTTATTATTCTCCAAGAGTTACATAAGATGAATTAATTGAATGATTTAGAACTTGTATTTCCAAATAAGGAGAAAATAATAGAAAAAGAAATATTTTAAATCGAATATATTAATATGTAAAATATTACAAAAAAATTTTGTGGAAATGTTATAATGATCTAATTTCATCATATTTCTATTTTTCCCTATCTCTGCAAGTGTATTTAATCTGAAATACATAATCTTCCAACAATTGCATACTCAGGTGCAAAATAGCCAAAAGTCCCCTGCATTCTAGCTGGATAACTCGAACAGCTTGGTAGTCCATCATTAATCAAACGTTTATCCATACCTAGATCAGTAATCTGCAAAAAAATATCAACTAGTTAACTAGGGAATAGTAACCAACAAACATTCAGAGAAATGCTTTAGTTTCAGCAAATTTAAGGACATACTATATTCAAAATGTACTCCAAGTCAGAGCTATGTTTATTTTTAAGTTGAGAACAAAATAAATTTTCATGGATATTGTGATCATATATACCAGGTTAAACTAACATATATATGGCATTCAAGACTGCATAGGAGGGACATGATATCAAATGCTGGTCTTGGGGTAGATCGTACCAGAAGGTTAGAAAATATGAATTACTTTCATACAAAATAACTAACAAAACAACAATAAGAGTCGTTGTATAAGAATTCAGCACAAACACCAATTATAACAAATAAATCAAGGAATAAATGGTCAAACAAACAAGCCATACAAGAAAACTGAATTTTTTGACTTCATTTTCTTCCATCAAAAGATTGGCAGCCTTGAGGTCCCTGTGGATTATATTATTTTGGTGCAAATAGTTCATTCCCTTTGAAACATCAATAGTTACTTTGAGAACAATATAAAATTCTCTTGTGATGTCTTTATACTTGCTTAAAGAGGGTCCTTTTTATAGGGATGAGGATCCCTTCATTACACTTTTCACGCAATTTCTCAAAAAGAGAATACATTCAGCGACAACATAGAAAAACAATTCTTAGGAAGTACTAATGTATTGTGCTAAATCTTTTTTTTTTCCCACTAAATGTGTATTTGGAGAAAATTGTGTGAATAGTGTATTAAAGGGGATCATGGTGGTAATCCCAAAATTTATTTTCATGTCTCTTCCCAGTTAAATTAGATCATTTTAAAGTAATGGTCAATCAAAATGAGTCCAAGTAATTTATGGTCCTGAAGAAAACACTAAACAGGCAAGAAGCTAGCTAGTAAGTGAAGAATGTTTGGGAAGCAAACAAAGAACCCATAGTGGTTTAGTATGGGTTGCATACAATCAACTTGCAAGAACCTAAATTTGTATTTCACATTGATTAAAAATATTTCTCAGAAGATTTTCCCCCCATTAGCCATTAATGTCTTCAGAAAATGAAAAGAAAATACATGAAATGTTCAAGTCAGGCTAAATTAGATTATCACAACTCGATTCTCCAAATAAATCACACAATGGAAATTATCACAACATATTGATAACTTTCGTATCCTATCCCTGCTTGATTCCAGGGATATAAATGAAAACCATGGATGTTAGGAATACTGGAATTGTAAACACATCACAATTTGAATTTTATAATCCAGCAAATTAATTATAATAATAATTTGAAAAAAAAAAATATCATTTCTTCTAACTCAACTGGATTAGAACTCAACTCTACCAATTCATGCAAACCTTTCGGAATCCAATCCACGCCCAGATAAACAAATTTATTACGAATTAATCAGAAAAAATCGCAACCCAACAATCAAAAACACCAGTATAAGATTATATGTCAATCAATTAACCAAATAATCAGGTAAAATTGATCAAGCTTACATTAACGAAGCTGGGGTAAAACATGACTTGAGCTCGATTATTCAACCCGTCCACCGCCGCCTCTTTGATACCGGGAAGGCGTTTCACGGCCTTCTCGACGGATTCGGCGCAGGCAGAGCAAGTCATTCCGATGACGGAGAATAGAGCTTTTGCCTCTGATCCTTGAATCAATTTCTGTTCTTCCGATCACATTGAAACCCATTTTGGGTACTTGGGCATGGATGGGTAATGTGGAGTTGCTGATCTCCATTACTCTTCGGCCTTATACACACGTTAATGACAAAAACCTCGTCGCCATTAAAACCCACCTTCCCTTTCCAAAAAAAAATACACCTTTGTGAATATATGTGGATATATATGCGTTGAGCTAGCAGATTGCCTAAGTGAAATTTTTAGTCTGAAGGCATTAATGGCTAATGGGGGCAAAATCGTCATAGAAATGTTTTTAATCAATCCGCTAGTTCAACTAGCGGACAGCGAGTTTACCAGTTAATTCATAGCCTTTAATTATTACAATAAAGGATTATGATGCTATTTGTCCATTTTTTATTCATAACAAATACATGTTATGGATCATTTCATATATATATATATATATATATATATATATAAGGCCAGGATCAGGTAAGGGATCCCTTATTTTCTTAAAATGAGGGACTTTTTTTTTTTTGCTTTTTTTTTGTTTTTTTTTTAGAAAAACTAAAAAAAAATTAATATTTTATGGAACTGAAATTTTTTCATAATACAGTATTTTGAGTGTGATTTGGGTACGTATAACAAAACATGTATGTATAGTCTGGGCAGACTGTATCATCACTTTTTGGTATAGGTATTCAAAACACGCCCAAAATATTGTATTATGGAAAAATTCGATTCCATAAATATTAAACTTTTTTTTAGTTGTTTTAAAAAAAAAAAAAAAAGTCCTCATTTTAAAAAGTAAGGGATCCTTACTTGATCATTTCTCATATATATATAGGGAGGATCCACAAGACAAGCATAGGTTGTTGGAAGAACCCATTTTGATCCAAATTGGCTACAAACCATGTGGCTTATAAAAAAAAATTAAGTAACATGTCGCTATAACCTCTCTAATGCATTTGGACCAAAATAAGTTTTTCCAAACAATCGACATGTAGATGGAATCCTATATATATATATATATATATATATATATATATATATATATATATAATCTTCCGTGATACAGTACACAAATATACCACCTCCTAAGTGTGCATGAAATGATGAAATATCATTTCCTAAACAAACACACCCTAAACAAACACAATGATGCACGTGAGTAAGCCACCTGCTTCCCCAAGCATCCCCCTGGCATGCAGGTGATTTCACCAAACTTTACTTGGCCCCTAACTTTAAAAATCTTCATGTTTTACCCTTTAAGTTGAATAATAATATTTATTTTAACCTCCAAAGTAAAATGTTTAAAAAAATTAATTAGAAACAGAAATAAAAATTACACGTGTGCATGCCCTAGATCCTTAGTACGTACATATAAAGATTTATTAATGCGTTAAATTAATTAGAATGAGTATAGCAGTCATCAAGAGCAAAGAGCTAGCACAAAACTTCTATGGAAAATCGATTGCATAATAATATTGCATTCAACTTGACCTTGTTATATAACCAGCAAAGGGTTTTTAGACAAAAAAAACATGGTATCAAGCCCATAAAATTAATATTTTTTTCATAAATAATATTAAATACATCAAATTCATCTTTATATATAAAAAAAATCTAAATATTATTATGTAATTCTCTGACGAATGAGACAACAAATACATGAGTATATTCAAATACTAAACCATTTTACAAATAATAGGAAAAAAGCTTAATGAGAGAATAAGTTTTATGAATTATAATAAAGTGAGATACAAAATTAAGAGATAATACTAAAACAATGAAACTAAGTATAATACCAAATGAAACTTTTATATATATATATATATATATATATATATATATATATATATATATATATATATACGATCAGGATCAAGTGCATACCTTTATCTTATTCACTCAGTGTTCACCTTTTTTTAGCGACGGATCAAGATCAGATTCGGTCATATAATTAATCGCTGCCTATACTTTTAGCGACGCTATATGTTGTCCGTGGCTAAAAGTATAGACGACGGTTGTATGACCGAAACCGTCACCGGGTCCGTCGCTAAAGGGGAGGTGAACACGGGTAAGTAAGATAAGGGGTATGCACTTGATCATATTTCTATATATATATATATATATATATATATATATATATATATAGTGCAAGAGCCTCCCAAAATTGCATCCAAACCGCATATGTAGTTTTACAACCATTCTAACGCCGCCACATATGTCGAAATTGTTAGTGCGGCTCAACTGATGTTATTTGGTCGATTTTTAGTGCTGTTTTAGGGTCGATTTCTTGCTCAACCATAATTTTAGAGTCCGTTTGGTAACTATTTCTTCTTCCAATTTTTTGTTTATACAATAAAACCTCTATTTAGGAATAGACTTGGGACCAAACTATTTGTATTCTAATTGAGAGGTTATTACTAAATAGAGGTATTGTTACAAAATATTTTCTGAACACCCAAAATATCCACTTTAACAAAAATGTAGTTTTTTTTATAGGAAATGTAGTCTTTTATAGGAAAATGTGGTCTTTTATAAGAAATGTAGTCTTTTATAGAAAAATGTAGTCCTTTATAGGAAATGTAGTCTTTTATAAGAAAATGTAGTTCTTTATAGGAAATATAGTCTTTTATAGAAAATATAGTCTTTTAAAATTAATACGGGACTTAAAAAATATATAACATATTACAATTTAGAGGTTATTCCTATTTATAACTAGCCCAAATTGGGACCAAATTTTTTTATAATATTGTAGAGGTTATTCTTATATAGAGTATTTCTAAATAGGAGTTTTACTGTACTTCTATTTTTTATTGGAATCAGAAGTAGAAAATAGTGTTTGGTAACTGTTTTTGTTTTGAAAATAGTAGAAGCAAAATTTATTTAATGAAATCCAGGCATCAAACCTTGCCAACAACAACATTTTAAACTCTACATCTTTAAAATTAAAAATATATGAAAACAAAAATAAAAAATAAAAATAATATGAAAGTATAAAAAGCTATCAAACGAAACCTTAAACTTTAATATTTCAAACTTTTCAAGGTCGATCCATACCCTAAATGTACCATAAGCAATGGTGGGGCTATGCAGGAGAGGTGTTTAGTGTTCAGTGGTATCTGAAAATGCAATATTGTTCATGGTGCTAAAAGTTGGCTAAAGGAGTGGAGTTTTTTCATATTGTATTTAACAATCAGTCAGATAGTTCAAGCTTTTATGTAATTTCATCTATAATCTAAATCTTTTGGATTATAAATGTTTTCAGAAATAAAATTTTAATTTTTGCCTTCCTCTCTGAGGCTTTGATACAACTGACCCAAGTTATTAAAAATTTTAGAGGCCCATTTGGAGCTTTATCATTTGTAAAATTAACAAATTTAAAATATATATTATTCTTTTATCTTTATTCTTATACATATATAATGATTTTTTAATTTAGTAGTGCTAGTATATGATAATGAAATTATTTTTTGTGAATAAATTTTATTTTTAAAAAAATGGAATTCTTTAGTATGGAGATTTACTTAATTCTCTCTTTAATCTCATGTTTCCGCATACATTTATATTTATTATCAATAAATTTATCGTGATGTGCACCAAAACTGTTATAATAATTGTACCGTATATAAAAGTAAATATATAAGGTAGATGGATGCGAATTAGGATCTTCTCCATTTTAAATGAATTGAAGAGTTTTTATTTCATGATTTAAATTTAAAATGTGTTAAAATATGACATCATGATGATAGAAAAAAGATGATGGATAATTAATATATAAAGAATGAAAACTCTCTATTTAGTTTGAAATGAAGAGGATCCTAGTTAATAATTATTTTTTTGCAAAAAGAAGAAGACTGAATAGTTGTCGGTATATATTACTCAAACTTAAAAAATTCACTTTATCTTATTGATGTACTCCATCCGTCCTTTAATGTAAGACTTTTTAGAGTTGTGTACTAGTATTAAGAAAATAATTGTATAGCATTAAATATAATATCAAATGTTTATATTGTCCTTGTGTTGAAAAAAGATATTATTATTTATTGGACAAAAAATAGTGAGAGAACCAAAGTTATATTTAATATTTGGGGTAATATTAAAAACTAAACAATTAATGTTTACTTGGAATTCTAAAACGTGGGAGGGAGGGAGTAATATCACACTATTTATCTATGGTTTGCGAGTTTAAATCTATCATCTCATCTCAAGTATTATAATTTTCTATGATTTATTTATATTTAATTTTATAAATAGATAAAAATTACATGACACCAATTCATGGAGAAAAAAGAGAGATAAGATTTGGGATAATAAATCTGAATTATGCATCGTCTTTTTCCTCCATGATTGGTCACGTAGTAGTATTTTACATGGATGGTAAGATTGTTAATACGAATAACGATGTCTTTTACATGCACACCTTGCTAGCTATTACATTGAATATATATTTTCTTACAAAAATTAATAGATGACAATAAAGATGTACCACAATTTATTTGTAACACAGTTTAGAAGGTTCATTGAACCTAGACACAAGTTTTATTACGGAAATAAAATAAAGTTAATTAATCCATAATCATCATTTATTATAATCATCACAATTAATAATGTGGAAGTTAATATTCTTCTTATATATGCATGCATGATATATAGAAAGAAAAACAATTAATTGTTCAAAGAGATTATTATTATTTGTTGCTGTAAAGGCAAATATTCAAGCTAGTCTATAAAATACCACAAACAAAAATATATTAAAATATATAGTACTACTATTATCATTGTTAGTAATTTTATTTTCACCTTCTTAATTGGACAAGGCATGCATCCATCTGATCGAGATAATTAATTGCATGTCTTCCTCTCTCTCTCTCTCTCTCTCTATATATATATATAGGCCGGATCAGGTCCAGACTCTCGGACCTGATAAAATTCGGACCTTTTTTAATCCGGATCTATTCTCTCTCTCTATATATATATAATCTCATAGATGATCAGACGATGACTCTAATAAGTCCTTGTTGTGAATTAATACGTCGGAATCCGATGATGATACCATGGTTACCAGAAAATCGAAAACATCAGTGGCAATAACAGCAGAAGCAACGTCTTGTTTGTGAAGGGTTCTTCTTTTTCCTTGCATGGTCATATTCCATGACCTAATTGTCAGCTCTTCAATGAAAAGCTCACAAGCCTTGGAAAAAACAATGGGGGCTTCACCGGATATCATTTTTACGTCCTCGCTTGATTTCTTCATGATCTTCTTGATTCTGGCAAGTGGTAACAAATGAGGCCCTGTTTTCCCCCCCGAAACTATTCCCGAATATGTCCCTGGTTGCCTCATGATATATCTCGATCTCTACCTTAATTAGCTTCTTCAATTAAAATGTAGCTAGCTAGCAGGGATATTAATTATTAGCTAGCTAGTACATGTGATGAAAAAGAAGAGGCTGCTAGCTAGCTAGGATATTATTTTTTTCCCCTTCTTTTTTTTTTCACAATGACATATGCATATAGATATATAGATGCATGGTGGTTGTATTTATATATATATATATATATATATATATATATATGTATATGTATATGTATATATATGTGTGTGTGTGTGGAGAAAATATTTAGGGTATATATTTAAGAGATCATGTAGAGAGGAGAGGAGAGGAGAGGCCGGCAGGCCTGCTTGGGCCGGCAGGCAAAAGACATTTTCAGTTAAATTTCTTTCTTTCATGTTTTGTAGCCTTTCTATATGTAGTTCAATTCCAAATGCTGCAAACGACCTTTCAACTTGAATGAAACAGATCTATATATGCTTTATTAAATATTTAATAATAATCCTTTATATGTGATTTTGTAATTTTATTGACCTGTCAACTTCTTTGATTTTAGAGAAAGCTCATTTATATGGATGAATGTTTTAAAATGACAATTTTAAAGAAAAAATTTAGATTCCTGCTATGTTTTTGGAGAGCTTTATGTATATTAATACATTTTAAACATTTGGATGCAAATCTCAACAACCCTATAAATTTTGGGTTATTTTCTGTTCACTATATATATATATATATTATAATCATAACTGGTAGATCGATCGGCTGTGATTTGGTCTAACGTCATAGTAGCATAAGTGATATATGATGTTGCTTTCAGCTTCTGGTTGTATATATATATATATATATATATATATATATATATATATATATATATATATATATATAATTGGTAGGTTGAGATTTCAGATTTGGTCTATGATTATTGCTTAAACAAGTTAATTAGGTCAATTATTAATTGGTCATCAATATTCCAGACGTTATGTTTAAAATATATTCAATTTTGAAGCACGCTAGCTCTATCAGCTACCACTCTATCTATTTTTTTTTTTTATTTTATTTTATATTTTACTAAAAGGGAAAGAAACCTAGTAAGCTACCCTAGATGATTAAGATTTTTTTTCTTTCTATTTCTGGTTAGCACTTGATGATAGTTTAAGAATAACAGGCTGTAATTAAACACTATATGAAAATGCATGAGCCTTAATGCTAATTGTGTACTCATATTTTATTTTATTTTATTATATTCTATCTAATTTATTAATCATGATAATTATGGTCAAATTAAGTTGCTGGTAAGTTGGCTGACAACAGGCGGGTATTTTCCGGGGTAGGCATGGCAACAGAGTAGGTGACCCATCAAGTCCGTAAGCTTAATTAGTCCCAAGAATAAAGGACTAGGTTAAGAAATTAGACTCAAACTAGTTGATAAACCGTGAAATGCACGAGTTAGTTTGAATAATGATTTTAATAATTTATTAAGTATTCATGTCAAAAAAAACAATGCATAATATTAATTAATTAATTGTCAAATTGATTTCAATTGATTAGCTGTCAAATTGATGCCAAATTGATTTCAATTGATTGTCAAATTGATTTCAATTGATTGGTTGCCAAATTGATTGTCAAATTGATTTCAATTGATTGGTTGTGCTGTATTTTTGATTGTCAAATTGATTTCAATTGATTGGCTGTGCTGTATTTATATATATAATATAATATAATAATATAATGTAGAACTAAGGACATGTTTGTTTACATCCGAATAAACTTGAATGAATTTAAATTTGATCGATTAAATTATTCAGATTATTTGTTTTATAATTTTTAAACTCTGAACATATCTGAACGATTCATTCAGAAAATTATGGTTGAATCAATAAAAAGTAGTATTGAATGATATTTTTATCTACCTACCCTCATAGACAATTAAAATTTACATTTAATATTCATCTTTTTTTTATTATTGTAAATAGATTTTGTTATTTACAAATTATTTTAAAAAAAAATTCTTTAACAATTTGGTCAATAATTAATTTAATGAATATTGTTGTAGTTTTTTGTTTTGGTTTTATCGACTAATAGAATGTTATTAAAAAATAGTGTTTATTCCTAAAATTATATTACTAATAGTATATTTCATCAAAGATTGTTCACAAGTTTATAATTACATCATAATAATTTGTTCATAATAGTCCAGAAGGTTAAAAAATAGAAATACAAGTATTCAGATATTTTAGACAGACAATTATTAAACACATCATTTCATTTTTTTATTTTTTGTTATATTCGATTGAAATTTAACATTCTTGCATTTGGCAAGAATGGACCCAAAGACCTCTCATGTACATCATTTCATTCTATGTTGAGTTTCTACTTCATTTAGCTCATTCAGATTCTCTTATACATTCAGAATTTTTCATTCAGTTTTATCAAACAACAAATAATTATAATAAATTAATTTAATTAATATAAAAAATAATATAAAATTATTATCAGGACTTAAAAATTAAGAGCGTTACAGACTTACAAGTGCATACACACTATCATCAGAGTATAACTTTACTGTTTGAAATTGCTAAAATTAGTCCATCAAATTAATTAATGGTGCTATTTTTATAGTATATTTAAGCTTTCTTTTGGAACTTATTTAAATAGGTATTTAGTACTAAATTCATATATTCCACTTAAATAATATCACATCTGCATATTAAATTAATTAAACACTAATAAATAAATTCAAGTTGATCATGCACCTTGTGCTTGACAGTTGGTACGTACATTAATTTAACCCTATAGAAATTTCGACTTTATTCATTAAAAATTCTAATATATATTTTTTATTTTCTTCTAGAATTTTTAAATATACGTTATAATTAAATTCTCTTTTTTTTTAAGCAAAAGAGTCCAAAAAAATATATATTTCTTTTGATGAAAGTATCAGTCTATTAGATTACGCGTTCAGCGTTTTTAAATTTAACATCATAATTTCTTTATCACCTCATAAATACTTAACTAAACACATAATAATTTAGAAATAAACATGGCACAAAAATTTATTATCAAAATATATAAATTTTACAAATGGGGGACCTTCTTTGAACGGAGGCCCAATTTTCAATCACTATATATGTATGAGTATCACACCGTAGGCCCATAAGAAGAAACCAACCGATTGCCTATATGGTCAAGCCCAATTGAACTATTATTGAGCTATGCCAGCCATCTGTTCACATTCATTATACTAGCTCATTATCCCATTCCCCCCCGCCTTCCCCCACTTCCTCCCCTTTTATATAAAATTATTGTATTGTTTATATTTTTGTATTTACTATACTAATATATTAACTATAAAAATAATAGATTAATATTGCGTAGGATGATTTTTATAAAAATAAGTTATTTTATTTTAAATATATATAATATTATTAAGAATGTATAATAATCACTACAAGAATCTATCTCATAGTCGATGACACTAATATCGACAAACGGAATGCTATCTCTTTTGACCTCAATATCAACAGATTTGCCGTCGAGAATGGACTTCGTCGAATAATAAAAAAATTGACACGTGGAGCAATGACAAGGTCAATTGAGAATGACCTCAATCTCGACGGACAAACAATCAATCTTAATGAAATTAGAAACTTACATAGTTAATTTATTTATATAATATAAATAATAGCATTCATCTTTAAATTAGTGATTTATTTAATTATATAGTCACACATATATATATATATATATATATATATATTTAATAAGTAAAATCTTATTAAATTTCAATAGTTATACTTGTATAATATAATAATAATAAAATTATTATATAATTAAATATTTTTTGTTATGAAAGAATGAATTTTCAAGAACACTAACTAAAATTTAAAATGTATGAAAATAAGAGATAGTGGTAAGTAGATATTTATGATAGTAAGAATGTAGATGAAAAGATTTTGAAATTAAATAAAAGATGAAAACATGATTTCTTCTAATTTAAATTTCTATTCCTAAATTTGAGGGTTAAAAAATTATTCCTAAATTGCTTAGGATTGAGAGATAATTTTGTGTTATTAATTATATATATAGATGATACTCCAATAAGCTAATCTTTATGTAATAAGAAAAGGTTTAATTAATTTCATAATGAAATGGAGTTTACTTTTTAATGTAAGTATAAAGTGATACAATGTTAGTATAATAACATAAATGTATAAATTAACTTGAAACAAAAATCCTAAACAATTGTAAGTTTAGTTAACGGGACTAATCATATATATATATATATATATATATATATATATATATATATATATATATATATATATATATATATATATATATATATATATATATTGAGTCGTTTCTAATATATATATATATATATGATTAGTCCGTTAACGGATCAAATTCGATTCTTGAACTTTTCTATATATCGAAATCGATTTATTGTTGGAGAATGGCTCGTATATATATATATATATATATATATATATATATATATATATATATATATAAGTAATGATTTATATGATGTATTAATTTGTTATGAATTAAAAATGGGTATACATTATTTTTATCGTTCAATATAAGAATCAATGACCGATATTAGAACTGAAAAATTCAAGTCCGTTACTATTAGTAGCAGACGACGGTACTATTTTTTGTAGCATCCACTACTATTAGTAGTGAACGTAATCCGTCGTTGTCCGCTGCAAATAGTAGCGGATGTAAATTTTTTTGTTCGAACCAATGTTGAGTGTTGATTTTTGTATTAAACGTTAATGATAATATTTACCTATTTTTAATCCATAACATGTTCTTACTATTATCATTGTCATATATGACCCCCTGTTTCAGAACAATTATCCTGGTATATAGATAAAGCAACAGGAGCAAGGGCGGAGTAATTGATGGTCTAAGTTGGGATTAAAAGAGATTCATAGCAAAAGAAACTATGGGAGTAATTCAATTTAACTACAATCAAAGTTGAGGTAAGTCTTCAACCAATTAATTTACCAAACAAAGGAATATATTTGTAAAATGAATATATTATTTTTTAAATAAATTTATAGAAATTGGATGGAATATATTTGTTATTGATGTGAAATTGATTGAGAGAATTTTGATTATGTAACCATGAAGGGTTCAGATGATACAAGGATGGAATTATGTACGGAGGTTATGTGTTTATATGCTTAGATTTCATGAAACTATGATTTTTAAAGCTTGCATACCATGTGTTTGTATAAATGCCATAAAGAGGTTAATTTGGTTAAAACATAAAAATTAATGGGTTCTTTTTGTAAATTGAGGTACATACATGAGTTATAAGTTAACTCAAGTTGTTAATTTGAGTGCTTCATCAGTTAAAAAAATCACAAATTTCATCAGTTGTAAGTCTGACGCCAAGTTTCTTGTTTACATAATCTTGAAATGTGTGGATACACAAGTAATTTTCTTGAGTTTCTTTTCAGCTTCCTTATGAGCTTTTATGGCCGCTTTAGCGGCCGTTTTCTCTACCAACTTTTTCTTCCTTTCAAACGACTGCTTAGCTTTAACTATCTCCTTCTCTCGCTTCAATTCCTTCAACTTTACCTCGTCAACTTCATTTTTCTTCGGAAGAGGAATTTCTTTCGGCTTTTCCAACTCAAATATTGTCTCTCTATCTTTCGCAAGACTTTTCTCTACAATACTTTTGCAAGAGGAATTTCTTCGGATCAGATTGTAGCTCGTATCTTTGTCGTCATGATTTTACAAGTATATTTTGACCCCCATCCCCTCTCAAAAGTTCTGGTTCCGCCACGGGCTTTGAGAGATATTTAGAAAAAAGAAATCCAATATTATAGACTAATATAGGTTAAAACTAGTTAAACTAGTTTTAAACTATATTTGTAATTAATAATATGAGTACAAAATTGAACCAATTCATAATCTAAAAACTAGTTAACCAACTCAATAGATCTAAGTGGTTTTGGTTAACTATATGGTTCTCAACCTAAATTGTCAGGTCTAATGAGAGCTAGTATCATGGGGACAAGTAGGCAAAACAAATAATGTGATGTTGTACGTTTGTTTCATTCCTTTAGAAAGTTTTAACCTTCTTGTTATTGTCTCTCCACTATACACTGTTAAATAATTATATCGGAACGTGCTATTATATAGAATAAAATTAATTAATCAATTACGTACATACATGAATTGAGAGAAGTCATCTTGTATGTATCATGCTTCCACTGCGCTTAAGGGTGAAAGTATTTAATTGCCTCTCTCAATCTTAGGATTGATGTATAAGTGTGTATAAAATTCTTGAGATAACAATTGAGATCAAACCCTAACTGTTTTATTTATAGAATAATTAAGGGTCAAAATCGTCCATCAAGATTATGAAACCCTAGAGCCCATTATGCAAAGTACTATCAGTAATATTATTTATAGGCTACATAATTAATTACCAAATCCATAAATAAAATGATTAAATTAATACAATGTGTAAGCTCAATAATTACATATATAAATAGTAGAGGCCACATAAGGAAATAAAATATTTTAACATTCTCCCACTTAGCCGAAATACTATTTATATACACAATATAACGCTTACAATCATTAATTTGGTCAAGTATTAATTTAATATCTACATCTTGTTCAAATAAAAACACCAATGTGAATTAATAAAATTTTGTGTCATTATTAACACAAGATCCCCATTAGTTACACAATTAGTACTTTTATTAGAATAAAGATTAACATTAAGCATAACATGTATGAATAGAATTTACATAAGTGTTAATAAATTAAACTCATTCATATGGTCCAAAACATAACTATTTGCTCATAAAATCTCAAGTGTGCACAATAAAGAGAATAACAAACCATAAACATAATGTGAAGTTCAAAACAACGAGCTCAAAATTGTTGTCTTACATCAAAATAACTCACTAATTAAGACTACCAGTTAAACCCATGCCAACAACATGTTCTAAAAAGAGCTTGGGTGGTAAGCCTTTCGTAAGTGGATCCGCTAACTTATCATGCGTACTAATATACTTAATGACAACGTTTTGATCTTCAACTCTTTCCCTGACAAATAAGTACTCAGTGTCGAGGTATAGTCCAGCACCACTCGAAATGGTGTTGTTGAAAAAACTAACAGCGGAATCATTATTACAAAATACTTTCAATGGCTTTGAAATGAAATCTACAACCTTAAGTCCTGAAATAAGATTCCTCAATAATATGACGTGAGAAATATCATGATAACAAGTCACATATTATGTCATCATCGTGGAAGTGGTAGTTAACTCATGCTTATGACTTCTCCACGAAATAGGGTCTCCTAAAAGTATGAATATGTACCCTGATGTAGATTTCTTTTTGTCTTTACACTTAGTAAAATCAGAATCAAAATAACCAACAACTTCAAGGTTATCTATTTTTCTGAATGTAAGCATAAAATCCTTAGTACCCTGTAAGTAGCGTAAAACCTTTTTGGCTATTTTCCAATGATCCAAACATGGATTTGACTGGTAACATCCAAGCATTCCAATTACATATGCTATATCTATACGTGTACAACTTGAGCGTACATAAGACTCCCAACCACAAAATCATAGGGAATAAGATTCATTTGATCACGTTCAAGTTGATTCTTAGGACATTAATGATATGAACAAATTTGTCACCCTTAACAACGTGGGAGACAGTAGGGGAGCAATTTTTCATGTTGTATTTGTTAATAACTTTTTCAATATAAGCTCTTTGGGACAATCCTAATATCATGCGAGACCTATTTCGATGAATTTCAATACCTATAACATAAGAGGTTTCACCAAGATCCTTCATATCAAAATTTCCAGAACGAAAACGTTTGGTCTCATACAACATGTTTAAATTATTACTTGCAAGTAATATATCATCAACATACAAAACAAGAATAACAAATTTACTCCCACTGACCTTCAAGTATATGGATTTATCCACTATATTTTTCTTAAAATCAAAATTACTCATCACCTCGTGAAACTTAAGATACCATTGTCTAGAAGTCTGTTTTAACCCATAAATGGACTTCTTAAGTCTACATGCCATATAGGGGTGCTCATCGGTAAAAAAATCGAGCTGGTAAGAAAAAAAACCGAGCAGACGTCTGGGATAAAATTACAAAAAACAGATATTAGTTTTTTCTTGGTTCGGTTTTCAGTTATACCGCATGCATAATAATAATTAAATAATTTTTTTTAATATATTAACAAATTTTTTAAAACTAAGAAATCATGAGTTATGGCCTTATGCGGTTGTTTTAAAAGCGTATGCATTATGAAGTTGTTTTACTTGTTTATGAGTTAATAGGGTTATTATGCCCTTATCTAGTTGGTTGCTTAAAGGCTCGCCTTGTATACTATACTTGTATCAATTTGTATGTATGTACTTGACAAAGACATCTTCATAGAAACAAAGAGAGAGAGATGAAATGGCCACAAATCTTGTATTATGTAATCATGCAGAAGAAGACCCCTACTGTATACAACATTTTCAAATTTTGAATACGATTGTATCTTTTATTTGTATTGACAGAATTTTCAGAGAAAGAATCTGGTTTGATTTATCTTCATCATTATCTTCCTCATCTAGGTCATCTTCTTCATCCAAATCATCATGCGAGAGAAGAGAGTTAGTTGGCAAAGGATCAAACTTTGTTTACCAAAATCAACAGAATAGGCATAATAATCAAGTGTCCGCTTTATACCTTATCATCGATGAGTCCCATCTTTGAGGTTGGGAGTTCTCTACCCCAAGCTCCATCATCACCACATCCTTTCCTTCATGAACTATTGTTCTCATTCCCTCAACCTTTTTGGTTTGAAGATATTCTTTGGGTGGTTTAGTTGATATTATAAATCTCTTTTCATTGATTCAGTGAGGGAACTCCTTCAAGCACTGAGCAGGGAGTAAATAAAGCCTCTCCAAATGTTTGAGTGACCATCTAGAATTGAGTTAAGGAAATAGTTATTTATAAGCCCTGAGCTTAGTAATGATTGTAGACACTCGAAATTTTCTGCACTCCTATTACTAACATTGCAGGAGGGTAGATTCGTCTTTTGGAGATAACCCTGAAAGACATAATACAACCATTCTGGATACTACCGGAAGTTCAGCTCCAAACCCGGAACACAACCCGGGAATGTCATTTCCAATCTCGGAGATAACCCCGAGATATACAGATCAAAAGACCGACAACAACACCGGAGAGAATAGTTCTATCTCGGCAATAACACCGCGACGTTCAGTTCTAGTCCCAGAGATAACACTAGGAGTAGCAACCCCATCCTTGGTGATAGCCCCAAGAGATGTCATTACAATTCCGGCGATAACACCGAAAATGCTTGTTTCAAACACATGCGATCAGCTTCAACCACATATATCCTGTCAAAGCACACATACCTCAGACAGGAACATACACAGATGACAGTGAGGCACACAAACAAGCAGTCCAATCTTAGACATAACCCTGAGTAATGTCTGTTTTCCGCTTAAACCGACGATAACCCCGGTGAGGAGTCACAATGTCATCTGACCACATCAACAAGATGATATCGCATCATACCAACAAGTGGTCCAATCTCACCAGAATCTCGAAAGCAACGGCTACTTTTAACTCAACCCTGCACGATAACCTTTGCAAGGAGTCACACATCATCTTGTTCATCCGACAAATGGCACGTCGCCTCAACACTTCATACATACATACATACATACAACAATGTCCCATAATAACCGAGGAGTGATAATCCCGAAAGTGACTATTACGTGTGGCAAGACTTTTGATAGACTTTGAAGCTTGAAGACCATGGGCATGTAACCCTCTTCCCGACTTCGCACAACCTCTAATCCATGTCATTACGTAACTCTCTATTAACACAAGCGATCCAAGAAGTATGAGATATACTTCATTTGGATGCTCGAATTGAAGTTTTCGCAAGTTCGATTGAAATTATAGTGCAGCACAAGTGCACGTATTTACGAGACGACGGACTCGGAATCCTGCCCACCACCACCACCACAAGCAGTTCAATCATGGCAGCAGCAGTCGACTCCTTGGCCATCCGCCTATAAATATAGAGGGGGGGGGTGACCATTTGAGAAGAGAGAGAAGAAAGAAAAAAGGAAGCCCAGTCCATTTTACTCGTGATACACATCTTTTGAGTGTTTCCTCTTCTTTAAACACTAGTTAGCTCACATATAGCTACTTTTTATCCCATGGAGGTGAGTGTTTATCCATTTAAAGTCAAAGAAGTCTACTTTTGGCAAATTCCATCGTAAGCCTTCTTACATTTCATAAAGCCTCTTTCTCCTATTATCACAACCGTCAGTACACGCTGAGAGTCGTGTAAGTGTGTTTGCCTTGACTTCATTCGTGGTTTTATATTTTTGTTCAGATATATATATACTAATATATGTATATATTTCATATATATGGACTAACATTATCGAAGTTATGCCTCGATTGAGCCTAGACTTCTTGGTTCGAGTATTTATTTACTTTTTGTATATATATATATATATATATATATATATACACTATGGTCGACTCTGCCCGATGAGCCTGAACTTATATGCAATGCGTTTAATTTTATATATATATATATATATATATATATATATATATATATTGTCGGACATATCCGATGAGCCCGGATTCACATCCAAATCTATCGCTTTTATATATATATATATATATATATATATATATATTATATTTTGCTTCAGCCGGAGTTTCCTCCGTGGCTATTTACATACTTTTATTTACATTTTATTTACATTCGGCATTCCATCGCTTACAACTTTATTTGGAGTTCACTTTACGTGGTGGTTGATATATATATATATATATATATATATATATATATATATATATATATATATATATATATATATATATATATATATATATATAACTCGCTTACTACTTTCCATACAAATTGCAGTATCTTGTGAGCCTAGAATCATGTGATCATGTGTTCATTTCCATCGAATCTAGATTCGGTTCCCATGATGGACATTTTTCCGTCAGAAGTGTTTTTGTACATTATTTTACAAAGTTGTCTCGAAGTTTCTTGGATGGTGTCATGCCCATGAGGAGTTCTAAGATCGTCAGATATTGTTTTCTCGAGGATGCTTCAGATCTCAAAAAATAAAAGCAAATGTTTAACATTTAATAATAATAATGGAAGTATAAAAGGTCTCAATTCCTATTGAGCATAAGGTTTGAAAAACCTCTTTTATAAAACTTCATTGCTAAATCTTGGTTAAAACTGAATTTTCATATAAAATTCAAACCTTGTGTATATAAGTGCGAACGAGGCCTCGCACTACTTTCATATAATTGCACATTGATCTACACACACACATTCATATAACAATTTCTTTGAGAAGTGGCGGTCACCGTGGTAACAAGGATGTCGGGGGGTGCCTAACACCTTCCCTCTGCATAATCAAGCCCCTAAACCCTTAATGAATCTCGATTTCACAGACCCGTCTAGCAATGCCAAATCACTGGGTCAATGTGTAAACCTTTTCGGTTGCGTTTGTGCAACCAGTTAAAAACACCAACTAGCGACTCTTAAAGTCAATCGTCGACATTATACATGTCGGACCTTTTTCACTTGTTTTTTCAAACAAATCTCACATTAACATGAGAACACCAAAAGACAAGTAACGAAAAGGGACACTCAAAAATCCCGACGTCGATAGGTGGCGACTCTGCTGGGGACTCCAGTAAGAGGGCTTAAGCCACTATTGCAAGCTTTTCAAAATTGTTATATGCTTGTGTGTGATTGTTGCATTTACATTTCTGATAAATGTGTACGAATGCATATTACTTATCGTGACCGCTAAATATCTATCTCAGTGATATTAGTGCTTGCACATGTCATCATTTTGCATAAACGGTGAGACACGTTGTATGTGAATGTATGTTGTGTGGTCCCTCCACCAGAGGCTATCCTGCTTCGGTTTGATTACTGGACCTGTGGAAGAATAATTCCCGAGGCTCAAGAAAGGCACCACTCAGATCCGCTTCCAAGTTGAAAGACCGGATTAACTTCCCGCCGAGTAGATTACGATGATCCGGGAACCTTCATGCCGAAAATCCATGAGAGTAACCCTAAGATAGTCACCGATAAACCAAACGCGGAGGAAAGTCTCTTCATGCTTTCCATTTTCAATTACTTGTAAAAACATTTACTTGTAATTTTATTCATGCATAACATGTTATCAATTAACTAAACCGGCTTTTGCAGACAAATTCCTAAAACGGATATGTTATGATAACATTTACATTACCCTAAGACTAAACTATGTAAGTCTTTTTTGTAGGGAAGCAATTGGGCTAAGCTACTCCACTCTAAATCCAAAAGGCCTCAAGCTTCTACAAACCAATCATGTCTTCTTCTCAATAGCCTAACTCATTTCACGAGAAGAATTTGATTGATTGAGTAAACAAATCATGACTTGGCCGTTTCTACTGAAAAGAGTTACACCACTACTACTGTGGTAATGTAAGATACCTACACATATAGAGTCCTCTCGCACAAGGGGAATTCAAAACTGAAAAAATAATTCCAGTAACGCCGCTGGATACAACCAACAAAGACCCTCAAGGCACCTATCTCAAAGGAGATCCGGACATAATATGATGATATCAGAAGAAAGTACTCTAAATGGAGGAGACCATTCACACTCTCAAAGGGATTGGAACACATGGTAGTGTTTCATATACGCATCTTTTGCATATTTCCGTGTGCATTATCCAGAGAAATTCATGACCCCTGATTTTGAAAAATATGACGGATTAGGGGATCCTTACACACATTTAAAGGTGTTCATTGGAGAACTTGGATCTTATGTTGAGGATGAAAAGCTCAGAATGCAAGCTGTTTCAGAAAAGTCTGACTCGAGAAGCCCGTTCATGGTATACCAGATTAGACAACTCTAAGATCCATAATTGGGAAGAGTCGCTCATGCCTTCCTCACTCAATACGCTTTTCAATCTCGGATGGCTCCTCGACCCAGATCAAATTACCAAAGTCAAGAAACAGTCTAATGAGTTATTTAGAGAGTACGCTCAAAGGTGGAGGCGCCTTGCTGCTCAAGTTATTCCTTCCATGACAGAATCAGAGATGGTCATGACCTTCATAGATGTACAGGAAGCTCCTTTCTATGAAAGAGTTCTAGCTGGTATTGGCAAACCATTTTCTGAAATGATCAAACACTACGAGATGGTCGAAATGGGATTGAATCCGATAAAATCCAAGACCTATCCGCTTCTCAAAGTCATGGTACGAGCACATCCAAATCCGGATCTTATGGAAACAACTCCTGAGGGTCCATAAAAGAAAGAGGAGGATGTTTCCTTGATACTACAAGGACAAAAAGGCAATCCAAGCATGCCTGTGCAGAGGAGAAACTATTCCCCTTTTCCAGCACAATCTTCAAACCCTCCATTGCCCAAAAATGGATAAGTAAAGCGACCTCGGGCGTTCACACCCTTAGGGGATTTGCTCGAGAACATTCTTGCTCTTCTGACTGCTCAGAAGAAAATTACACATCTTCTTCCACCAGCTAACCTTAATGGGAAGGGTTTCAATGCTAATCGGAAGTGTGCTTATCATGCTGGGGCACCCAGACATGATACTCAAGATTGTTGGGCCTTGAAACACAAGATTCAAGATCTAATAGACAATGGTGAGATCGTGGTCACCAAGCCAGATCAACCCCATGTACAAGACAACCCTCTCCCTCAACACAAAGAGGAGGAAGTCAACATGATCAGTTGGAGCACTGGACATGGTTCCAATTCTACTGGTGAATCATCCCAACCCATTAAAGATAGTGTTGACAAATGGGATTATGCAAAGTTCTAGTTTACCATGGAACGAAAAATGAAAGCTCTTTGCAAAAAAATTGAGCAATTGGCAGAGCTGGTGACACACCACCATCAAGTCACACACCAACTAATCAAGCAGGAGCATGCCTATCTCCTTCCATTTGTTATGAATGCTCAATCAACACCTTCAGAAAGCGAAGCTATGGAGGATAAGGTTACAAAGCGAGCAAGTGCTAAAGCCCGTCGGGATTTCGCCAATCAAAGGGAATTCACCTATCTGGGCCAATCTCTGGAAGAGATACTTCAAATACTAATTTACGAAGGAAGAATCACATTCCTTCTCCCTCCAATCAATCCCCACTCAGGGCGGTTCAATCCTGATGAAATGTGTCAATATCATTCACATTCTCATGGTCACAAAGACGTAAGAATGTTGGGCACTCCGCCATCTCATTCAGAATCTTATTGATAGCGGTGTCCTGCAAGTAGCAGATGATTACACTGTGCAACTTAAGGGTGTGAATGCATACCCTACTTAATTGAAGGGATCAGTAGCAGTTATATCCGAGGTGGGTGATGAGACTGTCAAAACATTTCCCATACAACCAATTCAACTCAAAGGAGCTGATAATCCTTTGAAAGTGGCCGCACTGCAGAGCCAATTCCTTTGCTTTTGCAGATCACAACATCCATCTGTTGTCTTACACACAAAGTTCCATGGAATTATGGAGAAGTAAAGGATCTACGTCTCATACTACTTCTGCAATGTCAAAAGTGAATCCACTGTACCTTCCTCAACGGGTTATCAAGCCTACTTGTGAAGCAAAGGGGAAGATGTCCATGAAGAAGATTGAAAAATTCCTCCATACTATGGGTCATAATGAAGCCAAAGTGGTTTTAAGCTTGCCAGAAGATCCACACCAGACTTCAATACTAGACTTGGTTTTTTCTTTCGAGGAGCATCGGAAGATTTTGCTAAAGGTTTTGGAAGAAGCCTACTTACCAAAATCAGTGGATGTGGAAAAATTTCAACATTTGGTTGATCACATTTTCAACAACAATGTGATATCCTTCACTGATGACGATATACCTCCCGAAGGGACCGGTCATTGCAAACCACTGCACATCGCAGTGTTTTCTTCCGGGTATATGCTAGCTGGAGTTTTGATAGATGGAGGCTCATCTCTGAATATCTGTCCCTATGCCACCTTGGTGAAGATGAATATCAATCTCAAGTGAATACAAAGTAGCCATACGATCATCAGAGATTTTAATGGATCTCGGCAAAATTCCGTTGGGAAAATTGAATTACTAATTGAGATTGGTCCTCATATATTCAATGTATCCTTCCACGTCCTCAAGATAGATTCGTGGATACAAACCGCTATCGGGGAGACCATGGATACACATGGTCGAGTCGTTCCTCCACCTTACATCAACAACTCAAATACATCATCAACAACAGCTTAGTCATCATTAATGCCGAGGAATGTCCTATCCCGTGAACTCTACCAATTATCGACAATTCGTGGTTGAGAGCCAAAGAAAGGTACCTTATGCCGATTTTATACTCGAAGTAAGTAAGTAATACCATTCTATTGGAGTGCCACTTGCACTCCAAGATTTCGATGAGGTTATGTCACCACTCAAGAAATGATGTTATTGAGTTACCAACTGGATAAGGGCTTGTAAGGATCAACAGGTATTAAGCACCCTAGATGTCCAATCAAATTGGGACAAAGTAGGGCTAGGCTATTCATTAATTCCACTCACAGAATCCTCATAAGTATAAGTTCTCAAGCTTCGCTTCACGATGCGATTTCTATACCTTTACTTCATGAGTTAATGCAATCTCCAAAGAAAGGTACCAACTCATGTGTGGCTATGCTATTTCGAGACCAAAGATTCAATCAAAGCTAAAGAGGTGCCGATTAAAAAGAGGTATAAGTCACTCATCATGTGGTTATACTATTTCTCAAACCAAGACCAATCAAAGCCGATCCCGAGATGGAAAAAAAGAAGCATAAACGCAAACATGACCTTGCCGAGAGGATGGCAGTATTCACGCTCATTGTTCATGATGAACATACAAATAGATACACCCCTGCACGATGATTGCCCAGATGTCATGGTTATCATCATTCGAAAAAGGAGGACACCGACGATCCTTCTATCACGCGCAATTCTTCAGACTTTGCCTCGACAATTGGAGCAAAGACTCCATGCATTGGTCGACGAGGGTAAAATGGGCGTAAAATCCTCCGCCTCAGTAGATAACTTTAATTGCTTGCTTTCCTTTACAAAGATTAGTTATTTTATCATATACATGCTAACACTTTTGTATGATCGGTCATTGCATATATTAAGTGAAAATATATTTTGTTTCAGACTCAATTTAGATGTGCCTGTACTTGCTGATGAGGTGCCTTCTCTCCACAAGGGTTGTAACTTTGATGCAAAGTTGGACTCAGACTTGATGGACATCCAAGAGGACATTGAGACACCTCAAGAGATTAAGGAATGGGTCGCCGACAAACCCAAACCCAATCTTGATCAAACCACTCCTTTCAATCTTGGAACCTTAGACAACCCTAAGCTAATCCAGATTGGTTCAAACCTTACCAAAAATCAACGAAATGACATGGTTGCGTTGTTAACCCAATTCCAGGATGTGTTTGCATGGTCTCACGAAGACATGGTGGGTTTGTCCACTGACATTATTCTTCATCGTCTCCCCATTAAAGAAGGGTTCAAGCCAGTTAGGCAAAAGCTCAGGCGATTGAAACCTGAGTGGAGTTTAAAGGTTAAAGAAGAAATTGTGAAACAGTTTTAAGCTGGCATCATCATGGTGTCTACATATCCAGAGTGGATATCCAACATTGTTCCCGTACCTAAACCAGGAGGAAAGGTACGAGTCTACGTGGATTATCGGGATTTGAACAAAGCTTGCCTGAAAGATAGCTTTCTCGTGCCCTTTATCCATATTCTTATTCGACAATATCTTTTCAAGATGGCATGTACTCCTTTTTGTTGATTGCTTCATGGGTACCATCAAATTATGGTCGCTGAGGAAGATCGTGAGAAAATTGCTTTCATCAAGCCTTGGGGAACCTTTTGCTACATACGGTTGTCGTTTGGCCTCATCAACGCTGGAGCAACCTACCAGCGAGCTCTGATGGCTCTTTTCCATGATTTAATGCATAAGGAGATAGAGATCTATGTTGATGACATCATTGTCAAATCCCGAAAGGAGGATGACCATTTAGACCATCTCAAAAAGTTGTTCAACAGGTTGCGTAAGTACAACTTGAAGTTGAATCCCGCCAAGTGTGCCTTTGGTGTTAAGTCAGGCAAGTTGCTAGGTTTCCTACTCAGCCATAAAGGGATTGAACTGGATCCTACCAAAATCTAGGCCATCAAGGAAATGCCCATTCCTAAGACAGAGAAGGAAATACGGGGATTTTTGGGAAGAATCAACTTCATTAGCCGATTCATTTCTCAACTCAAAGCAACCCGTTGAGCCAATCTTCAAATTGTTAAGGAAGAACTCCTCCATGAAATGGAATGATGAGTGTCAAAAAGCTTTCCTCACAATCAAGGAGCAAATTGATTAACGCTTCCTATTTTGATACCTCCTGTGGATGATGTTCCCCTGCTCATGTACCCGCCATAAATGACAATGCTATGGGTCAGATGTCAAAGCGTAAAGACAATAGAGGCCAAGAACGAGCTATCTATTATCTCAAAGAAAAGATTCACACAAGTGAACACAAGTACACTCGATTGAGAAGACTTGTTGTGTTTTTTAGCATGGGCTTCCATGAGATTACAACATTATCTACATGGTCACACAACCCATCTCATATCCCGTGTGGATCCTCTTAAGTATGTGTTCAAAGAAACCCATATCGAATTGTCGATCGTCCGGATGGCAGTTGATCCTACAAGAATTTGACATCGCTTCACGTGACACAAAAAGTCATCAAAGGTCAAGGAATTGCGGATCAACCGCCGCCAGACCGTAGGGGACTACAAACCCTTAGAAACATACTTTCCTGACGAAGGAGTAATGGCAATTCAAATAACCCATCAGTACGATACATGCCGATCGTGGAAAATGTATTTTGATGGAGCTATCAATTCGTAAGGCTCTCGAGCCGAGAAGTTTTAATATCCTCGCACGGGAGCAGATCCGTCGTCAGCCCAATTGTAGTTTGTTAATACCAACAGCACAGCTGAGTATGAAGGTTGTATCATGGGACTCAAACTTGCCCGTTCAATGGGTATCAAGCGGTTAACTGTCTTTGGGGATTCTGAATTGGTAATCAAGCAATCCACAGGAATTTATCAAACCAAAGAATTACATTTACTGCCTTACCATCGGCAAGTTCTATAGATGGCTTTGGAGTTCAAAGAAATCTCCTTTTACACATTCCTGGTAATAAGAATGACTTTGCAGACGCATTAGCAACATTGGCCTCCTTGGTTTACATACCTGACAAGGAAAACATGCCAAGCATCACGATTGCTATGCATAAAGCCCTAGTATATGGGAGTTACATTGGAGAAGTATCGGATGAGTTGCCTCCCATCCACAAACCTTGGTATCAGCATATCAAGGAGTATCTACGAGATAGATCTACACCCGCTGAGGCGAGCCTAACTGAGAAGAGGCGGATTCATCGACTTGCTATGAAATTCTACCTGAGAGGAGATGCACTCTACAAAAGAGATGCAAGGTTAGGACTCCTCAGATGTCTGGATAAAGACCAAGCTCAGCGACTTATGGATGAGATCCATGGTGGAGTATGTGGCTCTCATATGAGTGGACTCCTACTTGTCAAGAAAATTCTTAGAACGGGACATTATTGGTTTACACTCAAAGCTGACTGTGATGATCACGTTAAAAGGTGCTATCAATGTCAGATCCATGAGAATGTTATCCACACCCCTCCAAGGGAACTCCACAATATGAGTTCGCCATGGCCCTTATCAATGTGGGGAATGGACGTGATCGGGCCCATCGAGCCCAAAGACAGTAATGGACATCGATTTATATTCACCATGATCGACTAGTTCACCAAATGGGTAGAAGCAGCTTCCTTCCCCAGGGTTACTAAAGAAGTCATCATTGCGTTCATCAGAAACAATGTTGTTTGTCGATATGGACAACCAGAGGTCATTGTGTCGACAATGCTAAGAACCTCAACAATAGCAAGATGATGGAGGAATTATGCAAAAATTCCACATCAAACATCTCAACTCACATTCATCGACCACCAAAGATGAATGGTGTTGAAGAAGCTAATAAAAACATCAAGAAGATCATGCGTAAAATGTCCGCCAATCACAAAGGATGACTCGACCTCTTGTCCCTAACTTTATTAGCCTACGTAACTTCAATGCGAACTTCCCACCGGGCAACCCCTACTCACTAGTTTATGGATGGAAGCAAAGGTTCCCATAGAAGTGGAAATGGAACCTCGTAGTATTGATGGATGCTCAATTAGACGAAACCAATGGGTACAAGACAGGTATCTCCAATTGTCCTTGATAGACGAAAGGCGAACCACGGCTATCTTCCATGGTCAGTTATATCAACAAAGGATCGCGCGATCCTACAACAGAAATGTCCGACTACGGCAATTCAAACAACATGACTTGGTTTTGAAGAAGATCATTGACAACCAAGATCAGTCTAAGGGAAAATTCGCTCTTAACTGGGAAGGCCCATTTATTATCAAGGAAGTATTGACAGGAGGTGCTCTCAGGTTGTAGGAAATGGATGGCGATGAATTTCCACAGCTTATCAACTCGGACACCGTGAAATGGTACTATGTCTGAAGTTACCATCAAATAAACATCCTGGTTTTGATCCTCGAATCACCAGCCATTCCGGTTTTGAACCTTCTCTCTGTTTTACAAACTCTTCGCCCTCGTGGAAACATACACTTCAAACCAAAGAATTGGTTTTTTTACCTTTTCAAACCATAGAATTTGGTTTCTTTTCACTCCAAACCAAAGAACTGGTTTCTTTTCATTTCAAACTTTTCACACCAAACTTTCTCCTTCTCAAGACGAGACTAAACTTTTCAACACCACTTTTCTCCAAGACAGACTAAACTTTTCACACACCTCAGCTTCTCCTCAAGACGTAGACTAAACTTTTCACCCCGCAGCTTTATCCTCAATATACGGATCAAACTTTTTCCACACTTGCGGTTTATCCCCTTTACGAGATTAAACTTTCTTCTCCCCGCAAAGATAGCCTCGCACATGGATTTGCACTTTCTTCACCGCGATTTGTCCCGAGGGCTAAACTACGCCGACTGATCTCCCGATACCCGGGTACGTAGGAAACCATATTCTATATGGCCCAACAGAATAAAAAAAAAAATAATAAAAACATTTATGCCCTTTCTTCACAAAACAACAAAAATAAACAAAAAATACTTCTACACCCTTCCGCTTCAGTGATTCAAAGATTGAACCTCCTACACTAGGTTCGAACTACGCAGATTTGATCTCCTCTTCAACAGAGTACATAGGCGTACCATTCATGGTGCGCCTAACCCCTACCGTAACAAACATATTTGTCACATGGTACTAGGATCAACCTTCAAATTACCCTACTTCATCAGTTTCAGATCAAAGGGATGGAATTATCCAACCTCTTCTCACAAATAGAAGATTCGATGACCATCTAAGCTGCGATCGTGCCTTAAAAAGCAATACCAACCCATAAGAGATGGAATTAACTAGGCTTCTCATAAATAGAAGTACTGGCGACCATCTGTGGAGCGGTAAATCTCAGAGAGGAAGAAACTATCATCCTCTCCACTTTTCCATACAGATACCAGTCCCAAGACACCAAAGATGGTAGGGATTTTTAGAAATCAATGATCCATTCTAAGAGATCTTGCGACGTCTCAATGTCCAACTATCAAGGATAAGTTCAGAATGCATCAAGATCAAAGGCCCTGGAGAAACAGGCAAATATCAAGCAAGTATCAAGGCATAACTAAAAGGGAAGTGAATCAAAATATATTTCCCTGCCATACATAATACTGTTTAATATATACATATGTGATGTACATGACAAAAATGGCTAAGCTAGTCTGTGCAGGAAAATACAAAGTTATCTACAGATATGTGTGTATGCGGACTATCAGATCTAACATAGAATCCCTCTCTGAAGACGGGGGTAATGCTACAAGCTCCTACCCAAGGGTATCTACACGAGCTAGTAGATCAGAGGCTAACTGCATGGTGGCATAATTCTCATCAATGGAGGTACTCATGTCGGCAAGACTGACCGTCATCTGGGATCTCACTGAAATGCTGTCTGTAATGGCCACATCCCTAGCAGATAAGATGGCATCCCGCTCAACTATCAATGCATCCCTGGCTAATCTAGCCTCATCCCTCTCTAACAGAGCGGTATCTCTCTCATCAAGAGTTGTCAACATCGTGGCCCTAGCCTGATCTCTGTCATAGGTCATCAGATGTAAGCTCTGCTCCAGAGATGTTGTCAGGTCAGAATCGAGTAAATAAAGGGCACTCGAGGTGGGAGAATCTAGTATGAATGCTGGCAGCCCAGCAGTCAAGTCATCGGTGGGAATGACAGCCTCCTCTATAAGCTCCTCATCGTCATAGTCAGTCTCCTGCACTGTGGATACTGCCGCAACCAATGAAGTCTCTGTCTCCATCCATGCAGAATACTCTGCAGAACTACCTGGATGACTGACATAAAAAAATCACCGACTCTCCGATCCCAACAGCATACAACCGGAATCATCCTCCGTGACGAAGCGGTGCGACGCGGTTACCGATCACCGCCCCTCATACGGATGGAAATCCTAAAACTGGTCAAACTGACTCATCACGGCCAGTGGGTGGTAGGTAATCATGCCCCTCAATCCAGCCAGAGGGAGATAATCCATGCCCAGAGCATGAGTAATGAAGCTATAGGGTGAGCTAAGCCCTGAACACGACAATATATCAAACGGATCTCCAATCTCTGCCAAGAAAGCGGACCAAGATGCAGCATCTGTACACCCCGTAGGTTGAAAGGAGTACGACATGGCTATCTCATAGGTGAAACAAAATCCATGATGTCTGAATGTGCCAATCGGTCTCAAGTGTGACATGAACCACACATACAGCGTGATCGAACTACCTGTGAACACTCCTGCCGGATAAGTGCAGCAGTATATAGCCGACCTCAAGGTCTGTGCGATAATCATCGGTATGATGGTATGACCCTCCCTGAGAGCTCTCACTACCATGATAACACCGATATCTAGCTCATCCATGTACCGCGACATGTATACATATGACAATATGCATGTAATAAAGACATCTACTCGGGTCAACGCCAATGATCCTCGGTGTGGTGAAATCCCCGTAATGTCGTGAATAGTCATCCTCGAGCCAAACTCACAATCAGAAACTTATTTGGATATCACATGGCCGGATGTAATCTCATCTTGCACTACTCTGCGCCTTAATCTTGTGAGAGTCATGAACTGTCTACTCATGTCTCCCGTAACCATATGCACGCAAGGTCCGCCCAGAGAAGCAAGATCAATCGTGCATACCTCCAAAGTAGGAGTCAACTCATGGGTCCCGAAGTGGAATACCTATCTATCTCGATATCCAAAGGTTTCTAGCATGCCCTCTACAAATCCCGGAAGAACTCAAACATCAAGAGGGTCATAGTATGCTCAAAGAATCATCTATGATCACCCATATCGATGGTGATATACTATCATACCATGATCGTGATACCGCCTACCACCACAAATGGTGGGGTATGATCAATACTGGCTAATCGTCAAGAAGACATCTCAGACGGGCCATGTCATAAGACCATCCTGCTGAGTATATCTGGACATACATACATATGCATAACAATAACGTACATAATACAATATATGGCAATATGATATAGGGAATGAAAACTGTGCATACATTCCTAAGTATATCATCATCTAATACATCTCTGTACAGCTAAAATACAGGGAAATGGGGCGAAGCTACCCAGCAGCTAACAGAGGCCTATCAAAAGAAATACATCAGAAGAAGTCAATGGTGTCGATGTCCACATCATCGATGTTGTCAACCTGATGTAACTTCCTCCCCGAGTCACCGGATCTCTATCTACTGTGGATGTCGTGCCTATATAAAGGAGGATCTCGCACCAAGAAAACCAAATGGGTCATCCGAGGGACCAACACCAGAGCCGGAAAGGATCAAAAGTATCTACCCGCAAGATCTCTTGCCCAAATGTCGAATGAAAAGGTGTGACCGGTCCAGCTGCCGAGTTAATCTCTCACTCTGTGTCACGTGAGTCGGATCTTTGACACAGGCTAGCCAATCCGTCATCATCACGGATCTTGGAACCATATCCCCCATAAACTGTGTGGCGTGGGTCTGAGCTCCAATCGTGCAAGGGATCCACCAATGCTGGAACATCTCCTGTGAACAGGGGCCCTCTGACAATGTAAAATCGTTAATCCCTAACAATGGGATGTCAACGATGGGTGATTGCGAAACAGGCCAATAACGCCTGGCAGGAGGCAAGATCGGCATACGAATCTCTCCTGTAGTGCTCTTAATAGCACGCTCTCCTAAATAGAGCTCCCATCCTCCATCTGTAAAGAGAGGAATCCTACGGGTGGATATGACGTACTCTACTCCAGTTGGGTACCCATCCTCAAAGCCAACTCCCAAATACTCTCCAAAGTAAGGAATCCACGTGATGACATCAGTTGTCAATAGCTCCAGCTGCAGGCGACAATGAGTGAAACCCTCAGCAACAGGGACCTCCGCCAGTATGGAATGATGTCATCTCCGTCCTCGTGGATAGATATCTAAACCTAACACGCTCACAGGATGCAAATAAAGGAGCCTCTCATATAGCCCAAAATCGCCAACACAAAGGCAAACATCTGCTGTCACCAACATTCTTAAATATATACATGGGAAAAGACAAGAGAAACACTCACCAAGCAGAAATGGGTAGAATCCTAACCACGCCTCGGTTAGCCCTCATGATCGCACGCGCATTCCCCGAGGAAGTAGGAAAAAGGCGTAGGAACCCCAATCATACTCTCCTATACGGCCCACGTGTCGAGTGGCGCCGATCAAAGCGAAAGACACCGTAGAAGAGTTATCTTCTATGAAGGCGCCCTAATGATCATCAGAACAATCGCCAAGAATGCGATCCTCGACTCTCACATCATCGGGTATGGGCTCACTCAACATCGCCCTTTCATAGCATCTACGCCAGAGGACTCCGTCCGGTCAGCCCCGCCTCGAAGCGCTCCACCGAACTCCCAACAAGGATCTCGACGGTAGTAGGGGTGATATCCGCCGCAAGGCACCGCCCCTCCAAAATCTATACTGTGATAAACCGCCAATCCATCGGCGTCATCATCACCTCGTAGTCCAACAAATGAAGTGATCGAAGTCCGGTGGAACCACCGCTGCATAATGCCCCGAGGTAACCCTGTGGACAAATGACGGGGTAGAATGGAGAAGAACCTCTCGAATCCTCACCATGGACGATCATCCTCTATAGTCATCATGCAAGGCCCGATACATAGAATGGATGCTAAACCAGTTCCTCGAGGTCAGGTGGAAGCCGGAACCTACATCAAATGCAGATCAACATCGACTCCTCGACTCTCTTCAATAGAAATAAGGAAGATTAAAGATCTAACTTCATACCTCATTTGCGTGCAGGTATACTGAAGGATGCCTACTCAAGTCACCCAGAAGATCTGGGTTCGCCACTTGAATACTTGGCAATTCCCTATGGGGAACACGTACAGCAGGAGCAGGAACCTCGAACGGTACATCCTCGTCCTCGTCCTCAACATTTGGCACCTCAACCCGAATAGGATGTACCACCGCCTCCGCCAAACGACGAGGTTGTCTCATAGAACGGTGATGAGGCTCTTCAAAAGCCCTCCTCCGCATACACCGTAAGTGGTGGTCCTCATGAACCGCTTCTACCGATCTGGATCCATAATATCTCGGACAACAAGTCTCTAAATCACCTCGAGAAAAGGGTGTGGTAATTTCGCAGACTGGAGTCTTTTTCAAAATGCATTCTATGATTACATGCATACATGCATTATTTTAATATACATCTATTGTAGAGTTAAAAATGCATAACTATCCAATGCCTACATTTTGGAAAATTTTTGCCATAGCCCCTTTGTAAATGGGACTATCCACATGCACATAGGCATGACTAGGTGGCCATTCAGTAGCACACCTGTACACAGTTATATACATCCTGTATGCATTCATCACATCACAGTAGAAAATCCGTAAGTGTAATCTAATTACCAGGATTATTTTACTATTCTACTTTTACTCATTTGTCCTAAGATAGGATAAGAAATGACAGTAAAAAGTGCCAATTTGACTGCTTCAAAAGTCAAATTTTTTTACATCATTATGTTTAGCATGGTTTAATACTAACATTTGCTATGTTGAATATTTTTTATTAAGTCATATCAGCATGCATATTCACTACTATGTGTCTAAATGCATTTCATGCGATAAGTCATCTTCCAATAGACAGAAATTGGAAAAAAATACATGCATGTGTTACCAAGACAGTGAAGAACGCTTGTATGATGACAAAATATGCAAAAAGTTGACCGAACTCAGCAGATCTGTAGAGAAGCTCTCAGATTTCCTTCGCGGCGCAGCTTGAAAATGACTTATGAAAGCAACCAGTCACCTATACATAGCACTACTGGGTCTGCAGTCAACTCATGACCTCAGTAGTACACCGCGCCCCTACATGGGTCCCACACCTCTGACTCAATCCAGTTAGAGTTGCAAAGGAGGTCTCACAAGCTGAAAAGGCCAAATCAGGAGTAAAAACGCTACGCGATTGAGCGGAACAACCTGAAATCCTGGTTTCTTGTCGATCAGAGCTAAACTCCCGTCGCTTCAATGGTATTCGCCTGAATGCATGGTATACTATACCAATAAGCTCAGCTTTCACAAACCTTGCTCGGCAATACCCCACAAAGGTCCGATGCCATCATTTGCAGGGATACAACCCTAAACCTCCCTCGGGGTTACAACGGGGTTATCAAAAGTCTATGAAGTTATCAAATATCAAATATCAAAGTTACAACGTAAAACCATGAAATATCAAATGTCCCCGACGGGGGTTACAACGTAATGCAACCATTGATACACACATCAATGAGGGTCAAACAGCCTTGACGTCATATCAACCAATGGCGAGTAAACCCATTGAAGCAACCTTCCTCAGCAAGGTCGACAACACAATTCTACCATTGACACACACATCAATGAAGGTCAAGCAGCCTTGACAATGTACCCAAGAGGGATTCATCCGGTGATACACACATCAGCGGAGATCAAGCAACCCTGAAAACAACCAACTGTTGGCAGTAACTCTGACAGTATAAAGAAACATGTTATACACATCCTCAAAGCAGACAAAGCTTTATTCCCACAGATCTCTTCCACACAAGAGGTACCTCTATGGAGTATAAACCAGTGTCTAGGATTCAAGACTTTGGTGGTAGTCCCAACGTCAACATCCTTGAAGACTTGGATCGCATGTCCAAGCTATTACTGAGTGTCATCCCAGCAGGATTTCTTGACAATTATCTGTACATTCTACATACATTTGCATCATGTTGCTTGCATTTCAAGTGTCTAGGATTCTTTATCCTATCCATGCCTTGCATTTCATTAATATGATAAAGAGGGGCATCTGTAGACACTCAAAATTTTCTGCACTCCTATTACTGACATTGCAGGAGGGTAGATTCATCTTTTGGAGATAACCCTGAAAGACATATTAAGAACCATTCTCGATACTAACCAGTTTCTCCAAACCCGATACAAACCGGAAGTTCAATACCCAAACCTCAGGGCCCAAACCCTAACACAACCCGAATGTCATTTCCAATCTCGGAGATAACCCCGAGATATGCAGATCAAAAGACCGGCAACAACACCGGAGAGAATAGATCTATCTCGGCGATAACACCACGACGTTCAGTTCCAGTCCCAAAGACAACACTGGGAGTAGCAACCCCATCCTTGGTGATAGCCCCAAGAGATGTCATCATAGCTCCCATGATAACACCGTAAATGCTTGTTTCAAAAACACATGCGATCACTTCAACCACATACATCCTGTCAAAGCACACATACCTCTCGACAGAACATACACGATGATAAGTGAGGCACACAAACAAGCAATTCCAATCTCGACATAACCCTAAGCAACGTCTGCTTTCCGCTTAAATCGACGATAACCCCGGTGAGGAGTCACAACGTCATCTGACCACATCAATAAGATGATATCGCAGCATAACAACAAGTGGTCCAATCTCAGCTGTAACCCTGAGCAACGGCTACTTTCAACTCAACCCGGCGATAACCCCGACAAGGAGTCACACATCATCTTGTTCATCCGACAAATGGCACGTCGTCTCAACACTTCATACATACATACATACATACAACAATGTCCCACAATAATCGAGGAGTGACAATCCCGAGTGACTATTACGTGTGGCAGTACTTTGGATAGACTTTGAAGCTTGAAGACCATGGGCATAGACCCCTCTTCCTGACTTCGTACAACCTCTAATCTATGTCATTACGTAACTCTAAACACAAGCGATCCGAAGAAGTACAAATATACTTCATTTGGATGCTCGGATTGAAATTCTGCAAGTTCGATTGGACATTACAGTGCACGAGTGCACATACTACGAGACGACGGGACCCTCAAAGCCCGGGCCCACCACGACCAACCGCAGGTTGACCTGTGGCCATTCGTCTATAAATATAGATGGGGGGGTCAGCCATTTGGAAGAGAGAGAGAGAAGGAAAATGGCGAGGAAGCCAAGTCCATTTTACTCTGCATACACATCTTTTGAGTGTTTTCTCTTCTTTAAACCCTAGTTAGCTCACATATAGCTACTTTTTATCTGGCGGGAGCTGAGTGTTTATCCATTTAAAGTCAAAGAAGTCTAGTTTGGCAGTCCACTGTAAGCCTTCTTACATTTTATAAAGCCTCTTTCTCCTATTATCACACATTGTTGTACAAGTTGAGAGTCGTGTGAGTGTGTTTTCCTGGATTTTGTCTAGTGGTTTTCATTTTCATCATATATATATATATATATATATATATATATATATATTATATATATATGGATATGGACTAACATTATGAGTTATGCCTCGATTGAGCCTGACTTTGATTCGAGCGTTTATTTGCTTTTTATATATATATATACTTATATATAAATCGTGGTCGACTCATCGATGAGCCTAGACTTGATGCAGTGCATTTAATTGCTTTTATATATATATATATATATATATATATATATATAATTGTTGTCGATATATATCCGATGAGCCCGGAGTTTACATCCTGCATTGCATTTTCGCTTATATATATATTATATATATATATATATATATAATTCTTTGTCGGACATATCCGATGAGCCCGGATTCACATTCATTGCATTTCTTGCTTTTATATATATATTTGTATATATATATATTTATATTTACATTGTCAAAGCACGGAGTTTCCTCCGTGGCTATTCTGACTTTTATTTACATTCCGTCCCGCTCGGAGTTCACTTCGTGGCGTTGATCGCTTCTGACTTTATTTAAATTTTGTCCACTTTGGAGTTCACTTATATATGGCGGTTGATAATGTTTATATATATATATTTTATATTTATATATATATATATATATATAATCGCTTATCGCTTTCCATACAAATTGCAGTTATCTTGTGAGCCTAGGAATCATGTGATCACTGTGTTCGGTCTCATTTGAATCTAGATTCGGTTCCCATGATGGACATTTTAAACCGTAAGCAACTTTTGTACATTATTTTACAAAGGTCTCGAAGTTTCCTTGGATGACTGTCATGCCCATGAGAAGTTCTAAGATCGTCAGATTATTTTCTCGAGGATGCTTCGCATCTCGAAAATAAAAGCAAACAAGCCGGACATTTAATAATAAAAATGGAAGTATAAAAAGGTCTCAATTCCTACTGAGCATAATGTTTGAAAAACCTATTTTATAAAACTTCATTGCTAAATCTTGGTTAAAACTGAATTTTCATATAAAATTCAAACCTTATGTATATAGGTGCGAACGAGGCCTCGCACTACTTTCATATAATTGCACATTGATCCACACACACACATTCATATAACAATTTCTTTGAGAAGTGGCGATCACCGTGGTAACACGGATGTGGGGGGGTGCCTAACACCTTCCCTCCGCATAATCAAGCCCCTAAACCCTTAATGAATCTCGATTTCACAGACCCGTCTAGCAGTGCCAAATCACAGGGTCAATGTGCAAACCTTTTCGGTTGCGTTGGTGCAACCAGTTAAAAACACCAACTGGCGACTCTTAAAGTCAATCGTTGACATTATACATGTCGGACCTTTTTCACTTGTTTTTTCAAACAAATCTCACATTAATATGAGAACACCAAAAGATAAGTAACAAAAAGGGACACTCAAAAATCCCGACGTCGATAGGTGGAGACTCTGCTGGGGACTCCAGTAAGAGGGCTTAAGCTGCTATTGCAAGCTTTTCAAAATTGTTATATGCTTGTGTGTGATTATTGCATTTACATTTACGATAAACACCAATTAAGACAAGAACTAATAACGCGTCAAATTGTCAACATGATACTTCTTTGTAAAAAAAATTCAAGAATGCTCGGAAGAATATTTCCATGAAAAGATCTTGGATGAAGCGCAAATATCAAGAATATTCCACTAATTTCATGGAGTATAGAAGTCAAAACTTTAACCAACCGAGTATAATAAAGAATGAAATAACAAAAGAAATCACCATGCATGCGATTGCCAGATAGGCAAAGTTATTCCTACGAATAATAAATAACGGAACGGTCAAAGAAATTGCATCAAGCGGGATGTTCCAACATAATAATAAAAAGCGGAACCGGTCCGGCGTAAAATGCATGCAGACATGATATTCAACGAATAATAAAGACCAAATCAGTCCAGAGCATAAAATGCATGCAGACATGATATTCCAGCGAGAATAATAAAGAGGCGGAACCAGTCCCGCAGAACGCATGTGAACAAGATATTCTAACGAGAATAATAAAGAATGGAATAATGAAGAATTTCACCAAGTATAGGGTAGCAGCAGATCTGAGTTATTCAACAAGAATAATAAAGAATGGAATATGTGAAATTCTCTTCATGAATACAAAAGAAATAATACCCCTTCTTCGTAAAAAGAAGAGTATTCCCATTTGGGTAGGGCGAGGATATTCTTGAAGAAAAACTTTCTACGCTCAAAACTTTCTAAAACTCTAAAGAAATACACTCAAGATTATAGAAGAAGAATTCTCTGAATTTCTGGTGTGTTTTCAATTCTAACTAAGCATCCTATTTATAGGAGAATGGAAAGGATACTATGCAATAAAATATAATATATAATATATATTATATTATATATATATCACATGCTTGATAAATCACGGGATGACACCCCCGTGATTACCATCTCTGCCAAATTCTTCAAACCTGTACATGTATATATATATAATATATAATAGTCTATCATCCCGTGCCAGAAATTATCATCAGTTTCTTTTTTTTCTCCACCAAAGTCCAAAAAGTACATCCCTCCTTTCATTGTTCTTGTCATATATATATATGTGTATATCTTGACTTGCTATATATATATAACATGACTATATATATATATATTTATATAATAACACACACACCCCACACATAAAATATACTCCATTCCCTTTTCCACCAAAACCCACTACCACACACACACACACTCCTACACACATGTAAACACACACCCACATTAAATATATATATATATATATATATATATATATATATATATATATATATATATATATATATAACGATATATATACTTTATAACTTTCTTCCGATAATTTTGAAAAATGAGTGAGTGGGAATCTAAATAATAAGTAACAAAATACCTCATAAAAATTGCCTCAATATTTTTAACAACATTTATCATCATTATTATAATTCACAATATTAATCGACCAGGTCGTTCCCAGGAAAGAAGGGGCTTTCCAATAAAGATTTCTCTCTATTGGCGCGCAATTAGGTGACCAAACCTCTCCTTGGCAGAACTTCTAGACATTGTTAATATTGTAAATTATAATATTTAATAACTCTGTCATTTCAATTATTGATTTAATAATATAAAATATCGACAATAATTGAATCAAATAACGTGAGATACTATGCAACAATTATTGTGGCAATAATTAAACAAAACTGAGTGACTTCTCACGTAAGCATCAATAATCAATACCGTGTGCTACTATGCAACCACGCGTATTCTTGTACTTTTACTACCGAAAGTAGTTCAACGAAGATTAACGGTAAAACTTCATTTGTTATTTTCATAAAAATATTTTTGTCGTTTTCTCAATCCAGAAAATAATTAGGTGTAGGGTCCACCAATGATTAACATTTGTTATACGAATATTCAAAACTAAAATGAATATTCCCCGACCAATCGAATATAATACAACAACTTGCATACTTTGAAAAATTTATAAATACTACCCACAACTATAACATTATATCAAATTTATTCCATAATATTCAAAAATAATAATTATAGAAAATTCATCTTTATTCATAAAAGTTGGGGTCTTACAATCTCCCCTTCTTATGAAATTTCGCCCTCGAAATTAGGGTACGTACCTGGTATGTCGAAGAGGTAAGGATACCTTGATTTCATTTCAGATTCTAACTCCCAGGTCATTTCCTCAATATCATGGTTCCTCCATAAAACTTTGACTTGAGGTATAACCTTGGAGCGTAGAATATGTTCCTTTTTATCCAAGATTTGAACAGGAACCTCTTCATACGTTAAATCTTCCGCTATTTCGTCTGGTTCTAACTCAATAATATGGTTCGGGTCTTTCACATATTTACGTAACATGAATATGTGAAAAACGTTATGAACATGAGACATACTTGGCGGTAAAGCGAGTCTATAGGCTACAGTCCCTACTCGATCGAGGATTAAAAATGGACCAATGAATTGAGGATTGAGCTTTCCTCTCTTTCCAAATCTCGTAACTCCTTTCCATGGAGCAACACGTAACAACACATGATCTCCAATATCGAATTCCACATCCTTTCGATGAAGATCAGCATAACTCTTTTGTCGGTCTTGTGAGTTTTTTATACGTTGTCGGATCGTTTGAATCTTTTCCGTAGTCATACGTACTAACTCCAGTCCCAACAACGTTACTTCACCCACCTCATCCCAGCATACTAGAGAATGACACTTTCTTCCATACAACCCTTCAAATGGAGCCATGCCAATACTTGCTTGATAACTGTTGTTGTAAGAAAACTCCACCAATGGTAAGAACTTGTCCCAACTTCCCTTGAAGTCAAGGACACAGAGTCTTAATAAATCTTCCAGAGTTTGAATAGTCCTCTCTGATTATCCGTTCATCTGAGGATGATATGTCAAACTAAATCATAAATCTGTGCCCATAGCTTTTTGCAAACTAATCCAAAATCTTTAAGTGAATCTTGGGTCTCAATCAGAAACTATGGATACTGGCAAACCATGCAGTCTTACAATCTCATTTATATACATACGAGCAAGACATTCAAGTGTATAAGTTTCTCGTATTGGTAAAAAATGAGCAGACTTGGTCAATCTATCAACAATGACCCAAATTGCATCTATGCCTTGAGAAACCTTGGGAAGACCAGTAACAAAATCCATGGTAATGTGCTCCCACTTCCATTCTGGAATTTCAAGTGGTTGCAATGGACCTTTTGGTACTTGATGTTCCGCCTTGACTCGTTGACAAGTTAAACACCTTGAGATAAACAACTCTATCTCCCTCTTCATATTGACTCACCAAAATGTATGTCGAAGATCATGATACATTTTGGTACTCCCAGGATGGATTGCAAACGGTGTGTTGTGCGCCTCCATCATGATTTTATACTTTAAATTAGGGTTATTAGGAACACAAAGTCTGGAGTTGACTCGAAGTATTCCTTCTTCATCGATTCTTGCTTCCTAAGATAGCACCTTCTTGCACTTTTTTTCCTCATACGCATCATCGCCTCCGTGTCTCGTAGCTTGAGCGACTTTAACTTTTATCGATTAAAGTCGGTTTCTACTCGTATATTCACCATCATCACGTGGGTCCTGGAGTATTTATCTCTATTTCCATCCTTTGCAAGTCATACAAGATGGGCCTTTACATTGACAATATCGCTTTCGTGACGCGATATGATCTTCTACTCAATGAGTCACTACCACATTTGCTTTTCGGGATGGTATTGGATGGTATGATCATAATCTTTCAGCAGATTCAAGCCAACGTCATTTGTCGCGTGTTTAGTTCCTTTTGAGTGAAGAAATATTTGAGGCTTTTATGATCCGTAAAGATCTCCACTTTTTCCCCATACAAGTAATGCCTCCAAATTTTAAGTGCGAAGACAATAAATTTGCTAACTCTAGATTATGAGTAGGATAATTCCTCTCATATTCTTTGAGTTTTCGAGAGGCATAGGCTATGATTTTCCCATGTTGCATGAGAACACATCCTAACCCTTTGCTGAAGCATCATTTGTAGATGACAAATCCTCCGAGCAGGATGGTATTGTCAAAGCAGTAATTGAAATGAGTCTTCTCTTGAGTTCTTGAAAACTCTTCTCACATTCCTCGCTCAATAGAATTTTGTATCTTTTCGAGTCGGTGAGTTAGGGAGTAGAGATTCGAGAAAATCCTTCTCTGAATCTCCGATAATAACCAATTAAGCAGAAAGCTAAATCTTCGATATCATCGATTTAAGTTGTTCCCGACTTTAAATGGCTTCAATCTTTCTTTGGGTAGCAGATATTCCATGACTTGATACCACGTGCCCAAGGAATGCTACTTCCTCAAGCCAGAACTCACATTTCTTCAACTTGACATAAAGCTTATATTCACGAAGCTTTTGGAGAATCAGCCTCAAGTGTTGCTTCTGATCTTCACGACTTTTGGAATAAATAAGGATGTCATCAATAAAGACAACCACAAAGTGATCCAAATATTCCTTGAATACTCGGTTCATCATATCCATGAAGGCAGCAGGAGCATTAGTCAATCCAAAAGACATGACTAGGAATTCATAATGCCCGTACTGACTTCTGAAAGCCGTCTTTGAAATGTCATCGATTTTAATCTTCAATTGGTGATATCCAGAACGAAGATCAATCTTTTAAAAGAATTTGGCACCTTGCAACTGGTTAAACAGGTCATCAATACGTGGCAATGGGTACCTATTTTTGATGGTGACATGATTCAACTCCCGATAATCAATACAAAGTCGCATACTCCCATCTTTCTTCTTCACGAATAGAACAGGAGTACCCTAAGGAGAAGTACTAGGACGAATAAAGCCAATGTCTAATAATTCCTGCAGTTGGGTCTTTAACTCCTAAAGTTCAATAGGTGCCATTCGATATGGGGACTTTGGAAATGGGTTTTGTACCGGGTTCAAGGTCGATACAAAATTTAATTTCACGTTCTGGGGGTAGGTCAGGAAGTTCTTTAGGGAATACGTCAGGAAATTCGTTAACAATAGAAATATCATTCAAAACTGACGTATTTTTGTTTAGATCCGTGACATGAGCTAAGAAAGCTTGACATCCATTTTTCAATAAACGAATAGCTTTATGGCTTGAGATGACAGTGATTGATTTTAATGGTTTGGTTGTTTAAATTCATATAATAGGTTGATTAGGAATATGAAAGCTAACAACCTTACGAAAACAATCAATTTTTGCATGATGAGTAGTTAACCAATCAATCCCTAGAATTACGTCAAATGCAAGTATTTTCAATGAAATAAGGTCGACAAGTAATGTGAGGGTACCGATTTGAACCAAACAAGACTTATAAACAGTGGATGTAATGAAGGTTTCTCCCAATGGAGTTTCAATAGATAAGTCAAAGTCCAATTTCTCCGGAGTCAAATTTAAACGTTGAGCGCAAGTAGGAGAAATAAAAGAATGGGTAGAACCGGTATCAAATAAGGTATAAAATTTGTTAGAGTTTATGATAAGCTTACTCGTGATGACCTCGTTCGGGTTCCTTGCTTTCTGGGAGGTCACAACAAACGCTCTCCCTTGCACTACCGGCTTTGACTTTTCTGGGACGGCCTTTGGTGCCTCCATCCTAGCTAAACAGTAAGAAATATTATGACTAAGATAATGCAGAATAAATTATCATTAGTCCTCAACAGTGTTAAACTGATAAAATACAATAGACATCAAGTTTAACTGCAGCGGAACATACAATCCATTAAAAGAGTCAAGTGGAGAATAAAATCTATTATCTTTTATGATTTAAAAAGTTTTTTCATCACTTTTATCATTTGAGACTCAAACAATAAATAATCCACATCATCCCCGCACTTCTACGGCCAAGGATATTCATTAGGGTCACGACCACAAATTATCCATGCTTACTACGGGCCGAGGATATTTATGTATTCATCAATGGTCATGATCATGCCAACAAGCGTCCATCAATGCACTACGGGCCAATGAGGACTTTTTCCACATCATTTGTAACATTACGGTCATGATTACATAGAATAATCACGGTCATAATCATACCAAGTCCATCTATGAACTACGAAGCCACAGATGACTTTCAAAAAAAATATAAACATGAGGATGATGACAATGATATAAGAATTCAATAAAACAAGTTCAAGAATTAATTTATTAGGGAACTAATAACGTCCAAATTGTCAAACATGATACTTCTTTGTAAAGTAAAATTCAAGAATGCTCGGAAGAATATTTCCATGAAAAGATCTTTGGATGAAGCGTTTAAATATCAAGGATATTCCACTAATTTCATGGAGTATAGAAGTCAAAACTTTAACCAATTGAGTATAATAAAGAATGGAATAACAAAAGAAATCACCATGCATGCGGTGCCCATTATGAGCAGGTTATTCCAGCGAGAATAATAAATAACGGAACCAGTGCGGCGTAAAGCGCGCAGACGGGATATTCAATAGAATAATAAAGAATGGAATAACAACGAAATCATCATGCATGCGGTGCTTGCATAGATGAGTTATTCCAACGAATAATAAATAACGGAACGGTCGGCGAAATTGCAGACCGACACGATGTTCCAGCGAGAATAATAAAAAGCGGAACCGGTCAGAACGTAAGCATAAAACAGGATATTCCAACGAGAATATTAAAGAATGGAATAACAATAGAATTTCACCATGTATGTGGTACTTCAGATGACAAAGTTATTCGGTGAGAATAATAAATAATGAAATAAATGAATAATTTCACCAAGTATAGGTAGTGGCAGCGTATCTGAGTTATTCCAACAGAATAATAAGAATGGAATAACAGAAGTTCTCTTCATGAATACAAAAGAAATAATACCCCTTACCTTAAAAGAAACTTGATATCGGAGTAGTGAAGTAGCAGAATACTTTTCTTCTTTCTATCTATAGTTTCTCTCTCTATAGTTTCTCTCTCTAGAGTTTCAGTGAATTCGTAAGAAATAATGAAGGAATGAGCTTCTATTTATAGAAAAATGGAATGAATAGTAACCAATCCATGAACGGTCCAGATTGATTTACTTTAATCGGACGGTCCATATTTAAAGCAAAATCTTTTAAATAAAATATAAAATATTCTATTTATAATCTAATAAAACGAATAACTTTATAAAAGATTTTACTATATAAACACTATGCAAACACTATGCATAATAAAATATAATATATTTTAATTATTGTCTAATAAAACAGATATCTTTATAAAAGTATTACATTTTTTATATAAAAGATTTTACTATTAGCCTAATAAAACGAATAACTTTATAAAAGTATTATGTTTTATATAAAAAGTTTTCTTTTTATTACGTTAATAATATGAATAAAACAAAACTTCATCATCATTATTATTATTCACACTATTAATCGACCGGTCGTTCCCAAGAAAGAGGGGGCTTTCAAGATAAGGATTTCTCCCTATTGGCGCCTTGATTAGGTGACCAACCCTCTCTTGGCGAACTTCTGACATCGTTAATAATGCAAATAATAATATTAATAACTTCGTCGTCTCAATAAAATATCGACAATAATTGAATCAATTAACGTGAGATCTTGTGCAACAATTCTTTGAGCAATAATTGAACAAAACTAAGTGACTTCTCACGTAAGCATCAATAATCAATACTGGTGTGCTTTCTTATGCAACCACGCAGTATTCTTTGTACTTTACTACTGAAGAGTAGTTCAGCGGTATCAAGCGGTAAAACTTCCGTCGTTATTTTCATAAAAATATTTTTGTCATTTTCTCAATCAAATAATAATTACATTTGTGGGGTCCACTGATGATTGTCTTAGTCGATAAATATTCCCTGTTAAAACGAATATTCCCCGACCAATCGAATATTATATAACAACTTGCGTACTTTACAAATTTTATAAATATTACCCACAACTATAACATTATATCAAATTTATTCCATAATATTCAAAAAAAAATGATATTTATAGAAAATTCATTTTTATTCATAAAAGTTGGGGTCTTACAACTAACCCCATCATACCTGCTAGTAAGAATTTTCAAAATAAGGGTACTTGCATGAGTTTTAGAAAAACTCTTAAATTTTTACTCGACTGAAGTTAAGTACTCTTTAGCATTCTCAGAGTCAGGAATGACTCCTTTAATTGTTGTTGTGATAGATTTTTTCATAATCATAAGGGACATGCGGTTGGATCACTTCCACTTTTCATAAAAATAGCCTTTTGCTCAATTGAGCTAGTAGCTGTAAGTGGAGCAGGATGATCCACTCGTAGTGCATAGTCCAAATCCATAGTGCGGATAAAAAATTTCACTTGTTCTTTCTAAGCACTAAAATTAGTTCCATTCAAGGTTTTAATTCCAGAGAGATACCCAGAAATACTAGTTAGAGTCAATGCTGAAACATAATCAAGCTCATAACTCATAAGCATGCTTACAAAAAACTAAAATAAATCCACAATGTACAACAATAATTAATAATTAATCATATAAAACCAACTGTAGGGCAAGCAGTTAGTTACATAAAATCTATTTACAACACCCAAAAATAAATTTTAATAAGATGTTGGTGCATAGTTATTAATCTTTCGTTGGTCCAATTAATAATATGCTAATAACATCCCCATAATATAATGCAAAACACATTTATCCACGCATCACTGTTGGTCAGAAACGAAATAAACATGTTACTTATGCAAAAAAATTTCATTTAATAAATTTTAATTCTATTTTTTCCGTTAGGTAAAATTAAAATCTTTATTTATTAAATGTAACATTATGCGACTTTTCTTAATCTTTAATTGTTTCAATTAATAATCCTCTGTTGGGCTGATTATTACTTTTAATTATAAAAGAGTCACGCATACACGTAAATTATTATGATCAAATTCAATTTTATTTAAAACAATATATTAATCAAGTTTGAAAATTAATATTATTTATAATTTACATATAACAACTTAAAACCCTAATAATATATCATATCATGTTCTAGAATCTTAAATTAAAATATATAATTATGAACATGAATTGATTATAAAATATTCACATAAATTCCAAATTAAATACATATTGCCATGATATGAATCAAATATTAATTTGGGATGATAAAGAAAATAACTATCTACATAAACAGTTAAGCCAGTATATTCATAAAACTTGAATTCATGTTCAACACATATAAATAATACTTGATGTATATGCAGTCATGTATATCGAGACAAGAATTTGTATATTTTGTCAGAATATTATCATAAGCATTCACGTTTAATTTCATGAATACAACGCAGTGAAAACATAATCGTTAATTTCCGAAAGCTATGAGTAATCATAATCAGTTTACAAATAAGATTACAAATTACTTTTCATAAAAAATTATTTTCATTCGAAATTTCCTTAACATACTAAATAGTTCTATATTATGCAAATAAAAAGAATATGTAGAATTAAAGAAAAAAATCTAGCATAACAAAATAATTAATTTATTCCATGCAATAACGTAACCACAACTTTTTGATACCAGATGTTAAATAATTATATCGAAACGTGTTATTACAAAGAATAAAATTAATTAATCAATTAGGCACTTACATGAACTGAAAGAAGTCATCTTATATGTATCACGCTTCCACTGTGCTTATGGGTGAAAGTCTTCAATTGTCTCTCTCAATCTTAGGATGAATGTATAGGTGTGTATAAAATTCTTGAGACGACAATTGAGACCAAACCCTAACTGTTTTATTTATAGAATAACTAAGGGTAAAAATCGTCCATCAAGATTATAAAACCCTAGGGCCCATTATGTCAAGTACTATCAGTAATATTATTTATAGGCCACATATTTAATTACCAAACTCATAAATAAAATAATTAAATTAATACAATATGTAAGCGCAATAATTACATAAAAAATAGAGATCACAAAAAGAAATAAAATATTCTAACACACTACACACTACACAAACAGAGAGGAAGGTGTATATTCACGTAAGCAGCTTCAGTTGTCTCATTGCCTACATATCATGTCAACACTGTATTAATCCTAAAATAAACTTATAATAAAAAAAGTAATTTCATACTAACGACTCTAAATTCCAATCTATCTCTTTTCTTCTGTCATGTACTTCCCTAGCTAGTCTAGTCGGTATGTAAAATTTTTGTGTTCTTCCTTTTTTTTTTCTTCTAAACATGTTACATAATTAATGACCTTTTATAAAGTAACACTATCATATATCCATTTGTTTTGCTTAGCACGTGAAAACAAAAGGTTAAAGTGACCTTCTAAACAATTGTCTCTCTTGTGACTAATAATTAAGATATATTGGAGGAGTATCTTTTTCTTTTTTTTCTTCTTTTTCTTTACCTCAATTTCATGTCAATATATTCAGTCTTCCGAGAAACTACAATTAGTATATTATTAACACACGAAATTTATTAAAATTATAAAATTATTTTAATATATTATATATAAAGAAATTAAACAAAATTTTAATTAGTAATCATGAAAACTACACTACATATATATAGGAAAATCACTAGCTACTTCTCTTTTAATGTAGCATTATTATAACTATAAATTTTGTTCTAGCTAGCTAGAACAAAGAAATGATAATGTCACATTAGAACTCCATTATTTCGAGTAGCTAGCCAGAGTTGACAAAACTATAAAAGTTCTATATCTTGTATATATAAAGGTCGCCCCCAAATTGTGGTGAGAGTCATAGTAAATGCCTTGTAGCATAAACATAAGATATATTTAATTTTTTGTGAGAAAATTATATAAAAATATCAAAATTATATATAAAAAATAGTGCTCCCCTTAATTAAACCATCACATCATTATGCCCCTTACTTTCATGTAGATTTCCATGATAGCTCAATAATCATCCTTAAAAAGAGGCATTTTTGTAATGTGAGAGATCGACAAAAAGGCTTACTAAACATTAAAAAATAAATTGATACTCATTTAATCTATTGATATGACTCACGTCGAGGGTTCGATTCTGATTGACATCATATTAAAAAAAAATTAACTTCGCTCACAATGAAAATTTAAAACAATAATTATCCCTAAGTAATTCTCTCTCCCCACCCCCAACCTAAACCTAAATTCTCCCCGGCCCCAAAGTTAGGGTAAATTATCCTAATAATATTAGGATAGTCAAAACAGAATAGTATATCTACGTACACATTTAAATTATATATTTAAAAACACCAAGTATATATAAAATAAACCAATGCTAGAATAGTCATTTATGTAATACTCCCTCCCTCTATTTCATAAAAAAAGGCCCTATTCATTAATTTTCTTTAAAGAATTAAGTACGATTTTCATTGATTATGAGAAATATTATATTACGACGGGTTTTGATAGGAATTAATTGATATTTTTACATTCATTTTTGATATTTTCACATGTTTCTCTCTCACATGAGCGTACGTACGACGGATTCCACTTTTATGTGAGAAAGAACCATATGAAAATATCAAAAACAAATGTTAAAATAGTGACCCCCTTTTCAAATTTATAATCATAATTTTATATCAGAAATATTATTATTAAATTAAAATATCCAATAAATTAGTGAATAAATTTATTGAATATTTAATTTTAATATATATAGAACACAAATATATTCTTGGAACTTATAAATTTTATTATTTTGTTTAAACAGAAAGAGTAATGACTAGGAAAACCTTTAATTGAGAGAAAGCCAAAGTCATGACATGATGATTATCAAGTGGATTAAGGGTCCACCTTAGGGGAAAGTTGGGAAGGTTCAATAAAGGGACCATAAATCTGGCTGGTGAACATATTCACTGTTCTTCATCATTATATCAGACTTGGTAAATAGATGGAAACTTTTCTCCAAACTCAGTTAGCATCAAACCTACTATTTATGATCAAGTTAAGATTAGGGCCTAAAAAGATGTTGACATTCCCTTAAACTTGCTTCCTAATCCATCACTTTTATGTATAAAAGAATTATTTATGAAATATATATATATATAGTTATAAATCTCTATAAAACTATAATTAGCTAACTTCAAAAATAGTTATATATATATAACTAATTGCAATGATAACTTATATATATATATATATATATATATATATATATATATATATATATATATAAAATAAACTTACAAGTAGGGTTTGCCAACTTACTATCAGTAATGAACTGAAAAAGATGCATCCTTAATATGATCGGACAGACGAACCACCACTAAATAAATACTCCATCTGTCAGCAAAAGATGAACAAATTAAAATTTTCACACATATTATTAAAAAAAAATAGAGGGAAATGGAAATAAAATTTTAAATTTATACTTAGTGGACAACAAGAGATTATATATATAAAGTGATGAATAATTTATTTTTTTATATTAATTGAATCTACTAAATAGCATAATTATCCTTGATTTGATGTATTTTATCTCATTCTTTTGGAAATAAAAATATTATATACAGTTTTAATTCGGCAAAACTAATGAAATAGTTGACACATTTTACTGATTACACCATTAAACTTTTAATTTTTTAAATTACCCCATTAAACTAATTATTACTTTGAAATTGGGTCATTTCGTTAAAAAATATAAACAGACGCTAATTTTTTATCGACAAAACTAATGAATTACCCACTGTAGTTGACACGTTTTACTGATTACACCATTGAACTTTTAATTTTTTAAATTATCCCAAAAAACTAATTAATATTTTGAAATTGGGTCACTCTGTTATATTTGCCTCACGAGTATTAAACCGTTTCAGTTTGTATCCTACGTGGAAGTGAAAAAAAAGAAGAAAATAAACAAATTTGATTTCTTGTCTCTCTTCCTTCCTCTCATCTCTCTCTTCTCCCCCTTCTTCCAGATCAAATAGATCTGCGTATTTTCTCTCTTCAAAATCTATGAAATTTTTTAGATCCAAATACCCAAAATATTAATTTGAGCTTCAAAACTCAGCATTAGATATAACAATATATGGAGTCTGAATTCCCAACAACAACAACAACAGATGAAATAAATGGTGTTGCAGTAGGTTTCCTCCCTCTCACCTCCGACTATCAGTAGCCTTATGTCTCCGAACTTCTCTCATTCACTCTCGATCGCCTCCATAAGGTCCACTCATTCCCCAATCTCTCTCTCTCTCTGATCTCTCTCTCTCTCTATATATATATATATATATATACACACACACGCACACACACATGTGGTAGCAATATTTGGTTAAATTAATTTTGTTAGGATTACATTTATGATTTAATAGGAGCCTGAGTTTTTATGGATGGATGCGGAGTTGTTGTTGTCAATTACCATGTTTTATTTCTACTGCTAATGCATGCATTGTTTTTCATTCGCAAGAAAATTTTTCTATTGATAAACATTTGAAATTAGAGTACTCAAAATATTTTTATTTTTTTTTACTTTTGTGACGCCCCCAAAATAGGTATACATCACCTATCTTGAGTCGCCAAATACATGGTACAAAATTCAAATACAACTTAATTATACAACAGTCGTGTAAAATAAGACAAAATACATGTTGTGAGTTTTAATACAAATATTATCTTCTAGACAGTATCCACTCTCAAAATAAGTACTCCTCATTACATTTATTATCACACTATTTTATAGAATAGTGAGGACTACTAAGACACCATCTCGAACCATCACTCTGTTCCCCGACTAGTCCAGACTACGTTCTCATTTCCTAAAGAGAACAGTGAAAGAAAGGATGAGCTCAACTAGCCCAGTAAGAAATATTATGACTAAGATAATGCAAAATAAATTATCATTAGTCCTCAACAGTGCTAAACTGATAAAATACAATAGACATCAAGTTTAATTGCAGCGGAATATGCAATCCATTAATAAAAGAGTCAAGTAGAGAATAAAATCTACTATCTTTTATAATTTAAAAAGGTTTTTCATCACTTTTATCGCTGAGACTCAGCTTAAAACAATCCACATCATCCCTGCACTACGGCCAAGGATATTCATTAGTATCACGACCATAAATTATCCATGCACTACGGGTCAAGGATATTTGTGTATTCATCAACGGTCCTGATCATGCTATAAAATAATTTATCTTTGCAACCTTGGCCGAAGAGAATCCATAGCCATAATCATACCAAAAACTGTCCATCAATGCACTACGAGCCAATGAGGACTTTTTCCACATCATTTGTAATATTACGGTCATGATTATCTTAGAATAATCCTCAGTCATAATTATACCAAGTCCATCTATGCACTACAGGCCACAGATGACTTTGAACATAATATAAACATGAGGATGATGAAAATGATATAAGAATTCAGTAAAACAAGTTCAAGAATTAATTTATTCAGGAACTAATAACGTCCAAATTGTCAACATGATACTTCTTTGTAAAGTAAAATTCAAGAATGCTCAGAAGAATATTTCCATGAAAAGATCTTTGGATGAAGCGCAAATATCAAAGATATTCCACTAATTTAATGGAGTATAGAAGTCAAAACTTTAACTTGGTGATTATAATAAAGAATGGAATAACAAAAGAAATCATCATGCATGCGGTACTGCCCGCGTAGGCGGAGTTATTCAACGAGAATAATAAATAACGGAACCGGTCCGGCGTAAAAAACTGCAGATGGGATATTCTAACTAAGAATAATAAAGAATGGAATAACAACGAAATCACCATGCATGCGGTCTTGGCAGACAGATGAGTTATTCAACAGAATAATAAATAACGGAACCGAGTCGTGCAAAATTCGACAAACAAAATGTTCCAACAGAATAATAAAGACGGAACCAAGTCCGGCGTAAACGCACAGACAGGATATTCCAACAGAATATTAAAGAATGGAATAACAATAGAATTTCACCATGTATGCGGTATCAGATAGATAAAAGTTATTCGGTGAGAATAATAAATAACGGAACCAGTCCCACGTAAAAGCGCGATAGATAGGATATTCCAAATGAATAATAAAGAATGGAATAATGAAGAATTTCACCAAGTATAAGGTAGCAGCGTATGATACAAAGTTATTGAAGCGAATAATAAAGAATGGAATAACGAAGTTCTCTTCATGAATACAAAAGAAATAATACCCATTACCATAAAAGAAACTTGATATCGGAGTAGTGAAGTAGCGAGAATATTTTTTTCTTCTTTTTCTCTCTATAGTTTCTCTCTCTAGAGTTTTAGTGAATTAAGTAAGAAATAATGAAGGAATGAGCTTTATTTATAGAAGAATGGAATGAATAGTAACCAATCCATGAAGCGGTCAGATTGAATTACTTTAATCGGATGGTCCATATTTAAAGCAAAATCTTTTAAATAAAATATAATATATTCTATTTATAATCTAATATAACGAATAACTTTATAAAAGATTTTACTATGCAAACACTATCGCAGCACTTTATGCAAACACTATGCATAATAAAATATAATATATTCTAATTATTGTCTAATAAAAAGCAGATAACTTTATAAAAGTATTTTGTTTTATATAAAAAGATTTTACTATTAGCTAAATAAAGCGAATAACTTTATAAAAGTATTACATTTTTATATAAAAAGTTTTTTTGTTTTATTACGTTAATAATACTAATTAAACAAAACTTATATAATATATATATATAACAATTAATAATAATTGAATCAAATAACGTGAGATACTTATCAAAGAATAATTGAACAAAAGCGGGTGACTTCTTACGTAAACATCAATAATCAATACTGGTGCTACTTCTATGCAACCACGCATATTCATTGTACTTTTTACTACTAGAGTAAGTGTGTAAAGTATCAACGGTAAAACTTCCATAATTATTTTCATAAAAAAAATATTTTTGTCGTTTTCTCAATCAAATAATAATTACATTTATTAGGGTCCACCAATGATTTTGAGTCGTCGTATGCGAATATTTCCCGACCTCGAATATAATATAACAACTTGCATACTTTGCAAAGTTTATAAATATTACCCATAACTATAACATTATATTAAATCCACACCATAATATTCAAAAAAAAAATTCGAGAAATTTAAATCTTTATTCGTAAAATTTGGGATTTTACAATCTCCCCTCCTTATGAAATTTTGCCCTCGAAATTTACGTACATACCTGGTATGTCGAATAGATGAGGACACTTCGTCCGATTCTAACTCTTGAGGTATAACCTTTGAGTGTTGAATACATTCCAGGATTTTAACAGGTACATCTTCATACGTTAAATTATCCGCTATCTCGTCCGGTTCTAAATCAATAATGTGGTTCGGGTCGTCCACATATTTACGTAACATCGATACGTGAAAAATGTTATGAACACACGACATAATTGGAGGTAAAACGAGTCTATAAGCCACAGTTCCTACTTGATCAAGGATTTCAAATGGGCCAATTAAATCGAGGGTTGAGATTTCCTCTCTTCGTCGATTCTTGCTTCTAGAATAATGCCCTCTTGAACCTTCTTCTTCACATTCATCAGCTCTGAGTATGTAGCTTGAGCGGCTTTAACTTTATCGATTAAAGTCGATTCTAATCGTATATTCGTTATTTTCACGTGGGTTCGTATATTCACACTCATAAACGCATACGATCTTATACTCAACGCATCAGCTACCACGTTCGCTTTTCCACTATGGTATTGAATGGTACGATCGTAATCTTCAAAAGCTCAAGTCAACGTCTTTGGCGCATGTTACGTTCATTTTAGTTGAAGAAATATTTAAGGGTTTTAGAAATGGGGTTTTGTACTGGGGTCAGTACAAAATTCGATTTCACGCTCTAGGGGTAGGCTAAAAAGTCTTCAAGAATACGTCAGGAAACTTATTAACGATAGAAATATCTTTCAAAACTGTGACCCTCATCCAAGACTTGGATAGCATGTCACATTGATACCTATCAACTTGCCATTGTTATTCACGACGTCCCCTACAGATAGTTTGGTTTCGGTATATTCCACACAAGAAAGTCAACAACGAAAGGACTGGGGCTCTTTACTTATGGCTTGATATGACAATGATTGACTTTAGTGGTTTGGTTGCTTGAATTCGCATATCAGGTTGGTTAGGAATATGAAGGATAACAACCTTACGAAAAGCATGATGAGTAATTAACCAATCGATTTCTAAAAATCATACCAAAGGCAAGTATTTTCAAAGAGATAAGATCGACAGGTAACGTGAAAGTGTTGATTTAAATCAAACAAGATTTATAAATAGTGGAGGTAACGAAGGTTTCTCCCAACTGAGTTTTAACAGATAAATCAAAGTCTAACTTCTTCGGAGTTAAATTCAAACATTAAACATAACTAGGTGAAATGAAAGAGTGAGTAAAACCGGTATCTAACACGGTATAGACTTCGCAAGAGTTTATGATTAACTTACCCGTGATAATTTTATTCAGGTTCCTCATCACGAAAAAAAACGCTCTCTCTTAAACTACCGGCTTTGGCTTGTCTGGGACATCTTTTGGCATCACCATTCTAGCTGGACTTGACTTCACCATACGACAAAATTGAGCTAGGTGACCTTCTCTTTCGCAATTAAAACACGCTTTGGATTGCTGCGTACAGTTTGGACAGATGTGTCCCTCCTGTCCGCATTTGAAACATACGACCGGTGATCGTTCTTCTTCCTTTGAAATGGGTGTTGGTGCTGCTGTCTTTCCATCATTATTGAACCTTATCTTCTTGAAATTTCTATTTCTATTATCTTGGCCATGATTACCACCGAAGTGGTTACCATTCTTGGCATGATAATTTCCCCCACGATGGTTATCATTGTTCCGATGGTCGTTGTCACTGGTACGATTATTATCGTGTTGTTGGTCGTTGCCTTTTGGTTGTGCTGACTTATTATCGCGCTCCAATAACTGAGCCCTATTCACAACATCTGAATATAAACAAAGTTTGTGAGAAATGAGGTATTGACGTATATTGGGTTTCAAACCTCTTAGAAACATTCGCATCATTCGCTCCTCATTATCGACCAAATGGGATGCAAACCGAGACAACTCGACAAACTTAGCCTCGTACTACGACACGATCATATTATTTTGCTCCAGCTTGATGAACTCCACCTCCTTCATGTGACGAATACTTTCGGGAAAGTACTTATCGTTGAACAGCTCTTGGAACTTCTCCCAAGACATCTTGAGTCGTCGACTGGGAGTGCGTTTCTGATTCCCACCGATGAATCGCCTCTTCATGCAACATAAAGGTGGCAAATGGAACCTTTTGCTCCTCTAAGCATCCCAAGACATCAAATATCTTGGTGATCTGCTTTAACCACGCCTCCGCCTTAAGTGGTTCTAGCTTTCTCAAAAAACTCCGGTGGTCCCAACTCCACTGAAGCGCTTAGCGGTGGTGGCCAAGTGGGTTGCCATTATTTCCACCTATATTTTGAACAGGAGTCTCTCTTACCTGTTGTTGCATAAATTGCATAAAGTCTCTAAACATTCCATCGTTCATCATTTGGTCAGTGTTGTTGTTTGCCTGATGATTGTTGCCTTCCTGATGCACATTATCCTGATTATTGATATGTGGAGACTCAACGGTCTCCTGTGCTCCATTGTTATTCTCAACATTCTCGGATGTCATGCCACAAAACAAGGGTTAATTAACAAATCACATATTATCCATATACTCTGACCGACCAATTAAATACCAAATAAACTTAGGTAGGTCATACTAGCGAAGGAATTCCCTATCTCTCCCCTCCTAGTTCTTGTCTCACATCTCAGCCAGGGATCATATCCCTAAGCTTTGATACCAACTGTGATGCCCCCAAAATAGGTATACATCACCCATCTTGAGTCGCCAAATACATGGTACAAAATTCAAATACAACTTAATTATACAACAATCGTGTAAAATACGACAAAATACATGATGTGAGTTTTAATACAAATATTATCTTCTAGACAATATCCACTCTCATAATAAGTCTTCATTACATTTATTATCATACTATTTTATAAAATAGTGAGGACTACTAAGACACCATCTCGGACCATCACTCCGTTCCCCGACTAGTCCAGGCTACGTTCTCATTTCATAAAGAGAACAGTGAAAGAAAGGGTGAGCTCAACTAGGCCAGTAAAAAATATTATGCCTAAGATAATGCAAAATAAATTATCATTAGTCCTCAACAGTGTTAAACTGATAAAATACAATAGACATCAAGTTTAACTGCAGCGGAATATGCAATCCATTAAAAGAGTCAAGTAAAAAATAAAATCTACTATCTTTTATGATTTAAAAAGGTTTTTCATCACTTTTATCATTGAGACTCAACAATAAATAATCCACATCATTCAGACTTTACGACCAAGGATATTCATTAGTATCATGACCACAAATTATCCATGCACTACGGGCCAAGGATATTTATGTATTCATCAACGGTCCTGATCATGCCATAAAACAATTTATCTTTGCACCCTTGGCTGAAGAGAATTCATAGCCATAATCATACCAAAAACTGTCCATCAATGCACTACGGACCAATGAGGACTTTTTTCACATCATTTGTAACGTTACGGTCATGATTATACCGAATAATCCCTGGTCATAATCATACCAAGTCCATCTATGCACTACAGGCCACAGATGGCTTTGAACATAATATAAACATGAGGATGATGACAATGATATAAGAATTCAGTAAAACAAGTTCAAGAATTAATTTATTCAGGAACTAATAACGTCCAAATTGTTAACATGATACTACTTTGTAAAGTAAAATTCAAGAATGCTCGAAGAATATTTCCATGAAAAGATCTTTGGATGAAGCTTAAATATCGAGGATATTCCACTAATTTCATGGAGTATAGAAGTCAAAACTTTAACCAGTTGATTATAATAAAGAATGGAATAACAAAAGAAATCATCATGCATGCGGTGCCGCGTAGATGAGTTATTCAACGAGAATAATAAATAACGGAACCGGTCCCACAGTAAAATGCATGCAGACGAGGATATTCTAACGAATAATAAAGAATGGAATAACAGCGAAATCACCATGCATGCGGTGCCGCGCAGACGAGGTTATTCAACGAGAATAATAAATAACGGAACCAAAGTCGGGCAAAATTCATGACAAACAAAATGTTCAGCGAGAATAATAAAAAGCGGAACCGGTCTAGATAAAGCGCCTAAACGAGGATATTCAAGCGAGAATATTAAAGAATGGAATAACAATAGAATTTCACCATGTATGCGATGCTTTGCATGATAAAGGTTATTCAGTGAGAATAATAAATAACGGAACCAGTCCCGCCAAAAGCGCGTAGATAGGATATTCAAGCGAGAATAATAAAGAATGGAATAATGGAAGAATTTCACCAAGTATAAGGTAGCAGCGTATCTGAGTTATTCAAGCGAATAATAAAGAATGGAATAATGAAGTTCTCTTCATGAATACAAAAGAAATAATACCCACTTACCATAAAAGAAACTTGATATCGGAGTAGTGAAGTAGCGAGAATATTTTTCTTCTTTCTCTCTATAGTTTTCTCTCCAGAGTTTTAGTGAATTCGTAAAAATAATGAAGGAATGAGCTTTATTTATAGAAGAATGGAATGAATAGTAACCAATCCATGAGCGGTCAGATTGAATTACTTTAATCGGACGGTCCATATTTAAAGAAAAATCTTTTAAATAAAATATAATATATTTTATTTATAATCTAATAAAACGAATAACTTTATAAAAGATTTTACTATCGCAAACACTACGCGAGCCTTTATGCAAACACTTATGCGTAATAAAATATAATATATTCTAATTATTATCTAATAAAAGAGATAACTTTATAAAAGTATTCTATTTTATATAAAAAGATTTTACTATTAGCCTAATAAAAGCGAATAACTTTATAAAAGTATTCTATTTTATATAAAAAGTTTTTTTTGTTTTATTACGTTAATAATACTAATAAAACAAAACTTATATATATATATAATATATATATATATAACAATCAACAATAATTGAATCAAATAACGTGAGATCTTATCGTGAATAATTGAACAAAGCTGGTGACTTCTCACGTAAACATCAATAATCAATCTGGTGTCTTCTTATTCAACCACAGCAGATTATCTTGCATTTTTTTACTACTGAGAGTAGTTTAACAAGTATCAACGGTAGAAACTTCCGTAGTTATTTTCATAAAAATATTTTTGTCATTTTCTCAATCAAATGATAATTACATTTGTAGGGTCCACTAATGATTGTGTCGTTGCATGCGAATATTCCCAACACTGAAAGAATATTCCCAAACCAATCGAATATAATATAACAATTTGCATACTTTGCAAAGTTTATAAATATTACCCACAATTATAACATTATATTAAATATACACCATAATATTCAAAAAAAAAAAATTTGAGAAATTTAAATCTTTATTCGTAAAATTTGGGATTTTACAACTTTCACTTTCAAGTTTTTTATTATTTTTTTGCCACATAAGTAATATTTTTTATTTTTGAATTTCTTTTCCAGATTCACATAGATAAAAAATTAATGTCTGCTTAATTTTTTTAACAGAATGACCCAATTTTAAAATATTAATTAGTTTAATGGTGTAATTTAAAAAATTAAAAGTTCAATGGTCTAATTAGTAAAGCGTGCAAACTACAGTGGGTAATTCATTAGTTTTGTCGATAATAAATTAACGTCCGTTTATTTTTTTTAACGGAATGACCCAATTTCAAAATAATAATTAATTTAGTGGGGTAATTTAAAAAAATAAAAGTTCAATGGGGTAATCAATAAAATATGCCAACTACAGTGGTATTTCATTAGTTTTGTCGTTTTAAATTTTTAATTCCATTGAGATCGCATGACCTTGTTTCTTTTCTATATAAATAATACTACTACCACATAAAAAAAGACTTACATAATATTTATGTACACACATATACATATTTGTAGGCTCCACATATCAGGTGGGGACCCACATTATATATGTACGTGTATAAAAGTATTATGTAAATATTTTTTATGGGATAGTATTGTTGGTTCTATATCATGCAGGTGTGTAGGCATGCAATCATCCTAGCTTAAAGCTCTGGCTGATAAAGTGGGTATATCTATAGACTATAGGCTTTTGTGCTTTACCTTTTTCTTTTTTCTTCTTTGTTGGGTTAAATTAGCCAACAGAGGGTCAAAAAATTAAATACAACACATTACATATACATGCCTTTAGATTCTTCCAATTTAGAAATGTAAATAACATACGGTGGAAACTAATACTCTTCCATTCACTTGATTTAAGTACAAACAATTTTTATAATAAAAAAAGAGAGTAAAATGTACTATACTTAATACTATTGTTTTATTTAAACGAATTAATATTAAGTTTAGACTTGAATTTTGTAATTTTATAAATTAATTAAAAAAAATAAAAATATCGTTTGGATTAATGGGAGTAATGTGGATGAAAATGAAATGACTCATTCTTATAGAATTATTGAAAAAAATTGTGTTTGGTTGCTCCATTGAAATGAAATAAATTAATCATTCATATATATTTCTCCCAAATTAGTTTATAAATTTTATTCATGACTCATTTCAATTGAAATAAAATAAATCATTTTTATCTTCATTTTATTTTCCCATCTTTCAATCCAAACTTAACATAATTGTGAAACAGTACAATGCCGTCTCAATGAAGAATTGGGACGTGCCCTCATGCATATTGATTCACAAGTGCACGGGCTTACAAACTACATACAAAAATACAGTACATACCAACTCATCCATTTGCCGGTGTGGTCCAAGTCCAACTATGCATGCATATGCATGTGGCTTGCGCTTCATACCACTTGTTGTATAGTCTCTGTTGTAGGGATCGATCGGAGGCTATACAACCTGTGGAATCAACACCATCTATAAGATCACCCATGCATCAGGCTCCCGGCCCCCCTAAGGTGACTTACTAGTTATTAGGCAGCTGTTGGGCTGTTGGGATGGTGCATATATATATATTCTGTATTCATATTTTGTTTATATTATAAAGCGGGAGGAAAATATATAATAACTTTTTATTCTCTTCATCCTCATTAAATATTCTTTTAAACAGACAACTATTTCTCCGTCTCACTCTCTTATTTCTTTTATATTAAATTACACACGGAGTATATGCAGACAACTAGTATATATAAATTCGTAATACAAGAGATTATGTATCAATAAATGTTTGTGTTAATGCCAAATTTTCTTTGGTGGCTTTCAATCGCGAAATTAATATTTAGAACTCAAGATGATAATAGATCACACGGAAGTTTGGCCATTAGTCTTGCATGGGAGGATAACTTCAGTGTGTGAGAATAAGATCTGGTGAATTCTGAGGTTTAAAAATGGAGGCTAAGTGTTTAGTGCTCAAAAATAGGTATTACTTGTTAATTGTGACCTTAGCCTTATATTTATAGTTCTCTCTCCACCTTAGAATCCTCCTCTGAATCGGATTAGGGCTCCAAATCACGGTAGTTACCATAATTTGGGTCTAACACAATCTCCTTAAAAGGTGCAAGTGGAATCCAACCCAACCACTACCTTTGGAGTTACCTTATTCAACTATGGCTAGGATCCTGAACTCTGCACGCAGGAAAGCCTCTGTGCAGGCCCAAACAACCCCACCATCAGATCTGGGCTTCGGCCCAAAGGACTCGAAGACCCGACCCCGAACACCAGACGACAAGGTAAGGCTCCGGCCCAAGGGGCTCGGATACCGAACCCGAAAACATCCCCTAAGATGAAGCTCCGGCCCAAAAGGACTCGGACGCCGACCCGAACACCTCCAACTTTACCATGGGCTTCGGCCCAGTGGATTCATAAACCCCTTCTAATGTTAGGCCTTCGGCCCACGTGAGGGTCGGTAAAATGCTCCCGAACATTGCCCCCCAATCTCTGATTGTAATATACTTATAATCGGAGACTTGAAAGGTCAGATATTCGAGAGGTCACGACAACTCATGATGAGTTATGCTGGGAAGCTCAAGCAGTGCATCTCGTCAAACGAAGCTGCACACCTTTTCACGCCTGGACCCACCTTAAGCATTTAATAGCCGCCCTTGGGTACCGCGTACCTACACCTATAAAAACCTCTCACTGTCAATCACTATCACTGTGACGCCCCCAAAATAGGTATACATCACCCATTCTGAGTTGTCAATACATGGTACAGAAATAACTACAACTTTATTATTACAACAAGAAAGCTGTGAGTTTGAATACAAATATTATCTTACAGACAATATCTATACTCAAATAAATCCTCATCACATTTATTGATACATTATTTTACAAAATGGTGAGGACTACTAAACAACTCTCTCAGAACCTTCATTCCACACCCGACTCGTACTCACTATATTCTCGCCTCCTGAGAAGAAAAATGGAACAAAAAGGAAAAGGGTGAGCTCAACTAGCCCAGTAAAGAATATTATGACTAAGATAATATACAACAAATTATCATTAGTCTTCAACAGGGAAAAAATCTAATAGAATACAATAGACAATAAGTTTTAAATCAATATTCGCAGCGGAAATAATAATTCATTAGAAGAGTTAAGTAGAGAATGCAAACTACTATCTTCTATGTATGAATTTAAAAGTTCATCGTCTATCTTTTATCCCTGTAACATCAATCAATATATATCTGGAATCAAATATTCATTTTTTCACTACAGGCCAAAGATATTCATCAGTTGGTCATGTTCATCTAAACACATGTTCATCTTTGCACTACGGGCCAAAGATATTCATCAAAAATCATTCATCTTTGCACTACAGGCTAATATCATCATTTAAGACTGAGGATGATGAAAAATATTTTTAAAGAAACGAATCCAGTGAAACAAAATGACAAGGATTAAGGATTAAGGATTCGTACTTTGTTTTATCCACGTCCAAAAATACCTCAAAAATAATCATAGTGGTGTAAAATTCAAGAATGATCAAAACATGGATACAATCAAAGCTAGTATCCAGAATAGATATTTTAGACGAAAAGGAAAATTTTATTTTTTAATGAATAATGCCGTATTCGTGAATAGTATAAATATCGTGAATAAAGTCTTGAGTATCGTGAATAGTAACTCCGACACCAAAAGTTCCAAATTTGATAAAAATTTCAAATCAATATTTCAGCATAATGATATTGAAGAAATAATATCATTACGAAAAAAATAATATCCCTTACCTCGAAAGATTAGTACTTCTAGCTGGAATACTAGGTATAGTGGTGAAGGGAACTTGCACCGTATAACAATACTCAAAGTATAAAAATCCTCACAAGAATACGCTCAATATAGAGAGAGAAATAGAGTGAAAACTTCAGTTTCTGGTGTAATTTTCAATTCTAATCTAAGCACCCTATTTATAGGAAAATGCTTAGAACACCAAAGCAGAAAATTTATTAAAATAATTTTATTTAATAAATATTCAAGCCCACTTCCCAAGAATCCGAATTCAGCTCATTTACCACACATGTGGGCTTGCAAAAACGTTTTTCATGAATAAAACAATTAAAACCTCCAAAAATCAATTATTTTGAACTTGAACTTTAATAATTCATAATAAATAGCCCTTTTGTCAGAAAAATTCGAAACTCACGAGTTTTCATAGGAAATTCCATTATCTACAACTTTGTAGAAGGAAGTTTTTCCAAATTCCAAATGTAAATTGACCGAAATCTATAAGCAGACGATTTTACAATTTATAATCAAATTTCGATTCAATAAATGGGATCCATGAGACATGTTTAACATGTTTTAAACATTTATTGCAACAAAAATACTCTTCCTCCTTGTATACTCATATATCCCACATTCGTTGTAAAAATATCACCATTATTATATTATTAAAATATAATAATATATTTAAATGAATTATTTTATCAGAAAAAGATAAAATTTCAATTTTCAACAATTGTCACATTAAAAATTTTCTCCATCTATATCCACATAAAATCAATATTTTCCTCATCATATGAATCTATAATTAATTACTCATAAATAATATTACAGAATCACAATATTGACAACCAGGCAGTTCCCAAGAAGAGGGGCTTTCAATAAGAATTTCTCTCATCGCACATGATTAGGTGACCAAACCTCTCCTTAGGCAGAACTTTCTAGACATTGCCAATAATGTTATCTAATAATATTATTCGGATAATGAAATCTTGTGTAATGACAATTATTGAAACAACAACAATATAAAATATCAACGCGACAATTATTAAATCAATAAAATAAAATCTTTGAGCAATAATTCTGTAACCATTATTGAGTAGTGCCTTCTTTACGTAAGAATCAATAATTGGTGCAATCTGAGTGTCTTCTTGTGTTTTAACCACCAAGTATTTTAACAATATTAACTTGATAATAACTACTGTAGTTATTTTTAAACAACTTATATTTGTCGTTTTTCTTCATCCAATCGCTTTTCGGTTATGGGGCCCACACATGGTCAACGGCATTGGTCGCATCGAATATTCCACAAGCGATCACGAATATTCCACGACCAAAACGAATATTCCCAGAACAACAATGAATATTTTATAACCACTTGCTTATTTTGAAATATTTGCGTATTTTACCCATAACTATCCACATTAATCAAATCAACCCTTACTATTTCAAAATAATAAATAGAGAAAATTAAATTTCATTAATAATAAGTTGGGGTCTTACAATCACCTTTCCCAGCATTCTCCAATTCAAACTCTCTGCTAAAATTTTTCGGCAAGGCAATTTCCGGCAAGTACTCAGCTCCTCCCCATTCTTGCTGATTTTAATCACTCTACTCGTTTTCAAGCTCCATTCTTGTCCGTTTTCCCCCTAAAAACTCGCATCTTTGTGTTTCGTTCCTTAAAATCTTGCATCAAATGGCTGATTCTAGCATTCCTCCTGTCAGCGAACTAGTCCCCCCCTCAGTGACCACCGGCGACCTAGTTCCGGTCGATCTTCCGGTGGCTCCAACAGACGGCCCGACCTCTTTAGCTCTTCCCACCCCAATAAATGTTGAGGCCAGAATTCTAAACGCCTACCACTCCTCAAAGGAGTTTTCTCATCTCCACACTCCTTCGTCCATCACACCCTCTCAAATCTCTAACATCCGAACCCTATTCAAAATCCCAAAAGAATATAAGCTTCGGATACCTCAGCCCGACGAAAAAATGTTCTGGAGGCCCGAAGGTGAGTGGGTGGTCGTTCCCTTGTACAACCTGAAGTATGGGGTTCGGTTCCCTCTTCACGAATTCATATCCTCCTTCATCTGCTTTGTTGGAATTGGGTTCAAACAACTTGTGCCGAACTCCTTCATTCATCTAATCTCCTTTATCGCCTTGTGTCAAGAGATCGGGATCACTCTAGGTCTCAACTTTTTCTTAGCCCTATTCACCGTAACCGGGTCGACAGAGCCTGGTTTGAAGCAATTGAATAAAAGACCCACCTGAACCGCTCCTATTAAGACACCTTCGAGCAACAAAGGGTGGCATGACAAGTGGTTCTTCATCAAAGGGACCGATCTCCAACTTCTTCCACCTTGGGCCCATCCAGAAGATCCCATAGCCAAAATTTCTAAATTCCCGAAGGATCGGCCGATGCTTTCAAGGCTTTTTTACAAAGTGGAGGCGAGCAAGGTGGAGCTGGACCAGATTCTCTCCAGTGAAGCCTGGTTGTACAAACACGGCTGTAAGTCTCTTACTTCTGCCTAATTCACTGCTCTTCTAATCCTCATTCCTTATCTTCTGACGCTTTATGCCTTGACACCTTCGTATTGCTGTGCAGTGACCATTTTCAAGCCTGAAGGTGTCGATGACACCCTTACCCCTCTTTCAACCGCCACTGGACTAATCCGACCCCCGGTGACCGACGATGCTCTTGACAAGGATACCATCCCGATCACTGAACTCTCTCTAGGATCCACCTCGGGGCCCACCCTTTAATTCATCCAACCTTCTTTTGATCCCGTTGAGCAGGGTTCGGTTGGTCACTTCTACTTGACCATTCGATTGAGGATAAGCGACCGAGGTCTTGCGATGCTGAATTCCCAAATCTTTCAGAAAACCCTCGGACTTTGATCCCACAAACTGTCTGCTATTATCCGAAACCACTCCTTCTTTGAAAAATTTCAAGCATTCTTGTTCGGTGATCTTCTGCAGTGGTTTGGCTTCGACCCATTTCGTCATATAGTTGATAGCCATGATCACAAAACTAACATGTCTTTTGGCCTTCGACAGAGGCCCTGGGATGTCAATTCCCCATATAGCAAAGGGAATTGGGGATAAGACCGAATACAGCTCTTCGGGAGGCTGATGTGGAATAGCGTTGTTCAGCTGACACTTTGGACATCTTCTGACGAATTCTTTGGCTTCCGTGTAGATAGTCGGCCAGTAATACTCCTGCCTCAAAATCTTATGTGCCAGTGACTTTGCTCCCATGTGATCCCCACAGATCCCTTCATGTACCTCCCGAAGAGTATAGTCTGCCTCTGATGGAGTTAGGCATTTGAGTAGTGGGGAGCTAAAAGTCATTCGGTAAAGATCCCCATCAATGAGGATGAAGTTTGTGCTTTGGTGTTTGATTTGTCTTGCTAAGATTCGGTCCGAAGGGAGGGTTCCATCTGCCAAGAAGGAGATATATGGCGTGAGCCAGCAGTCAAGTCGGTCCAAAGCTAACACTTCTGTCTTCGGAATACTGGGCCTTTCTAGAACCTCCAGGTATACCGATCCGTTGAAGGAGCTTGCTTCGGTGGTTGCTAGTCTCGCTAGGGCATCTGCTATTGTATTATCTGACCGATCCACCCCCTGACAACTGTGCGATGTGAAGTATGCGAGCTTGTCCTTGACTTCGGCCAGATACTTTGACATTCTTGCCCCCCGAGCCTCATACTCACCCGACAACTGCTTGACCACTAGTTGAGAATCACTGTAGATGATCAACTTCTGTACCTCCAAGCTTCGGGCCAAACGTATTCCTGCTAGGATGGCCTCATATTTTGCCTCGTTGTTCGTTGCCTTGAACTGAAATCGTATGGCCTACTCGACTTTGAACCCTTCGGGACTTGTCAGAATGACCCCTGCTCCACTGATGTCTACGGTCGATGATCCATCCACGTATAAAGTCCATGAGGTCGGCCTTTATTTTACTTCGGCTACTGTATTCACGTCTGGCTCTGTGAAAGAGCATTCCACGATGAAGTCATGATGCACGACCCTTGATCGCTGGTTCGGGATGATCTTCTAGAAGCAAATTGTGTTAGCTCCATCGCTTGTCTTTTAGTAGTCCGAACACATCCGGCTTATGCAATATCTTTTTTAACGGCTGATCCGTGTACACCACCACCACCCGACCTTGGAAATAATGCCGAAGCTTCCTGCTCGCAACGATTAGGGCATATGCGAATTTTTCCATATTCGGGTATTCTCGTTTCTGCATCTCGAAGGACATGACTGACGTAGTATACCAGGAACTGTTTTTCCCCTTTGTCTCTTACCAATGCCGCTCCAATCGCCATCAGACTTGCTGCCAAGTACAAGTATAAAGGTTCTGAAGGGATCGATTTCATCAACAGCGGTGCCAAACTAAGATATTTCTTGATCCCTTGGAACGCATTTTCACACTCTGAAGTCCACTAGAAACTCTTATCGTTTTTCGGCCCCTTGAGAGTGTCAAAAAAGGGTAAACATCTTTCGGCTGACCTTGACACGAATCTCCGAAGGGCAGCTATCCGGCCCGTCAACCTCTATACATCTTTGTATGTCTTCGGAGATTTCATGTCTAAGATCGCCGCAATCTTCTCTGGGTTGGCTTCGATTCCTCTTTTACTGACCAAGTATCCGAGAAATTTTCCTAAACCCAATTCGAAGGTGCATTTGGTCGGGTTCAGTCTCAGTTTGTGTTTTCTTACTGTTTCGAAGCAGTCTTTTAGGTATTCCAGATGATCCCGGACTGACATGTTTTTTACGATCATGTCGTCCACGTACACTTCCATACTCCGACCCAGCTGCTTCCTGAATACAAAGTTCATCATCCGCTGGTAAGTTGCCCCCGCGTTCAGCAATCCGAATGTCATCTTCCGATACGCATATATAGCCCGATGAGTGATGAAGCTAGTCTTAGGGATATCATCCTTGTGCATCGAGATTTGGTGATATCCCGAGAAAGCGTCCTTAAAACTTAACATTCCATACCCCGAAGTGGCATCAATCAGCTGGTCTATGTTGGATAGAGGATAAAACTCTTTTGGGCATGCCTTATTCAGATCCGTGTAGTCGATGCACAACCTCCACTTCCCATTTTGCTTCTGAACCAAAACCACATTCGCCAGCCATTCGGGATAGTCGATCTCGAAGATGAATCCTGCCTCTAGCAGTTTACCAATCTCTTTATCTATGATCTTCTGTCTTTCCGGGGCGAAGATCCTTCTTTTCTGTATCACCGGTTTTCTCTTCGGGTATGTATGAAGTCTATGCAGCGCTTCTGGATTCATTTTACTCGGGCATATCACTAGGCTCCCCGCGAAGATATCGGCGTACACGAAGCAAGTCCACAGACACATTTGCGGGGTTACATTAACCACGCTTACCGATTTTGATGAATTTTTCCGGATTCCCGGTATCAACTCCACATCTTACATGTCTTACCTTTGGCGGTGCCATCGGTTCGATCTTTGCTCTCGGTGAATGGCTCTATCTCGATGGTCGTTATGCATTTTATTTTTCGACCTCGACCCCCTAAGGAAATCAAGGTATTAGATAACACCTTGAGCGATGTCCGAGATCACCTTTTACCTCCCGATCCCGTTAAGGTGCCGGAAACTTGATTTTGAAGTGAGGTATAACGCGTCCTTTGCATGCGATCTTGCTAATGTTGGCCTCCGAAGATGGCGTTGTGGTAGAATCCACTTGTCTTCTGAAAATTTTTACCATTATTTACCTTACGAGGTGTTGTCACCGAACTTTGTTGGTAGCTCTATCGTACTGACATGCTGCGGATCGCCACTTTGGCTGTACTAATAGACCCTCTCCTCCCAATTCCATTTTCTTTCCTCCCAAATCCATCCTCTGATAGGCATGCGTGTAGAGTATATCGACCGAGGACCCGTTGTCGATCATCATCCTTTTCATATCTACTGGCCCGACCTGTGCCGTTATTACCAATGCCCCGTCATGTGGTTCAATGTGGTCGGTAGGATAGTCTTCGTCCGAGAAGGAGATGGATACTCCTGAATATGCCCTATCCTTTCTGGGCGATGAACCAGCTACCGCCAACACGGCCTCAAAATGCCCACTCCTCTTCCTTCCGGTTACACGCCCTACCGACCCGCACAAAATCACATCAATAACTCCTCGGGCTTGTGGGTGCGGTTGCGACTGTGTTTCCCCGGACGGTTCCCTGTTCTCCTCATGGGGGGCTTCTGAGCCTTCTCGACCAACCACATATTGCACCAGCTGCCCGTTCTGGACGTTCTTTTCTATCATATCCTTTAAGTTATTACAATCCTCAGTCATATGCCCCCGACTCTGATGATATGCACAATACTTGTTTCGACCCCTTTTCCCAGGCTTCAGGATCGTTTGGCATGGTTCAAAAAAGGGCTTGTTCTGCATCTCCTCCAGTATTTTAGCGATTAAAGTGTTGAGGCGGTGTAGACTTTGTTGGCGTTCTTGTTAAGGAAAGGCGGTCTTCGCATTGCCAAACCTACCCCATTGTAGCTTTTCTTATTATAATTATCTGATCTCCCCTGATTATCCGACTTCTGATAACTCTGCTTATCTTTATCTCTGGACTTCTCATAAGATTGGGAGTGTGGTTTGAAATTCCCCATCGCATCTTCAATCGTTATGTATCCTTCGGCCCGGTGGAAGGCTTCTGTTAAATCTCCTGGGGGGTTGATCACAAAGTCTTTCATCATCTTCTTCGATTTCCCAATATCTAACCCGGTCGTGAAGAAGCCGGGGCTTCATGGGAATTCAACTTTCTTCTGAGCCCCTGACCTCTTGGAACCTCTTAACATACTATCCGGACTCTCGTCGATTTACTTAGAACCTCGTGGTGAAGCTATGATCTTTCCCTCCTCTTGTTGCTCCCGGCCGAGCATGGAATTTTTCGAAGATCACTCGAGGAGTTAATTGATCCCATCGCTTGAGGTCCCCATCCATTCTCGGGCGCTCTTCTTCAGAGTAGTTGCGAACATGTGACACTTGGCCGCGTCAGAATGGCCGTAGTATATCATCAGCCTGTCATACCCGTCGGAGTGTTCGTACAGATACCCCAGACCATCATAAGTCTCCATCGGGGGCATTTTCTTTTTGGGGTCGGCTGTCACTTGAATGATCTCCGGCAAGAAAGGTGACCTCAAGTAAGCCAAAGGTATCCCCATCGAATTCTTGGCCGACAGCAACTTCTCCAACTTAGCCACCCTTCGAGCGACGAGGTCGGTCTCCTCTTTACGAGGGGACAATATGTGTCTGTCCCTCCCGTATTTGGGGGACGCGTCCCGCCTCCTCAGTCCCGATCTTCCTGGATGCTCTGATCATCATTCTGCCAAACGGCTCCTTCTCCGGCTTCGGCCATCCCTCGAGCGACTTCGATGCTTACTCCTTTCCTTATCTGCTTCTCCCCGTCGGGGTGACCGGGATCGGCTCTGATATCTGCGCCTCTTCGAGGATACCTCCTGTTCCCCAACCATATCAGCCATCTGCCGCTCGAGTTCGTCCTGCTGAAGACGCATGGCCATCATGGCATCCTTGTTCTGCTGCATCTTCTTCTGCAGAATAAACTCTCTCTGATCTCGACTGCCCTCGCCCCGGCTCTTTCCATGCACCTCCAGTGCCCGTGAGTGATTCTAAATCTGCTTGATTAGCGGGTTAAGTGCTGTTGGCATTTGTCGTGGAAGAGTCTTCTAGGGAGAAACCCGATCGGCTCACTTTGATCACCCTAGATTACGGAACCTGATGCGTCTTTCATGCAAGCCCTCTCACTGGGTGGTCTGCGTGTTTTGGCTTTTTCGTGGTTAGAAAGCTTGACATACTCCATGCTCGTCGTAGCCTCTTCTAGGAAGAGTAAATTGTGATTGATTAAGCACTAAAAGCCCTCCTTACAGCTTGATGTTAATGCCAAGTTTGTGGTGGCGTCCGATCCACAGAATCACAGCGTTAGAACACCTTGATAATAGATCACCACGGAAGCTTGGCCAGTGGGGGTTAGCTCGGTGTGAGAATAAAATGTCTGGTCGTTACAAGGTTTAACAATGGAGGCTAAGTGTTTAGTGCTCAAAAGTAGGTATTACCTGTTAATTGTGACCTTGGCCTTATATTTATAGTACTCTCTCCACCTTAGAATCCTCCTGCTAAATCGGATTAGGGCTCCGAATCACGGTAGTTACCATAATTTGGATCAACCTGATCTCCTTAAAGGTGTGAAGTGAAATCGACCCAACCACTACCTTTGGAGTTACCTTATTCAACTATGGCTAGGATCACGAACTACTGCGTAGGAAAGCCTCATGTGTGGGGCCCAAACAACCCACCATCAGTGCAGGCTTGACCCCGAAGGACTCAGACGACCGAACACGAAGGGCGACAAGTGAGGCTCGGCCCGAGGGCTCGGATCTGCGAACGAAAACATCCCCCTAAGATGAAGCTCGGCCCAAAAAGGACTCGAGCAGCAGGCAGAACACCTCGACTTTACCATGGGCCCGGCCCGGTGGATTCATAAACCCTTTTAATGTCGGTAGTCGGCCCAGAATGTTCGGGGCATTTTGCAGGCCTGTGGTCGAAGAGCTTTCATTAGAAGGGTTTATGAATCGAGTCCTGTGGTAACCAAGCTGTGACATTGAGAGGGTTGAATGAATGGCTTTTCAGCTGCGAGCATTCTGAGATCTATATAGTGAATAAGGTAACCCAAAATGGTGATGAATGACTCACACCTTTTTAAGTGAGATTGTGTTGATCCAAATTATGGTAACTGCCGTGATTTGGTGTCCCGATATATATATATATATATATAAAATTATATATATATAAAAAAGTGTGTGTATACTATATTTGTTTGGTACCGAACTGTTGGTGAGTGCTTGATGGTGAATTAAATACATCGGCTTTATGTGTGACTAACTGACCATGTATGCATTATATACACAGTACAATATTTCAGAAAAATAAAAATGTATTTTCTATTCCATATTTAATTTTAAAAATAATTATACTCCTATAAATGTTTTTTTTTGGGAAGCATATATATATATATACGTTGTTAGTACAAGTGTATAGTACGAGTAATGACATAATATAAAATAATGATGCCAAATTAATAATAGGGAATTGTTAAATTCACAATAGAAAATGTTATTTTCACAACAAAAATGTCGCTATAGATTATCTACAACGACACTTTTATTGTGGAAATAACAAAAAATATTATGGATTTAATATTTTCCTAATAATATTGTGTTCTTTTATGTTGTATCAAATAAATTATAAAATAATTTTTTGTATAAATGATATTTTTTTGGGTGCGCAACTGATTTATATATGGATGTATGTACTGAACTGCTGGTGATCGTCTGGTTGAGTTCTGGCGAGTGTTAATACGTGGAAAGCTGATAAGGTATAGGTTGATGCCGAACTATTTCTATACATATATATATATGGATTTGTATCTATAAGAATCCTAGGTTATCGGAGAAGCAATTTCATTTTGGTCCAATCGCTACAACCTCATATAGCGATTTATAAAATTTTTTTATAAAAACCACATAAGTCAGAATTAATTTAAAACAAAATAAATTCTTCCCAACAACCAAATTCTTTGTGGATGGAATTCCTATATATATATATATATGCGTGTGTAATTAAGGCACTCACCATCAACCCATGGCCAACTTTAAAGGCAAGCAAAAAATAACTGATCACCATCATGATATTTAAGCTTCATGCTCTTCTACCTTCCACATCAATATCACCAAGCCCTTTTACATTCTAATTAATATTTATTTATATTCAGTAATACTATAGATACAAACTATATACAAAAATTATATACAAATTGTATAAAAAATAAGAAAAAATTGAAAGAACTTACGATTAGATGTTTTACATATTTTCATTGTGGGCTAAATACAGTTTACTACATGAAGTACCATCATATTTATGATTAGGCCTCAAAAAATTTGGGCTTACATTTTACTACATTAAGTGTCTAATTTGATACAATTTAGTCCTCAATTTCAAAATTCGGCAAAAATTGACCAGAATACCTAATTTTTCGGCCATATACGGTATAAAATATGGGCTAATAACACTTATATTACATCAAGTATCACAAAATTCATAATTTACAACATCAAGTACCTAATTCGTATAAATACTTATTTTGACGTTAAATATTAATACAAAGATTATCAAATATATTTTTTTTATTTAAAAATTTAAAAAAAGACTTAATTACCAAAAAAATTAATAAACTTTTAAACATCCAAATTTTATTTTTAACACAAATAATATTAAACTTTTAAACAATTAACAAAAGTGCCCAAAATTTAATTAATTAAATAATACCCTTTTATATTGGAAGAGAATACAAAAGGAGGAGAAAAAATTGAAAAAATAAAAAATAAAAAATAATACATTTGATCTCTCCTCTCTCCCTCTTCCATAATCCTTCAAATTGTTTTGTTCCATTAAATTTGAAAATTTTAACAAATTGTATGTATAAAGTTTACAACTTAAATCTTGCAAATTATAAATTATATTATAAATTATAAATTTTACGTCTTAAATTTTACAAATTGTATGTATAAATTTTACAACTTAAATCTTACAAATTATAAATTATATATCATAAATTATAAATTTTACTTCTTAAATTTTAAAAATTATATCACACCTTAAATTTTACAAATTGTGTTTATAATTTTTAAAATTTTATTTATAAATATTTATAATTTTAAATTGTATAAATTAAAAAAAATGACCTATTTGCTCTCTCTCCTCTCTCTCTCTTCCCTAATTCTTCAAATTAATTTGTTCCTTCAAAATTGAAATTTTTAACAAATTGTATGTATAAATTTTATAAATTATATCACAACTTAAATTTTACAAATTGTATTTATAAATATTTATAAATTTAATTTTATAAATTGACAAAAGAAAAAAGAAAAAAAAAGAGGCTCATTTGCTCTCTCTCCTCTCTCCCTTTTCGTCAATCCTTTAAATTGTTTTGTTCCTTCAAATTTGGAAATTTTATCAAATTATATGTATAAATTTTGCAACTTAAATTTTGCAAATTATAAATTATAAATTTTACATCTTAAGTTTAACAAATTGTATGTATAAAGTTTACAACTTGAATCTTGCAAAATATAAATTATATCATAAATAATAACTTTTTCGTCTTAAATTTAACAAATTATATCACAACTTAAATTTTACAAATTGTATTTATAATATTTTTAATTTATTTATAAATATTTATAATTTTAAATTGTATTTATTATTTTATACCGTATTTCTATGGTATTAATTACTTGTTTTTAAAGGGCTAAAAAATATTATATTTATAATTTTTTTTATAATTTTAATTTTTTTTTGGGGGGCCGAATCATGAATATGGTAGCACTTGACGTAACGAAAGTGTAAATAACCCTTTTTAAAATTAAGTCAAATCGTATATTTATATGGTCAACTAGTATTAAATACACAAAATCCGATCGGATACTTGGACGGGTCGGGCATTTCAGCCAATTTTGACCAAATTCAGAAATTAAAGGCTAAATTATATCAAATTAAATACTTAATATAATAAATTATAAACCCAAATTCTTTAAGGACCGAATTATAAATTTAATGATACTTCATATAACAGAAGTGTAAGTATCCCTTTCATTGCCATAACTAACTTATTTTCAACAAAAACTTCTGTCAAAAAATTGGTCCACTAAGCTATAACAAGTAATATTTTCTAGTAATTTATTTTGAATAATGGATATAAATGAGTAAACTATAAACAAGTATATAACTTCTCCTCTTTTCCTTTTTCCTTTTTTTTTGTGTAATAAAAATAGTATATAGCTTCCGCACTATACAATTGAAGCTATTATTTTATGTGATTTTTTTTTATATAGGTGTTTATGCAAGATGTCCTAATGAGTCAAATATATTTGAGAATCTTGTTATCTAATACTACATACCTAGTGTCTGTTTGTTTATTAATATTTGTTCAAATATATTTGAGAATCTTGTTTTTTTAATAATAATTAATTTTAAACGTAACTTATTTAATTCATAAATACAGTGCTTAGAGTCCAAACGCTACACACCAACATTAGTGCAGTGTGTTTACACCTTCTAAACGCTTACAAACAGTAGTAACAAAACACGTTTAATATATGGATGACAAGTTAAATCAAAACTGATTTGAAATTGATCAAACTGCATCGAATCTTCTTATTTTTATTTGAACCGTTGTCCTCACCAATGTGATTTTGGTACAAATTTTTTTAAACTAAAACCGATGCAGTGCGATTTTGGTTTTTGTCTCTGAACCACCGGCATCGCACTGCTTCTTGAATAAGGCGATGCAACAGTCCTTGAACCGTTCTATTATACTTATTTAATTTAATTATATTTCTATATTTCATAGTATTATTATTTTTATATATTGTTATATATAATTCTAGAGTTGTTCAAAAATATTTTTATTATTTTTTACTTTTACATATCAAAAATTAATTTATGAATATTTTTATATATAGTTGACAACTTGACGTATATTAAAAATATAATAATATTAAAATTATAACTCATATTATCTTAATTTTAATTGAACATATATACTTATATTACTTGTTAATATTTCTTAAGCTATTTTAATGAATGTTATTATAATATGTGTTGTAAAAATATTAAATTAATTTAATAAAAATTATGTCAAAAATATTCTTAATTTTTTACTGGTAGAAGTCGGTGTAGTGTGGTTCAAAATATAAACCGATTGGTACGATTTTTATATAAAAAAAATTTGAACCGCTACCGGTGTGATTTTGATTCAAATTTTTTTAAGATGAATACAGATCTAATTAAATCACTGAAAATTTGAAACCGTACCCACCATTGTCTTTCCCTGGCTTAATAAAAGTTAAGAGTATTTGGTGGAATAAAAATTTATGTTCGAGTGGAATCCTTTTTAAGGAACAAATGGAGTATCTTTATTTTTTAGGTAAAATAGATTGACACTCCTGTAGATAATAATAATAATTCTATTATATTTTTAGTTATTATATTTAAAAATATTTTTAATATAATATCTAATATACCCTTCAAGTTATAATGTTTAATATATTCACTAAATATAAATTTGTATGTTATAATTTTTACTTAACTAGCTTGATCTAAGTAATTAAATTATGAATTTATACAATAAATAATATAAATATCAAAAATAATAAATATTTATTTTATCAAGAAAATAAAAACATACACTTTTTGCTAATTAAATTTCTTAAAGATTAAAATTTACGTAATATACATTCAAATATACTTTTTGTAATTAAAAAGTAAAACTTTAATAAGTATAAAAGTGCAAATTAACATAAAAAAATATAATTAATTTTTCCCAATACTAAAATTTACATAAAATAAACTTATTATTACATAAATTGAATCTTATTATTTATATAAACAAAGTATTAAAAATATAATAAATTATTTTTCTCAAATATTAAACTAAACATAAGTCACACTTGAGCATAATTATTTACAATGAAAATGACAAATATTGTAACTCAAAAAGAAAAAATACATTAAAACAAATTCTTTTAATAAGATAGAGGTAGTAATAAATATTATTATATTTTTTTATATTCAATATTGTATAAAAATAACACTAATCAGATACTTAAAAATATAATTAAAATCATAAACATCCCAAATTTTGATATATACTCAAGAAAATTGAACATATAAAAATCATAATATGAAACTAAGAATTCAAATAATATTTTTTGTTGTTAAATATCAAGAATTAAATTATCAATATACTCAATCACTTTAATTAGAAAACCTCTATTAATAATTTAATTTAAAATTTTTTGATATTTGTATCACTTATCCAAAAATATGTGTTACTTAAATTAAATATTTGAATGAGATAGTTTTAATTACAAATAAAATTGTGATTAAAATGTATTAATTGTATTAAAAGGATAATTAAACATATATAATATATATATATATATATATATATATATATATATATATATTCAAGAATTAAAATTTAATAATATATAAGAGTAAATATGAAATTTTACCTATTTAATCAATCCTAAAAATTTACAGAAATACTAACTATTACTTAAAAACCTAAAAAAAAAGGTAAGTGTAATTATAATTATATAGAGGGGCTCTTATTTTTTTTTTTTATGACTTTAATATCCCTATTTTGATCAAGTTTAGTTGTTTTTCATTTTTTACATTTACTTGTCATTAAAAACGTGGATACGTAGAAAAAGGAAAAATCACTGAAAATGAAGAATTCATTGTTGGGATGAATAAAATGATAAGGTATACTTCCTCTGTAAGAAAGGTCACCTACTTACCTTAACAAAGTTATATGGGCATTCATGTCAGACAATATGAATATATATATATATATATACATACAGATTATCACCTAATATCTGATTAGGTATCTTAATTTATACTAAAAAAGCTTCCCCTTAAATATTTTAATTATTTTCTCTGCTTTTTCCTAATTGTGAAAAATAAATATAATAAAATATGAGTCATCTCTGTCACGCGCAGTGAGATAACAACCTCTTGGAGATCTGCTTATTTCTATACTATTTTTGCTCATTCATAAATTCATTCACGAGTGAATGCCAAGCTCTTTGAGAAATAACTCCCATTTTAAAGCGGGTTGGACTCGCATTGATCCACTGTGTTGACTCCGTGTGAAGTTCCCATTTGTGTTCTTGTGTGGCATTGTGGGTGTATTAGTTTTGGTTTTGTGTTTTACACTTTGAAATTCGAACTGGGTTTTTGGAATTATGCAAAATTTTGTGTTCCCTGAGCTGAAATGGTGATTTTCCGGCTGTGTTGCCGGAACTCCGATGAGGTAAAGGGGTATCCAGTTGAGGTCCGGGAGTGTGGAATTGAAGCTTGATAAGGGAAAATGTTTAAGCCGGGGAGATGGAGGAGCGACAAGAACAAGTTCAAAGCTGTTTTCAGAATACAGTTTCATGCTACTCAGGTATTTTCCAATTCGTAAACTCCAATTAATTTAAAGAATTATCGTTTGGGTGTGTATATTTTAAGTGTTTGTGTTCTTTAAATTAATCACATGTGTATTGAGAGATTGGAATTTTTTGGGCATCCATGGAGTTGAATGTTGAAGGCATTGTTCAGGACAATGTGGTTGAGAAGTGGGTAATTATACCCTTTATTTTTATTTTTTTAACCTTTTGAAATGTTGAATTGGAATAAAAGAGAGTCAGAAATGTTATCTGTTTATCTTATTTTCAAATTTCCAAGAAATTGAAATAAAAAATAGTTAAGTGGACAAAATCAACTCAATTTCACCAGCTGTGTTAATTTTTAGTTTAATTTAGTTTAGGCTCTTGGGACTGAGTATCTGTTTTATGGAATGGAATTTTCAGTAATTTATAGTAATATTTAGATGTAAACTTGGTATTTTCCTGCATTAATTTTCTTGGCAATAAGAATCAAGTATAATTGTTTTCAGGTATCACTGTTGGGTGGAGATTCATTGATGCTATCAGTGGTTCCTGCGGATGTAGGAAAGCCAACCGCGAGATTGGGAAAAGTAAAAATTCGAGATGGGAGCTGTTATTGGGAGAAACCTGTAAATGAAACAATGAAGTTCACTCGGGAGCCCAAGACGGGGAAGATTAATGAGAGAATATATCGCTTTATCATAGCAACTGTAAGAAATGAGTTGGTCTTTTTTTTCTTATTTAGCAAGTGATATATATGTTTGAGATTTGACTGATGGATTATTCTTAATACATTTTAGGGATTGTCAAAATTTGGTCTTCTTGGTGAAGTTTCTATGGATTTTGCAAATTATGCAGAGGCCACCAAGCTTTCCTCTGTGTCTCTTCCACTTAAAAACATGAAATTTGAGGCTGTGTTACATGTTAGTTCTCACTGCTCTCCCTCCCCCCCACTTTTTTTTTCTTCAATAATATTTGTACTTGTCACAAAAATCATTTATCTGTGATAAACAGAAAGCCCTCTGCTTGTCAATTTAATTGATTCTCAGAGAGCATTTCTATATTTTTGTAGAGGTTACTTGTATGATTAATTGTTTTTTTTTTTATCTGAAACAGGTTTCGATCGAAAGAATTCAGGATTCTGTTGATCAAAGGTGATAATAATTTTCTTTAACAATTGTTTTTCTTCATTAACTTTTCTCATATATTCCAAGTTTTCCATCAAGATTTATTCTAACTCCGACTTTGTGCTTTCTTAGTTGTTGCAAAGAAATTGAAGATGGTGAAAATGTAAAAAATAATTCCCAGGATCAGAGCTTGAGGACGCAATTAAGCAATAGTGATATTGATGGAAACATTAAAACCAATTTTGCTGAAGTAAGGATTTTATCTAGCCAAAGGCAAAATATCATCCTTTTTGTTTTGTTTTGTCTTCCTATTATTTTCCTCGCTTGATATGAAGTATGGAATATTTCAAAAAAAAAAATTGATTTTAGAAGTTAGTATAGGTGAAATGGAGTTCAAAATCTTATGTGAATTTGTTGTTCATTGTTTACCAGGAGGGATCTTTTAATAAGATCGTTTCCCCCATTGTGGAGTTGAATGGCAATTGCAGGGCTTCTAGTGGATCAGATGTTACTATATCAAGCTCAGAGAGCAGCTTGGGACTTGATACACCTCGAGAAATTGGTATGAAGAATAATAATATCAATGAAGGCCATACTAACTTCCTATCATCTCTGGATCATGCCTCGGTGCCTCAGAAGCCAAGTTTTGATGCCTCGACCGCAATCTACGAGGAACATCAGGGATCACAATCAGAATGGTCAGCAGGTTCTGTTCCAGATGTAAGTACAGATGACTCATCAAGTAGTCCACGCGAAACTCTTATGAGTGAAAGGTCTCAAGACAGCTCAATTATCTTGATTCAAAAGCTCAAAACTGAGCTTGCTGTTTTAGCTAGACAATCGGAAGTTTCAGAGTTAGAAATACAGACCCTGCGTAAAAATGTCATGAAGGAGAACAAAAGGGGGCAGGATCTTTCAAGAGAACTTGCTAGCGTGAAGGAGGAGAGAGATGCTTTCAGGGAAGAGTGCGAAATGCTCAAGGGCTTACACAAATGTTCTGATGAAGCAAAAGTTCGAAACAAGTTGCATTTCGACGTAGGTGATCCTCGGGCTCTTGTTGAAGAACTCAGACAAGAATTGAACCATGAGAAAGATCTTAACGCGAATCTTCGGTTACAACTTCAAAAGACACAAGAATCAAACTCTGAGTTGATTCTTGCTGTGCAAGACCTTGATGAAATGTTGGAAGCGAAGAATAGGGAGATACTGGACCTTAATAAAAATTTATTAACCAGTGACAATGCAGAAGACTTCCGGGAAATCAACTCCAAATGTGATATCGATATTGATGAAGACCAAAAAGCACTCGAAGAGCTTGTTAAGGAGCATAGTGATGCCAAGGATGCATACCTGCTGGAGCAAAAGATCATGGACCTCGATGGTGAAATTGAGATCTATAGGAGAGACAGAGATGATCTAGAGATGCAAATGGAGCAGCTTGCTCTAGATTATGAGATCTTGAAGCAGGAAAACCATGACATCTCATATAAATTGGCGCAAAGTCAGCTGCAAGAACAACTGAAGATACAGTATGAATGTTCAACTTCTTATGCCACTCTGAACGAACTTGAAATGCAGATCGAGAGTTTGGAAAATGAACTCAAGAAGCAATCAAAAGAATTTTCAGACTCTTTGATAACCATAAGTGATCTTGAAAATCGTGTAAAGAGCTTAGAGGAAGAGCTAGAAAGGCAGGCACAAGGCTTTGAAGCTGATCTAGAAGAGCTTACGCGCTCCAAAGTTGAGCAGGAGCAGAGAGCCATACGAGCAGAGGAAACTTTGAGAAAGACACGATTGCAAAATGCCATGACGGCAGAGAGGCTTCAGGAGGAATTCAGAAGGCTCTCTATTCAAATGGCATCTTCTTTTGATGCAAATGAAAAAATAGCTACGAAAGCACTGACTGAAGCCAATGAACTTCGTCTAGAGAAGAACTATCTTGAAGAAATGCTCCAGCACACTAAGGAAGAGCTCCACTCGGTTAGGGAACTTTATGAAGAGAAATTGGTTGATTTTTCCAGCCAAATACATTCAAAGTTGAACCAAATGGAACAGATGCGGTCAGAGGTTGAATATAAATCCATTGAGATTGAAAATCAAAGAAAGTTTGCCGAAGAAACTCACAGAATTCTCTCTGAAGAAATCCAATTCCTTCGGACTGAAATTGGAAGACTCACGGCAGAGAATAATGTCGTCTCTGAGCAGGCAAAGCATAAAGAAACTTTGAGAGCGGAGCTAGAACAAATGAAGGGATCAATCAAGGAAACTGAATTGCTGGTAGACAGAGGGATTACTGAAAGAAATGAATTGGAAAAAATGATAATGTTGCTGAAGATGGATGCGGAGAAGTCACTGAAAGAAATGAACATTATGAGGAGTCTTAAGGATGAAGCGGAGTCAATAGCTGGAAGTCTGCAATCAGAGTTGGAAACCCTTAAAACTCAGTGTAATGAATTGAAGCATTCTCTGTCAGAGGATGTGTTGGAAAAAGAAAAGCTTAGGACCCAGGTTATTCAACTGAAAGGTGACCTAAAGAAAAAGGAAGATGTGCTAAGCAATGTACAGAAGAGGATGAAAGATAGCAATGGACGAGCACCAGTTTCGGAGGTACCCAAAGCAAGAAATAATAAATCTGTCCCTGTTCCTCGTGGCTCTAAAGAGGTCATTAATCTGAAGGAAAAAATAATATTGCTTGAGGTAAAGTTTCAGTATTGTACTTTATTTTTAGATATGAACTCATTTATCGATCAATGGATGAAAATATAGGTGCTGATGGAAGCCCAAGATAAACTATTCCTTGTCATTGGGCTCTTATGTTCTGTGTCGTTAAATGTAGCCTATCTTTAGCCGTGTCAAAATGTTTGCTCACAGCCACAAGCGTGGCTATGATGGCAATGATTCTACATATCTGCTGTACTGATGATGTTTGCATGATTAACAGGGTCAAATAAAGCTGAAAGAAGCTGCTCTTGAAACCTCATCAAACACATTTTTGGAGAAGGAGAAAAACCTTCAGAGTAATATTGAAGAGTTAGAAAGAAGTTTGGAAATTTTTAATAAAAATGCTGCAAGTTTCTGCGACTACAAATTCCAAAAGGTAAGCCATTTCTATTTCATATGGTGCAATATAGCAAGGCATTTTCTAACCGAGTTTGTCAATATTAGTGGTCAGTTCATTTAATATCTTATAATGTAGAGAAAAGTTTGGTGGTACAGAGGAGTTATTGTTGGGTTTGTTAACTTGATACCCCAACTAACTTTAAGCTTATTACTACATGACCTTGTCAATTTGATCATCTTGTTCCAAGAAACTGTTCAAAGGCATACCTTATACAGTGGTAATATCCTCTGAATAGCTAATTTTTTCATATCATTGAAAAATAGCTGACTACTTCTCGAAACAGTCTCAGATGGATTTGGTTCTTGGTTGAATTCCAAATGTTTGATTCTAACACAAATGAGGGTTCACATTGGAATTTAATACAGGTTACTGAAGATAATGTGAACCTCGCTTCTAGTGATGGAATAGCTGAAGAAGTAAGATTTACAGCAGAAGATTTATGCACCAAAGAGTGCACACCAGACAAAATGGGATGTCCGACATTGACAAAAAGGTATGGTTTAACTTTAGCTTTAGCAAGCAAACTGCATAAGTTCATTATATTGTACTTGGCTTATTCATTGGCATTTATATGGGAAGGGAGAAATAACTTGAACAAATTTATTCATGAATCCCTCTTCAAAATAATGTATTGAGCTTTCTAATCCTCTTCATGCTTACTATTGCAGCAACAATGACATTTCATCCGAGAATGAACTGAAAGACTCTGCTAATGATACCAAAGATCAAGGAAACCTTGGTGAATTATTAAATGAAATGGAATTACTGAAGGAGAGGAATCAATTGATGGAAAGTGAATTGAAGGATATGCAAGAGAGGTATTCAGATATAAGTCTTAAGTTTGCAGAGGTAGAGGGTGAAAGACAACAGCTTGTAATGACACTACGCAACGTTAAGAATTCTATAAAGAATTAGCTGGAAGCTGCTCAGAGTCTGCGTAAAATGTAGCTGTCGTGTCTGTTTGAGTATCGGAAAATAAAATATTGTGTAAATTGGTAATATGTTTTGTTTTCCTTCCCAGATGATGCAAGTCATCCCCATTGAATATAGTACAAATTTACGTAGTTATACATCTAGGTTAGTGTGCCTAAGTATCCAATTTTAGGGTGTCCTGTAATATCCTTAGAGCTTATTGTAAAAATTGTTACTAGCAAGTCTTCCTTAATAAATTTATTTTTTTATTTGTTTGATATGGGATAATAGTACAAGGATGCTGCTATTTTTTTGCCTGCAGAATTCTGGATTCTTTACCTACAAGTGACTGTAAAATTGTTCTGAGAAATGACACCTGAAAATGTCATTGTTGGACAAAGTGGTATGATTTCAGTCTCTTGCATATATCTGCAGAGCACAATTCGTATTAAAGTTCTTTAGCTATTCAAGTGTGATTTGAATTTTAGTTCTGGTGTTGTTTCAAAGTTCTTTGACCTTCACTTTTTGATCTTTGTAAATTATGATGGTCATAGTGGGAAAATATTTTACCATTATGCTTTTTCCTGCGGATGACTAATTCTTGGTAAGCTCAAAAATTTGGCAGGGATTTGCTTTCCTAATTTCTAATTTCCATTTGAATTTCTTGGTTTTTCACCTTTTGCAGGTGAGGAGAATCATAATTGCCAGGCTATGATTTCACTGAATCAACAAACTATAGTTTGTAATGGCAGGCCAGCTAGAATTGACCACAAACTAATCTTTGATCAGGTATGAAGAGTTTTATATTAACTTGGAAAATATATTTTGTCTATAAGTTGGCAATGTATCAAATCTGAAAATCTGGTTTGTTGCTGCTGGATATCATGTTTAAACAACTACTAGTATCAACACATGTTTTCATTGCATAATATTGAATTCTGACCTCAGATCAAATGTAGATCTGTATTTCATCATGATTAGTTTGTGGACACTGATAACTTTGGAGGTGAGGTTGGTTCAAAAAGAGCAAAAGGCACCATAAATTGAGACATGGTAACAAAAGATATCTTTACACCAGTATGAGAAATTTATATGTAAAATGAAATCATAACTGTGGGTGAATTTAATATAAGCAACTCATTAACATCCTCTAATCACCAGGAAGCATTAAAACTTAAATATTTCCGACATCTTAGTTGACAGTCTAGCAGTCTAGCACTCTATCATCTTAGTTGACAGTCCAGCAACCAAAACACAAGTGCAACCCATGAACATCTTGATAAGAAAAGAATTACACATATACAATTTCATTCATCTAAGTAAAACCAAGACCTAACCTACGACAAATCCTGGATATAAACATCCATGAAACTAAACAAAAGTTGCTCACAACTGAGTATAGACATGTATGAACATAATTACATAACTTTGTTGAATCAGTAAATATCATGGCCGATTTTGATACTCAAAATTGCAATCTCCTGTTTTGGTGAGATTAGTAAAAGCTCTATAGATTGGTATTGTGATTGGGATATGAGAATTTACATTCTATGTGTAAGTAATCCATACACAGCTACAAGAGCCATGATAAAAGAATGATCTACCGTAGGCTCCACCTTCAAGCTTAATACATCTTCTCCCAACACAACTCCACAATCTGATTGTTTCCTTTTAACTTGAGCTACAACTCTTCCTTCGCCGTCTGTTATGTTGAATTCGGATTTTCCAGCCAATCCTCCAATCTTGTAGCAACTCCCACTTTGAGCCTCATCACATCCCACAATAACATTATATTCCGAATCTCTCTTCAAGAACTTGCAGCTGTTTTTAACCTGAAACCATGGCTTCTCATTCTTTCCTTTAGGACCATTGCACTTGTAGCCATCCCAATTACCAAATCTTAGTAATTTCTGCAGAGGAAATTAAGATCATTAGGCAAAGTTCGAATCTTTATTTAACAAAGTTTGGTAATAAATATTAATGAAATAAAATCTTCATACCTTTCGAAATATTGTACAGAGAACATTGCCTTGAAGATCCATGAGGTAAACTTCATTGCTGCACTTGCAGTCGTAATTATCTATACGATAAACAACTTTCCCATCTGAATCATAAACTGTATATCCATTTCCATTTGCTACAAGTGATTTCATCCAAATAGTATACATTTTTCCATTAGAAATGGTAGTAGCAGAACAAGGAGATGAAGAAGAAGTTCTGCAAGGGTACACCTTTCCCATCTAACAGAAAACTTGCTCTTTCAGGTTGTGTGTGTGAGAGAGAGAGGTGTTTATTATTGCTCTTTTATATGTTCAAAAGTCTTTGTGGGAGAGCTTGAACAATATCATGATATAAATGTTACTTATTGAACTTTGTGAAAATAACTTCAACCAATAAAACTGCTGCATTTATTTATTTACTTTTTTGGAGTAGTTATACCTCAATCTATCATCTTGAAAACATGTATAATTATATATATATATATACCTTGTTTATTTGTTGATATACATGCGTGTATACATGCGTGTGTGTGTGTGTATATATATAATAAAACATTTTAACTTATTATCTTTTGAAGCATTGAACAAGTACAACTTCTTGGAAGATAAAGGGAAAGTGTGAATGTGCACCCTTATCTTACTTAGGAGATGGGCTATTGTCAATTGACTCTTGAGTTTGCTCTAATATATTTATATATATTAACTTCCAAATTTTACACCGTCTATTAAAAGATCTAACTATTTATAACACAATTTTGCTGAACAACTTAATTACGATAATACCGTATTATGGTAGGAAAGTTGTTTTTATATTTGTTCAAAATAGTATTTTTCTCCCTTGCACAATACTAATACACATACGGGTGCGAATACATACTAGTAATTGTCCGTGCCTGAAGGCTCGACGTAACGAAATCTTTTCTCTCTCCCTGTTTTAACAATCTAAAAATTAGAATAAATCTGAACCGTTTTTGTGATTTCCGTCAAATTGAATTTTAATAGATATATGTGTGTGTATATATATAGGTATAAATTTGATGAATCTCTATTTAGTTGTTGCTAATGGAATATTAAAGAGTACAGAAAAAATTGAATTTTATATCTGCATCTGGGGTAAGCGATGAACAAAGTTTACTTGGACTACAGAATAATATATAAAATCCGGCGGCAGACCAACAAGGGTTAGTAATAAACTAAAGATTATTACTGGGAGTGTGCATCAAGTTGGAGGTCAGGAGGTGTACTGAGCTCATCAAACGTGCTGAGCATGAATGCTTAATTTAGTTTTGTTAGAAGACTCAAATATTACAACTCTCACATCCCAATTGAGTTACATTTTATAACTCAATTCTTAATTATTACTCATTTTATTTCAATAAAAATTCCCATTTCAGTTTATTTTTGGTAAAATTAATAAATTAATCATTGTAGTTAGCAAGTTTTACTGATTATATCATTAAACTTTTAATTTTTTAAATTACCTCACTAAACTAATTATTATTTTAAAATTAGTTCATTCCGTTAGAATAATTGAACGGGCTTCTATTATTTATTTATGTGGCAGCATAAAAAATAAAATAAAAATAAAAAAACGTGGTAAAAATATAATAAAAATAACTTAAAACAATGACATGTCATTTAAAATATATATTTTTCTCCATTTTCTTCTTTCTCTACACAATCAATAACCCACCTTCTTTCTATTCTTCTACAACCACCGTGAACCACCATCAATACTGTTAACGCCAGGATCTTTCTCCACGTCCCAATCACGTAAGACGCCCCGATCTCGCAGCGAGAAACACGATCAACACCGAAAGCTTCGACGACGGTTCGCTTGGGGATAGCTTCAGCGTGAGAATTAATACGTGTTCACAAGGTTAACGATGGAGGAATGTATTGTCTAGTGTATTGAGAGAGATAATAATTCTCAGTTGTGTGTGTGGGAGAATCTCAATAATCAATATATGAGAACGCATACCTACGGACGATGGCTTCCTGCTAGGTTATACTATCTTTTCGATTATTCTTTACACCCACTACTACTACGACACCTTGACGACCGATGGGCTCTGCCGATCGTATAAGGTTTATCCACCGCTTTTTGCCCATTGTTTTTCTAGCCACGGCCATGATCCCATCCACATTAATGCATGGCAGAGCCTTCGTCAACCGTCATGCTTTTTCATCATCACAAGTCAAAGTGTGAGATATTAAAATATCTAATGGGTCGATCCTTTGGACCAAGCCGCTTTTAAAGATTAAAACGGATACAATATGGTGATCGGGCCCGGTGGGTTTTAACGGATTAAAAATAAAGGCCCAATGGATTCTTCATGTGAGTAGGCCCAATGTACCCGGCCCAAAAATAGGAAATATCACGACCCAACATTGCCCCCTAGTTTTTTTGTTAAACAGAATGTTTAATAGAAAACTATGAATGGCCCAAGAAAATTTAATAAAGGTCCATAGTGAGAGATAATTGAAGTGTACCCAATCGTTGTTCGCGAAATGAAAGGAGAAGAGAATGGAGGCCCAAATAAGAAAAACTCTATTTAATAGATACATGGACCCGGAACCGGACCCTTCCCATTCAAATTCCAAGTCATTACTAACATTTAATGAGCCGGCCTTGAACACCATGTAACCGTTAGTATAAAAGGTAACTTTATCAACTTTGACAGTTTTACCTGCTCATTTGAATTTCGAGCGCCTTCTGAACTCTCTGACTTTCTGAACTTTCTCCTTTCTTCCATAACTAATCAACAATGGCTTCCCGGGATTCTCGCACAAGGCTCTCTATATTGGTAACCCCACTCACGTACTGTTCCACCAAACCCTACTATCTGCGCGCTCGTGAAGGAGCCTCGACCGAACCCAAAGGGTGAAATCGATAAGAACCCTCCCCAATAAATCCCAAAACCCCCTCCGAATACTACAGGAATACTGAGCGATTCTCGCACGCCAACACTCCCTCGATCGTCACAGAGGCTGAACTAAAGAGGATTCGGTCTCGATACCACATCCCGGATACCCATGCGGCTAGGGTTCCTAGATCCGGTGAAAAGATGTACCAACGACTGTAGGAAGGTTGGATACTGTTCTGTGACTCTGTTGGAGAAGGGGGTTCGTTTCCCTTTGCATATCTTCATAGTAACCCTGCTGGGGTTTCTGGGGGTGGGGTTCGCTCAACTAGTACCGAACTCATACATCCACATCTTGGCCTTCGTGGCCATCTGTCATGAATTGGGCGTGGAGCCCTCCCTGGACTCCTTCTTCACAATATACAAAATAGTACAATCTAGGGAGAAGGGGTTCAAGGCCATTAGCAAGCATTCTCCGAAGTCAGGAGAGAAGTTCGAGAGGCGTTCGCTGGTGAACACGCCTTCGAGCAACAGGGGCTGGCATGAAAAATGGTTCTACGTCAAAGGCCCCGAAATCTCTTCTCTACCGAATCTGGGCAATCGACGAGAAGATCTCACGACTTTGGAGACATTTCAAGAAAGAGAAATGGAGATGATGGAACTTTTGACAATTTCCCCAAGGAGGAGGAAATACGGACTCCTCTCAAGCAATCATGGTTATATGACCATAAATGTAAGTATCGGTCTATTTTATATGTATACTGAATTTTTGAAAATGCTTTTATAATGTGGATTCTAACACGAGTTGTATTGGCAAGAGTATCTTTGATCAAACCAAGAGCTCTTTGGAGATAAAAGAGTTCAAGATTTTTTGTCCTGGGAAGCCTTTGAAGTTGTTGAAACTCGGTGCAGTGAAGAAGGTCGCCCCGGCCGAACCAATCAGGAAACATACACAGCATTTAATTCAAATCGACGAACCGAAAACCGAAGAGGTTCCTGTTTGGAAGAGACCCTCAAATCTCGCCGTAAGAGGAGGGCAATCGAAAAACCCAGAACAACACCCTTTCCAACCCCTTCCGAAGCCACCCGGAAGTTGAACCAACCACCACATCCGTCCCTCGGCGAGGAGGCCTACTCGATCGTCCGATCGAAGGAGCATCCTCCGCACTAAAAAAGTGAAAAAGTAAGATAACGCCTCGACCGTAGAAGAGCTTAGGGTGCCCCAATCTTGATCATATACCCCCTTCGTACCACTGTAGAAATACAGATTGTAGAAGAAGGTGATCGGGATGAAGTTGCCCAAACCTGCCGGGAAGAGAAACGCACACACCGACAACCACCCAAGCTCTGATCGGTCACTCCTCTCCAAGAACCCGGTCCAAACAAATCTCCTCTCCCGAGACCGTATGTACGTTGAACTCGAACTCTCTCCTCCCGAAAGCAACCCGGCTCCTTCCCAGAAAGGTCAAGAAGACGCGCTGAACGACCCGGTCCTTCAGGTCAGGGTTATCATGCCGAGGCCGTGGGATCTCCGACTCTGTGGCCTAGATTCAACGCTAACTTTCCGTTCGACCTATTCGGGGCCTTCGTAAGGAACGCTGACGATCATCGGTTCAGTGATCACACGGACGGGAATTTGCTTGATGAAGGAATGAGCTATCTGGCCAAGGTAAATAATCATTTCTTTATTTTTCTGTCTTTCTGTCCTTAATTGTATATCTGGGTACTTGGCTTGAAAGCTTTATTACGAACATATGCGAGCTAATCGTTTGTTTTTTGGACGTTTGCGTCCAAGACACATAAATGGGGAAGCCGAGGAAGATTTTATGAGACAAGAGATCAATAGGTTGAGATCGACCTTGGCTCGAGAAAGGGCCGATCGAGAAGACGCTCTTCATGTCATCGATGGCCTCCAACGAGACTTGGATCGAGCTAAGATGGACCTGAGGACGTCTGATGATGAACTAAAGGCCACAAGAGATAGGTTGGCCGCCTCCGAAGCCAGCCAACAAACTTTAACCGATCTGAACGCCGGCTTGGTCGAAGAAAACCTGCTCTTGAGGGCCAAGAATGAGGAGTTTTCTTCGGCCAACCGAAGCCTGGCTATTCAACTTGGCGAGGCTCAATCAAAGGCCCAGGATGAAGGACGGAGACACAAGAACAAACGCCACAAGCTTCGTCTTAAAATAAAGGATCTTGAGGGAGGGTCCTCTTACAATAGAAGAGCTCGTAAAGCAAATCTGAGTGAGAATATAGGGACTCGGACGAGCTTAACGTCGAGATCATGAAAGTCTACTCGGAAGGCTACGAAGGCCGAGAGAGAGGAAAAAAAAACTGCTCACGCTTCAATTGGACAACTTTACTCAACTCAGAAGGCGAAGGTGGTGCCTAGGTGTTCTTTCTGGCTTTCATTTTGACTTATGTAAAAATTTATCTGTTTAAACTTTTTACGTTTCTATATTGGTGTATTTTTGTTCATGAATGAATAGATCGAATGAATATTTTAGTTTTCCTGATGAATCTGCAATTTCCTTAATTGTAAACTATGTTTTCGGTTAGTTTCTTGTCAATAATTCAATATCAGTAAAATGAACCTAAACCGTGAATCAGTTAAGACATATAATAGTTAATGTATGAGACGAAGGGAATTGAATTTCATGGACAGAATTTAACTTAACTGAACAGAAAGGACTGAACTCAGACACTTCGAGGATTTAACTCAAATTGTTAATTATCAACTAAGCATGTCTTATAACAGATAAAGTGATGTTAAAGAACGAGGCATTCCGAGCTCAACACTTAAATAAAATAAAGTAACACATACTCATCGGTTCCGAAGTGTGAGATCGGTCATTTGTTTACCACTCGGGGTGAAACAATTATATAAAAACCAAGATATAAAGATCAAGATATAAGGACCAAGACATAAGGACCAAGATATAAGGACCAAGATATAAGGACCAATTGTGACCATTGACTCACCACCCGGGTAAAATTAATATAGGATCCTTCGCTCACCAAGGGTAGAAGCGACAAATGGGTCGCCATCGAATGGCCGTAAGTCCTACCATACCTCCTTACAATCAAGTAGTGACCATAGGACAAATAGGACCGGGACCAATAGTGACCATTGATTTACCACCACGGTAAAATCAATATAGGATCCTTCGCCTACCACTCGGTGTAGAAACGACACATGACGGGTCGCCATCGAATGGCAAGAAGTCTACCATACCTCCTTACAATCAGTAGTGACCATAGGACAAATAGGACCGGGACCGATAGTGACCATTGATTTACCACCTGGTAAAATCAATATAGGATCCTTCGCTCACCACTCGGGGTAGAAACGACAAATGGGTCGCCATCGAATGGCCGAAGAAGTCCTACCATACCTCCGCATACCTTTGTAGTGACCATAGGACAAAATAGGACCGGGACCGATAGTGAAAAAGTGTCTTTTATTGATAATGAACAATAATATCTGGACTTAGATGAATTAACTTGATCTTTATTGAAAGTATTTAAAAGCTCGCCAATGCGTGCTGTGTGTTTTGATTTTGGAACCATCTAATGCCCTTAACCGATAAGTGCCCGGTTTGGATACTTGATCACTTCATATGGCCCTTCCGGTTTGGCATTAACTTTCCGTGTTTTGAGGTGTAGAAGCTTGGCTTCTCCGAGACGAAGTCTCTACTTGAATCTGCAAGCTTGACTCCTTTGTTATAATGCTTAGCTACTCTTCGTTGATAAGCGACCAATTTAAAGAAAGCAACCTCTCGACTTCTTCTAGCAGATCCAAATTGGCCTTCTTGGTCCTTCGTCATTGTATATTTCTTTATATTGGTGACCAAGACTTGGAGATCCGATTTTGACAGGGACTAAGGCATCAATACCATAGGCCAGTTGAAAAGGTGAATCCCCAGTGGTAGTCCTCGGTGTAGTCCGATAAGCCCACAACCTGTTGCCGACGACTCCTCTGGCCATCTTCTTTTAGCTTCATCCAGTCTGCGCTTGATCCCGTTCAACAACGTCCCGTTGGTCACCTCAACTCAGCCATTCGACCGTGGATGAGCCATGAAGTCTTCTTATGTTGAATCCCAACTCCTTTAAAATGCTTCAAATTTTGATCCATTTAACTGCGCGTCCGTTGTCCGATATTAATACTCTAGGGATCCCGAAGCGAAACACTATGGACTCTTTTATGAACTTCAAACATTCTTGCTCCGTAATTAACCGAAGTGGCTTCGTCTCTACCCACTTAGTCTTGTAATCAATAGCAACTATGACAAAGCTAACCTGACCTTTAGCTTTAGGCAATGGACCCAGTATATCTACCCCCAGACAGCGAAGGGTATAGGAGATAAAATCGAGTATAGCTCTTCCGGTGGCTGATGTGGGATCGGACTATTGAGTTGGCACTTTTCACATTTCTTGACATACTTTGTAGCCTCTTTGAAAATTGTAGGCCAATAGTATCCTTGCCGAAGTACTTTGTAAGCCAAAGATTTAGCAGCCATATGGTCACCACAAATTCCCTCGTGAACCTCCCGAAGAGCATATTCCGCCTCAGATGGGACCAGACACTTTAATAATGGTGAAGAAAAGGCTAATCGATAAAGGTCCCCATCAATAAGAACAAAGTTGGCGCTCTTGTATTTGATCTTTTTGCCAACATCCGTCCGAAGGAAGGACGCCATCTCGCTAAATACTCGATGTAGGGGTCATCCAAAGCAGTTAGATCGCTTCGATACACATCATCGCTTCATGTTGAACACTTTCGGTTTGTTGTAGAACTTCCAAGTAAAGCAGATCCATTAAAAACATCTCCGCATCCGTGGTATAACTTCGACAATGCATCGGCGATGGAATTGTCATTACGCTCTATGCTACGAAATTGCATACTGAAGCGAAATAATGAAAGTCGATCCTTTAACTCCGCCAGATACTTGATCATCCGATTTCCACGAGCTTCATAATCCCTCGAATTATGCTTAGAAGCCGTGCTCTCGTGGAGCACTTTTGGAAGGACCAGACGATCCTTCACCAAACACGAGGCGATGATGAGCTAATGACCATCGCTCCGCCGCCACGGCGTATCATCCCTACTCCTCATCATCTTCCGAAGTAGGTTAAGCGATTGTGATTGAAAATTTTGATGACACTAGAACTCAAAAGCGCCTCCTTCTAGCGCCAATGTTAACGCCGGGATCTTTCTCCACGCCCCAATCACGTAAGACGTTCGATCCCCACATAAACACGATCGACAAACCGGTTTGCCCGCTTGGGATAGCTTCAGCGTGAGAATTAAGACGTGTTCACAAGGTTAACGATGGAGGAATGTATTATCTAGTGTATTGAGAGAGATAATAATTCTCGATTTGTGTGTGGGAGAATCTCAATAATCAATATATGTGAGAACGCCTCGGACGATGGCTTCCTGCTTTAGGTTATACTATCTTTTCCGGATTCTTCGTGCCACCCACTACTACCGACACCCCTTCGACACGATGGGAAAGCTACGATCGTATAAGGTTTATCCTTTGCTTTTGGCCATTGTTTTTTCTGGCCGTAGTGGCTTATGATCCCATCCACATTAATGCGTGGCGGGGAGCCTTCGTCAACCGTCATGCTTTTTCATCATCACAAGTCAAAGTAATGAGATATTAAAATATCTAATGGGTCGATCCACTGGACCGACCCGGCTTTAAAGATTAAAACGGATACAATATGGTGACTGGGCCCAGTGACTTTAACGGATTAAAAATAAAGGCCCAATGGATTCTTCATGTGAGTAGGCCCAATGTACCCGGCCCAAAAATAGGAAATATCACGACCCAACAAATACCTATCCTCGTCTCCTGTTCCAAATGCTAATCCTCCTCCCACATCTCATGCGTCGATCTAGAACCTAATAAATCCTAAAATTGCCCCATTTACAGTAACCTAATTCTCCAATCTTTTTCATAAAAGAAGGATGTGCAGAAATACATAAAAAGGTTGTTAGGGTTTTATTTGCGGCGGTGAAAATTTCCATGGTATCATGAATTAAGCGGTACCAACAACTAAGGTTGAGGTGGAGTGAAGAGCCAAAGAAGCGGCTATTTCGAGGAAAAGAGCGAAGGAGGTCATGGAACAATTGACATGCACTGAAGGTATGAAGCTACGGAGAAATTGAAGAAGGATTTGGGTTTTGGTATTTATAGAAATGTAATTGGGAGCAGCTCGCAATGTTAGGAATGTGTGGCAATAAAATAAAAACAAACCCCTTTATTTCTAAATCTTCAAACTTTTATTCACGTTCAATTGAAAACAATTTACATAGCCTATGCCCAAATTGAAGCAATTGAAGTTACTTCATCTGTTCATCAAATTGGATCCATCAATTCTTCATTCCCCCCCCCCCCCCTGTTAATAAGAAATTTGAAACGGTCGTCCTCTACTCCAAGCTTTTCGAAACGCCTTCTCCATCATCGTCCCCTTCCCCATGCCAAAATTCTATAAAATCTGCAACCGATCAAACTGTATAAACACATCAAAAATCAGTAGCAACTCAAAATGGATCTAGATCTGGTATTGAAGTTTTTGATTTGATTTTTTCTTTCTTTATTTATTTTTGGTTCTATATTTGGTGTTCTTGTTATGGTTTCTAGGTTTGAAAAAGATCCCAAAATCATGTCATTTTTTAGTTTTTCTTGTTCTTTCTGGCATCCATGTGGAAAAAACATGAAAGAATTTGACAGACATTTAGTTATTTTAATGGAGTGACTTAATTTTAAAATAATAATTAGTTTAGTGGAATAATTTAAAAAATTAAAAGTTCAATGTAATCAGTAAAACTTGCCAACTATAATGAATAATTCATTAATTTTGCCGTTTAGTTTTATACTACCATCAATAAACAAATAAATCTCTTTACATCACATTTGAATAATTGACAAAAATTTTTTTTCTTTCTTTTGTATATAGAACAGAGAGAAGTATAATAAATACTACCAACATAAAAACACAAATCTATATTGAAACAATCGGGGTAAAATTTCGAGTTCGGAATAAATCTCGGGTCAAATCTCAAGTTCAAATCGAACAAATCCATCAAAATAATGTATTAAATCACTGACTCAATAGTACTTCTTGGGTCATCTTAGCCCATTATAGGCTCACCGAAAAGGTTAGACTGAAGATATTATTGATAGTAACTTAATTTCTTATATACAGATAAAAATTTTCAATATCTTTCGATGTATGACTGAGGTGTTGCATGTAAGACCCCAAATAATTAATAAATGAAATTTATTTTCCTCTAATTATTATTTTGAAATAGTAAGGGTTGATTTGATTAATGTGGATAGTTATGGGTAAAATACGCAAGTATTACAAAATAAGCAAATGGTTATAAAATATTCATTATTGTCGGGAAATATTCGTTTGGTCGTGGAATATTTTATCTTTGTCGGGGAATATTAAATGATTACAGTAGCGACCATGTGTGAGCCCCATGAAAGCGATTGGAAGAAGAAAGCGACAAATATAAGTTGTTTAAAAATAATCGGCGTAGTTATTTACTGTGTGTACTGTTGTTGGAATACCCGGTGGTTAAAAAACACGAGAATGGCGTTGTTCAGACAAGAAGATTACCAGTATTGCACCAATTATTGACTCTTACGTAAGAAGGCATTACTCAATAATGGTTACGATAATTATTGCTCAAATTATTTTATTGATTTAATAATTGTTCTTATTTGTTGTTTCAATAATTATCATTACACAGTATTTTTCATTATCGAAGCAATAATTCATATTATCTAAATAATATTATTAGATAACATTATTGGCAATGTCTAGAAAGTTACATCTAAGGAGATGTTTGGTCACCTAATTGCGCCAAGAAGGAAAAATTCTTATTGAAAGCCCTCTTCCGAGAATTGCACGGTTGTCAATATTGTGATTACGTAATATTATTTGTGAATAATTAATTGTTGATTTATATGATGAGAAAAATATTGATTTTATGTGGATATAGATGGAGAAAATTTTTAATGTGACAATTGTTAAAAATTAAAATTTTATCTTTTCTCGATAAAATAATTCATTTAAATATATTATTATATTTTTAATAATATAATAATGGTGATATTTTTACAATGAATGTGTGATATATGAGTACGAGGAGAAAAAGAGTATTTTTGCTGCAATAAATATTTAAAACATGTTAAACATGTTGGTGGACCCCATTTCTTGACTGAAATTTGATTATAGCCTGTAAAATCACCCGTTTGTGGATTTCGGTCAATTTTTGTTTGGAATTTGGAAAAATTTTCTTCTGCAAAGTTGTAGAGAATTGAATTTTCTTAAAAAATCATGAGATTCGAATTTTCTGATAAAAGGGCTATTTATTATGAATTATTGAAGTTTCAAGCTTCAAATAATTGATTTTGGAAGTTTAAAATATTTTAATATGAAAACGTTTTTGGTGATTTGAGTGTGGGTCTTGCATGTGTTTTAATGGCTGAATTCAGTTGGTATGCGTAGGAAGTTGTAGAAATAATAATAATATTATTAAATTAAATTTTCTACTTTGGTGTTCTAAGCATTTTTCTATAAATAGGGTGCTTAGGTTAGAATTAAAAATTACACCAGAAACTGAAGTTTTATTTCTCTATATTATCGAGCCTATTCTTGTGAGTATTTTGAGTATACTTTGAGTATTGCTATACGGTGCAAGTTCAAGTCACAGTCAATATCTGACGTTTCAACTAGAAGTATTGTCTTTCGAGGTAAGGGATATTATTTTTTTTAAAAATGATATTATTTATTCTAATATCATTATGCCGAAGTATTGATTTGAATTTTTTAATCAAATTTAGAACTTTTAGTGTCAAGTTACTATTCACGATATCTCTGCATCTTATTCACGAATACGACCATTATTCATCGAAAAATAAAAATTTTTCTTTTCGTTCAAAATATTTATTCTGGATACTAGCTTTGATTGTATCCATATTTTGATTATTCTTGAATTTTACACAACTATGATTATTTTTGAGGTATTTTTGGACGTGGATAAAACAAAGTACGAATCCTTAATCCTTGTCATTTTGATTCACTGGATTCGTTTCTTTAAAAAATATTTTTCATCATCCTCAGTCTTAAATGATGATATTATGGAATATCTTTGGCCTGTAGTGCAAAGATGAATGATTTCTGATGAATATCTTTGGCCCGTAATGCAAAGATGAACATGTGTTTAGATGAACATGACCAACTGATGAATATCTTTGGCTCAGTAGTGCAAAGATGAATATTTGATTCAGGATATATATTGATTGATGTTCTTGAGGATAAAAGATAGACGACAAACTTTAAAATTCATACATAGAAGATAGTAGTTTGCATTCTCTACTTAACTCTTCTAATGAATTATTATTTCATTCCACTATGAATATTGATTTAAAACTTGTTGTCTATTGTATTCTATTAGATTTTTTTTCATTGAAGACTAACGATAATTTTGTTGTATATTATCTTAGTCATAATATTCTTTATTGGGCTAGTTGAACTCACCCTTTTTCTTTTTGTTCCATTTTTCTTCTCGAGGAGACGAGAATGTAGCGAAGTGCAATTTAAAGGTATGGAATGATGGTTATAGAGAGAGTTGTTTAGTAGTCCTCACCATTTTTATAAAATAATGTATCAATAAATGTGATGAGGATTTATTTGGGTATAGATATTATCTAGAAGATAATATTTGTATTCAAACTCACAGTTTTACTATTGTAATAATAAAGTTGTAGTTGTTTCTGTACCGTATATTGACAACTCAAAATGGGTGATGTATACCTATTTTGGGGGCGTCACATTGCATATATACCTAAACATTTTATTTTCCCATTTCTTTAGGTCAGGAAAAAAGTATATTCAATTCTTTTTTTAAACTACAAATAAATTTCATAATTCAACATTAGAAATTATAATATTGCTATATATATACATATACACACACTCTGTGGTGATTAATTATTTTAATTAATGATTAATTATTTTAATCATAAAATTGAAAGTTATATTTTATTATTGAAATTTATATTTTATTGAAATATGCAATCAGATTTGGAATATACACAATAAATCACGTTTAGTTCATGTGTTAGTTTAAAATGCACGCATGCCAATTTCCATATATGAAGTCTAATTTTATTAATTCAAATCAATGTCTGTGAGTCTGTCTGTTTGGTTGTTGCCAAATGGATATCATAATTAAACCTGGGTAGAGTATTATATAAAAAAAATTGAATGCTATATTGGAGATATAGATCTATTATCCTCACAAATCAGCCCTTTTCTTTTTAAACTCCCCATTTTGGTGGTTATCCATAGAAGTATATATAAATGAATTTCATAATTAAATATAATTAAGAATTTCACAATTATATATATATATATATATATATATATATATATGAGAAAAAATATATATCAAATGCCTATATACATATCCATGATTTTTTTAATTATAGTGATGATGGTTGAACTGTCATTATAACTATTTTTTTTCTATGGTGACGGGTGAATCGTCACTATAACCCAAAAAAAGCAGTCATTATAAATGGCAGTGTCTTCTGTAATCACATATATATATATATATATAACCCTATATATATATCAAGTTATATTTTATGGGTAAAAATACAAGTCTCGCATTAAAGAAGAAAATAAACTTCATGATACAAAAGAAACATGATAATAAGGAATTAAATCAAAACTTACACCGAGTGCTTGTTTGTTTAACAACTAATTATCAAATGTTTAACGTGTTTGAAAGTCTAAACGTATTTAAAAAAATCTTGTTAATTGAAAAATATTGGTTGGGTCAGCAGCACACTTGTTGCTCGAGTACTGAATTAAGATGATTAAAACTAGCCAGAAAGTGATGACTAAAACCATATTTAAAAAGTACGAAACTAAGTACATGGTTTGATATAGATTTGTTTATTGTAGCATGTCTACTTCAAAAACGTACATTTACATATAAACCAATTAATTTGTAGAAAACAATAAATAAATAAATAAAGGAGCTTTTGATGTCACGGGGAATTGAAGATTATCCACTAAAAATGATTAATTAATGATGGTAATTAGTTTATCAATTACTGATCTCGGATCCTTATCTGTTAGTTAATCGCTCTTATAATCATTTTTATTCAATCTCATTAATTATATTTATTTTGATGATGCTAACTTTGGCGGCCACACTAACTAGTGACGCAAATTATAAATAAATAAATAAATAATACATTTTGTTAATTAATTTAATGTGTTTGTGATGCTGATTACAGAAAGCATAATTAAGCCCTTGTTTTCAGATTTTTGCACTTTTAAAAATTTTAAAAAATAATATTGAGTTTATTAATTATTATTTATAAAATTTATAATTTATGTGCATCGGCTGAAAGTATAGTCACAAGTTCAAATAGCCAACAAGGGCTCTACAATTGTAAAATGAATAAACTGTTCAGGCTCGATTTGTATTCGTTCAATTAAAAGTTTTAATCGAGCTTGACTTTAAATATAAATGATTTAAATACGAGCAAATTTTAAAGTTGGATAAGTTACTCGAACCTCCTCAAATTATAATTTTCTATTGATACTCGGATTATATTCGTTCGAAAGTTCAAACTTTTCGGGCTCGATTCAAGATCGTGCTAGATTCGGTAACTAAAGGAGCCTCAATCAAACTTTATTTTATACTCGATAAATTTATAATCAAATATGAACAACTCAATACTCGGCTCGACTCAATTCATCTACAAACTTAATTGTCATTTCTAGGCCAAATTCTCACCCCTTCTATACGAGTCTTTCGCGGTTCATATTTCGAAAATTTGGATATTGAGCCCCCAGGTGCCACATGTGCGTTGACCTACCTACGTGGCACATGTGGCACCGATGGCGTGTACATTTTTGCCATGTGGAACCGCTTACTTGTGCATTTTTCAATTAATTGTTTAAAAACTTAGTTTTTCCAAGAATTGAACCCAAAATCTCAACTTTGAAACTTTGATCATCAAACCACTTGAGCTACATAAAACTTTCAATTATTTTAACAAAAGAATTAAGATTTATACCAAATCAATTTATTATTATTATTATTATTATTATTATTATTAAACAATCAACATTAACAAATTTATAGATTAAAATTTTAAAATTGAAATTAAAACTAATTTACAAATTTTAAAAAGAATATATTTAAAAATAAGCTTAAAATTAAAACTTAAAAATATCCCATATTTTACAAGTTCAAAAAAGCAAAAAATCAAAGAGAAACCCAAAATTCAGAAAATTGAAGTCAGAAAATCTACTTCATTACACACTCTACCACTATTAACAATCTATTATTCCATCATTACCCAACCAAAGAGAAACCCAAAATTCAAAATCCCCAACTCCACCGCCCATTTCTACTACGTAGCAAAAAGTTACGAGCGAAAAACCATAGAAACCCCTAAAACTCTTGAGAAACAGAGCCAATTTCGCCCTTCCCTTTCCCAGCCTTCTTCGGTAGCAGGCAGCAGAGTTGAATGAATGTTGGGCAAAACCCCACCATTAGCAATAGTCACAGATCCCAACAACTTGCTTAACTCCTCATCGTTCCTCATCGTTCAACAAAATCAGCCACAAATAATCAAAACAGAGACATAAATGAGGAGAGAGAAAGAGATTAAAGCACCTCAGCGGCCAAGTATTCTAGAACGGCAGAAAGGTAAACTGGAGAACCAGACCCGACACGTTGAGCATACCGGCCGGCCTTGAGGAAACGAGCAATTCGACTGACAGGGAACTGAAGGCCAGCTTTTGAGGATCTGGAGACTGATTTTGTGCCTTTGGATTTGCCTCTTCTGGCTATACCCTTGCCTGCTGTAGAACTCATGGCAGTGATTTTGGTTTTGAAATTAAAACTAATTTACAAGCTCTCGTTGATTTGTGTTTTGTCTTGATCTGGGTTCATGTTGTAGCCATTTTTTATTTTTATACATGTTCAGATTTGGGATTTATTGTCATAAGTCATGGACGATTTATGATTTTGCTGCTCTGTTTTTGGTCGGATTTTAGATATGTTAAAGACTAATTACTAACAGATCTTGGGGGAGTTTTTCAAAATAATAATAATAATGCTAATAATAATAATAATAATAATAATAAAAATAATAATAATCATATCATAATAATAATAATTATAATAATAATAATAATAATTATATCATAATAATAATAATAATAATAATAATAATGAATTGATTTGGTATAAATTTTAATTCTTTTGTTAAAATAATTGAAAGTTTTATGTAGCTCAGGTGGTTTGATGTTCAAATTTTCAAAGTTGAGGTTTTGGGTTCAATTCTTGGGAAAACTAAGTTTTTAAACAATTAATTGAAAAATGCACAAGTAAGCGGTTCCACGTGGCAAAAATGTACATGTCACCGGTGCCACATGTTCCACGTAAAGCAGGTCAATCTATTACGCGCAGACCCTACCAATATCCAAATTTTCGAATAGAAAAGGGCTCAATTTGCGTTGACCAAAAGAAAAGGGCTCAAAATCCAAAAACACCTTATTAATGGTATAAAATTATCCATTTTGGATCAAATTACACCTTATTTGGTATGATTTTACACTAATAATTACAGGTTGACGGATTAAGATTCTCTCCATTACACATTGTAGCAAGAAAAGAAAATCTCCAAAGCTAACTTCAAGTTAACTTCTAAGAGAAAAGAATGCAAAACAGAATCTCTCCGTTCTCAAATTCATTATTCAACAACAATTGGCAACTACCTTTCTTTTCCTTTATTACTATCACTTTTAAAGGATTACAAATGATGATATAATTCAGGAAATAAACTGGGAAACAATTAACAACTTAACAACAAAAAATTTGAAATTTGAAATAAATAAATAAAAATTGTGACAAATGAATTAATCTCCATACTCCACGATTCAAGGAGCAGTTTTCGCCTGAAAATTTGCATCAATTGACGACCACTCGGAAGAACTTGACTCCGGCAAGTTTTGATGAACATAGACAGTATTAAATTATGTAAAGTAATCTTTGTATATATATTATTTTTAGTATGTAGATCATACTCATGTATATCTTCCTGTATTGTAGCCTAGGATATTGCCTAAAATATTGCTTAGAATATTGTCTAGAATATTCTAGAATATTGCATATGTATTGTATATATCTTTGACCAATGCTAATGAGAAAGACACGGATGACATTCTCACATGGTATCAAAGCCTAGGTTCTATTTTATCTCTACCTCTTTTGTGTAACCGTCCACCTCCCTCCTTGCAGCCTCTCTTCTCTGCTCATTATGGCCGAGCAACCACCGCCATCCTCCACCATGTCCGAGTCAGCGAAGTTTCATCCAACTTTAGCTGTCAACAACGTGAAGAACTTCATACCTATCACGTTAGACATGGAAAACTCTCAATACAATTCACGGGCTGCCCTATTCAAAATCCATGCGCGTGCTTATCAAGTATTAGATCACATCCTCCCTCCTTCCACCACTAACACGGCCAAGCCATCATCTTCTTCGATCAAGGAGACCGATATCGACCTTTGGTCTCGGCTTGATGCTATTGTTTTGCAATGGATTTATGGGACAATTTCCAATGATCTCCTCCATACTATTCTTGAACCTGATGACACGGCCATGGATACTTGGAACCGTTTGGTGGATTTGTTCCATGACAACAAACATTCGAGAGCCGTTCATCTCGAAAATCAATTCACTCATACTCACCTAGACGATTTTCCCAACGTGAGTACATATTGTCAAAAGGTCAAGGCGCTTGATCAATCGACTCAAGAATGTCGCCTTGGGTCTCGAACCAAATATTGGTTCTTCAGATGGTCGCTGGCCTGAACGATGCCTATGGTGGAGTCGCTACTTTGATTCAACACAGCGATCCGCTTCCTCCTTTCTCTAAGGCTCGTTTTAGAGGAAACAAGCATGGCGAAGCGCGCAGCACGAGAGTCAAGCACTGCCCTAATTGCGGCTCCTTAACCATCGGCGGATGATACTACTATCAGCCATGGATCCACCGCTCAGTAAGATGGTTCTTTGCACAATCAAAATAGCGTCAATCGCAGCAATAAGGGTAATAACCGCGGTAGAGGCGACAACAATCGTGGTCGTGGAGGCCGTGGTGGGGGGCGTGGCATCCATGGCAACAACGATTGGTCCGCTTGGCGGTGGCGGTACCCTCTTTTGGGCGCTCGACGCCTTACCTGACCATGGGCGACACCGCACCGCCCATGCCCGACGCCACCGTGGCGGCAAAGAAAGATCAACCAAGACAAGCAGGGGTGCTTGGACCAAGGCCACAACAAGCATATCAAATGTCAGCCGCCCCTCCAAATGTTGACTATGCTCCCACGGACATCGACGCCGTAATGCACTCTCTCTCTATCTCTCAACCAGATGAACATTGGTACATGGACACCGGTGCTACCTCTCACATGACGGCAAATCAAGGTACTCTTACGTCGTATTTTAATTTGAACAAAAATTATGGTATTATTGATGGTAATGGTAGCACAATTCATGGTTATGGTAGTACCTCCCTTCACCCTCCTAATCCCCCTTTAAACCTAAACAACGTACTCCATGCTCCAAACCTCATCAAAAATCTTATTTCTGTTCAAAAATTCACTACTGATAATATGGTTTCAGTTGAGTTTGATCCGTTTGGATTTTCTGTGAAGGATTTACAGACGGGGAGGCGTCTAATGCGTTGTGAGAGCTCGGGAGAACTCTATCCTATCACCACCAAAAATCGGGCCACAACACCCTCTGCTTTTGCTGTTGTTTCTCCTAGTTTATGGCATTCTCGCCTAGGTCATCCGGGAGATACTGTTCTTCGCTCTCTTTGTAGTAGCAATTTCATTAAATGTAATAAGGCCCGTAACTCTTTTTGTCATTCTTGTCTCCTTGGGAAGCACATTAAGTTGCCATTTCGTGACTCTTTATCCTTTACTACTATGCCTTTTGATATTGTTCACAATGATTTATGGACATCTCCCGTTTTAAGTTCATGTGGGCACCGTTATTATGTATTGACAATTACAGTAATTTTTTATGTACTTTTCCAATCTCACACAAGTCACATGTTTACTCCATCTTTAACTCCTTTCAAGCATTCATACGAACACAATTTGAAAGGAAATTCAAAAACTTTCAATGTGACAATAGGCGGGAGTTTGATAATGGTCTATTTAGAAAATTATGTGAATCAAATGGCATGCAATTTCGGCTTTCTTGCCCTCATACTTCACCTCAAAATGGTAAAGTAGAACAGAAAATAAAGTCCATTAATAATATCATTCGTACATTGCTTGCCTATTCTTCCATGCCTCCATCTTTTTGGCATCATGCCTTACAACTGGCAACTTACCTCCTCAACATTCTTCCAAATAAGGTATCAGGGTACAAATCTCCCACTCAAATTCTATATCAGAAAAATCCATCTTACTCTCACCTTCAGGTATTTGGGTGTCTATGTTACCCTCTCTTTCCTTCCCCTACCATTAACAAATTGCAAGCCCGTTCTACACCTTGTGTCTTTTTGGGCTATCCTCCTAATCATCGGGGCTATAAATGCTATGACTTGTCGAGCAGAAAAATAATCATTTTGAGGCATGTAATTTTCGATGAGACTCAATTCCCATTCTCCAAATTACACACTCCCTCAACCACCTCGTATGATTTTTTGGATTCTGGAATTTCACCACTCATACTACATTACATGCAAAATCACTTTACTCGTGATATGCCTCAAGCCCCACAACCTATTCTCTCACCAGCCTAATCTCCTCAACCAGCCTAGTCATCACAACATGACCAACAAAAAACCCCACCCTCTTCCTCTCCTCACCCGCAGGCCCATTCTCCAACTGTCCCACTTCCATCGAGCCCAACAACACATGCAAGACCACAGCCTCAACCGCATCCACCATCCCAACGTATGGCCACTCGTAGCCAACATGGGATCTTTAAGCCTAAACGCCAATTCAACTTGAGTGCTACCACTACCCCATCTGTTTGACCTTTACCACGAAACCTAGTGAGTGCTCTCAATGACCCGAATCGGAAATCAGCCATGTTGGATGAATATAATGCTCTAATTAAAAATAAGACGTGGGAGTTAGTACCCCGTCCACCTGATGTGAATATAATTCGTTCTATGTGGATTTTTTGGCATAAAATGAAATCTGATGGTTCTTTTGAGCGGCATAAAGCCCGTCTTGTTGGTGATGGCAGGTCTCAGCAGATTGGAGTTGATTGTGAGGAGACTTTTAGCCTGGTGGTCAAACCGGCTACCATTCGAACTGTATTGAGCATTTCTTTGTCTAAATCTTGGCCTATTCATCAACTGGATGTCAAGAATGCTTTCTTACATGGCCATCTCAATAAAACAATATATATGCATCAACCTATGGGATTCAAAGATCATACTCATCCATATTATGTCTATTTGCTAAAGAAATCTCTTTACGGCCTTAAGCAAGCACCCCGTGCTTGGTACCAGCGGTTTATAGATTATGTTGCCACTATTGGTTTTTATCACAGCAAATGTGATCATTCTCTCTTCATTTATCATCATGGCAAAGACATTGCGTATATTCTACTCTATGTTGATGACATTATACTTCATCGCCTCTTGAGATGCTCTTGAAAGTCTATTATGTCTCTCCTTGCCTCACGAGTTCTTTGTGAAAGACTTAGGTTCTTTGAGCTATTTTTTGGGAATTGCAGTCACTCGTCATGCAGATTGCCTTTTCCTTTCTCAAAGAAAGTATGCAGAGGATATTATTGCTCGAGCTGGTATGTCTTCATGCAAGCCATGTCCCACACCAGTTGACACTAAGCAAAAGTTAGGGGCAATTGCGGGTCCTTCCTACGAGGATCCCTCTCATTATCGGAGTTTAGCTGGTGCACTTCAATATCTCACATTCACCAGACCTGACATTTCCTACGCCATGCAACAAGTTTGCCTTCATATGCATGACCCGAAGGAGGATCACATGAATGCTCTTAAGCGCATTGTACGCTACATACAAGGTAGCCTCGACTTTGGCTTTAATCTCTATAAATCTCCTGTCAACACACTTGTCTCATACACAGATGCAGATTGGGGTGGATGCCCAGACACAAGACGTTCCACCTCCGGCTACTGTATTTTTATCGGCGACAACCTAATTTCCTGGTCCTCTAAGAGACAACCCACTTTGTCTCGCTCTAGTGCTGAAGCGGAATACAGGGGAGTTGCTAATGTTGTCTCCGAGTCTTGTTGGATCCGAAATCTTTTATTGGAACTTCATTGTCCGATCAATAAGGCCACATTGGTCTATTATGATAATGTTAGTGCGATATATCTCTCAGGTAATCCTGTTCAACATCAGCGAACTAAACATATTAAAATGGACATTCACTTTGTTCGTGAGAAAGTTTCTCGTAGAGAAGTTCGTGTCCTCCATGTTCCGTCCCGTTATCAGATTGCCGACATCTTCACCAAAGGACTTTCGCGTGTACTTTTTGATGATTTTTGAGACAGTCTAAGCGTCCGACAACCTCCCGCTTCGACTGCGGGGGTGTATTAGATTATGTGAAGTAATCTTTGTATATATATTATTTTTAGTGTGTAGATCATACTCATGTATATCTTCCTGTATTGTAGCCTAGGATATTGCCTAGAATATTATCTAGAATATTCTAGAATATTGCATATATATTGTATATATCTTTGACCAATGCTAATGAGAAAGACACGGATGACATTCTCACAGACAACAAATAATTCTGGGTGAAGTCGCTTAAGTTCCGAAGCTTGTAGCCAAATTGAATCAGACGGAGGGCGATTTTGCCATTGCACTGGAAAATTGTAATATCCTCTGCGTCGAGTAGTAACAAACTGGTGATCAAGTATAGAAGCAATTTCATCTCTTGGGGCAGTATTTTTAGGGACACGAATAATTGCATCTTGTTGAGCAGGTAAATCCGTGGGCATTGGCACTTGTTCCTCCGAACCATGCAACTGAGTGAGATCTTCAATGTTTAAAACAGGGTTGATTCCGTAGTCATCAGGTAATGCAATGACATAGGCATTAGGACCCAATCGCTTAACCACCTTAAAAGGTCCTGCACGCCGAGCATGTAGTTTGATGAAACTCCCAAGAAGAAAACGTTATGCCTTAGGCGGATAAGAACCATGTCGCCAACATCAAAGTGTCTGTCCTTCCGCCTAGTATTTTCAGCAGTTGTATATGCTTCTGTGTTGAGGAACAGACGCCGCTTGACTTCTTCATGGATGTTCTTCATGTAGTTAGAAAAATCTAATGCAGCTTCGCTTGGTCTGGAAGGCAATGTCAGAGAATGGAGGTCCAACAAAGTGTGGGGGCGAAAACTATAGACCACTTCAAATGGTGTGCAACCAGTAGAACGATTAACAGAGTTATTGAAAGCAAACTCTACCTGTGGCAGTACGAAGTCCCAACTTTTAGTATGGTCTGCTACTAAACAACTCAATAAGTTTCCCAAGCTCCAGTTGGTCACTTCGGTTTGGCCATCGGTTTGAGGATGAAACGCACTGGAAAACTGTAGTTATAAGACCCCAACTTTTTATCAATAAAAATTTAATTTTCTTCTAAATTGTAAAGTGATAATTTAATAAATGTTATAGTTATGGATGATATGTGCAAATTTTACAAAGTAAACAGTTGTCAGAGAATATTCGTATAACGACGCAATTATTGTTGGACCCCATAACAGAATAACTGTCGGATATAGAAAGCGACGTAAATAACCTTTTTATAAAAATAACGGCAAGACTTATCGTTAAACTGTTGAAATACCCGGTGATAAAAGTACAGTAATACGCGTTGTTCCACAGTGGTACGTGGTATTGCACAGTAGCACACGGTATTGCACAATATCTCTGATTATTGATTCTTACGTAAGAAGTCAATTAGTATTTCATTCAATAATTGCTACAGTAGAAATAACATAGTATCTCATATTATTGATTCAATAATTGTTATAGTAATATCTGCATAATATTTTATATTATTAATTATCACGACATAGTAACTCATATTATTGATTAGCATTATCGATAATGTCTAGAAAGTTCTGTTGAGGAAAATGGTTAGGTTATTTAATTGCGTGCCAGAAAGAAAAAATCCTTATTGGAAAGCCCCCTCTTTCCTGTGAACGATCTAGTTGTCAATATTGTGAATCTATAATATTAATAGTGAATAATTATTTAAAGATTAAAAATGTGTTGATTGAAGATAAGTGATTTGTGATAGATATTTATTTAATTTTTGATATAAATAGAGGGGTTTGTCATGAGGCGTTTGTTGTAAGCTTGACTTATTATTCCATGGGGGAACATGCTAAATTATTCAAATCATCGGCAGAAAATTATTTCAATTTTTTTTTATTATAATAGTGATAAAACAAATTTTTTTATATAAAATGTAAAACTTTTTATAATATATATAAATTTATTTATTTTATTAGAATATAATTAGAATATATTATATTATATATAGAGTTATCTATTTCATTAGATTAATTTAGATGAATAGTGATCAATAGTAAAATTAAACGAAATTTTAGAAAATTCACTATTTAGTCTGTGATTATTTTTAAATAATGTCCTGCCATTCTCCTTTAAATAGGTTACTTATTTAAGAAATGAAAATCATACTAGAATCAGAGAATTATTCTTCTATAATATTGTGTATTTCTTTTGAGTATAAAGATACTTTGAGTGTAGCTAATAGTGCAAGAGTTCTTCAAGATACTCTCCGTTATACCAGTAAAATTTAGTCTCTTACTAAGGTAAATGATGTTATTTTCTTCATACTCATAAGGGTTGTCATTCTATTCCTTATTAATTTGTGGGAATAACCTGTCTACGCGGATTACGACATATCTGGTGAATAACCCTTCGTATTCATTCTTTATTAAGTTGTAAATATGATCTGTCTACGCGGATTACTGCATGACGGGTGAAAATCTATTTGCAGTTTCATATATCCTTTCATACTCGTATGAGATATCATTTCTTTTGTACTCGTCAATGGATATTGTTTTCTTTCATATTTCTCCATTGATGATACAAAATTATTGTTTGTTTCCATAACCTTATTAGTAAATGGTGAAAATCCCTGAAATTAGTAGAATATCTTTAATAGTTTGTGCTTTATCTAATATCATTTCACTGGAATATTGGTCTGAACTTTCTTATTAAATTTTAATCTGTTCATCCAGGTTACTATTCATGTTAGGTTACTATTCATGCCAGGGTACTATTCACGACGTAATTTAGTTTCTTTTCTTTGTCCAAATTACATTTGAAATTTGAATCTTAAATATCATTCTTGAATTTAACTCCACAATTGGTGATCATGTTGACAATTTGGACATTTTTGAACTCTAGATAAATAAAATTATAAATCTCTAATATTTATCATTGATCTCACTTGATTCATTCTTTATATTATTGTCATCATCCTCATGCTTATATTGTGGTGAAAGTTATCTTTGGCCCGTAGTGCAAAGATGGACTATTGATTGGTATGATTATTATCACGAATTGTGTATATAGTCATGACCTTTAATATTACAAATAAAGGTTTGTGGTAAAAGTCCTCTTTGGCCCGTAGTGTATAGATGGACAGGTGTTTGGCATATCATGACCACTGGTGATACAAACAAAATATATTTGGTCCGTAGTGCAAAGATAAATTGTTAATTTGAAATAATTATTGATTGGTGTTACAGGGATAAAATATTGATGATGAAATTTTAAATCATAGAAGATAGTAGACATCATGCTCTACTTGACCCTTCTAATAGATTGCTTTTTTCGCTGCAGTTGTTGATCTAAAACTTATTGTCTACTATATTTTATCTGATTTATTATTGTTACAGGCTAAAGATAATTTATTCTCTATTATCTTAGTCATAATATTCTTTGCTAGGCTATTTGAGCTCACCCTTTTCCTTTTTGTTCCATTGTTCTTCTCAGGAAATAAAATTATAGCTGGGACTAGTCGGGGAGTGAAGTAATGGTCCGAGATAGTTACTACAGAAGTCTTCACTATGTTGTGAAATAGTGTGATAATAACTGTAATGAGGACTTAGTTTGAGTTTGGATATTGTCGTATTATGTGAGACCCCAAATTTTATGAATAAAGATTTAAATTTCTCGGAATATTTTTTTGAATATTATGGAGTGAACTTGATATAATGTTATAGTTGTGGGTAATATTTATAAATTTTGCAAAGTACGCAAGTTGTTATATAATATTCGATTGGTCGGGGAATATTCGTTTTAACAGGGAATATTCGTACGATGACACAATCATTGATGAACCCCATAATGGAATTATTGTCGAATTGAGAAAACGACAAAAATATTTTATGAAAATAACGGCGGAAGTTTACCGTTAACTGTTGAAACACCCGGTGTTAAAAGTACAGGAATACGCGTGGTTGCATAGTAGCACACGATATTGATTAATGATGCTTATGTGAAAAGTCACTCAGTTTTGTTCAATTATTGCTTCAGTAATTGTTGCATAGTATCTCACGTTATTTGATTCAATTATTGTTGATATTTTATATATTATTAAATCAATAATTGAGATAACAAAGTTATTAATATTATTATTTTCAATATTAATGATGTCTAGAAGTTCTGCCAAGGAGAGGTTTGGTCACCTAATTGCGGGTCAATAGGGAGAAATCCTTATTGAAAAGCCCCCTCTTTCCTGGGAACGACCTGGTCGACTAATATTGTGAATTATAATAAAGGTGATAAGTTTTGTTTTATTATTATTATAAATGTAATAAAAGCAGAAAACTTTTTATATAAAACAGAAAACTTTTATAAAGTTTTGTTTTATTTGATTATAAATAGAATATATTATATTTTATTATATATAAGTACTGCGTAGTGTTTGCATAGTAAATTTTTTATATATAAAAGCAGAATACTTTTATAAAGTTATTTGTTTTATTATACCATAAATAGAATATATAATATTTTATTATGCATAGTATTTGTATAGTAAAATCTTTTTATATAAGCAGAATACTTTTATAAAGTTATTTTTTTTTTATTAGACTATAAATAGAATATATAATATTTTATTATGCAAAGTGTTTGCATAAGTGCACGATATAGTGTTTGCGATAGTAAAATCATTTTATATAAATCGAGAATACTTTTATAAAGTTATTCGTTTTATTAGATTATAAATAGAATATATTATATTTTATTTAAAAGATTTTGTTTTATTAGAATATTTTATTAATCTTGCATAGTAAATCAATATGGACCAAATCAGTTTAAAAGTAAATTAATCGGACCGTTCATGAATTAGTTCTTATTAGGTCCATTCTCCTATAAATAGAAGCTCATTCCTTCATTATTTCTTACGAATTCACTAAAACTCTAGAGAGAAACTATAGAGAAAGAAGAAAAGTATTCTCGCTACTTCACTACTCCTATATCCGGTTTCTTCTAAGGTAAGGGATATTATTTGTTGTACTCGTGAAGGGTATTATTTCTTTCGTATTCATGAAGAGAACTTACGTTATTCCATTATTTATTATTCATTGGAATAACTTTGTATATCACAAGTACCGCATAAATGGTGAAATTCTTACATTATTCCATTCCTTATTATTACATTGGATTAACTTCAGTATATCACAATACACGCATACATGGTGAAATTCTTTCATTATTCCATTTTTATTATTACATTGGAATATCACCGTGCGTGCGTATTACGCATGACACAGTTCCATTATTTATTATTCTTTTGGAATAACCTCGTCTACGCGGTTTATCGCATGCCCGTGTGAAGTCTTTTTGTTATTCCATTCTCTATTATTCTCGTTAGAATATCCACAATACATTCATTTACGCATGACTGATTCCATTATTTATTATTACGTTAGAATATCCACGTCTCGCAAGGCGCGTACGATGACTGTGTGTGACGGCCCCCAAAATAGGCATACATCACCTATTAAAGTCGCCAAATACATGGTGCAGAATACAAATACACTCTTTAATATACAACAAGAGAGCTGTGAGTTTTAATACAAATATTATCTCCTAAACAATATCCACTCTCAGAATAAGTCCTCATTACATTTATTGTCACACTATTTAATAGAATAGTGAGGACTACTAATACTATTATCTGGACCATCACTCCGCTCCCAGGCTTCGTCCCAAATGGCCTACGTTTTCATTTCAAGAGAAATGGTGAAAAAAGGGTGAGCTCAACTAGCCCGAAGAAGAAATATTATGACTAAGGTAATGCAGAATAAATATCATTAGTCTCCAACAATGTTAAACCGATAAAATACAATAGACATCAAGTTTAAACTGCAGTGGAACAAGCAATCCATTAAAAGAGTCAAGTAGAGAATAAAATCTACTATCTTTTATGATTTAAAAGGTTTTTCATCACTTTTATCATTTGAGACTCGACAATAAATAATTCACATCATTGAATCACCCTGCACTACTACTGATGATATTCTTTAGTATCACGACCATAAATTATCCATGCACTACGGGCTAAGGACATTCGTGTATTCATCAATGGTCACGATCATGCCATAAAATAATTCATCTTTGCACCCTTGGCCGAAGAGAATCCATAGCTGATAAGTGATATTTTTATTCTCTTATTGTATATTAATCCATGCGAATTGTTCCCACCTCAAGTACATTTCATTGTGTTTTAGTTGCATTTCACGTTATTTTACATTGCATTTACTTAAAACTCCTTTTGGTGAATAAGTGCAGGAATCGGCTTCATTTTGGTGGAATTCGAGGTATCGGTTAGCGGATGCGTGAAGGCTAGTCGCAAGGCGAGGATGTGCATGGCATGGGGGTACAATGAGGCATGGAAATCAAGCAAGCAAGAGGTTAAGGCAAGAGTAAGCAAGTAGCAGCAGTAGCAAGCAAAAAATCAGACTCAGAGGCTGCTGAACACAAAGCCATGTACATGCGGCGAGAACAACGAAGAACTCACTTCGCCATGAAAGTGAGGGCTTTCATGGGAACCTTCACGCAAGTCAGCCGCCCATGAGGCAATGGCATACCATGAGATACTTTCGTACATACCATGAGGCATGATCGCGCGACCGCACAATAGGACGTCTGGTTTGGCTTGACTTACTATAAGTCTGCTACGCATGAGAGAGAGACAGAGACGCAAGGCGGCCAAGGTGATGATCTTGATGTTGTAATTTGTTTTATTTTTAATTCTCAATTAAATGATGTGTAATTTGGTTTTAAACGATTCTGACTGGTGTCAGAGGTAGACTTGACTATTATTGACGTATTTTTATAGTAGCAATTAGGGTTTACACCTTGGGAGAAATTCCAACGGAGAACAAAGCCACAACGTCTAATTCTCTTCTTCTTCTTGGAGTTCTTCACCATTGTGGATTTTGATTATTGTTTAATGGAATTCATTGGGGATTTAATAGTTAATTATTGATTACGATTCAGCGATTGGGTTTGATTGTTCTTTCTCTCTTACTCTTATTCGTTTGTTTGTTGATCATGTTTAGCCTTGATCCCATAATGGCTTTTAGTTCAGTCATGAACTAAACTCCATTATTGGATTCTAACGGATTTTAATATGTAGTTTGGTTGTACATCTAAATGTTTGATTTGTTTTGCATATCATATGGGTTATCTATCATGGTTGTTTTACATGTGAGAATGACTGATAATAATTCGTTTTAGTATTTGTATGGGATTGAAAATGAACATATAAATATGGATTGTAATCATAATAACATGCGAATATGGGGCTAGAGTAAGTCTTGCATATTTTGTGAATCAGATAGGAATATACTGTTTCACCGTATGAGCTAGAATAAGGGTTGTGCTTAAAATCAATAGGATTGCAATTGCGCATAGGAATATGGAAATTGTGATGGTATTGTTGATTACATAGAGTCTAACATCTGTAGATGATATGTGAGTTGGTTATAGTGCATTGGAAAATGGTTATAACTCGCTTCGTGCTCTTGGCTATTATCCTGTGATATGTGAACACTTCTTGCATGACATATGGCGATTAAATGAAATATTGAATGAAGTTAGGATCCCATTGTTTCCACATTACATTTAGTCCATTTATATTCTTATCTTTAGTTGGTAATCATAGTTAGTTCAAATCAACAATTAAGTCCATAGTCTTAGCATATAAATATAGTGAGTTAATTAATGCATGATAGTCTAAGGTTAACAACTTTATCTGTGGGATCGATACTTTACTTACTCTGTATTACTTGTTGACCCGTGTATACTTGCATGAGTTAGAACTCTTTTATAAGAACTATAAAAGAGGCAACAAGTTTTTGGCGCCGTTGCCAGGGAAAGGTGTTAATTTAGATAATTATCATTAGTCTAAAGCTGTATTGTATGACTTAGACAATTCCAATCTTTTCTCATTTCTATTTTTGTTTTGTTTTTGGTTACAGGTACTTGTAGAATTTTATGCACACGCGAGCGCACGCTAATATTAATGAAAAGGGTTGGAAAGCGAGTGCGCGGAGAAATCTGTAAGAGCAGTTAGAAAGCACTACAGTTAATATGGCGGAAGAACAAAGGATTGAGAAAAGAGAAGAGAATCGGGCTCTAAGGGAATATTCCATGCCGAACATAAATGAATTATAGTCTAGTATAGTCAAGCCAGCAATAGCAGCAAACACCTTCAAAATAAAAACGGACACTATTCAGATGGTGCAGAACTCAGTACAGTTTGGGGGTGCTGCTACGGATGATCCGAACGAGCACCTATTAAGTTTCATCAAAATTTGCGACACATTCAGATATAATGGTGTGACGGAGGATGCCATCAGACTACGGTTATTCCCATTTTCATTGAGGGATAAAGCAAGAAGTTGGCTACATTCTTTGTCGGCTGGATCGATCACTACATGGGAGGACTTAGCACATAAATTCTTAGCCAAGTTCTTCCCAATGGCTAAGACTGCAAAGATGAGGATAGCCATATCTCAGTTTGAGCAACAACAGGGCGAAACCCTATATGAAGCATGGGAAAGGTATAAAGAGATGCTTAGGAAGTGTCCACATCATGGTTTGCCAGACTGGATGGTAATTAATTCATTTTACAATGGCTTGGGATGGCAGTCCAGACCGATTGTAGATGCAGCCGCTAGGAGGGGCATTATGGGCAAAAAGCTATGATGAGGCCTATACGCTTATTGAGACTATGGCCGCGAATGATTATCAGAATCCTACAACTCGGATGTCTCAACCTAAAGTTGCAGGTGTGTTGGAGGTTGATGCGATTACACAGCTGTCGGCACAAATGGCAGCCATGGCTAAGAAAATAGATACTTTGGCAGAAAGCAAAGTGAAGATGGTTGCTTTTGTTTGTGAGATTTGTGCGGGGTCACACTCTACGGACCAATGTGCTATCAACTTAGAATCAGTTCATCATGTAAGCAACTACAGAAAGGACCAAGGCCAATTTCAGAACACTTACCATCCCAACAACCGCAATCTTTCGAATTTCAGTTGGTCTAACAATCAAGGACAACAACAAAATCAGTTCCAGCCGAATCAACAGTTTCAACAACAATCAGCACAACCACAGTTTACACCGAAACCATCATTTCCACTGGGATTTCCTCAACAACAACAACACCACACTCCAGCTGCATCACATCCTGAGAAGAAATCAGAAGTGGAGGAGATGATGTTGAAATACATGGCAAACACCGAGGTCATGATTAAAAACCAAGCAGTGGCTATTAAGAATTTAGAGACGCAAATGGGGTAAATGGAAAACATGCTTACTAATAGGCCCTAAGGTGCTTTGCCAAGTAACACAGAGGAATATCCTAGAAGAGACGGGAAAGAGCAGTGTCAAGCAATAACATTGCGATCTGGGAAAGATTTGACAGTGCCTGCAAGTCGCGCTCCCGCGCATGATAACACTAAGGAGGCCGCGCGAGGAAGAGCAGGAGACTGACGAGGAGAAAAATCTGGAAAATTCTGAGGTTCAGCAGGAAGAAAAGAATAAAGCAGGTTCAGAAGAGAAGGTCAAGAGTCCATTACAACCACTGCACCCTCAAGTACCATATCCACAGAGGTTAGCTAAGCAGAAATATGATAAACAATTCAGCAAGTTTTTAGAGGTCTTCAAAAAGCTGCAAATCAATATACCTTTTGCCGAAGCATTGGAACAAATGCCAAGCTACACAAAGTTCATGAAAGGTATCTTGTCAAGGAAGAGGAGATTAGAGGAGTTTGAAACGGTATCCTTGATAGAGGAATGCAGTGCAGTGCTCCAACGCAAGTTACCTCCAAAGTTGAAAGATCCGGGTAGCTTCAGAATTTCGTGCACCATTGGAAAGATGGAGTTTAACAAGTGTTTATGTGATTTGGGAGCAAGTATAAATTTGATGCCATTGTCAGTATTCAACCAGTTGGGATTACCAGCTCCAAGATCGACGAACATATCATTACAGTTAGCTGACCGGTCCGTCACATATCCGCGGGGAATTATTGAAAATGTATTGGTTAAAGTGGATAAGTTCATCTTTTCGGCTGATTTCATCATTCTAGATTTCGAAGAGGACAAGAATATACCGATCATACTAGGAAGACCATTCTTGGCCACGGGCAGAGCTTTGATAGATGTACAAAAAGGGGAACTCACGATGCGCGTTCAGGATCAAGAGGTCATTTTTAATGCCTTCAAGGCCATGAAATTCCCAACGGATGAGGAGGATTGTTTCTTCGTTGATTGGGTGAATCAGATTCTAGATGATGACATAAAGAGTCTAGCAGACTATGAACCTTTGAGGAATATCACTGATGAGAACTCAGATACAGAGGATGAAGAATTTTACGAATTTGTTCAATATCTGGATACCAACCCCCAATTCAGGAGATTTAGACCCCCTGCAGAGCCATTGACAATAGCTGGAGATACCACAATAAAGCTAAAACCATCTCTTGAGACACCTCCAGAATTGGAGTTAAAGCCACTTCCGAAACATCTCAGGTATGCGTTTTTAAGTTCAGATTCCAAATTACCTGTGATTATTGCTTTGGCACTAACATCTTGTCAGGAAGAAAAACTGCTCCGAGTGCTTAGAGAGTTCAAATCAGCTATTGGATGGATCATAGCAGATATCAAAGGAATCAACCCTTTATATTGCATGCACAAGATCCTAATGGAAGATGTTAGTAAAGCAATGAAATCGAACAAAGGAGGTTTAATCAATAATGAAGGAAGTGGTCAAGAAAGAGGTACTAAAATGGCTAGATGCGGGAATAATCTATCAATCTCGAACCGGTAGTATGGGTAAGCCCGATCAAGGTGTGTGTTTCGAAGAAGGTGGCATAGCCAGTTGTGACTAACGAGAATAATGAGCTAATCCCAACACGAGCGATAGAAGGGTGGAGAGTTTGCATGGATTACCGCAAGCTCAACAAGGCTACACTGGAAAGACCATTTTCCGCTCCCATTTATCGATCGGATGTTGGATGGATGACTAGGAGGCATGAGTACTATTGCTATACGGATGGTTATTAGAGTTACAATCAAGTTATGATAGCTCGGAAGATCGGAAAAGACTACTTTCACATGTCCATATGGCACTTTTGCTTTCGGAAGAATGTCTTTTGGGTTGTGTAATGCTCCAAACCACGTTTGAGGAGATGTATGATGGCTATATTCTCAGACATGGTGGAACAGAATGTTGAGGTATTTATGGATGACTTCTCAGTCTTCGGGGATTCATTTGACTTATACCTTGAGAATCTAGTTATGGTGTTGAAGAGATGTGTTGAAACAAATTTAGTGCTAAACTGGGAAAAATGCCACTTCATGGTACAAGAAGGAATCATTTTGGGACACAAAGTTTCAAATACGGGACTTGAGGTGGATAGAGCAAAACTGGAGACTATTGAGCACCTGCCACCACCCACATCGGTAAAAGGAGTTCACAGATTTTTACGGGACATGCGGGGTTCTACCGCGGAGTTCATTAAGGATTTCTCCAAAATCACTAAACCATTATGCAAATTTATTAGAGAAAGATCTGAAATTAGTTTGATGACACTGCGTGTCGACGCATTGAAACATGAAGAAAATTGATTTCAAAGACTAGTAATTATTGCACCCGATTGGACTTTATCGTTTGAATTGATGTGTGACGCCAGTGATTACGCCGTAGGGGCTGTGTTGGGACAGCGGAAAGAAAAGATATTTTATGTGATTTATTATGCCAGCAAGACCCTAACGGATGCGCAATTGAACTATACCACCACAGAGAAAGAGTTATTGGCAGTGGTATACGCTTTTGATAAATTTCGAGCATATCTGATTGGAACAAAAGTGATAGTGTATACGGATCACGCAGCGATTCGACATTTAATGGCCAAGAAGGACGCTAAACCGCGGATGATTAGATGGATCTTATTACTGCAGGAATTTGACTTGGAAATCAAGGACAGAAAGGGAACTGAAAACCAAGTGGCGGACCACTTATCTAGACTCGAGAATCCGGAAAGAGAAGTACAAGATAACATTATGATCAATGAATCCTTTCCAGATGAGCAGTTTTTTGTGGTGAAAGGGGAAGTTCCATGGTTTGCAGACTTCACAAATTATCTAGTAAGTAAGACGGTACCTTCTGACTTGGTGGGATATCAGAAGAAGAAATTTCTGCATGACGTCAAATGGTATATATGGGATGAGCCTTACTTGTTTAAACAGTGTTCGGATCAAGTGATAAGAAGGTGTATTCCGTATAGCGAGACCAAGGGAATTCTGCAAAAGTGTCACTCCTCGGTGTATGGAGGTCACTATGGTGGGGAAGGGACAGCAGCGAGAGTCCTACAAGCAGGGTTTTACTGGCCAACTATCTTCAAAGACGCTTACAATTTCGTCCAGCGATGCGACAGATGTTAACGAGTGGGTAATATCTCTAAAAGAAACGAGATGCCATTGAATACCATCCTAGAAGTAGAAATTTTCAATGTATGGGGCATTGATTTCATGGGACCTTTCATTTCTTCCTGCGGCAATCTCTATATCTTGCTCGCAGTGGATTACGTTTCAAAATGGGTGGAGGTTGCAGCTTTACCGACCAACGATGCTAAGGTAGTCCTCAAGTTTCTACACAAAAGCATTTTTACGAGGTTTGGAATTCCAAGGCCTATCATTAGTGAATGGCGCGGTCATACGCAATGAGCAATTCACCACTTTGCTAGCTAAGTCTGGGGTGAATCATCGCATCGCCACAGCTTATCACCCACAAACAAATGGCCAAGCCGAAGTATCAAACCGAGAAGTTAAAAGAATCCTGGAAAAAGTGGTGAATCCAACACGGAAGGACTGGTCGTTAAAGTTAGATGATGCTGTGTGGGCCTATCGCACCGCATACAAAACCCTGTTGGGGATGTCACCATTTCAAATTGTGTATGGCAAAGCCTGTCACCTCCTTATGGAGCTAGATCATAAGGCTTATTGGGCAATGCGGAAGCTCAACCTTGATTTAACATCTGCAGGGGAGAAAAGGCTACTTCAGCTCAATGAGCTAGATGAGTTTAGATTACAGGCATATGAGAATGCGAAGTTATACAAGGAAAAAGTGAAGAGGTGGCATGACCGTAGGATAATGGACAGAGCTTTCGAACCGGGACAAAGGGTGTTGCTCTATAATTCCAGACTTAAACTCTTCCCTGGAAAACTGAAATCGCGTTGGTCGGGTCCATTCACAGTGAAAACTGTCTTTCCGCATGGTGTAATTGAAATATATAATCAATTCCCAGACAAGCCCTTCAAGGTAAACGGACAGCGGTTGAAGCATTACTTTGGTGACGAAGTGGAAAGACACAACGTCACCATGATTCTCTCGTCGACATGAGCATCAGAGATAGTCAAGCTAATTGACTATAACTTAGCGCTAGATGGGAGGCAACCCATCAATTTCATCTTTAAAATCTTTTCAATTCTTTAGTTAAATAGTAGTTAGACTCATTCTGTTTTTGCTTAATACCTAATTTGTGTTGCACTCATCTTGTTGTAGGTGCTTTGGGTTACACTCATCACAACCTCTACTTAGAAGTTCGTAATCTGCTCGGGGAATGAATGCTGCGGCAAGCATGTCCCCAACAGTATTATCTCGCCTACCGTGAAGCAGAAAGTTTTAACATCCTCGCGCGCCCGTGCGAGACAAACTATACAGTGCCGTGCGGCCGCGCGCGACGTCCAGTAGAGAGATTATTTTTATTTTAAAAATCTGATCCTTGGTCTACTTGGGTTTTTACGTGGGTTATTATGAGCATCTCTCTATTCTCCCATAATAAAAAGCCTCTTCACTACCAATACATGCGTATATCACAACCATCCTCATTGGAGTCAATCTAGGGTTTATTTTACTGGATTGGGTGCAAGCAAGTTTGGGGGTATAATTAGTTGTTGCTAAACCCTCGCAATCTCTACATAGCAGTTGATCATGGGTCCAAAAAGAAGACGTGCAATCTCCATCTCTTCAACCTCTGAGTCCTCATCCAGTGATCACGATGACGATGTCACAGAACGAAGAAACTTCTTAAGCCGGGAAGCTCATCACACCTATTATCATCTTCTGAGTAAATCGTTTATGAAGGAACGAGGCTTCACCAAGAAAGATGGACAACTATGGAATATGTTCCGAGAGAGAAACTAGGTTAGCCTGGCCGCAACACCTATGCCTATCCCAATGGAAGTTGTTTGAGAGTTCTACGCAAACGCAAAGGAGATGGATCAACAAGGAATAACGTTCGTTCGGCATGTGCAAGTGGATTTTCGCCCCTCAGCTATCAGAGCAGTGTATAGAATAATTGATGCACCACCAACTGGGTCGGAAAATTAGGTCACGGGTGACCATTTAACGACAGACTTGGATGTATTGATTTCAGAATTGTGCATCCCGGGCACTAAGTGGACCTGCAAGGTCGGAACATCCGAGCCTTTATCGTTTCCAGCTTCCACATTGAATCGCTACGCCCAAGCATGACATCTATTTATCTGCGCCAAACTAATTCTGTCCACTCACAAGCATGTCATCACGAAGGAGCAAGCCATCATTTTATGGGGTATTATCGAAGGGAAGTACATAGACGTCGGCCACATCATTCATCAAAACATGCGGCCGACATTGGTGGGGAAACATGATCGGGAGCATTAGCATGCAAAGACAACATTACTTTGTATCGCAAAGAGGAGTCCCATGGGTGACGGGGACCTGCAGGTTTAGAGTCGACATTACGTTGGCCACAATCGCTAAGCTCCAGGATTGGACGGGTGGTGAGCCACACCCGCACGGACATGGATTCATTCTCCGACTCACCTCACTAGAGCCAACCAAACAGTCCCCGCAGACCGATAAAACAGGCCCATCCACCCGAACGCATCCTGTATATAGCGATCGACACCTCCGACGGTTGGAGCGCAAAGTCGACACCTTGTCTGACAATCTTGGGAGCCTCACCAGGGCCTTGGCCAAAGCATTCGCGCAGCAAGGAACCATTCTTGAATGGCCCCAGTTCGGGATCGCCGTGCCATATCCACCACCAGATTCACCACCCGAGGAGGGTGGTCATACCGATCAATAGGGGAGTTTTCTAGTACCCTTTACCTCCAGTCAATGCGAACATTGAACATTTTAAGTTTGGGGGTATTGGAGTACTTGCATAGTAGTCTAGATTGTATTCTGTTTTAGCATGTTTAGTTTAATTTTGCATGAGTATGTGTTAGTTAAATTTTTAGTATAAAATTTTTAATTTTTATTCATTGTTAATTGTGTTAGTATGTTTTAGTTTAATGTCTCACATAAATTCTTGCTTATAAATAGAAATTTTTGCATAAGCCAATGATAATAGTGAATTGTGAAAGATTTCAGAATATGTTGTATAACACAGCTTGGATATAATGTTTTACACAATGAGATTCATGTTGCTGTTTAAATGCTTTCGGTTTGCACAAATGTATTCACAATCACTTGTAGGTTTGAGATGTGTGTCTTGCATTGCTCAACAGAACATGTAGTTTTAAAACGAGAAACATGAGGAAAGTTCTGTAGATTGTAAAGTCATTGAAGTGAAAATTTTTGGAAAAACATGGGTATGCTGTGTATAAAAAAAATAGCAATAACGTGACTAGTCTTAATTCGGGGCCTTGGCTACTTGAGTAAGTACGCCTGAGGGGATTGTCTCTACACCTAGCGTCCTAAGGTCTTTCATGGTCTGGGAGTCGTTGGTTGAAAGCTCGCTAAGGGGTAGCAGTGTGCCTAATGGATTGAGACATTGCACAGTCATGTGAAAAAAAAAGAGAAAAAGAAAAGAAAAAAATAGCAATAAACACCACGGAAAAGTGCGAAATCGCCCTCATGAGTAGTAATAAAGCAATAAACCCATTGTTGAATCTTAGTTTGCGGTGATATGTCTAAATAGTCTATGTTGCATGAGTATACATGAGTCTTGATTTAGACTATAATTTTCTGTGTGGAGCAGTGTAGGGTATATAATCTTTGCTTGGATCAAGTTTTTGTGAACATCACACACACACACAACATCTTTATAGCATTCATGAATTATCTGAGTGTATGATGTTATGTCTATGGTTTGGTTGGAAATTATGTTCTGGGATCTGGATAGTTCACTGAGGTAATTTGGGCTGAAATTCTGTTATGGCTAAGATTATCTGAGACTAGTTTGCATCATAAAGTAGTTGCATAGTTTAGTAGATACATTTTCAGTGTTCATTCATATGCATTGCTTGAGGGCAAGCAACAGTTCAAGTTTGGGGGTATTTGATAAGTGATATTTTTACTCACTTATTGTATATTAATCCATGCGAATTGTGCCCACCTCAAGTACATTTCATTGTGTTTTAGTTGCATTTCACGTTATTTTGCATTGCATTTACTTAAAACTCCTTTTGGTGAATAAGTGCAGGAATCGGCTTCATTTTGGTGGAATTTGAGGTATCGGTGGCGGATCGTGAAGGCTAATCATAGAAGCGCGAGGATGTGCATGGCATGGGGGTACAATGAGGCACGGAAATCAAGCAAGCAAGAGGTTAAGGCAAGAGTAAGTAAAAGTAGCAATGAGCAGCAAGCAAAAACCGGACTCAGAGGCTGCGAGAACACGGTAGGCAGCGATCGCGATGATGTAACACGTGAAGACTAGCGCCTGTACGAAAGTGAGAGGCTTTTCATGGGAACCTACGCAAATCAAGCGCCATGAGACGAGACAATGGCCATGGCCTTGCATGAGATACTATAGCATAGCAGCATGAGGCATGATCGCGTGACCGCACAATAGGACATCTGGTTTGGCTTGACTTCTTTGTAAGTCTCATACCGCGAGACAAAGACACTAGAGATACTTGCGCTGGCGCGCTGATCTTGATCTTTGTAATTTGTTTTATTTTTAATTCTCAATTAAATGATGTGTAATTTGGTTTTAAACGATTTTGACTGGTGTCAAAGGTAGACTTGACTATTATTGACGTATTTTCATAGTAGCAATTAGGGTTTACACCTTGGGAGAGATTCCAATGGAGAACGAAGCCACAACGTCTAATTCTCTTCTTCTTCTTGGAGTTCTTCACCATTGTGGATTTTGATTATTGTTTAATGGAATTCATTGGGGATTTAATAGTTAATTATTGATTACGATTCAACGATTGGGTTTGATTGTTCTTTCTCTCTTAATCTTATTCGTTTGTTTGTTGATCATGTTTAGCCTTGATCCCATAATGGCTTTTAGTTCAGTCATGAACTAAACTCCATTATTGGATTCTAACGGATTTTAATATGTAGTTTGGTTGTACATCTAAATGTTTGATTTGTTTTGCATATCATATGGGTTATCTATCATGGTTGTTTTACATGTGAGAATGACTGATAATCATTCGTTTTAGTATTTGTATGGGATTGGAAATGAACATATAAATATGGATTGTAATCATGATAGCATGCGAATATGGGGCTAGAGTAAGTCTTGCATATTTTGTGAATCAGATAGGAATATACTGTTTCACCGTATGAGCTAGAATAAGGGTTGTGCTTAAAATCAATAGGATTGCAATTGCGCATAGGAATATGGCAATTGTGATGGTATTGGTGATTACATAGAGTCTAACATCTGTAGATGATATGTGAGTTGGTTATAGTGCATTGGAAAATGGTTATAACTTGCTTCGTGCTCTTGGTTATTATCCTGTGATATGTGAACACTTCTTACATGACATATGGCGATTAAATGAAATATTGAATGAATTTAGGATCCCATTGTTTCCACATTACATTTAGTCCATTTATATTCTTATCTTTAGTTGGTAATCATAATTAGTTCAAATCAACAATTAAGTCCATAGTCTTAGCATATAAATATAGTGAGTTAATTAATGCATGATAGTCTAAGGTTAACAACTTTCTCTGTGGGATCGATACTTTACTTACTCTGTATTACTTGTTGACCCGTGTATACTTGCATGAGTTAGAGCTCTTTTATAAGAACTATAAAAGAGGCAACAATAGCCATAATCATATCAAAAACTGTCCATCAATGCACTACGGGCCAATGAGGACTTTTTCCACATTATTTGTAACATTATGGTCATGATTATACCGAATAATCCCTGGTCATAATTATACCAAGTCCATCTATGCACTACAGGCCACAGATGACTTTCAACAAAATATTATCATAAGGATGATGACAATGATATAAGAATTCAATAAAACAAGTTCAAGAATTAATTTATTCAGGAACTAATAACGTCCAAATTGTCAACATGATACTTCTTTGTAAAGTAAAATTCAAGAATGCTCAGAAGAATATTTCCATGAAAAGATCTTTGGATGAAGCGCGAAATATCAAGGATATTCCACTAATTTCATGGAGTATAGAAGTTAAAACTTTAACCAATTTGAGTATAATAAAGAATGGAATAACAAAAGAAATCACCATGCATGCGGTACTTCGCATAGACAGGTTATTCCAACAGAATAATAAATAACGGAACCATGTCAGGCGTAATATGCACCGATAGGATATTCAAACAGAATAATAAAGAATGGAATAACAACAGAAATCACCATGCATGCGGTACTTCAGATAGACAAAAGTTATTCAGCGAGAATAATAAATAACGGAATCGGTCGGCGTAGAAACGCATGCAGAGCGAGGATATTCTAACGAGAATAATAAAAGCGGAACTAGGTGCGGCGTAAAAGCGCATGCAGACGAGGATGTTCCAGCGAGAATAATAAAGAGGCGGAACCAGGTCGGCGTAAAAGCGCCTATGAGCAGGATGTTCTAACAGAATAATAAAGACGAAACCAGGTCCGGCGTAAAATGCACAGACAAGATGTTCCAACAGAATAATAAAGAATAGAGTAAAAACAGAAATCACCAAGTATAGGGTAGACCGCGTATACAGGTTATTCCAACAGAATAATAAAGAATGGAATAACAGAAGTTCTCTTCATGAATACAAAAGAAATAATATCCCTTACGGGTACAACAAATAATATCCCTTACCGTAAAAGAAACTTGATATCAGAGTAGTGAAGTAGCAGAACACTCTACTTCTTTCTCTCTATAATTTCTCTCTCTAGATTTTCAGTGAATTCGTAAGAAATAATGAAGGAATGAGCTTCTATTTATAGAAGAATGGAATGCATAGTAACTAATTTATGAACGGTCCAGATTGATTTACTTTAATCGGACGGTCCATATTTAAAGCAAAATCTTTTAAATAAAATATAATATATTCTATTTATAATCTAATAAAACGAATAACTTTTAAAAAGATTTTACTATGCAAACACTATGCAGGCACTATGCAAATACTATGCATAATAAAATATAATATATTCTAATTATTGTCTAATAAAATAGATAACTTTATAAAAGTATTTTGTTTTATATAAAAAGATTTTACTATTAGCCTAATAAAACGAATAACTTTATAAAAGTATTCAGTTTTATATAAAAAGTTTTTCTGTTAATTACGTTAAGAATACTAATAAAACAAAACTGAGTGCCTTATCACATAAGCCTTAATAATCAATACCGTGTGCTACTATGCAACCACGCGTATTACTGTACTTTTACTACCGAGTAGTTCAACAGTATTAACGGTAAAACTTCCGTCGTTATTTTTATAAAATATTTTTGTCGTTTTCTCAATCCGACAATAATTCTTTTGTGGGGTCCACCAATGATTGTACCGTCGTACGGATATTCCATGACAAAAAGAATATTTCCCGACCAATCGAATATAATATGACAACTTGCATACTTTGCAAAATTTATAAATATTACCCACAACTATAACATTATAAAATTCATTCCATAATATTCAAAAATGATATTTATAGAAAAATCATCTTTATTCATAAAAACTGGGGTCTTACAACCTGGTTCCATTATTTATTATTCTGTTGGAATAACCTGTCTGTGCGGTCTATCACATGCATGGTGAATTCTTCTGTTATTCCATTCTTTATTATTCTGTTGGAATAACCTGTCTTTGTGGATTACCACATGCATGGTGAATGACCCTTCATATTTATTTCTTATTAAATTGTGGAAATGATCTGTCTACGTGGATTACCGCATGGAGGATGAAAATCCATTGCAGTTTTATATATTCTATGATACTCATTTGGTTAAAATTTTGGCTTCTATACTCCATGAAATTAGTGAAATATCTTTGATATTTGCGCTTCATCCAGTATCTTTTCATGGAAATATTCTTCTGAGAATTCTTGAATTTTACTCCACAAAGCAGTATCATGTTGACAATTTGGACATTATTGAGTTCAAGATAAATTAACTTATAAATCTTTAAAATTTATTCTTGAACTTGTTTTATTGAATTATTATGTCATTGTCATCATCCTCATCCAGCAGTATCATGTTGATAATTTGGACATTATTGAGTTTAGGATAAATTAACTTATAAACAAAATTTATTCTTGAGTTCAACTTGTTTTATTTAATATTATTATTTGCAATATTAACGATGTCTAGAAGTTCTGCCAAAGAGAGGTTTGGTCACCTAATTGAGCGCCAATAGGGAGAAATCCTTATTGGAAAGCCCTCTTTCACAGGAGCGACACAGTGTCGATTAATCATTGTGAATTATAATAAAGGTGATAAGTTTAGTTTTATGATTATTATAAATGTAATAAAGCAGAAAACTTTTTATATAAAATAGAAAACTTTTATAAAGTTTTGTTTTATTTGATTATAAATAGAATATATTATATTTTATTATGCATAGTGTTTGCATAGTGCATGCATAGTATTTGCATAGTAAAATCTTTTTATATAAAAGCAGAATACTTTTATAAAGTTATATGTTTTATTATACTATAAATATAATATATAATATTTTATTATGCATAGTGTTTGCATAGTGCTGCATAGTATTTGCATAGTAAAATATTTTTATATAAAATAGAATACTTTTATAAAGTTATTTATTTTATTAGACTATAAATAGAATATATAATATTTTATTATGCATAGTGTTTGCATAGTAAAATCTTTTTTTATAAAAAGCAGAATACTTTTATAAAGTTATTCGTTTTATTAGATTATAAATAGAATATATTATATTTTATTTAAAAGATTTTGTTTTATTAGAATATTTTATTAATCTTTGCATAGTAAATCAATATGGACCGTCCGTTTAAAAGTAAATTAATCTGGATAGTTCATGAATTAATTCTTATTAGGTCCATTCTCCTATAAATAGAAGCTCATTCCTTCATTATTTCTTACGAATTCACTGAAACTCTAGAGAGAGAAACTATAGAGAGAAAGAAGAAAAGTATTCTGCTACTTCACTACTCCTATATCCAGTTTCTTCTAAGGTAAGAGATATTATTTGTTGTACTCGTAAGGGGTATTATTTCTTTCATATTCATGAAGAGAACTTCTGTTATTCCATTATTTATTATTCTGTTGGAATAACCTATATTTGCGAAGTATTGCATACATGGTGAAATTCTTCTATTATTCCATTCTTTATTATTCTATTGGAATAACCTGTATATGCGAATTACCGCATACATGGTGAAATTCTTCTGTTATTCCATTCTATATTATTCTATTGGAATATCACATGCATGCAGTATTACGCATGAATTCGGGTTCCATTATTTATTATTACATTGGAATAACACATGCATGCGATCTATCGCATGCCTGGTGAAGTCTTTTGTTATTCCATTCTCTATTATTCTGTTGGAATATCCTATCTGTGCGTTTACGCATGACCTGGTTCCATTATTTATTATTCTGTTGGAATATCCTGTCTGTGCGTTTACGCATGACCTGTGTGATGCCCCCAAAATAGGTCCAATCCATCCAACCTATTCTGAGTCGCCAAATACATGGTATATAAAACAACTACAACTTTATTACAACAATTGTCGTGCAAAATACAACAACACAAATGCTGTGAGTTTGGATACAAATATATACCAACTGTGACTCATGTCTCAACCTTAGATAGCATGTCACAATGGCACCTTACATAAAGGTATAGTCAATAACTGTTTTAGAAATCAAAATATTTGGAAAGTGCTCAAGGAAACCTTCGTACATGGGAGGCCATGCGTCTAGGTTATGATAGATATCATATGTCCACAGAATTATCCTTGGTTGACCTAATAGACCCCAAAGAAAAATGAGAAGATTACTATTATGTTCTTTCCAGTGGTGAGTCTTTTCTTGACATATAATTATCTCCGTTGTCTCCAAGTGAGAATTACTTTTCAAATAAACTCCAAGATCATATGGGTAGTGCTTGTAGATATACTCAACAAGTGGATGTGCACAACCCTGTCTTATGATAACACGAGTTTGTATGTCATTAGACATCTTGTATGATAGTGGCAAAACACCCTTCCAAAGTTGGGTTCACTTCACCCTATTGTTGTTCACCAAAATCAATTATTACGTGACGTATAATATACGACACACACATCTTAGGTCCTCAATACAATTATATATTGTATGTCATGCCATTTTATAATGTGTTGAGAAACTTTGACAGTCTCGGACCACCACACTATTCCCCTGTTATCCCCGCTCGACCCAGCTACACTCTTATTACCTGAAAGGAATTGTGAAGCAAAAGGGTAAGCACAACTAGCTTAGTAAAGAATATCATGACTAAAGATAATTAAATTATCAATAGCCTTTATCAGTAATAAATCAGAGATTTAGAACATATGGTAGATGGTAAAACTTTTCAACCATAGTTGCAGCAGAACGAGCAATCCATTAAAAGAGTCAAATAGACTATAAAGTCTATTATCTTCTCCACGTTAAAAGTCCACCAACAATATTTTATCCCTGTAACATCAATCAACAGTTCCTTTCCACAATCATATGAATAACTCATAATCATAATTGTGATTCTAAATTCTCTTCTCATCCGGGCCGAAGATAATTTTCATCACTATCTTTACGAAACATCAAAGATCATGGTTATACCAAATCACAGTTCACATTCATAATCATACTAATAAATTCATCTTTGCACTACGGGTCAAAGATATTCATTATCATTTCATCTTTGCACTACAGGCCAAAGATATTCAACAACAGGTCATCTTTGCACTACGGGCCAAAGATATTCATATCTCAAGAAATACATAATCATTTCAGAATTTATATAAACCATAAGTATAATCATGTTGATCAATTCACCTTTGCACTTAAGCTAAAAATATTCAATTGTAGATTCAATGGTGATGATCATACCAGTCAACGATTCAACTTTGCACTACTGGCCAAAGAGAACTCATAGTCACAATCATACCAATAATCTACCCATCTTTACACTTAAGTCAAAGAGAAATTTCTTCACTAGGATTATAAAAATGTTATATATGATAATAAAAAAATAATATTATCAAAACATGGATTCAATCAAAGATAGTAATCATAATAGACATCTTAGATGAAAAGGAAAATTTCATTTTTCGGTGAATAATGTCGTATTTGTGAAGAGTGCCATATACGTAAATAGTAACCCCGACACAAAGAGATAAAATTTCACAATAAAATCCATATCAATATTTTTAACACCTTAATCCAAATGTTATAAATCACTTAATAATATCAAAATCTTAATATTATTAATATTACAATAATATTTAATAATTTCTTAAACTTATAAACAATTTAATCCAATTGTTTACACTTTAATAATTAATACACTTAATCATCCTAAAATATCAAACTCATAAGATTTTATCACCAATAACCAAAACCCTCATCAAAAATCTGCATATACATCATATAGGATTCTCAAGCCATAAAATCCTATTTTCTAATTTTCTTACTTCAAATAACATATTTAATTCATTTACTCATAACTAGAACATTTTCATAAAAAATACCAAATCAGTTCCAAAAATATTTCTTTTTTGGGATTTAGCAGAATATAGTCCCATATTGAACATATATTTTTCTTAAAATTTTTAAAATTCATTTACTATTTTTCACATGGCCAAAACTACTAAATATTTAGACATTTATATACTGATATTATATAGGTGTACTCCCAATAAAAATTTTATCAATTTTAGAGTTAACCACAAGGAGTTATAAGGGTTTTCTTTTAAAATAGTCTTTTCTCATAAAATCCATAACTCTTAATCTACACATCCAAAAATCGCCATTTTTGGACACAATCAACAAAACTCATCAAATTATCATTTCAAATTTTTCCAGAATTTTTGAAGGTCCGAAAAGTTACGAAACATGAAAAACATAATAACCCTTAAAATTCCTTACCTCGAAAGAGCAATACTTCTGACTGGAATATCGGATGTAAAGCCGGAGGAAACTTGCACCGAATAGCAACTCTCAAAGTATCTAAATACTCATAAAAATATGCTCGACAATATAGAGAGAAAGAAAACTTGTTTCTGATGTGATTTTCAATTCTAACATAAACACTTATTTATAGGAAAATGCTAGAACGCCAAAGGAGACTAAATTAATAAAATTATATATTTATTTATCCAACTTCTACGCATGGCAAGTTGAAAATTCCAGCCCACCATACTTGAAGCTTTAATTCAGCACATGCTTTTTCTACACCAACCAAAGTGGGTCCCACCCATAAATTTAATAAAAATCATTTTATTTTCTGAAACTTCAATAATTCATAGAAAATAGCTCGGTTATTAGAAAAATACGAATTTTATGTCCATTCAGCCTGAAATTGAATTCTCTACAACTTTGTAGCTTTGATTTTTTCCAAATTCCAAACCGAAAATATCCTAAATCAACAAACAGATGATTTTAAACACCATTTCAACACCTTTTAAAATTCATAACAAATCATGCGTTAATTTTTAACGGTTCGAAATTTGTGAACATATACTCAACTTATATATGTATAACATATCCAAAAATCACAACAATCCAACGGTCGGATTAAAATTATAACTCACGCAGTAAAGCTTTAAGAACACCGATTTGATCTATTAATACCTCAATCAGGCAAAAATCGATAAAACACTTCAATGATAATTCCTTCATTTATAACCACATAAATAAATCCATCATTTATATCCACATCAAATAAATATTTCATTATCATATAAATTAATAATTAATTATTCATAAATAATATTACAGAATCACCTGATTATAATGACGGTAGTTCCGAGAAAGAGGGGCTTCCAATAAGGATTTCTCTTCTTTGGCGCGCAATTAGATTACCAAACCTCTCCTTGACAGAACTTTCTAGACATTGTCAATAATGCTATCTAATAATATTATTCAAATAATATGAATTATTGATCTGATAATGGGAAATACTGTGCAGTGACAATTATTGAATAATAATAATATAAAATATCAATGCAGTAATTATTGAATCAATAAAATAAAATATTGAACAATAATTACTATAACAATTATTGAGTAGTGTTTTCTTACGTAAGAATCAATAATTCAAAAATCTTTATTGTAATACAGTAATGCTTCTTTGTGCAACAACGCGTATTCATCGTATTTTAACCACGTGTATTCAACGTTGTTACTTGGTAACCATTACTGTAGTTTATTTATAAAAACTCAAATTTGTCATTTTCTTCATCCGACAGTTATTCTTTTATGGGGCCCACAAATGACTGCGCCGTAGTACGAATATTCCCGACAAAAAGAATATTCCACCCATAACTTTAAACTTTTATCAATTTAACCATTTACTGAATAATAATTATAAGAAAAATTGAATAATTTTATTTCATAAAATTCGGGGTCTTACAACCTGGTTCCATTATTTATTATTCTGTTGCAATAACCTGTCTGTGCGGTCTATCGCATGCATGGTGAATTCTTCTGTTATTCCATTCTTTATTATTCTATTGAAATAACCTGTCTATGTGGATTACCACATGCATGGTGAATGACCCTTCGTATTCATTTCTTATTAAATTGTGGAAATGATCTGTCTACGTGGATTACCGCATGGAGGATAAAAATCCATTGCAGTTTCATATATTCTATGATACTCATTTGGTTAAAATTTTGGCTTCTATACTCCATGAAATTAGTGAAATATCCTTAATATTTGCGTTTCATCCAGTATCTTTTCATGAAAATATTCTTCTGAGCATTCTTGAATTTTACTCCACAAAGCAGTATCATGTTGACAATTTGGACATTATTGAGTTCAGGATAAATTAACTTATAAATCTTTAAAATTTATTCTTGAACTTGTTTTATTGAATTATTATGTCATTGTCATCATTCTCATGCTTATATTGTGATGAAAGTCATCTTTGGCTTACGTGCATAGATGGACTTGGTATGATTATGACCAGGGATTATTCGGTATAATCATGACCTATGTTATAAATGATGTGGTAAAACTCCTCAGTGGCCTGTAGTGTATTGACGGACAGTTTTTGGTATGATTATGACCAGGGATTATTCGGTATAGTCATGACCATTGATAATTTAATGAATATCCTTGGCCCGTAAAGTAGGGATGACTCGATGATATGGTTTATTTATTGTTTGAGTCTCGTGATAAAAATTGATGAAAACATTTTAAATCATAGAAGATAGTAGATATCATGCTCTACTTGACTCTTCTAATGGATTTCTTATTCACCATGATTAAACTTGATGTTTATTTTATTTTATCGGTTTAACATTGTTGAAGACTAGTGATAATTTATTACGCATTATCTTAGTCATAATATTTCTTCTTTGGGCTAGTTGAGCTCACCACTTTCTTTTCTTTGTTCTCTTGAGAAATGAGAGCGTGGCGGGACTAGTCGGGGAGCGAGTGGCGGTCCGGATGATAGTATTAGTAGTCCTCACTATTATTGCATTAAATAGTGTGACAATAAATGTATTGAGGACTCCTTTGAGTGTGGATATTGTCTAGATGACAATATTCTTATTAAAACTCTCAATTTATATTTTATCGTATTTTACACGACTGTTGTATAATTAGTTTGTATTTGTATTCAGTACCTTGTATCTGACGACCCAAGATGGGTGATATATACCTATTTTGGGGGCGTCACATATTATGTACGATGCAATATTTGTTTTCAAACTCATAGTATGCGTGGTCGTATTTTGAATGACAGTTTAATAGTTGTAATTATGGAAGTTTGTATTTGGATATTGTGGTATGTATTTGGAGACTCAAAATGGGTTGTGTGGACCTATTTTTAGGGGCGTCACAAAGTCTTCCAAAAATAACTCATGAACTTAATATCCCGGTCGGACACTATGGTGGTTGGAACACCATGCAGTCGAATCAAAAACAGTGTCGTTGTTTTGGAAGCATCATAAGTCCTATGACAAGGAATGAAATGAGCCATTTTCAAAAAGCAATCCACAACCACCATTATGGAATCATGCTGTCTTAATGTCTTGGGCAACCCAAGCACAAAATCCATGCTAATGTGCTGCCAAGGCTTATCTGGAGTTGGAAGGGGGTATAAAGAACTGCTTGCTTTTTATTGCCTTTATTAATTTGACAAATCCGACAATGAGCCACCACTTTATGCATGTCGCATCGTAGTCGAGGCCAAATGAACCGATCGGATACAATATCAAATGTCTTATCGAAACCGAAATATCCCGCTAAGCCCCCTCTATGAAGCTCTGAAATAACAAATTCTCTAAGGGATCAACACTATAAGACCCCAACTTTTTATAAATAAAGATTTAATTTCTCTAATTATTATTTTGAAATAGTAAGCGGGTTGATTTGATTAATGTGGTTAGTTATGGGTAAAATGCTAAATATTTTAAATAAGCAAGTGGTTATAAAATATTCATTGTTATTTAAAGGGAATATTCGTTTGGTCGTGGAATATTCTTGCTTTGTCGGGGAATATTTATGCTGACGGTAGCTTGACCTTTTGTGGGACCCATAATGGAAAGCGATTGGATGAAGAAACAACAAGTATAAGTTGTTTATAAATAACGACGTAGTTATTCACCAGATTAATCTTGTTGGAATACCCAGTGGTTAAAACACAGTAATATGCGATGTTACACAGTAGCACACGGTATTACACCAATTATTGATTATTACGTAAGAAGGCACTACTCAATATTGTTACAGTAATTACTATTCAATATTTTATTTTATTGATTCAATAATTGCTACGTTGATATTTTATATTATTGTTGTTTCAATAATTGCCACTACACAGTATTTTTCATTATCAGATCAATAATTCATATTATTTGAATAATATTATTAGATAGAATTATTGACAATGTCTAGAAAGTTCTATCTAAGGAGAGGTTTGGTCACCTAATTGCGCGTTAGTAAGGAGAAATCCTTATTGGAAAGCCCCCTCTTTTCTGGGAATAGCCTGGTTGTCAGTATTGTGATTCTGTAATATTATTTGTGAATAATTAATTATTGATTTATATGATAAAGAAAATATTCATTTTATGTGGATATAGATGGAATTTTTTTTTAATGTGACAATTGTTAAAAATTGATATTTTATCTTTTCTAATAAAATAATTCATTTAAATATATTATTATATTAATATAATAATGGTGATATTTTTACATTGAATGTGTGATATATGAATAAATGAGGAGGAGTATTTTTATTACAAAAAATGTTTAACACATGTTTTGTGTGTTGATGGACCCCATTTTTTTACTGAAATTTGATTATAGCCTGTAAAATCATCCGTATATGAATTTCGGTCAATTTCTATTTGGAATTTGGAAAAACTTTCTTCTACAAAGTTGTAGAGAATTAAATTTCCTATGGAATGGACATAAGATTTGAATTTTTCAGATAAAATGGTTATTTATTATGAATTATTGAAGTTCTGGAATATTGGGTCTGAATTGATTTTGTTGCATTAAATGATAAAAATATGTCTTGTGTGATTGGTGAGCCCTACATGTGTTACAAAATATGTTGAAATTCAGATTTCAAATTGTGCGTATAATATTTTTATAAATATTATTATTTTATTAAATTTTTTGATTTGGTGTTCTAAGCATTTTCCTATAAATAGGGTCTTGGGTTAGAATTAAAAATCACACCGAAGCTGAAGTTTTTTTCTCTCTATATTATCGGCGTATTTTTTGAGTATTTAGATATCTTGAGTGTTCTTTATACGGTGCAAGTTCCTTCAAAGACTATATCCGATTATTCGATTAAATCTTGTCTTTTTCGAGGTAGGGGATGTTATTTTTTTGTAAATGATATTATTTCTTCAATATCATTATGCCAGAATATTGGTAAGATTTTTCTTCTGAAATTCTGATCTTTTCATGTCAGAGTTACTATTCATGAGTTACTATTCATGAGTACTATTCACGAAGCATGATGATTTTTTTTCTTATGTCATTTCTACCTTTTAGTGTTGGAGTTACTATTCACATATACGGTACTATTCACGTATATGACACTATTCACAAATACGACACTATTCACAGAAAAATTAAATTTTCTTTTGTGTGTCCGAGATTGTCTATTATGGTTCCTATCTTTGATTGGATCTATGTTTTGATCTTCATTTTTGAATTCTGCTCCACAATAGTTTATTATGGAGTATTTTTGAACATGGATAAATCGAAGTACGAATCCTTAATATTTGTTCTTTTGTCTCACTGAATTCGTTTTCTTTAAAATATATTTTTCATCATCCTCAGTCCTAAATGATGATATTACTGAATATCTTTGGCTTGTAGTGCAAAGATGAATGATTTCTTGATGAATATCTTTGGCCCGTAGTGCAAAGATGAATATGGGTTGAGATGAACATAACCAACTGATGAATATCTAAATGATGAATGATGGAATGTTTAGGAACTTTTTGCAGTTCATGCAAAATCAGACGAGGGAGGCTCGTGTACAAAATACGGGTGGAAATGATAAGTAATGCTTATTTGTTTGTCATAGCCCAATTGATTCAAAGAGTTGGGACCACGAGTGCAGGGAAAACCGAATCCGATTAAAGGCGGAGGCGTGGGTCAAGCAAATTACCAAGATATTCGTTGTCTTGGGATGCACAGAGGAGCAGAAGGTTCCATTTGCCACTTTTATGTTCCATAATGAGGCAGATTACTGGTGGGAATCTGTGAAGCGTACCCATCCAGCCGCACTCAACATGTCTTGGGAAACATTTCTGAAACTGTTCAATGACAAGTACTTTCTTAAAAGTATTTGTCATATGAAGTTGGTAGAGTTTATTAGACTAGAACAGAATAACATGACTGTGTCCCAGTACGAGGAAAAGTTCGCGGAGTTATCCAGGTTTACACCTCATTTGGTGGAGAATGAGGAACGTATGACACGGATGTTTCTAAGAGGTTTAAAACCTGACATACGTCAATATCTCATTTCTCATAAATTTTCTTTATATTCAGATGTTGTGAATAGGGCTCAGTTATTGGAGCGCGATAATGAGTCAGCTCAATCGAAGAATAATGACCTACAACTTCGATGATAATCGTGCATTTCGATGGCAGCATGGTCATCGAACAATGATAACCATCGTGGAGGAAATTATCATGCAAGAAATGGTAACCACTTGGTGGTAATCATAGCCAAGATAATAAAAGAAATAATTGGTGGAAATTTCAAGAAGAGAAGATTTAACGACAGCGGAAGGCGTCGGCGCAAAGACCAAAGAACAAATTATAGAGAGGAGAAGAACGTCGTCGGTTAGATGCTACTGAGATGGAGAGGAGGGACATATAAGCTTAAACTGTTCATAGCCTTCCAAGGTATGTTTTAGTTGTGGAAAAGACGGTCACATAGCTTGATTTTATCCTGTAGCAAAGTTAAGTCCAGTTGGGACGGTGGCACCAGAGGCGGATACGGACAAGTCAAAGTCAGCGGTTCCTGGAAGAGCGTTTGTCGTGACTGGCCAAAATACAAGGAACCCAAACGAGGTGATCACGGGTTAGTTAATTATAAATTCCTGCAAAATCTATACCCTATTAGATACCGGTTCTACCCATTCTTTTATCTCTCCTGCTTATGTTCAACGTTTAAACTTGACTCCGGAGAAATTAGACTTTGACTTATCTGTGGAGACTCCGTTAGGAGAAACTTTTATCACATCCATTGTTTATAAATCTTGTTTGATCCAAGTTAGCACCATCACATTACCTGTTGATCTTATCTCTTTAAAGATACTTGCTTTTGATGTGATTTTAGGTATTGATTGGTTAACTACTCATCATGCCAAAATTGATTGCTTTCGTAAGGTTGTTAGTTTCCATATTCCTAAGTAACCTATTATTCGAATTCAAGCAACCAAACCATTGAAGTCAAACTCTTTCATATCAAGCCATAAAGTCATTTGTTTATTAAAAAATAGATGTCAAGCTTTCTTAGCCCATGTCATGGACTTGAACAAAAATACGTCAGATTTGAATTATATTTCCGTTGTTAGTGAATTTCCTGACGTATTTCCTGAAGAATTTCCCGGCCTACTCCCAGAGCGTGATATTGAATTTTGTATTGACTTTGAACCCGGTACAAAACCCATTTCTAAAATCTCATATTGAATGACTCTATTGAACTTGAGAGTTAAAACCCAACTATAGAAGTTGATAGCAAGAGCCTCTAAGCGGTGACTTCCTTTGTGGAATGCTGCAGAAGCTAGACTCTCCGTAGGGGACAGCATATTCGTGCGGTGGTAAACTGATAGGTGCCATTGTGACGTGCTATCCAAGATTGGGATATGAGTCACAGTTGAGAGCAACTTAAGTCAGTAATCGAAATACGTAGCTTTTTAGGCTTAACTGGTTGTTATCGGAGATTCATGGAAAGATTTTCTCGAATCGCTACCCCATTAACTCAACTGACTCTTAGAGATACAAAATTCGAATGGAGCAAGAAATGTGGAAGAGCTTTGAAGAACTCAAGATGAGACTCATTTCGGCACATGTTCTGACCATACTATCCTGGAAAAGCGAACGTGGTAGCTGGCGTGTTGAGTAGAAGATCATTATCTGATCTGAGTGTGATATTGTCAAAGACCCATTTCGTATAACTTACAAATGATAGAGATAGAGTTAATGACTCTAGGAACCCACGTGATGATATACGAGTAAAATCGACTTTAATCGATAAAGTTAAAACCGCTCAAGCTACACACCGGATCTGATGACTATGAAGAAGAACGTGCAAGAATGCGTTATTCTAGAAGCAAGAGTCGATGAAGAGAAGGAAACTCAAACCTTCGATTTATTAGTCCATTTGAAATCCTCGATCGAGTAGGAACTGTGGCCTATAGACTCGCTTGACCGTCAAGTATGTCGCATGTTCATAACGTTTTTCACATATCGATGTTACGTAAATATGTGGATGACCCGAACCACATTATTGAGTTAGAACCAGATGAGATAATCGAAGATTTAACGTACGAGGAAGTACCAGTCAAGATCTAAAGGAGCATATCCTACGTACAAAGGTTATACCACAAGTTAAGGTTTTGTGGAGGAACCATGCTATTGAAGAAATGACATGGGAGTTGGAATCAGAAATGAAAGCGAGGTATCCTCACCTTTTCGAAACATCAGGTACGTACGTCAATTTCGAGGACAAAATTTTATAAGGAGGGGAGGTTATAAGACCCTAACTTTTTATAAATAAAGATTTAATTTCTCTAATTATTATTTTGAAATAGTAAAGGGGTTGATTTGATTAATGTGGTTAGTTATGGGTAAAATCATAAATATTTCAAATAAGCAAGTGGTTATAAAATATTCATTGTTGTCGGGAATATTCGTTTGGTCGTGGAATATTCTTCTTTGTCGGGGAATATTAAATGCGGCGGTATGACCTTTTATGGGGCCCCATAATGAAGCGATTGGATGAAGAAACAACAAGTATAAGTTGTTTATAAATAACTGCGTAGTTGTTTATAAATATGCGATGATGTTGTTATATGATACTGCAGTATTGCACCAATTATTGATTCTTACGTAAGAAGGCCTTACTCGATAATTGTTTGATAATTCTTATTCAATATTTTATTTTATTAATTCAATAATTGCTACGTTGATACTTTATATTATTGTTGTTTCAATAATTGCCACTACACAATATTTTTCATTATCAGATCAATAATTCATATTATTTGAATAATATTTATTGACAATGTCTAGAAAGTTCTGTCTAAGGAGAGGTTTGGTCACCTAATTGCTACCGAGAAGTGAGAGAAATCCTTATTGAAAAGCCCCTCTTTCACGAGGAATGACCTGGTTAGTCGATGATTGTGATTACGTAATATTATTTGTGAATAATTAATTATTGATTTATATGATAAGGAAAATATTCATTTTATGTGGATATAGATGGAGAAATTTTTTAATGTGACAATTGTTAAAAATTGATATTTTATCTTTTCTAATAAAATAATTCATTTAAATATATTATTATATTAATATAATAATGGTGATATTTTTACATTGAATGTGTGATATATGATAAATGAGGAGGAGTATTTTTGTTACAAAAAATGTTTAACACATGTTTTGTGTGTTGATGGACCCCATTTTTTTTATTGAAATTTGATTATAGCCTGTAAAATCATCCGTATGTGAATTTCAGTCATTTTCTGTTTGGAATTTGGAAAAACTTTCTTCTACAAAGTTGTAGAGAATTAAATTTCCTATGGAATGGACATAAGATTTGATTTTTCAGATAAAATGGTTATTTATTATGAATTATTGAAGTTCCGGAATATTGGGTCTGAATTGATTTTGTTGCATTAAATGATAAAAATATGTTTTGTGTGATTGGTGAGCCCCACATGTGTTGCAAAATATCTTTGAAATTGATTTCAAATTGTGCATATAATATTTTTATAAATATTATTATTTTATTAAATTTTCTGCTTTGGTGTTCTAAGCATTTTTCTATAAATAGGGTGTTTAGGTTAGAATTAAAAATCACACCAGAAACTGAAGTTTTCTCTCTCTATATTATCGGCGTATTTTTGTGAGTATTTAGATATCTTGAGTGTTCTTTATACTGGTGCAAGTTCCTTCAAAGACTATATCCGATATTCGATCGGAAGATTGTCTTTTCGAGGTAAGGTATGTTATTTTTTTGTAAATGATATTATTTCTTCAATATCATTATGCCAGAATATTGGTAAGATTTTTCTTGTGAAATTCTGATCTTTTCATGTCGGAGTTACTATTCACGAGTTACTATTCATGAGTTACTATTCATGAGTTACTATTTATGAGTTACTATTCACGAGTACTATTCACGAAGCATGATAATTTTTTTTCTTATGGAATTTCTACCTTTTAGTGTCAGAGTTACTATTCACATATACGGTACTATTCACGTATACAACACTATTCACAAATACGACACTATTCACAAAAAAATTAAATTTTCTTTTGTGTTTCCGAGATTGTCTATTATGGTTCCTATCTTTGAATGAATCTATGTTTTGATCTTCATTTTTGAATTATGTTCCACAATAGTTTATTATGGAGTATTTTTGAACATGGATAAATCGAAGTACGAATCCTTAATATTTGTTCTTTTGTCTCACTGAATTCGTTTTCTTTAAAATATATTTTTCATCATCCTCAGTCCTAAATGATGATATTACTAAATATCTTTGGCCTGTAGTGCAAAGATGAATGATTTCTTGATGAATATCTTTGGCCCATAGTGCAAAGATGAACAAGTGTTGAGATGAACATGACCAACTGATGAATATCTTTGTCCTGTAGTGCAAAGATGACTATATGATTCAAGATGTATATTGATTGATGTTACAGGGATAAAATATCGATGATGGACTTTTAAATTCATAGATGATAGTAGATTTCAATCTCTACTTAACTCTTCTAATGAATTGTTATTTTCACTGCAGTTGTTGATCTAATACTTATTGTCTATTGTATTCTATCAAATTTTTCCCTGTTGAAGACTAAGGATAATTTATTGTACATTATCTTAGTCATAATATTCTTTACTGGGCTAGTTGAGCTCACCCTTTTCCTTTTTGTTCCATTTTTCTTCTCAGGAGGCGAGAATATAGCGGGAACTAGTCGGGGTGTGGAATGATAGTTCTAGAAGTTGTTTTAGTAGTCCTCACTATTCTGTAAAATAGTGTATCAATAATTGTAATGAGGACTTTATTTGAGTGTGGATATTGTCTAGAAGACAATATTTGTATTTAAACTCACAGTTTATGTGTTGTCATATTTTGCACGAAAATTGTATTAATGAAGTTGTAGTTGTTTCTGTACCATGTATTTGGTGACTCAGAATAGGTTGGGTGGATTGGACCTATTTTGGGGGCGTTACACACACGGAATTCATAGTCGAGTTTCGTGGAATAAAAAGAAATCTTTAATTGAAAATACATTATTAGTTGCGCTTGTGCCATTCGTTAGCTTACTCTAAATACTGCTAAAGTCTTCATCTGTAGAATATTATTGCTTAAGGCTGTCAAAACCCGCAATATTAACTGAAGATACCACCAACAAGTGTTGTCACCTGCTTAAAGTGTCTTGCTACTTTTTTTTCGGTTTCGAACTTATGCTTGATGACAAAGTCGAGTTGTTGTAAATAATCCATCCATCGAGCATGTCTTGTAAAGCCCCGAAATTCGGTTTATCTTCATACCCAGATTCTGCACGTCACAGTCCCACTTGTTTCCAAACATACATCATTATATACTGAAATATAACAACATACATTCTCAATTCCCAGGTTCTAATACCTTATAACCTCTTTCATTACAAATAATGATAATTACATTATCCTTTACATCTTACACGAGTGACTATTATCCGCCACCAAGGATACATAACCGTTCAATAAACTATTCTATAATTTAATTACATTATTCTGCCTTACAAATCTTCACTTGATCTTCATATTCATTCATCTAATGAATGGAACTTCTTTTGGATACCGATCAACTTGATCTTTATGGGGACCTTAAATTCTTCTAACATCGTACGCTAAAAATGTTTCTCATTTAAAACAAGTGTGAGCATTCAATTTCCCAACAAGTCATAACAGTTGAACAAACAACTTTAAGAACTTAAACATTTCTTTAGAACTTCGATAACCGAACAAAGGTTATGAAGCAGCTTGAAAAATAGGAATAATCTCGATTCCTATCATTTTAAAACATTAGTCACATTCACTTTGAAATACTTTCATTCTTCTACCTCTTCCATACACATCATGTCTGGCTAGAATCAATAGCACAAACTTAACAATAACGATTCATGTATAAACAGAACAATCTCATCTCATAGAAATACCGAAGTGTTTATATTATGGCACAAGGCCTCATACGTTCTACCACCTTGTAAAAATATCACACATTTGCACATAGACAAAACTTCTCAAGTTCAACATCTGAGAAGTTTTAGAAACTAGCATTCATTTAAAAATTTGAATGAAATTAGGATACTTGCCTTACGCACAGCTATAGCTTACACTGAACTGCTCATTCCAATCCCTATAACACATAAGGAAACAACACATACACCAATTAGTCATGTATATTTGACTTATGCATTGGTTTACTTAACTTTACTTCTTAGGGTTCACGTTCTTTCAACCTAAGTTTACGCATCAACTTCCTTTATCGATTTACGACTTCATGACATACGGAGATGTCTTACTTTTACGTTCATCATCTTTGATGATTTACATTATTATCTTCTTCTTATAACTTCTCTAGGACTCAGTAGACATCGCTTCTCTGCTAGTAGTCCATATGGTACTCTGAGTGGTTTCCCATAAATAACCAACAAATAAGTTTCCGTCTCGTCTACACTGCCATCACAATGAGTTAGATCGGTTGCCAGTTTCGTATATACCTTCGCTCTCTGAAGGAATTGTTTAGCCCAGCTCCCATATGTCAACCATCAAAGGTTACGATTGCACCACAACTTAACTTATCTTAACTTATCCAAACTATTAAACTATAATGTTCGTTAAGTTAATTTCTTATTCCTTATGGCTTTCTGGCAACTAAATGCCATACCTCAGGATTCAATCTTGATCGTCTAAGTCATACAATCTTTTTTATACTCAGAAAGATCATTTAAGTTAATCATTAACTCGACTTCGTTATGTTATGCGTACTTGTCTTTAATTCAGCTTCTTCACCGTTCACAGTTTAATCATTGGTCTTCATTTCCCTACGGTCAAACCATACACGGGGTGTAGGTTCTGCCCTTTTAATATTTGTGTACACTCAACCTTTACGTCTGTTAAAGTGTTCAATGCTTACATTTTATTATAAGGTTCTCATCCGACTCACATTCGGCTTCCATTAATCTTCTTACCGTTCGCTACGGCTTTCTTAATACCATTTGTTATTCTTCCTTAATGTCGAAGCCATACTGTTTGTTGTATGCTAAGACCGATCATTCAATGCAACTGTGTTGCGTTCACAGCGTCTATACACTATACACTTATTCATTACCCTTGTCAATCAACGTCTAAGGAATCACCATCATAACAATCCCTCACGTTCGTTTATCGCGAGTACGGTCCCCGGATATCGGTTTCGTAACCCGTGTTCACATTTTTTTTCTTTTAATCTCGTTTAATCATTCCATTCAACCTTAATTAAAGGTTTAAAACACTTGATTAAGTGTTACATTCGATGAACTACACGTTAATTAACTTTCGGTACACTTCCCCTAGGTTTTGAGTAGTTAAAAGCTCATTACTGGCTTTTTACCTATACCGGCGCTGCGACGCCGGTTCCTTCTTTAACACTTGCGCAGCAGCGCCACTCTGTACTGTCTAACTATCGGGGATGGTGCTGCGGTGTCGCCTCCCAATGCACAGCTCGCGCCGCGGTGCCGAGCCTTAGTTCTTGAAAAATTTTCTAAGTCTTGAATCCATTTTGAGACGCTTACTTCCCGATCTCATAATTTCTTCATTATATTGTGGAACGAGGTCATTCCAAAGCCATTCTCTCCCTTATCTTATTTACTTTGATTACCCTTGGACAAAACTTCATTTTGAATCCGTTAACATGCCAGTCGATTGGCTTAATCTTCACCATTCGTTCGATTTACGTTTTTTACGTTCTTTGTTCGTTCGTAATTCGGTCATCCGAACTCAGAATTTGTTAATTTTTTAGTCCAAGACTCACGTTTTCTACGTTCTCTTACATTCTTATGAAACCCTACACGTTCAGATTCATTTACTAACTTTCTAATTCTCGTTCATCATTTACGAAAGTTTTGCCATAACTTCGTTAAAGCTAACTTTAATCTGTTCTTCATGAATGTTTCTACTGTTCCTAACCAAGCAATAAGCATCTAACTTATACGCGATGCTTTTAAACTTGTCCATCAGCAACAATTATCCTACGATAGTTTTAAATTTGTCCATCAACAACGTTCTTCGCGTGTTCTTTTCGTTCTTCATTTTTAATTGATATTTTGATTATGATTTCACTTTTTCTTGGAATTCAGTGTTATAAAACACCATTCCTTACTTATTTCACCGAATCGTTCATGTGATTCATTCGGATCGCTCAAATTCATTATGAAACTTATACTTCCTTAAGAAATGTATAAACTAAACTTCTAATTCTTATTTCTTCATTTTCTCATGATTTCAACCATATGAAATCATTCTTAACATCATTTACTTCTTATTCTCATTAAGCTATATTTTTGAACATAGAAACTTAAAGAAAAACTAACTTAAAAGTTAGGTTTCAGATTACCTTTCTTCCTTATTTTTCTTCTTTTAGACAAAGTCGGCAATTTGCTAGCTTTTCTATTTCACGAGCCACTCCGATCCGAGCCTTCGTGCTCAATCTCTTCCTTCCTTCTTCTTCTTCTCCAAGCTCTCAAGCTCTCTCTCTCTTCAAAGTGTTGGTTGATTTTTCAAAAAAAATCAACTAACACCTTTCTTATATAGATTTTCAAAGCTAGGGGCGTTTTGGTCATTTGGCCAAACTGCCTTACTATTCACACCTACTTACTATTCCCACCTCCTTACTATTCACGTAGCTTCCCTTGGAAGATTCGTGCTTCCATCTTTCAGGTTTCGTCCGACAGTTTTAAAAACTGCGATTCTCGGAATCCAAATATTTTCGTCTTTTCTTTACCGATTAACTTTTACACATTTTTCGGATATCCGAAAAACTGAAAAACACTTTTGCACGATAAACATTTTCCTTCACATTTTCCCCTAACGTAGTTAAACGAATGAAAAGTACATAACAGTACTTTTCGTCATTTTTATTTCGTCTAATTTCTGCACGTTTTTCTAGAAAAACTTTTATCGGCTTACTTAACTTTTCACGATATATTATTATCAAATATTTTGATAGAATGTCATTTCGACATACCCTAACCCTTAGGGTTTCGTTGGGTGAATAATGCCTATTTCGTCTTTTTCCCCAGAAATATATTTTGTTCCCGAAAAAATTCTAGTTTCATCTTGAAAATTCTTACTCGTTCAGTCTAGCTCGTAGCCAGAATCCTCCCGTATTATAATCATCCTAGGTTATAGAACGATTAATAAATACATAACACATAATAGTATTAATTAAAATTCATTTTATTAATAACTAATTCTTTAAATCTTAAATTCTAGACAATCCGATTTTTCGGGTTGTCACATTCTTCCTCCCTTATAAAAATTCCGTCCTCGAAATTTCTAAAACTACACCCATTCCCAGGTCATCATATTCACCCCTTCTTCATAGAATTTCATCCTCAAAATTTTAATCTACCCCTTTTCTCAACTCCTCTTCAAAGAAGTTCTTATCTTTCAAACATTCCTTCACCTTCATAACTTATCAAGAATTATGAAGTAGAATGAATAACGAGGAATATAAGAATTCCTTTAAAATATTTCACACTTTTGCTAAGGGGTCAAATTGACCATGAACTCTTACTAGGTTTAACAGCATGACGCCGTAAACCTTCTTCCACGGCAAGTTTACAATCACACAGAAAGTAAACTACCTCTTTCATACGTAGGCGATCAACCCTTGTATAACCCCATTTCGGGGTGTGTTCACCTCAGACTTAGTCATTATATTCCGTACCAAAACAATTTGGTTTGGCACAACTCTTCAAAGAAAGCTCAATTTTCTTATAACATTACATATCATTTGTCTTAGCCAAATCAAATAGCTTCGACCATAGCAATAAATTGGACATCAACTTGAAACATTCGTTTAGTCAAATCAATTGACAGCGACTACTTCTTTAAATTCCTTTTGTAATACATCAAAACGTTTTATGACGTCATGATACCATACTTTTCACAGTACGTTGAGGACTTCGTCAGTTTATGACTTCATCATTATACATCATACCATCGTGGGTTATTGATCCTAAGATCACATCCAACACCAGGTTCAATTACATTAATAAATCCATCCTTTTACCATCCTTGCATCAAATGCACTGATGATATAAAATTCATTTTGATATTTTAAATCAATTTTGTTCTAGCCGAATCAACTAGCATAGACATATCAAGAATAGTTCTTTTAAAATCCATTGGTTCCAAAAGTTGAACCAATTCTTTTCTTTTCAAAACGCGCACACATAAGCACGATTTCAAGAAACTTCAAAATCTAGCATAGCTAGATGACTTGGAATATCCTATTCTCCATCTTCTTTCATTTTCTTACTTGCGACAATACTTAATCTTCTCTAGCACGTTCAATGCTAATGCTACTGAAAATACTCATTTTCAGTCTAAACATCCCTATACCTTAGTACAATCCATCAATTTACCACACATTATGAGTTCAGGAACTTTCCACAATAATATGAGTTTAAGTACTATCCCAGTCAGACCATAGGCGTCTATTCGCTGAGAAGTTCAAAAACATACCATATGATTATGAGTCACGAACTTACCATAAGTATGAGTTTCAAGAACTCGCACCTACCTTATCGTTCTTTACCTATCAAGTATAAACATGAGAAAAGATTCACCTTCTCGTCATATACATATTGATAGCGCGACCAATTCCAATGATTATCACTGTAATAAACTGAGTGGTTGTTACACCAAAGCACAAACGTCTGCCCATAACAAAGATTCATACAACTCAGCTATCACATGAGTCCTCAATTGAAATTTTACAACTTCTAATTTTCTCTTCACTTAATAGGAATTTTCTTTATTTTGTATACTATCCTTTATAACTCAATCTGATTTCTTCTTTCTGTACTACTTCTTAGTACCATTCATTCATAGCATTAGCTATAAATCATTCATCGTTTAACAGATCATCTGTTATTATGATTTACTATGATCACGTGGTGATCTTCTTCCTTAATCGTTTAACTCAACGATTTTCTTATCCTTCTCTCTACGATTATAGCCTTAGGTACTCATACCTAAGGTTTATAACCTATCATCCCTGATACAACTCTATAACGCCCCGAAATTAGGTCTATCTTCATACCTGGATTCCGTACGTCACGTTCCCACTTCTTTTCAAATATACATCATTATATACTGAAATATAACAACATACATTCTTAATTCCCAGGTTCTAATACCTTATAACCTCTTTCATTACAAATAATGATAATTCCATTATCCTTTAAATCTTACACGAGTGAGTTTTATCCGCCACCAAGGATACATAACCATTCATTAAACTATTCTATAATTTAATTACATTATTTCGCCTTATAAATCTTCACTTGATCTTCACATTCATTCATCTAATGAATGATACTTCTTCTGGATATTGATCAGCTTGATCTTTACGGGATCCTTAAATTCTTCTAACATCATATGCTAAAAATGTTTTTTTATTTAAATCAAGTCTGAGCATTCAATTGCCCAACAAGTCATAACAGTTGAACAAACAACTTTAAGCACTCAAACATTCCTTTAGAACTTCGATAACCGAACAAAGGTTATGAAGCAGCTTGAATAATAGGAATAATCTCGATTCCTATCATTTTAAAACATTAATCACATTCACTTTGAAATACTTTCATTCTTCTACCTCTTTCATACACATCATGTCTGGCTAGAATCAATAGCACAAACTTAACAATAACGATTCATGTATAAACAGAACAATCTCATCTCATAGAAACACCGAAGTGCTCACATTGTGGCACAAGGCCTCATACGTTCTACCACCTTGTACAAATATCACACATTTGCACATAGACAAAACTTCTCAAGTTCAACATCTAAGAAGTTTTAGAAACTAGCATTCATTTAAAAATATGAATGAAGTTAGGAAACTTGTCTTACGCCTAGCTACAACTTACGCTGAACTGCTCATTCCAATCCCTATAACACATAAGGAAACAACACATACACCAATTAGTCATGTATATTTGACTTATGCATTGGTTTACTTAACTTTACTTCTTAGGGTTTGTATTCTTTCAACCTAAGTTTACGCGACAACTTCCTTTACCGGTTTACGGCTTCATAACATACGGAGATGTCTTACTTATACGTTCATCATCTTTAATGATTTACATTCTTATCTTCTTCTTATAACTTCTCTAGGACTCATCACACATCGCTTCTCTGCTAGTAGTCCATATGGTACTCTGAGTGGTTTCCCACAAACAACCAACAAACAAGTTCCTCGTTCTCGCCTACATTTGCCATCACGATTGAGTTAGATCGGTTGCCGGCCAGATATATACCTTCGCTCTCTGAAAGGAATTGTTTAGCCCAGCTCCCATATGTCAACCATCAAAGGTTACGATTGCACCACAACCTAACTTATCATAACTTATCCGAACTATTAAACTATAATGTTCGTTAAGTCAACTTCTTATTCCTTATGGATTTCTGGCAACTAAATGCCATACCTCAGGATTCATTCTTTATCTTCTAAGTCACATAGTCTTTTGTATACTCAGAATGATCATTCAAGCTAATCATTAACTCGAATTCATTACGTTATGCGTACTAATCTTTAATTCAGCTTCTTCACCGTTCACGGTTTAATCATTGGTCTTCATTTCCCTACGGTCAAACCATACACGGGGTGTAGGTTCTGCCCGTTTAATATTTATGTACACTCAACCTTAACGTTGGTTAAAGTGTTCAACGCTTACATTTCATTCTAACTTTCTCATCCGACTCACATTCGGCTTCCATTAATCTTATTACCGTTCGCTACGGCTTTCTTAATACCGTTCGATTTTCATTTTTAACGTTCTTCATTCGTTTATCCGTAATTCGGTCATCCGGACTCGGAATTCAGTCTTGAGTCCACGACTCATGTTTTCTATGTTCTCTTACATTCTTATGAAACCCTACACATTCGGGTTCATTTATTAACTTTCTAATTCTCATTTGTCTTTTACAAATTTTTTGCCATAACTTTGTTATAGCTAACTTTAATCCGTTCTTCGTGAATGTTTCTACCATTCCTAACCAAGCAATAAGCATCTAACTTATACGTGATGGTTTTAAACTTGTCCATCAACAACAATTATCCTACGATAGTTTTAAATTTGTCCATTAACAACGTTCTTCGCGTGTTCTTCGCATTCTTCGTTCGTTCTTCGTTTTTAATCAAAATTTTGATTATGATTTCACTTTTTCTTGGAATTCGATGTTATAAAATACAATTCCTTACTTATTTCACTGAATCGTTCATATGATTCATTCGGATCGCTCAAATTCATTACGAAACTTATACTTCCTTAAAAAATTATAAACTAAACTTCTAATTCTTATTTCTTAATTTTCTCATGATTTCAGCCTTATGAAATCATTCTTAACATCATTTAATTCTTATTCTCATTAATCTATGTTTTTGAACATAGAAACTTAAAGAAAAACTAACTTAAAAGTTAGGTTTCGGATTACCTTTCTTCCTTATTTTTCTTCTTTCAGACAAAGTCGGCGATTCACTAGCTTTTCTATTTCACGAGCCACTCTGATCCGAGCCTTCATGCTCAATCTCTTCCTTCTTCTTCTTCTGCAAGCTCTCAAGCTCTCTCTCTCTTCAAAGTGTTGGCTGATTTTTCAAAAAAATCAACTAACACCTTTCTTATATAGATTTTCAAAGCTAGGGGCATTTTGGTCATTTGGCCAAACTGCCTTACTATTCACACCTCCTTCCGTCTTTCGGGTTTCGTTCGACAGTATAAAAAACTGTAATTCTCGGAATTCAAATATTTTTGGATATTTCGTCTTTCGTTTACTGATTAACTTTTACGCATTCTTTGGATATCCAAAAAACTGAAAAACACTTTTCCACGATAAGCGTTTTCCTTCACGTTTCCCTTAACGTAGTTAAACGAATGAAAAGTACATAACAATACTTTTCGTTATTTTTATTTTCTTCGATTCCTGTACGTTTTTCGAGAAAAACTTTTTATCGGCTTACTTAACTTTTCATGATATATTATCCTCAAATCTTTTGACAGAATGTCATTTTGACATACCAAACTCTCGAAAAGGCTTAGCTTAATCAAACCCTAACCCTTAGGGTTTCGTCAGGTGAATAGTGCTTATTTCGTCTTTTTCCCCGAAAATATTTTGTTCCCGAAAATTTTTTATTTTCATCTTGAAAATTCTTACTTTAGATTCAATCTAGCTCAGAGCTGTAATCCTCCGTATTATAATCATCCTAGGTTATATAACGATTAATAAACACATAGCACAAAATAGAATTAATAAAAATTTATTTTATTAATAACTAATTCTTTAAATCTTAAATTCTGGATAATTCGATTTTTTGGGTTGTCACATGTCTTGCATTCATGATTAATATAAAGAATGAATTCTCTATGAATCAAGTAAGGCCGCCAATGTTTAAGAGTTTGAATCAAAGCATAAAATTCCATATCATACGTCGAATACTGCCGACGAGCCTCATTGAGCTTCTCGCTATAGAAGGAAATAGGATGACCTTCTTGGCTGAGTACTCCTCCCACACCTACATGCGATACATCGCATGCAACTTCAAATACTTTGGAAAAATCCGGCAATTTCAGAACTGGATTTTCTCCCATTTTTGTTTTGATTTCCGTGAATGTTTTATTGGCAGCTGCAGTTCACATAAAATTTTTGGACTTCAAATACTTGATAATCGGGGTCATGATGGAACTGAAATTCTGTATGAAACGCCGATAAAATATGGCCAGCCCATAGAAGTTGCGTACTTCAGAGATATTGCGAGGAGCATGACAACTTATAATTGCTTGAACATTGGTAGGATCGGCTTCAACCCCCTGGTTTGAGATAATAAACCCCAAAAAATACACCCGTTTCTTCATAAAGGGGCACTTGCCACGATTCACATAAAGTTGTTCTCTTTTTAATGTCTCTAGGACCTGCTGCACATGGTCTAAATGATCCTCCAAACAATGACTAAAAATCAAAATATCATCAAAATAGATAACTATAAATTTGCCCAAGAAAGGTTTAAGTGCTTGCATCATAACACACATGAATGTGCTTGGGGCGTTGGTTAGCCCAAAAGGCATGACCAACCACTCAAATAAACCATCTTTTAACTTTAATGTCGTCTTCCATTCATATCCAGGACGGATTCAAATTGGATTATACTCGCTACGAAAATTAATTTTTATAAAGATGGATGCATCACTCAATAAATCTAGCATGTCGTCAAGCCGGGGGATAAAAAATCAATACTTCATCGTTATTTTATTAATTGCTTGACTATCGACGCACATCCTCCAGGTATTATCCTTCCTGGGTGTAAGTAAAACTGGTACGTCATAAGGGCTAAAACTTTCTCGAATGAAACCACTGTCAAGCAACTGTTGAATTTGTCGATTGAGTTTTTCATTTTCCATGGGGCTCATACGGTAATGTCGTAGGTTCGCTAAAGAAGAACCTGGGATTAGATCAATGGCATGTTGCACCTCTCGCATTGGCGGTAATTATTTTGGCATCTCATCGGGCATGATGTCCTGGAATTTCTCTAGCATCTTCGTAAATTCGTTAGGGATAATACCATCATCCTTTTTAGTCTCTCGGTTCACAACCACAACACTAATTATTCTTCTTTTAGATCTTGAGTGAACTGGCGAATGGTTATCACTGGAACAACTTCTTCTTTTCTTTTTTTTTGGTTGTGCTTCAAATTCAGAAATCTGCAAAGGGTCTAGAACGAATTTCTTACCATTAAATTTAAGGGAGTAAGAATTGGCATACCCATTGTAATATCCGAGAATTTTATAAATAATATTAATAATTGCATTAATAAAGAGTTGAGTATTTAATTGAATATAGATATATATTGTCGTGACATGGGATATAGTAATTCAATTAAATTAAGTTAAGTATATGACAACTATGTGTTATGATGGAATTGATGAAAAGCTTAATTTAAAGCTTATGAGAATTGTCTAGTGTAGTATAATGAAAAACTAAGAAATTCATTAAGTGGATTAATGAAGGAATGATTTAATAATTAAATTGATTGGTATTATTATATTAAATTGATGAATGCATAATTCAATAAGGTGATAGACTAATTTCTATTATTATTAATTATTGGCTATGAGTAATAGTATGTAATGTGTAGTAATATATATAATAGAGTTGCTACATCCATTTAATATAAAATAAGATGTGACATTGGTGTGTGAATAAATGTTATACAAAACTATATAATAAAAGTATGATGAATGAAATAATTTTTCTAAGTTACATAAAGGAGCTTATGTGACATCATGAAGTGTGGTGGGTTAGTTAGTGGTGTATTTTAAATATATGGGAGAGAATAAATTTAAGTAAATAAAATTAAATATTTATTTCAATATTTATGTGGAATTGAAATAATAAAGTTTTATGGAAAATAATGGATTGTTAATACCCAACTGAATTATATTCTACTCACATTAGATATTATTTTAAGTAAACCCAAATGTACATGAATTATATGATTATGTGTATATATACCCCCAACTTATCACAATGTAATAATATTACCTCATTAAAGTCACATTTGTAAACCCAAAAAAAATTAAAACCTTAGTATTGTTAGTAGCCATTTTGTAAATGCTAAGAGTTAGAAGGAGTGTCCCATTATGAGTGTCCCATTTCTTCATTCACGTGAACCACCATTGGCCTAGTCTACCTTCCATTCTCAAACACGACAAAATCAAAATAATGGCTAGGGGAGTGGGTTGATGGGAGTAGTTAATCACTATTCCACCAAATTCTTCTTGCCCATTGGCTTCTCTTTTCTTCCATTGGAATCAAATGTTGGGCAATGTCTTTGATTGAGAGAGTATGTGACGCCTCCAAATCCGGGTATCTTTCATCCCGACATATGGTGCTACACGGTGCTACAGTTCACACAAACATTCAATTGAAATGCCTCAAAAGAACGAATATGTCTTATATATATTCCAAACAATATTCCCTTCCCAGGTTCTTTATAACCAATACATATGTTCTTTATCATAATATCAAATATATTACAACATTAAACATATACTATTACATAGACAGTTCAACGGTCTGCCTTAGCCTTCCCTTTATCTTTACCGGATCCTTCGGTCCGTTCGATCTTAGCTGCATTCATATGGTTCAAGCAAGAGTGAGCATAACTAGCTCAGCAAGTATGATAATTTCATTTAAACAACATGCTTGAATCATATAAATCATATATCTTCAATAACTGAACAATAGTTATGAAGTACTATCGATAATTCAAAATAACACTTCTCTTTTCTTTAAAACGTTTTACAATGACAACATTCAGTAAAACATCAATACTGGTCCAAGACCTTGAGCATATCATACTTTCTTTGAAAAGGATAACCCGACACTAAATCCATAAGTCTGGCATTACTTACAAACACGTCTAGGTGATCAGCCTATAGTACTCTATGTTGATCAACACTACATTCTTTAAACGTATGTACGTTTAAGTTGTGGTAACATCACGTGCCTATCGTTTGACGATAAAATATTTGTTTAGCATACTCAGTCTTCATTTGAAAACCATACCAACATAGTTTGGCAAAACATTGACAATACTTTAATAGATTATAAGAAATCCAAAATATCATAAGTCTAGCCGAAAGAATTGGCTTTGACTTTATCATAACTCAATTCATGCGTAAGAATACATGAATCACAAAACTTGTCTAGATTGAACATAGACATGGTTAGAACACTTGCCTGCAGTGTTTGCTACTGTTATTACACTTTCTCTTTAAGTCTTTAAGGTCTCTACAATATATGATCACATAACGTACCACATTAGGTCATGAATAAACATACATGGTTCCTAATGAATCTTACCCTTCTTCTAAATCTAATCATGTATTAGATTTGTTACTATTGGTTCCGGCTTGCCGTTATAATTTACATCATTCTTACATCCACATTCGATTGATTATCTTCAACCTTTAGTGATCATACTTAAGATTTAACAATGTCTTAAACAATGTTACATTAAGTTTTAGTTCATTATTAATCAATTAACTTTCTTTCTTTACTTATAAACTTTCCTTACTGTGCATGATCTAGTACTGGCATTGGGGCGCCAGCTTTTCTTCCTTGTGCTGTGCTACGTCGTGAGTTAACAGTGGTCTAGGTCCTGGCTCAACGTTGCGGCGTGAGTCCTAGTTCATTTGGCCTCGCTGCGGCTCCACTCTTCAGTGGCTAAAGTCGACGACACTTGTGACAAGTACATGAAATATAGTCTTCTAGCTCGCCGCGACTCGACGCGACTCTGTAGTAGGTCTGGGCATGGTCACGGTGCTGCAGTGCCACTTTTTGGCCTTGGGCTGGCACCGCGGCGCCAGCTCTGTGCACCAGATTACAATGACAGTTTTTGAACTTTGCGAACTTCCCGGACTCCAAATTTGATCATTTTAAGTCCGAATTGGCTCGTTCAAAAGCCATTAGCTCACAAATCATATACTCTACGTGTTCATACAAGAATTTTACATTTTTGACTTTGTTAAATCAAAATTCACCAATTAGTCCATTTTTAACGAAAATGATAAATGTTCATGAACGTTTAACGCTCGTTTCTTCGTTCTAAGTCGAAATTCGGTCAGCCAAATATGAATTATTCCTATCGAAAAAAATGTTTTCGAGCTCAATGTCAAAATTCGGCTTCCATTCCGAGAATTTCATGATTTCGACGATTATCGTCCGAACTCGTGAATTCCGCCAAAACTTCGTTACTTATTATTTGTTCATCATTTCAAATGGATTCTATCCATCATACTAACATCTTAATATACATATTTCATTAACTTATTTACATGATAAGTTATTACTTGTTCTTCATGAATTTATAACTTATAAAAGTATAAACTACTTATGATTTCATTTCACATGATTTATCATGGTTTTAATCTTCTAACCACCATCGTTGCTTCTTCCTATCATACAAAATTCATTAATGTAAATATATTACAAGTTCTTACAAGTCCTTCATTAGTTCATGACTTATATATGAACGAATTGCTTATTCAAGGCTTATTAAGGATTAAGTCCTTTGATTAACCATTCTCTTTACTTCTTAGCATACATACTTCACTAATCAACACTTTTCTATCAAACTAGTATTGAAGAGTTGGAAGATTAATGATATAGAAGTCTTACCCTTGATGATCAAGCTTCTTCTTCTTTTTTTCTACTAATGAAAGTCTAGTTTTTTCTTACTTATTCTCTCTAACAAATAAGCACTTAAGTTGTTGGTGTATTTTGAATAATCAAAAAATGAAATCCAAATCTCTCTATTTATAAGAATTTCTAAGTTAGGGTAGTTTAGTCAATAAACATCCCACCTCCTTAAATAAACCTCCTTACTATTCATTACATAAGCACTAAGTTTACTTGTTCATCAAATCTTTTGCTTGGCCATCACACTCTTTGCTTAGCCACCAAGATCACCCATGTGATCATGGGGCCCACATGGGTTGCCCCATGGATCTTCTTTACCCATTGGATTGTTAATTTGGGCTTTAATTCAATTAGCTTAACTTATGCTTTTGGGCTTGCATTAAATCACATTGGACTTTACATTAACAAACACTTGGGCTTTAACATAAGTTTATATTGGGCTTAATCATAATCACAATTAAACTTTACATTTCCTACACAATCTTACAAGTCCAATTATATATGGCTTAAAGCCTTAGAACGTATTGTCTACGTATTAATCTCGTATTCTAACTCGTATATTTATTTAACATATACGACATATCGTCATTTATACATACTCGTATAATACTTCATATCATACTCGTATTCATTACCTCGTACAATACCTACGTATTATACGAGCATCTATTTAACTAGTTAACGCTTTACTTTTCCTAACGTTCTCGAATTAAGTCCGCATGCGAAAAACTACGTTTTCCATACTAGAATTATTATTACATAATTCATCTCACCTTGATATTCTATCGTTACGTATTTCTCGGAAGCTCAAAAATAATTCTCGAGCAGAAATCAGTGAATAGTGTTTTTCAGAAAATTTCTCGAAGAACTTTAATTTTCGTCTTGGAAATTCAAACACTTTAATTCCTTCACATAGTCAAAATACTACGACATTTCGACGTTTCTAGGTTATAGAATGACATTCATCTTACTAACACATAAGAATAACAAACAATATAATTTTATTCATTATTTAATTAAATAAATTTATTTTACAATAAATCCGAATTTCTCGGTCGTTACAGAGTATAATCAGAGATTTGAAGGATTTTTCTTTTAAGCTTCAAGAGGTATAATTCCTAAACATGTTTTGAAATTCAAGCATTTATAATTCTTAGAAATTTGCATGAATTAGTTGTTGATTGATATGTGAAATGATGTTAACATGTTAATAGAGTTTATATGCATGTAAGTGAACAATGTGGCTGATGTATAAGTTTGTTGTGTGAAGAAATTAGAATAAGGGTTGAGTTCTGCAGTTGCAGAGCTCTTCCTGGTGTTGCTCAGGAAGGGCACAATTATACTAATCCAATTTTAAATTAAAGCTGGCTTGCAAGGCTTGCATCGATCGAAATTCGAATTCAATTGTGTCGATAATTCTAACATGTTAATATGACTTAGAAATGCATGAAAATAGGTATAGCTTGTAGTGTAAGGTTCTTTTGCATAGCATGACTATTCTATCTTGCTTTAGAATGCGTTTTCTAAAGAAAACTTAGAATTTTGAAAGTGAACTTTGACGAAACTTATAACATTTTATGTTCTGACCTTGTTAACATGTATGCGTAGCCTAATTAGGCATGACATAAGATTCAAAGTTACTTCGTATATATTAGATTGTTTTGTCTTGGTGTAAAAAGACTTTTAAAAGAAAACTTGAACTTTAGAGAACGAACTTGATAGAAATTGTGTAGCTTAGATTCTAACCATTTTAGCTTGTGTATATAGTTTACTTATACATGAAATGTGATTCAAATTGATAAGCATGTGTTAAATTACTTTAGTTTGGGTTAAAATGATTTTTGGAGGCAAACTTGGACGTTTTACAAAATAAGTAATATAAACGTGGTGTTGGTCATATTCTGAACTTTAGAACATGCATGCTAATACTCTTTATGTCCCTAAGACATAACCTATATGTTTTTATAAAGAACTAGATGCAAAGTAGGTATTCAAGCATGAATTTAAACAAATTTCGAAGTAATGAACTACTGTAGCTATGTAAAAATGATGAGAACACATGAGCAACATATTTCAGGTTGTATAACCTTCTTATATGAATAAATAGTTAATATAGTTGGCTTCGCAATTTCATTTGACAATATGTTTGCCGGAATTCTAAACTAAGAATCTATAATGTGAAAAGGTGAACTTGAGATGATCGTAAAAGCATGCAATACCCTTAAACATGTGTATATGCTATGCGTTAATATATATATATATATATATATATATATATATATATATATATATATATAGGCTAAGCAAGGAGACAAAATCAGGAGAGCAAAAGCTTAACTATAGTGCGGCGGGGGGACAAGACAATACAAGGCCTGTAGATCCTAAGCCTAATTAGAAGGCAATTGCTTTGTTGGCATTTGTGTCTGATAGTTTTATTTGTGATCTAAAACTTCTACCATGAGTACAATCTTATTTTAAGCCATAATATATGATTACTATGATGATTAAGGTGATCTAACACATAAATGTCTATGTGAAACCAAGAATATAAAGGTTTTTACAAATTTTTCTAAATAAGCTTTTAAAAGAAAAGTCGTTGATAATTGCGAAACTAAATGGCTTGATGATGTGATATAAATGGTCTGATTGTATAACTAAGTTAAGACTTAATATATGCGTGTAACGTACGTATCAAGTATATGTATTCGACTTGTATAACTAATGAATATACATATACGTAACTATATTATAATAGGATTTCAAAGTGTTGATAAGCTATAGATTGGTAAACTACGCTTGAGGCAAGTTCTCTAACTTCATTTAATTTTCATTTTGAATGCAAGTTCCCTAACTCTCTTAACTTTAAATATTGTATAATCCAAATTATTGCTATATCGATTATATTTACATCGAATAAATGTCTATTACTATTCTGAAATCGATTTTATGTCTTGATATTATTACAAGTGTGACGCCCCCAAAATAGGTATACATCACTCATCTTGAGTCGCCAAATACATGGTACAAAAATCAAATACAAACTTAATTATACAACTGTCGGGTAATATACGACAAAACATAATCTAAGAGTTTTAATAAGAATATTATCATCTAAACAATATCCACACTCAATGGAGTCCTCATTACATTTATTGTCACACTATTTTATAGAATAGTGAGGACTACTATGACACCATCTCGGACCATCACTCCATTCCCCGACTAGTCCCGGCTACGTTCTTATTTCCTGAAGAGAACAATGAAAGCAAAAGGGTGAGCTCAACTAGCCCAGTAAGAAATATTATGACTAAGATAATGCAGAATAAATTATCCTTAGCCTTCAACAGTATAACAACTGATAGAATACAATAGACAACAAGTTTTAGATCAACAACTGCATCGGAATAAGCAATCCATTAGAAGAGTTAAGTAGAGCATAAAATCTACTATCTTCTATGATTTAAAAAGATTTTCATCAACTTTATCGTTGAGACTCAGCTTAATAAATAAAATCAAATAATCCCTTCACCACGGCCAAGGATATTCATGTAATCATCAATGGTCATGATTATACCGAATAATCTCTGGTCATAATCATACCAACAACTGTCCATCAAAGAACTACAGGCCAATGAGGACTTTTACCACATCATTCGTTACATTACGGTCATGATTATACCGAATAATCCCTGGTCATAATCATACCAAGTCCATCTATGCACGTAAGCCAAAGATGACTTTCATCATAATATAAACATGAGGATGATGACAATGACATAATAATTCAATAAAACAAGTTGAAGGATAAAATCCAAATTGTCAACATGATACTGCTTTGTGGAGTAAAATTTAAGAATGCTCAGAAGAATATTTTCATGAAAAGATACTGGATGAAGCGCAAATATCAAGGATATTCTACTAATTTCATGGAGTATAGAAGCCAAAACTTTAACCAACTGAGTATAATAGAATATATGAAACTACAAATGGATTTTCACCCGCCATGCGGTAATCCAAGTAGACAGATCATTTCAACAATTTAATAAGGAATGAATACGAAGGGTCATTCACCATGCATGTGGTAGTCGCAGAGATGAGTTATTCCAATGAATAATTAAGAATGGAATAACAGAAGAATTCACCATGCATGCGGTAGTCCGCATAGACAGGTTATTCCAACAGAATAATAAAGAATAGAACAACAGAAGAATTCACCATGCATGCGGTAGTCCGCGTAGACAGGTTATTCCAACTAAATAATAAAGAATGGAATAACATAAGAATTCACCATGCATGTGGTAGTCCGCGTAGACAGATTATTCCAACAGAATAATAAAGAATGGACTAACAGAAGAATTCACCATGCATGTGGTAGTCCGCGTAGACAGGTTATTCCAACAAAATAATAAAGAATGGAATAACAACCCTTACGAGTATTGAAAGAAAATAACTCTCTTCATGAATACGAAAGAAATAATACCCCTTACGACTGTTGAACGAAAATAATATTCCTACGAATATTGAACGAAGATGATATTCCATACGAATATTGAATGAAAATAATATTCATATGAATACGAAAAATAATATCTCTTCAGAATATGAAATAAATAATACCCTTTACCTCATAAGAAAACTGGATACTGGAATAGTGAGGTAGCAGACTTCTCTTCTTCTTTCTCTCTATAATTTCTCCAAAATAATTTTTCTTGTGAGACTTAGAAAATTGGTGAGAAATGAAGGAAGAATGAGCTTCTATTTATAGGAAAATATAGTTTCAATAATTGCACATTTTGGGGCTCGAAATATTACATTATAATAGTTTCCTCTTTTTCTTCAATTTTAATTTAGTCCTGCAAGTATTATCAAACTTGCACCACCTCCCCTAATAATAAATCACGTGAGTTAATAGTTCATTAATGTAACTCAATAGTATAATCATGTGAAAAAACTAATTACAGTATAGTACATTCATCTATACCTCCATTTTTAATTTAGTCATGCAAGTATTATCAATCTTGCACCAACTCCCCTAATAGTAAATCATGAGAATCAATAGTACACACATGTGAACACATAGTTATAAGCATGTGAATTAATAGCATTTAATTGCTCATTTATTCTGTTAATTACCCGATTGGTCAATATAACCTCCAGACATCAATTATTATCGAAATAAATGTCAATTTCCACTAACACTAATAATTCCCACACAATGGAACTATCAATTTCATCTTTAATCAACACGAATTTATTCATCATTAATATTATAACTCACAATATTTAACAACCAGGTCGTTCCCAGGAAAGACGGGGCTTTCCGATAAGGATTTCTCCCTATTAGCGCGCAGTTAGATTATCTAACCTCTCCTTGACAGAACTTCTAGACATTGTCAATATTGCAAATAATAATATGAATAACTTTGTCTTCTCAATTATTGATTTAATAATATAAAATATAATGCAGATGATACTGTGACAATAATTGAATCAATAATATGAGAGATATGATGCAGCAATTACTGTAGCAATAATTGAGTATAACTGAGTGACTTCTTACGTAAGCATCAATAATCAATATCGTGTGCTACTATGCAACCACGCGTATTACTGTACTTTTACTACCGAGTAGTTCAACAGTTTTAACGGTAACACTTTCACCATGATTTTTATAAAAAGATAATTCTGTCATTTTCTAACTACGACAATACTTCCGTTATGGGGTCCACCAATGATTGTGTCATCGTACGAATATTCCCCGACAAAAAGAATATTCTCCGACCAAACGAATATTTTATAACAACTTTCTTACTTTGTAAAAAATTTCACATATCACCCTTAACTTTAACCTTTTACGAATTTAACCATTTACGAAATAAAATAATAATTATAAAAAAATTGAATACTTTCATTTCATAAAATTCAGGGTCTTACAACACGCATTGAACTTATCATTTCTAAATATATTATAAAAATTGTCTAAGCCATTTTTTTCGGCTAGACTGATATCATGTATTAGAAAGTTATCCAAACCAATTAACTTGGTGCGGACTCTTATAAATCTACTAAGATTAACAACCTTCATTGAAGAGGAAATATATAACTGTCGGGGAACCAACGTGCGCACATATAAACATCTAAATTTTATGCATAACGTTGGGTACTTTAGGCTGATCACCTGTTGTACTTGTTTTTATTGGATTTTCAGTATAATACTGTTAATTCTAGCAGGAGTTCTTAGTCTATAACGATTACTCAGTGTTCATTATTTTTGAACTTTGAAATTATTAAACCTTTGAATCTTATTGATATTCTTCAGTCCATAGCGACTCTTATTTAGAACAATTGATACTTCTCGTTATTCTTGAACTATCATTTACTATTATACCCTTAAATTTTGAACTTTGTACTTGTTCACCCTTATTGCTATGTCACTTTCTAGGAAAATTTGTTGCTCATTCTTGCTTTCCGAAAAACATTACAGTTAAGACAGAGCAAGGAATTACCTCAGGGAAGGACAAAGGCAAGGGCAAGGCTACGGAATAGCTATAGTCCCTTAAGCTAAAAGAATTAATGTTATGTTGTATTAAGAAGCAAGTAATCTATGTTTAGATTATATTTGAACTTAATCTATGTAATATGATAGTTATGGTTGTAAGACTTTGGGACAAGAATAATTATAATAAATCAATGTAAATTATTCTATTATTCCGCTGTATGAGTTATTAGTGTATTATTAGAATGAGATTGTGAAGCACCGAATTCGAGATATTAGTGTCTGAATTTAGGGGCGTCATAGGTTGTTATCAAAGCTATAGGTTATAAACCTTAGGATCGAGAATCCTTAGACTATAACCTTAGAATAATGTAGAGAGTATAAAGAGATAAAACTCATGTAGAGTTTTATTAGAGATTTAGTAGCGTTATGAAATATATTTTCATTCCATACAATGAATTTATGTTTTATTTTAACATTCTAATGGAGTTGGTTTGTTTGTCTTATGTTGTGATTGTAGGATGGCAGATATGGGAGATCCTAGTAGATTAGTAGAGGAGCCATGTGATATACACGTAGTGTTCGAGTCACCGTTGGTAGCTGAGACCATTTCGACAGTGGCCCTTATTGAAGATGAGGATGACGAGGAGGTAGAGTCAGATTTTGAGGAGGAACCCATGGAGGATGAGCCCGTGGATTATTCCGATGAGACCACGTTCGAGGATCGGATGATGGGGGAATATATATGAAGGGCGAATTTTGGAGTTAGAATGTCGAGCTGAGGAGCTAGAGACGGAAGCTCAGGAGAGGCAATCAGAGATGTAAAAACTGAAGGATGAAGACCATATAAGAAAACTTGAGATGCAAGAGGTAGAAGTCGAACTTGAATATCGCAAGGACGCAGGGACCCAACTAGGAGCTCTAGCACATCATTTGCTATCCCTGAATGCTGAACTGGTAGAGTAGCTAGGACAGTTTAAGGAGTGAGAACTGAGCGAAAAGACAGAAAAAGAGACTCTTCGCATATAGCTAGAGATGAAGATCATGGATAGAATCCACTTCGAGGAGAAGTGGGAGGAAGCCGATGATAGAGCCAATGACCTAGAGGATGAGGTGAGATGCAAGAAGAGGAAGATGAACAAGATGGGCTGCGCCTTTCGTAAAACTATGGAGAGGTTGATCGACGGTGTATATCACTACCCGTGGGAGCAAGGCAGACCCGATATACCATGAGTAGGGATTTAGTGGCACACATATCACAGGTTGAGTTCAAGAGCGCAGTGGAGCGTGGAATATTGGGATAACTTATTCAGTTAGGTGTCCAGTAGTATAGTTATGTTTTGTATATTGTGGTGAAATCCCAATCTTTCGTGTGAGATGAGATAGTTATGTAAACCCCAAGTATGTTCTTGTTAGAGGGGTAGTATATTGTAAATCCTCATCTTTTGTGATATTATGGGATAGATGTCAATATTTATAGAAGTATGCTAGGAAATGGTCATATCAATGTAATAATTTTGGCATATGGATATAAATGTCCTTATTTCAGAAAACGTGTTATAATTTTTTTTTCCTTTTTGTATTAAAGAAATGCTTAAGAATATAATTAGATAATAAAAAAAAAATTGTGATGCAGAAAATACCGCCTAGATGTAGACTTACTGCACTAGAAGTGTCAGTCAATAATGAGAGAGAATAAGTAGACCCTATCCAACGATTAGTCGACTTGTTAGGAGAAGCCTTTCAAGAGAGAAACAATGAACCAGTACGTAACAACCCGCAAGCAGTTCCGGTAACCAACTTTAAAGACTTTAGTAGCGTAAGACCTCTAGAATTTAGGGATACTACCGATCCTATTAAGGCAAAGACTTGAATCAAAGAGATAGAGAAAGCATTCTCCATTGCTCGTGTGGGTGAAGATCAGAAGAATGTGTTCGCTACATACATGATGAGAGGTGAAACAAATTATTGGTGGGAGGCCAATCAACAAAGAGCGGGAGAAGGGACTAAAACCTGGGAGAGGTTTAAGATATTGTTTTTCGAGAATTACTTCCTGAAGAATAGGATGGAGGTGAAGTTCTTAGAATTAAAACAAGAGGAGATGACAGTAACGCAATACGCGACTAAGTTCAACGAGCTCGCTAGGTTTGTCACGCATCAAGTGGATACCGAAGAAAGGAAGGACGGATGTTTTGAATTAGGACTAAAGCCATGGTTATTCAACAAATTATCAGTGCTTCAAATCTATTCATTTGCCACGTTGTTGGAATCCTCAATGGCCGTCAACCAATCTTCAAAAGCATTGGGGTCCAGCTTCCTTAAAAAATCTGGGGCATCTACCTTCATCCCCTTGGTTATTTCATCAAGAGGGTGATGGTTGAAGTCATGCCCTCCTCGCTTTTCGGGGAATTCATGGCCATTCCACCCAAAGTGAGCTCCACGATCACCAAATCACCTGTTCCTCTCCCTATATTCTTCATCCTCTTCATCCCCTACACTACCGTCCACTTTATCTTCTGGAGGAGGCCCGCGGACCCTCCTATTGTGAGGTACAAACTCATCTCTAATTTGACATTCATCCATTGCATCCAACCTATAATTAATATGTTCTAGGACAGATGCGAATTGGGTGATCTGTGCTTGTAGTTGGGGTAGATCAGTGTTTGGGTTTTAGTTATTTGACATATTGTAAGAATTACCACTACGGGTTGTAGGCATGAGACTTTGCGAGTTACAGGCTTTGATACCAAGTTTGGTGTAAGAAACGAAAACCTCCAAAGCCAACTTCACGTTGACTTCTAAGAGAAAAGAATGCAAAACAGAATCTCTTTGTCAATGGAATCTCTCCATTCTCAAATTCATTATTCAGCAACAATTGGCAACTGCCTTTCTTTTCCTCCATCACTACTGTAAGACCCCAATCTTTTTAATAAAGATGATTTTTCTATAAATATCATTTTTTAAATATTATGGATGAATTTGATATAATGTTATAGTTGTGGGTAATATTTATAAATTTTGCAAAGTACGCAAGTTGTTATATAATATTTGATTGGTCGGGAAATATTCGTTTTAACAGAGAATATTCATACGACGGCACAATCATTGGTGGACCCCATAACGAAATTATTGTCGGATTGTGAAAACGGCAAAAATATTTTGACATGTATATATGTGTGTATGTGAAGTAGTGTGTGTGGGTGAAAGTATGTAAATAAATGGTGCCGTGGAAATAAGGGATAAGGAAATGGGAGGGAGAAAATGTGGTGGTAGTGATGTTGAATTATATATATATATATATATATATATATATATATAATTGTATAGCATGTAGGTGGGTGATGGTGGTCCTAATAGATAAATTTGGCAGGTTATGGATTGATTTTTTTCAAGCTTGAATATTATTGGCCAACTTTTTCCAATCATACAGCATGGTTGACAACTTGTAAATTATGGTGCATTCTAATAGGTCAAGGCTTTTAAATTGGCATATGTTCATTTTTTTTTTCATTGGCCAACTCCTTGAAAAATAATTACTGATGTGTTGGATCAGTGAAAGTCATTATATTCGTCAAGTGATTTTTTTAAAAAATAACTATTAAACCTTTTCTTAACAAGACTTTCATTCTCCTATAAATAGGATGCTTAGTTAGAATTGAAATCACACCAGAAATTCAGAGAATTCTCTTTTATAATCTTGAGCGTATTTCTTTAGAGATTTCAAAAGCTTTGAGCGTAGAAAAACTGTATAAGTTTTCTTCAAGAATATCATCGCCCTACCAGTCAGAACACTTTTCTTTTAATGTAAGGGGTATTATTTCTTTCTTTCGTATTCATGAAGAGAACTTCTATTATTTCATTCTTTATTATTATGTTGGAATAACTTGTCTATGCGAAGTACCGCATAAATATTGAAATTCTTCTATTATTCCATTCTTTATTATTACATTGGAACATCACATGTGCATTTTACGCATGACTGGTTTCGTTATTTATTATTACGTTGGAACATCCCAATCATGCGTTTCACGCATGAATTGTTCCATTATTTATTATTCTGTTGGAATAACCTGTATGTGCTTTACGCATGACCTGGTTTCGTTATTTATTATTCTGTTGGAACATCCTTTCTGTGCGTTTACGCATGACCTAGTTCCATTGTTTATTATTATGTTGGAATAACCTGTCTGTGCGGTCTATCGCATGCATGGTGATTTCTTTTGTTATTCCATTCTTTATTATACTCAGTTGGTTAAAGTTTTAACTTCTATACTCCATAAAATTAGTGGAATATCCTTGATATTTGCGCTTCATTCAGTATCTTTTCATGGGAATATTCTTCTGAGCATTCTTGAGTTTTACTCTACAAAGAAGTATCATGTTGACAATTTGGACGTTATTAGTTCCTGGATAATTTAATTCTTGAACTTGTTTTATTGAATTCTTAAATCATTGTTATCAATCTCATGTTTATATTATGTTGAAAGTCATCTGTGGCCTGTAGTGCATAGATGGACTTGGTATGATTATGACCAGGGATTATTCGGTGTAATCATAACTGTAATGTTACAAATGATGTGGAAAAAGTTATCATTGGCCCATAGTGCTTTGATGGACAGTTGTTGGCATGATCATGACCATTGATGAATACACGAATTTTCTTGGCCCGTAGTGCATAGATAATTTGTGGTCGTGATACTAATGAATATCCTTGGCCGTAGTGTATGGATGATGTGGATTATTTATTAAGATGAGTCTCAGCGATAAAAGTGATGAAAAACCTTTTTAAATCATAAAAGATAGTAGATTTTATTCTCTACTTGACTCTTTTAATGGATTGCTTATTCCGCTGCAGTTAAATTTGATGTCTAATATATTTTATCAGTTTAACACTGTTGAAGGCTAACGATAATTTATTCTGCATTATCTTAGTCATAATATTTCTTACTGGGCTAGTTGAGCTCACCTTTTCTTTCACTTTTTCTCTTGTGAAATGAGAATATAATTTGGGACAAGTCGGGGAACAGAGTGACGATCCAGATGATAGCATTAGTAGTCCTCACTATTCTGTTAAATAGTGTGATAATAAATGTAATGAGGACTCCATTGAGTGTGGATATTGTCTAGATGACAATATTTGTATTAAAACTCATAGCATATGTTTTGTCGTATTTTACACGACAGTTGTATAATTAAGTTTTTGTTTGTATTTTGTACCATGTATGTGGCGACTCAAGATGGGTGATGTATACCTAATTTGGGGGCGTCACAACTACCACTTTTAAAGGATTACAAATGATGCTATAATTCAGGAAAGAAATTGGGAAACAATTAATAACTTAGTAACAGAAATTTGAAATTTGAAATAAATAAATAAAAATCTTAACAGCTGAATTAATCTCCATACTCCATGATTCAAGGAGCAATTTTCGCCTGGGAATTTGCATCACATATCCTTCAATTTCTGCTTATACATATGTATTTAATTAGTGATAAAAAAATATTTCATTTAGTGATAGTACCAACGACACATTTCTTTGCTAGGAATTTTATTGTGTCACTAATTACTTGTGACAAATTTTATTATGTTGTTAAATGTAATATTTGTGTATTGAGAGCTAGAAATTAAAAAATATGTGTAATGAAAGAGATTATAATCCATCAAGGTACATGTTGGAACTTGTGACTCATAACATAGAAGCTATTGAAAAAGGCTAGTGTGGAGCGGAGCGAGGGGGCGAAGGCATGTATGGCGCGGGGCGCATTAGTGCAAGACTGGGAGTGGCGTGGGGCTTACGGGATCGATCGATGGAGTTTGTTGTGTGTGGTAAGGCGCACTAATGATGACTTAGAAGCTATGGCGAAGTAGCGGTCTACGTGAATCAAGTTTAATGGTTTGTTTTTTGGAAAGACATTATGGGTATTTGAGCCATAATGTGAAGTAGGGTTGGAATAAGAATAGTGGTTATAAATATTATCTATTGTAAAGTCCTATGTAACTGAAATCATCAATAAAACAATAAGTCGCCTGTGGAGTACCCAAATTGGGGAACCACGTAAATCTCTTTGTTAATTCTCTATTGTCGTGTGCGTGTGTGTGATCCTAATTCTAACAAATTGGTATCAAAGCTAGGTTGGATTGAACATGCGAAGAACGATGACATCAAATTCATCGGTTACAAAGTTTGATGTGATGAAGTTTGATGGGATTGGGAATTTCGGGTTATAGCAATAGAGGGTAAAGGATTTGTTGGTGCAACGGGGATTGGTGAAGGCGTTAAAGAAGAAACCGGATTCCATGACGACTGATGACTGGGATGAACTCCAAGCGAAGGCGGTGAGTACATTTTGTTTGTGTCTAGCAGACGAGGTTATGTATCACGTGATTGGTGATGAATCACCATCGGGTGTATGTAATAAATTGGAATCCAGGTATATATGTCAAAGTCATTGACAAATAAGTTTTTTTTGAAGCAGAAGTTGTTTGTGTTAAAGATGATTGAAGGTTCAGAACTTATTCAGCATATTCATACTTTCAATTAAATAATCAGTGACTTGTTAAGGATTGAAATGAAATTCGAAGAAGAAGACCAGGCACTTATGTTGTTGCGTTCTCTACTGGGTTCCATGGAGAATCTTGTTACAACCCTCCTATGGGGAAAATAGACTTTGAAATTGGAAGAATTCACTTCTGCTCTCCTGATGTTTAACCAATGAAAGCAACAATCCGAGGGTATTTCAGGTGAAGGGTTGGTGGTAAAAGAGGGAGAGCAACGTGGCAGAAAACGAAAAAAAAGGAAAATCAGGTTCGCATGTGAAATCAAAGTCAAGGGGCAGGACTCTTAAGCCAAAGAAGTATAAGTGTTACAGATGTCATGAGACAGGACACTTTAAGAAAGATTGTCCATACAAGAATAAGGGTGAAGGAACAGGGAAGAAAACAGAATCTACAAAATTTGCAAATGTTGTGGAAGAATTATCAGATGATATATGGGGATATGTTATCAGTTTCAACAAACACGGACGTGGCAGACTCATGGATTTTAGATTCAGCATGTTCGTTTCACATGATGCCTAACAAGGAGTGGTTCGACACCTACAAGTCTATGAATTGTGGTATAGTTCTAATGGGTAATGATGTTTCGTGCAATGTCATTGGAATAGGCACAGTGAAGATAAGGATGTTTGATGGTGTTGTGAGAATTGTGACGCCCCCAAAACAGGTATACATCACCCATCTTGAGTTTCCAAATACATGGTACAGAAATTAAATACAAACTTCTTTAATACAACTGTCGTGTAAAAATACGACAAAACATAACTGAGTTTTTAAAACAAGAATATTGCCTTCTAGACAGTATCCACTCTCAATGGAGTACTTATTACAATTATTATCACACTATTTCACAGAATAGTGAGGACTACTAATTCTATCATCTAGACTGTCACTCCGTTCCCCAAGTAGTCCCAACTATATTCTCATTTCCTGAAGAAAACAATGAAAGCAAAGGGTGAGCTCAACTAGCCCAATAAGAAATATTATGACTAAGATAATGCAGAATAAATAATCCTTAGCCTTCAACGGTATAAAAACTAATAGAATATAATAGACAACAAGTTTTAGATCAACAACTGCAGCAGAATAAGCAATCCATTAGAAGAGTCAAGTAGAGCATGATATTTACTATCTTCTATGATTTAAAAAGTTTTTCATCAACTTTATCATTTGAGACTCGATTTTTAATAAATAAACCACATCATCGAATCATCCCTGCACTACGGGCCAAGGATATTCATGTAATCATCAATGGTCATGATTATACCGAATAATCCCTGGTCATAATCATACCAACAACTGTCCATCAATGCACTACGGGCCAATGAAGACTTTTACCACATCATTTATAACATTACGGGTTATGATTATACCGAATGATCCCTGGTCATAATCATACCTATAACAGTCCATCTATGCACGTAAGCCAAAGATGACTTTTATCACAATATAAGCATGAGGATGATGACAATGATATAAGCATTAATCAAACGAAATCAATGATAAATATTAAAGACTTTAAATTTATCCGAGTTTAAAAATCTCCAAATTGTCAACATGGATACTGCTTTGTAGAGTAAAATTCAAGAATAATATTCATGTACCAAAAATAATTTGGACAGAAAAGAAATATATTTTTCGGATAAACAGTACCCCGTGATAGTACCTCATGAATAGTACCCCGACATGAAAAGTACCCCAAATACTCGAGTGAATAATATTTGGATGAATAGTAATCGGGTGAATAGTAACCCGTGAATAGTACTTCAGCATGAAAAGTATCCCAAATACCCGAGTGAATAATATTTGAGTGAATAGTAACCGGGTGAATAGTAACCCGTAAATAGTAACTCATGAATAGTATTCTGTCATGAAAAGATCAATAATTATCAAAAAAGATCAAAATAATATTTCCATAAAAAGATACTGGATGAAGCGCAAATATCAAGGATATTCTACTAATTTCATGGAGTATAGAAACCAAAACTTCAACAAAATGAGTATAAAATTCAAAATCTGAAACGAAATAATATTACTTACATACTATAGAGTATGGAAGAAAATATTATTTTAAGCGAATATTGTACGAAAATAACATCCCTTGAACGGAAATAATATTCCTACGAATATTTAACGAAGATAATTTTCTACAAATATTGAACGAAGATAATATTCTTTATGAATATTGAACGAAATAATATTCATACGAATACGAAAAATAATATCTCTTCAGAATATGAAGTAAATAATACCCCTTTCCTCATAAGAAGACTAGATACTGGAGTAATGAAGTAGCAGACTTCTCTTCTTCTTTCTCTCTATAGCTTCTCACTCTATAATTGCTCTTGTGAGTCCTAGTTGTCAGGAATAAGCATGTGAATGTTATTCCTATTTATATATGATTTGATTATGATATATATATATATATGAATGAACATGCAAGTATGTTTGCATTAAGAAAAGCAATAAAGCCCTTTAATAGATTATAAAAACATATGTACAAGGACTTAGAATGAATTGATCAAATGTATTAGGTTGATCCTACATAAGTAAAAAACATCCTTGTAAAGTCCTTAAAAAGAAATGATGTACAAGGACTATAAATATAGAAAGATCAAGCATGTTAGGTTCATCTTATGGTGTAATAGATAGGCTTGTCTAATCGTTGAGCACTGCACCAGAAATCGTAGTCTGCTAGGAGAGTCAAGGAAAACTCGAGAGCTATCGAGGCAGAATTGTAGTCTGCAAGATAGTAGATCTCGGAGTTCGTAGACTTCCAGGAGAGACGAGGAAGGATCGTAGTGTGTCGAGGAGAACTTCCTCAGGGCCGTAGTCTGGTGAGGAAGTCATGTTTAGAATCGTAGAGACAGCCTGCCTACGAGCCGACCGAGCATCTGCCAAAGCCAAGTCAAGAATCGTAGACTACACTCAGAGTCGTAGAGTCTACTAATCATACCAGAGGCAGAGATCGTAGTCGAGCAAGATCAGATGAAGACAACATGCACATGACGTAAATCGTAGAGTGTCAAGATCGATCTCGTAGAGTCAGTTTGCCATTGCACAAACCAAAGTCAGATCGTAGAGTGAAGAACTAAGACCTCAACAGATGTGCTCACAATGCCAAGGCAGAATCGTAGAGCAAATATGATTCTCAGTGAATGAGCACTCCCAGAATATCCAAAGGAATGAAGCCTCTAATTGGTATTACAAAGATACATCTCACCAAGGAAATCAGAGGGCACTCAACGAATGGAACAAGCTAACAGAAGATCTAAGCACCAACCCAATCAGCATCAAGATTGAGTAGTGAAGCCATTCGAGATAAAGTCTTCCACAAGGAGAACAGAAGAAGACTTCAGTAACTGACTAAGGAAAGTCAGCAAGTGCAGTAACTGTCAAGTAGACAGAAGACAACGATCTTGGAAGCAACCAAGATCGTAGTGTTTGCCAAACAAAGAAAAAAACTAATGGAGTCCACAAAGAGATACTGGTCAACTCTGAATAACAAGGCTAAAGTGATTAAGCATTGGGTCAGTCCATTGATGATAAGTGAACGGGAGATCACAAGGAGAAAGCGAGCTGGACATGCCACAAATCTGAAGTGTCTTGTTATTCAGAAAGGGCCAGAGCGAGGAGTCAAGCCATCAGTATCTAAGAACAGTCAAAGAGAACAGAAGAGATGAAGCACTGCACAAGAGAAGGAAGAAGTGTTCCACATTGAAGATCGAATGAACACTCTTCAAGATTGTAGTTTTGATTTTACAAGTCAAGAAGCAACACTCAAACTCTACGATCAAGTCCATAAAGTTATGCATCAAAATCGTAGAGTTCGAATAGCTGAAGACTGAAGCATTAGCAACGGTTCAATCTAAAGGATACTATTCGAACAAGAGCTTATTGAGAGCATCGATGCAAGGACAACCTCTGATCGAAAAATCAGAAGGGTGAAGTAAAGTTATCGACCTGCCCAAGATATGAAACTGAAATATCTGATGGGGTAGGTAAAACAGTAGACTGCAGTGTCAGAAAGTCAGAAAAAGGTGTCATGTCACATCTGCAGTCTGCACCAAATAACTCGAGATCTGCGAAGCAATTTGAATAGCTTTCAACGGCTTCCAACGGGAAGATTGGGAAGCAGTATAAATCAACAGAGCTTCAAAGATCAAGAGTTGCTGATGATTGTGGAGTTACAGAATCGTTAAGTTAGTGAATGCTATAGTTGACTCTACGAGTTCCACCAAAGATCAACAGAACAAGTCTTAGTGACAGTTAGACTACCAAGGTGGAAGTGAAGCTGCTTTGAAGTAGAGCTCAAACAGATCAAAGCTTCACTCAACAAAGATGAGAATGCCACTGAAAATGGCAGCCAAGCTGAGAGCCGAGAAGGCCAAGAAGATAGCATTCAAGAAAGTGGCTGAGTACAAAAAAGATCAGGAGAGCCACTCTACGAATCACCATGAACCCAAAGCTGAAACTGAAAAAGTGCAGAACCATGTCTGCAAAGTATTCAAGAAGGGTTCAGGGATTGCTAAGTGCTAGTCAAAGACTACTAAAAGCACAGAGACTTAGCAAATCCAGATGGTGATGGTGCACAGCTGACATCAGATGAAGATGAGCTGAAAAGAGCAAAGATCAGATGCACCAAAGAAAGTGTGGTCCAGACTCAAAGCAGAATGTAAAGAGGACCACATCAAACTGCTAAGTACAAGAGATGTTCAGAGCTTGAAGACATCTTAGCAGCTCAGCACCAACAACAACAACAACTGCAACAACAAGAAGCTGGGGATTCGAGGGGTCCTTGTCTCGAGGACTAAATGAAGTTCCAAGCTCTTTGGCTTGAAGAGTTCTTAGGGAACTAGAGGAGTTCCAAGGCTGCTGGCCTTGAAGAGTTCTTAGTGAACTGAGGTCCCAAGGCTGCTGGCCTTGAAGGAATCTTACTGATTCAGGGTGCTGCTCTTCCTTAGTGGAAATCCTGCTAGTTGAAAGCAGAAGAGTGGATTAGGAGCTTGAGTCTCCGAACCACTTAAAACATGTTGTGTCTTTTACTTTATGAAATTTACATTATGTACATTAACTGCTATAACTGTTATATATGTTTTAACTGCTTGCCATTAAACTAACTGTACGAACAATGTATGTATGATTATGAATATATCAATGAAGGGGATCTTTTACTTATTCCGTTGTACTTGAAAAGGATTCTTATGTTTGTCATATGCTAATTTATGAGCAATGCAAAATAAACGAGAAAAGAATTTGAAATTCTAAGGATCTATTCAACCCCCCCCCCCCCCTTCTAGATCTATTGTGCCTATTAGGATCTAACACTAGTGAATTGGTGAGAATGAAGGAAGAATGAGCTCTATTTATAGGAAAATATAGTTTCGATAATTGCATGTTTTGGGGCTCGAAATTTTACAGTATAATACCTTCACCTTTTCTTTCATTTTTAATTTAGTCCTGCAAGTATTATCAAACTTGCACCACCTCCCCTAAGAGTATATCATGTGAATCAATAGTACAATAATGTGAATTAATAGTTCTATACATGTGAAAATATGAATTACAGTATAGTACCTCCATCTATACCTCCATTTTTAACTTAGTCATGCAAGTATTATCAATCTTGTACCACCTCCCCTAATAGTACATGAATGTGAATCAATAGTACACACATGTGAACAAATAGTTATAAGCATGTGAATTAATAGCAATTAATTTCTCATTTATTCGATTAATTACCCGATTGGTCAATATAACTTCCAGACATCAATTACTATCAAAATAAATGTCGATTTCCACTAACACTAATAATCCCAATACAATGGAACTATCAATTTCATCTTTAATCAACACAAACTTATTCATCATTAATATTATAACTCACAATATTTAACAACCGGTCGTTCTCAGGAAAGAGGGGGCTTTTCGATAAGGATTTAACCTTATTGGCGCGCAATTAGGTGACCAAACCTCTCATTGACAGAACTTCTAGACATTGTCAATATTGCAAATAATAATATTAATAACTTTTTCGTCTCAATTATTGATTTAATAATATAAAATATTATGCAGATGATATTGTGACAATAATTGAATCAATAATATGAGAGATATGATGCAGCAATTACTGTAGCAATAATTGAGTATAAGTGAGTGACTTCTTACGTAAGCATCAATAATTAATATCGTGTGCTACTATGCAACCAAGCGTATTACTGTACTTTTACTACCGGGTAGTTCAACAGTTTAACGGTAAAACTTCTGTCGTTATTTTTATAAAAAGATATTTTTGTCGTTTTCTAACTACGACAATACTTCCATTATGGGGTTCACCAATGATTGTGCCGTCGTACGAATATTCCCTGTTAAAACGAATATTCCCCGACACAACGAATATTTTATATCAACTTGCTTACTTTGCAAAATGTTCACATATCACCCTTAACTTTAACCCTTTCTCAATTTAACCATTTACCAAAATAGAAAAATTGAATACTTTTATTTCATAAAATTCGAGGTCTCACAAGAACTCTGGCTGAGGTGAGACATATTCAAGGTTTAAGGAAGAATCTAATTTCATTGGGAACTCTGGACTCTAATGGCTGTGAGTACAAAATAGGTGGTGGAGCCATGAGAGTGACGAAGGGTGCTCTAGTGATAATGAAAGTTTCTAAGGTTAATGGGAATATTTATCGGTTGATAGGGAGTACAGTTATAGGCGGAGCTACTGCCACTACAGCTGAGAATATTGATACTTCGATATGGCATATGCAGTTGGGGCATATAGGAGAATGTGAGATGCTGGAATTACATAGAAAAATCTGTTGAAAGGGGTGAAGTTGTGCAAGCTAGATTTCTGCAAGTTCTGCGTCTTGGGAAAATAGTGTAAGGTGCAGTTTAAGCGTGTGGTGAACAAAATGAAGGAAATACTTGACTATGTGCATTCTGATGTTTGGGGGCCAGTGAGAGTAGCTTTAAAAGCGGGATCACTATATTTCTTGACTTTCATCGATGATTTTTCAAGAAAGATTTGGGTGTACTTCATGCGACACAAGTCTGAGGTCTTTGAAAAATTCAGGGTGTGGAAAGCTGAAGTGGAAAATAAAATAGGAAGATGACTAAAGCGCCTTAGATCAGATAATAGGACAGAGTATAAGTATGAGCCATTTGTGAAGTTTGGTGAGGAGCATGGGATTCAACGTCACTGGACAGTTAGAAAGACCCCACAACAAAATGGGGTGGCAGAACAAATGAATAGAACTATAGCAGAGCGGGCAAGGTGCATGAGATTAAATGCAGGGCTTTCAAAGGATTTATGGGCAGAAACAGTGAGTATGGTTGTTTACATTATAAACAGGTCGCCAAGTACTGCTCTGGATAATAAGGTGGCACATGAGGTGTGGACAGGCAAGGAGGTATATTACTCAGGTATGAAGATCTTTGGGTGTCCAGCCTATGTTCATATTTTGGGTAATGAGAGATCAAAACTTGATGCCAAGTCCAAACTGTATATCTTTCTTGGGTATAAGAAAGGTGTGAAGGGGTACAAGCTTTGGGATCCAAAATCAATTAAAGTAGTGATTAGTATAGATGTGGTTTTTGATGAAGCTTCCATGGTTAAGACACATCAGGAAGGTCAAAAAACCGAGGCTAGAAAGCTGAAACTGGCAATCCACCGCCAGTGGAGCAGGATAATCAGCAGCAGGAGGAGGAAAGCATAGCCGCAAGGAGACCTAGATGCATTATCAAACCATCGAAGAGGTATAGGTTTGATGATATAGTTGCATATGTTCTATCTACTACTAGTGGGGATCTGTCTACTTTTCAGGAAGCCATTGCTAGTCCTGAAAGGGGCAGATAGATGGAGGCCATGGTAGAGGAGATGGAGTCATTGAAGGAAAACAAGACTTGAGAATTGTCAGAATTACCTGAGGGAAAGAAACCAGTGGGGTGCAAGTGGGTGTTCAACAAGAAATAAGTTGCATCAGAAAAGGAAAAGGAAAGAATAAGGCTCGATTAGTGACAAATGATACTCACAGAGGAAGGGGATTGACTATGATGAGGTGTTTTCTCCGGTGGTGAGACATACCTCAATCAGGATTATTTCGGCATTAGTGGCTAGCTATGATCTGGAGTTAGAGCAGCTTGATGTGAAGACAACTTTCCTTCATGGTGATTTGGAGGAAGTTATATTCATGGAGCAGCCTGAGGGGTTCAAGCAGCCGGAGACTTAGCACATGGTTTACAAGTTGAAGAAATCACTGTATAGGCTGAAACAGTCTCCAAGACAATGGTACAAGAAGTTTGATTCCTTTATAATCCGGATCGGGTTCACTCGGTGTGAGTATGATTGTTGTGTTTATGTGAAGAATCTTGAGGATGGTTCCTATATTTTTCTGTTATTGTATGTGGATGATATGCTCATTGCTGCAAAGAGTATGGTTGAAGTCAATAGGTTGAAGACCTTGTTGGGAAAGGAGTTTGACATAAAGGATTTGGGTGCTGCTAGGAAAATGCTTGGGATGGAGATTCGAAGGGATATGTTGAACGTGCCTTATGTGAGCGCAGTTGGTTGTTTGATGTATGTGATGGTGTGTACAAGACCCGATTTGGCCCATGCAGTCAATATAGTGAGCAAATACATGGCAAATCCAGGTAAAGAGCGCTGAAAAACTGTTAAGTGGGTGTTTAGATATCTGAGAGGTACTGCAAATCATGGGATTATGTTTGCGAAGCAACAGGCTCAGATGTCAGTCGTGGGGTATGTAAATGCGGATTATGCTGGAAGGTTGGATGATTTGAGATCTACAATAGGGTATGTGTTTACACTAGCAGGTGGACCGATTTGTTGGAGATCCATGGTACAATCTCTAGTAGCTATATCTACTACTGAATCTGAGTATATGGCATTGACTGAGGCTGGGGAGGAAGCATTGTGGTTGAAGGGTTTTGTGAATGAGTTGGGCATAGATCAAGGTGGAGTACAGTTGTATTGTGATAGTCAGAGTGCCATTTACTTAGCAAAGCATCAAGTGTATCACGCAAGGACCAAGCATATTAGCGTAAGGTTTCACAAAGTAAGAGAGTTGATAGCTATGGGTGATGGGATATTGGAAAAGGTGCACACTTCTGAAAATGCAGCTGACATATTGACAAAGACTGTGATCGCGAATAAGTTCAAGCATTGCTTGGACTTGATTAATATCTTCAGAATGGGCGAGGTTATTCGTCAAGTTGGAGATATTTTAAAACTTGTGACTCATAACATAAAAGCTACTGAAAAAGGCTAGTGCAAGCCAGAGTGGAGCGTGGGGGCGAAGGCTCTGAGCGGAGTAGAGCGAGGGGGCGAAGGCCTTGAGTGAAGTGACGCACTAGCCCATCAGGGTTGAATTGAAGGTTGTCGAAGGATGCGGGCCCCCGCGGTACGGTACGGAATTTCTGCATGTATGGCGTGGGGTGCGTTGGTGCAAGACTGGGAGTGGCGCAGGGCGTGCCATGATCGATCTGAGTTTCGTTGTGGTATGTGGGCGCAATGACAGATGATTGAAGAAGCATGGCATGCGTGCATTTACGGACCGGAAAGTTTAATGGTTTATTTTTTAGAAGGACATTATATGTATTTGAGCAATAATTTGAAGTAGGGTTAGAATATGATTAGTGGTTATAAATACTATCTATTGTAAAGCCCTATGTAACTGAAATCATCAATAAAACAACAAGTCGTTTATGGAGTACCCAAATTGGGGAACCACGTAAATCTTTGTGTTAATTCTCTATTGTCGTGTGTGTGTGTGATCCTAATTCTAACAGTACAAATATTATATATTAATACAAAATTGTATATTTTTAAACAAAAACACCTTCTTTTTTCAATATATATATATATATATATATATATATATATATATATATATATTCAGAGAAAATTTTTGGAAAATCCAGTTGATGGGATGAACGGACGGACTGAATAGATATGAGCCACTAACTAGGGGTGTTCAACCGATAAATAAATCAAGCCTAAAACCGATGCAAGATTAAACCGAATCCTGCATAGAAATTATCTAAATTTTGGTATCGATATTCTGCATCTCTAGATATCTTAGAATCGATTTATTGGTTCTATGCATCTGGTTTTTTTAATAAATATCTGAGAAAATTAATATAATTATTATTTTATTATTTTTATTTTTATTTTTATTATTATTAATTATTTATTAATAATAAAAAAAAAATTAAAAAACTGGTATATACTGATACGTTTCGGTAATACCAAACCATAAAAACTCTAAGCATCAAACTAGTACCGTTTTTCCATCATCAAACCGAATCGATTATTTTTTGTACCGAACAAGTGGATTCTATCCTATTCAAACAATCGAAAAGCTAAAAAAACCAAAACTTTTGTCCACCAACTAGCTGCTCTACAAAGGGGAGCCTCCCCTCGTTTGGGTTAAGGAAAAACGCATACTTTGTACTAGGACTGAGCAAGTAACCAAATTAGAACCGAAACTGCACCAAAAACCGCACGAACCGCACCAATTAAAACCGTATCAACGGTTCTGGCGTATGTGGTGGTTTTAGGTGAGTTGAATAACCAAAATTACGGTTCCGATTTGGTTACTAGCCAAAATCACACACATAAAACCGAAACCACACCATATGTGTCTATGTATGTATTATCTCTAGTAAATTCTAAAGTTACTTTTCACTTGAACACGCTCAGAGAAAATCCAGTCTTGCATTGTCATTTTTTCACCGATTGAAAGAAGATGATTAGAGGTTATAGAGTCAAAAATTGAGCATTTGAGTTTTTGAATTTCAGATTTGTTTGATGCGTTACTAAAGGGACTTGTAGGTGAGGGGCCAAATTCGTTGGTTCGAGCACTTGATGCATTGGTTAAGGTCTATACTATAATTGTAATAGTCTAATAGAATATTGTTCAAATTAGATATAGTTAGGATTATATTCTATATGTCCTCCCTACAATATATAAGATAAAATTTCATTCTATCTCCGGTATATATTTTAATTTTTGGGGAATTAAATAAACCTTCTTGCTTGTTATCGAATATATGGTCTCCGTTGTGTTATATAGCGTAAGTTTTAGTTTTTACAACATCATTCCTTTATTATAAGCTAAAACTATTTTATGTGTCTCACTATTTTATAATTTGATGATGAATTTGACATGTCTGGCAGAAGGAGCTATGGTTCTATACTTGATATAATTTCCATTGTCGACTATTAAGTTAATTGCTCGATGTGAGCTCTGTGTTAAATTTTATTGAAGGCTTGGACATTTTTGTTGTTTCAATTGGTTTTGGAACCGAAATCGCACCAATTGAAACCGTACCGCACCAATTACAAGCGGTTTTGTGTGCGGTTTTGGATTTGTTAAACCGCACCTAAGTGGTTTCGGGTGCGATTTCAGTTTCGAACTGCACCATGCTCACCCCTACTTTGTACATTTAAAATTAATATTTTATCTCTTAACCCCAATTCTCTAACACATGGCAGCATCGACTAACACCGTTTCAAAATATCAGTTTCCTATTATATACTCACCATTCTAATATTCAGAGTCCCATTTAATAATTATGATAGTTAAATAAGAAAAAGTTATTTACAAAAACATTATAAATTAAGTTTGTCAAAAATATAATATATGATTCTCTTGTGGAAGTCAAGTTGGAAATACTACTACTACTAGAGGAGGAGGATTCACTCTCATCAGGATATACCTTAAACATTTAAGGTATATACTGAAATTCCTAATTTTTTTTAGCTAGTTAATATTTATTCTACTGATTTTTACTGGAATTAGTTTAATAAGTTACAATTGCATCTGATTTGGTGTCATGTGTTAATATATATCATAATCTGGAGTTATAGGGTTTAAAAAGTTACAATTGCATGCATCTGATTTGGTAAGTTTCGTATTATAATTTGGGGTAAGTACATGCAATTGCATATGATTTTGTTCTAATTTGGGGTCAGCAGTCTAATTTGTATCTGATTTGGTTCTGTTTGGCCAGTGAATTTGATGTATCTGAATTTGGTTCAATTTTTATGCCTTTTGTTGCCATATGAAGTGAAATGCAGTGTGATAAACTTATAATTTGCAGTGTTCTAATTTTTGCCTTTTCCAGCATTGTTAATTTTAATTTGTGAATTAATTGAAGACTTCTCTTATTTTGGTTTTGAATATTAATTCCGACGGAATTTTCGACTGAATTCTGTGGAAGTTATAGATGATAATAAATAAATATTTAATTAACTATATAAAAGACAATTAGGACTTAGTTTGCCACTAAACCTAGTAGTAATACTAGAAAACTTAAATAAATTAATACAAAAAAAAATAGGAGATTTAAATAACTTTAATAAATTATATAATATAATATAATAAAATTTAAAATAAAATAAGTTTAATAACATAAAATAAATTTAATAAAATAAAATAAATTTACTTTATTATTTAATATAATATAATTAAAAATAAAATAAATAAAATAAAATAAAATAAAATAAATTTAATACAATAAAATAAATTTACTTTATTATTTAATATAATATTATAAAAAATAAAATAAAATAAATAAATAAATTTAATTTAATTTAACTAAATTAAATTAAAGTAAAGTAAAACATATAAAAAATAAAATAAAATAAATTTAATTTAATTTAATAATAAAATAAAATAAAATAAAATATAGTAGCATTTGCTTAGTTTTCCATTACAACAAAAATAAACTGAATTAAATTAAATAAAATAAACTGAGTAGAATTTACTTAGTTTTCTACAAGTAAAAGTAACTGAATAATAAGTTGTCTATATATATTCAATAAATAAAATAAAATACATGTTGACTGGGTAGCATTTACCTAGTTTTTTATTGGTAAAATAATCTAAATACCATTTGCTTAGTCTGCCACAATTTTTAAATATAATAACTGTGAGACCCCGAATTTTATGAAATGAAAATATTCAATTTTCTTATAATTATTCTATTTAGTAAATGGTTAAATTGATAAAAGGTTAAAGTTAAAGGTGATATTTGAAAAAATTTCAAAGTAAGAAAGTTTTTATAAAATAATCGGTGATAAAAGTACAGTAATACGCTTGGTTGCATAGTAGTACACGATATTGATTATTGATGCTTACGTAAGAAGTCACTTAGTTATACTCAATTATTAGCTACTACGTCATGTGAATTGATGCATCATATCTCTCATATTATTGATTCAATTGTTGTCACATTATCATCGTGATAATATATTATATTATTAAATAAATAATTGAGATGACACGTTATTCATATTATTATTTTCAATATTGACAATGTCTAAGTTACATCAAGGAGAGGTTAGGTCATCTAATTACGCGCTACCATAGGGAGAAATTTTTATCTGAAAGCTCCTCTTCCCAGGAACGATTCGGTTGTTAAATATTGTGAGTTATAATATTAATGATGAATAAGTTCGTGTTGATTAAAGATGAAATTGATAGTTCCATTTGTGGGAATTATTAGTGTCGATTGAAAATCGACATTTATTTCGATAATAATTGATGTCCTGGAGGTTATATTGATCAATCGGGTAATTTGGGATAAATGAGCAATTAATTGCTATTAATTCACATGTTTATAACTATGTGTTCACATATGTGTACTATTGATTCACATGATTTACTATTAGGGGAGTTAGTGCAAGATTGATAATACTGTATAATGACTAAATTAAAAATGGAGGTATAGATGAAGGTACTATACTATAATTAATTTTTTCACATGTTTAGAACTATTGAGCCACATGATTTATTATTGATTAACATGATTTACTATTAGGGGAGGTGATGCAAGTTTGATAATACTTACAAGACTAAATTAAAAATGAAGAAAAAGAGGAAGGTATTATACTGTAATATTTCGAGCCCCAAAATGTGCAATTATTGAAACTATATTTTTTTATAAATAGAAGCTAATTCTTCCTTCATTTTTCACCAATTCACTAAAGCTATAGAGCAATTATTATAGAGAGAAATTATAGAGAGAAAGAAGAAGAGAAGTCTGCTACCTCACTATTCTAGTATCCAGTCTTCTTTTGAGGTAAGGGGTATTCTTTCTTTCGTATTAATGAAGAGAGCTATTGTTATTCCATTGCTTATTATTCTGTTGGAATAACCTGTATACGTGGACCACCGTATACATGGTAAAATTCTTCTGTTATTTCATTCTTTATTATTATGTTGGAATAATATGTCTATGCGAAGTACCGCATACATGGTAAAATTCTTCCGTTATTCCATTCTTTTTATTATTATGTTGAATAACTGCCTATCATGCCAATATCGCATACATGGTGAAATTCTTTCGTTATTCCATTCTTTATTATTCATTAGAATAACCGTCTGCATGCTTGATTCATCGCATGTCCGTGAATTCTGTTGTTATTTCATTCTTTTATTATTCGTTGGAATATCCTGTTTTGTGTGAATTACGCATGAATTTGGTTCCATTCTTTTTTATTCTGTTGGAATATCCTGTCTGTGCGGATTATGCATGACCTGGTTCCATTCTTTATTATTTTATTGAGAATAACATGTTCATGCGATTTCATCGCATGCATGGTGAATTCTTACGTTATTCTATTTTTATTATTATTCGTTGGAATAACTCCGTCTATCGCGGATTATCAGATGCATGGTGAATGATCCTTCGTATTCATTCTTTATTAAATTGTGGAAATGATCCGTCTCGTGGATTACCGTATGGCGGGTGAAAATCCATTTTTAGCCAGATATTTTATTATACTCGTATGAGATATCATTTCTTTTGTACTAAATCATGAAATATCATTTTCTTTGGTATTTTTCTTTTACGAGTTACTATTCACTAAGTTACTATTCACCCAGTTATTATTCACTCGGTATTATTCACTCGAGTATTCGGGACACTTTTTAAATTTGGAGTACTATTCACGAGTTACTATTCAGGAGTTACTATTCACCCGATTACTATTCACTCTAGTATCATTCACTGGGTATTCGGGACACTTTTCATGTTCAGTACTATTCACGGTATTATTCTCAAGTACTATTCACGGGTACTATTCACCCGAAAAATATATTTCTTTTCCATCCAAATTATTTTTGGTACATGAATATTATTCTTGAATTTTACTCCACAAAGCAAAGATCATGTTGACAATTTGGATATTTTAAACTCGGATAAATTTAAAGTCTTTAATATTTATCCTTGATTTCATTTGATTAATGCCTATATAATTGTCATCATCCTCATGCTTATATTGTTATAAAAGTCATATGTGGCTTACGTGCATAAATGGACTGTTGATTATTGATTTTACAGTTAAATATTTTTGGCTTACGTGCAAAGATGGACTGTTGATTATTGGTTTTATAGTTGTATATCTTTGGCTTACGTAAAATATGTATGCGGATGTATGACATGATCATAACTATCTGGTGATAATAATGAATATCCTTGGCCCGTAGTTCATGGATAATTCGATGATGTGATTAAGCGGGGATCATAACCATTAGTTAACAGGTTGAATGTCATCGTCAGAAGTAGTAATCGTGACAGACAATTGATTGGTATGATCATGACCATTGGTTTTATAGTTGAATATCTTTGGCCCGTAGTGCAAAGATAGACAATTGATTGGTATGATCATTGTTATTACATTTGAATATCTTTAGCCTTTGGGGTAAGGATATTGAGTAAATGTTCTATTAAGACTTTGTGGCAAGAAAAAATTGTTGATTCACATTATTATAAACATGAATTGTGAATTTAACTAACATCTTTGGTGGTTCAGTTAAAGACATGTGATGAAAGTTCTATTTGTCTTGGGTATAATAAAGAACTATTGATGACTATTACAGGGATAAAATTGATGATAAACTTTTTATATCATAGAAGATAGTAGATTTTTTGCTCTACTTGACTCTTCTAATGGATTGCTTATTTCCACTGCAGTTGTTGATCTAAAACTTGTTGTCTATTGTATTCTATCAGTTGTTATACTGTTGAAGGCTAAGGATAATTTATTCTGCATTATCTTAGTCATAATATTTCTTATAGGGCTAGTTGAGCTCACCCTTTCTTTCATTGTTCTCTTCAGGAAATGAGAACGTAGCCGGGACTAGTCGGGGAACGGAGTAATGGTCCGAGATGGTGTTATAGTAGTCCTCATTATTCTATAAAATAGTGTGACAATAAATGTAATGAGGACTCTATTTGAGAGTGGATATTGTCTAGAAGGCAATATTCCTGTTTAAACTCTCAGCTATGTTTTGTCGTATATTACACGACGTTTGTATAATTAAGTTTGTATTTGTATTATGTACCATGTATTTGGTGACTCAAGATGGGTGATGTATACCTATTTTGGGGGCGTCACAATAACATATAAATTAAATTAACTATAATATAATAACATATGCGATTTAGCCAGTACGCGCGCTACGATGTCAACTTCATGGTGACAGTGTTGCGGAAGTTTCACGTAAGTCGAATTACATATATTAACTCGGGGTCCATGCATGTTATTTACATATTGTTCAAATAATTAATTATACGTATGTTATGTCTGTTTGATAGGGATACTACATATACGAGGCCGACATCACTGAGGCGGATGGTTACGCCGTTATCATTGCCCACATCTCGAAGAATTATGTTAGCTGGTTGTATGAGATGCGACAGAGGATAGTCCGGGCGGTAGAAGAATCACATGGGTAGTATCAAATTCAGCATGGGCTATGATGTGTGCGTACTGAGATGATATTGCGTTCAAGACCAAGTCGGAGCAGATGAAGAAGAATCGCGGCAAGCTGCGAGTTGTACATACTTCTGGCTCGCAGTTGTTTCAGGAGGTTAAGTCGATATGTATTTCCCTTTAGTTTAGTTTAATATTAAACTGCAACTATAGTAAATTAAGGTGATATTATTTAATGTATATAATTTAGGCCATGCGGAGTAGCTTGGGTCGACTTTCTACTATGCTCGAGTTTTGGGATAGAGTTCATACGCCGAAGGGCTCTACTACAGGGTCGACGATATCTCCAGTAGCACTAGTTATACGGGTAATACATTTATTATAATAAATATTATTTAGGATAATATTAAGTAATTTATATGATGATATTAAGATAGCTCACTTGTATATCAAATTACAGGAGCGGTTTGAGAAGCTCTGCAGCCAGCGTGTAGCAGAGTTGCAGGCTGCTAGGGGCGATGCTGAGACGTTAGATTCCACTGTCCCTCCGCCCGAGATTAGTTAATCTCAGGACGAGGAGATGGCTTTTGGGTTGCGTCTCAGGATACTCCCACTAGTACTACCGGCCGGTATCGAGTGTTGGGGTTACCGAGGATACCAGCCTATACACTGCCAGGAGGTATAATATTTTAGTTTATTTCTTATTTATGAATAAAGTAAACTTATAATATTATTCATGTTATATTTATTTTTGTAGGCTCTAGCCAGCGTCTGCGTCCGAAAACCCTCGTGGGACCATCACATACAGGCGCTGGCTTAGATGATGCTTTGTTCCAGCGTGTTATGGTTGCGGTGTCGAAGAGGTTTGAGACCAATTCATTGTTCCATCGTTAGGACCCGCCTAGTTTCGTTTAGCCTCCATCCGCCACGAGGATGGATGTTTAGTGCCGTGCCACCGGCCGAAGTACAGGTATCCCTCCGAAGCGATGAGAGCGCGATATGCGATGAGATTGTTCGGATGGTGGTTACTGTGACGCCCCCAAAATAGGTATACATCACCTATTCTGAGTCGCCAAATACATGATACAAAATACAAATACAATCTTTAAAATACAACAAGAGAGCTGTGAGTTTTAATACAAATATTGTCTTCTAGACAATATCCACTCTCAGAATAAGTCCTCATTACATTTATTGTCACACTATTTAACAGAATAGTGAGGACTACTAATACACCATCTAGGACCATCACTCTGTTCCCCGACTCGTCCCAGCTACGTTCTCATTTCCTGAAGAGAACAGTGAAAGAAAGGGTGAGCTGAACTAGCCCAGTAAGAAATATTATGACTAAGATAATGCAGAATAAAGTATCATTAGTCCTCAACAGTGTTAAACTGATAAAATACAATAGACATCAACTTTAACTACAGCGGAACATGCAATCCATTAAAAGAGGCAAGTAGAGAATAAAATCTACTATCTTTTATGATTTAAAAAAGGTTTTCATCATTTTTATCGTTGAGACTCAGCTTAATAAATAATCCACATCATCCCTGCACTACGGCCAAAGATATTCATTAGGGTCACGACCACAAATTATCCATGCACTACGGGCCAAGGATATTTGTGTATTCATCAATGGTCATGATCATGCCAACAACTGTCCATCAATACACTACGGGCCAATGAGGACTTTTATCACATCATTTGTAACATTACGATCATGATTAAATCGAATAATCCTCGGTCATAATCATACCAAGTCCATCTATGCACTACTAAAGCCACGAGATGACTTTCAAAAAAATATAAACATGAGGATGATGACAATGATATAAGAATTCAATAAAACAAGTTCATTTAATTAATTTATTCGGGAACTAATAACGCCCAAATTGTCAACATGATACCGCTTTGTAGAGTAAAATTCAAGAATGCTCGTAAGAATATTTCCATGAAAGATACTTTGGATGAAGCGCAAATATCAAGGATATTCCACTAATTTCATGGAGTATAGAAGTCAAAACTTTAACCAACCGAGTATAATAAAGAATGGAATAACAAAAGAAATCACCATGCATGCAAGATTGCATGCAGGAAAAGTTATTCCAACCGAATAATAAATAACGGAACTGTGTCAAAGCGTAATACGACCGGCTGTGATATTCCAATGTAATAATAAAGAATGGAATAACAACAAAAATCACCATGCATGCAGTGATTGCGTGATGTAATGTTATTCCAAAGTTATTCAAATAATGGAATAATAAATAACCAATCGGTCAACAGCGTAAAATGCACGAAAGACAGGATATTCCAATAGAATAATAAAGAGCGGAACTGTGTCCGGCCAGAAAACGCATGCATGTGATGTTCCAATGTAATAATAAAGAATGGAGTAACAATGTAAATCACCAAGTATAGGGTATCACAGATACAAAAGTTATTCCAACAGATATAAAGAATGGAATAATGTAAGTTCTCTTCATGAATACAAAAGAATAATACCCCTTATCGTAAAAAGAAATTTTGATATCTGAGTAAAGTGAAGTAAAGTTAGAAAACTTTTTTTCTTTCTCTCTATAGTTTCTTTCTCTATAGTTTCTCTCTCTAGAGTTTCAATGAATTCGTAAGAAAATAATGAAGGAATGAGCTTCTATTTATAGAAAAATGGACTGCATAGTAACCAATCCATGAACGATCCAGATCGATTTACTTTAATCTGACGGTCCATGTTTAAAGCAAAATCTTTTAAATAAAATATAATATATTCTATTTATAATCTAATAAAACGAATAACTTTATAAAAGATTTTACTATGCAAACACTATGCAGGCACTATACAAACACTATGCATAATAAAATATAATATATTCTAATTATTGTCTAATAAAACAAATAACTTTATAAAAGTATTTTGTTTTATATAAAAAGATTTTACTATTAGCCTAATAAAATAAAATGAATAACTTTATAAAAGTATTCGCTTTTATATAAAAAGTTTTTCTTTTTATTACGTTAATAATACTGAATAAAACAAAACTTCGCCATCATATAAAATATCGACAATAATTGAATCAAACCGAGTGACTTCTCACATAAGCATTAATAATCAATACGCGTGTGCTACTATGCAACCTAACGCCAGACATCGTATTTTTTACTACCGAGTAGTTCAACAAAGATTATCACGGTAAAACTTTCGCCGTTATTTTTATAAAATATTTTTGTCGCTTTTCTCAATCCGATAATAATTAATTTGCTAGGGTCCACCAATGATTGTGGCGTCGCATTTAATATTCCTCGTTAAAACGAATATTTCCCACCAATCTAATATAATATGACAACTTGCATACTTTGCAAAATTTGTAAATATTACCCACAACTATTATATCAAATTCATTCCATAATATTCAAAAATGATATTTATAGAAAAATCATTTTTATTCATAAAAACTGGGGTTTTACAACCTCCCCTTCTTAAGAAATTTCACCCTCGAAATTAGGGTACGACACTGTATGTCGAAGAGGTAAGGATACTTTTATTTCATTTGATTCTAACTCCGTGTCATTTCCTCAACATCGTGGTTCCTCCATAAAACTTTGACTTGAGGTATAACCTGGAGCGTAGAATATGTTACTTCTTATCCAAGATTGAACAGAACCTTTTCATCACGTTAAATCTTTTGCTATTTCGTCTGGGTTCTAACTCAATAATGTGGTTCGGGTCTTCCACATATTCACGTAACATGGATATGTGAAAAACGTTATGAACACGAGACATACTTGGCAGTAAAAGCGAGTCTATAAAGCTACGATCCCTACTCGATCGAGGATTAAAATGGACCAATGAATCGAGGATTGAGCTTCCTCTCTTTCCAAATCTCAGAACTCCTTTCCATGGAGCAACACGTAACAACGCATGATCTCCTATATCAATTCCACGCCCTTTGATGAAGATCAAGATAACTCTTTTATCGATCTTGTGAGGTTTTTATACGTTGTCGGATCGTTTGAATCTTTTTTCGTAGTCATACGCATCAACTCCCGGCCCCAACAACGTTGTTTCACCCACCTCATCCCAAAAGATATTGGCGAATGACACTTTCTTCCATACAACGCCTCGAATGGAGCCATGCCAATGCTTGCTTGATAATCCGTTGTTGTAGGAAAACTCCACCAATGGTAAGAACTTGTCCCAACTTCCTTGAAGTCAAGGACACAGAGTCTTAATAAATCTTCCAGAGTTTGAATAGTCCTCTCTCGATTGTCCGTCCGATCGAGGATGATATGCCGAACTAAATCGTAAACTGCGCCCATAGCTTTTTGCAAACTAACCCAAAATCGTGAAGTGAATCTTGGGTCTCGATCAAAAACTATGGATACTGGCATACCATGCAGTTTTACAATCTCATTTATGTACATACGAGCAAGACGTTCAAGTGTATAAGTTTCTCGTATTGGTAAGAAGTGAGCAGACTTGGTCAATCTATCAACAATGACCCAAATTGCATCTATGCCTTTAGAAACCTTAGGAAGACTAGTAACGAAATCCATGGTAATGTGCTCCCACTTCCATTCTGGAATTTCAAGTGATTTCAATAGACCTTTTGGTACTTGATGCTCCGCCTTGACCAGTTGACAAGTTAGACACCTTACGATAAATAGCGTTATCTCTCACTTCATATTGATCCACCAAAATGTATGATGTAGATCACGATACATTTTGGTTCTCCCAGGATGGATTGCAAACGGTGTGTTATGCACCTCCATCATGATTTTATACTTTAAATCAGGGTTGTTAGGAACACAAAGTCTGGAGTTGACTCGAAGTATTCCCTCTTCATCGATCTTGCTTCCTAAGATAAGACCTTCTTGCACTTTCTTCCTCATAATGCATCACTCCGTGTCCAGTAGCTTGGAGCAATTTTTAACTTTATCAATTAAAGTCGGTTCTACTCGTATTCGCCATCATCACATGGGTCCCTGGAGTCTTTAACTCTATCTCCATCCTTTGCAAGTCACATAAAATGGGCCTTTGCGTTGACAATATTGCACTCGCATTCAAGATATGATCTTCTACTCAATGCGTCAGCTACCACGTTCGCTTTTCCAGGATGGTATTGGATCGTATGATCATAATCTTTCAATAGTTCAAGCCAACGTCGTTGTCGCATGTTGAGTTCCTTTTGAGTGAAGAAATATTTGAGGCTTTTATGATCCGTAGAGATCTCCACTTTCTCCCCATACAAATAATGCCTCCAAATCTTTAGTGCAAAAACGACTACTGCCAACTTTAGATCATGAGTAAGATAATTCCTCTCATATTCTTTGAGTTATCGTGAGGCATAGGCTATGACTTTCCCATGTTGCATGAGAACACATCCCAACCCTTTTTCTCAAGCATCATCAGTGAGATGACAAATCCCTCCGAGCCGATGGTATTGTCGTAACAGTCTTTAAATGAGTCTTCTCTTGAGTTCTTGAAAACTCTTCTCATATTCTTCACTCCAACCGAATTTTGTATCTTTCCGAGTCAGCTGAGTTAATGGAGTAGTGATTCGAGAAAACCCTTCTACGAATCTCCGATAATAACCAGCTAAGCCGAGAAAGCTACGTACTTTGGTCACTGATTTAGGTTGTTCCCAGCTTTAAATGGCTTCAATCTTTACCGGGTCAACAGATATTCCATGACTTGATACCACGAGCCCAAGGAATGCTACTTCCTCAAGCCAAAACTCGCATTTCTTCAACTTGGAGTATCAGCCTCAAGTGTTGCTCATGATCTTCACGGGTTTTGGAATATATGAGGATGTCATCAATAAAGACGACCACAAAGTGATCCAAATATTCCTTGAATACTCGGTTCATCATATCCATGAAGGCAGCAAGAGCATTAGTCAATCCAAAAGACATGACTAGGAATTCATAATGCCCGTACCGAGTTCTAAAAGCCGTCTTTGGAATGTCATTGGTTCTAATCTTTAATTGATGATATCCGGAACGAAGATCAATCTTTGAAAAGAACTTGGCTCCTTGCAACTGGTCAAACAGGTCATCAATACGTGGCAATGGGTACCTATTTTTTATGGTGACGTGATTCAACTCCCGATAATCAATACAAAGTCGCATACTCCCATCTTTCTTCTTCACGAATAGAACAGGAGCACCCCAAGGAGAAGTACTAGGATGAATAAAGCCAATGTCTAACAATTCCTGCAGTTGGGTCTTTAACTCCTGAAGTTCAATAGGAGCCATTCGATATGGGGCTTTGGAAATGGGTTTTGTACCGGGTTCAAGGTCAATACAAAATTCAATTTCATGCTCTGGGTAGGCCAGGAAGTTCTTCAGGGAATACGTCAGGAAATTCATTAACAATAGAAATATCATTCAAAACTGACGTATTTTTGTTTAGATTCGTGACATAAGCTAAGAAAGCTTGACATCCGTTTTTCAATAAACGAATAGCTTTATGGCTTGAGATGACAGTGATTGATTTTAATGGTTTGGTTGCTTGAATTCGCCTAATAGGTTGATTAGGAATATGAAAGCTAACAACCTTACGAAAACAATCAATTTTTGCATAATGAGTAGTTAACCAATCAATCCCTAGAATTACATCAAATGCAAGTATTTTCAATGAAATAAGATCGACAGGTAATGTAAGGGTACCGATTTGAACCAAACAAGACTTATAAACCGTGGATGTAATGAAGGTTTCTCCCAATGGAGTTTCAACAGATAAGTCAAAGTCCAATTTCTCCGAAGTCAAATTTAAATGTTGAGCGCAAGTAGGAGAAATAAAAGAATGGGTAGAACTGGTATCAAATAAGGTATATACTTCGCTAGAGTTTATGATAAGCTTACCCGTGATGACCTCGTTCAGGTTCCTTGCTTTTTGGGAGGTTACAACAAACGCTCTCCCTCAGACTACTGGGTTTTAACTTTTCCGACTACTTTTGATGCCTCCATCCCAGCTGGACTTGTCTTTGGTGCACGACAAAATTGGGCCAGGTGACCTTCTCTTCCACAGTTGTAACATGCTTTGGATGGCATCGCACAATTGGGACTGATGTGTCCCTCTCCTCCACACTTGAAGCATATGATAGGTGGTCGTTCTCCTTCCTTAACGACAGGTACTGATGCTGACGTCTCTCCATCATTGTTGAATCTCCTCTTCTTGAAATGTCCATTCTTATTGCTTTGGCCATGATTACCACCGAAGTGGTTACCATTTCTGGCATATTGATTTCCTCCACACTTATTGTCACCACTTCGATGACTGTTATCACTGGTATTATCATTTTACCGACTGCTCTCTTTTGGTTGGGTTGACTCATTATCGCGCTCCAATAACTGAGCCCTATTAACAACATCTGAATACAAACACAGTTTATGAGAGATAAGATATTAACGTATCTCAGGTTTCAAACCTCTTAAAAATATTCGCATCATTCTCTCCTCATTATCAACCAAATGGGACGCAAACCGGGATAACTCGGCAAACTTGGCTTCGTACTGCGATACGGTCATGTTGTTTTGTTCCAGTTTGATGAACTCTACCTCTTTCATGTGACAAATACTTTCGGGAAAGTACTTGTCGTTGAACAGTTCCTGGAACTTCTCCCAAGACATCTTCAGTGCTGCAGGTTGAGTATGTTTTACAAATTCCCACCAGTAATCTACCTCTGCACGCAACATGAAGGTGGCAAAAGGAACCTTTTGCTCCTCGGAGCATCCCAAGACATCAAATATCTTGTTGATCTGCTTAATCCACGTCTCCGCCTTAAGTGGTTTTGGCTCTCCAAAAAACTCTGGTGGTCCCAGTTTCTTAAACTGCTTGGCGGTGACCATCCGTGAGTTGCCAGTATTTCTACCTACATTTTGTACAGGAGCCGCTCTTGCCTTATATTGCATGAATTGCATAAAGCCTCTGAACATTCCATCATTCATCATTTGATCAGTGTTGTTGTTTGCCTGATGAATTTCACCTTCTTGATGCACATTATCCTGACTATTGATCTGTGGATACTCAACGGTCTCCTGTGCTCCATTGATGTTCTCAACATTCTCGGATGCCATTTTCAAATACTGCCACAAAATAAGGGTTAAATAACATATCACATATTATCCCTATACTCTGACCGACCAATTTAAATATCAAATAAACTTAGGTAGGTCATACTAGCGAAGGAATTCCCCGTCTCTCCCCTTCTAGTTCTTGTCTCATATCTTAGCCAGGGAACAACTATAAATAACATATCACATATTATCCCTAACTTTGATACCAACTGTGACGCCCCCAAAATAGGTATACATCACCTATTCTGAGTCGCCAAATACATGGTACAAAATACAAATACAATCTTTAAAATACAACAAGAGAGCTGTGAGTTTTAATACAAATATTGTCTTGTAGACAATATCCACTCTCAGAATAAGTCCTCATTACATTTATTGTCACACTATTTAACAGAATAGTGAGGACTACTAATACACCATCTAGGACCATCACTCCGTTCCCCGACTCGTCCTAGCTACGTTCTCATTTCATGAAGAGAACAGTGAAAGAAAGGGTGAGCTCAACTAGCCCAGTAAGAAATATTATGACTAAGATAATGCAGAATAAATTATCATTAGTCCTCAACAGTGTTAAACTGATAAAATACGATAGACATCAACTTTAACTGCAGCGGAACATGCAATCCATTAAAAGAGTCAAGTGAAGAATAAAATCTACTATCTTTTATGATTTAAAAAGGTTTTCATCATTTTTTGGCACGAGACTCAAATTTTTAATAAATAACCCACATCATCCCTAACACTATGGCCAAAGATATTCATTAGTGGTCACGACCATAAATTATCCATGCACACTACGGCCAAGGATATTTGTGTATTCATCAATGGTCATGATCATGCTAAAACCTCATCCATCAATGCACTACGGGCCAATGAGGACTTTTATCACATCATTTGTAACATTACGGCCATGATTACACCGAATAATCCCTCGGTCATAATCATACCAAGTCCATCTATGCACCACAAAAGCCTGGATGACTTTCAAAAAAATATAAACATGAGGATGATGACAATGATATAAGAATTCAATAAAACAAGTTCACAAATTAATTTATTCAGGAACTAATAACGTCCAAATTGTCAACATGATACCGCTTTGTAGAGTAAAATTCAAGAATGCTCAGAAGAATATTTCCATGAAAGATACTGGATGAAGCGCAAATATCAAGGATATTCCACTAATTTCATGGAGTATAGAAGTCAAAACTTTACCAACCGAGTATAATAAAGAATGGAATAACAAAAGAAATCACCATGCATGCGTATTTCGCATGCAAAAGTTATTCCAACCTGAATAATAAATAACGGAACCGAGTCAAAGTGTAATACGACCGACTGTGATATTCTAATGTAATAATAAAGAATGGAATAACAACAAAATCACCATTCATTTGCAGATTTCAGACAGACAAAGTTATTCCAATAGAATAATAAATAACGGATCAGTCCGGTGAAAACGCATGCAGACAAGATATTTCAATGTAATAATAAAGACGGAACCAGTCCGGTGTAAAACGCATGCATGTGAGGATATTTCAACAGAATAATAAAGAGGCGGAACCAGTCCGCCAGAAACGCATTGCACAGGATGTTCCAACAGAATAATAAAGAATGGAGTAACAACAGAAATCACCAAGTATAGGGTAGACCGCGTATACAGGTTATTCCAATAGAATATAAAGAATGGAATAACAGAAGTTCTCTTCATGAATTCAAAAGAATAATACCCCTTACCATAAAAGAAACTTTGATATCGGAGTAGTGAAGTAGCAGAAAACTTTTCTTCTTTCTCTCTATAGTTTCTTTCTCTATAGTTTCTCTCTCTAGAGTTTCAATGAATTCGTAAGAAAATAATGAAGGAATGAGCTTCTATTTATAGAAAATGGACTGCATAGTAACCAATCCATGAACGGTCCAGATCGATTTACTTTAATCTGACGGTCCATGTTTAAAGCAAAATTTTTTAAATAAAATATAATATATTCTATTTATAATCTAATAAAACGAATAACTTTATAAAAGATTTTACTATGCAAACACTATGCAGGCACTATGCAAACACTATGCATAATAAAATATAATATATTCTAATTATTGTCTAATAAAACAGATAACTTTATAAAAGTATTTTGTTTTATATAAAAAGATTTTACTATTAGCCTAATAAAACGTAATAACTTTATAAAAGTATTTCATTTTTTATATAAAAGTTTTTCTATTTTATTACGTTAATAATACTTAATAAAACAAAACTTCGCCATCATATAAATATCGACAATAATTGAATCAAACCGAAAGTGACTTCTCACATAAGCATTAATAATCAATACCGTGCTACTATGCAACCACGCCAGACATCGTACTTTTTACTACCGAGTAGTTCAACAAGATTATCAACGGTAAAACTTCCGTCGTTATTTTTATAAAAATATTTTTGTCGTTTTCTCAATCCGACAATAATTCTGTTGTGGGGTCCACCAATGATTGTGTCGTCTTACGAATATTCCCTGTTAAAACGAATATTCCCTGACCAATCGAATATAATATGATAACTTGCATAATTTGCAAAATTTGTAAATATTACCCACAACTATTATATCAAATTCATTCCATAATATTCAAAAATGATATTTATAGAAAAATCATCTTTATTCATAAAAACTGGGGTTTACAGTTACCTTAGTCGAGGACGCGTTTGGGCCGATGTTGAGTCAGCGCTCAATTGCTCAAGTATACTTTATTTTAAATACAAATATATATTCTGCATGTTCTTTAATTTTTATTTAGTTATCTTTAACTGAATCATATATATGGACTAATGAGTTACATTATATTGTATCAACAGGGTGATGAGCAGGATGACGATGATGGAAATTTTCATACTCCAGAGCAGCGTCGATGCCTGCCCGATGATCCTCCTCACACCGGGGGCTCTACTAGCTTGACTTAGTTTACATTCTTTTATAGTTTACATAATTTTTGACATATTGTAGTTTAAACCTTGTCATTACTTTGGTTTTGTATTTGGTTTGACATTTGGTTTAACTACACCTTAATGGGATGTTTGATATAGTTTAGTTTAGATTAATGGGATGTTTTTGACCTTTTTACTTCTCATTTCGTTGGTTTTTGACATATTGTTGGCCTTGGTAATTGTAATTCATGTTATTGGCCATATTGGTATCTTGTGTATATGTTGTTGGGAAAACAAGTACAGGTACAAGATGTGAGTTAAATCCCTGGATATTGCAAAAATAAATAAAACATTTAAAAAAACACTATTCTCGACGGAATAACACTATTATACACAGAATTCCGTCGGCAATAAGTCCTTTACATTTTAGTCATGTGCCACATGGCACGTATACTCTCGACAGAATAGTAGTATCCTCGATGGATTTTTGTCGAGTTTAAGTTGTATTCCATTTTCCTGGCATTGCCACATGGCATGGTTATCCTCGACCGAATTTCCTCGACGGACTAGTTTTAGTCAGACTTATAATAAGACCGACTGAATATTCGGCTGAGGATAAGTCCGTCGAGAGAAAGTATCCCCGACCGAAAGACTGACGGACTTAATTTTGACGTGCTTATATACGACCGAATTTCTGACCGAATATTCCTTCAGAAATGATATTACCTCGACGGAATATCCTTATTCCCGACGAAATATTCCGTCGAAAATAAGCCTTTTGTTGTAGTTATAAGACCCCATCTTATTATGAATAAAAATTAAATTTTCTCTATTTATTATCTTGAAATAATAAGGAGTTAATTTGATATAATACTTTGGTTATGGGTGAAATGTGCAAATTTTACAAAATAAACACGTGGTTATAAAATATTCATTTTTTGTCAGGGAATATTCGTTTGGTCGTGGAATATTCTTGTTGTCGGGGAATATTCGTACGACGGCGCAGCCACTCATGGGCCTCATAACAGAATAACTGTCGGATGAAGAAAATGACAAGTTTGAGTTTTTATAAATAAAAGCGTAGTTGTTACCGTTAACACCGTTGGAATACCCGGTGGTTAAAATATAGTAATAGGCGTGGTTGCACAATAGCACACGGTATTGCACAGTATTTTTGAATTATTGATTCTTACGTAAGAAGGCACTACTCAATAATTGTTACAGTAATTACCTTTCAATATTTTATTTTATTGATTCAATAATTGCTGCGTTGATATTTTATATTATTGTTGTTTCAATAATTTTCATTGCACAGTATTTCCCATTATCAGAACAATAATTCATATTATTTGAATAATATTGTTAGATAAAATTATTTACAACGTCTAGAAAGTTCTGTCTAAGGAGAGGTTTGGTCACCTAATTGCGCGCCAGTAAGGAGAAATCCTTATTGGAAAGCCCCCTCTTTCCTAGGAACGGCCTGGTTGTCATAATTGTGATTCTGTAATATTATTTGTGAATAATTAATTATTGATTTATATGATACGAAAATATTTATTTGATGTGGATATAAATGATGGACTTATTTATTTTATGTGGTTATAATTGAAGGATTTAATGTTGAGGTGTTTTATCAGTATTTTTGTCGGAATGGAGGTATTAAAAATTAAATCAGTATTTTTACAATATATTGCGTGAGTTATAATTTTAATCCGACCGTTGGATCGTTGTGATTTTTGGATATGTTATATATATATATATATAAGTTGAGTATATGTCCACAAATTTTGAACCGTTAAAAATGAACGTATGTTTTGTTATGAATTTTAAGAGGTGACTGATTCGAAAATTAGGTTTATAAATGATTTTGGTGGAAATTCTAGAATTGAGTGGGCCCTACTTGTGGTTAGTGAAGAAATGTGCTGAATTTTATTTTAAATGTGGTGGGTGGCAATAGTAAGAGTAAAGCCATCGTGTAAAGAGTGTCAAGTCTACTTTACGGCTAACATTTTCCTATAAATAGAGGGCTAAGTTAGAATTGAAAATCACACCAGAAACATAAGCCTTCTCTCTTTCTCTCTCTATATTATCGAGCGTATTTTGTGAGTATTTAGATACTTTAAGAGTTGTTGTTCAGTACAAGTTTTATTCAGCATCACTTTCGACTTTTCATTCCGAAGTACTGATTCTTTGAGGTAAGGGATGTTATTTTCTTCTTAAATGATATTATTTTCTTCAATATCATTATGCCGAAATGTTGGTTTGAACTTTTTAATCAAATTTGGAACTTTTGTACCGGGGTTACTATTCACGTATACGGCATTATTCACGTATACAACACTATTCACAAATACGGCACTATTCACCAAAAAATAAAATTTTCTCTTTTTCGTCCCAGATGTCTTTTATGGTTACTATCCTTGTTTGTATCCATATTTTGATCTTTATTCTACTTCACACTTGGTTATTATGGAGATTTATTGAATTTGGATAAACCAAAATACAAATCCCTAATATTTATCCTTCTGTCTCACTGGATTCGTTCTCTAAAATGTTTTTCATCATCCTCAGTCCTTAATGGTGATACATGATGAATATCTTTGGCCTGTAGTGCAAAGATGAATGATTACCTGATGAATATCTTTGGCCCGTAGTGTAAAGATGAACAGGTGTTGAGATGAACATGACCAACTAGTGATATAAATGAATATCTTTGGCCCGTAGTGCAAAGATGAATATTTGATGCAAAATGTATATTGATTGATGTTACAGGATAAATTATTGATGATGGAATTTTAAATTCATTGATGATAGTAGATTTCATTCTCTACTTAACTTTTCTAATGAATTGTTGTTTCCGCTGCAGTTGTTGATCTAAAACTTGTTGTCGATTATATTCTATCAGATTTTTTCTCTGTTGAAGACTAAGGATAATTTGTTGTATATTATCTTAGTCATAATATTCTTTACTGGGCTAGTTGAGCTCACCATTTTCCTTTTTGTTCCATTTTTCTTCTCAGGAGGTGAGAATTTAGCAGGGACTAGCCGGAGTATGGAGTGATGATTCAAGATAGCTGTTTTAGTAGTCCTCACTATATTGTAAAATAGTGCATCAATAATTGTAATGAGGACTTTATTTAGGTGTTGATATTGTCTAGAAGACAATATTTGTATTTAAACTCATAGTATGTGTTGTCGTATTTTTTACGACAATTGTAATAATAGAGTTATAGTTATTTTTTATACCATGTATTTGGCGACTCAGAATGGGTGTTGTATACCTATTTTGGGGGCGTCACAGTAGTGTTCATTCTCCTTATCTGTCTATCTTGGCCCCTTTATTTACCTTCATATGTCTATTGTCATTGATTTAAACCCCTTCCCTTGTCTATTGTGGCCCATTTAATGAACTTTATTTGTTGTTTGTTATTATATAAATATCAACTTTTTTGGGAATTAGGTTGTGGTCCTATTATTGTCTGGTAATAATTATATATTGTCTCATCTGTATTTGTGGTCTATTTTTTTGTTCCATACGGAAGCATTTTATTTTATTGTACATTATTGGTAGTGGAACTCCATCTTAGATTATTGTCTGTCTTTTGCCTTCATAGTCAAAGCTTTGTTGTGGTCCTAATGCCTGTTATAATAATAATGAATATATTTTTTAATTCATGTTTATGGTATTTTATTTTAGATCCTTGTTAATGGAACTCCACCATGGGGATTTATATGGTTACATCATGTTTTTCATTATGATTTTGGACATTTTGATAAGTTTTAAATCCCTTATTTTGAATTGGATTTTGAGAAGATAAAGACAACGTGTAAGGGTTTTGGATACAATGATGTCATTGGTTTATATTACAGATTTCCTAGAACTATATTTTGTGGGCAATACACAAATCTTGCAAAATGATGATGACCTAAATATAATGTTAAATGATATTGTAGATTATGAATATGTTGAGATTTATCTTGAGCATGATTGTGAATGGGGTAAACAGGCTACACAGGCTAAATAAGGTGGGGATAGGGATAAACAGGCTAAGAAGGTTACTTTGTCCACTGATATTGGTCATGATGGTGATGTGGTGATGGAAGAAATTAGTGAAGACTCAAGTTCTTCAAGTGATAGTGATATTCTTGATTAGGAGGAAGAAGAAATGTTTCTAACTGATGATGAAGAAGTAATTGAGGCAAGAAAAAAAACTAAAGAATATAAAGAGCATAAGAAAAAAGTAAAACAACCAATAAATGTCACTCTAGAAATTAATGATGAACCAAACACTGAGCAACATCAAACAGCTAGCAAACAAGAACCAGAACCAAACATTGAGCAACATCAAACAGGTGGCAATACTGTTGAGGTAGAAGAACAAAGTTCTGAGAATAATGATGATGTTACTAATGATAGTGAAACAGATAATGATAATACTAAAAATTATGACTCTAATCAAGTATAAAATGATAGCCCTGAGGAAGTTGACTCTGAGAATGATACATTTGTATGGAGGCAAAACCATTTCCCAGTGTATAACCCCAACACCAAAATCATGGGGACAAAATTAGAGTTAGGAATGTTATTTGCAAACAAGAAACAATTCAAGAGTGCAATCATTAATTGGTCATTAACAAATGATTATGATTTAAAATTTGTGAAAAATGAAAAACATAGGGTCAAATGGAGGTGTATGAATAACAAAAAATGTCCTGTGAAAGTATGGGGAAGTCAAGTTCAGTTTCAACAAACTTTTCAACTTAGAACAATGAGGAAACGACACAGATGTTCAAAAACTTTAGTGAGTAGTCAGGTTAATGCTAAGTGGTTAGCAAAGAATTTGAATACAGAACTTAAAGAATTCAGGAATTAGAGATTGGTTGATATTCAATCTTATGTTAAGAAAACCTTTCTAGTTACTGTGTCAATAGACAAATGTTATAAGGCAAGACAGTTTGCATTGCAAGAGTTGATGGTGAACATAAAAGAACATTATGCCAAGTAGCATATGTGAGACCCCAGATTTTACGAATAAAGATTTAATTTTCTCGAAATATTTTTTTCAAAATTTTGGTGTGGGTTTGAGATAACGTTATAGTTGTGGGTAATATTTATAAATTTTACAAAGTACGCAAGTTGTTATATAATATTCGATTGGTCGGGGAATATTCGTTTTAACAGGGAATATTCGTACGACGGCACAATCATTGGTGGACCTCACAACAGAATTATTGTCGGATTGAAAAAACGATAAAAATATTTTTATGAAAATAACGGCGGAAGTTTTACCGTTAAAACTGTTGAACTACTCGGTAGTAAAAGTACAAAGAATGCGCATTGGTTGCATAGTAAGACACGATATTGGTTATTGATGCTTACGTGATAAGTCACCGCTTATATTCAATTATTGCTACGAAGAATTGTCGCATCATATCTCTCATATTATTGATTCGATTATTGTCGCAGTATCATCTGCATTATATGATATACTATTAAATCAATAATTGAGACGTCAAAGTTGTTCATATTATTAAATTTCAATATTTACAATGTCTAGAAGTTCTGTCAAGGAGAGGTTTGGTCACCTAATTGCGCGCTGATAGGAGAAATCCTTATTGGAAAGCCCCCTCTTTCTTGGGAACAACCTGGTTGTTAAATATTGTGAGTTATAATATTAATGATGAATAAGTTCGTGTTGATTAAAGATGAATTTGATAGTTCCATTGTGTTGGGATTATTGGTGTTAGTGGAAGTCGACATTTATTTCGATAATAATTTATGTCTGGAGGTTATATTATTCAATCGGGTATTCAGGGCACTTTTCATGTCGGAGTACTATTCACAAATTACTATTCATGAGTTACTATTCATGAGTTACTATTCACAGGATACTATTCACCTGAACAAAATATATATCTTTTCGATCCAAATCATTTTGGGGTACAATATTATTCCATGAGGAGATGTGCTAATTTTTCAGACCGTTGGTTAAAATTATAATAGTAAATTAATATGGATCGTTGGTTTAAAGTTTTAATAGTGAATCAGTATGGACCGTTGGTTTAAAGTTTTAATGGTGAATCAGTATGGACCGTTGCTTTAAAGTTTTAATAGTGAATCAGTATGGACCGTTGCTTTATGTTTTAATATGGACCGTCCGTTTAAAGGTAAATCAATCTGGACCGTTCATGAATTAGTTACTATTCAGTCCATTCTCCTATAAATAGAAGCTCATTCCTTCATTATTTCTTACGAATTCACTGAAACTCTAGAGAGAGAAATTATATAGAGAAATTATAGATAGAAGCTATAGAGAGAAAATCTATAGAGAGAAAGAAGAAGAGAAGTCTGCTACCTTTCTATTCCAATATCCAGTTTCTTCTAAGGTAAGGGGTATTATTCTTTCGTATTCATGAAGAGAATTACTTTCTTTCAATACTCGTAAGAGTTGTTATTCCATTCCTTATTATTATGTTGGAATAACATGTCTATGCGAAGTACTGCATACATGGTTAAATTCTTCTATTATTCCATTCCTTATTATTATGTTGGAATAACTTTTCATCTATGCAATCATTGCATACATGGTGAAATTCTTCTATTATTCCATTCCTTATTATTATGTTGGAATAACTCGCTCATGCCAAGCAATCGCATACATGGTGAAATTCTTCTATTATTCCATTCCTTATTATTATGTTGGAATAACCTGTTTATGCGAAGTACCGCATACATGGTGAAATTCTTCTATTATTCCATTCTTTATTATTCTGTTGGAATATCCCGCTTTGCATGTAATTTTTTCGACTCGGTTTCGTTTTTTTATTATTCTCGTTGGAATAACATGTTTATATCAAGCACCGCATACATGGTGAAATTCATTGTTATTCCATTATTTATTATTCGCTCGGAATATCCTCGTCTGCATGCATTTTACGCGGACTTGGTTCCATTATTTATTATTCATTTATTATTCTCCGTCGAATATCGTGTACGTGCATTTACGCATGGACTGGTTCCATTATTTATTATTCATTGGAAATAACCTATCATGCGGTCTCTATCGTATGCATGGTGAATCCTTCTATTATTCCATTCTTTATTATTCTGTTGGAATAACCTGTCTATGTGGATTACCACATATATGGTGAATGATCCTTTATATTCATTCCTTATTAAATTATGGAAATGATCTGGTTACGTTGATTATGATGAGAGTCATAATAAAAGCATTGGACTGATGAAAATCATGGGTATATAAAGTATTAGTAAGTGTTATGATGAGTTATGTTGGTTATTATGTGAAAACATGAAAGTTTCTTAGAAATCACAAAGGGTTGAAAATCAGATTTTGGTAAAAATGGAACATGAAATTCAATTGACCATATCTCCTATTATATTTTGAATTTTTGAGTGTGGTCCAGTTCTAGAGTTAGATTTATGTGTTTTGTAGCATCTCCAAGTGGAATCACTAGAAAAGGTGTTGTAGATTTTTGTGTGGACTGATTTTAGCAAAGGAGTCAAAAGTTGGAAATTACCGAAATGCTACTGTCCATATTTTTAAAAGGGCTGTTTCGGCCACTTAATTTATGAGAAAAATTCTAGCCTTTTGGAACATGAAATTATATGGTATAAGGTACCTCTTGTCCAAAAATGAGCTCATTCTGACTTAAAATGAACAAGTTATGACCATTTCAATATTTAGATTTTTCTGACAAAAAATGCTATAACCGGAGTTCTATAATTCCAATGACCATGAAATTTAAACTGGAGGCTCACGTTAAGATGTGTAAGATCCTGCCAAGATTTGGTAATTTCTGGAGTTAACCTTGAGGTAGCTAATTTCTTAAGGAATTAATTAGAAATTGATTTTTGAAAAATAGTAAATGAATTTTAAAAATTTCGAGAAAAATATATGTTCATTATGGGACTATATTCTGCTAAATCTCAGAAAAGAAATATTTTTGGAACTGATTTGGTATTTTTTATGAAAATGGTTCAGTTACGAACATATGAGTTAAATATGTTAAGTGAAGTAACAAAGTTGAAAAATAGGATTTTGTGGCTTGGAAATCCTATATAAGGTATATGAAGATTTTTGATAAGGGATTTGATCATTGGTGATGAAATCTTATGAGTATAGAATTTTTGAATAACTAAATGCATTATTTGGTAAAGTGTAAACAATTGAAATAAATTGTTTATAAGTTTAAGAAGTGATTAAAATATTGTTATGATATTAATAATATTAGATTATGAGTGGTTGATAATATTTGAATAAATTTAAAAGTCTTTAATATTTATTCTTGTTTGTAGTTGATTAATGTTTATATCATTGTCATCATCCCCATGCTTATATGGTAATAAAAGTTATCTTGGCTTACGTGCAAAGATGGACTGTGGATTATTGAATTGTATATCTTTGGCTTACGTGCAAAGATGGACTTTTGGTTGTTGGTTTTATAGTTGTATATCTTTGGCTTACGTGCAGAGATGGACTTGGTATGATTATGACTAGGGGTTTTTCGGTATAGTCATTACCATTGATGATTTAATGAATATCTTTGGCCCGTAGTAGACGGGGATGATTAGAAGATGTGGTTTATTTATTAAGTTGAGTCTCAAATGATAAAAGTTGATGAAAACATTTTTTTAATCATGTAAGATAGTAGGTTTTATTTTCTACTTGACTCTTCTAATGGATTGGTTATTCCGCAGAGTTAGACTTGATGTCTATTGTATTTTATCGTTTAACATTGTTGAAGACTATTGATAATTTATTTTGCATTATCTTAGTCATAATATTTTCTTCTTGGGCTAGTTGAGCTCACCCTTTCTTTCACCGTTTTCTTGTGAAATGAGAATATAGGCGGGACTTAGTCTGGGGAAAGGAGTGATGATCCAGATGATAGCATTAGTAGTCCTCACTATTCGATTAAATAGTGTGACAATAAATGTAATGAGGACTCCTTTGAGTTTGTATCTTCGTTTAGATGACAATATACGTATTAAAACTCTTAGATTATATTTTGTCGTATTTTACACGACAGTTGTATTATTAAGTTGTATTTGAATTTTGTACCATGTATTTGGCGATTCAAGATGGGTGATGAATACCTATTTTTGGGGGCTTCACAGTTGGTATCAAAGCTTAGGGATATGATCCCTGGCTGAGATGTGAGATAAGAACTAGGAGGGGAGAGACGGGGAATTCCTTCGCTAGTATGACCTACCTAAGTTTATTTGGTATTTAATTGGTCGGTCAGAGTATAGGGATAATATGTGAGATGTCAATTAACTTTTGTTTTGTGGCAGTGTTTGAAAATGGCAGCTGAAAATGTTAGCAATGGAGTGAATGAGACCATTGAGACACCTTTAATCACTAACCAAAGTTAATGTGATGTTTAGACGAAGAAGAAATTAGAGATATCTACGTGGTGAGTGAAGAACTAATAGTTGCACCCGAAAGCTAGTCGCAGAGGTAGCGGTGAGAGTGAGAAGAAGAGGAACCCGAGGAAAATTTATTAGAAGAATTTTATGATCAAAATTTAGAATTACAAAATCGTATTCATGAGTTAGAAGAAAGCAAGCGGAAGAACTAAGAAAGCGGTTGTAGAAAGCAAAGAGATGCAACAATTCAAAATTGTGTTACCCCGATGTGCGATGCTTGAATGAAGCACTCTTCAAGCGAGTATAAGATATTAGAGCTGGAATCTGAGAATGCTTTGATCAAAGATCTGATGAAAGCAGAAACAACTGAACGAAGAAGAATAGATGATGTGTGGGTAAAAGCCGCACAACGCATTGATATTGTTGAAAAAGACGTCCGGTCCAATAAAGTCAAAATAGATGAAATGGATTTTGCTTTTTGGACAACAATTGGGAGAATCCAACATCGAATTGTAATTACCTCGCAAGAGCGGCCAACCCCAATTCGATATGGATCGGAGAATAATGATTCAAATCATGGATCAGAATGTGACGAAGCACTTAAGGGTGGAATGTACCCTATAGCAAAGTCAAATCCGGTAGTTTAAGTGAGAGAGTTTTTCAAGAAACCCGAACGAAGTTATTACGGGTAAGTTAATTATAAACTCTTGCGAAGTCTATATCTTATTTGATACTAGTTCTACCCACTCTTGTATTTCACCTAGTTGTGTTCAACGTTTAAATTTGACTCCTGAGAAGTTAGATTTTGACTTATTGGTTAAAACTTTGTTAGGAGAAACTTTCGTTACCTCCACTGTTTATAAATCTTGTTTCAAATCGACACTTTCACGTTACCTATCGATCTTATCTCTTTGAAAGTACTTGCCTTTGATGTGATTTTAGGAATCGATTGATTAACTACTCATCATATTTATATTTTATTGAAAGTCATTTGTGGCCTATAGTGCATAGATGGACTTGGTATGATTATGACCAGGGATTATTCGGTATAATCATGACCGTAATGTTACAAATGATGTGGTAAAAGTCATCTTTGGCCCGTAATGCATAGATGGACTTGGTATGATTATGATCAGAGATTATTCGGTATAATCATGACCGTAATTAAAAACACGAATATCTAATAAGTGATATTTTTACTCACTTATTGTGTATTAATCCATGCGAATTGTGCCCACCACGAGTACATTTCATTGTGTTTTAGTTGTATTTTACGTTATTTTGCATTACATATACTTAAAACTCCTTTTGGTGAATAAGTGCAGGAATCGGCTTTATTTAGGTGGAATTCGAGGTATTGGTGAGCGGATGCGTGAAGGCTAGTGAAAGGTGAGGATGTGCATGGCATGGGAACACAATGAGGCATGAAAACCAAGCAAGAGGGTTGAGGCAAGAAAAGAAGCAAAGCAGCAGCAGAAAAAGGTGAAACCGACTCAGAATTGCAGGACACAAAGCCGCGTGGGCGTGGCTGGCAAGAAGAGTAAGGAATTTTCAGCGCGCCGCCGTGAAATCTGAGGCTCGGACATAAGGAACTTTCTGCAATTCAGGCGCCTGCGAGGCAAGGGACGCGCGCCCGTGAGAGACTCAGCGCTCGCCCATGAGGCATGGTCGCGCGACCGCAAGAGAAAGCGTCTGGAATGGCTGAGCTTATTGTAAGTCTCGTGACCGCGAGACAGATACACTAGAACCGCGCACGATACTGATGCTGTAATTTGTTTTATTTTTATTTTGCAACTTAATGATGTGTAATGGGGTATTAAACGATTCTGACGTGTATCAGAGAACACACTTGACTTTATTTACGTATTTTCATAGTAGGAATTAGGGTTTACACCTTGGGAGAGATTCCAACGGAGAACGAAGCCACAACGTCTTATTTTCTTATTCTTCTTGGAGTTCTTCACCATTGTGGATTTTTATTATTGTTGAATGGAATTCTTTGGGGTTTCCAATAGTTAATCATTGATTACTATTCAGCGTTTGGGTTTGATTGTTTCGTCTCTCTTACTCTTATTCGTTTGTGTATTGATCATGTTTAGCCTTGATCCCATAATGGCTTTTGGTTCAGTTATGAACTAAACTCCATTATGGGATTCTAACGGATTTCAATATGTAGTTTGGTTGTACATCTAAGTGTTAGATTTGTTTTGCATGTCATATGGGTTATCTATTATGGTTGTTTTGTATGTATGAATGACTGATAATCGTTCATGTTAGTATTTGTATGGAATTGGAAATGAACATATGAATATGGAGCGAAATCATGATAGCATGCGAATATGGGGCTAAAGTAAGTCTTCCATATTTTGTGAATCAGATAAGAATATACTATTTTGTCGTATGAGCTAGAATAAGGGTTGTGCTTAAAATCAATAGGATTGCAATTGCGCATAGGAATATGGTAATTATGATGGTATTGGTGATTACATGGATTCTAACATCTGTAGATGATATGTGAGTTGGTTATAGTGCATTGGAAAATGGTTATAACTCGCTTTTGTGCCCTTGGCTATTATCCTGTGATATGTGAACACTTCTTGCATGACATATGGCGATTGAACGAAATATTGAATGAAGTTAGGATCCCATTGTTTCCACATCATATTTAGTTCATTTATATTCTTATTTGTAGTTGGTAATCATAGTTAGTCTAAATCAACAATTAAGTCAACAGTCTTAGCATATAAATATAGTGAGTTGATTAATGCATAGTAGTCTAAGTTAACAACTTTCTCTGTGGGATCGATACTTTACTTACTTTGTATTACTTGTTGACCTGTGTATACTTGCATGAGTTAGAGCTCTTTTATAAGAACTATAAAAGAGGCAACAATATCCTTGGCCCATAGTGCATGGATAATTCGTGGTCGTGATACTATTAAGCTGAGTTTCAGCATTATTGGTTTTACAGTTGTATATCTTTGGCCTGTAGTGCAAAGATGACCTGTTGATTATTGGTTATACAGTTAGCCTATAGTGCAAAGATGAATTGTTAATGAATTTCTTTGGCCGTATTGCAAAGATGAATTTAATATTTTCGACGATAAAGGTATTCAAGGTATCCTCACCTCTTCGTCATACCAGGTACGTACGTAAATTTCGAGGGCGAAATTTCATAAAGAGAGGAGATTGTGAGACCCCAGATTTTACGAATAAAGATTTAATTTTCTCGAAATATTTTTTTCAAAATTTTGGTGTGGGTTTGAGATAACGTTATAGTTGTGGGTAATATTTATAAATTTTACAATGTACGCAAGTTGTTATATAATATTAGATTGGTCGGGGAATATTCGTTTTAATAGGGAATATTCGTATGACGGCACAATCATTGGTGGACCCCACAACGGAATTATTGTCGGATTAAGAAAACGATAAAAATATTTTTATGAAAATAACGACGGAAGTTTTACCGTTAAAACTGTTGAACTACTCGGTAGTAAAAGTACGATGAATGGCTGTGGTTGCATAGAAGCACACTACTGGATTGGTTATTGATGCTTACGTGATAAGTCACTCAGTTATATTCAATTATTGCTACAGTAATTGCTACATCATATCTCTCATATTATTGATTTGATTATTGTCACAGTATCATCTGCGTTATATGATATACTATTAAATCAATAATTGAGACGACAAAGTTGTTCATATTATTAAATTACAACATTTACAATATCTAGAAGTTCTGTCAAGGAGAGGTTTGGTCATCTAATTGCGCGCCAATGGGGAGAAATCCTTATTAGAAAGCCCTCTCTTTCCTGGGAACAACCTGGTTGTTAAATATTGTGAGTTATAATATTAATGATGAATAAGTTCGTGTTGATTAAAGATGAATTTGATAGTTCCATTGTGATGGGATTATTGGTGTTAGTGGAAGTCGACATTTATTTCAATAATAATTTATGTCTGGAGGTTATATTATTCAATCAGGTATTCAGGGAACTTTTCGTGTCGGAGTACTATTCACGAGTTACTATTCACGAGTTACTATTCATGAGTTACTATTCATGAGTTACTATTCGTGAGTTACTATTCACGAGTTACTATTCACCTGAACAAAATATATTTCTTTTAGGTCCAAATCATTTTTGGGTACAATATTATTCCATGAGGAGATGTGCTAATTTTTCAGACCGTTGGTTGAAATTATAATAGTAAATTAATATGGATCGTTGGTTTAAAGTTTTAATAGTGAATCAGTATGGAGCATTGGTTTAAAGTTTTAATAGTGAATCAGTATGGACCGATGGTTTAAAGTTTTAATAGTGAATTAGTATGGACCGTTGCTTTAAGTTTTAATATGGACCTTCCGTTTAAAGGTAAATCAATCTGGACCGTTCATGAATTAGTTACTATTCAGTCCATTCTCCTATAAATAGAAGCTCATTCCTTCATTATTTCTTATAAATTCACTAAAACTCTAGAGAGAGAAATTATTCTTTCGTATTCATTAAGAGAATTACTTTCTTTCAATACTCGTAAGAGTTGTTATTCCATTCCTCATTATTATGTTGGAATAACCTGTCTATGCGAAGTACTGCATACATGGTGAAATTCTTCTATTATTTCATTCCTTATTATTATGTTAGAATAACATGTCTATGCGAAGTACTGCATATATGGTGAAATTCTTTTATTATTCCATTCCTTATTATTATGTTGGAATAACTTGTCTATGCGAAGTACTGCATACATGATGAAATTATTCTATTATTCCATTCCTTATTATTATGTTGGAATAACCTGTTTATGTGAAGTACCGCATACATGGTGAAATTCTTCTATTATTCCATTTCTTATTATTATGTTGGAACATCCTGTGGGAGCGAATTTCGCCTGACCTGGTTCCGTTCTTTATTATTCTGTTGGAATAACCTGTTTATGCGAAGTACCGCATACATGGTGAAATTCTGTTGTTATTCCATTATTTATTATTCTCGCCGGAATATCCATCTCATGCTTTTTCTTGGGACCGTTCTATTATTTATTATTTCGCATTTATTATTCGTCGGAATATCCCGTCAATCGTGCATTTACTGTGGGACTGGTTCCATTATTTATTATTACATTGGGAATAACACATGCATGCGGTCTCTATCGCATGCATGGTGAATCATACGTTATTCCATTCTTTATTATTCATTGAATAACTTTATCATGTGGATTACCACGTGCATGGTGAATGATCCTTTATATTCATTCTTTATTAAATTATGGAAATGATCTGGTTACGTTGATTATGATGAGAGTCATAATAAAAGCATTGGACTGATGAAAATCATGGGTATATGAAGTATTAGTAAGTGTTATGATGAGTTATGTTGGTTATTATGTAAAAACATGAAAGTTTCTTAGAAATCACAAAGGGTTGAAAATCAGATTTTGGTGAAAATGGAACATGAAATTCAATTGACCATATCTCTTATTATATTTTTAATTTTTGAGTGTGGTCAAGTTCTAGAGTTAGATCTATGAGTTTTGTAGTATCTCCAAGTGAAATCACTGGAAAAGGTGTTGTAAATTTTCGTGTGGACTAATTTTAGCAAAGGAGTCAAAAGTTGGAAATTACCAAAATGCTACTGTCAAGATTTTTAGAAGGGCTGTTTCGGCCACTTAATTTGTGAGAAAAGTTCTGGCCTTTTGGGACATGAAAGTATATGGTATAAGGTACCTCCTATCCAAAAATGAGCTCATTCCGACTTAAAATGAGCAAGTTATGACCATTTTAATATTTAGGTTTTTCTGACGAAAAACGCTATAACCGGAGTTCTATAACTCCGATGACCATGAAATTTAAACTGGAGGCTCACGTTAATGAAAGAAGTATGCACACAAGCCAATCATGTTTGATGATAAAGCATATACTTTGTAACAATCTTATTCATTTATTAATAAAAAGTATTAATTTAATTAAAGGCTTTTAATTATCTACATGATGCTGTTTTATAATATGTGATAAACTCATAGTTTTAAGCAATGCTTTTAGAATAATGATGATGATCATTCTAATGAGATCTAAATTCTTAGAAAGTTTAAACTAAAATAATTCTCAATCGTTGGATTACTAAATTGGGGATTAGTTAATCTGGATAGATTGGTACAAACATTGCTTGCTCATTGGATGAGGATGATTAATCTCATGATCATTTATGTGGAGACACTAAAGCAAGTATGTAGGTACTTATTAGAGAATAAGTTCACTGAACGTGACTCGTTAAGGAATACCTAATGGAGTTTTACTTGCCTGTCAATAGGAATTCATGTAGTGATAGTAGTACAACTGATCCTTGGACTTGAGATCATCATAGTATCTTGTGTATGATGAGTTATACTTTGACTTATTCCTTAAGACCCTTAGGGTATATCAAAGGGTATGCTTGGGTATAATAAGTTGTACATGGAGATAATGTATGATCAATAAAGAATCTACCATTTCTAGTAAAAAAGAGAAATGTCCTATGTGATTCGATAAATGACAACCCAGTAGTCCTTGGCCAAGGCAAAATAAAATTAGAAAGAAGTTTCTAATTTGAATTATTTGGTGTTGTGCATTTAAGAGTCGAAATACATATAATTAAATAAAATAAGACTTGACAGTAATTTCATGTCTTATATTTAATTTGGACATTATATGGTGGAAGGATTGAATTGTACAGTAACTATTTACTCAAAGGTTCTTTTATGATTAATGTTGAAATCTATATTATCTGGAAAGTCGTTGATCGCTAGGTAGGCTTATCCCTATTGTAGAATAAATATTATTTATTTAAATAAATTAATAATTTAATTTATTTATTTAAATAAGATTAGAATTGTTCTAATTGATTTATTCACAACCGGTTTAATATGGAGAACCTAAAGGGTCACACCATAAAAGGAAGAATAATTATTTAAAAAGTCAATGACATAATTGTAATAATAAGTTAAGTATATTTAATTTAATCTATGGTGATAGAATAAATTAAATAGCTTAATATTTATTATTTAATATTTTAGAAATATTAAATATAAATTAATAAGAGGAGTCTTATTATTATTATTCATATTATTATTATTTAATTCCTAAAGGAGTTTGAGAATTAATTAATAAAAGTACTCTCATTTATTCCTAATAAGATTAGGAGGCTAATTAATTAAAAGTTTAATTAATTATTTCTAATAAGATTAGGAGCCTAATTAATTAAAGGAGTTTAATTGATTAAAATAAAACTCAATTCCTTAATTGTCAAGGAGGGTTGCTTACATCTATAAATAAGAGAAGTCTTATTATGGGTGAGGTGGTTGTTGACGTATTCATAGAATACGTAATTCCAGTAGTTGGGAGAGAACACCCTTTTCTATGAGAGATAGAAAAACTAGGGTTTTGCCAAATACCCATCTTCTTGAATCTTTATTCTTCCTTGGTTGATCACCTCTAGAGGCCAAACACTTGGGTGGCTAACATTGATCAAAGGAAGGAACCAAACCCGGTGGATTCAAGTTGAACGCAAAAAGGATTGGAGGTGAACTTGTACCTGAGGAAGCTCGAATCTTCAAGGGTATGATTCTTGTTCTTTCTTTTTTCGTTTAATTAATAATTGTGCATAAAGGGTGATCCGGGTATATGGTTTGTAAAATTTTAAAATCCTATTTTACCACGTTTCCGCTTATTTTGTGCAATTTGATTACGTTCATGAATATTACAAACCTAACAGTGGTATCAGAGCCAAATCTTTATGCGAATTATTAATTATTTTAATTTGATATGTATATTGATATGTGTTTAGAATAATTTAATTAAACATAATTTTATTGTATAAAATTAATTTAAAAAAAATAATAATTGGTAATCCCGTTTTTTTTTTCTCTTTCGCTGGATCCATGGTATTCATGATTCGTTCTGCAGTAACCGCGTTTTAAAAAAAATGGAGATTACGCTTTTCATGATTACCTGGACATGTTGCATGATTCAAAAAGTTAACAGGATTACTTATAATGTATGTTGGGTCGTGATATTTCTCCTATTTGGGCCGGCTAAATTGGGCTCACTTATTAATTTAATCTGTTAGGCTTTTATATTTAAGCAATGGGGCTCGTTGGGCCTAGTCATTGTGTTAACTTTATTTAATCCTATAGGACCGGGTCGGTTCGTTGGATTAACCCATTGGGTCACTTAATATCTATTACTTTGACTTGTAATGATGATATAGTATGACAGTTGACCAAGATATCTGTCATGCATTAATGTGGATGGGATTATAGTCGGCCGGCGGTGTGAACAGTGGCCAAAAGATGGATAAGTTCCATGCGATCTGCGCAGAACCCATCGATCGATCGGGGATATGCCGAGGATGGTAGTAAGCGCACGATAATCGAGCAAAGATATTATTTCTTGGCGAGTAAGTCTTCACAAGGAGGTACATTTTTGATATATATACATTCACACAACTAATAATAATAATATCTCATCACACTAGATTTTATCATCCTCTTGAGTTAACCTCATGAACAGACATACTTACTCACTTTGAAGCTATCCCCGTGATCCGGTCCTACCGTCAAGCTTGTGGTGTTTGTTGTGTTTACTGTGCAGGATCGGGACGTCTTTAGTGATTGGGACGTGGAGAAAGATCCTGGCGTTAACATTGGCGCTAGAAGGAGGGCTGAGTTCTAGTGTCTTGAGTACTTTTCAATCACAGATTGTGTTTTATTCTATTTAGTTTTCATGAAGAAGAGTAGAACAGTTACTTCTAAAGGATACCCGATGGCTATGACTTCGTCTACACAATGAGTATCTGTCAAGGATTGATTGGGTCCTTCAAAGAATGTTCATACTAGTACTGCTTTCAAGCAGGTTTCTGAGGGTTCTCGTTCGAGAGCCCAGGATGATGCTGGAAGAAGATTGATTTTTGCTGCCCAGAGAATACCTGACCATGGTGGAAAAAGGGTAGAAGGCATACTGCTTAGAATCCTATACTGAAGTGGTCAGACTGACAGACCGATCAAGTTAGAAAGAAGTCTACACTTTAAAGACATGTCTCGAGGCCTTCCTCGGGATCGAAGCAGACCCAACAGCCATTTTCTTGATTGATTGACTGAGAAGGGTATTCTGCCCTATTGGTCTTCGGGATTATGGTCGAAGCAGAGTAGATGAAGACCCAACAGCCATTTTCCTGATTGATTGAATGAGAAGGGAATTACCTTCTATTGGTCTTGGGATTATGGTGAAGCGAGTAGATGAAGACCCAACAACCATTTTCCGATTGATTGACCGAGAAGGAATTACGCCTATTGGTCTTCGGATTATGGTGAAGCGAGTAGATGAAGACCCAATGACCATTTTCCGATTGATTGGTCGAGAAGGGTATTCCGCCCTATTGGTCTTCGGGATTATGGTCGAAGCAGAGTAGATGAAGACCCAACAACCATTTTCTTGATTGATTGACTGAGAAGGGTATTCCGCCCTATTGGTCTTTGGGATTATGGTCGCAGCAGACGAAGGCTCACCACAGTGACTGAAAGTTTCACCGAAGTAGATCCGTAAATCACACTCCTCGAGAATCCACCGAGAGCACCGCCACATAGACACTTGTCTTGGAGATGCCCATCTAAGGTTTGTCGAGTTCGTTGATTTAGCACACAAAATGCACCCATATTCCTAAGCATCCGAAGAAGGTACCTCATCCTAGGGGTTCTCGGGACTATGGCGCAAGCAGACAAGGGAGTAATTCAAGAATATATTCACCCGAGAACACAAAAAAGGCACTCTGCCTTGAGTGTTCTCGCCAACAACGAACCGACCCAACATTGTGGTCCAAAGCTGATAATAGTTAAAGAGAAGCAGAGGAGTCCGACAAAGACGTTGCAGTTCTTCAGCAGAAGCAGAGTTCGTGGGTATTGCATGCAGATGGGTATTCTATTTCGGACATCAGTATAGCAGGCTATCAAGGAGTCGATCACAATAATAATTCCACCGCCGGTGCATTATCGAAGCTGGCCACTACAGATGCTTATAACTTTGATGGCAGATGGCGTCTTTCCTTTGGATCAGATGCTAGCAAAGAAGACCAAGTACAAGAGTGTCCATTTTGTTCTCATTGATGAGAATCTTTATCGAAGGACCTTTTTCATCATCATTACTTAAACATTTGGTTCCATCCGAAGCAGGGTGTGTTCTTCGGGAAGTTCACAAAGATATTCGTGACAATTATTTGGCCCGAAGTTGTTGACCTACAAAGCACTTTGGCAGCGATATTCTTGAAAGAACTAGGGATTCAGCACAGAAAGACTTCGGGTATTCTACTTTGGACCCATCTCCTACTACTGAGGAATTTTGGGTGCCACCCGAAGCTGCAAATGTTATTCGGAGGGTTCACGTGGATATTTGTGTCGGCTAAATGGTTTGATCCCACATCATCCACCAAAAGGCTATATTCGATTTTATCTCTTATACCTCTTGCTGTCTGGGGGTAGTCGTACTGGGTCCATTTCCTAGGGATCAGGTTAACAGATGCCAGCTCATGGGATCGAAGTTTAAAACATTCATGAGGGACTTCTGTAGCTCATCCATATTCTGACAGGCACAGCAAATGCCACCTCAGAGTTAGGAGGTTCGGGAGGACTCGCTGACCATTCGATGGTAGCCTCTTCGGCAGGTGGTCACTTTGGCATTGTCAGGCCCTTCGGGGTAGGCAATTGTCGTCACTTTGGCATTGTCAGGCCCTTCGGGGTAGGCAATTGTCGTCACTTTGGCATTGTCAGGCCCTTCGGGGTAGGCAATTGTCGTCACTTAGACTTCGTCAGGCCCTTCGTGGTAGGCGAATGTCATCTTTTGGTTTTGATAGGAGGTTCGGGAGGACTCGCTGACCATTCGATGGTAGCCTCTTCGGCAGGTGATCCTTTTGACTTCGTCAGGCCTTTCGTGGTAGACGAATGTCATCTTTTGACTTTGTCAGGCCCTTCGTGGTAGGCAAGTGTCATTCTTGGATTTTGCCAGACCCCGAGTGGTAGACAAAGGTCCTTATATCTTGATCCTTATATCTTGGTCCTTATATACTTGTTCTACCCCGAGTGGTGAGCAAGATCTTGATGGTACAAGGAGGATCAGCTGAATTCATTTCACATATGATCGATCTCACACTTCGGTAACAATAATTAGAATTTTCACAAAAAGTTCTACAACTAGAGATAAGGAGAGGTCATCTTCAGGCTTCTTCCTTGTCATCGTCACTATCTAAAGAGTTTAGAAGAGATGGATCTACCTTGGCCCGAGCTTTTTCTTGCCTTTACTTCGGCAGATTTCATATCCTTTCGCATACATATGGTCGATCTCATCGTCCGATTAAGTGATTTTACAGATACTACTTGGATTTCTTATGAAGGTCTTCGGTCAGTGGCGGACTCAAATTCTTAAGGGCGAAGCTCTTTGAGCTCTTCTTCGTGCTTCTGGCGATGTACCAGATGCTTTGATCCTTTATCTCTTGACAGATCGACATTTGTATCAGGGATGACCCGATGAGTGGCCTTGAGTCGTTTCGGTTCTTCTTTGATCTTGTCAATATCCTTCCGAAGGCATTCATTGTTGAAAGAGCAATATCAAGATTGTTTCTTTCTTTTGCCAACACGTAATTCGAATGGCGTTATCTCTTGACATTCTCTTGACATTCTCTTGACTTCTTTATATTTGAGAGCGGAGGTACCGAGCAGTGTTTACTCTTGCAGATGACTAATATTAATTGATCGATTTGATTGATGGTGAATCTCAACTTCCTTTAGTCTGGTATTTCACTCCTTCACCCATCAGTTCTATGATGGAATTATTGCCGAACCGATGATCATCGGTGTCGCCACAGCTTCGGGCCTAGATTCATAAGAAAATGATTTTTGTGGCGAAGGTCTGAGTCGTTCGGGAGGCGGTGAAATATTTATTGTTATATGTCCGGCTGGAGCAGGTTCTTTAATTGGGCTTTCGATCTTAATTTATGCTGCTATTTGATGTTCACCAGATGGGCCTCAGTAAGTTGTATCTTGGGCCTTTGTTGATCTCATTATAATTCCTTTTATTCTGGACCGATTCCACTTATAGTCTTTCATTAAACCTCCTGTTTAATAAAAGACTGGGGGCAATGTTGGGTCGTGATATTTCTCCTATTTGGGCCGGCTAAATTGGGCTCACTTATTAATTTAATCCGTTGGGCTTTTATATTTAAGCCATGGGGCTCGTTGGCCCTAGTCATTGTATTAACTTTATTTAATCCTATAGGACCGGGTCGATTCGTTGGATTAACCCATTGGGTCACTTAATATCTATTACTTTGACTTGTAATGATGATATAGTATGACAGTTGACCAAGATATCTGCCATGCATTAATGTGGATGGGATTATAGTGGCATGGCGGTGTGAGCGGTGGCCAAAGCGAGTGGATAAGTTCCATGCGATCGGCAGCAGAACCCATCGGATCAGGGGGATATGTCAGATGGTAGTAGGCGGCACAGTAATCCAGGCAAAGATATTATTTCTTGGCGAGTAAGTCTTAACAAGGAGGTACGTTTTTGATATATATACATTCACACAACTAATAATAATAATATCTCATCACACTAGATTTTATCATCCTCTTGAGTTAACCTCATGAACAGACATACTTACTCTCACGCCTGAGCTATCCCCGTGATTCGGTCTCCGTCGAGCTTTGTGGTGTTTGTTGTGTTTCTTATCTGCAGGGATCAGGACGTCTTTAGTGATTGGGACGTGGAGAAAGATCCTGACGTTAACAATGTATAATCTATATAATAAGTAATATATAATATATATATTTATGTTACCGAAGCTAACAACCTGCAGGATCAAATGTTCCAAGATTCATGTTTACATTTGAATCACGTTAAGTTTTTAAGGGTGATATAAGTTACGTTTTATATATATATATATATTATATTCTTAATTATTTTATAATTAAAATAAAAATTTTATTTTAATCTTAAAATAAAAGGTTTATTTTAATATTAAAATAAAAAAGTTTATTTTAATTTTAAAATTGAATTTCATGCTAACTAATTAGAGTTGGAATTGAATTACATGATAACTAATTGAAGTTGAAATTGGATTTAATGTTTCCTTAAATAAAGGAGTTTATTTAGATATGAAATAAGATTTCATATTATAAAAAATAAAGGAGTTTATTTGTGAATAGGAAAGTGAATCCTAATTTTCTTAAATAAAGGAGTTTATTTAGATATGAAATAAAATTTCATATTATTCAAAATAAAGGAGTTTATTTGTGAATAGAAAAGAGAATCCGTGTTTCCTTTAATAAAGGAGTTTTTTTTTTCATGGAAGTGGATTCCATAATTAATTAAAATAAAGGAGTTTATTTTGATTAAAGATTTTGATTAAAATAAAATAATTTATTTTATTCAAAATTGGATAAATTAAAATAAAATAGTTTATTTTATTCAAAATTGGATTAAAATTAAGGAGTTTATTTTGATTCAAAAATAGATTTTATACTAACTAAATTTGTCCATTAAATGATATCAATATATATATTAAATGTTTATTATTCATGAGATGAATATTATTTATTGATGCATATGGTGATGTGTATGATAATAAATGGGATTGATTATGGACTATTGACCAATGTGATTGGATTTTATTTTAGTTGGATGCCTAAATGTATGGATTTTATTAAATGGGGTCTGCGTACCTCGCCTTCTCTAAATTTTTCTTAATATAAATTCTAACTCCCTCCTATGTACTTCCCCTTGATTGCTGATCAAGGTTTCTATTTATTTTAAATAGTTTTGTAATAGGAATAGTTAGAATTAATTTTGAAGAATTGGAGATCAAGAAGCAAGGAGCGCTTAAAGACCCATTTGTAATGGAGCCCGAGTTTAAATATAATAGTTATATTTAAATATTAATTCTTGTACTCCTAGGTTTTGACCTTTTGGTTCACTTGGTGGCTCTAGTGAACCAAACTATAATAAAAGTTCATAATCAATCCAGATAGAATATAGTATTCTATATGTTCATGCTTATACTATATATATATATATATTATATATTATGCAAACATGCTTCACATGTTCATTAATATGACGCGTATTTTATATATATATATATATATATATATATATATATATATATATATATATATATATATGTGTGTGTGTGTGTGTGTGTGTGTGTGTGTGTGTGTGTGCATGCGCGCTAAACAAGATGAGACAAATTAATAACAAACCCCTCAAATATTTTATACTAAGTTGTAACGTTCAAAGATATTTGGAATATCGAACATCGCCTTCTAGCATTGTAAAATAATAGAGTATTAAATATTTAATATGAGTTTGTTGTGCACACACAAGGTAAGTATTAAATATTTAAGATGTTGTCTTATCATATTTAATACTTATAAATAGACTGAACAATGTTGTTTTGTTGTGCACACACAAGGACAGTGTTTTTCTTTCGAATATATGGAAGTGTTAGGTATGACTTAACTTAGATCATTTTAGTTCGGATGTGCACACACTTGACCATTATGATCTAAGAGGCAAAATACAAGGAGTTACATAGTTGATGTAATTGACAAGAGTTGTCTACCTATTTATTTATATATAGTTTGTTGTGCACACACAAGGCTATATACATTTGAAATGGGATCCTTATTCTCACTAGCATATCTTTAATTAGATATTGCCGAACTATATATATTGAGGGTAATATAGTTTGAAGAAAATAGTTGGAGATACCAATTTAAAACAAGACCTAAATTATTTTGGTAATTAATAAAAGAATGTATGCTAAAATGTTGTTAATTACAAATTCATTTACAGAATTTTATAATGTCTAATTTACTATCACTGCGTAGCATATTAGATGCTAAATTAACCGGACCGAATTAAACAGATTGGTTAAGGAAATTGAGAAAAGTTCTCACGGCTGAAAAGTTATCTTATGTCCTTAATACACCTATCCCTGCAATGGTTGCAAACAATGCCTCTGAGGAAGAAATTACTACTTTTAAAAAGTGACAAGATGATACACAGTTGGCTCAATGCATCATGCTCGCATCCATGAGTAACGAGCTTCACGCCACAAGATGAAACTATGGATGCGCTTACTTATATTCCTCGCACATCAAGTAGTTGATGGTGAGGAAAGTAGGACTAATAGATATCGAGATATCTAAGGGCTCTTCCGATCTAGAATGGCCAGAGTGACACTATAAAGTACGGATAAAAATCCTTAACATTATCAATTTGATTGATCAATTAGGACAACGGGTTTTGTCATGGATGGAGAGTTGAGCCAAGATTTGATCTTGCACTCACTCTCGGACTCCTTTCACAATTGTTGTGAATTTTTCATATGAACAAGCTAGATATCAGCCTCGCTGATTTGCTTAACATGTTGAAAAATGTTGAGAGTCACTTTCCAACCAAGAAAGACCATGTCTTACTGGTAGGGGCAAAAGGATCTTCTGAAAAGAAGAACGATTCAAAGAAGGTAAATAGAAAGGCAAAAACAAAGGATAATAAGAACAAAACTGATACGAAATGAAAAGGAGTTTGCTTCCACTGCAATAAGCCTGGACACTAGAAAGAAACTGCGAGAAGCCTCTTGCAGAGCTAACCAGAAGAAGCTTAGTGAAGTTTCGGTTATAAATACAATTTTGTTCATGATTTAAAATAAATTTTTATTTAAGTCAAGGTTCTACTTGGGTAGTGGATACCGACTTTGGTTATCATAAATCTAGATTTATGAAGGGACCAAACAGAAGTAGAAAGCTAAACAAAGTTAAGTAATCTTATGTGTGAAAAATGAAGCAAAGGTTGCTGCATTAACTATAGGAACTTATAGTTTAGCACTGCCTACGGGCAAATCTATTAAGTCAATAAGTTGTTATTGTATTTCAGTTCTCGTTGGAAACATTATTTCCATTTTATTGTTGGACAATAAAATCTTTGGTATTATAATTAAGAACAATTGTTGTTCTATTTATAATAATAATGTTCCGTATAGAATTGGAATATACTTAATGGATTTAGTGTACTTGACTTACGTAAAAATTATTTTATAAATTGAACAAACTAGTATAAGAAAAAGGAGATGATCATTCAAAATGTTGAATGTGTGTATTTGCTGAAATACGATTGTGAATTATTTGAAAGGTTCAAAGAATTCAGAAATAAAACAAATTGGCAAAGTATTAAGATTCTTTGATTAGATCAGGGAATAAATACTTGTGTAATAAGTTTCTAGATCATCTCAAATGGTTTTCTCACAATGAACGCCTCCTGATACGCAATAATTGATTGATGTATCTGAAAGGAAAAATCTTACCTTGTTGGACATGGTACGGTCCATAATGATTTTACCGACATTCCAGTATCCTTCTAGGGTTATGTCCTAGAAATGGTTGCATATCTACGAAAAGGTAACCTCAAAATCCAGCCCAAAAACTCCATAAGAGTTATAGACAGGGAGGATTCCTAATCTTAAGTATGTTAAGATAAGGGATTGTCCAACTTATGTGAAAAGGTTTCAAAGGATAAGCTTGGGACAAGATTTGACAAGTGTCGATTTTGTGGGACATCCTAAAGTAAGTTTAGGGTATATATGTTCTATAATCCTACTTAGCAAAAGGTGTTTGTTGCGAAACACGCTACCTTTTAGAATAAAGGTGTTTATTATTGAAGGGGCTAGTGGGAGGATAATACATCTTGAAGAGTTCAAGAACCACAAAACACTATAAGTCAAATAAGAGGAACCTGTAGATAGACATATTTTAACACAACCGAATCGTAAATCTGGAATAGTACTGAAGATACCTAGGAGGTATGGATTCATCATAGATGATGATGATGTGGTACACAACATAGAAGATGATGATCCAGTTACATAGGATGAGGTAAGAGTTCTAGTGTGTACAAAAGGGTCAGTGGGAGCATCGTGACATTCCTAATATTATATGTTGATATAATATGGATAAGGAATGACATACTAATGCTACAATCAGTAAAGATAAAGTTGTCTAAACATTCCTCCATGAATGATTTGGGAAGAGTATCTTAATTGGGGAAACAAATCTATATAGATAGATTTAAAAGGATGCTTAGCTTAACCCAAGGAACGTATAATCATTTGATGCTAAAGTCATTTAGAATGGCAAACTCCAAGAGTTGTCTCATGTTGATGAGACATGGAGTGTATCTCTCTTAATAGTCCTCATAGACTCCTGAAAAGAGAGATCGCATGAGTGACAATCATGTATGCAATGAAATATACGAGACCTGATGTTGATCAGTCATATTCTAGAGAAGTTCACTGTGAGTCAGTGAAAAACATCTTAAAGTACTTAACCGACACTAAGGATGTGATTAAAATTTATGGTGTATCTAAATTAAAACTAGAGGGCTTAACAGACTCAAGTTTTTCAGATAGACCAAGACGACATAAAATCCACTTTAAGGTAAAGCGTTACATTGAACGGTGGTGCAGTGAATTGGAAAGGTTTCAAACAACAAAGAGTTGCTAGTTTAGTGATAAAGACAAAGTATATAGCTATAAATGAAGCTACAAGTTAAGTGTTTGGATGAAAAGTTCATTACAGAACTAGGAATAGTTCCTAAGTCTCATCTTGGATCTAAACATGTGTTATGGCACTTTCATTTGATTATAATAATCATTAAAAGATGGGAAATCACTATAGAGATAGTGGACTCTCAAGAACAACATTACATATCCATTAACTAAAGCTTATCCAACAGCAGGATAATCATCACTTAGAGAAGAAGGGAATGAGATACCATGGCGATTGGCTTTAGTGCAAGTGGAAAATTGAAAGTAGTATGCACACAAGCCAATCATGTTTGATGATAAAGCATATACTTTGTAACAATCTTATTCATTTATTAATAAAAAAGTATTAATTTAATTAAAGGCTTTTAATTATCTACATGATGCTGTTTTATAATATGTGATAAACCTATAGTTTTAAATAATGCTTTTAGAATAATGATGATGATCATTCTAATGAGATCTAAATTCTTAGAAAGCTTAAAACTAAAATAGTTCCCAATCGTTGGATTACTAAATTGGGGATTAGTGAATCCAGATAGATTGGTACATACGTGCTTCTTTCATTGGATGAGGATGATTGATCTCATGATCATTTGTGTGGAGACACTAAAGCAAGTATGTAGGTGCTTATTAGAGAATAAGTTCACTGAACGTGGCTCGTTAAGGAATACCTAATGGAGTTTTACTTGTCTGTCAATAAAAATTCCTGTAGTGATAGTAGTACAAATGATCCTTGGACTTGAGATCATCATAGTATCTTGTGTATGATGAGTTATACTTTGACTTATTCCTTAAGACCCTTAGGGTATATCAAAGGGTATGCTTGGGTATAATAAGTTGTACATGGAGATAATGTATGATCAATAAAGAATCTACCACTTCTAGTAAAAGAAGAGAAATGTCATATGTAATTCGATAAATGACAACCCAGTAGTCCTTGGCCAAGGCAGAATGAAATTAGAAAGGAGTTTCTAATTTGTATTATTTGGTGTTGTACATTTAAGAGTCGAAATACATATAATTAAATAAAATAAGACTTGACAGTAATTTCATATTTTATATTTAATTTGGACATTGTATGGTGGAAGGATTGAATTGTACGGTAACTATTTACTCAAAGGTTCTTTTATGATTAATGTTGAAATCTATATTATCTGGAAAGTCGTTGATCGCTAGGCAGGCTTATCCCTATTGTAGAATAAATATTATTTATTTAAATAAATTAATATTTTAATTTATTTATTTAAATAAGATTAGAATTGTTCTAATTGATTTATTCACAACCGGTTTAATATGGAGAACCTAAAGGGTCACACCATAAAAGGAAGAATAATTATTTAAGAAGTCAATGGCATAATTGTAATAATAAGTTAGTATATTTAATTTAATCTATGGTGATAGAATAAATTAAATAGCTTAATATTATTATTTAATATTTTAGAAATATTAAATATAAATTAATAAGAGGAGTCTTATTATTATTACTACTATTATTATTATTTAATTCCTAAAGGAGTTTGAAAATTAATTAATAAAAGTACTCTCATTTATTCCTAATAAGATTAGGAGGCTAATTAATTAAAAAATTAATTAATTCTTCCTAATAAGATTAGGAGCCTAATTAATTAAAGGAGTTTAATTAATTAAAATAAAACTCAATTCCTTAATTGTTAAGGAGGGTTGCCTACATCTATAAATAAGAGGAGTCTAATTATGGGTGAGGTGGTTGTTGACGTATTCATAGAATACGTAATTCTAATAGTTGGGAGAGTACACCCTTTTCTATGAGAGATAAAAAAAACTAGAATTTTGTCAAATACCCATCTTCTTGAATCTTTATTCTTCCTTGGTTGATCACCTCTACAGGCCAAACACTTGGGTGGCTAGCATTGATCAAAGGAATAAACCAAACCCGGTGGATTCAAGTTGAACACGAAAAGGATTGGAGGTGAACTTGTACCTGAGGAAGCTCGAATCTTCAAGGGTATGATTCTTGTTCTTTCTTTTTCATTTAATTAATAATTGTGCATAAAGGGTGATCCGGGTATATGGTTTGTAAAATTTTAAAATTCTACCACGTTTCCGCTTATTTTGTGCAATTTGATTGCGTTCATGAATATTACAAACCTAACAGTTAACATGTGTAAGATTCTGCCAAGATTTGAGAATTTTTGGAGTTAACCTTGAGGTAGCTAATTTCTTAAGGAATTAATTAGAAATTGATTTTTGAAAAATAGTAAATGAATTTTAAAAATTCTGAGAAAAATATATGTTCATTATGGGACTATAATCTGCTAAATCTCAGAAAAGAAATATTTTTGGAATTGATTTGGTATTTTTTATGAAAATGGTTCAGTTACGAACATATAAGTTAAATATGTTATGTGAAGTAACAAAGTTGAAAAATAGGATTTTGTGGCTTGGAAATCCTATATAAGGTATATGAAGATTTTTGATAAGGGATTTGATCATTGGTGATGAAATCTTATGAGTATAGCATTTTTGAATAACTAAATGCATTATTTGGTAAAGTGTAAACAATTGAAATAAATTATATATAAGTTTAAGAAGTAATTAAAATATTGTTATGATATTAATAATATTAGATTATGAGTGGTTGATAATATTTGGATAAATTTAAAGTCTTTAATATTTATCCTTGTTTGCAGTTGATTAATGTTTATATCATTGTCATCATCCTCATACTTATATGGTAATAAAAGTTGTATTGGCTTAAGTGCAAAGATGGACTGTGGATTATTGAATTGTATATCTTTGGCTTACGTGCAAAGATGGACTGTTGGTTGTTGGTTTTATAGTTGTATATCTTTGGCTTACGTGCAGAGATGGACTTGGTATGATTATGACTAGGGGTTTTTCGGTATAGTCATTAGCATTGATGATTTAATGAATATCCTTGGCCCGTAGTACAGGGATGATTAGAAGATGTGGTTTATTTATTAAGCTGAGTCTCAGCGATAAAAGTTGATGAAAACATTTTTTTAATCATAGAAGATAGTAGGTTTTATTTTCTACTTGACTCTTCTAATGGATTGCTTATTCCGTTGCTGTTAAACTTGATGTCTATTGTATTTTATCAGTTTAACATTGTTGAAGACTATTGATAATTTATTCTGCATTATCTTAGTCATAATATTTCTTACTGGGCTAATTGAGCTCACCCTTTCTTTGGCCGTTCTCTTCAGGAAATGAGAATATAGCTGGGACGAGTCGGAGAAAGGAGTGACAGTCCAGATGATAGCATTAATAGACCTCACTATTCTGATTAAATAGTGTGACAATAAATGTAATGAGACCTCCTTTGAGTTTGTATACTGTCTAGATGACAATATACGTATTAAAACTCTTAGATTATGTTTTGTCGTATTTTACACGACAGTTGTATTATTAAGTTGTATTTGAATTTTGTACCATGTATTTGGCGACTCAAGATGGGTGATAAATACCTATTTTTGGGGGCGTCACAGCATGGATATATTGAGGAGTTTAGAATGTCAAATCCTAGGATTACAGTTGACTTGTATCAAGTATTTCATTTTGGTGCCCCTGAATTCAAAAGACATTATATTGGATTTAAGGCTTTTAGAGTCGGTATGCTAGCTGGTTGTAGAAAAATAATTGGACTGGATGGTTGCTTTCTAAAAGGGTGTTGCGGTGGACATCTTTTAAGTGATTTAGCTAGAAATAGAAACAACCAAATGTTTCCAATCTCTTGGGCAATTGTAGAGGGAGAAAATAGAGAATCATGGGAGTGGTTTCTAGGCTTGCTCAAAGAGGACCTGAAGTTAGAATATGGTGAAGGGTGGACCTTCATTAATGATCAACAAAAGGTAAATATAAACTTATTATTTCTTATACATGTTATACATTAACTTGTAGTGTCTAATATAGTGACTAATTATTAACTTATTATTTGTGTTTGTATTGCAAGGATTAGAGGGTGCATTCGATTATCTTTTTCCTTTCTCAGAAACTAGAAATTATGCAAGACATATTTATGCCAATCTTAGAAAGAGGTATAGAGGTATAGCTTTGAAGAAAACTTTCTGGAGGGCTACAAAATTCATAATTACTGTCGATTTTGAGGATGAGATGGAAAGAATTAAGGATTTAGATGAAGGCCTTTTGATTTCTTGATGGCTAAGAATCCTAGGAAATGGTGCAAGGCATTTTTCAAGATTGATACAAAGTGTGACATTGTGGACAACAACCTATGTGAGTGTTTTAATGGGTACATAATTAAATCAAGAGGCAAACCATTGATTGAATTATTGGAAGACATCAGGCAATTATTAATGACCAAGCTACAATAAAAGAGAGATTTAGTCATCAACAAGAAATTGGACATTTGTCCTAGGCCAAAAAAAGTTCTTGACAACAACATTGATGAATGCTGCCAATATGTTATGTTATACAATGGTAATCTGCAGTTTGAGGTGACATCTCGGATTGCACCTGATGGATACACAATAGATTTCAAACTTCGCACTTGTGCTTGTAAGGCTTGGGATCTCAGTGCAATTCCTTGTTCACATGCATGTGCAGCTATGTTTTACATGAGACAAAATCTTGTAGATTATGTATCACTCTTGTTTAGGGTACAAACATATGGGAGAGCATATTCAGAAATGTCAAGGGTGGTTAGAGGTGAGAGATTTTGGTCAAAAGTTAATGTCATTCCACCATTACCTCCTTCATTAAGGACAGCAAGAGGAATGCCACAAAAGATGAGAAAGAGAGAGATGGACGAGGAGTCAAGTGCAGCAAGTCAAAGCAACAAGAAAAAAACTAAGTCATACAAATGATCTAAGAAAGGCACAATCATGGTATGCAATAATTGCAAGATAGCTGGCCACAATCGTCTCACATGCAAGTTAAGTACACAAACAACACAAACAAATGTAAGTTATATTTCAATTAATATATTTGTATTGATTGTACTATTGTTATTGGTTATAAATGTTAAGTTAAATGTTATAAATTACTTGTTTTAGGAATAACTTGGACAAGATAAGGGAGAGAGTGACAAGAAGAAAAGACAAAGAAGCAAAGGGAAACAAGACAAGGTTTTGACTATAATTTTTTTTCATGTTATGTTGCATATATTTATGTTAAGTTAAAAAACTAAATATTTGTTTTCAATTTTAGGATCCACTTACACAAGATAAAGGAGAGAGTAGCAAGAAGACAAAACAAAATAGTAAAGAGGAAGGAGACAAGGTCTGGTCATACAATTTTTTTTCATGTTATGTTACATATATTTATGTTAAGTTAAATAACTAAATATTTGTTTTCAATTTTAGGATCCACTTACACAAGATAAGGGAGAGAGTAGCAAGAAGACAAAATAAAAGAACAAAGAGGAAAGAGTCAAGGTCTAGGATTACATGTGTTTTTCAATGTTATGTTACAATTGTTAAATAACTAAACATATGTACACTGTTTTAGGAACATATTGGTAAGAGACCAATAAGAAGAGATTGGGTTCCTCCTGGTTTTGACTATTTCATATCCCTAAAAACTGGCAGCACTTATATTTTAGTAAGTAGATGTTTCATATCCCCAAAATACTGTCAATACTGTCAATTTCTTTGAAATAAATTATTTTCTATATGAGGATTTGTTATCTTTTATTTCATTCTGTACAATTGATTGCTTGTGTAGTTGGATGCTCGAATTTCTTTGAAATTCATTTGCAATACTGTGAATATCTTTAATATAAATTACTGTCTAAATTGCTGATTTTGACTATTTTGTGTGATTTTTTCTCCTGAGAAAATTATTATTGGTTTGACTATTCTGTGTGATTAATATATACTATATTATGATGTAGAAAACACTTGGGAGATGTTACTTTGCTAGCGCTGGCCCAAAGATTGCACCAGTTCAAGCACCTTTTCTACCACCACAAAGTGTTGCACCAAATGGTAATGAGCAAGGTAGCGGAAAGATGAATGTTGTACCAACTAGAAATGAGAAAGGAGAAGAAAGGGCAAAGATAACAACTGAACCCAAAAAAGGGCAAATGCTAAGGATAAGGCCCCAAAATTGATGTCTGGTGCTATGAGAGTGGCAGTTGAACATAATGGCTTAACTGAAATAGAGGATCAATTGATGGCTCAAGCCTTGTATAACAGCTTTAGAGAGACTAGAGAGGGAGAAAAATCAGAGGGTGAAGGATAATCAAGTGGAGTGTCAATCAACTTTCCCAACACTAGTGGAACTCAAGAAAGTGTGAACAAGGAGTAGAAGATACCAATCTACTAATCTATATTATTTGTCTGTATTTGACTTATATATATGGTATTTTGGAGTTTGTATTTATCTCACAACAAAACTGATACACATTGGATTATTTGGTGTTTATAATCCTGAACAATGGTGTTAGTACTTCAAGCCAGTACTTCATGCCTGCAATCATGTACAATCATATTACTATTTCAATGTGAAAAGTACCTTTTGAGTTCTTGGTTAATTTGAGAATTTATTTGCTCGCCTGGTTGGTTAATTTAAGAGTTACTTATTTAAAACGGAGCATTGACATGGTTAGTGCTCATGTATGTGTATATACAATTTAAAAGTTACATTATGGTTAATTTAAGAGTTTGTTTCTACACATGGTTAGTGCTCATGTATGTGTATATACAATTTGAAGCTTCCACTTATTTAAAACAGAGTATTGACAATTTAATGTCCCAAACCAGAGGAGAAATACTCTATTTTGCTTAGTAACAATGTAAAGAAACTAGGATGCCCCAAACTATTCAATACTCTATTTTGCTTAATAACAATTTAAAGAAAGACAATTATCCAAATATCATGAGTCTACATTAATAAAATCATCCAAAACATCAATACAACTAAAACTATAACATGGCTTTTAACATGCTCAAACACAAAAAAAAACACCCCAATTACAAGCATCAACCACTTCTCCCTAGTTTGTTAATTACTTATTTCTTCTTTTAAACACTTCAAATCATTTGCCATTTTCGATACTTGCACTTCCAAGTCATTACCTTTGTCCTTCAACATTTGTAGTTCAATTTCAACACTCTTCAAATTCGACAGACCCGAAGAATTCTGAGCATCTTCTAACATGTTGATAGAATTAATCCATTGAAAAAACCCACAAAATGATTGCGTCTGTACAAAATTAAACTAAAAGTTATAACGATTGTTTGTAAATAATTAAAATTTGATATCATGGTAAATACAATTACTTACACCATAATTTGAACAACCATAAAACTTCCTCCCTACATTTTTTTCCCTTTGAAGATGTACAAATTCTTACTCGTATCCTACACCCACAATACATTGGTGATGAAATTCCACTGACTCTAGTAGATATTGAACCGCCCCCAACTTTTTGGTTGTTATTTTCTTTAGTTTGCTTTCCCCTTTTCATTCCTCACGAATGTCTGAGATGATGGCCACTGAACGCGAAAGATGAGGGAGAAAGAGAGAAGACAATTATTTGAACCCTAACTTTTGGTCTCAAATTATCGAACCCTAACTTTTGAATATCTCAAATCGTTGAGCTTTAGATGAGAGAGAGAGAGAGAGAGAGAGAGAGATTGACGATGGCTGGAGATTAGATCGAATGATCTGTTTTGTCTTTTAATTTATTTGGGGGAACGAAATTGTGCTATTATAAAGGTTAATCCTTGTGCTATATTAACAAATAGGCTTGTGGTACTCGGGTGGTTATGTGACCAAGATTTTAAATAGGAGGTTTTGAGTTTGAATCTCGGTCTGTACAAGATTTTTGAGATTTAATTGTACCATGTCCACGTTAGCGTGTCACGTGGCTATTCCGTCTCAAATATCCACGTCACCAGCTGGAACACGTTGAAAAATAATTGGAAAATATCTAGGTCAGAAATGCCATTTGTGCTATGTAAAAAGGTCAACGCTCATGTGATGCTTAGGGGCTCAATATTCAAATTTTCGGACAAAAAAAAATTCGATTTACGTTGATAAAAAATAAGACTAAATATCAAAATGACCTAAAATTCAAAAGCAACCCATAAATTTTATCCATTAATACCCTAATAATTTCCTACTTAAATGAATAATCTATTAATTAATATGTGTATGTGACCATATTTCTTCGTGCCTTTCTAAAAACCATTTACGAAGTTTTAAGTGAAACTGTTGGCTAGTAAATTAACAGTTCAAATCCGGAACAGAGTAGTATTTTTCTGGCACGTAATCGCTTTATTTAAGAATAGGATTACGTAGCAACTCGCAACCGCTTATATTAAAAAAAATAATATATATTGCGAATGTTTAAATCGTCTATTTAATTGTTAGTTAAATAAAAAATATTAATGATAATTTTTTTAAAAAAATATATAATAAGTGAAGCTCTCTTATTATTTTTATCAATATCATGTATTAATATGATTCGTAATTATAATTCGATATAAATTTATCCTAATACATAACAAAACTATATATCAAATTAAAACATGTACACACTTATGTTGTACATGTTTTGATATGTACAATTCAGCATCGGCCCTGGACTAAAGCCCAATGTGTCTGAGCTTTAGACCCATTAAAATTGGCAAATTTTTAGGGCCCCCAAGAGGTATTTGTGTTATGTATATATATACCCAAACAAAAAAGACCAGCACACGTCAGTTTAAATTTAAAAGATCATAAAAAATTTATCCAATAAAATAGATCCAAATTTTTTTATTTTCACTTTAGACCATTAAAAACTCAGAGCCGACTTTGGTACAATTATGAAGTTTGTATCCTATAATCCTGCAACACATTCATCGTGAATATTATGGTATATGTAACTATCACTTATCTTCACCTACAAGTGTTGGGTCGTCAAAATCGAGGACACGAAATGCAGATGTATTTTGACAAATTTACCATTTTCTAACTTATTAGGTATGTAATAGTTGTTCTGCTGAAAAACTTCCAAAATACATAGAGAAACGAAATAAATTGATATGAGTGTCCTAACCGGACTGTCTTGGCTATAAGAGTTCTTTCTTAATTCTATGAGTGGTGGTGCATAGCCGTTCTTAGTTGGTGGAGCTAGCGATTTGTCTGGTTAATTCCGTTAACGAACGAGATTTATTTATAAAATAAATAATTTTTAAGATAATTTTATCTTTTTTAAAAATTTATTCTTAATGTTAATTAAAAATATAATAATTATGGTATAATAATACTCGATCAACTAAAAATAAGCGCAATAACATGTAATTTATATAGTGTCAGTTTACTATTTAAAAACATAGATGTATGTGTATATCTCTAATCATGAAATGTACTAAACAAATGGAGGGAGTAGTTGTTATGATCAATTGATCACACTATTATATAAAAGGAAAATTGAATTGTAACTTAACAATACGTGACAAAACTACTGGAACAATTAATTACACCCACAATTAATTAATAACCAAAAAATAGTCTATATTAATTAATTAGTTAATTATATAAAATCTTTCTTAATATATTCACTTTGAAAATTGAGATCAATTAATAAATTCCACTTGTATAAGATATACGTACGTCCAGCATGCATGCATGCATGCATATTTATATACTGCATCATTAGGTACAGATCCCTTCAATGTGGAAGTGTATCAATCAGGCAATGTGTGCAGAGAGCTCCACTACTTTTAAGAATACTTCCTCATTACCGAAATATAAGATTCAATTCGAATTTTTAATGATAATTTATAATATTCTTTTTTTAAAAAAAATATTAAATTAAAATTTAATGAACTCATTAATATAATAACTCAGATCAAATTTTGAGTCTGGAACAAATCTCAGGTCAAATTCATTCAAATAAGATCTTAAACTATGTGTTAGTCTAATAATATATTATTTGGTCATCTTAGCTCACCACATGTTCATCTAAAAAGTTGAAAATACTAATATTAGTAACTTAATTCCTCCCACATATTTTATTGTGGACTGAGATGTTACAATTAAAAGTTTGGAAACAATAAGTTTTATAATTAGTATTGCTTACAGATAATTTACAATAATTATATCATAATTGTATTTATTTAAAATTAAATGATTTCTTATCAATTTTAAATATAAAAATATCTCAAATTAATTTGAAAACAATAATATGAATTCTCTATTTCGAAATAGAGGGTGTATATTGTACTTCCTCCGTTTCGAATTATAAAATTAATATTACTTTTTAAAAGTCAATTTAAATATTTTCAAATTTGACATGATTCATTTAAGTTTTAAAAACAATATATTTTATAAACTAAAATTAATTTTTTAAAAATTAATATTAATTTTATAATTTAGAACTAAAAAAAGTATAAAGTTTGAGTTTTGATTAGTATAATAGTATATTGTTAAATTATCAAAACCAAAGACCCATCACCATCTCCGGCCGCTTAATTATAATTGTCCAATCTCTATCCCGCCCGCCCCCTAATTAATTGTCTTATCTACGCCGCCCCCCGCCCCTCTCCCCTCTCCCCTCTCCCCTCTCCCCTCTGTAAGATGATGTATTGGTACACTTGTAAAGTATTTTTATAAAAAATGATATATCAAAGTATAATTAATAAAGTAGGGCTGCTATGGACTAAAACAGCTGTATGTTAATTAAATACAATTTTTCAAAAGAATATATTATCTGGGCCTTTAAAAGAATGAGCAAAGTATAATTTGTACATATATTAAAAAAATAAAAAAAAATAAAAAAAAGTAAAAAAAAATTAAATTTATCCTTAGTGACTGCATAAGATTATATAAAATAATGAATACTTTTACTTGTTTATATTAATGGACCCCACTAAATGACATACTTACCTTTCAGTTTACGTACTTTATCTCATCTTTTTAGAGATAAAAAAAATTTATATCTTTAGTCATTCTTTTGACGACGGAAGGAGGGAGTATATAGGAGTAATAAATACAGAAAGAATTATAATCTAATTTTGGGTATTAAAATAATTAAGGAACAATTACATATTCTAATACATTTTTAAAAATAATTACATCAATAGTGCACTCATATAATATTTACATAACTAATACACTTTCATATTTATTTACATATTCTAGTGTAATTAGGATTCCTTAATTTAGGAAATTATAATTCAATTAGAATTCCTTAATTTAGGGATTAGTTATAACTTCTTCTCTCTCTCCTCATCTATAACAACTTCAGTTATTCATCACCCTTCTTCTTCATTCAACATATTATATATATATATATATATATATATATATATATATATATATTAGTTAGTCGTACATGCTTCTCATAAATTGTTGTCTTCTTCATTAATCATTTCTCAAAACCCAAAACAGACCCACGTTTTTCTCTGCGGAAATCATGACCTGGCATTTGCGGCGTTCGTCGGAGTTCTACCAGCGCCGCCGAAGGGATCGGAGTTTTCCGAGACTTGGAAGGAGTATTAGGTAAATGAGGAGAGAGAGGGGTGGTATAAAGGTGAAGAGTATGAGAGAATGCATGTGCAAGCGAGAAGATGGGCGGGGAAGATGACTGGATTCAATCCTACTAAAAATACTCGGTATAAAGGATTCATTAATGATGCTGGGCCAACATTTGAATCTAATGTTGTTGCTCAGGTACTGTCCGCAAGAGGCCATATACAGATAAGATTGACAAAGTCTATTTTGATGTGTTGAATGTGTTCATTCAAATCTTGAATGATACCAGAATCAAACCTTCATATTAAGTGAATCAAACCTGTCATATCAAAATCTAATCAACCTTCGTGACTATTTCTGATTGATTACAAACCTTCAAATCAAGGTAAGCAAACATTCGTACTAAGGTAACAAAACCTTTATACTAAAGTAACTAATTCACATCCACACATACAATTTTTTCATAGTGCAGTTGGTAGCCAAACCTTCAGATCAAGGTAACCAATTCAATTTTATTAAGTTACTAATTTCGTTAAAATGTGATGCAGTTGGTAACCAACCATTCATACAAAGGTAACCATTTTATTATTTATGAGTAACAAAATAGTTATAAAAAAAATTCAAAACATTAATAGTTACATCTATTTATTTTTAAATTTTTTGTAGGGCGAATCTCCTTCTTATTCTCATTGGCGTTTTGGACAACGGAGATTCGCGGTGGTGTAGCGGCGGAGTATGTGAGGTGTAGCGGCGGTTTAGCGGTGGACTACTATTTTAAAGTGTAACGGCGGAGTATGTGCGGTGTAGCGGCGGTGTATGTGAGGAAGATAAAGATTTGAATTTGAATATTTTTTGAATTATAATTTTGAATTTGAATTTGTTTTTGGTGTTAGATCCAAATATTTGAATTATTAATTATGAAGTTGATGCATTTTTCTTGTAATTATTTTCAATTTGTTGTATACTTATGTAAAGGACCCAATAATTAATAGGCTTGTGGGGGCTAGCTTATGGGCCAAACATTTAACATCGAAGCTGACCTTACTAAATAGGCTTGTGGGGGATAGCTTATGGGCCAAACATGAAATATGGAAACAGACCTTACTAAATACTATCTTTCAATCTTAAACGAAGCCCACCACTGCGAAAAAGATATATTGTAAAATTCTAATATTTAAAATTAATATAATTTAAATTAAATTAATGAAAACTACAAATATGATCACTAGTAGGCTCTTTAGGTAATTTACAATAACTATAATTATTTATTCGAAAAAACTATTAAATCCCATCACTTTTAAATTTTAGAGACGATCAAAACCTCTCAACGAGTAATTGGAAGTTTTAAAAATACAAATCAAACTAGACTTCTACTACCTGTCTAGCATTCTAAATAACATCAGCTAAATTCTCAAACCCTAATTTTAATATATATACACGTATGTATATATATATATATATATATATATATATATATATATATATATATATCCAAACATAATAATTTCCTACCTCTAACTTATTAATCCCATCATTTATGCCAATATACATATGAATATATAGAAATATATCTCTTCATTGGAAGCAAAAAGATTGTTTAAACTTTAACCCGGAATTTGGACGGAAAACAACCAACATATGGTCCTTGGTTTTGATATGAAAATCATAGCAAGGTACGTGTAATTAAGTGTGTGTGTGTGTGTGTGTTCTCATCTTATTGATTGAATGTATACTTAGATTTGCCAATATATAGATTTCAAAAAGTCTGATTTAGATAGTGAATTATTTGTGACTCTGTGTTGGCCCACAAGAACGTACGTTCATTAGGAAATTTAATATAATTAAGTTCAGATGCTTTAATTTGTGTTGGGTTAATTTGGTTAAGATTTTAGTCGACTAATTAATTTGTTTTATGACGATGATTCAATTTCTATGAAATTTGTATCCAATTATTTAAGTTTAACTCCTCCAAGATCACTTCTCAGCTGATCAAGAATTTTCTCCATGGAGCCAAAATTTCCAGCTTAGATCAAGGAATTTGAAAGGGACAGTAGCATTTTAATTGATGGATATATAGTTTCTACTATTATTAATTAGCTATAGTAATAAAGTTACAGTCTACATTGAATCGGATCAATTAGAAAATTCAGACAAATTAATTATTGAGTGCATGCTGGCTAGTACTAGTACTTAAAACCCACATTATTTTGGTACAAAAGTCAAGAACTAACTTGTATTTTACAAATCAACCCTCAAGATACAACCTTAGGATTGTTGTGGTCACCATAATAGCCATCTAGTTGTGGTCACCATAGGCTCATAGCCACAAAAATTATGTTATTTTTCAGTAGTAGCCATATATATATAACCAAGTAGATATGGTTTATATATATAGAGAGAGAGAGATAGATTTTCTTCTTGCTCTTGTAAGGTAAGGGATGCACAAAAGCTAAATTTTGAGATTAATGTTTATGAACTGCCTATAATTAATTATGGGACGTTTTTTTAGCAGGCTATGGCGGCACAATAGTTGGGACACGGATATGTCAGGGGCTCCGCCATGGTGGCCACCACAAAACAAGGCTGGAAGAACTATTAGAAATCTCCTGCTTCTCTTTATTTTCCTTATTGTTGCAACCTATATTCGGATCGATTTTGTAAGTTTCAATAATTATTCAAACATAAAACACTTTTTTTTATTATTATTATTATTGTTAATTACGATACCACTTAATATGATTATGTTCATTTTTTTTTTTGCAGAATATAGTTTATGTTGGTGATGTTATTAATGTTACTAAAGACCACAATATTCGGATCAATAATGTAAGTATAAATAATTATTCATATATATATATATATATATAGCCCGGCTCTCTCCAGCGAACTGGAGGGAGCGAACCGGCTATAGCGACGGTTTTTTCCGTTGCTATATCGTAAAAAACCAACACCAGTTCACTCCTTTCAGTTCGCTGGAGAAACGGACTGTATATATGAGAATGATCCATAGCAAGTACGAATCAAAAATAGTCAAACACCATCATCATTACAAAAATTAAACCAACTACCGAAATTAGAACTAAAAAATTCACATCAGTGGTGGACGACATGTTATGTTCGTTACTAATAGTAGCGAATACCGCTGAAAATAGTACTATTGTTTGATACTATTAGTAGCGGACGTGAATTTTTTATTTTTAATCTCGGCTGTTAGTTCCTATAATCTATAATGAACGATAGAGATGTTGTTTGTCCGTTTTTGATCAATAGCAGTATGGATCATTCCCATATATATATATATATATATATATATATATATATATATATATATATATATATATATATATAGATGAATAATTACAATACTTAGTAGTGTATGTTATGTTGATTTTGTTTTGTAGAAAACTAATTTTAGTAAAGAGCACATGAAAATCCCAGAAAAAATTGAAATCCCAATCCAATGTTCACCTAGAAATGTGACACAAGTCTGTCCATCAAATTATCCCAAAATGTTCAAATATGATGATTCAAAAGCAAATTCGAGGTGCCCGGACTATTTTCGGTGGATTCATGAAGATTTGAAGCCGTTTAAGGCCACAGGGATCACGAGAGACATGGTGGAAAGAGCCAAAAAAACTGCACATTTTAGACTAGTAATAGTGCAGGGGAAGGTGTATATAGACAAGTTCAAGAAGTCCATACAGACTAGAGATGAGTTCACTATATGGGGGATTTTGCAGCTTTTGAGACTGTATCCGGGGAAGTTGCCGGACTTGGAATTGATGTTTGATTGAGATGACCGGCCGGTCATCAAATCGTTCGACTACCGTGGACCTAATGCCAAGGCTCCACCGCCACTATTTCGTTATTGTGGTGATCAATGGACGAGGGATATAGTCTTTCCTGACTGGTCTTTTTGGGGCTGGTAAGTTTCTCATCATATTTTGCTAAATTTTAATCAATGTTGTAGGATTCTTTCCGTTTCAAATTAATCATTATTAACTTTTGAAAGTCAATTTGTTGGTGTATATATATATACCAACAAAATTCATTAAACTAGATTAAGTTGATGATATTCAGTGCCTAATAAATGAGCAATATATATGTGCATTGAAGGGCTGAAATAAACATAGCACCATGGCACAAAATATTGAAAGAAATAAAAGAAGGGAATGATAAGGTGAAATGGAAGGAAAGGGAAACCATATGCCTATTGGAAGGGAAACCCTTTTGTTGCTGCAACCAGACAAGACCTCCTCACCTGCAATGTCTCTCATGAACATGACTGGAATGCCCGTCTCTTTGGTCAGGTAAAGTACGATTTAATTATTCAATGTACAAATCAATAAACTATGCTACTGCGTTTGTCTTTAATGTCACGTTTGTGTGAATTAAATAACTAGTATTGAGTCTGTTCTGTTTGTAGGATTGGATTTCTGAATCTAACCAAGGATTCAAACAATCAAACCTTGCAAATCAATGCACTTATAGGTATGACCTGAATTTGGTCATTATGTTCTGTAATCTAGTCCCAAAATGCAATGCACGGCTATATATATATATATATATATATATATATATATTGTCTAATTTGTTCTTCACAAATTTAAATTTATACTATGTGTAGATACAAGGTATACATTGAGGGATATGCTTGGTCAGTTAGTGAAAAGTACATTTTAGCCTGCGATTCGGTCCCTTTGGTTGTGAAACCAACTTTTTATGATTTCTTCATGAGAAGCCTAATACCGTTGCAGCAATACTGGCCGATAAAGGATGATGACAAATGCAAATCAATAAAATTCGCGGTAGACTGGGGAAACAATCACACCAACGAGGTAATTTATTGGGGTATGTAAAATATACTCGACTGCTGACTGACTCTTGTACGTTGTGCATTAACTGTTATACCTTGGACGTGACAATTAATGCACAAGGTACAAGACTATTATTAACTGAAAAAAAATGAGCATCGCTATTATATAAATGTTTTTTTTTATCAACTAAATTTGCAGGCGCAAGCCATAGGTAAGGCCTCTAGTAAATTCATTCAAGAAGAGCTAAAGATGGATAATGTGTATGATTACATGTTTCATTCGTTAAACGAATACGATAAGCTCTTGAAATTTGAGCCTAAAATACCGGAAAAGGCTGTCGAAATCTGCTCTGAACTGATGGCCTGCAATGCAAATGGGACTGCTAACAAGTTTAAGATGGAGTCCTTAGTGAAGGGTCCTTCTTTGACAAGTCCATGCACCATGCCTCCTCCATATGATACGCAGGAACTTGGAAAATTCCTCAAGAATAAAACTAATGCAATTAAGAAAGTGGAGATATGGGAAAAGGATTATTGGGATAGTTTGAGTTAGCATAAATATGTATAGACCTCCATATATATAATATGAAAGGGATTGTATTTCATATATATAGAATTATATAAAACAACGTCGTTTTGGGGCAAGAACTCATCCAATTATATGCCGTGTACATCAACTCTTTTTTTTCCAAGAGAGGATCCTAAATTAAATTACTTTGGTTGGTCATCAATATATCTATTTTATGAGCTCAGATTTTCAGTATTTATAAGGTTGGACCGACTCAAAATACGTATCAGATTGACCCAAAACCTACTTTACTACTTATTCGTAGAGTATCTTACAATTGAATTAATTTAACTGATCATAAAATTAGTATATAATTACAAAAAAAAAAATAACCTAACCTAAATTAAAATGAATTTCAATTGTCAAAAAAAAAAAAATTCTTACACCACATAGTAAAAAAAAATTTAAACTTGTGCCTTGCTCGGATTTCAAGCTCGTTAAATTTAAAATTTTAAGGCTAAAAGTTTAGGTAGACTATTAATCTTTGATTGCCCAACTAATAAGTTGATAAGGCCGGGTAATATTGTACTTCACGTAATTAAAGGTTCTATTGAGTTTGAGAGAGGGATCCGGGTGGCATATACGTACACTATTTTATTTTACCCCGCTCTTATTCGTTAAATTTTCCACTCAATATTTAATAACATAAAAAATAAAAAATAAAAAATAAAAAACAATTTATTATTCATCGAATGTTGGCATTGTTTTAAAAATATTATTTTATTATTAAATATGTACTATTTTCGTTTTCAAAAGATAATTAAAGGTATATTTTTTTGTCCTCAAAATAATAAGTTAAAAAAGTAAAGGGTAAATATATCATTTAGTGGGAGTCCATTAATATTAAAAAAAAAATTATTCATCACTTTTTGTAATCTTGTAAAGCCATTAATGATAAAAAAAAAAAATTTTAAAAATTACTCTCATTTTTTACTTTTACACTTTATTCATCTTTTAAAAACGGAAGAAGTATTAAGTGAGATTTGATGAAGATTGTAATAATATACACCCTCCGTTACTTAATATAAGTTGTTTTAGAGTTTTATACAAGTATTAAGAAAATAGTAGTATAGTATTGAATATAATATCAATTGTCTATATTGTCCTTGTATTGAAAAAAGATAGTGTTATTTATTGGGGAAAAAATATTAAAAAACCAAAGTTATATTTATTGTCTTTTTTAATAAAAAGACAATATAGACAATTAATATTATACAATCATTTTCTTAATACTTAAAATTATAAATACAGAGTACTCCCTCTGACTCATTATATATGACGTTTTAGACGATTTTATTTTCTCAAATTATTTGTCGTTTTATATAATTCAGGATAATTAACTACAATCTTTCTAAAATCATCTTCTAGAATTCTAAGACATCAAGAACAAAGCGTGGAAATACTATCCGTCTAATAACTAATAAGTAGTATTCCTCCCTAAAGCGAAAGCTCATTTCGGCGATAAAGAAAATGACTCTTTCTTGATAAATCGTATCAAGTAGCTCACCGCTAGCACGGAGATCGCATCGAAAAAGCGAAACAAAATTCAACCGATGAAACCATTCTTGACCATACCGGACTAATTCGCTCTCACGTCTAATGAGCCTAGCCTAACGGTTCTAGGCTTAATTCCGCCTATTGCTCCTTACCCTATAGGTTATAGAGAAAATATTACAAGTGGGAGAAAGTATGAAATAAGTATAATAATTATGAAAAATTAAGAGTATTATAGATAATTGATATTATATTTAATGTTATATATATTATATTTTTTTAATTATTATACATAACTCTAAAACGTCATATATGATGGGTCCAAAGTGAATAGCTCTCCTTGAAATAGGCTATGCACATTAATTAGAGCTTTTATACGCATTAAATGAACATAAAACGAAGAGTTAAGGAGTAGTAGTATAGTACGTGTGGCATACTCCCTCCGTCTTTAATTATTTGACGTTTTAAAAATAGACATAAGAATTAAGATAATGATTGGAAAGCATTAAATATAGTATTCAATTGTCTATAATATCCTTAAATCTTTTGTTGGGATAAAGAGAGTTTTGTTGGAATAAGGAGATAGAAAGAGTTTAATGAGGGGTAATTTTAGAAAAAATGTCATTAATTCTCTTAGATTTATGTAAACGTCAAATAATTAGGGACAGAGGGAATAATAATTAAGCTAGTAACATGCATGAACAGCATATTTACTTTCCAATAATTCCATCACTTAAATTTTAGGCCATTGTCGATCCAAAAAAGCAAGTACTCCCATGTGCACAAGGATTAAAAGAAAAATATAATTAATATTTTATTTAATTGACAAAATTGAGTATAAAATTTTAATATTAATTTTTTTTAAATTTATTAGAAAAATAAGAGAGAAACAAATTAGTATTTACAAACAACAAATTAAAATCTCTCTCTAATAATAATAATAAGTTTCTCTTTAATTCCCTCAAGCTATGAGCTATCTATCCTTTTTCCCTCCTACTCCTACGCTCTTACCAAATGAAGAAAACAATAATAATTCAATATGATCATCACTTTCCTTTTCAAATTGATGATAAGGTTGTTCCATCAAACCTTGATCCCAAATTAATTAATTATAAAAATATATATATATAACTCCGTCTTAGAAATAATCGCCTAATTAATTAATTTGAAATTCAAAGTCAAAATTTCGACCAACTTTTAGATGTTTTTCTTTGTTTTTGTTCTAATTGTCAATTTTTTTTTTGATATCGACGACAATAACATGTTCAAAATTTTTGTAACCTGACTCTGATAAATAATAATGAAGTTGAAAGCTCAGGAATATATAATCATTTTCATTATTTTAATCAATGAATTATATACAATAAATCTTCAAAAAAAATATTTGGGGTCAAAATATAAATAAATAAAATTATAAAATTTTCTTACCGACAATAGAAGGGCCACAATCTTGCACACTAACTACCACATTGTTTTGTTTGATACCCCTAATATTACTATTATTAATAAAATAATAATTAATTACTTAAGAATCATTAAAATAGGGTATTGCATTTTATTCAATTAAATTTGAAAAGGTTAGATATTGCATTTATTCAACTTTCAAATATTCATGTCCAATAAAAATGTTTCTCAAGACTTATTCATTAAAATGATCTCTTTTTGTTGATTAATTTCTCTCTTTCAACTTCTTTTGCTCACTACACGCTGCAATACGGATTAATATCATGAATTTTTATTTTTATTTTGGAGATTGTCTTCTCAATTTTTTTAATTAGAAACTTTTAATTGATAGTGTCGCGTCAGAAAATTGATAACATGGCATCAACACGTGGTTAAAAAATATTTTTATGTGTAAATTTTAACTTTTATTTTATTTTTTTACCAAAAAGGGTAAATATAAGACTATTATTAATTTTTTAAAGTAAATTTAATGATAAATTTACCCTTTTGGTATAAAAAATAAGTATATTAATTATTGATGATTATGTAATAAATTTAAAATTTAAGGTATTAATCTATGTTTAAGCCTTACTTTTTTATACCAAAAAGGGTTAAATTGTTATTATATGGATTATTGATGATTATGAAATAACAATATTTTAATTAGTAGTACATTTATACATTTTAAAATATTTATCAATATATTAATTATTGATGATTTTTTATGCTGAGTTTATAATGTATTAAATTTACTTTAAAAATTAATAATAGTCTTATACTGACCCTTTTGGTAAAAAAAATTAATAAAATAAATGTTAAAATTGTATTTATTGAATATCATTTTATCGATTGATATAACATAAAATTGTATTTATTGTACAAATATTATTTTTTGCGCGATAGATATAATATATTGCACTCAAATTTTATTGAGATTTTTTATGAAGCTCGAAACTTTATTTTAATGAGGCTGAATGACACTTCTGTCCCTTTAAATTGTCATTCACTTTCAAAGTCGTCCCTAAAGTTCATTTTTCGTCACTCAGGTCCTTAAAGTGACATTTCTATGGCGTTTCCGTTCCTCCTACCAGATTTGACTAATATTTTTAAAAATAGTTATTTTTAATACCAGATTTGACTAATTATTTTTTAAAATATTAAAAATAACTATTTTAAAAATAATTATTTTATTTTAAATTATTAAAATTAACTTATATTTTAAAATATTAAAAATTGGGGTTGGATCAAACTGGGTCGGGCTAGGATCAAATCGGATAGGAGGAACGAAAACGTTAGAGAAATGTCACTCTAAGGACCTAAGTAATGAGAAATGAATTTTAAAGACGATTTTGGAAATAAGTGACAACTTGAAAGGACTGAAATGCCATTCAACCTTTTCATTAAATTAAAAGCCTTATACTTTAAAAATGTGTCATCCATGTAATGTCATGCTTGGAAGCATTGTCAGTCAGTGGAGGACAGGACCCTTCATGTCTAAAAAATCTGTATTCTTCTGTCACCCGGCCTTGTGTAAATTTTTATTTTAAAAAATTAATATTTTTATATTATTTTTTAATATTTTCACACGTATAAACATGACATATGTATTAGTTAATAAAAATTTAATATCAACTAATATATAAATTTTATGTGTAAAAATAATATGAAAATATCAATTTTCTTATTTTATTACCAAGTCTTTTAAATAATCATTTGTTAAATTTAGTCAAAAGGTGGTCACAAAATGTTTTTAAAATACTAAAAGATTTTACATTTTAAAATATTTTTAATCCCCCGTCTGTCAAACGAACTATCTCTTAGTATTTTATGTTCTGTTTTGGTCATTTTTGATACACAGATTTTTATTTTTATTTTAAATAATCATTTGTTAAATTTAGTCTTTTAAATAATCATTTGTCCGAATAATGTCTTAGCGTATGACTTCAAAATTTGGTAAATAAATCATGTTCTTGGAGGACACCTATAACGGAATTTGAAGTAGGAGCTTTAGCTTGGTAACCTTTTCTAAATTGGATTCGTTTATGAGGCAGTCAGGCTGGCTGGAAGAACATAATTAAATCATACTTATCATTATATATATATATATATATATATATATATATATATATATATATATATATATAACAAACATATTCATGTGAACTTTAGGATTTGGTTTTATAAATGATATTCACCCATTTAAAATATGGGTGAGATTCTATTTGTTGGGATATTTCACATAAATCTCATATTAAATAAATTTAAAAATGTAGTTAGGTTAATAAGTACATTGGAGCCTCAACTTAAAAGGTTAATCATTTAAATAAGAAGGTAATTTAATATGCTTATTGGGTTACCCAGATGTATGATGAATTAATGTGAAATGGATCGTACAATTCAATATATATATATATATATATATATATATATATATATATATATATATATATATATATATATATATATATCCTAGTATCAGAGTCTCATAATTTACAAATGGTTAAAATTAATAATGAAAGATCATAATACGTACACCCCATGAGAGGTCCATGACAAATGAACTACATAAATTGAATACTAAAGACAAAAAATAAAATCCATAAAAATTATAAGACTTTTGGTACTTGAATCAAAATAAGATTTCGATTTGAAATATACAATTTATCGAATTACAATTGTGATGTATATTATGAGATTATAAAATAGGTTAATTGTATCAAATATATCATAAAAATATTATTAATTAAATTTATCTACATAACTTGCAATAAAAAAATTAACATATAAAATCGTATTATATATTATTTTCTAATTTGTTTTTAAAATAATACAAATATTAATTTGTGACGCCTCCAAAATAGGTATACAACATCCATTCTGAGTCGCCAAATACATGGTACAGAAAGCAAACTACAACTTTAATAATACAATTGTCGTGCAAAATACGACAACACATATTGTGAGTTAAAATACAAATATTGTCATCTAGACAATATCCACACCCAAATGGGCCCTCATTACATTTATTCATATATTATTTTACAAAAATAATGAGGACTGCTAAAATATCTTTCTAGAACCATCACTCCATACCCCGACTCGATCCTGCTATGTTCTCACCTCCTGAGAAGAAAAATGGAACAAAAAGAAAAAGGGTGAGCTCAACTAACCCAGTAAAGGATATTATGACTAAGATAATATACAACAAATTATCGTTAGTCTTCAACAGAGAAAAATCTGATATAATATAGTAGACAACAAGTTTTAGATCAATAATCTGCAGCGGAAATAACAATCCATTAGAAGAGTTACGTAGAGAATGAGTTCTACTATCTTCTAAGATTTAAAAGTCCATCATCAATATTTTATCCCTGTAAACAACAATCAATATACATCTTTAATTAAATATTCATCTTTGCACTACAGTGCCAAAGATATTCATTTATATCACCGATCGATTCATGTTCATCTCAACACTGCTCATCTTTTGCACTACGGGTCAAAGATATTCATCAGTTAATTATTCATCTTTGCACTACAGGCCAAAAATATTCAGTAATATCATCATTTAGGACTGAGGATGATGAAAAATATTTTAAAAAAACGAATCCAGTGAGACAGAAGGACAAATATTAAGGATTCGTATTACAGTTTTATCCAAGATCAATAATACTCCATATATAATAACCAATTTTGAAGCAGAATTCAAAAATAAAGATCAAAACATGGATACAATCAAAGATAGTAACCATAATAGACATCTTGGACAAAAAGAAGAAATTTTATTTTTCTATGAATAAGGTCAGATTCGTGAATAAAGGTCGACACGTGAATAAGAACTCCAGAGCACAAAAAGTTCTAAATTTGATTAAAAAGTTCACCAATATTTCGGCATAATGATATTGAAGAAAATAATATCATTTAAGAAGAAAATAACATCTCTTACCTCAAAATAACCGTACTTCTGACTGAATTTCGGATATAAAGTCGATAGAAACTTGAACGGAATAGCAATTGTCAAAGTATCAAAATACTCACTAAAATACACTCGAAAATATAGAGGAAAAAAAAACTTGTTTCTGGTGTGATTTTCAATTCTAACCTAAGTGTCTATTTATAGAAAAATGCTAAAACGCCTTAAGAGACTAAAATAATAAAATAATTTTATTTCTTATCAAACTTCCTACGCCACCTCTTTTGAACAATTAGGCAGCCTCCTTTGAACCAAAATCAGCAGCCCATGTGTATTCAACACAAGTGGGTCCCGCCCATAATTTAATAAAAATTATTTTATTTTGTGAAACTTCAACAATTCATAGAAAATAGTCCGATTATCAGAAAAATACGAATTTTATGTCCATTCTGCCTGAAATTGAATTCTCTACAACTTTGTAGCTTTGAGTTTTTCCAAATTCTAAATAAAAAATATCCAAAATCCACAAACAGATGATTTTTAATACTTTCCTTCCGACAAAATACTGATAAAACACCTCAGCATTAATTCTGTAAGACCCCAACTTATTATTAATGAAATTTAATTTTTTCTATTTATTATTTTAAAATAGTAAGAGTTGATTTGATTAATGTGGATAGTTATGGGTAAAATACGCAAATATTTCAAAATAAGCAAGTGGTTATAAAATATTCATTGTTGTCGGGGAATATTCGTTTGGTCGTGAAATATTCTTGCTGTCGGGGAATATTCCTACGACGGCGCAATCTTTTGTGGGCCTCATAATGGAAAGCGATTGGATGAAGAAAACGACAAATATAAGTTGTTTAAAAATAACTACAGTAGTTATTCACAGATTATATCATCGTTAAAAATACTCGGTGGTTAACACACAAGAGTTATTACTCAGATTGCACCAATTATTGATTCTTACGTAAGAAGGCACTACTCAATAATGGTTATGATAATTCTTTGCTCAAAGATTTTATTTTGTTGATTTAATAATTGTCTGCGTTGATATTTTATATTCTTTGTTGTTTCAATAATTGTCATTACACAATATTTTTATTATCGAAGCTAATAATTCATATTATCCGAATAATATTATTAGATAACATTATTGGCAATGTCTAGAAAGTTTCGTCTAAGGAGAGGTTTGGTCACCTAATTCGGCGCCAAGAAGGAGAAATTCTTATTGAAAAGCCCCTCTTTCCCGGGAACCGCACGGTCACAATATTGTGATTCTCGTAATATTATTTGTGAATAATTAATTATTTATTCATATGATGAGAAAAATATTGATTTTATGGGGATATAGATGGAGAAAATTTTAATGTGACAATTGAGAAAATTGAAATTTTATCCTTTTCGATAAAATAATTCATTTAAATATATTATTATATTTTAATAATATAATAATGATAATATTTTTACGATGAATGTGGGATATATGAGTATATGTGGAGGAGGAGTATTTTGTTACCAAAATATTTAAAGCATGTTTTATGTGTTTGTGGACCCCATTTTTTGGATGAAATTTAATTATAGCATTGTAAAATCGCTTCGTTTGTGGATTTCGGTCAATTTTTGTTTGGAATTTGGAAAAACTTTCTTCTGTAAAGTTGTAGAGAATTGAATTTCCTATAAAAACTCGCGAGTTTTGAATTTTCTGATAAAAGAGCTATTTATTGTGAATTATTGAAGTTCCGAAGCTCCGAAATAATTGATTTTGGAAGTTTAAATTATTTTAAATTAGAAAAACGTTTTTCTTACTTTTTCTAGAAGGTGGCATGTGCTTATTGAGCTGAAATCAGATTTCAAGAGTGGCGAGGAATTTTGATATATATATTTATATTTTATTAAATTTTCTACTTTGGTGTTCTAAGCATTTTCCTATAAATAGGTGCTTAGGTTAGAATTGAAAAAATCACCGTAAATGAAGTTTTTTCTCTCTATATTATCGAGCGTATTCTTGTGAGTATTTTGAGTATACTTTGAATATTGTTGCTAATACGTTGCAAGTTCAAGTCATAGCTTATATCCGGTGTTTCAATTTTAAGATCGATCTCTTCGAGGTAAGGGATATTATATTTTTTTTTAAAAATGATATTATTTCTTCTAATATCATTATGCCAAGTATTGATCTGAACTTTTAATCAAATTTGAAACTTTTGTGTGTGAGAGTTCTTATTCACGATACTCTGGCCTTTATTCACGTATACTTATACTTATTCACGAATACGCAAGATTATTCATCTAAAAATAAAAATTTCCTTTTCGTCTAAAATATCTATTGTGGATACTAGCTTTGATTTTATCCATGTTTTGATCATTCTTGAATTTTACACCACTATGATTATTTTCGAGGTATTTTTGGACATGGATAAAACAAAGTACTAATCCTTAATCCTTAATCCTTGTCATTTTGTTTCATGGATTCGTTTCTTTAAAAATATTTTCATCATCTTTGGGTCTTAAATGATGATATTATTGAATATCTTTTTGGCCCAGAAAAAAGATGAATGATTTTTCGATGAATATCTTTGGCCCGTAGCAAAAGATGAGCAGTGTTTAGATGAATACATGATTAATCGATGAATATCTTTGGCTGTGGTGCAAAGATGAATATTTGATTTCAGATATATATTGATTGAAGTTACGAGGATAAAAGATAGACGATGAACTTTTAAATTCATACATAGAAGATAGTAGTTTGCATTCTCTACTTAACTCTTCTAATGAATTAATATTTTCACCATGAATATTGATTTAAAACTTGTTGTCTATTGTATTCTATTAGATTTTTCCTGTTGAAGACTAACGATAATTTGTTGTATATTATCTTAGTCATAATATTCTTTACTGGGCTAGTTGAGCTCACCATTTTCCTTTTTGTTCCATTTTTCTTCTCAGGAGGCGAGAATATACGCGAGTATGTAGCCTGGGGTATGGAATGAAGGTTCTAGAGAGAGTTGTTTAGTAGTCCTCACCATTTTTATAAAATAATGTATCAATAAATGTGATGAGGATTTATTTGAGTATAGATATTGTCTAGAAGATAATATTTGTATTCAAACTCACAGTTTTACTGTTGTAATAATAAAGTTGTAGTTATTTCTGTACCATGTATTGACAACTCAGAATGGGTGATGTATACCTATTTTGGGGGCGTCACAAATTCCTTCAATTATATCCACATAAAATAAATATATCCATCAATTATATCCACATCAAATAAATATTTCCTTATCATATAAATCAATAACTAGTTATTCTCAAATAATGTTACAGAATCACAATTATGAAAACCAGGCCGTTCCCAGGAAAGAGGGGGCTTTCCAATAAGGATTTCTCCTTACTGGCGCGCAATTAGATGACCTAACCTCTCCTTGACAGAACTTTCTAGACATTACCAATAATGTTATCTAATAATATTATTCAAATAATATGAATTATTGATCCGATAATGGTAAATCTTGTGCGGCAAAGGACAATTATTGAAACAATAATAATATAAACTAACAACGCAACAATTATTGAATCAATACAATAAAATATTGAATAAAGAATTCATCGTAATAATTATTGAGTAGTGCCTTCACGCATTTAATCAATAATTCAACAATACTATGCAATACCGTGTCTTCTTTCATGCAACCACACGACATCATCGTATTTTAACCACCAGGTATTCCAACTGTGTTAACGGTAACAATTACGTCGTTAATTATAAAAACTCATACTTTGTCATTTTCCTTCATCCAACCGTTTTTCGTTATGGGGCCCCAAATGAATGGCTACCGTCAGCACGGAGATTCGCGATAAAAAAGAATATTCCACGACCAAACGAATATTCCCAAGCGAAATGAATATTTTATAACCACTTGCTTATTTTGTAAAACTTGCACATTTCACCCATAACCAAAGTATTATATCAAATCAACTCTTATTAACTTAGAATAATGAATAGAAGAAAATTTAATTTTATTTATAATAAGTTGGGGTCTTACAACCTCCCCTCCTTATAAAATTTTGTCCTCGAAATTGACGTACGTACTTGGTGTTTCGAACAGATGAGGGTACCTCGCTTTAATTTTTGATTCCAACTCCCAGGTCATTTCTTCAACAGCATGGTTCCTCCACAAAACCTTAACTTGTGGTATAACCTTGGTGCGTAGGACATCTCTTCTATCTATCCAAGATCTTAACAAGTACCTCCTCGCATTTGCGGTAAATCTTGACTTTCTCGTCTGCGGTTCTAACTCAATAATGTGGTTCGGGTCTTTTACATATTTACGAAGCATAGATATATGAAAAACATTATGAACACGAGACATGCTTGGAGGTAATGCGAGTCTATAGGCCACATTTCCTATTCGGTCAAGAATCTCAAATGGACCAACAAATCTTGGATTGAGCTTGCCTCTTTTCCCAAATCTTGTAACTCCCTTCCATGGAGCAACACATAACAGTACATGATCTCCAATATTAAACTCCACGTCCTTTCTATGAAGATCAGCATAACTCTTTTGTCGATCTTGTGAGATTTGAATACATTGTCGAATCATTTGAATCTTTTCTGTAGTCATGCGTACTAATTCTGGTCCCAACAACGTTGCTTCTCCAACCTCGTCCCAGCATACTGGAGAACGACACTTTCATCCATACAACGCCTCAAATGGAGCCATGCATATACTTGTTTGATAACTGTTGTTGTAGGAGAATTCCACCAATGGCAAGTACTTATCCCAACTTCCTTTGAAATCTAGAACACAGAGTCTTAATAGATCTTCAAGGGTTTGAATAGTCCTCTATGATTGTCCGTCCGTTTGAGGATGGTATGCTGAACTGAATCGTAAATCCGTGCCCATAGCTTTCTGCAAGCTAACCCAAAATCTTGAAGTGAATCTTGGGTCACGATCCGAAACTATAGATACTGGCATGCCATGCAATCGTACAATCTCATTCACGTACATACGAGCAAGACGTTCAAGGGAATAAGTCTCACGTATCGGTAAGAAATGAGCAGACTTGGTTAATCTATCAACAATAACCCAAATCGCATCTATGCCTTGAGAAACTTTGGGAAGACCTGTAACAAAATCCATGGTAATGTGTTCCCACTTCCATTTTTGATTCTCAAGTGGTTGCAATGGACCCTTTGGCACTTGATGCTCCGCCTTTACACGTTGACAAGTTAAACACCTCGAGATAAACTCCGCGATCTCTCTCTTCATATTGTTCCACTAAAATGTATGTCGAATATCATGATACATTTTGGTACTCCCAGGATGGATTACAAACGGAGTGTTGTGTGCCTCCATCATGATTCTATGCTTCAAGTCAGAATCGTTAGGAACATAAAGTCTAGAGTTGAATCGAAGTATTCCTTCTTCATCGATTCTTGCTTCTGGAATAACACCTTCTTGCACTTTCTTCTTCATACGCATCAGCCTCGGGTCTATAGCTTGAGCAATTTTAACTTTATTGATTAAAGTCAGTTCTACTCGTATATTCGTCATCATCATGTGGGTCCCTAGAGTCTTTAATTCTCCCTCCATCCTTTGCAAGTCATATAAAATGGGCCTTTGCGTTGACAATATCGCACTCGTACTTGCATATGATCTTCTACTCAATGCATCAGCTACTACGTTCGTTTTTCCAGGATGATATTGAATATTGTGATCGTAATCTTTCAACAGCTCAAGCCAACGTCGTTGCCGCATATTGAGTTCTTTTTGGGTGAAGAAATATTTGAGGCTTTTATGGTCCTTATAAATCTCCACTTTCTCCCCATATAAGTAGTGTCTCCAGATTTTCAACGCGAAAACGACTGCTGCCAACTCTAGATCATGAGTAGGATAATTCCTCTCATATTCTTTGAGTTGTCGTGAGGCATAGGCTATGACTTTCCCATGTTGCATGAGAACACATACTAACCCTTTGCCGTAAGCATCGTCAGAGATAACAAATCCATCCGAACCGAGATGGTATTGCGAGCAGTGCTTAAATGAGTCTCCTCTTGAGCTCTTGGAAGCTCTTCTCGCATTCCTCACTCCATATGAATTTTGTATCTTCCGAAGTCGATTAAGTTAGCGGATAGCGATTCGAGAAAATCCTTCCACAAATCTCCGATAATAACCATTTAAGCCCGTAAGTCTGCATTACTTGGTCATCGACTTGATTGCTCTAACTTTGTATTGCTTCAATCTTATTTGGGTCAACAGATACTCCATGTTTTGACACCACGTGCCCAAGGAATGCTACTTCCTCGCCGAACTCGCATTTCTTCAAACTTGACATAAAAGCTTGTTTTCACGAAGCCTTTCAAGTATCAGCTTCAAATGGTGCTCATGATCTTCACGTCTTTTGGAATAGATGAAGATGTCATCAATAAAGACAACAACGAACTGATCCAAATATTCCTTGAATGCTCGGTTCATCATATCCATGAAAGCAACAGGAGCATTAGTCAATCCAAAAGACATGACTAAGAATTAATAATGCCCGTCTGCAAGTTCTCAAGGCGGTCTTTGAATATCCTCGATTTTAATCTCAAATTGATGATATCCAGAACGAAGATCGATTTTTGAAAAGAATTGTGCTCCTTGTAATCGGTCGAACGGTGTCATCAATGCGAGGTAGCGGATACTTATTCTTGATGGTGATATGGTTTAATTCTCATTAGTCAATACAAAGTCGCATACTCCCCGCCTCTTTCTTCTTTACTGAATAGAACAAGAAGCACCCCAAGGAGATGTCTACTTAGGATGAATAAAATCGATGTCTAACAATTCTTGTAGTTGGACTTTTAACTCCTGAAGTTCAATAGGAGCCATTCGATATGGGGTTTTAGAAATGGGTTTTGTACTCGGTTCAAGGTCAATAAAGAATTCAACATCACGTTCTGGGGGTAGACCGGGAAGCTCTTCAGGAAATACATCAGGAAATTCTCTAACCACAGAAATATTATCCAAATTTGACTTGTCTCTGTTCAAATCCATAACATGGGCTAAGAAAGCTTGGCATCCATTTTTCAATAAACGAATAGCTTTGTGGCTTGATATGACAGTGACTGATTTTAGTGGTTTAGTTGTTTAAATTGCAGTGACACAGGTTGGTTAGGAATATGAAAACTAACAACCTTACGTAAAGCAATCAATTTTGGCATGATGAGTGGTTAACCAATCAATTCCTAAAATCACATCAAAAGCAAGTATCTTTAAAGAGATAAGATCAGCGGTAATGTGATAGTGCCAACTTGGATCATGCAAGATTTATAAAGCGTAGATGTAACAAAGGTTTCACCCAACTGAGTTTCAACAGATAAATCAAAGTCTAATTTCTCCTGAGTCAAGTTTAAACGTTGAGCACAAGGGGAGAGATAAAAAAGAATGGGTAGAACAGGGGTATCTAGTAAGGTATAAACTTCGCAAGAATTCAAGATTAGTTTACCGTGATCACCTTGTTCGGGTTCCTCACATTTTGGCCGATCACAACAAACGCTTCTTCCGAGAACTGGCCGATTTCGACTTATCCGGATGACCCCTTTGAGTCACCATTCCATTGAACTTGGTTTATTTATAAGTACAATCTCGAGCGATATGTCCTTCATTTCCACAATTATAACATACCTTGGATTGTTGTGGATAGTTTGGTGATATGATGCCCCTCTTTCCCGCATTTGTAACATCTAACCGACGGTCGTTCTCCTCTCCTAGAATTTGTTGTTGGTCTTTGGTCTTCGTGCTGCTTTGATGTCTTCCGTCGTCAGTTGAATCTCCTCTTTCGAAATTTCTACTTGACTCACCTCTCTCCTATTATCATGTCCACAATTACCACCCGAGTGGTTACCGCTTTGTCCAGTATTTTTCCTCCTCATTTGGTTATCATCGTTCGATGATCGGCTACATCCCAGATGACACGGTTATGGTCCTTCGTTGAGTATACTCATTATCTCGCTCTAATAATTGAGCCCTGTTGACAACATCTGAATAAAGAGAAAATTTATGAGAGATAAGGTATTGATGAATCTCGGGTTTTAGACCTCTCGAAACATCCACGCCATCGTTCCTCATTCTCCACCAAATGAGGTCTGAACTCGGATAACTCGCGAACTTCGCCTCGTCTTTGGGACACCGTCATGTTATTTTGTTCTAGTCTAATAAACTCCACTTCCTTCATATGACGAATACTTTCAGGAAAGTACTTGTCATTGAATAGTTTTTGAAATGTCTCCCAAGACATGTTGAGTGCGGCTGGCTGAGTACGCTTCACGAATTCCCACCAGTAATCTGCCTCTCCACGGAACATAAAGGTGGCGAATGGAACCTTATGTTCCTCCGTGCATCCCAAGACATCGGATATCTTGGTAATTTGCTTGACCCATATTTTCGCCTTAATCGGATCGGGCTTTCCCCAGAAATATGGTGGTCCCAACTCCTTGAACCGCTTGTTGTGTGATGCATCATAGCGCACGCCATCATTTCCACCCGTATTTTGTACACTAGTCTCCTCGTTTGATTTTGCATGAAGCGCAAAAAGCTCCTAAACATTCCATCATTCATCGTTTGCTTTCAGAACGTTGTTTACAGTGGAGGAATATTGCCTTCCCTGTTGCACGTTCTCTGGGTTTGTGACTAAAGGTTGTTCCACGCCTCATACACTCCATTGTTAACGCTTCAAAGACCCATTCTTAACATCGCCATAAAAAAGGGTTAGTTAAACAAATTAACATATCACATAATATCCCTATATTACGAATGACCAACAAATAAGCTTAGATAGGACACACTAGCGAAGGATTTACTCATCTCTCCCTCCTAGTTCTATTCCCGATATCCGCAAAGACTATATCCTAAGCTCGATACCAAACCGTGGACGCCCCCAAAATAGGTATACAACATCCATTACGAGTCGCCAAATACATGGTATGAAAGCAAACTACAACTTTAATAATACAATTGTCGTGTAAAATACTCGACACACACATACTGTGAGTTAAAATACAAATATTGTTATGTAGACAATATCCACACCCAAATGGGTCCTCATTACATTTATTCATACACTATTTTATAAAAATAGTGAGGACTGCTAAAACATCTTTCTAGAACCATCACTCCATACCCCGACTCGATCCTGCTATGTTCTCACCTCCTAAGAAGAAAAATGGAACAAAAAGGAAAAAGGGTGAGCTCAACTAGCACAGTAAAGGATATTATGACTAAGATAATATACAACAAATTATTGTTAGTCTTCAACAGGGAAAAATCTGATATAACATAGTAGACAACAAGTTTTAGATCAATAATCTGCAGCGGAAACAACAATCCATTAGAAGAGTCACGTAGAGAATGAGTTCTACTATCTTCTAAGATTTAAAAGTTCATCATCAATATTTTATCCCTGTAAACAACAATCAATATACATCTTTAATCAAATATTCATCTTTGCACTACAGGCCAAAGATATTCATTTATATCACCAGTCGGTCATGTTCATCTCAACACCTGTTCATCTTTGCACTACGGGCCAAAGATATTCATCAGTTAATCATTCATCTTTGCACTACAGACCAAAGATATTCAGTAATATCATCATTTAGGACTGAGGATGATGAAAAATATTTTAAAGAAAACGAATCCAGTGAGACAGAAAGAAAAATATTAAGGATTCGTATTACAGTTTTATCCAAGATCAATAATACTCCATATATAATAACCAATTTTGAAGCAGAATTCAAAAATAAAGATCAAAACATGGATACAATCAAAGATAGTAACCATAATAGACATCCTGGACAAAAAAAAGAAAATTTTATTTTTCGGTGAATAGTGTCGTATTCATGAATAATGCCGTATACGTTAATAGTGTCGTATACGTGAATAGTAATCCCAACACAAAAAGTTTCAAATTTGATTAAAAAGTTCACCAAAATTTTGGCATAATGATATTGAAGAAAATAATATCATTTAAGAAGAAAATAACATCCCTTACCTCAAAATAACCGTACTTCTGACTGAATTTTGGATATAAAGTCGACAGAAACTTGAAAGGAATAGCAATTCTCAAAGTATCAAAATACTCACTAAAATACACTCGAAAATATAGAGAGAAAGAAAACTTGTTTCTGGTATGATTTTCAATTCTAACCTAAGTGTCTATTTATAGAAAAATGCTAAAACGCCATAGGAGACTAACATAATAAAATAATTTTATTTCTTATCAAACTTCCTACGCCACCTCTTTTGAACAATTAGGCAGCCTCCTTTGAACCAAAATCAGCAGCCCATGTGTATTCAACACAAGTGGGTCCGACCCATAATTTAATAAAAATCATTTTATTTTTTGAAATTTCAACAATTCATAGAAAATAGCCCGGTTATCAGAAAAATACGAATTTTATATCCATTTCACTTCAAATCAATTCTCTACAACTTTTTAGCTTTGCTTTTTCCAAATTCCAAATAGAAAATATCCGAAATCCATAAACAGGTGATTTTTAATACTTTCCTTCCGACAAAATACTGATAAAACATCTCAGCATTAATTCCTTCAATTATATCCACATAAAATAAATATATCCATCAATTATATCCACATCAAATAAATATTTTCTTATCATATAAATCAATAACTAGTTATTCTCAAATAATATTACAGAATCACAATTTTGACAACCGGGCCGTTCCCAAGAAAGAGGGGGCATTCCAATAAGGATTTCTCCTTACTGGCGTGCAATTAGATAACCTAACCTCTCCTTGACAGAATTTTCTAGACATTGCCAATAATGTTATCTAATAATATTATTCAAATAATATGAATTATTGATCTGATAATGGGAAATACTGTGCAGTGACAATTATTGAAACAATAATAATATAAACTAACAACGCAACAATTATTGAATCAATACAATACAATATTGAGCAAGAACTCATCGTAATAATTATTGAGTAGTGCCTTCACGCATTTAATCAATAATTCAACAATATTGTGCAATACCGCGTGCTCTTCTTGGCAACCACGCCAGACATCGTATTTTAACCACCAAGTATTCCAACAAAGGTTAATAAGAATAATTACGCCAATTAATTATAAAAACTCATACTTTGTCATTTTCTTCATCCAACCGCTTTTTCCGTTATGGGGCCCACAAATGATCTAGGCAAGGCCAGTAAATACGGAGATTCCACAAAAAAAAGAATATTCCACAACCAAACGAATATTCCCCGACAGAAATGAATATTTTATAACCACTTGCTTATTTTGCAAAACTTGCACATTTCACCCATAACTAAAGTATTATATCAAATTAACCCTTATTAATTTAGAATAATGAATAAAAAAATTCAATTTTATTTATAATAAGTTGAGGTCTTACATAATTTGTTTGAAATAATATATTCCCCTAAGAATTATTGTAACTGAGAAATGTTTTGTAGCTCAATTAAAATTTAGTGCTAGAGAAGGTAAACGGTAAATAAATGAGTCTTTGTCTTTTAGCAGTAACAAAACCCAAACTGTAATTTGTGATTGCCAGCTGAGTGGACTTTTTCACTTTATCGATCTCAAATTATTAGTAACCGTACGGATACTTTGACCATGATAAATCGCGAGATTTATAGTTCTATTTCGTCTGTGCTGATTATCAAGTGAGAGTTTATTTTTTCTAAAATGCGCTGGGATTGCCAAACATGATTAGTAGCGCAATACCCCTAGCATACCACATTTGATGAAAATGGTTAGCATGAAATTTATTTTTGGGTAAGTTGGTCAATTGACCAATAGATTGTTGACACGCATGTGAAACTTTATGTGTGTCAGTATTCTATTGGCCAATTGACCAACTTACCAAAAAATAAACTTCATACCAATCGGATCCACATTTAATCCTTATATTATCCTCCATTCGTCTCTTAATATGTGTCGTTTTAAGACAGAAAGAATACTTAACTTTTCTTAAAATAATTTTGTGCAAATATTATATTTTTTTCTTCTAATTTTTACACGCACCACACTCGCATACTTAAGAATCGAACTACACTCGTACACTTAAGAAATAAACACTTGACCTCGTAAAAATCATAAGATAAGAGTTACCGTTGGCCCATCAACTGTACCACAAAACAAACAAACATATTTTGTGCAACCACTATGTTTGATTTCATATAAGTACCAAAATGATATATTTAAACTCTCAAAATATTAATTCAGCACAACACATTCATTTCAAACAATTTTAAAAATCGAAAAAAGTTCAGTCAACATCAATTCAAGCATACGACTCTCGGTTAGTTTACCAAAACTGTCTGATTACTTATTAATATGTCTATTGTTAACGCCAGGATCTTTCTCTACGTCCCAATCACGAAAGACGTCCTGATCCTGCACAGTAAACACGACAAACACCACAAGCTCGACGCGGTACGGATCACGGGGATAGCTCAGGCGTGAGAGTAAGTATGTCTGTTCACAAGGTTAACTCAAGAGGATAATAAAATCTAGTGTAATGAGAGAGATGATTATTATCAGTTATGTGAATGTGTATATATCAAGAAATGTACCTCCTTGTGAAGACTTACTCGTCAAGAAATAATATCTTTGCCTGGATTACTGTGCCACCCACTACCATCTGACATATCCCCCTGATTTGGTGGGTTCTGCCGACTGCATGGAGCTTATCCACTGCTTTTTGCCACTGTTCACACCGCCGGCCGACTATAATCCCATCCACATTAATGCATGACAGATATCTTGGTCAACTGTCATACTATATCATCATTACAAGTCAAAGTAATAGATATTAAGTGACCCAATGGGTCAATCCAATGAACCGACCCGGTCCTATAGGATTAAATAAAGCTAACACAGTGGCTGGGCCCAACGAACCCCATGACTTAATTATAAAAGCCCAATGGATTAAATTAATAAATGAGCCCAATCTACTCGGCCCAAATAGAAGAAATATCATGACCCAACATTACCCCCTAGTTTTTTGTTAAACAGGATGTTTAGTGGAAAACTATAAACGGTCCATGATATCGTGGATTTATTAAAGGCCCAAAACAGAAATAATTGAGACATACCCACTTTAATGCAAAAATGGGACATGGAATGGTCGAACGCCGTAGAGAGTAATAGGCCCAATCAATAAAGGATTGAAATTGAATAGGATGGACCAATAATTAGAAACCCAATCTGTGAGGCCCAATCCGAAAAGATATCAAAAGGCCTCCCCAAACACGCCCATTAGAATTCTCATCATCATCGACATTTAATGCGTGGCCTCGTTCCTCAGAGCAAATCAAGATAAAAGGTGAGCTTTACCAATTCTGACGGTTTTACCTGCTAATTTGAAATTAAAACCTTTGAGCTTTCTTCTCCTTCTCAAAAATTCTCTCTCTAGCTTTCGAAACCTCAACAATGGTGAATCCAAACCAGACTTCTCCAGTTTCCTCTCACTCGAACCCTAACCAAGAGGGTTCGAGTTCAAACCCACCATCTCCCACCGATTTCTTCAAAGATGGGGAAAAATTTCCTCATGCCAATATTGCATCCACCGTCACAGAATCTGAAATACGTGCCTTCCGGATTCGATACAGATTAGGATAACCTACGCCATAAGAGCCTCGCCCAGGAGGAGCGAATGTACCAATGACGACAGATTTACTGGTCGCCATGCCTCGCCACTTTTCCGGAAAAGGGATTCGCTACCCTTCACGCCTTCGTCGTCACCCTCCTAGGGTTTATAGGAGTGGGCTTTGCTCAGCTGGTGCCCAACTCCTATATCCACATACTGGCATTCATTGCCTTCTGCCATGAGCTAGGGGTTATTCCCTCCGTCGACCTTTTCTTCACCCTTTTCTCGGCTGGTAGATCCCGAGAACGAGGGTTTAAGATGCTGAGCAAACAATCTCCGCGCCCAAACTCTAAATTCGAGAAGAGGCCCCTGATGAGCACCCCTTCGAGCAACAAAGGCTGGCACGAGAAATGGTTCTTCATCACTGGACCAGAGATCTCTTCTCTTCCAGATTGGACCATCCTAGACCGGATCTCTGCTGACTTTGGTGACATTTCCGAAGAGCGTGTGAAGGAAATGGGAGATTTTCTGAAGAAGATCCCTCCACAAGAATGGAGTTTTACCCCTCCGACCAAACAAGCCCGGGCCGGTATGATCATAAATGTAAGTTTCTGCAATATAATTTTTGAGGTATTTATGTGGCAAGGATTTTAATATGTGATTATTTGCAGTATCCCTGATCAAACCAACTTCTTCGGAAGTGAAAGATTTGGGAGATTTTCTGGCGGGGAGGATTATGAAGGCAAGTGAAGAACTTCCTACCGAAGAGCCTTCCCGAACTGATCCTCCTGCCTCCGACCCAGCAATTACCCCCCTTCGGAATGATGAGCCTGAAGCCGACGAGCCTCTCATTCCTGAAGAAGTCCTCCGACCTCGCCGAAGGAAGAAGGCTGCTAAAAAGGCCAGAACTACCCCTCACGAGATAAATCCTGAAAGCGACGAGGAGGTTCTTCCCGAAGCAAACCCACAATCAACTCCTCCAACTGACCCTGTCACCACACCTTCTGAATCAGCCCCAATAAAGAGGAGTCTACTTGACATACCTCTACACGATCGAGCGAAAGTCCTTCGTGCCAAAAAATTAAGATCAAAAATAATTCCCTCCTCACCGAAGAACTCGCGTCCCTCCAACTTCGACAATTGAATTTCAACCAAAACCCAAACGCTCGATGCTAAGCCGGTCGGCCGAACCCTCATCGTCCCAAGCCATCCGGTTTCAACCCGCCGCCTTCTTCAACTCCCCGAGCCTATACCTGCTCGATCTCCTTCCCCAGAGGCGGTATATGCGGATCCCTCGCGGATTCAGAATCAAACGCGTGCCTTCTCCTCCAAGACACACGACTACCGAATTTCAGCAGGATGCCATGGGCTCGCCAACTATGTGGCCCCGATTTAATGCCAACTTCCCCTTTCAACTGTTCGAGACTTTCATTCGCGAGACCGATGACCATCGATTCGGAGCGAAGACGAATGGGGACTTCATGCATGAAGGCATGAGCTACTCTTGGCGAAGGTAAATGGCTCTCTCCTCCTTTGCTTTCAATACTTATCTTCGTACTCATATATCTGAAAACTGATCAAATAAACTGAACACGTATAGACAAATGCTGTATTCGGGCGTCTGCGTCCAAGATCTCTTGAGGCTGAATCCGAAGAGGAGGCGTTGAGGAAGGAGAACTCCATCCTGAAGTCTGCCTTGGCTCGGGAATGGACCCAACGTGAAGGCATCCTTCATACCAATGAAGGACTTCAGAAAGAGTTGGCTCAAGCCAAGGAAGATGTGAAGGCCTCCAAGGAAGAACTGAAGTCGACTAAAGCACAACATGCTGAAATCGTTAATATGAACGTCGACTTGGTTCAGAGGAGTGAACTAAGGATGAACAAGATCAAGAGAGTCAAGGCTAACGCTAAGATCTTGACCAAGACGATCCATAAGTTTGAGCGGAAGAAACCCGTCAGATGAATATCTGGCAAAGAACTCGAACAAGAAATCCGAGAACTCAAGGCTCTTCGGGACCTTGGGCCTCCTTTGACTGATGCTCTTCGCAAAGAGATATGTGAAGAGTACCGGAACTCGGATGAAATTAATGGAGAAATAATGAGGATTCATACGGAAAGCTACGAGTTCTGCCGAAGTCGTGGCAAGGAAAAGCTGATCAAAGCCAACTTAGATCCAACTTGCTCGACTCTTCAGATGATGAGGGTGCTGCCTGAGGCAACATCTTTTGTTTCTCTTCGGTTTTATTTAAAAAATACTTGTAAAAATTTTCTGTTATTTTCCCTTTTTGTAAATAAATTAAGTATTAATGAAAAGTGATATTCTCCCTTATGACTTCAGTGTATTTTTACTTCCTGCCAATACTTCAATATGAATTTATAGGGACAAATGTACAAAAACCCCTTCAAGGATTTAACTCAAATTGTTAATTAATAATTAAGCATGTCATATAACAGATAAAGTGAAATTAAAGAACGAGGCATTAGAACTCAACACTTGAAAAATTCGAGGTAATAAAGTAAAGAGATACTCATTCGCCATCAAGTGTGAGATGATTCGCTTTTATCGTGAGTTTGTTTACCCCAAAAGGCCTAACAACTCCGAAAGATAACATTCGCCTACCACGAAGGGCCAGACGAAGTTTAAGTGTCGACCATTGCCTACCACGAAGGGCCTGACAACGTCTTAAAGATGACACTTGCCTACCACGAAGGGCCTAACAAGGTCTAAGTGACGACAATTGCCTACCCCGAAGGGCCTGACAATGCCAAATAGTGGCGACAATTGCTTACCCCGAAGGGTCTGACAATGCCAAATAGTGGCAACAATTGCCTACCCCGAAGGGCCTGACAATGCCAAATAGTGACCACCTGCCGAAGAGGCTACCATCGAATGGTCAGCAAGTCCTCCCGAACCTCCTAACACCAATGAATTGAGCAGCAGCAGAGATAAAATTTGTTTGAGAGAAAAGAGGAACTTTTATTGATGATGATGTAAATATTTACTGAGACTTAGATGTAATCGACATTGAATCCATGAAAGTACTTTCTAAGTTCGCCAATGCGTGCAAGTGTTTTTGACATCGAGCCATCTAATGCCTTTAACCGATAAGTCCCCGGCTTCGGAACTTCAGTGATTTCATATGGTCCTTCCCAATTTGGCATCAACTTTCCCAGATTCTGAGGCGTAGATGCTTCGACTTCTCTGAGGACAAAATCTCCTACTTCAAATCTGCGAAGCTTTACCCCCTTATTATAATGCTTAGCCACTCTTCGCTGATAGGCTGCCAATTTGATTGAGGCTATCTCTCTGAATTCTTCCAGCAAATCAAGATTGGTCTTCAGCCCTTCTTCATTGTAGATCTCTCAGAAATGACTAACTCGAAGACTTGGAGATCCAATTTCAACTGGGACTAAGGCATCAGTACCATAGGCCAATTTGAAAGGTGAATCCCCTGTTGTAGTCCTTGGAGTAGTTCGATAAGCCCATAGCACACTTAGCAGCTCCTCCTACCATCGCAGATTTAGCTTCGTCCAACCTACGCTTGATCCCATTCAAGCAGTGCTCATTGGTTACTTCAACTCCTGTCTGCTTGATCGAGGATGAGCCACCGAAGTCTTTCTGTGCTGGATCCCCAATTCTGCCAAAAATGCTTCAAACTTCGATCCCACAAACTGACATCCATTATCCGATACCACCACCTTAGGAATTCCAAAACGGAATACCACTGATTCTTTCACGAATTTTAAACACTCCTGTTCCGTTATTGACCTAAGTGGCTTTGCTTCTACCCATTTGGTCATATAGTCTATAACAACTATAACAAAACTGACCTGACCTTTTGCTTTTGGTAGACCCGAGATATCAACCCCCTGACAAATGGAAGGGTATAGGAGATAAGATCGAGTATAGCTCTTTCGGTGGCTGATGAGGTATTGGACTGTTGAGTTGGCACTTCTCGCACTTCTTGACGTACTCAGTTGCTTCCTTGAAGATAGTAGGCCAGTAGTACCCCTGACGAAGCACTTTATAGGCTAATGCCTTAGCAGCCATATGGTCGCCATAAATGCCTTCATGCACTTCTCGGAGAGCATATTCAGCTTCGGATGGAGTCAAACATTTCAATAATGGAGACGAGAAGGCCCTTCGGAAGAGATCCCCATTAATCAGAACAAAATTGGCACTTTTGTACTTGATTTTCTTGGCGAGCATCCGATCCGAAGGTAAGACGCCATCAGCCAAATATTCCAGGTAGGGAGTCAACCAGCAGTTGGTTCGGTTAATGCACATTACCACTTCATGATGAACACTAGGATGTTGTAAAATTTCCAGGTACACCGATCCTTCAAAAACATTAACATCCGTAGTGGCTAGTCTGGCAAGTGCATCAGCAGTGGAATTGTTGTTACGCTCGACCCCCTGAAACTCGTAGGATTGGAAATATTGAAGTCGTTCCTTCAATTCTGCTAAATACTTGATCATTCTCGGACCTCGAGCCAGATTTCCCGGAGAAATGTTTAACGACTAACCGAGAATCACCGAAAATGACTATCTTCTCGACTTCAAGACTCTTCGCTAATCGTAACCTCGCAAGCAATCGCCTTTTATACTCGACTTCGTTGTTCGTCGCTTTGAAATGAAATCATGGCTCTCTTTGCACCTTGAATCCTCCGGATTGGTCAAGATAATCCTCGCTCCATCGATGTCCAAGTAGAAGACCCCATCTGCATCTGGCGTCCATGAACTCTCCTTTTGTCAAGAACGGAATCGCTTTTGTCGATCCTTCACCACCACGACTTCATCGCCGACGTAAAACGAACATTCAACCACAAAATCGCCAAGGCTTGCCCTCGATGGCGATTCGGGATGATATTCAATAAAGAATTGGGACAACTCCATCGTCCACGCGTTTAGTCTCCCGATACCTCCGGTTTGCCCATAATCTTCTTCAAAGGCTGATCTGTGTATACTATTACCAATCTACCCTGGAAGTATTGCCTAAGCTTTCGACTAGCAGTTATTAAAGCAAAACAAACTTTTCAACATTTGGGTACCTTGTTTCAGCATCCCGAAGGACATGGCTTATATAATAAACCGGGTGCTGCTTACCCCCAACTTCACGCACCAAAACCACTCCTATTGCCAAAGAACTAGCTGCTAGGTACAAATATAGAGGCTCGGCAGGAACGGGCTTCACTAGCAAAGGCGCCGAAGATAATTAGGACTTGATGCTCTGAAAGGCGTCTTCACACTCCGAAGTCCATTGGAACGTTTTTGCATTCTTCGGCCCTTTCAATGTGTCAAAAAATGGCAAACACCTTCACGACTTGGACATGAACCTCCGCATGAAAGTCGTAATCCTTCCAAATGACGTTGAACATCTTTAAATGATGAAGAGTCTTCATGTTCGGGATCGCTTGAATCTTTCTCGGATTGGCTTCAATTCCTCTTTGGTCGACAAGATAACCTAGAAATTTGCCATTTCAGGGCATCAAGGTGCACTTAATGGGATTCAGTCTCAAGTTGTGATGACGAATAGTCTGAAAGCATTCCTCTAAATCATCCAAATGTTTATGCACCAACATGCTTTTGACAATCATGTCATCCACATACACCTCAATGTTCCTGCCCAACTGATATTTAAAGATATGGTTCATCATCCTCTGGTATGTGGCTCCGGCATTGATGAGGCCGAAAGTCATTTTCTTATAGGCATATACCGAACGATGCGTAATGAACGCCGTCTTCGGTATATCCTCTTTACACATGGAGATCTGATGATACCCAGAGAATGCATCCATAAAACTTAATAAAGCATACCCCGAAGTGGCATCAATGAGTTGATCGATGGGGGTGTAGAAATCCTTCTGGACAGCCTTGTTTAGATCAGTATAATCGATGCAGACTCGTCATTTTCCATTCTGCTTCTGGACCAGCACCACATTAGCCATCCACTGCGGGTAGTCGATCTCAAAGATGAAGTCAGCTGCCAACAGTTTTGCAATCTCTTCATATATGATCCGTTGGATTTCAGTGCAAAGATCCTCCTCTTCGCGCCAGACCGGCTTCTTTGACGGGTCTACTTCCAATCGATGCTCAGCAACATCCCTGCTTACTCCCGGCATATCCTGAGGTTCCCATACGAAGATGTCAACATAGCTCCTCAGGAGCTCCACGAGGTTCGTCCGGAGAGGTTCCGGCAAGCCCGAACCTATTTTCACCGTTTTGTCCACCTTGCCCGGGATGAGCTCTATCTCCTCTGTTTCTCCAAATTTGGCGGGACCGGTGATTTGAACTACTCTTGGTGAAGGGTTCGATCTCTATAGTCATGTTCTGCTTTTGCTTCGATACCCCTACTCCCGAAGTAATAACAGCATTTCTGTAACACCTCCTGGCCAGATCCAAATCTCCTTTCACCTCCCCAACCCCATGAGCCGTAGGAAATTTGATTTTGAAATGAGGTATTGATGTTACAGCTTGCAAAGCAATTAAAGTGGGCCTCCCCAAAATAGCATTATAAGCAGAATCTACATGCACAACATAAAATTTGCAAATAATTTCTACCTATTGAGGGGCCATTCCGAATATGACTGGTAGTTCAATGGTCCCAGCCACCTTAACTGGATCATTGCTGAAACCATAAAGAGGAGCCTCCTGCCCTATTTCCATCTTCCGCCCGTCCAGATTCATCCTTTGATAAGCGTGGGCGTCTGTAATGTCTCTGAAGACCCATTATCTACCATCATCCGCTTCATATCCACCGAACCCACTTCATGCGATCAAGACCAATGATCCTAAATGCGGTTCGATGACTTCAAGGGTAATCCTCATCGATAAAGAGATTACCGTTTTTGGATAGGTCTGTCATTTCGGAAGGTAAGGTACCACCCATACATGGCCGAATCCAAATAGCTTTCTACGCTTCTTTCCAATGAGCTTGCTGTAAGTACCCCAGTGATGACATCTATCACATGCCTCGCAGTCGTGTCCGGAGCTAAGAATGCTTCATTCGAATCTGGTTGAGTCGCCGAGAGCGGGTCCTCGATCCTCGCTATTGATTAGTTCTCGCGACCACATACATCGAACTAAAGCCCCACCTTGTACCTTTCTTTCAATGAATTTTTAAACCGCACAATCGTTCTTTTAATGACCAAGTTTGATGGTAATCGCAATACTTATGAGGATTCCCTTTCCGGGCTTAATATTATCTCGTGGTGGCTCAAGATAGGTTAATTTTTGATCCGATCTAAGATAAACATTTCGCTCTGCGTTGAGTTCCGTGGTACGTTATTTATTTACTCTACTCGGTTGGAGCGGATAACGCCTCCTCCCTCGCCTCCAATTGTTGTATCTCTTGACCGTCGTCATTACGGCGGTCTTTATTCCCTTCATTCTTCTCTCGATCTCCATCGGCTTTTGCTCCGATCCGTCTCCTTAAGCCGTCCGAAGGGCGTTTGAGGTCGCTTCATGGCTTTCTCCACACACGATATAGCTTCGGCTTTGTCAAAGGCTTCTACGAGACTCTTTGGTGGTTAAACATAAGTTTTTTCACCAACTTTTCCGATTTAACGAGATCTAACCTGCTCAAACAATTCCCCACACTTGTAGATCATTCAAGTCGCCGCCACTTGGCCGATCGCTTCCGGAATCGCTTTCAGACATCGCCCAAAGATTCATTAGAGGATTGCTCGAACTTGAGCCAATGAACCAGCTTGGTTTTTCCTTCTTCTTCTGTTGCTCCCAAAGCGAGCATGAAACTTCACGCATATGTCTTCCTGTGACGAGATTGAATCGAGGTAAGGTCCCCATCCACCGCTTGGGCATCCTTTCTAAGAGTTGTGACAAAAGTATGGCATTTAGCAGCATCGCTGAAGTCATAATAATCCATGAGTCGGTCGAACGCCTGACTATGGTCGTAAGGGTCCCCGATCCATCATAACTCTCGATATGGGGCAACTTCTTGGTAGGATCAGCTTTTTCTCTAAGAATCTCCGCGGAAAAAGGGGACGCCTTCTTTCCCGGAGCGTCTTTGGTTTTCTGGACTTCGGTAAGCTGCTTCCGAAGCTCCTTCAATTCTTTAACCAGATACTCCACGCCGGTTGAGATGATGCCTCCTTCTCCTAAGTGACCCCTTCTTCCTATAAGTTAGAATCGGATTCTTTCAATGTAACCTTCAACTTTATTATTACGTTGGAACATCCCGCTTCGGTCTTAATTTCGCCTGACCTGGTTCCGTTACTTATTATTACCTGTCTATGCGAAGTACCGCATGCATGGTGATTTCTTTTGTTATTCCATTCTTTATTATACTCAGTTGGTTAAAATTTTAACTTCTATACTTCATGAAATTAGTAGAATATCCTTGATATTTGTGCTTCATCCAGTATCTTTTTATGAAAATATTCTTGTGAGCATTCTTGAATTTTACTCTACACAGAAGTATCATGTTGACAATTTGGACGTTATTGGTTCTTGGACAAATTAATTCGTGAACTTGTTTTATTGAATTCTTATATCATTGTCATCATCCTCATGTTTATATTATGTTGAAAGTCATCTGTGGCCTGTAGTGCATAGATGGACTTGGTATGATTATGACCAGGGATTATTCGGTATAATCATGACCGTAATGTTACAAATGATGTGGAAAAAGTCCGCATTGGCCCGTAGTGCATTAATGGACAGTTTTTGGTATGATTATGACTATGGATTCTCTTCGGCCAAGGGAGAAAAGATGAATTATTTTATGGCATGATCAGGACCGTTGATGAAAACACAATTATCTTTGGCCAGTAGTGCATGGATAATTCGTGGTCGTGATACTAAATAATATTCTTGGCCTGTAGTGCAGGGATGAATTGATGATGTGGATTATTTATTAAAATTCGAGTCCCAATGATAAAAGTGATGAAAAACTTTTTAAATCATAAAAGATAGTAGATTTTATTCTCTCTTGACTCTTTTAATGGATCGCTTTGTTCATTGCGATTAAACTTGAAACTTGTATTTCTATCAGATTTTATCATTGTTGAAGACTAATGATAATTTATTCGCATTATCTTAGTCATAATATTTCATCGGGCTAGTTGAGCTCACCCTTTCCTTATTTTTATTCTTCTTGAAATGAGAATATAGTTGGGATGAGTCTGGGAAGCGGATTGGCGGTCGGATGATAAGATTAGTAGTCCTCACTATTCGTTAAATAGTGTGATAATAAATGTAATGAGGATGAATTTGAGTTTGTATAACGTCATGAGGACTCCATTGAGAGTGGATATGTGCAGAAGGCAATATTCTTGTTTAAACTCTCGATTTATGTTTTGTCGTATTTTACATTTACAGTTGTATAATTAAGTTGTATTTGATTTATGTACCATGTATTTGGCGACTCAAGATGGGTGATGTATACCTATTTTGGGGGCGTCACAAAAAGTATCGCTGAAAGAGTACGGATTCCGTACCTGATACTTCCAACCCATTTATAGCACACTACACCAAATCTTACACTCAAGTGCCAACGATATCAAATACGAAACGTTATTCACCACCTAAATATATTCACCTCAAATTAAATATAATCCACTCATAAACTCCAAAATAATACGCAATTCATTCAAGGTACATTTAATCACCGTCTTAAATCAATTATTAATACTCCGAAATTTATATACTAAGTATAACTCTTTTAATTCTTTTCGTTCAATTTAAATAATTTAATAAGATTTTATTACAATCCAATCATTAATAACATAATACTATTAAATTTATTATTAAGACTTTTATAACTATGTCCACAAAATTAATTAATTCAAATTAATAAATATAAGTTCAATTGATTTAATAATTTTGTATACAATTTCATATCAAAATATTATTATTAATATATATATATAAACAAATAATGAAATTATTTCAACACTGCAGCAGATCTTTTGCAGCCTCACCCACTGAAACATATATATATATATATATATATATATATATATATATATATATATATATAATAAAATAACGAAATCATGTCAGGAAAGTTGAAATCAATTTGATGTATATATATAATCTTTACTATACTATAACAATACAGTAGCCTTCATCACACAAACGCGTTTTTTTTTTAGGAAAAAGAAATCATCAATTCATACATACATACAGAACATATAACTTCAATTCATTATTAATAGTAAAGTTACAATACCTTTTCGCTTCCTATGCAACAAAGTGAACCTACTAATTTTTTCCTCTCCAAATTGCAGTGCAAAAGTACTTTTCTCCTCTTTTTCCATGTGTCGCCTCACGCCCAAAGTATATAATATAATATAATGTCGAGCAGTTAGGTTTTTTTTATTGTCTTATTACTTCTCCTAATTATAATAGGATTTATTATTACCCACATTTAATTAAATTAAACCCAATAAATTTTAAGGCCCAAATTGTACTAAATTAATTTACCCATCTCTTATTAATATTTATTAGCCCACACAAATTAAATAACTAGTATGACCCAAATAAATGACATAGTCTAATTAATATGTTTTAAAACAAAATAATTTTTTTATTATTTAATATATATATATTTTTTTCGGGTATTATAATTCTATTGGCCAATCGACCAATTTACCAAAAAATAAACTCCATACCAACCGGATCCACATTTAATCCTTGTATTATCTTCCATTGTCTCTTAATATGTTTCATTTTAAGACAGAGGGAATACTTAACTTTGCTTAAAATAATTTTGTGCAAATATTATATTTTTTTCTTCTAATTTTCACACACACCACACTCGCATACTTAAGAATCGAACTACACTCATACACTTAAGAAACGAACCCTTGACCTTATGAAAATCATAAGATAAGAGTTACCGCTGGCCATGAACCGTACCGCAAAACAAACAAACATATTTTGTGCAACCACTATGTTTGATTTCATACAAGTACCAAAATGAGGGAAATGATATTTTTAAACTCTCAAAATATTAATTCAGCACAAGATATTTATTTCAAACAATTTTAAAAACAGAAAAAGTTATATCACCAAGTAGCCTTTTGTTTAGTGGTATGACCCAACTCATGTCAATAAAAGAGTGTGCTTTAAAAAATTATAAATATAAAATTATATAAAAAATAGTTATATCACTTAATTTGTTATTTAACTTTTGGTCCTAAAAATTATAGATTGGATTCTAAAACTAAAAATTCTTTAACTTCTCCCCAAGAAGAAGGAAACAATGCACTGAATTTCTCATCATAATATCTCGAAATATGTACTACTATTCGCTTGGCTCTCCTAAGGCTAAAGCAATCATTTGCATTTGCAATGAAGGTTAAAGCTGTAACAGCTGCTACCCCACTACACCCACTACTAACCACAAACCTAGAAATATTTTCTTCAGAAAAATTAATTAAAAAAAACCGCCAAATATAATCAAACTGAAACAAGACATTCCTCAATACCCATCTTTTTCTATCAAATCTCTCTTACCTCTCCATTTTTCTTCTTCTTCTCTCAATCATTTTATCCATTTTTCTTTATCCTGCAAAATTTTATCCTGCAAAATCTTTCTTGTTCCCTCTTTTCTACTGACAAACAATTCTCTTTAAAAGCTGAGTTTTTCATTTCTGGGTCTTTTAACCCAACTCTCTGGGTTTCTTTTTTTAGTGTTTGCGTTCAAGGGTTGTTGCAGATTCATAGATTTTACTCCTAAGCTTGTTTTTTTCTCGTTTGTTTTACCCCTTTTTGCAAGAATTAAGGAATTTTTGTAAGCGTTTTTTAATTTTCTCCTTGATAAATCCTCCATAGTAATTTGGCCTGTTAATTTCTTTCTGTGTTTCTTAATAAACCCACGTTTCAGTTTTCTTGATTATTCAGTCTCTCTTGCTCTTTTTTATTTTTCCCTTTTCATTTTTTGGGTGCTTATAGATGAGTTCTTTCAGTTTTGGGTTCTGCTGGAAGTAGAAGTGTTCTTTAGAGAGATTGCAGAATTGCAAAGGAAATGAGTTCGTTTGTTCGAATTCTGTTGTGGGTGTGTCTGGGAATGTTTCTTGGGACTTGCGATGCCTTTGCAGAAAGTGAAGGTATTAATTATCTGTTAGATTTTGGTGTTATGTTTTCATAGATCTTGAATTAGATACTTTTTGATACCAGTATAGTAGTTAAATCAAATGTGGGATGTTATATTCATTTTTGGAAAGATCTGGGATGTTGTTGCTGATAAATCCACTGCATGTATGTTTTTAAAATTTTGCATAAAAATTCATGTACATATTTCTGAATAAAAGTTTTCGATTCTTCACAGTTTATGCTCTATCTGCCTTCAAGGAAGCTATATACGAGGACCCAATTTCAGCTTTGTCAAATTGGAATTCCCTAGATGAAAATCCTTGCGATTGGTCTGGCATTTGCTGTTCTATAACTAGAGATCATGTTATAAAGCTGTAAGAACTTCTCTCTGTCCATTTAATTTCATCATGTACCCAATGTTTAACAGTTAGGTCAGCTTATCGGTAAAAACTTGACTGAGAAATATTAGTTCCTAACTTGCCATGTATAGAGCCTAATCTGACCCTTAAATTTGTGGTGGAATTATGTTTACAGCAACTTTTCTGGGTCATCTTTGAAGGGATTTATTGCGTCAGAATTGCATCAACTCTCTTACTTGCAAGAACTGTAAGAATTCATTCTAAAGTCTACACTATATTGAGCATTGTCTTTCATTTTATTTTTTTGCAGCTTTAGTTATTATGACATAATATGCAAATTAAATTTAACTTTGCCAATGTTTGTAGAATTCTTCATGGAAACAGTTTCATTGGTATAATTCCCAAAGAAATTGGCTTGTTGAAATACCTACGGGTGTTGGATTTGGGAGTGAACCAGCTATCTGGACCAATTCCTGCTGAGATCGGGAATTTAACCTGCATTACTAAATTGTAAGTAAAGTTTGACATTGGGCTTTATGTGTCGGACTATGTTATTAAGTTCTCTTTGCCAGTTTGCACTATTCTTATTTGTTAAGTTGTTTTGTTACAGAAACCTTCAGTCCAATGGGTTGACTGGGAGGTTGCCTCTTGAGATTGGCAATTTGAAGTACCTTGAGGAACTTAGGCTGGATAGGAATAAGCTTCAAGGAACTGTTCCTGGGAGTAATGGTTCACGAGTTGAATCCAACATGCATGGAATGTGAGTAGAAAATCTTTCTCCGGAAATATCTAATTTAGTTGCTATTTCCTATCCCACTCTATGCTGGCTGAATATTTAATTTGGTTTTGTTATCAATCCTGCTCTCTTTAAGTTAATATACACTTGTGGTTTTACATTTGTTTTGTTGTTGCTGCAGTATATTAGTATATGTCTGTTGCTTAGGCTTCTATTTCACTTTTGCTAAAATAATTGCTAATTGAAAATGCATTGACAATAATCCTTCTGAGCAGAAAATAAAGATGGAAAATGAACCACATTTCCTAATCTAACTAAGGTGTTATCAGTTGAAATATTTTGATCAGCTGTTAAATACAATCTGGATTGGTAATTTGAAAATGTTTCAGATGCATGTGAAGTTTAGACATCATTGGTTAAATGTCATGTTAGCCAGATGTTGGTACACCCTCCTCCGTAATTTGAAATTTCTACATCCCTCCTACATCCAGATGAGTTCATTGGGATCTCGTCATCTAATTTCGGATATCATTTGTTTCAGTTAATCTAAGCTTATGGATAATACTTTGGATTATTAAGGCTATTGATTATATTCTTTTCCCACTCATTCCTGAATTGAATCTTTGGGGAAATTTTCTAAGGAACTTATTTGTGCCTACTTAGTATAGAAAAGGAGGGAAGATGAAGAAGCATTATCTTGGATATATGTTAAGTCATAGTTTGACTTCTGAAATTGGGAATGGGAAACAGTAATTCCTATGTTAATTTGAAATTTAGGATTAAAATCTGTTAGCTTAAAGCTCATGCTTGTTTGCAGAAAGTTGTCTAAATTCATCTTTCAATCATGAAATCTATATATTACCTATCAAAAAAAAATCTGTCTAATATTTATTGTTGTTGCTCTGTCCAAGTCAGCAGCTCCTATGTAACACCCCCTTTCCAAAATAGAAAGAGAGGTTACTCAAAACATAACAAAACTGATGAATTTAATAGCAGGGTTCAAAGCCACACAAGAATAGTCTCATAATAATTAAATCTCATAAGACAAACCATAATAAATGCCACACTAGCTCAAACCACAATCTAAAATGATTATTACAATACTAAATAAATTGACATAACAAGCCTAAACAGAATATTTCTAAACCATTGGAATGAAGAAAGCTCTCATCACACTTGCCCTTGATCCCCTGATTACCTGCCGGAAGAAAAAACACAGCATGAGCCAAATGCCCAGTACAGATATAGAATAAAAGAATGATGAAACGAAATAACTAACACAATTAAATAAACTGAACCGTACGAATAAACTAACACAACAAAATGTTAGGCTGAATCGATTGGCTGGGTGTTATTTCATACCGAGCTCAAAATAAATAGTAATATACCTTGCCACACAGGCAAGTCAAATAATGTCACACAGGCAATCAAAATAATGCCACATGTGCAATCACACATCGATCATTGTAATCCAGATCCGGCGTGCAAAATCGGAGGCGTGTTTGGCACAAACATCACCAATCCATGTATCGAGAAAAACTAGGGTCGACCCATACGCCTCCCACAACAAAACACTAAATGGCCAACTCCCACACCGAGTACAAAATGGAGACGCAGGTGGATGATCACACCGCCACGGAAGGTGTCATGCCTCGGTGCTAAGAGGACATGCCTGTGGTACCCCCACAGGTAGTTATAGCTCAGGTATACCCTACGGTATTCTAACAAAAACATCATGTCACAACACATGCGACATAACAAAGGGGTTCTAATATGTACATGTTAAACTGAAACGAGATATCAATACAAAGTCTCCAAAAATACTAACATGCACATTACTACAAATATCAAAATAAATTTAGACATGTTATACCAGTCTATAGAGTACAAATATGAGTTCCAACTATGAATGCCAAACGAAACTATCACAATGAATTTGACAAGAAATAATCACCAGAGGCAATACTAATTTTCAAAACGCATAACGAAACGAACAAATTAAAAACAAAAGAGTCTCGCTGAAAGAGTACGGAATCCGTACCTGGATTAAGCAATGTAATACCCAAAAGTTAAATTCCAAATTTTTCTCGTTAAATTCCTTTTGTCCGAACTAATCAAAAGAATAATTTAATAATTAATTTAACCACTTAATACAGTTTTAATCTTAAATCCAATAATCCTTCAATTTTATAATATTCTAAACATCAAGCTTAATTTACTATTATTTACATCTATTATTATTATTATTATTATTATTATTATTATTATTATTATTATTATTAGCTCTCGTAAACTTTTCATTTTAAATTTTCTAAATAGTCTTGCATAACAACTTAATTAGCAAAATATTGTATGGGATAAATGTATAACCAACACATAATACATATATATTAGTTATGTGCAATTATCTTGTGCCTAACCTCATCCAAATTAAGAAGTGACAATTTGGTGACTTCCATGCACTCAGTACACTACCTTAATTTTTAAAAAAAAAAAAACACCATTAATTCCTCTTTGTAGACATAGCAGCATGCATAAACTGATAAACCTATAATATATATACGTGTTTGTTATGGATGATATGCCTAAATATTAGAACCTGCTTCATTCATTATTATATTATTAAGATAGATACTTATTATCCCACGTGATGTCCATCATAACTGCTAGAAGCATAATCAGAATAAGATGTTTTCCAATTTTCTTAACACATATACTCTTTGTGTTGTTATTAATCATGACTGATTCTCCAATTTCAATACAATCACAACGAAAATGAATTAAAGGGACAACTTACTGAATAGTAGTGATTGGAAACCGAATGTTACTTCTGAACTCTCTATTCTCCGCCGCTACCCTTAGTCCTCTTTTCTTTTTATCAGACGAATGTAGTAGCATACAACATATAGGGTTTTAAGTTTTTTTTTTTTTTTTTTTTTTTAAAAAAAGGATTAGATATTACCCACATATAAATTAAACTCAATCTAATTTTAAGGCCCAATTTTATCTCTTTAATTCATTTAATAATATTTATTAGTCCACATAAATTAAATACACTTTGACCCAAAAAATAAAATAAATAAATAAAAAAGGTCCAATTAATATGTTTTAAAACAAAACAATTTTTATTTATTTATTTATTTACTGGGTATTATGTTGCCTTAGTTGAATATTGGTATCATACTACTACTAATAGGAGCTTCACAACCTTATTCTGTAGGAAAGTATTCATGAAAAGGATGGAAACTCTTAATATGGGGAAATAATATATTGCTCTAATTCGATTTAAAAATATCAGTTTTCAACATTTTGAATAACACCATCATCATGATTGATTTAGTAAATTCAGTATGATCGCTTGGAAATTGTTGCTAATATCAATATGGTTAGAGGCAGGAAAATGCATTCATGAGACAAAGTCAATTAAATCCGTTTTGCATCTCTCTATCTTCTCTTGCTCACTCTCTCGTTTGACATGAGACAAAGACCATATCATAATCTTTTGCTGACACTTTCTTTTGGTCAAGTCTGTGAAGAGTTGGGATGTTTGGCCTATGAGCCATGCCCTGGCTACCTAGGAGGGTTCCTTTTTACATGTATCTAGGTTCTTTTTTAACATGTATTTAAATTCTTATATTCATCTTCTTTTAAATTGCTACAGGTATGTCTCCAGTGGGAATCCTACTGGTTTATGTCGCTCATCTCATTTAAGAGTAGCGGATTTTTCATACAACTTCTTTGTTGGGAGTGTGCCCAAGTGCTTGGATTATCTTCCAAGGTATCATATACCTACATTCTGCTGATTTATTTTGTTTCTTTATATCTTCTTTGCTCATTCAGGGTTTGTATTCAGTTCCAGCTTTCGAGGGAACTGCTTTCTGGACAAAGATCCCAAACAGCGCCCTACTCTACAATGTGGTATGTTTTTGTATGTCTCTCCTTATTATTGTATTAGCTGTTAAGTTATCTTTGGAAGGAATGCATTTGAATTTTAAAAAAAAAAACATAAGATGTCAATAAAGGCAATAATGTATTAGTGTAAGTGACGGAAATATCAAAAATTGTTGATGTTCGACTTGGTATATTTAAAGTGTCTAATTGTTGATGTAATTCAGATGGTACTCCTCCTGCTAAGAGTCCTTCAGGAGTCAACACAAAACACCGACCTCTTGAAGATAGATCCAAGCATCAGGCTTCTTCAAAGCCACATTGGATTTCTGCTGTGGAGATAGTTTCAGGAGTCATGTTCAGTTCTCTCTTTCTCTTAGCTCTTTTCTTAGGTCTACAAAGATGTAAAGGTCAATCTTCCATCATTATCCCGTGGAAAAAATCAGCAAGTGACAACAATATGACAACTTGCATAGGTTAGTCATTAAGTATCCTGATATATTGCATCTTAATTTTCAGAAGGGTTCTCCAATTATGATCATTCATTAATCTTGTGGAATTTCTGTATAGATACTGGGATGTTAAAGGATGTACTGAGATACAGCAGACAAGAACTTGAAGTAGCCTGTGAAGATTTCAGCAACATTATTGGATCCTCGCCAGACAGTATAGTCTACAAAGGCATCATTGAAGGCGGCCCTGAGATAGCTGTGATATCCCTTTGCATCAAAGAAGAGCACTGGACAAGTTATCTTGAGCTCTATTTTCAGAAAGAGGTAAGAACTTTTCCCAAGTGCTTAAAATGAGAGTATGCCAAATACCTAGATATTGTAGAACCTTGATAGCAAGCATTAGTTATTCTAGCTACTACATATTTCAGGTGGCAGAGTTGGCAAGACTAGATCATGAGAATACAGGGAAATTGCTGGGCTATTGTAGAGAGAGCTCTCCATTTACAAGGATGTTGGTTTTTCAATACGCATCAAATGGAACGTTGTATGAGCACCTACATTGTAAGTAATAATAAGGTTTTATTTATGGGGTGGTTCAATATACTTCCGTTATTAAAACCTAGAGCTTTCTGTTGAACTGCAGATGGAGAAGGATGTCAGCTAAGTTGGACAAGGCGTATGAATATTGTCATAGGCATTGCCAAGGCACTCAAATATCTTCACACAGAAATAGACCCACCCTTTACTATATCTGAGTTGAACTCTAGTGCTGTTTATCTCACTGATGATTTTTCTCCAAAGGTATACCCAAAAAACCTCTATTGATACCATAAAGTTTCAGGCTCTTTTTTGAGGAGATGCATAAAATACTAGATCCCAATTCCACAACTACTATACTAATGTAACCCCAATTACTATTAGTATTCTGATTCTGTTAAAAATTATTTGCTGCAGCTAGTTGATTTTGAGAGCTGGAAAACTATTATTTCAAGATTCGAGAAGAATTCTGGTGCTATTAGCACTGAAGGAGCTGTTTGTGTTCTTCCAAGTTCACTTGAGGGACGCCATCTGGATGTCCAAGGTAATATTTATGCATTCGGAGTACTTCTACTGGAACTAATTAGTGGGAGACCTCCATACTGCAAGGACAAAGGATACTTGGTAGACTGGGTAAGTAACTTCTATAGTCCGATTTTATGAATTTTTTTATTATAGCAATAATAGCAACGATAAACCAACCCGAATGTTCTCCTTTTTCAGGCCAAGGAATATCTTGAACTGCCAGAAAAAATGTCTAATGTGGTGGATCCCGAGTTGGAACATTTCAGATTCGATGATCTGAAAGTGATATTTGAGGTGGTTACCCTTTGCATCAAACCAAGTCCCACGATCCGATTGACCATGCAGGACTTATGTGCCATGTTGGAAAGCAGAATCGACACTTCTGTATCTTCTGAGCTCAAGGCATCATCTTTAGCATGGGCAGAACTTGCGCTTTCGTCGTGACCAAGCAAAAAAGCTAACACACTGTAAAGTAGAAAGAAAATATAGTTCTAATACACTTCTCATTTTTACCCATTTTTTTTACCTTTGAGATCATGTAAATGTTAGTGTGGTAAAAGAGACGAGATTTTCATGAATGACAAAATCCACTTGTCATTGTATACCATAGGATGTGTGAAATTCTGAAATTTTACTGAGTATTGAATAGTAAAAATTTCGAATTTTCTTTCTTTTCCATTTTGTTTAGTTTTTACCTCCGTAGCTTTCAATTTGATGTACTTCAGAAAAATGTATACACACAGAATACATATTTTTATTTATTTTTTTAGCACGTTGGGAAATAAGTCTCTTTCACATGAATAGTAAGTGGATTTTTCACCTATTTGAGTGGGTTATTTGGCAAATAACAACTCCCCATGTTCTAATATCCTTTATCTGAATGCAAGCAAGTAATACATTCAAATTTCTTTATGCAGATAATTAGCAGTGGGGAAGACAGCTGGTCTTTGCCTCTTTGGTAATGGTAGGTCTAATTATCCTTGCAAAATTGTTGCATGATTGGAGGAGGAATACTAAAAGATTAGACAGGAAGGAGCAGTAGGAGGGTTATGCTGGAATACACGTGATATGTCTTGCAGCCTCATTTTCCAGAGGGATCAAAAGTAAAGTATTGATAAAACAACAGCTTTCAAATGTTTGAATCTTGACTAAACAATATTCATTCTTTATAATATTTCTTGATTAGGACCTCTACAGATATGAACAAGCACATCCTTCCAACTTTGAATAGCAGTATTATTAGTGATAACTTTGTTGAAAGACGTAATAAATAAGATTTTCCTATAATTCTAACAAATCTCATGTGTAATAATGCCGCTCTTATATGATGTGCAGGGAACATGCTCAGCCCGACGTTCTTCATCAAATAGTTATGAATAATTGCAGCTTTAATTTATGCATATTATAATTAAGAAATCATAGAATAACATGATGTTGCATTCAGGCCTCGACTGAAACATTCATGACAAATATTAATACTATATTATAGATACTCTTATTATCGTTTCAGAGGCAACTTAGGTTTCAGTATTCAAACCACCAACAAAGTTTCAAAGCCAAATTCTCAAACACAAAATTGTGAATGACAAAATTTTAGGCATAGAATATATATATAGTCTAATGCTTAGAACGAGAATAATGATTGTCATTAGTTTTCTTTCCACTGAAAAACTGACAAGGCTTTCCTTACGGGAGGCTGCAGCGGAGCTCTCTTGTCAGTATGGTGGAGAAAGATGTGATTTGTGGCAAATATGTCGTCTTCCTACAAAATGATATACATAGAAACCCCAAGTTTAGTTTAAACAATAATTATTTGACAGGTTAGTTTAAATAATATAAATTTGAATCACTTCACATGCAGCGAACCCAGAGATACCAACACAGAAAAACAAACAGAGTAAAACTAACCTCTTTACTCTTCTTTTTTCGTCTTTGGGTAAAGGAATTTTGGTGGTAGTTGATCTTCACCTAAAACAGGGTTCTTGGTAATGGCATCTCTTCCACCTTGGGGCATAGGCAGTGAAAACTGCACATGGATGGCCATATTGCAACAGCAATAAGAAGCGACAGAGAGAAAGAGAAATCAAGAAAAAGCAACAACCATAAGCCCTAGTGCCATACATCACCACCAGAATTCAAGCATCAAATATCTTCCTACGGTATTGAGCACCGTCAAGTAAGCAAATTCATGGTCACACTAATGAAGAAAATAGCAGGACTAGAGGTCATCCTCAGTTTCATTTTAAATAGGATGACTTTACAATTAACACATCAACCAGTTTTATGCTGAACTAGACTGAAAGGTGGTGGTCAACCACTTTCACATCTTCGCATTCACTCCTTTTCAAAATTAGAGATACAAACTTACAAACTCAATATACCTAAATAGAAGTAATGGCATGTGAGGAACTTCATGTCCCTTTATAGTCTAAAAATGAAAATGCATCTCTAATGTTGGAATGGAGGGAGTATGTTCGAAACATTGTCACAAAAACTCCATCATGGATCATCACAGTAGTGTTCACTTTTTTAACCAACAATTATATATTTATATGTAAGTTATTATAAAATTAATAATATGAAACTTATCACCAAAAATGTAATCCCTATAGAAACCTTTTAAATTTAACCTAGTTTGGTAATACGCAATTCAGCTATTTAACCAATTGAATTAGTGAATTGTTATCAAGAACCTTCCCCAAATTGATGTCCGGTTGGCTCTGATTATTATGGTTAAATTCCTCCTTACTGCTTAATAGTGAAATAAATCCTCATATACTTACTTTTGTGCCACGCAATGAAATACGTGGCCGCCGAGCTGCAAGGACAAGGCCATTTTCACCAACTGTAACAGCTACCTTGCGTAAAGTACCCCCATTACCACACTTGGGGCAGAAGATTCTACCAATTTCTGTAGTCACCTTGTAGCATGCATGGCATTTTAGAATCCATCTGAAAATATGAACATAAATACTACGTAAGTGAATATACTCGTCCACTAGTAAGATACCCCTAACAATACTAAAGAAGATTATGCCTACTAACAGGAACAAATTTCTCATAAGCTCAAATATAGCTCACATAATAACACATAGATTGCAACAGATATATGGTGCAAACAAATCCATGATAAGAACCAAATGCACAAGAAAACAAAGTGCCCAGTGGAAAGCACCATGACAAAATAAAAGTAAAAGATAATATACCTGTGAAGCTCGCGTATCTGCATTCCTCCAGGCGCTAACAGGCGTAAACCCATCTGCAGAAGAACATTTTGCATTGCAAAGTCACTGGTTATACAAGCCACGCTTGAGTCGGATAGGGATCTTAGCATCCAGCTCTGTTCACTACTATTATCATCCATAAACGATGAATCAACACATTCACTGATCTGGCTTGTGATATCATCAGCTTCATCTCCTTCATCAGATATATTTCCACAGTTATCAACAGGTTCCATAGAGTTATTAGATTCAGGTCCTTGAGGGGAATTCCTCAAACTCGTTACCATCTTGAAGGGCCTTAAATGAATCATCTTCCAGCGTCATTTGATTCAAAATTGTGGCAAGATCGCTCTCTCCTGTTTTCCCTTCTGGTATTTTACTTCCCTCGAAATTCCCATTTTCAACACGTGCTTCATCACAACTCTAGTCCATCAGCAGATCCGGGCATCCGGTGTCGTCATGATTGTCATTTCCCATGTTAATTGCTGCATCTTTCTGACTATCTTTCTCCGCTGTTGCCTCATACATTTCACGTCTAGCCTTTCGTCTAAGAAATCTTCTATGGGTACTTCGACTGACGGCAGGTAGCCAATCATCAGCATTATCATTGGATTCTCCCAGAGATGCATCAATTCCATCTGCAACCATCTTTTTTCCTTGGATACTTACCTCCTTTTTCTTAGGCAAATATTTCCTAGATTTATTAAAACTACCATCACCGGCCTCTTGGACTTCAGAATGAGATTAACTCCATTTCCCTGTGAACCATCTTCCACACTATGATGTTCATCTCCGGGAATGACATTCAAATCTTTCAGAGGGAGGATTCTTGAATCAGGGTTTGATCCATCCCCATTTGCATGTTCTAGCGCTTCCCACTCTTCCAAATTAGGAACATTAGAGCCCCAGCCAGGTAAGTCTTTCTCAGGGAGCCTTTTCACATTAACCGTATGAATAGGGGGAGGGCTGTCTCTAAGATGTTTAGTTCCGTGGATCTGAGCCTCTAATGTATAAGTCAAAGCAATTAGCTTGAGATCAACATCTGACAGGGTTTGCAGATCACCAGTAGCCCTCGCAAAGTTGATGACTGCCACAGCATATACAAACTTCAGTAGAAATTTCAACAAATGAAATACCAAAACTTTGTCATCTATTATTAACCCCAAACGTTTGATCTTCAGCAACAAATAGAACCATTATGTAAAAGTTAACGATGAGAAAAGCTAAGTTCCCCTAATTGCACAACCACTAATGACTCAACAGTATTGTTAAAATTAATTGACAAGTGAAATCCTATTATTTTGTAAGTTGAACAAAGATTTGATGTGCAACATCAGGAAGTGCACATATCAAGTGGCACTACTTTAACAATAATTGATCACCATAAAATGGAAGAACTATACAAAACCTGCATCTACATAAAAGATAGTTCCACAACAAACTACTAAATAACTCAACAATGAAAATTAGTAGAATCTATGAAGACTACAGCTTTTTAATATCTTCCTTATGCACTAGAATCCATCATCTCTATTAGTGTTACTTTGGCATTTTCTTATGAGCTTATATAATAAAGTGCATCTATCTACTTTTGCTTATAAATTGGAGGAAACATGAGTCAGTAGTCTGTAGACTCTTTGGCAAAAAATTTCTAGTTTATTAAGTCTTTATTTAACAAATTTCATTTTACTGATATACTCCCATGTAAGATGAAACTACATAACCTAAGTGATTCATTTCATTTCCTAGTTATCTCCAAGTCAACCATACAATTTTTTCCTAAATATAAAATCCGTTACAGGTATGAGGGAAAAATGATATTCTCAATGCTACATTTTTTAGAGAAAAAAATGTACATAGAAATTAGAATGACAAGCCTATAAAGTTCAATCACTTGAACCACTCTTTGTGGACGTTCTTTAAGAGTATCCCATAACATACATAGAAATTAGAATGACAAGCCTATAAAGTTCAATCCAAAGTTTTCTATTTCTCTTGAACTTCCATCATATTATCAAATTTTCAGCCTTCCTTAAATTACTAACTCTGTTCCAGAAAAAGAATCCCATTTGCAAATGTTATTTTGCTCCAAAAAAGAGTGCTCTTTTATTGCTATTTGTATAAAATGACACAATGTAATCAATTTTTTCATCATAATTTCATTATATAATAACTTATTATAACTAGGATAACTTATTATAAAACAACGAAGAAAAAAAAACATAATTAATATTCACAAAATTTGCAAATGGGACTCTTTCTGTGGAGTGGGGAGTGAATATGATTATGTATTCATAAATTTGACAAGTAGGACCTTTTTTGAGAGAATCAGGGGAGGCTTCCATGATATCGACGGAGAAAGGTAGCAAATTGAGACTGTGACGGAAATTGGGTCACGGACCTCGTCGAGTCGATTACTTCCGAAACGGATACGAACTTATCGGCGCGGTTACGAAGCTTCTCTCCTCCTTGTATGATGGCGTTTGCGTCCACCACAGCCACGGCAATGCCTTTCATCATTTTGCAGTTGCCAACGAATATTCCAGCTGCGGGATGGGCATTTTGTTGTTGACTTGGCGGTGGTGGCTGCTTGACTATGTTGCTCCAACATGGGATGGGTTTAGGGTTTGGATCCATGGTCGAATTGTGTGAAAGGGGTAGACCTAGATATCAAACCTACGTTACATATATCACTGGAAAAGGTCGATAGAGTGCACGGGTTATGTCCAATTTATTATATAGAGCGGAGAGCTTCTAGGGCAACAGGCGACCGGTCAATTTTTTTTTTTTTTAAACTACCAGATAATTTATAAGATTTATTGGAACTAAATTTTTTATAGAATTTAATAATTTTGATTTGGATGTTATTTAAATACATGTAAAAAACTGTGCAGCTCTATTTTTTACATGTATCCAAATGACATCCAAATTATTGAATTCTACAAAAATTTCAGTTCCAATAAATCTTATAAATTATTTGAGAGTTATAAAAAAAAATTGGCCGAGTTGGCAACCCAGTTGCTAGAAACCGGTCCCCCTAGCATTTCTATATAGAGCGAGGAAGAAAGAAGCTACATATGTATATGTCACCAAATTCGTCTACTGCTACATCCGTATGGCCTTCGTTCATATGTCGTTGTGGCACTGGCCTTTGTATAGTAAAACTTTCAATGTCGAAAAAGAATTCGGGTAGACACTATTATTTTTGCCCAAGAATGGTATGTATTTATTTATTGTAATTTTTGAATATTTATTCCTTTTACACAAGTGAATAAATTTATTGTTTCATAAAATATGCAGCAAATGTGGTAACTTCATCAGCGGGTTTGACGAATATGTTCGAGTATTGCATAGTCAAGGGAGGTTGCAAATGGATACATCCGAGCATTTAAATGTAACAACTCATCAAACGAATACTAACGACTCCAACAAATTAGCAATGGTGAAAATTGAAATGCGTCAATTGCATCTAACTGTGCGATTTGTCATAATTGTTAATGTTATGTATGCGGTGGTGTTGTTAATGTTATTAAATCGGTTGTAATTTTGATAATTTTGATTATCTAACCAACACGTTATGTATGCAGTGTATAATTTGTGGTTTACAATATTATGTGGTGTTATTTGTTACAAGTATATGATGGTTCTAACAGACATTTCTGTGGTCATGTTATTTGGAGCCGAGGGAGCTTGTATTAATGTAAATGTGACGCTAAATATATTCAGTTTCACAGTGATCTAAAATTACATGTTCTACTCGATATGATTTGGTGCCAGTTTTGCTTAGTGGATGTATCTTCTTGAATTTTGGTACCATGTAGGTTTAATGACATGGTATAACAGCCCATGTCTTCCACAGAATTGGAAGAGAGTTTGAAACTATTGTTCCTGACACAGCTTCTCCTCTTCACATGTGGCTTAGAAGTAGCACGTTTTGGAGGAGTTTACTGTTGTAGAGCTGATTTTTGCATTTTAGCTTTAGGAGTCCTTTTTGAGTTTATTTTCATCTAGTATATGTCTCTTCAACCTTGGTTTCTGCCGTGGAACTTGGCTTTAACGGAGTTGAACAAGTAAGAGAAGCTAAGCCAACACCACTATGTGAGTTTTCATCGATTTGGAGCTTGTTACTCTCATTTTTTGAACAAGACATTTGAAATCAATATTATATATCTATTATTTACCTCCAACTGTAAAGTCAAAACTTACAAAACTGGGAACCTATAAACCCAATTAAAGTGTCATTACCACCCAAATATTTTTAATATATATATCACATAAAATTTAAAAACTGCAAACACTTTCCCTTCAAGTAGTAGAACAAGCAGAGGAAAAGCATGCACAATAAAAATAAGAAATTTAAACAATGTTTGGCAAAGAAGATGTTAACAAATTACTCCACAAGATTTCCAGCCGAAAAAATCAGACTATTAATTAGAAACTGCTATAATAAAATTACCCACTTAGTCAAATTCTACAACCAAATTGGAATTTGCAGTTACATTTCCCAAACTGTTACAAATGAACTTTATTCAATTTACAAATGAACAAGGGAAAAACCTTACATTTCATTTGTACACTATAATCCAATCCCAAAAACAGATGAAGGAAACTCTAGCACTCATGTTCACAATCCACTAGTGCCAACCAACTTGGTTAAGCCAAAGGTAATAGCCATAGCCATCCATCCAGCCTCCAATCAGCACCCTAGCACAAGATTTTCACCCCAGGAGTCCTTCCCAGCACTGCCCCTACTACTCCAAACACCACCAATGCTACGATCAACCGCAGTACAGGAACTGGGATGCGGGAGAAGAGAATATCAAAATAGTACTGCAATAGAACACCAACTTGTAAGTATTTGGCTTAACACCCAGAAAGAAATATAGACAACATAGAAGAGCATGAATTATATAGTCATCATAAAAATCATTTTAACTTTATATAGTAGCACAACCCTATTCCTAGGTTTCTGACTTTCAAACTTTCAAACGAATAACAAAAGCATTAATATAACAGTCATATACAACAATGAAATTCCCAATATTGCATTAATATAACAGTTTAAGACAACTAACAAGATATTTAAAAACTTACTGTATCACAGACATTTCCTTTGTGTCATATCCTTCGCTGACCCTTAAAGAAAGAGAAATTAAAACAATCAATTCTGCCTGTTACATCATCTAGAGTGAAACCAACATCACTAACCCAAAAGAATAGCATCCCTCTTTTCATCAAAACCAAAAAATCTAGTACCAAGCATGTCTTACTGCACAACATGATCTTGCATCTCTGAACCTGTAAATAAAATAAAATATATGTATATTAGATTTATTGATATGCAACTCGTAATATTGAATAAAAGAAATGATCAAACCTTGGACTGTATGACTATCATCCTCACGAACTTGAAGATGATGTTGCACCTTCATTGTTGGGAGAATCTCTACATAAAAGCCAAAATAACACTCATCATTTAAAGATTGAGATATCTAAAAATTTTACTATTACGTAAATATTACTTACCGATGTGCAACTATTGGACAATTCCTTTTGTCATGTGATTGTACATATGGTCTTTATTGCAACTCATCTTCCCGGAGACTACACTTGCACAGTTCCACATTGTGAACTTTTACCACTATCTCGCAACAAGTTTGATTGATTTGAGTGCACGAGCCAAAGCATCTTTATAAATATTAATTCCTTCTTGGCTTGTGAGGCGTTATTAATAACATCCAAAGAACATTGAATTAATTCACTCCGCTTGATTAGATATTCTTTGTCACTATTTATCATTATGCCACTTTCATTATCGACCACTATCACGGAGTTTGCCTTAGTCCACCTTTTCAAGATGTATTGTTGGGGTAATTCGTCAAAATCATGCATTTTGAACAAGTAACCAAGCACATGTCTACATGGTATCCCCATACTGGCAACTACATGAAGCAAAACCCAATCCTTTGTCATAAACAATTTTTCGCACTCTACGTGTGAACCATTTTTTTTCAATGAACTTGAAACATGCATTGATTGTCACTCTCCTTGATAAGCTCAAAATGGTAATTCAAGCATTCCTATATCTCATCTTCAAATTTATAAAACATTTCCCGAGTATAAATTTCAACCATTTGGAACAGAAAGTCATGATTCATCTTCACTTTAGGCTTCTCAATCAAATCTTTGTGATCGGCCAACAACTCTTCTTGACGTTGGCATACTAGCCTCCTATTAAATTGGATCATATGAATTATTCTTAGAAACATATCTTTTGAAAAAAGCGTGAGAACTTTCCGCTCGTTGGCTACTTGACATATTGGCTGAGAAAACATGATTACAATAAGATGACACCCAATTTGTATGAATGTCATACATTGTTTGTAACCATTTGTTATCATGTAACCCGCTCCTCCTAACAAGCTCCATCCATGTCAAATCAAACTCTTCTTTAGACTCTGAATTCCAAATACAATAGGCAAATTCATTATAGTGAGCATTATACTTCACTGAGTCTAATTTTTCTGAAAATTTTGTCAATATGTGCCAACTACAGAATCAATGAAAAGTATCCGGAAGAGTTTCTAATATTGCTTTGGACATCGCGGGATCTTGATCAGTATTGATCATTTTAAGGGCATCACCTGGCATAGCCTCTCAAAATTGGTTGAATAGCCAAACAAATGAGTCCAAGGTCTCGTCACTTAAGAATGCACAAGCAAAAATTATGGTTTGACCATGTTTGGGTCAGTGGTGCAAAAATCAACCCATATCGATTGGTGTTGTATGTAGTATCGAAGACGACTACATTACCATAAAAACTATATGTCTTTCTAGAGGTAGCATCAGCCCAAAAACAATGTGTTATCCTCTGTTTAGTATCGAACTTAATTTTATAAGTGAATGATAGATTCTTGCCCTTTTCTAATTTGCAAAACTCACTAAACATTTCACCGTCATGCCCCTTCAACACATTACGTCTATCCCTTTCATAATTATATAAATCTGTTTGTGTACACCCAATGTTTTCAAACCCTCCAGCCTGTACTCTAAGGAAATTGAATTGTTGATGTGAGGGTATGCTTATCATGGAAAGTTGTTGAGTCAAACACTTTTGCACACTCGAAACACTTCGGTGAGATCTTAATAGATGTTTCTTTGAGGGAGTTGCCAAATGGTGACTATGGCCCTAAATAAATTGGGTGACTACATAAGCCTCAGAATTTATTTTCAACACAGCTACCATTGCTTTACAACTCTCTTTTATCGATCCCCGACGCCTTTTAGTTTCAACATCCGCAATTGTTATTCTCTTACATTGTTTAAAACAGACATACTCTTTCCTTTTGACTTAATCACTTCCTTCGAATTTCTTAGTAGTCCATCTTCGAATAATAAATCCCGCCTCTTTAGCATATGCATTGTAAAAATCCCTAACTTCATCTATTGTTTTGAATTATTTTCCAACACTAGGATTGAGATGGTCGGCTACTTGCGGATTATAAATAAAATTTTCCCTACCTTCATCATTCTCCCCTTCAATTCTCTTATTCTCTACTTCCTTTTCATTATTGTCAACATTATCACCAAATTCACCACTATCCCATACTTCATCCTCTAAGTTAGCATCCATCCCTACAATTAAAAAAAAATATTTTAAGTCTAGACAACAACAATTAGAAGAACATTGAGAATTGTTGTCAACATTTTATTATCGCTGTCAACATTTTGTCGTCGTGGCAGCTTAAAATTACAGTGGTGTCAATATCGTATTCATACTGCACTACATGCAAGACAAGTTGTGATTTTCAGTGCTGCCTCTTAATTATCTCAACTCAAAAGTTTTCCCAACTCCCAGGCAGCCAAGAAATAAAAACACAGCTCTTATCAAGAATTTTCATGACAAAGAATCAGCGATACTAGCACTTTAAGATTGAGGTTCATATAATTATTGATCAAATTACAAATAGCATATTACAACCCGTAAATGGATAAACTGTACAGACAATACAAACCTGAGATTAATAACTCAAAGTATATGATTGGTAAATAAATAAAAAAAAAAAAAAAAAAGCCAAGAAAGCTGGTACTACAGAGATTCCAAACTTTTGAAAATTTTGCACATTATGATTTCTATTCAAATCAGTAACAATAGTAAGCAGTGAATAGTTATGGTAGATGTCTATAGAAAATAGTTGAAAATATATGTCAAGATTCAATTCCAGAGTTCTCAAAAGCAGAACAAGAATGGTTATCAGTAATTTCAAGAATTAAACCCCAGGAAAATATAAGAATAAATTTAAGAAGGCCAAATTAACAAGTTTTTTTTTGTATTGAGCACCTATTGTTCTATTTTTCTATTAATATAACAAATTTTCCCCAATCTTCAATCATGGGCTCAACTAGCTTCTATTTGAAGCAATGTCCGATCATAAAATTGAGAACAAGTACTCGATGATAAAATGGTTAAAAGGCAGAGTATCAAGATCTCACTTGGTTACAACTTACAAAGTAATTGTACTCTAGTTAGCCTGAACAATCGACCAAATAAACCAATTATGCAAAGATTTGGAACAACTCAAGCTGGAAACAGATGAAGAACGCAAAGCAAGATCAAAACTTAAACAGGTCCTACGGCTGAGGAAGCAGACTCTGACATTGCAACTTTCCTCAAAACAAACCCTAGATTTCTTTCAAATCAAAGAAATTACAAAATTAAGTAGGAATCTTTACCTTCCGATTCTCTTAGTAGAAATCTTTACCTTCCGATTTGCAACACCATCTGTTCGATCGTCTTTTTACCCTTCCGATTTGCTTCAGGCAAGCTGATAGAGAGAGAGAGAGGGGGACAGGGTCGTTGATAGAGAGAGAGGGAAGAGCGAGAGAGTGGTGTGAATAGTACTGATATGGCATGGGTTCTTTTTTTGACCCATGTCCGCTTTTTGACCCGCGTGTCCTTTTCATGCTTCAATTCTCAATAAGCTTAGTCCGCTTTTAGTCCGTTGGTTGAGTCCGCTTATATACAACCACCTAACCTGAATAAAATTTATGTGTTTTCCAAGTTGTTTAGATGCCTTTTAGTGTAAATTCTTGTTCTGCCGGCATTTGTATGTTTCTAGGTAGGTCATGATGCTTTAACATTGTAAAACTTACTTATATTTCAGATGTTGATTTTATTTATTTATTAAAACAGATCATCCACGTTATGGATTTAGCAGATGGCCACGTTGCTGCTGCTGCTAGGAAGCTTTTTACTGCAGGTGATTGATTGCCTACATTCTGTTTAAGATGTTGCTAAGATGTATAGATGATTCTTGTAGAAAGTGCATTTCTAATTTTTTGTATGAACTACTAAATTTTTTGTCTGAACTAATTGACTACTAAAGTAGTACATATTTTAGATTTTTTCAAGTCATTTTATAAATTGAATTAATATATATATATATATATATTTATTTAATTTTGATTCATCATTGCAAACGACGGAGAAAGTTAGCAAATTGAGATTGTGGCGGGACCTTGGGTCACGGACCTCGTCGATTACTTTCGAAATGGAGACGACCTTATCGGCGCAGTTATGAAGCTTCTCTCCTCCTTGTATGATGGCGTTTGCGTCCACCACAGCCACGGCGATGCCTTTCGTCATTTTGTAGTTGCCGGCGAATATTCCATCGGCCGCGGAAGCTGCGGGATGGTCATTTCGTTGTTGACTTGGTAGTGGTGGTGGTGGCTGCTTGACTATGTTGCTCCAACATGGAGTGGGTTTAGGGTTTGGCTCCATGGTCGAATTGAGAGAGAGGGGTAGACAGTAAAAACCTAGATATCAAATATAGGTTGCATATATCACTGAAAAAGAAGTGACGGAACGACGACGTTGCATACCCATCCTCTTTAAGAGGTGCACAGGTTATGTCTAATTTTTTAGATATTTGATTTTGTTAGTTATTATATGAGTTAGATTTATTCTATAAAAAAATTAGTGATATATTTCCAAAATTATAATTAAAAATAAATGTTATAATTAATATCCAATAAACTTAATTAGGAATAGAGAAGAGATAATTTAGAAAAACTATTTTTAATTAGAGACATACACATATATTAAGCAAGTGAGATATTATTTTTAATTAGAGAATTTAAATTAAACTAGAGGTAGTTTTTAGAAGTTTGCAATGATGAATCAATAGGTTCTTTTCTATTAGCTCCATCAGGCCTAAGCAGACCTCCGTAGCATGTCTTGCTGACTGATGGTAGTCACAATACTTGCTCGGATTCCCTGTGCCTGGTTTTATGTTATCTCTCAGCGGTTCGAAGCAGGGTTGCCCCCTCATCTGTTACAGTATGGTGGCTCGATCAATATTGAGCTTAGTGTATACCCTGTTCACCTTCTAACTCGGGAAAGATGGGCGACCTCCCCCCGAACCCCCGTTGTTACTGTACCTCCTCTGATACTCATCAGACCTATCGCTATTACTGTCGTACCTCCTCTGGTTTCCATTCGATCTGTTCTCGTCTTTTTCCCTCAGTTTCTCTAATGTGCCCTGCTTCAAACTGGCTTTCTCAAACGCTTCAGCCAAGCTCTTTGGGTGATTAAACAATAACTTCTTCACCAATTTCTCTGACTTCACCAAATCCAACCCGTTCTGAAAGAGCCCTATTGCTTCAAGGTCATTGAGATCTGTCACCTGACCTATTTGCCTTTCTGAATCGTTTCACGTATTGTCCAACGTCTCATTGGAATGTTGTCTGATCTGTGACAACGATCCTGTGAGCTTTCCTCTTCTCTTGTTACTATCGAACCGAGCATGAAACTTGTCACACAGCTCTTCCCATAACGAGACTGAGTTCGGGGCCAAGGTTATCATCCACTGCCTGACATCTGTCCTCAAGGTCGTCATGAAGGTATGACACTTGGCCGCATATGTGTAATCATAGTAATGCATCAATCTATCATATGCTTGACTGTGTTCGTACGGATCTCCCGAGCCATCATAACTTTCCACATAAGGAAGCTTTTTGCTAGGGTCTGCCTTTTCTTGGATGATCTCGGGAGAGAAAGGGGACGCCTTTTTGCCCAAACTCACCTTCCCCTGTTTGACTTTGGCCAATTCTCTTTGAAGCTCCTCCAATTTTCGGCCAACAGTTCCATCCCATCCGGCTTTGTGGGCACTTCTTGGGAGAACTCTTCTTTCCATGGCCGGTTCGACCCTTTCCATCCGAACTGTCCGCCCTCAAAGGGCTTCGTCTGCCGCTCTTGCTGTGCCGGGAACCCTCAGGGCGGTGTGCCCTCTTTTGATTCCCGGGTGTGCTACCACCCGATCTGTGCTTCAGTCACAAGAGCGGCTCCGTAGCCTACTCTTGGATCGCCTTGTACCTTCAGCCCTCCGTGCCCTAGATTGTCTGTCTGAAGACCTACCCCGCCTTCTGGTTTGGTTGTAGTTGGAGGCCTTGTTTTCCTGTTCGGCCACCAGGACCATCTGCTTCGCAATCTGTTCCTTCTGCTGCAGTAGCACCCTCGATTGTTTCCTCATCTCTGCACATTTTGGCCAGAACAAATTTTTTATCCTCCTAATCGTCTCGGGGTCAGGTTCGAGGAGGTGTGCCTCCTACCCTTCTCCGATCGTTCTTAGTCCCTTTACTGGCTGTCGAGGATAGCCTCCTCCTGACCGCTTCGCAATCTCTACTTTCAGATCCTACCGAGGTGCTCTGTAGACCGAGCCGCTCATGGATGCTCTTCGATGGCCCCAACCTATCTTTAACAGACCCCCTCTGTTGAGAAGAACCTCCTGCCGTCGATTGTCCGACAACTGAAACCGTCCTACTGTTCACCATGATTTCAGTCACAGGAAGTTGATGATTGTGATTGAAAATTCAACAACACTAGAAAGCCCTCCTAGCGCCAATGTTAACGCCAAGATCCGTTCACGAGCTCCAATAACCAAAGCGCGTCCAATCTTGCACAGAAACGAGCAAACGCTGAAAGCTTCTTGATTACTGGGCGTAGGAGATAGCTCCGGTGTGAGAATAAGTACATGCTCATATAATGTTAACAATGGAGGCTTAACGCTCTAGTGCTGGAAAGTAATAATTTGCATGTACCTTAGAATCAGAGAAAAAAGCCTTGTATTTATAATGTTCTCATCACCTTCATGAAATCCTTCTCCAGATCAGATTAAGGTCCTCACCCAAACAATAAATCCTTAATAGGATTGTACCAAATCTCCTAGAATTAAGGAAGTTGGTTTATAACCCAATACTTCTTTCCATATCCAGAGACCAAGTATAATTAGGAACCTTAATCCACAAATCTCCCGTCTACCAAAACAACCCCTTGTCCAAACCCACATAATACCATATGGATAATAGCCCACTATATTTCCTAGGCCCAAATATCCTTGGCCCAACATTCCAAGCACCTGTTAAGTCTTACTGCCTGACCATCAGATTGTGAGAGGTAAGATGAGCTCATACATAACTTCACTCCCAATTGCTGAAATAAGGACTGCCAAAATGTACTCAGAATTTTTTTATCCCTATCACTAACAATTGTTTGAGGCAACCCATGCATCCTATATATGCGATCCACAAAACTTTAGCAACAAATACAACAGTTAAAGGATGTTTGAGACCGATAAAATGCTCATATTTAGAAAACCTGTCTACTACTACTAAAATGGCATTATTTCCTTCTGAAAGAGGAAGTCCTTCAATGAAATCCATAGCTATGCCATCCCACGGCTTATCAGGAATCATTAATGGCTGTAGCAAACCAGGATATATTGAATATTTTCAGTTTTGTTTCTTTGACACACATCACACTCACCAATCCAGTGCTTGATGTCTGATACACAGTCAGCCCAAGTAAAATATCTGCCAATTCTTTTAAGAGTAGCTTGAATTCCTGAGTGTCCACCCAATGGACTAACATGGAATACTGAAAACACTCTTCCTGATATCCCAATACGATCACCCCTTGTTGCCTTAATATGCCCTGTTTGAAAGACAATTTAGAATTTACATCTGCATTAAGGGATAACTGTTGGATAAACAATTGAACTTGTGGATCATCCTTATAGGAATTTGTGATATCCTGCAGGCACAGAGGTACACTACCGGACATAGCCTGAATATAAACCATTTGTTCCCTCCACCTCTCCATGTTCTTGTCTTGAAAGTGCATCTGCTAATGCATTTTCAGTACCTTTTTTATAGGTGATTTCATAGTCATATCCCAACATTTTACTTGGCCATTTCTGTTGCAGAAAAGTTGTCAATCTTTGTTCCATAAAAAATTGAAGACTTTGATGATCAGTCTTAATAATGAAATGCGAGCCCAGTAGATAAGTCCTCCACTTATTCACAGCCTGCAATATTGCCAACAACTCTTTTTCATATACTAAAAGCCCCATATGTTTAGGAGCTAATGCTTTACTTAAGAATGCTAAAGGTCTACCCTTTTGCATAAGTACTGCTCCGATTCCTCTAGCACTTGCATCAGTTTCTACCACAAATGGTATCTTGAAATCAGGGAGAGCTAGTACTGGACTAGAACTCATTGCTTGTTTGAGTTATTGAAAAGCAGTTGTAGCCTCCTCAGTCCATACAAACTGATCCTTCTGCAACCGGTGGTCCAACCGGTATACCCGATTGACCCGTTTTTTTTACCAAAATTTTTTTAATATTAAAAGTAACCACTTTTATTAATATTATAACTCATTTTTATTATGTTTTTATTCATAAAAAACGAGAGTTTTTAAAATTTTATTAATTACTAATAATATGTATTAATAACGTCAGTGTGTTAATAACGGTTTGACAACTGGTTGGACCAATGATCCATTCACCCGGTATCTTTTTTGGTTCGATGAATGGTCCGATTTTGAGAACGTTGGTTTAAAGAATCTAAATTAGGGCACAATGTTCTTTTTCTTATAATTAGGTGTCTTGTTTTAGAGAGAGAAATTATTTTTATTTTCCTTTTCATCCCTTCACATCAGGCTGGGACTAGAGATTGAGAGTCTGTTCTTTGGTTTCTTTTCCTTTTCCTTTTACCGCTCAGAACAGGGAGTAGAATTGGTTGTACATATAACCATTTTATAATTGAATATTACTTTACTATTGTTTGCCATTTAATTCGTGCTTACTTAGTATCTTGTTAGATAATTATTTTATGTGCTCTTATTAGTTAATTAAGTTGATTAGAGTTTTCTTTTATCAGGATTGATTTGATGCAATTATTATTAGTACCAATTTTATTGTTTTTATTTTAATTCGTATGGCTAACTAAATTTTTAATACCTAGGATGAAAATGAAATTAGGTATTTCATAACAATATTTTCTTTTCATTCTAAAATTAGTGTCTAATTATTTTTGCCTTCATATTTACCTTCGTTTAAAAATTCATATAATTCTTATATTGATTGCGAGGTTTTGATAGAGCTGCAAACGAACCGAACTTGAACCTAACTCGAACACTTTTAGTCGAACTCGAACATGTTCGAGTAACTTGATTGAACCAACAGCTATGTACGAGTTCAGATCGTTTGGTGTTCGCGAACATGATCGAGTTTGCGAACAGTTCGCGAACAAGTTTAACATAAGCTTGTTCGCAAACATAGCAAACGTTCACAAACACAAACTATGTTCACGAACACCAAACTTGTTCACGAACACAAACTTATTCACAAACACAAGCTTAGAACTCTGAAGCAAAAAATAATTAAATAATCTAAGAGTCTACGTATTCAATAAAAAATTAGACCAAATATTGTAATCATTATTCATCCAAAAAGACCAAAACCAAAAATAATTACTTAGAACTTAAAAGCTAGAACTTAAAAGTTAAAAGTTAACAAGTACTTAGAAATTCTTGATTTATATTAATATCCGAAAGCCTTTTTAACTCTTCAAGATCCAACCACTTCAAAGTGAGTCCACAAACAAATTATTATCAAAAACTCACAATTTAATATTAGTAATGTTTTTATTTTGTTGTCATTTTTAATTAATATTATGTTTTTAAAAAAAAAATTAAATTTAATATCTAGTTTTTATTTTCTATCTTCAAATTTATGTATAGTTTTTAAAATTTTCGAAATTATTCAGTAAATAATTTAATGATTATTACTCTATTACTGAAGTCTCGATACATACATTGATAACTTGATTTCTCTATTCGCTATCTCGATTTGACGATTACAATAGGTCATGTAAATGTAAGCAACTTTATTGTATCATTCTTTAATTAATGTCAAATTGTCATTGCATGATGATTAATGATTAGAAGTAAGAATAGGCCAGTTCACCATAGCAACAATATTATTAGGATCCCTTCATGTGAAATCATGTGTCCCAGGTATTCCACTTTAGACTCTGCAAATGAACAATTGGATTTTTTTGCAAGCAAGGAATGTGTTCTCAGTAATGATAGAGTACTGTCCAAATGCTCTATATGGGTCTGTAAATCTGGACTATAAACCAATATATCATCAAAAAATACCAAAATATATCTACTAAACCATAACATCACCAAAAGTAATCAAGTATTTTAGGAATATCAATTTTCTATAACGGGCAAGGGCAATGTATATAAAACATAAATGCAAGCACGTGCAAAATAGAAAACTTACCCCAACCAACACATGGTCAGAAAAGACATCTAAAGCTGCAAGGATGCCCCTGAAAGATTGTAAAAGAGCATAACATTAGCTACAATATGGAAGTGAGGAATACAGATCTACAAATAAAATAACTTGTTGTGTAACATTTTGGGTTAAATGCTTTCTAAGTCACTGTATTTTATGTCAACTTACAATTGAGTCGCTGAACTTTTTTTTCTTACAGTCAACTCACTCTACTCGACTTTTCTAACACAAAATTAAAAAAACCGTCAAGGTTGACTTTAACGGAAAATGACAGCTAAGCTGCTGAGTTGGCCCAAAAAAAGCTGATGTGGCGTCCTTGTGTGACGCGGCAGTGATTATGTGGATTTGGAGAAATTTTTTTATGAAAAAAATGAAAAAAATAGTTTAAAGTATAATATAAATTTAAAAACAAAAAATAAGAAAATAAATAAAAAATATATTTAATTATTTTTGTGATTAATATCAAATAAAATTTTATTTATAATTAAGCCATTTATAAAAAAAATCCAAAAATATGCTAATTAAAATTAAGGGGAATATGAAATATATTTAGGGGGAAATGAAAGAAAATAAATTAATAAAACTAGAAAATTTAGCAAGCATTTAACCCAAAAACAATTAAAGCTCTATCACCCAAATTCTTCACCTCCGTCCAAACCCCACAACTTGCATCAAATTCAAATATCTGAAAAATCTAGTTGTTCCGCAAGTCCAATCATCTCCATTACTCTCTTCATTTATGACCAGAAATGACTCCTTCACGTGAAATAACCAACAACTTTCTCATTGATTCCACCAAATACAATTGCTTGCTAAACCAGCCACATCTCAACAATTCTTTGGGTATCTTTGCGACAATATTTGCCACAGTGATTAGTCCCAGTAACATCACAAATAACAATTCTGCCTTGACAATCAATAGCATAAAAATGCCCTCTGTAATGAATTACATCGCAATACATTGCCGGTCTAGTAATGAAATCGATAAACGAATCTATTCGATTAGCAATAGCAACTATAAGATCGTACGGAAATTCTGAAAAAATACTACTAATTCTCTCCATATCTATTAGGTTTGTTTTTGTCGGTATATATTTATACATACTGAAGAAGACTTACCGAATAATTATAGGATTTGGTTCCCAAACAGAAACAGATTCGATGTTTTATCATTTGCCAATCTCAACTCAACAAAGATAACACTTGCCCACTTTACTAAATGCTAGTATCCTGGAATACATTACGTGCACGTAATTTAATAATTAAAAGGGATAGAGAAGTGGGAGAGAGTAGGGGAGTAAAATGAATAAGAGAATGGGGGAGAGAAAATAGGAATGAAAAATAAGTAACTGTTGAGTTTGAGAGAATTAATAGAAAACATAAATATAAATTATTACCCTGAACTCTTTACCTTTTTCCACTTTAGAGATTGTCGTTTTAATTTTTGCAATTAACGAATTCAAATCTTTAGTAAAGGAGAAGGTATATAGCCAAACGATTTCTAAAACCATTTCAAATCTTCGTTGTCCTCCTTAGATCAATAACAATCATATCTCTTTTTAGCATATCAACTCCGATAGTAAATTCTCACTGCAAATACAAACATGAAAAAAAGTAAGTCATATAATCTAAACAATCCTAAACATATTAATTATCCACAATAAGTACAAGAACAAAATTTTATGAAGAAATAATATAAACTTGTACCCATAGGTCAGTTAATCATAGTTTGATCAAGACAAGTCGGTAAATTCTTGTATCCAGACAAGTCGGTATGATCAAAATTTACACATGACACAATAAACTTTTACATTCTAAAATTTTGCCATGTGTAAATTGTTTGTACAAATCAGTTAGTTCTGGTTTTCATTTATCGCAATGGGTGAACATATAATCAGAAGAATCCAAGAAAGCCATGAGCAATTGAGATGCTTGTGAATTTTACATAAAATAGGTAGACTGTGTCAAATATTTAGGTGGAAAAACAAACCTCAGAATAAGATCCAGAAGTTGATAATTCTAATACAGGAAGTTGAAGCCCATGCTCAACAGCTTCTCTGGCTACCTATATCCACAATATATCCTCAGCAGCCAACAAACTCAAAGAAATCACAATATGCCTGCAGTAGCAGTTTTCAAAATAGCTAAGCGATTAGGAACCAAAAAAATAGCTAAGATTAGAACGAAAAAGCAAATCATGCATTTCTAAGAAAACCATCAGTATTAGCAAAGCCTCACAAATAAAATAGAAATGCAGTTGTTATGTCTCTAACCTGAAGTACACACAAGCCCAGAAGTGATTCTAGACCAAAAAAAGGCAAACCCAACTAGGTAGAAGATCTACAAGAAAACAAACAGACATACTTATACATTAATTTAGCACTAATGTAAACTTTATTCATTATGCCGTTCCATCAATATCAGGGTATCCACACATCTACTTCTCTGATAGCTAAGGATCACGGATAAGGATAAACAAGAACAAATTCCAAAATTCCTTTTACACCAAAGTATTTGAAATTATTGAAACATTATTCATGTGCATCAGATCACAAAATTTAACAAATACTTACCCCGACCAACACATGGTCTGAAAAGACATCAAAAGCTGCAAGGATGCCCCTGAAAAATTGTAAAAGAGCATAACATTAGCTACAATATGGAAGTGAGGAATACATATCTACAAATAAAATAGCTTGTTGTGTAACATTTTAGTGAGAAGAAAAAATCCATAGTTTCAAAATATCTTCATATTTTATTGGATAGAGGCCAGAATAATATAAACAATCCATAACAGTCTACAACTACTAAAAAAAATAATCGCCACAAGAAATGGATGCGAATAATAAGATAATGAAATAAGATCCATAAACTTGAATGTCTCCTATACCATTCAACTCTTACATGTGATGAACACTTCAGATTAACTGTTACATGCGGTTCGTGGGTTAATGCTTGTATCCATCAGGTAAATCTCACTTCTGAAAGGAGGGGGTATTTCCTGAGATAGCCTAATAAAATGAAAGTTGGAAACAATTATGTAATTTATTATGTACACCGAGTCCATCATGCTTTGGATTTTGGTCCTTATGCAAACATTTATAGACTTCGAGTCCTTGACAGAAAGCTAAATCACTGAAGCCCTTCACAGGGAGTTCAGATATAGACCGAGTTTTATAGTAATCTTCTACGACAAAGCGCTCTTTTGATTTCTGATCTAGTAGCAATTCTACAGTGTAGAAGTTGATAGTCTTCAGACACTTAGTGCATTGAACAGATCAAATCTTGCCTACCTAGATATTAGATTATAGCCGGATAAAAAAAGTAATATAATTTCAGGGTTACCATCAGTGAAGCATTTGAATTTACAATTATATACAATCCACAACTTTTATAGTCGTCAAAAAGTTCTCATAAAAAAATTCTTTTTATATTCTCAAATGGAAAGTTAAAATGTGATAAACAATAAGCATTGGTAACAGGAACTAAAAGCCAAAGTCCAAAACTATAGGATTAAGAAACTATAGTTTAGAAACAATGCACAACACTGGCAGAAAATATTTGATCAAGTAAAAAGTATATCTAATCAATAATTTTTAATTAACACCGGAACATCCCGCGAGCTCGCAATTGAAATTATTAGAGTATATTAATATTAGTACTTGGTCACTACTTGGTGCCCACACATACTTGGTTACTACTCAACTAGTAGCCTATATACAAGGCTTTAGTACTCTTAGTAATAAAATAACAACAATATTTAATAAATCAATTTTATCTCTAACAGAAATAATATAAGAACCTACGTCAACGACTTCCAATGAAAGACAATTGGAGGAGCGATAGCAGCAAATATGTAAAAACCGATGCGAAACTGCACAATTACAAATTGCAATAGCATTTTTTTCAAGTACAAACAAAAATAAGAGTTAACAGTAGTGGCTCTTTTACTGAACTTACCAAGTAGAACAGGAAAAAGCAACCAAACTTCAAGGCACTGTCAATCCTGCAAATTAGAAACAAATAGCCATTTACAACTACTATCAGCAATATTTGTTATAAACAGAACAATGTTTATGTTAAAACCGTGATTAAAACTAAAAAATAAGCCCAAGAGCTATCTGGTGATTACCTAATCTGATGCACTGCATATATGCAGTAAATATATCAGTCAATACATGACCAAACAAATTGTACTACTAAACTAACTTCTTTTCAAAGTCAAATCAGACTACTATGTCCAGATAAAATGGAGCAAAATAAATAATAAATTAACACTGAAAAAATTACCTTTAGATCATTGATATGGACATATACACACGAGTATAAAAATTCAGCAAATCTAGTAAGGTTAGAGGCTGTGATGTAAATATGTAAAAGTATTCAGGTTATTGATTGTCAATCCTACTAGAAGTGGCGGCACCAGAATTTTGTTGGGGGGCAAAAAAAAAAATTTTGTAAAATTTAATAGTTAATATACGTCAGAAGTATATTAATGTAGGCTTAAATATAATTTACTATCCTAAACTACAGGTCATATTCCACTTCGGTGATTTACCTTTCAATTTTGTCAATTAGATTATTGAAGTATTAATTTTTTCCACTTCGGTCCAATTTAAATTGCCATGTCATAAATTGATGACGTGGTTATTTAGGTGGGCCATTAGTCGGCTGATGTGGCTAAAAAATACTTTTTAATTATGGATTAAACAATTTTGATAAAATGGAGGGTAAAATGGTCACAACAAAATTTATTCAGACAAATTAAACAAATTAAAATCTTCAGATCAATAACAATGGCTCTAAACCAAGCCCCAAAGTCGATAGCCCAAACTCGATCGAAAAAAGCCCTAGCTCAAGAATCAACGATTCCAGCATGAACACCATCCACCACGAACAAAACCATCGCCTCCCAAAGCCAACACAGAAAAATTAATGATACCAAAATTCTCATCAAAATTCTTTCTCACTCCTCCCAACAATATAATCATCAAAACCCAAATATTTTCTTCTTCGCCATCGCCGCCATGGATTCGGATAAATGATTACTGAGCTGTTATAGATGTCGCTAATTAACAAGTTTATGAAGTTCATTTCTTGCTCGATCAAAAAGCAGAACCGGTCACGCCTTGGTTCGGAAGAGGTCCAATCTCGAACAACCAAAGATAGTCCGGATCAAACCTGGACCCACTTAATCGAGCCGATGATTCAATCGGTTACCCATCAAGATCACCATCAAATGGCGGAGAAGGACCAGATTTCTAATGTGTCCCGAATTTATTGTCCCACTCCGGTTCAGTGTTTACCTCCCATGCCTATACCTCGCCTTTATCTCACAATCACAATCATCATCGGTTGGTGAAAAATGTCTCGATGGAGAAGAAGGAACTGATTACTACCATTAATTTCTCAAAGAATCAAGGGCGGCGATGAAAATCCAAACACGGAAAAAGAACAAAAACAGAGGATATGGGAGGGAAAGTGGTGACCCCATTAGAGTGTTGAAAGTTGTGCTCGATAATAGAAAGAGGAGTTGGTTGATTAAGTGTGGAGATCTAAAAAGAAAGCAGAGGATATGGGCAAGATTTAAGGTTTTATTAAAGAGAGAACAAAGAAGAAGATTGTATATTTAGGGATTTTATTTTTGGGATCGATAGATGTTTAATATTGGGGGAAGAAAGCAGCAGTACGTAGATTTTCAGCTTGATTGAAGGAGGAAAAAGAATGATTTTTGGTTTGGTTATATTTAATGATGATTTGACATATTTACCCTTGATGTTTAGAAAATATAATTAAAATAATATTTTTTTCATTACACATAAGCATTAGTTTGCCTAGTCAGCGGGCCACGTCATCAATTTATGACGTGGCAACTTAAATTGGATCGAAGTAGAAAAAATTAATACTTCAATAATCTAATTGACAAAATTGAAAGGTGAATCACCGAAGAGGAATATGGCATATAGTTTAGTGTAGTAAATTATTTTTAGCCATTAATGTACAACAGAACATATGAAAGGGGCATTCCAAGTAGAGCATAAATAGTTGCAAGAAAGAAAATTTTAACACCTGGAGAAAGTCAACCATGTCAGAAGCTCAATACTGAAGCCCTATCACTTGCTATAATTAAATTTTTAAACATAGCATAAGGAACACTTACCACCGCCTTTAACCCAACAAACAATCACAACAATGATGTTAAATACAAGTTAAATGACAATACCTGCATGGACGTTAGCAGAAGGTCAAGAAGAAAATGAAAAACAGTAATTATCATAAAGCACCATACAACAAGCAGAAAGGATTAATGATAGATTCATCTTAGCCTTGTTCCCAAAGACAATTCACAAACAATGAAGAGCAAGTTTAGGGAATTTATAGATACGTACGTTTGAAAGCCCAAGAAACAAATTAGTAGAGGGGGACAAAAATTGATGTTATTAAGAACAAGAAATGTTTCTAGCATGGATTTTTGCTAAACTTCCTTGGAAATATGGATTCCAACATTGTCAAAAGTTGTAAAGGGTAAAGAGCAGCAGTTTGTAAGAATAAGATAGATAAGTCACTCATGATGCTGTTTCCAAGTAAGTAAGATATTCAGGATTGCTATGGTGATGAAATTAACAGGAGTAAATTTGATCTTCAACACTTCAGCATTTCATATAATTTCAGTAATGTCTCTACATCAGCTTTACAACTTGTTGAAGGAAAGAAATCTCATTAGTCATTTGGTTAAAAAACATGGTAGATACGCTTTCCCAGACATCAAAAGAAACAAACTTTCCAAGGATATAGACAGTGAAAACAGTTCTTGAGAGGTTTGAAACGAACCAGCTGATAAACCTACAGCAACTACCTCTACTTCCCATGCAGCAACGATACCAATATTTTGTACTTAAATTAGAAGCATACATCAATACTGAAATTAGATGATTCAGACAGAAGAGCTTTTATTATAATCCAAAAAATGAAAACAAGATGAAAAATACAGAGGAACTAATTTACCCAAAAAAACAAAAAGGAAAAAAAAGAAGAAAAAAGAACATACCTAACCAACTTGCAAAAGCCAAATATTGCAACCTCTAAGCATTAACTGGTATCTCATTGGCAATATCATGATGAATAATCGGAAAAAATGGAGGCCAATTTTTATTATCTACTGTAATATTGGCTGAATAGAAACATTGAAAAAAACAAATTAAAGGTGTGGCTCAATACAGAGAGAGCAAGCAACTAAATAGTTTCATAATTTAAATTGTTGATCATTTCATAGCTTATCACTAGAAACAACATCTCCTCTGCATTTGATGTCCTGCAAAAAGACGAGGCAACAAATAACATTCATCCATGTGATATCGAAAATTTGAGTAAAAAACAAAACACTGATGACGTATAAATGAATTATTTCTATGATACACTTAGGACCAAGTACTCAAGAAGAAACTATAGAAGTAATAGAACCAACCCTTTCCCTCCTCCTTAGATCTGCATCCCAACCTGCGAGTTCTTTCTCTTTTTTCTGCGAATCCTGCAAAATTATCCAAAAATATACTCAGACTACCCTACGATATTTAAGACAAGTACATGAATTAGAAATAGAAATTTCATTACATTCATGGCATCCAATGGTATATCCACAGTTGCATCATATTTTTTGCCAAGCAGCATTGTGACGCCCCAAAATCGGGACTATTTTCCTTCCCGATCTTGTGCGTTATCGACTATTTAGTTCTAGCTTTAAAACATTATTCAATGTTAAAATAGCTAAAAATGCGGGATAATTTAAAACTTTTCTTTCTGTCTTTCTTTCCTTCGTTCCCTGAATCGCAACCTTTACGATTACATATATTGCGGAATCAATTTCATTTAATGATTCCTTTTATCAAAGTGATATGAGTATATATAACTCATATCCTGTCTTATACAAAATCATTCCTATAAAACATTACTTTTTAAGATAATTGCAAGAATGTATTTCAGTCTGAACACAAACATTTTTCGTTTACCGAATAACTCAATATTTACACAATTCTCATTTACACATCAAAAATCTTTGCTTCGTATTTCAAAAACTCTTTCGTTTTCAAATTTTCCTTTCAATATAGCTTTAAATGGGTTATCGCATCTCATATCAACTTATATTCTATTACATGAATAAGTTTTACATATATATGTAAACTTACGTTTACATAAGAGTTTTATCGCTTCCTTGGTATATCAAACGAGTTAACAATATATATAGTCATTATACTATATTTATACATTCATTCTGGTGTCTTGCTACATGCCAAATCATTAAAGCCAACCAAGAAGCGCATCGCGGAATCAATTGGCCAAACAGCCCAACGCTGCTAGCAGCTGGGCCTCGCGTGGCCCTGCGTGGCTCAACCGGGCTTGGCGTTGGCTGGACAGTCCCCTTGCTTTGACACTCGCTCCTCGAATTTTTTTCTCTCAGCCCGTATATTTGATTACAACCAATTTTGGATATATTATAGATACCATAGGAGAATATATTTAGAAAATATAAGCCATCCATTTTAGAAATCATAGGCAGCCCAAAACAGAACTTAAAAATGCCCAATCATAACAGTTTAACTTTTTCCCAGCTTTACCCTCTCTCGCTAAAACAGTCATAACTAATTCATTTTAAAACATTTTTGAGCGATTATTGCGCCCACGCGAAGTTAACTTCCGGGGCTACAACTCTTATTCGATAACCTTTTCCAAATTCTGCACTCATAATTCCAGAAAATTCGCGCAAGGGACAGGTCCAAATCTGATTCCCAAATTTTGGACAAATTCGACGCACCAACTTTGGCACATCATAACTCGGTCATCCAAACTCGGAACGAGTCCGTTCCGGAGGCTATGTCTAGCTGGGATTGCACACTACAAGACCCCAAAAAAATTTAATTTTCCAGAAAGTATTACTAGCCGAAAAAGCTAACCAAAAGTAGCCCAGCACACTAACTTTTTATAGTTCTCATTTCTTATTAAAACGCATTCTAGCTTGGTTTAATGCCACGAGGCACTTAAGTTATCCTTATCTAGGATATACGAAGCTATCTTGGGTTTCGGATCCATCAAATTATGCGGTTTTACCAAATTTAGCTCATTCTGGCATTTTTACAAACATCGACGCAAAAACCCACAACAACCAAAATTTTATTTTCCAATATTTTCCCTCTTTTCCTTAATCTTCTAATGTTCAGTTGTGGCTTCTTTTCTCTTTTTCACGCCTCTTCTCTCACTCCTATTTCTGGCTTCCCTTTTTCCTTAAGTTAGTACAAAAACTAATATTTCTAATGAGCATAAATGTTTTTCTTGCCCAAACAATAAATTTAATAAATAGAACACATATTTCTTGAGCAAAGATATTAAACAGAGAACACTATAATCAACCATATGAATCAGTAATATATCCATATTTTCAATATGTCTTAGAGAATTTCTTAATATACACTTGTGGCAGAACTGTAATTAAACAGAAGTTAGGATTTGGAGCAGGGGCTGCCCAGAATTTCCAGCACTTTTGATGATTTCTTAGCTACTTCAGCGATTTTGTATCTTGCAATCCTTTTATCCGATTATTCCCAAATTTTGATATGTTATACACGGTACTACATAGTATTTTATAAAAATATATTACGCCCAATTCGGACTCGTTATGATCTGATTTCATAGGCTTGAAAATGCAATGTTAGCCACTTTTTCATCAAATTCAAATGTTTAGAAAGTCTTTAAAACTTGCTTTGAGCTTGATTTGATTCACCCAATTAGCTTAATTAACATCGTAACACATATATAAAGATTACCTAGCCCCAAGCTTTGCTTAATTTTTGATTTTTAAGCATTAAACCTCTTTTGAGGTATTTTATCAAACACTGTGTGCACAGTTTATTTTCTAGATTTTCATAGATGTTAGGTACTTGTTTAGCCAAGGATTTTCATGATAATCCTTCCTTATAGCTCCAACCATCATATAATCCCTTTACCACACACAATTTCCCAACCAAGCATAACAAACATGACCATATAAGACATTATTCAACTAACTTTCTATGTTCATATTCATAACATATGACTTACCTCTTAATTGGTTTGATTCTTGCTCAATTGCACTCCAAGTTATTTTTGAAGTCTTCTCTTGACAGTATTATGTCCAAATCCCCTTCCAATTTCGTTTGCTATTCCAAGTTTCTGAGAATTTAGTGAATTTTTTTTTGGTGTCTTGGTAGTATTGGAGAATGGAGAGTGAATTATTATAGAGGGATATGGAGAGAACGGAGATGGAGAGGAATGAGTACTCAAGTGGTTTATGTTTTTCCTGGCCATCCTTTTGATTACCAGATATATAAGAAATTGATGGTGCTTGGCTTAGTGTCTCTTAATTCTCCTAATTTCTCTCCACCTCATGCTTTACACCAATGACTCACCAAATATATAATTACTTTACATTATATATTTATTATACACAAAATCACATATATTGCATAGTTTATACTCACTTATGCAATATAATATCACATAACATGTCATTTAATAAAAATTTTCTTTATTTAATTGTTATTTTAATATTTTCCCGAAAAGTCAGGTCGCTCCAAGCATTCCCATTCTGTAACAAATACCAATATACAGGTTTAACAAGTTTAGCACCACCATGCTGCCTCCTTTTCACAGGAATCTCCATAGAATAGATTGGACATTCTTCAAAATAAATTAGGGATAATAAAATGGGTAGACCAAAAGCTCTAAATGGTAAATAAAACAAACTTAATAAGTGGTAAGCTACAACACAGGATAGAAACTGATTTCTGAAGACAAGACCTTGACAGTGAGTGATCTGGCTAATAAGAGGGGCACAATCCTGGACAGTAAGTTTGGAGGAGATAAGAGGCACTCCTAGAAACTTAATAGGAAGGTTTCCTTCTTGAAATCTCAAGCAATCCAGAATATCATCTCTAACATAAGAAGAAATATTAGCATGAAAGCGTTGACTGTTATCCAAATTAGGCTTCAATTTATCAAATCAGAGAGCTGAGAGAAATGTTGTAAACAATTTTTGATAATCATCATAGAACTAAGATCTCCTTGGCAAAAGATCTAAAAATCATCTGCAATACAAACATAAATAAGTAACGTGGCAAGGTTGGGATCTCTGATGAAATTTAAAATTAGAAAAAAGCTTCCCTTTCAGCAAGAATCAAAGAAGAACATCCATAAACAACACAAACAGATAAGGAGATAAAAGATCATAATGCACGTAAAATAACCATTAAGCCACCATTAACCTTGACAGAGTACATAGTTCGCATAGGTTTTTGATTCTTTATGTCATTTTAACAAACACTTGGCTTGCAAATTTTAGGAGGCCAAAACCAACACCAAGACAATTTCAAAACCCTCTCTTACCAAATTAAAGAAAAAACAAGTATACAATCCTTTTTCATAAAGAATAAATCCACATATATTAAAAATAAAATTACATAGCATATAGATTAATATCCCATGATTAAATCAGAAACAAGAGAAACTACTTAATATATCCTCTAGCTAGAAACTATTAGTCTCAAACTAAATATAATCATAATGCAATCCACATAGGTGGTGTGATGGGACTACAGGATTTCCCATTGAAGTGAGGCATAAAGCTTCGATCTTGCAAGTTATAAATCCCCATATCTTTGCCTCCTCCATCTATATTCCTATAACTCTCTATATCATCATCAGTAAAATATATACAATTTGGCTTGACTCCATTAATGGTGCCGCTCTCAATAGAGAAGGAAGAATTGTGACCCAAAAACAAAGCTCTATCACCCAAATTACTCACCTCCGTCCAAACCCCACAACTTACATCAAATTCAAATATCTGAAATCCAGTTGTTCCGTAAGTATAATAATCTCCATCCTCTTCATAAATCTTTTCATTGATGAGTTCTTTATTTATGAGCCGTAATACTACTCCTTCACGTGAAATAACCAACAACTTTCCCATTGATTCCACCAAATAAAATTGCTCGATATATTCACATCTCAGCAATTCTTCGGGTATCTTTGCGACAATATTTGCCACGGTAGGATTAGTCCCGGTAACATCACAAACAACAATTGTGCCTTGACAATCAATGGCATAAAAATGCCCTCCGTAATGAATTACATCGCAATACATGGCCGGTCTAGTTTTTATTCCTATCCATTCAACAACATTGGCTCCCAAATTACAAAAGGCTAATTTGAAAGAATCGCCATAAATAACCATGACTATTGCGCTTGAAGAATTTGACGAGGATAAAACAACCTTATTGACAAAACGAGCATAAAGTAAACCGTTGTGATCAATATCCTCCCACTCCTCATCTTCATCCGCATATGGTTCATCTGGTTGATAATGTTTCAAAGAAGATGTGAGATGTGGGAGTTTAATTTGAACACGAGATAAGGGATGCAACAAATCAATGGATATATTTTTGTCAGTTTTACCAATGTTTATGAGCCAACCCTTCGATGCAAAGCATCTCTTATTCTTAGTTTCAGGTAAATTTACCTTAAAACTCATCCCCTTTGGGAGACTATAGAACGGCTGGTCGCAGGACACATATATCAAATTTATTGGCTTCAATCGCAGCAGATCGCCATAATCTACAGACTCCACCAAAAGCAATGAAATCGTTAAACGAATCTATTTGCTTAACAATAGCAACTATCAGATCGTACGGAAATTCTGAATAATTATAGGATTTGGTTCCAAAACAGAAACAGATTCGAACAGGGACACTTACAGAATAATTATAGAATTTGGTTCCAAAACAAAAACAGATTTATATATTTTTATAGATTTTGTAAGCATATTATATTAAATATGCTATAGGCCTTTCGCTATAGGCCTTTAGCAACGCTTGACTGTTGTCTAAGGTGTTCTTAACTCAAGAACACTAACAAAGTCGTGTTCAAGGTGCATGGTTTGACCGGCCTTAATTCTCAGCCAAAATGGTTTCTGGGCTTGTTTGAGCATGGATCTTGTAGTTTTCATGTAAATATACAAGTTTCAATTCTCATTTTGATCATACAACAACATAACAAGATGATCTATGCCTTCAAAGATCCTGTCAGACAGTTTCTGAATTTTCCAAAAACCCAGACAGTCTGGGTGGACACTTTCAAGCTCCATTTAATCTATACTCTGGTCATGATTTTGGTGGTTTAATGGTGAAAAGTTAAAGTCCTTATGTCATAGAACATTCACATAGCAACACATCAACTAAACAACAACAGATCCGTAAGACATGCCTCGGTCAAACCCTGTCAGAGGGCTGATCAAACCATTTCTGGAATTTTCAGAAATCAGCTTCGTTATCAGGTAGCTTAGTTTGACCATCTATTACTTCGATCGTGATTGTTATATAAAGGATCTTAAAGCATTAATATATATTCCAGACAACAAGCTACAAGTTGTATACAAAAACAACATCATAACACTTACAACCTGACAGATCTATGCATTACAAAACCTTGTCAGACCAAGTTACACTTTCTGGGTTACCCAAAAAGTGACTGGTCATGCTCGGTCAACCCTCTTTGACCATGAATAACAACAAATCTTGACATCTGATGGATATAAAATCACTTGAAGATGAAAGACCTCATACTAGGCTATAGATCTAAAACATCAAACAACAAAAATCATAAATACACAAAGATCTACAGCCACTGACATTCGGTTGTCAGACTACCCTATGAGTTCAAGAACAGTTTTTGAAAAACATGGTTTTTACCCATTTTGATGCTATGGATCCATGATGGATCAACATAGATCATCTTAAAACATCTTTTAACACTTTATTAAACACTTAAACACAGATTTGACTTAAGCACACAAGATCAAAAGGCTTAGAGCTTTATACCTTATTTGCTAAATCTTTGATCTTAGATCTCCAATATGTTATTTGGTGACCTAGGGGCTGTTTATGTGACTGAGAAACTTGAATATTTCGGAGGTTTTGAGAGAGAGAGGGGGTGAGGTAAGTGTTTGAGTGCAAATAATCAACTTTTTGATGACTTTCTCTCTAAATCTCTTATATATATATGGTGATAAGGTGTAATGGCTGATACAATGAACTGGTTTGCTGTCAATTTGAAGTCACAAAGTCATGGCATTAGGTTACCAACTAAAGTTGCTAGCAAATATTGCAAGTTACCTATTAAAATATACTACAAGGGTATTTGTGTCATTAGCATAATGATTTTAAAGGTATACTAGACAATTGTTCAAACCTTTAGGGTTTAACCCTAAGGTTCTATAACCCTTAGATTTTAAATCATTAGTTTCCAAAAATTTCTAAATTAGGATTTTCAAGATAGAAAATTAAGATGAAAAAATATAATTAGTGATTACTAATTACATTAAATGTTATCAAGCACATTAAGGCTTACTAATTAGGATTAGGGTTTAGCAATCCCGAATTTAAAATTAGGATTTTTCAGCATACAATTAGAGTTTCTAACTGTGCATTAGGGTTTCTCAATTTGAGATTAGGATTTCTATTCCCTTATTAAGGTTTACAAAGTTTAAACCCTATCAAGTCAATCATTGGTCATTAAGTCCATACAGTACACATACCCATAAATATTTTTCAATATAATTGTTTTAATTATATTTTCTACTGAATCCCTATCTGAACTTAGGTTAGGGTTTCAAAAATTGTTAAGAAAAACTCCACTCCAATTTTATCAGTCAATACACATATTGACCACTTCTCGAGACTCGTATTACAGATACACAGTACAATATTAACATTCAATGTCAATATTAAATAATAAAAATAAAATTTATTCGTAAAATTTGGATTATTCAAAATCCCGAGTTATTACAGTTATGATGATAAAAGATAATTATAAAAAAGTTAATATAAAATAAAATAACGGATTATAATTAATTGGTATTCCATAATGTGTTGATGCAATGGTTGTATATCTTATCATACATATTATTTTGTATACTTTTTTTGTATCTTTATTAAGATTAAGTCGTTTTGGAGATTCTTTTAAAAAATAAAGTAATATTAAAAAGAAGTGGTCTCACTTACTTTCTTTTTATTTATAAAAATACACTCGTGGTCTTACTTGTTTTTTAAAAAATCTCCAAAACGACTTAATCTTAATAAAAATATGATATTTAAGATGTAATCTTAATAAAAATATGATATTTAAGATGTATATTTTAAATCTGTCCTGTAATATAGAATTAAGTATGTAAGTGCGGGATTAATGTAAAACTTGGTCTCCAACCCGTGTTGTTGACATTTTTAACTTATAAACAGTTTCACAAAAAGCAATTTTTATAATGATGAAAAAGTGCTTTAGAAAGTAAAAAAAGTAAGAAAGTATTTGATATTAAGAAGTTGTATATCACTTATTTCTATTAAAAAAATATAGGATCCAAAAAAATATAATAATAGATAGTAATAAAAATTAGATATAATAAACTACTATATAATTAAAAGCATAAACTTAGTTAGGTTTCATCTTTTGGTCCAATTTTCCTAATTCATATTAGCATAAGTACCAAGAGAAATAGAAAAAAATCATTTTACCTATTTATAAGTACTATACAAATTTATAATAATTAATAATTAAATATATACTATATAAATTTGTAAAGTGTTTAAAAGAAACCAATCTATAATTAAAAAAAGTAACTTCTAAAAGAAATTTTATTTTTGATTTTATCAATTTTATTACAAAATTGGTAAAAGACAATTCACTTAAAAAATTCACCTGCAAAATAATTACAAACAAACAATTAAACATACTAAAGAGATATATTATGCGATTTAATTATATTAATAATAGACTTGAACTTCATTACAAAATTAATATCCTACCTAATTTAATTCATTTAAACTTGAAATTTTATCAAATCACATGATTAATTGTATTAATAATATATGTGAATTTGAAACATAATAACTATAACATTAGTTGAAAAATTATAATGGATTCATTCCTAACTAATTGTCGTAAATAAATTAAAACTTATTTAAACTTGAGTTTCATAATTCTATTCATATTAGAATTTCAAACAAATTGTGTCAATATAAATGCTAATATAGATTTCCATTAGGCAAAAAGTACTTTTACTCCACTGTGGTTGTAGTATTTTAAGCAATTAGTCACTGTATTTTTAAAATATTCAATTGACCCACTGTGCTTTTTAAAAATGTACAATCAAGTCATTCCGTCCAATTTAAGTAACAGACGTTAACAATTTGCTTACGTGGCTTTTTGAAAAAAGATAAAAAATTACGTGTCTTTGCTGACTGGGCGGGAGAAAACTTAGTTGGCTTTTTCCTTTTTCTTTTATCTTTTTTTTCAAATGATACAAATTATCATAAAATAGAAAATTAGCTATAAAATAATTAATTTTAAAAATAAAAATAAAATATTAATTTTAAAAATAATTAATTAATTTTAAAATAAAATAATTAATTTTAAAAATAAAAAAAAAATAATTTTAAAATAAAATAATATTTTTCTCTTCCTTTTTTTTTTGCCGATCCAAAATTACATTTTTCTGAACAAAAATAACATTTTTAATATTACAAAATTCTTCTTTTGTCCCCAAATTTATCATATTTTCATCTTCTTCATTTAAACCTGCCACCATCAATGCTCATCATCTTCGAGCTAGAGTTCGCCACCATCAACAATTTTTCTCGAAAGAAAAGTGCAGAAAATAAAAAGAAGAGAAGCAGATCTACATTGACCTCCACAATCAGTACTCAACCAGATCCACGCTGAGTTCCAAATTTGTTTATTTTTAAAATTATTATGAATTTCTTTTCCATTTCAAGGCTGCCTGCACTGGAACTAAATATAACTGAACAATTTCTGCAGTTCACCTTTTTCTTTTGCTACTTGTATATAAATCAAATCAGCCAATGGAAAATAATCCCTTTAAAATGACTGGACTTCCAAGTTGTACTGCTGATATCAATATTTACCCAAACCGTGATTTGTCCCTTGTCGACATTCCTATTTCAAGCCCCGAACCCGAATCACTCTAAAAAACCAGTCAAAAGCTCGGGTTTGAATAGTAATATTTGACATTTCAACGGAGAATTTCAACCATACGCGATGGAAGAAGCTTCCAGCGTCCGAACTGGAATTAGTAGGCATGGGCTGAAGGTAGGCCCTGGCGGCCTGCTTGACCAGGCGGTTGCGGATGGAGATTTGGCCGGACTGGTCGAAGATACTGAAGGAGGACCATAGGGAGAATCGGAGGAGAGATAGTTACGATGATTTTGATGAGGAGGACGAGAATAGATTTGGGGATTTGAATGAGGGATTTCGTATTTGGGGGATTTGAATGAGGAGATATTTTGATTATTTGTATTATTTAGAATTAAAATAATTAAAAGAAAGGAAAAGAGATAAATGAAAAGCAAAAATTATAAAAAAAATCATAGAAGTATTTTTATTTTTATTTTTATTTTTAAAATAAAACATACAAATTATAAATATTATAATATTAATTTTTATTAATATTATACATATTATAAATATTTAGGTAAAGAAAAGAAATAAAATAAAATATAAAAATATTTTTATTTTTAAAATTTTATAAGTATTTTAAAACATAAAAGTATTTTTATTTTTATTTTTCAATAAAAAACATACATATTAATTATAAATATTATAATATTAATTTTTATTAATATTATACATATTATAAATATTTAAGTAAAGAAAAAGAAAGAAATTAAAATATAAAAATATTTTTATTTTAAAATTTATAAGTATTTTAAAATATAAAAGTATTTTTATTTTTATTTTCAAAAAAACATACATATTATAATTTTATTAATATTATACATATTATAAAGTGCTTGGGTAAATATTATAATATTAACTTTTATTAATATTATAATATTAATTTTATTAATATTATATATATATATATAAGGAAAAAGCACCTTGATTTTGTTATTAATATTATATATATATAAAATTTTGATATATTATTTGTATTATTTGGAAAAGAGATAAAAGAAAAAAAAAGCCATGCAGGATATTTATTTTTTTTTTAAAAAGCCACGTAATATTTTTTTTTCAAAAAGCTACGTAGGATATTTTTTAACGTCTGTTACTCAATTTGGACGGAATGGGTTGATTGCATATTTTTAAAAAGTTCAGTGGGCTAATTAAATATTTTAAAAGTACAGTGACTAATTGTTTAAAATACTATAACCACAATTGCCAAAAAGTGCTTTTAAAACAAATTCTATTCGGATTAGAATTTCAAACAAATTGTGTCAATATAAACGCTAATATAGATTTCCATTACAAACTTAAATACAATTAAAATGATTATTTTTTCATAATCATAATTAATTAAAAATCTACAATAATCCATCAAAATCAATTTTTTTAATTATTATTATCCATGACGCCCATGTTTATAGTGAACTTGTAATAATGTACTTGGTCAAATTTGTTTACAATAAGTCTGGGGCGACTGGGAATTTTTATTTTTATTTTGATTTTTAAAAAATATATAATATTTATTTCAACTAGAATTTTTTACAGAATCCGATAATTTAGATGTATTTTGGATACATATAAAAAATAGAATTGTAAAAATTTCAGTTTGAATAAATATTATACATTTTTTGGGAGTCCGGTCACCTTAGAAGGATTGATTTGTTTATGAATTAAGAGGAACTTTTAAGCTATAAGATATACTCTATGCTTTCTAAAATATATTATTATTATTGACTTTTTGAAGAACTTAAAATATTTTTAAATTCAAAATTGACTAGATTTTCTTTAACTATAGTCGATGGAATGATAAATATTATAAATTACCTTTAAAAATTTATTAATTATTTAAAATTTATTATTTCATAATTTTGAATGAATCATTTTAAGTTTAAGTTTACAAATGTCTCAAAAATCAACAATAATTTTATAATTTGAAACAGGGATAGTAATAAATCAAGACAAGATCATTTTTAATTCATATCCTATACTATGACGTAAACGGTACTCGTCCCATAATAAATATCACAGTTTAACTTTAATGGTTAAATTAATTATTTTTAAAATTAATAATTAAAAATATTTATATAAAAATTTTAAATCACAAAATTAATAGTACATTCTCTTTAGCTTATTATGGTCATAATCACAAAATATTTATTTGATTTTTCTAAGATTTATTAATTTTAAAAATAGTCAATTTGACCATAAATTCAAATTAGAACATTTATTATGAAATAGTGAGAGTATTTACTATGATATAGATTTGTTTATAAAAGTCAAAAGTCATGTTTGCTTGCAATGATTATAATTCCGGGATTATAATCTATGAGATTATAATCCCAAGACTATTAATTATAAGATTAAATAGTCTTAATCACATGTTTGTTTTTTATTGAATTATTCATGGATAACTTAAAATAATCTCATGTTATGTTTGTTTTTTTCAGGATTAACTAAAAGATTGGATAAAAAAATATTGTTTGAACTATTATATCCTTACCAATAATAATATATTTTAAATTTGTTTATACATCAAAAAATGATGAACAATTAATTAGAAACTTTTAAATAAGTGGTTATATTATTCAATCAAATGTTCACCGGTACTAATTATATAATTTAACTTTAAATAAAGTTATATTTTATTTAAAAACTTTACTAAAAGTTACCGACAGTAAATTAAACTATTTACTAGACTACAACATCTTTTTCTAATTAATTTTTTTTTCCCAGAGAACATCTATTTACTTCTTTTTTTCTGAGAACATCTATCTAATTTTTTTTTTCCGAGGATGTTACAGGCATCTATTTAACTATTTACCGGCAGTATATCTTTTTTTTCTATTTACTTTTTCTTTCAGAGAAGCTATATTTTACTACATCTTTAATCTAAACGGAGAGAAAAAGATGTTAATTATTTTTACCGGCATTAAATTATATTCAGGAATCCGAACAGTAAAAGTATGTGGTGTTTGATTGCATTAGGAGTGAGCAAAAAACAGATAAAACCGAATAACCAAACACAATCGAATTTTTTTAACCGAATTATTTCGGTTTTTTGGTTTTTTTTTCTAATTTCGATTATATCCGATTTATTGTTCGGTATTCGGTTTTGGATTCGGTTTTAAAAAATAGATTATTCGGGTATCCGAATTACCGAATTTATTACTTAAAAAAATAATAATTTTATAATACATATGTATGACTGACTAATCTCTACTCTCTAGTATACGTTGAGGCTTGAGCAGTGAGCACTCTAGATTGGTAATGTGAAAAGCAGAAAAGGCGTCATCAACCAAACCCATTTCTTCAGCCCTAACCCCTAAGCCCCTAACAGCTTTATCGATCTCTTCTTTGGCAAAATCGAAGTATCCTTTGAGCTTATACTCAACCCGTTCATTCGATACGACGCGTCGACGCCGTCCATATGTATTATCGGGAAAAAATAGGGTATTGTTTGAAAGATGAAGAAGGATCGAAAAGAATGGAGTCTATTGAATGATTGAATCCATGAGCCGGTTTGTATTGTTCTGATTTTCTTTACCCTCGTGGGTTTCTACCCCTTTTATTGGTTTCCCTTTGGATCTGATGTGAAGGTGTTTATTATGGGTGGGTAGTTATTTTATTTGGTTGAAACTGGACTAATTTGTTTGGTGCAGGGAGTTGATCTGTTTGACTCCGGCAAACATGGTGGTCTGGTTTGCCGGAGATGATTACAGTTTGTCACGTGGTTGTGTGCTGATGTTGATGATGGGTTGATGATGGACTGATGAGTAATGTCATTTGGGTTATTCAAGTTGGGCTGTTATTTCAAGTTGGATTGTTATTTCAAGTTGGGCAAAGATGCTTGCTGACAAATTTCTTTTGTTTTGTTGGGCTTTCATGTGGGCTGGATTTTATTTGTCTGGTGAGTTCGGTTATTACCCGAATATCCGAATGTACAATTCGGTAATTCGGTTAATTCCAAATTTCGGATAGTAAAATTATGGATAATTCGATATTCGGTTATAATCGAATTTTCGATTTGGTTATAACCGAATGATCACTCCTAGATTGCATCTTAATACAGTCAATCTCTTAATACATCTCTTAATACCTCTTAAGAGACCGCATATTTGTATTAAGAGGTCCTCTAAATAGTTAAGATGTAAATATGAGTCTAAACTATTCAGAGGATCTATTAATACAAAAAATGTGAGCTGTTAAAATACGTTAAGAGGTAAATTGTTAAGATGCAATCAAACACTAGTCTAGTCTGGTCTAGCTAGCTAGGATATTATGTTCATTTTAAAAAAAGATTGAAATTAATTTTGTCTAGCAATTTTTAATCCCAAATGATAGGGATTATAATACCAAGTAAAACATGATATTAAATAATCTCACGTCTTAAGCTATTTTATAATCTCAGGACTAATAGTCTCAAATTCAAATTTAAAAACAAACAAGACACTTGAAATTAATAATTTTATCCCAGTATAATACTTACAAATAAACATAGTCAAGTGTTTTGTTTGTTTTTAAATTTGAGCTTAATACTATTAGTCCAAGATTATAAAATAGCTTAATATGAAGAATTATTTAATACCATATTCTACCTGTTATTATAATCCCTACCATTTGGGACTAATTTTTTTAGACAAAATTAACCTTAATTTTTTTTAAATGATCATAATATCATATCATGTACTCCAATGAAGCATTTCAAATTATTTGATCTGCGAAGGAAAGCAGAGTAAACTGGAAGCATCAGAACGGACCACTGCTAAGTCACAAACAATATAAATCTGCCCTTCCTAGGATGGAACAAAACGTGAACTGCAAATGAATTTCTTAAGTCATAATTAACTGGGAGGCATCATTCATGTTCCTCTCTCGTCATTCATGGATTTCTAATTATAGATGGGTGTAATAACCTAGAAGATCTTGTAACATTGATCTACACTCGCATAACTTTCTGTACAATCTTCAGTAAAATACATACAATTTGACTTCACTTGACCCAAAAACAATTAAAGCTCTATCACCCAAATTCTTCACCTCCGTCCAAACCCCACAACTTGCATCAAATTCTTGATAAACCAGCCACATCTCAGCAATTCTTTGGGTATCTTTGCGACAATATTTGCCACAGTAGGATTAGTCCCAGTAATATCACAAACAACAATTCTGCCTTGACAGTCAATCGCATAATCTAAACAATCCTAAACATATTAATTATCCACAATAAGTACAAGAACAACATTTTATGAAGAAATAATATAAACTTGTACCCATAGGTCAGTTAATCATAGTTTTATCAAGACAAGTCGGTAAATTCTTTTATCTAGACAAGTCGGTTAATCATAAACTTGAGTACTCATTCCTCTCCATCTCCCTCTATAATAATTCACTCTCGAATACTACCAAGACACCAAAAAAAAAATTCACTAAATTCTCAGAAACTTGGAATAGCAAACGAAATTGGAAGGGGATTTGGACATAATACTGTCAAGAGAAGACTTCAAAAATAGCTTGGAGTAGCAATTGAGCAAGAATCAAACCAATTAAGAGGTAAGTCATATGTTATGAATATGAACATAGAAAGTTAGTTGAATAATGTCTTACATGGTCATGTTTGTTATGCTTGGTTGGGAAATTGTGTGTGGTAAAGGGATTATATGATGGTTGGAGCTGTAAGGAAGGATTATGATGAAAATCCTTGGCTAAACAGTACCTAAACATCTATAAAAATCTAGAAAATAAACTGTGCACACATAGTGTTTGATAAAATACCTCAAAGAGGTTTAATGCTTAAAAATCAAAAATTAAGCAAAGCTTGGGGCTAGGTAACCTTTATATATGTGTTACGATGTTAATTAAGCTAATTGGGTGAATCAAATCAAGCTCAAAGCAAGTTTTAAAGAATTTCTAAACATTTGAATTTGATGAAAAAGTGGCTAACATTGCATTTTCAAGCCTATGAAATCAGGTCATAATGAGTCCGAATTGGGCATAATATATTTTTATAAAATACTATGTAGTACCGTGTATAACATATCAAAATTTGGGAATAATCGGATAAAAGGATTGCAAGATACAAAATCGCTGAAGTAGCTAAGAAATCATCAAAAGTGCTGGAAATTCTGGGCAGCCCCTGCTCCAAATCCTAACTTCTGTTTAATTACAGTTCTGCCACAAGTGTATATTAAGAAATTCTACAAGACATTGAAAATATGGATATATTACTGATTCATATGGTTGATTATAGTGTTCTCTGTTTAATATCTTTGCTCAAGAAATATGTGTTATATTTATTAAATTTATTGTTTGGGCAAGAAAAACATTTATGCTCATTAGAAATATTAGTTTTTGTACTAACTTAAGGAAAAAGGGAAGTCAGAAATAGGAGTGAGAGAAGAGGCGTGAAAAAGAGAAAAGAAGAGGAGGCCACAACTGAACATTAGAAGATTAAGGAAAAGAGGGAAAATATTGGAAAATAAAATTTTGGTTGTTGTGGGTTTTTGCGTCGATGTTTGTAAAAATGCCAGAATGAGCTAAATTGGGTAAAACCGCATAATTTGATGGATCCGAAACCTAAGATAGCTTCGTATATCCTAGATAAGGATAACTTAAGCGCCTCGTGGCATTAAACCAAGCTGGAACGCGTTTTAATTAGAAATGAGAAATATAAAAAGTTAGTGTGTTGGGCTACTTTTGGTTAGCCTTTTCGGCTAGTAATACTTTCTGGAAAATTAAAATTTTTTGGGGTCTTGTAGTGTGCAATCCCAGCTAGAAATATCCGGAACGGACTCGTTCCGAGTTTGGACGACCGAGTTATGATGTGCCAAAGTGGGTGCGTTGAATTTGTCCAAAATTTGGGAATCAGATTTGGACCTGTCCCTTGCGCGAATTTTCTGGAATTATGAGTGCAGAATTTGGAAAAGGTTATCGAATAAGAGTTGTAGCCCCGGAAGTTAGCTTCGCGTGGGCGAAAGAATCGCTCAAAAATGTTTTAAAATGAATTAGTTAGGACTGTTTTAGCGAGAGAGGGTAAAGCTGGGAAAAAGTTAAAAAACTGTTATGATTGGGCATGAGCATTTTTAAGTTCTGTTTTGGGCTGCCTATGATTTCTAAAATGGATGGCTTATATTTTCTAAATATATTCTCCTATGGTATCTATAATATATCCAAAATTGGTTGTAATCAAATATACGGGCTGAGAGATAAAAATTCGAGAAGCGAGTGTCAAAGCAAGGGGACTGTCCGGCTAACGCCAAGCTCGGTTGAGCCACGCGCAGGTTGACGCGAGGCCCAGCTGCTAGCAGCCAATATTGTTTTAATAATTGATTCAGCATGATGCGCTTCTTGGTTGGCTTTAATGATTTGGCATGTAGCAAGACACCGGAATGAATGTATAAATATAGTATAATGACTATATATATATTGTTAACTCGTTCGATACACCAAGGAAGCGATAAAACTCTTATGTAAACGTAAGTTTACATATATATGTAAAACTTATTCATGTAATAGAATATAAGTTGATATGAGATGCGATAACCCATTTAAAGCTATATTGAAAGGAAAACTTGAAAACGAAAGAGTTTTTGAAATACGAAGCAAAGATTATATAAACAGAGTCAAGAATCCATTAAAGGGACATATGTATAAAACTAATATACATATGAAAAGACGAGTTCTATTTACTCGCGGGAGTAAATAGTAAGCTATGGATATGTTATGTAAACTAAAAGTATGAGACATCCGTTTATGTGGTTACAAAATGGTTTAGCACATGGACTATTGCGAAGAAATAAAAGCTATGAGAGCTATAAATCTATTCGGTTCAATAGATGAGCTATGTACATGCAAAATAAACCATCAATAATCTATGTAAATTCAAGTACACATATAGAAGGTAAGAAATATTCGTAAAACGGGTTGTAAAGGATTTATAACTCGAAACGTAAAGTATTTATATACTAAAGTCATGATGGAACCTTTTTGGGCATAAAAAGGTTATAGCGGACAAAAGTTTCTAAAGAAACGTGAAATAGTTTTAAGACGAGAACAAAGGATTATAATTAATGTAAATAAATTAGTTTACATTGAGTATGTGAATTTAGTATGTGGAACTAATATGTGCATGTATGTATCCTCAATTTATGTAGGATCATCACAAAGCGGATAAGTTATAACATTAAACAGCACTCAAGGCAAGTCTTCCAGTTTCTTTGTGATTCTATGAATTGGTTATTGTATGAGAACTTTAAGAACATGTTGAATTACATGTTACATGCTATAAACTGTGAAAGTCAATATATGACTAAGCTGATTGAGTTATGGAACTCAATATATATGTTATATATGATTTGAACATATGTTGTTTAAAGTGATGATGCATGAATGGTGTAAAGGATTATGAGATATATTGCATGAAACTACGTGTTATATGAAGCATGAAAATTGTTAGATTTGTTGGGCTGTCGAGCTTAGTCTTGCAAAAATATAATTTTTGCAGGTATGATATGCAATAATATTTCTTGCAATCCGGATGATAAAGAATAGAGGCTTGCGTGCAGGAAAGTTATTTCCATTTAAGTAGGAATTATATTATATATATCGAAATGACGATTTTTGATGTGTAAATGAGAATTGTGTAAATACTGAGTTATTCGGAAAACGAAAAATGTTTGTGTTCAGACTGAAATACATTCTTGCAATTATCTTAAAAAGTAATGTTTTATAGGAATGATTTTGTATAAGACAGGATATGAGTTATATATACTCATATCACTTTGATAAAAGGAATCATTAAATGAAATTGATTCCGCAATATATGTAATCGTAAAGGTTGCGATTCAGGGAACGAAGGAAAGAAAGACAGAAAGAAAAGTATTAAATTATCCCGCATTTTTAGCTATTTTAACATTGAATAATGTTTTAAAGCTAGAACTAAATAGTCGATAACGCACAAGATCGGGAAGGAAAATAGTCCCGATTTTGGGGCGTCACAATGTCGCTTGGCAAAAAATATGATGCAACTGTGGATATACCATTGGATGCCATGAATGTAATGAAATTTCTATTTCTAATTCATGTACTTGTCTTTAAATATCGAGGGGTAGTCGAGAGTATATTTTTGGATAATTTTGCAGATTCCAAAAAAAAAAGAGAAAGAACTCATGAGTTGGGATGTAGATCTAAGGAGGGGGAAAGGGTTGGTTCTATTACTTCTATAGTTTCTTCTTGAGTATTTGGTCCTAAGTGTATCATAGAAATAATTCATTTATACGTCATCGTTGTTTTGTTTTTTACTCAAATTTTCGATATCACATGGATGAATGTTATTTGTTGCCTTGTCTTTTGCAGGACATCAAATGCAGAGGAGATGTTGTTTCTAGTGATAAGCTATGAAATGATCAACAATTTAAATTATGAAACTATTTAGTTGCTTGCTCTCTCTGTATTGAGCCACACCTTTAATTTGTTTTTTTCAATGTTTCTATTCAGCCAATGTTACAGTAGATAATAAAAATTGGCCTCCATTTTTTCCGATTATTCATCATGATATTGCCAATGAGATACCAGTTAATGCTTAGAGGTTGCAATATTTGGCTTTTGCAAGTTGGTTAGGTATGTTCTTTTTTCTTCTTTTTTTTCCTTTTTGTTTTTTTGGGTAAATTAGTTCCTCTGTATTTTTCATCTTGTTTTCATTTTTTGGATTATAATAAAAGCTCTTCTGTCTGAATCATCTAATTTCAGTATTGATGTATGCTTCTAATTTCGTACAAAATATTGGTATACGTTGCTGCGTGGGAAGTAGAGGGTAGTTGCTGTAGGTTTATCAGCTGGTTCGTTTCAAACCTCTCAAGAACTGTTTTCACTGTCTATATCCTTGGAAAGTTTGTTTCTTTTGATGTCTGGGAAAGCGTATCTACCATGTTTTTTAACCAAATGACTAATGAGATTTCTTTCCCTTCAACAAGTTGTAAAGCTGATGTAGAGACATTACGAAATTATATGAAATGCTGAAGTGTTGAAGATCAAATTTACTCCTGTTACTTTCATCACCATAGCAATCCTGAATATCTTACTTACTTGGAAACAGCATCATGAGTGACTTATCTATCTTATTCTTACAAACTGCTGCTCTTTACCCTTTACAACTTTTGACAATGTTGGAATCCATATTTCCAAGGAAGTTTAGCAAAAATCCATGCTAGAAACATTTCTTGTTCTTAATAACATCAATTTTTGTCCCCCGCTACTAATTTGTTTCTTGGGCTTTCAAACGTACGTATCTATAAATTCCCTAAACTTGCTCTTCATTGTTTGTGAATTGTCTTTGGGAACAAGGCTAAGATGAATCTATCATTAATCCTTTCTGCTTGTTGTATGGTGCTTTATGATAATTACTGTTTTTCATTTTCTTTTTGACCTTCTGCCAACGTCCATGCAGGTATTGTCATTTAACTTGTATTTAACATCATTGTTGTGATTGTTTGTTGGGTTAAAGGCGGTGGTAAGTGTTCCTTATGCTATGTTTAAAAATTTAATTATAGCAAGTGATAGGGCTTCAATATTGAGCTTCTGACATGGTTGACTTTCTCCGGGTGTTAAAATTTTCTTTCTTGCAACTATTTATGCTCTACTTGGAATGCCCCTTTCATATGTTCTGTTGTACATTAATGGCTAAAAATAATTTACTACACTAAACTATATGCCATATTCCTCTTCGGTGATTCACCTTTCAATTTTGTCAATTAGATTATTGAAGTATTAATTTTTTCTACTTCGATCCAATTTAAGTTGCCACGTCATAAATTGATGACGTGGCCCGCTGACTAGGCAAACTAATGCTTATGTGTAATGAAAAAAATATTATTTTAATTATATTTTCTAAACATCAAGGGTAAATATGTCAAATCATCATTAAATATAACCAAACCTAAAATCATTCTTTTTCCTCCTTCAATCAAGCTGAAAATCTACGTACTGCTGCTTTCTTCCCCCAATATTAAACATCTATCGATCCCAAAAATAAAATCCCTAAATATACAATCTTCTTCTTTGTTCTCTCTTTAATAAAACCTTAAATCTTGCCCATATCCTCTGTTTCTTTTTTAGATCTCCACACTTAATCAACCAACTCCTCTTTCTATTATCAGAGCACAACTTTCAACACTCTAATGGGGTCACCACTTTCCCTCCCATATCCTCTGTTTTGTTCTTTTTCTGTGTTGGATTTTCATCGCCGCCGCGGTTGCTGAGAAATTAATGGTAGTAATCGGTTCCTTCTTCTCCATCGAGACATTTTTCACCAACTGATGATGATTGTGATTGTGAGATAAAGGCAGAGGTATAGGCATGGGAGGTAAACACTGAACCGGAGTGGGACAATAAATTCGGGACACATTAGAAATCTGGTCCTTCTCCGCCATTTGATGGTGATGCTGATGGGTAACCGATTGAATCATTGGCTCTGATTCGTGGGTCTGGGTTTGATCCGGACTATGCTGGTTGTTCAGGATTGGACCTCTTCTGAACCGGGCGTGACCGGTTCTCTTCGACGATCGAGCAAGGAAATGAACTTCATAAACTTGTTAATTGGCGACATCTGTAATGTACTACAGTAATCAGATTATCGGAATCCATGCATGGAAAGAAGGTAAGAAGAAATATTTGGGTTTTGATGATTATATTGTTGGGAGGAGTGAGAAAGAATTTTGATGAGAATTTTGGTATCATTAATTTTTCTGTGTTGGCTTTGGGAGGCGATGGTTTTGTTCGTGGTGGATGGTGTTCATGCCGGAATCGTTGATTCTTGAGCTAGGGCTTTTTTCGATCGAGTTTGGGCTATCGACTTTGGGGCTTGGTTTAGAGCCATTGTTATTGATCTCAAGATTTTAATTTGTTAATTTGTCTGAATAAATTTTGTTGTGACCATTTTACCCTCCATTTTATCAAAATTGTTTAATCCATAATTAAAAAGTATTTTTTTAGCCACATCAGCTGACTAATGGCCCACCTAAATAACCACGTCATCAATTTATGACGTGGCAATTTAAATTGGACCGAAGTGGAAAAAATTAATACTTCAATAATCTAATTGACAAAATTGAAAGGTAAATCACCGAAGTGGAATATGACCTATAGTTTAGGGTAGTAAATTATATTTAAGCCTACATTAATATACTTCTGACGTATATTAACTATTAAATTTTACAAAATTTTTTTTTTTGCCCCCCAACAAAATTCTGGTGCCGCCACTTCTAGTAGGATTGACAATCAATAACCTGAATCCTTTTACATATTTACATCACAGCCTCTAACCTTACTAGATTTGCTGAATTTTTATACTCGTGTATATGTCCATATCAATGATCTAAAGGTAATTTTTTCAGTGTTAATTTATTATTTATTTTGCTCCATTTTATCTGGACATAGAAAGAAGTTAGTTTAGTAGTACAATTTGTTTGGTCATGTATTGACTGATATATTTACTGCATATATGCAGTGCATCAGATTAGGTAATCACCAGATAACTTGGGCTTATTTTTTAGTTTTAATCACGGTTTTAGCATAAACATTGTTCTGTTTATAACAAATTTTGCTGATAGTAGTTGTAAATGGCTATTTGTTTCTAATTTGCAGGATTGACAGTGCCTTGAAGTTTGGTTGCTTTTTCCTGTTCTACTTGGTAAGTTCAGTAAAAGAGCCACTACTGTTAACTCTTATTTTTGTTTGTTCTTGAAAAAAATGCTATTGCAATTTGTAATTGTGCAGCTTCGCATCGGTTTTTGCATATTTGCTGCTATTGCTCCTCCAATTGTCTTTCATCGGAAGTTGTTGACGTAGGTTCTTATATTATTTCTGTTAGAGATAAAATTGATTTATTAAATATTGTTGTTATTTTATTACTAAGAGTACTAAAGCCTTGTATATAGGCTACTAGTTGAGTAGTAACCAAGTATGTGTGGGCACCAAGCATACTTGGTGACCAAGTACTAATATTAATATACTCTAATAATTTCAATTGCGAGCTCACGGGATGTTCCGATGTTAATTAAAAATTATTGATTAGATATACTTTTTACTTGATCAAATATTTTCTGCCAGTGTTGTGCATTGTTTCGAAACTATAGTTTCTAAATCCTATAGTTTTGGACTTTGGCTTTTAGTTCCTGTTACCAATTCTTATTGTTTATCACATTTTAACTTTCCATTTGAGAATATAAAAGAATTTTTTTATGAGAACTTTTTGACGACTATAAAAGTTGTGGATTGTATATAATTGTAAATTCAAATGCTTCACTGATGGTAACCCTGAAATTATATTACTTTTTTTATCCGGCTATAATCTAATATCTAGGTAGGCAAGATTTGATCTGTTCAATGCACTAAATGTCTGAAGACTATCAGCTTCTACACTGTAGAATTGCTACTAGATCAGAAATCAAAAGAGCGCTTTGTCGTAGAAGATTACTATAAAACTCGGTCTATATCTGAACTCCCTGTGAAGGGCTTCAGTGATTTAGCTTTCTGTCAAGGACTCGAAGTCTACAAATGTTTGCATAAGGACCAAAATCCAAAGCATGATGGACTCTGTGTACATAATAAATTACATAATTGTTTCCAACTTTCATTTTATTAGGCTATCTCAGGAAATACCCCCTCCTTTCAGAAGTGAGATTTACCTGATGGATACAAGCATTAACCCACGAACCGCATGTAATAGTTAATCTGAAGTGTTCATCACATGTAAGAGTTGAATGGTATAGGAGACGTTCAAGTTTATGGATCTTATTTCATTATCTTATTATTCACATCCATTTCTTGTGGCGATTATTTTTTTTAATAGTTGTAGACTGTTATGGATTGTTTATATTATTCTGGCCTCTATCCAATAAAATATGAAGATATTTTGAAACTATGGATTTTTTCTTCTCACTAAAATGTTACACAACAAGCTATTTTATTTGTAGATATGTATTCCTCACTTCCATATTGTAGCTAATGTTATGCTCTTTTACAATTTTTCAGGGGCATCCTTGCAGCTTTTGATGTCTTTTCAGACCATGTGTTGGTCGGGGTAAGTATTTGTTAAATTTTATGATCTGATGCACATGAATAATGTTTCAATAATTTCAAATACTTTGGTGTAAAAGGAATTTTGGATTTTGTTCTTGTTTATCCTTATCCGTGATCCTTAGCTATCAGAGAAGTAGATGTAGGGATACCCTGATATTGATGGAACGGCATAATGAATAAAGTTTACATTAGTGCTAAAATTAATGTATAATGTATGTCTGTTTGTTTTCTTGTAGATGTTCTACCTAGTTGGGTTTGCCTTTTTTTGGTCTAGAATCACTTCTGAGCTTGTGTGTACTTCAGGTTAGAGACATAACAACTGCATTTCTATTTTATTTGTGAGGCTTTGCTAATACTGATGGTTTTCTTAGAAATGCATGATTTGCTCGCTTAGCTATTTTTTTGGTTCCTAATCGCTTAGCTATTTTGAAAACTGCTACTGCAGGCATATTGTGATTTCTTTGAGTTTGTTGGCTGCTGAGGATATATTGTGGATATAGGTAGCCAGAGAAGCTGTTGAGCATGGGCTTCAACTTCCTGTATTAGAATTATCAACTTCTGGATCTTATTCTGAGGTTTGTTTTTCCACCTAAATATTTGACACAGTCTACCTATTTTATGTAAAATGCACAAGCATCTCAATTGCTCATGGCTTTCTTGGATTCTTCTGATTATATGTTCACCCATTGCGATAAATGAAAACCAGGACCAACTGATTTGTACAAACAATTTACACATGGCAAAATTTTAGAATGTAAAAGTTTATTGTGTCATGTGTAAATTTTGATCATACCGACTTGTCTGGATACAAGAATTTACCGACTTGTCTTGATCAAACTATGATTAACTGACCTATGGGTACAAGTTTATATTATTTCTTCATAAAATTTTGTTCTTGTACTTATTGTGGATAATTAATATGTTTAGGATTGTTTATATTATATGACTTACTTTTTTTCATGTTTGTATTTGCAGTGAGAATTTACTATCGGAGTTGATATGCTAAAAAGAGATATGATTGTTATTGATCTAAGGAGGATAACGAAGATTTGAAATGGTTTTAGAAATCATTTGGCTATATACCTTCTCCTTTACTAAAGATTTGAATTCGTTAATTGCAAAAATTAAAACGACAATCTCTAAAGTGGATAAAGGTAAAGAGTTCAGGGTAATAATTTATATTTAAGTTTTCTATTAATTCTCTCAAACTCACAGTTATTTATTTTTCATTCCTATTTTCTCTCCCCCATTCTCTTATTCATTTTACTCCCCTACTCTCTCCCACTTCTCTATCCCTTTTAATTATTAAATTACGTGCACGTAATGTATTCCAGGATACTAGCATTTAGTAAAGTGGGCAAGTGTTATCTTTGTTGAGTTGAGATTGGCAAATGATAAAACATCGAATCTGTTTCTGTTTGGGAACCAAATCCTATAATTATTCGGTAAGTCTTCTTCAGTATGTATAAATATATACCGACAAAACAAACCTAATAGATATGGAGTGAATTAGTAGTATTTTTTCAGAATTTCCGTACGATCTTATAGTTGCTATTGCTAATCGAATAGATTCGTTTATCGATTTCATTACTAGACCGGCAATGTATTGCGATGTAATTCATTACAGAGGGCATTTTTATGCTATTGATTGTCAAGGCAGAATTGTTATTTGTGATGTTACTGGGACTAATCACTGTGGCAAATATTGTCGCAAAGATACCCAAAGAATTGTTGAGATGTGGCTAGTTTATCAAGCAATTGTATTTGGTGGAATCAATGAGAAAGTTGTTGGTTATTTCACGTGAAGGAGTCATTTCGGGTCATAAATGAAGAGGGTAATGGAGATGATTGGACTTGCGGAACAACTAGATTTTTCAGATATTTGAATTTGATGCAAGTTGTGGGGTTTGGACGGAGGTGAAGAATTTGGGTGATAGAGCTTTAATTGTTTTTGGGTTAAATGCTTGCTAAATTTTCTAGTTTTATTAATTTATTTTCTTTCATTTCCCCCTAAATATATTTCATATTCCCCTTAATTAGCATATTTTTGGATTTTTTTTATAAATGGCTTAATTATAAATAAAATTTTATTTGATATTAATCACAAAAATAATTAAATATATTTTTTATTTATTTTCTTATTTTTTGTTTTTAAATTTATATTATACTTTAAACTATTTTTTTCATTTTCTTCATAAAAAATTATCTCCAAATCCACATAATCACTGCCACGTCACACAAGGACGCCACATCAGCTTTTTTTGGGCCAACTCAGCAGCTTAGCTGTCATTTTCCGTTAAAGTCAACCTTGACGGTTTTTTTAATTTTGTGTTAGAAAAGTCGAGTAGAGTGAGTTGACTGTAAGAAAAAAAAGTTCAGTGACCCAATTGTAAGTTGACATAAAATACAGTGACTTAGAAAGCATTTAACCCAAAATGTTACACAACAAGTTATTTTATTTGTAGATCTGTATTCCTCACTTCCATATTGTAGCTAATGTTATGCTCTTTTACAATCTTTCAGGGGCATCCTTGCAGCTTTAGATGTCTTTTCTGACCATGTGTTGGTTGGGGTAAGTTTTCTATTTTGAACATGTGCTTGCATTTATGTTTTATATACATTGCCCTTGTCCGTTATAGAAAATTGATATTCCTAAAATACTTGATTACTTTTGGTGATGTTATGGTTTAGTAGATATATTTTGGTATTTTTTGATGATATTTTGGTTTATAGTCCAGATTTACAGACCCATATAGAGCATTTGGACAGTACTCTATCATTACTGAGAACACATTCCTTGCTTGCAAAAAAATCCAAATGTTCATTTGCAGAGTCTAAAGTGGAATACCTGGGACACATGATTTCACATGAAGGGATCCTAATAATATTGTTGCTATGGTGAACTGGCCTATTCTTACTTCTAATCATTAATCATCATGCAATGACAATTTGACATTAATTAAAGAATGATACAATAAAGTTGCTTACATTTACATGACCTATTATAATCGTCAAATCGAGATAGCGAATAGAGAAATCAAGTTATCAATGTATGTATCGAGACTTCAGTAATAGAGTAATAATCATTAAATTATTTATTGAATAATTTTGAAACTTTTAAAAACTATACATAAATTTGAAGATAGAAAATAAAAACTAGATATTAAATTTAATTTTTTTTTTAAAAAACATAATATTAATTAAAATGACAACAAAAGAAAAACATTACTAATATTAAATTGTGAGTTTTTGATAATAATTTGTTTGTAGACTCACCTTGAAGTGGTTGGATCTTGAAGAGTTAAAAAGGCTTTTGGATATTAATATAAATCAAGAATTTCTAAGTACTTGTTAACTTTTAACTTTTAACTTTTAACTTTTAACTTTTAAGTTCTAGCTTTTAAGTTCAAAGTAATTATTTTTGGTTTTGGTCTTTTTGGATGAATAATGATTACAATATTTGGTCTAATTTTTGATTGAATACGTAGACTCTTAGATTATTTAACTATTTTTTGCTTCAGAGTTCTAAGCTTGTGTTTGTGAATAAGTTTGTGTTCATGAACAAGTTTGGTGTTCGTGAACATAGTTTGTGTTTGTGAACATTTGCTATGTTTGCGAACAAGCTTATGTTAAACTTGTTCGCGAACTGTTCGCAAACTCGATCATGTTCGCGAACACCAAACGATCTGAACTCGTACATAGCTGTTGGTTCAATCAAGTTACTCGAACATGTTCGAGTTCGACTAAAAGTGTTCGAGTTAGGTTCAAGTTCGGTTCGTTTGCAGCTCTATCAAAACCTCGCAATCAATAAAAGAATTATATGAATTTTTAAACGAAGGTAAATATGAAGGCAAAAATAATTAGACACTAATTTTAGAATGAAAAGAAAATATTGTTATGAAATACCTAATTTCATCTTCATCCTAGGTATTAAAAATTTAGTTAGCCATACGAATTAAAATAAAAACAATAAAATTGGTACTAATAATAATTGCATCAAATCAATCCTGATAAAAGAAAACTCTAATCAACTTAATTAACTAATAAGAGCACATAAAATAATTATCTAACAAGATACTAAGTAAGCCATTTAATTAAATGGCAAACAATAGTAAAGTAATATTCAATTATAAAATGATTATATGTACTACCAATTCTACTCCCTGTTCAGAGCGGTAAAAGGAAAAGGAAAAGAAACCAAAGAACAGACTCTCAATCTCTAGTCCCAGTCTGATGTGAAGGGATGAAAAGGAAAATAAAAATAATTTCTCTCTAAAACAAGACACCTAATTATAAGAAAAAGAACATTGTGCCCTAATTTAGATTCTTTAAACCAACGTTCTCAAAATCGGACCATTCATCGAACCAAAAAAGATACTGGGTGAATGGATCATTGGTCCAACCAGGTTGTCAAACCGTTATTAACACAATCGACGTTATTAATACATATTATTAGTAATTAATAAAATTTTAAAACTCTCGCTTTTTTATGAATAAAACATAATAAAATGAGTTATAATATTAATAAAAGTGGTTACTTTTAATATTAAAAAATTTTGGTAAAAAAAAACGGGTCAATCGGGTTTACCGGTTGGACCACCGGTTGCAGAAGGATCAGTTTGTATGGACTGAGGAGGCTACAACTGATTTTCAATAACTCAAACAAGCAATGAGTTCTAGTCCAGTACTAGCTCTCCCTGATTTCAAGATACCATTTGTGGTAGAAACTGATGCAAGTGCTAGAGGGATCAGAGCAGTACTTATGCAAAAGGGTAGACCTTTAGCATTCTTAAGTAAAGCATTAGCTCCTAAACATATGGGGCTTTTAGTATATGAAAAAGAGTTGTTGGCAATATTGCAGGCTGTGAATAAGTGGAGGACTTATCTACTGGGCTCGCATTTCATTATTAAGACTGATCATCAAAGTCTTAAATTTTTTATGGAGCAAAGATTGACAACTTTTCTGCAACAGAAATGGCCAAGTAAAATGTTGGGATATGACTATGAAATCACCTATAAAAAAGGTACTGAAAATGCATTAGCAGATGCACTTTCAAGACAAGAACATGGAGAGGTGGAGGGAACAAATGGTTTATATTCAGGCTATGTCCGGTAGTGTACCTCTGTGCCTGCAGGATATCACAAATTCCTATAAGGATGATCCACAAGTTCAATTGTTTATCCAACAGTTATCCCTTAATGCAGATGTAAATTCTAAATTGTCTTTCAAACAGGGCATATTAAGGCAACAAGGGGTGATCATATTGGGATATCAGGAAGAGTGTTTTCAGTATTCCATGTTAGTCCATTGGGTGGACACTCAGGAATTCAAGCTACTCTTAAAAGAATTGGCAGATATTTTACTTGGGCTGACTGTGTATCAGACATCAAGCACTGGATTGGTGAGTGTGATGTGTGTCAAAGAAACAAAACTGAAAATGTTCAATATATCCTGGTTTGCTACAGCCATTAATGATTCCTGATAAGCCATGGGATGGCATAGCTATGGATTTCATTGAAGGACTTCCTCTTTCAGAAGGAAATAATGCCATTTTAGTAGTAGTAGACAGGTTTTCTAAATATGAGCATTTTATCGGTCTCAAACATCCTTTAACTGTTGTATTTGTTGCTAAAGTTTTGTGGATCGCATATATAGGATGCATGGGTTGCCTCAAACAATTGTTAGTGATAGGGATAAAAAAATTCTGAGTACATTTTAACTGTTGTATTTGTTGCTAAAGTTTTGTGGATCGCATATATAGGATGCATGGGTTGCCTCAAACAATTGTTAGTGCTGGGAAAAAAAAATTCTGAGTACATTTTGGTAGTCCTTATTTCAGCAATTGGGAGTTAAGTTATGTATGAGCTCATCTTACCACTCACAATCTGATGGTCAGGCAGTAAGACTTAACAGGTGCTTGGAATGTTGGGCCAAGGATATTTGGGCCTAGGAAATATAGTGGGCTATTATCCATATGGTATTATGTGGGTCTGGACAAGGGGTTGTTTTGGTAGACGGGAGATTTGTGGATTAAGGTTCCTAATTATACTTGGTCTCTGGATATGGAAAGAAGTATTGGGTTATAAACCAACTTACTTAATTCTAGGAGATTTGGTACAATCCTATTAAGGAATTAAAGTTTGGGTGAGGACCTTAATCTGATCTAGAGAAGGATTTCATGAAGGTGATGAGAACATTATAAATACAAGGCTTTTTTCTCTGATTCTAAGGTACATGCAAATTATTACTTTCCAGCACTAGAGCGTTAAGCCTCCATTGTTAACATTATATCAGCATGTACTTATTTTCACACCGGAGCTATCCCCCGGCAGCCCAGGCCGTCAAGCTTTCAACGTTTGCTCGTTTCTGTGCAGGATTGGACGCGCTTTGGTTATTGGAGCGCGTGAACGGATCTTGACTTTAACATTGGCGCTAGGAGGGCTTTCTAGTGTTGTTGAATTTTCAATCACAATCATCAACTTCCTGTTACTGAAATCATGGTGAACAGTAGGACGGTTTCAGTTGTCGGACAATCGACGGCAGGAGGTTCTTCTCAACAGAGGGGGTCTGTTAAAGATAGGTTGGGGCCATCGAAGAGCATCCATGAGCGGCTCGGTCTACAGAGCACCTCGGTAGGATCTGAAAGTAGAGATTGCGAAGCGGTCAGGAGGAGGCTATCCTTGACAGCCAGTAAAGGGACTAAGAACGATCGGAGAAGGGTAGGAGGCACACCTCCTCGAACCTGACCCCGAGACGATCAGGAGGATAAAAAATTTGTTCTGGCCAAAAATGCGCAGGAGATAGAGGAAGCACTGAGGGTGCTGCTGCAGCAGAAGGAAGAGATTGCGAAGCAGATGGTCCTGGTGGCCGAATAGGAAAACAAGGCCTCCAACTACAACCAAACCAGAAGGCGGGGTAGGTCTCCAGACAGACAATTTAGGGCACGGAGGGCTGAAGGTACAAGACGATCCAAGAGTAGGCTACGGAGCCACTCTCGTGACTGAAGCACAGATTGGGTGGTAGCACACCTGAGAATCAAAAGAGGGCACTCCGCCCTGAGGGTTCCCGGCATAGCAAGAGCGGCAGACGAAGCCCTTTGAGGGCGGACAGTTCGGATGGAAAGGGTCGAACCGACCATGGAAAGAAGAGTTCTCCCAAGAAGTGCCCACAAAGTTTGGGATGGGATGGAACTGCTGCCAAAAAAATTGGAGGAGCTTCAAAGAGAATCGCCAAAGTCAAACAGGGAAGGTGAGTTTGGGCAAAAGGCGCCCTTCTCTCCCCAGATCGCCCAAGAAAAGGCAGACCCTAGCAAAAAGCTTCCTTATGTGGAAAGTTATGATGGCTTGGGAGATCCGTACGAACACAGTCAAGCATATGATAGATTGATGCATTACTATGATTACACATGCGGCCAAGTGTCATACCTTCATGACGACCTTGAGGAAAGATGTCAGGCAGTGGATGATAACCTTGGCCCCGAACTCGGTCTCGTTATGGGAAGAGCTGTGTGACAAGTTCCATGCCCGGTTCGACAGTAACAAGAGAAGAGGAAAGCCCACAGGATCGTTGTCACAGATCAGACAACATTCCAATGAGACGTTGGGCCAGTACGTGAAACGATTCAGGAAGGCAGTAGGTCAGGTGACAGATCTCAATGACCTTGAAGCAGTAGGGCTCTTTCAGAACGGGTTGGATTTGGTGAAGTCAGAGAAATTGGTGAAGAAGTTATTGTTTAATCACCCAAAGAGCTTGGCCGAAGTGTTTGAGAAAGCCAGTTTGAAGCAGGGCACATCAGAGAAACTGAGAGAAAAAGACGAGAACAGATCGAATGGAAACCAGAGGAGGTACGACAGTAATAACGATAGGTCTGATGAGTATCAGAGGAGGTACAGTAACAACGGGGGTTCGGGGGGAGGTCGCCCATCTTTCCTGAGTTAGAAGGTGAACATGGTATACACTAAGCTCAATACTGATCGAGCCACCATACTGTAACAGATGAGGGGGCAACCCTGCTTCGAACCGCCGAGAGATAACATAAAACCAGGCACAGGGAATCCGAGCAAGTATTGTGACTACCATCAGTCAGCAAGACATGCTACGGAGGTCTGCTAAGGCCTGATGGAGCTAATAGAAAAGAACCTATTGATTCATCATTGCAAACTTCTAAAAACTACCTCTAGTTTAATTTAAATTCTCTAATTAAAAATAATATCTCACTTGCTTAATATATGTGTATGTCTCTAATTAAAAATAGTTTTTCTCAATTATCTCTTCTCTATTCCTAATTAAGTTTGTTGGATATTAATTATAACATTTATTTTTAATTATAATTTGGAAATATATCACTAATTTTTTTATAGAATAAATCTAACTCATATAATAACTAACAAAATCAAATATCTAAAAAATTAGACATAACCTGTGCACCTCTTAAAGAAGATGGGTATGCAACGTCGTCGTTCTGTGGCTTCTTTTTCAGTGATATATGCAACCTATATTTGATATCTAGGTTTTTACTGTCTACTCCTCTCCCTCAATTCGACCATGGAGCCAAACCCTAAACCCACTCCATGTTGGAGCAACATAGTCAAGCAGCCACCACCACCACCACCAAGTCAACTACGAAATGACCATCCCAGCAGCTTCTGCGGCCGATGGAATATTCAACAACTGCGCAAAATGACGAAAGGCATCGCCCGTGGCTGTGGTGGACGCATAAACGCCATCATACAAGGAGGAGAGAAGCTTCATAACCGCTACCGATAAGTTCGTCTCCATTTCGAAAGTAATCGACGAGGTCCGTGACCCAAGGTCCCGCCACAATCTCAATTTGCTAACTTTCTCCGCTGCTTGTAATGATGAATCAAAATTAAATAAATATATATATATATATATATATATATATATATATATATTAATTCAATTTATAAAATGACTTGAAAAAATCTAAAATATGTACTACTTTAGTCAATTAGTTTAGACAAAAAATTTAGTAGTTCATACAAAAAATTAGAAATGCACTTTCTACAAGAATCATCTATACATCTTAGCAACATCTTAAACAAAATGTAGGCAATCAATCACCTGCAGTAAAAAGCTTCCTAGCAGCAGCAGCAACATGGCCATCTGCTAAATCCATAACGTGGATGATCTGTTTTAATAAATAAATAAAATCAACATCTGAAATATAAGTAAGTTTTACAATGTTAAAGCATCATGACCTACCTAGAAACATACAAATGCCGCGGCAGAACAAGAATTTACACTAAAAGGCATCTAAACAACTTGGAAAACACATAAATTTTATTCAGGTTAGGTTGTATATATATATATATCTAAAATATCAATTCCTTTCAAAAGCGGACTCAACCAACGGACTAAAAGCGGACTAAGCTTATTGAGAACTGAAGCATGAAAAGGACACGCGGGTCAAAAAGCAGACATGGGTCAAAAAAAGAACCCATGCCATATCAGTACTATTCACACCACTCTCTCTCGCTCTTCCTTCTCTCTTTATCAACGACCCTGTCCCCCTCTCTCTCTCTATCAGCTCGCCTGAAGCAAATCGGAAGGGTAAAAAGGCGATCGAACAGATGGTGTTGCAAATCGGAAGGTAAAGATTCCTACTAAGAGAATCGGAAGGTAAAGATTCCTACTTAATTTTGTAATTTCTTTGATTTGAAAGAAATCTAGGGTTTGTTTTGGGGAAAGTTGCAATGTCTGAAGAGTCTGCTTCCTCAGCCGTAGGACATGTTTAAGTTTTGATCTTGCTTTGCGTTCTTCATCTGTTTCCAGCTTGAGTTGTTCCAAATCTTTGCATAATTGGTTTATTTGGTCGATTGTTCGGGCTAACTAGAGTACAATTACTTTGTAAGTTGTAACCAAGTGAGATCTTGATACTCTGCCTTTTAACCATTTTATCATCGAGTACTTCTTGTTCTCAATTTTATGATCGGACATTGCTTCAAACAGAAGCTAGTTGAGCCCACGATTGAAGATTGGGGAAAATTTGTTATATTAATAGAAAAATAGAACAATAGGTGCTCAATACAAAAAAAAACTTGTTAATTTGGCCTTCTTAAATTTATTCTTATATTTTCCTGGGGTTTAATTCTTGAAATTACTGATAACCATTCTTGTTCTGCTTTTGAGAACTCTGGAATTGAATCTTGACATATATTTTCAACTATTTTCTATATACAACTACCATAACTATTCACTGCTTACTATTGTTCTGGTTTGAATAGAAATCATAATGTGCAAAATTTTCAAAAGTTTGGAATCAGTAGTACCAACTTTTTGGCTTTTTTTTTTTTTTATTTATTTACCAATTCATATACTTTGAGTTATTAATCTCGAGTTTGTATTATTGCACAGTTTATCCATTTACGGGTTGTAATATGCTATTTGTAATTTGATAAATAATTATATGAACCTCAATCTTAAAGTGCTAGTATCGCTGATTCTTTGTCATGAAAATTCTTGATAAGAGCTGTGTTTTTATTTCTCGTCACTCGGGAGTTGGGAAAACTTTTGAGTTGAGATAATTAAGAGGTAGCATCGAAAATCACAACTTGTGTCTGCATGTAAAGTGCAAAGACGAATACGATATTGACACCATCGCAATTTTAAGTCGCCACGACGACAAAATGTCGACAAATGATAATAAAATGTTGACAACAATTCTCAATGTTCTTCTAATTGTTGTTGTCTAGACTTAAAATATTTTTTTTTAATTGTAGGGATGGATGCTAACTTAGAAGATGAAGTACGGAATAGTGGTGAATTTGGTGATAATGTTGACAATAATGAAAAGGAAGTAGAGAATAAGAGAATTGAAGGGGAGAATGATGAAGGTAGGGAAAATTTTATTTATAATCCATAAAGTAAATGACCATCTCAATCCTAGTGTTGGAAAAGAATTCAAAACAATAGATGAAGTTAGGGATTTTTACAATGCATATGCTAAAGAGGCGGGATTTAGTATTCGAAGATGGACTACTAAGAAATTCGAAGGAAGTGATGAAGTCAAAAGGAAAGAGTATGTCTGTTTTAAATAATGTAAGAGAATAACAATTGCAGATGTTGAAACTAAAAGGCGTCGGGGATCGATAAAAGAGAGTTGTAAAGCAATAGTAGCCGTGTTGAAAATAAATTCTGAGGCTTATGTAGTCACCCAATTTATTTAGGGCCATAGTCACCCTTTGGCAACTCCCTCAAAGAAACATCTATTAAGATCTCACCGAAGTGTTTCGAAAAGTAAAAAAGTGTGACTCAACAACTTTCCATGATAAGCATACCCTCACATCAACAATTCAATTTTCAGAAAGAGTAAAGTGGAGGGTTTGAAAACATGGGTGTACACAAATAGATTTATATAATTATGAAAGGGATAGACGTAATGTGTTGAAGGGGCATGACGATGAAATGTTTAGTGAGTTTTGCAAATTAGAAAAGGGCAAGAATCTATCATTCACTTATAAAATTAAGTTCGATAATGAACAGAGGATAACACATTGTTTTTGGGCTGATGCTACCTCTAGAAAGACATAGTTTTTATGGTAATGTAGTCGTTTTCGATACTACATACAACACCAATCGATATGGGTTTATTTTTGCACCACTGACCCAAACATGGTCAAACCATAATTTTTGCTTGTGCATTCTTAAGTGACGAGACCTCGGACTCATTTGTTTGGCTATTCAACCAATTTTGAGAGGCTATGCCAAGTGATGCCCTTAAAATGATCATTACTGATCAAGATCCCGCGATGTCCAAAGCAATATTAGAAACTCTTCCGGATACTTTTCATCGATTCTCAGAGTTGGCACATATCGACAAAATTTTCGTAAAAATTAGACTCAAATGAAGTATAATGCTCACTATAATGAATTTGCCTATTGTATTTGGAATTCAGAGTCAAAGAAGAGTTTGATTTGACATGGATGGAGCTTGTTGGGAGGAGCGGGTTACATGATAACAAATGGTTACAAACAATGTATGACATTCATACAAATTGGGTGTCATCTTATTGTAATCATGTTTTCTCAGCCAATATGTCAAGTAGCCAACGAGCGGAAAGTTCTCACGCTTTTTTCAAAAGATATGTTTCTAAGAATAATTCATATGATCCAATTTAATAGAGGCTAGTATGCCAACATCAAGAAGAGTTGTTGGTCGATCACAAAGATTTGATTGAGAAGTTTAAAGTGAAGATGAATCATGACTTTCTGTTCCAAATGGTTGAAATTTATACTCGGGAAATGTTTTATAAATTTGAAGATGAGATATAGGAATGCTTGAATTACCGTTTTGAGCTTATCAAGGAGAGTGACAATCAATGCATGTTTCAAGTTCATTGAAAAAAAATGGTTCACACGTAGAGTGCGAAAAATTGTTTATGACAAAGGATTGGGTTTTGCTTCATGTAGTTGCCAGTATGGGGATACCATGTAGACATGTGCTTGGTTACTTGTTCAAAATGCATGATTTTGACGAATTACCCCAACAATACATCTTGAAAAGGTGGACTAAGAAGGCAAACTCCGTGATAGTGGTCGATAATGAAAGTGGCATAATGATAAATAGTGACAAAGAATATCTAATCAAGCGGAGTGAATTAATTCAATGTTCTTTGGATGTTATTAATAACGCTCTCACAAGCCAAGAAGGAATTAATATTTATAAAGATGCTTTGGCTCGTGCACTCAAATCAATCAAACTTGTTGCAGATAGTGGTAAAAGTTCACAATGTGGAACTGGTGCAAGTGTAGTCTCTGGGAAGATGAGTTGCAATAAAGACCATATGTACAATCACATGACAAAAGGAATTGTCCAATAGTTGCACATCGGTAAGTAATATTTACGTAATAGTAAAATTTTTTAGATATCTCAATCTTTAAATGATGAGTGTTATTTTGGCTTTTATGTAGAGATTCTCCCAACAATGAAGGTGCAACATCATCTTCAAGTTCAGAGGATGATAGTCATACAGTCCAAGGTTTGATCATTTCTTTTATTCAATATTACGAGTTGCATATCAATAAATCTAATATACATATATTTTATTTTATTTACAGGTTCAGAGATGCAAGATCATGTTGTGCAGTAAGACATGCTTGGTACTAGATTTTTTGGTTTTGATGAAAAGAGGGATGCTATTCTTTTGGGTTAGTGATGTTGGTTTCACTCTAGATGATGTAACAGGCAGAATTGATTGTTTTAATTTCTCTTTCTTTAAGGGTCAGCGAAGGATATGACACAAAGGAAATGTCTGTGATACAGTAAGTAATTTTTAAATATCTTGTTAGTTGTCTTAAACTGTTATATTAATGCAATATTGGGAATTTCATTGTTGTATATGACTGTTATATTAATGCTTTTGTTATTCGTTTGAAAGTTTGAAAGTCAGAAACCTAGGAATAGGGTTGTGCTACTATATAAAGTTAAAATGATTTTTATGATGACTATATAATTCATGCTCTTCTATGTTGTCTATATTTCTTTTTGGGTGTTAAGCCAAATACTTACAAGTTGGTGTTCTATTGCAGTACTATTTTGATATTCTCTTCTCCCGCATCCCGCCTCCTGCATCATGTTGATCGTAGTATTGGTGGTGTTTGGAGTAGTAGGGGCAGTGCTGGGAAGGACTCCTGGGGTGAAAATCTTGTGCTAGGGTGCTGATTGAGGCTGGATGGATGGCTATGGCTATTACCTTTGGCTTAACCAAGTTGGTTGGCACTAGTGGATTGTGAACATGAGTGCTAGAGTTTCCTTCATCTGTTTTTGGGATTGATTATAGTGTACAAATGAAATGTAAGGTTTTTCCCTTGTTCATTTGTAAATTGAATAAAGTTCATTTGTAACAGTTTGGGAAATGTAACTGCAAATTCCAATTTGGTTGTAGAATTTGACTAAGTGGGTAATTTTATTATAGCAGTTTCTAATTAATAGTCTGATTTTTTCGGCTGGAAATCTTGTGGAGTAATTTGTTAACATCTTCTTTGCCAAACATTGTTTAAATTTCTTATTTTTATTGTGCATGCTTTTCCTCTGCTTGTTCTACTACTTGAAGGGAAAGTGTTTGCAGTTTTTTAAATTTTTATGTGATATATATATTAAAAATATTTGGGTGGTAATGACACTTTAATTGGGTTTATAGGTTCCCAGTTTTGTAAGTTTTGACTTTACAGTTGGAGGTAAATAATAGATATATAATATTGATTTCAAATGTCTTGTTCAAAAAATGAGAGTAACAAGCTCCAAATCGATGAAAACTCACATAGTGGTGTTGGCTTAGCTTCTCTTACTTGTTCAACTCCGTTAAAGCCAAGTTCCACGGCAGAAACCAAGGTTGAAGAGACATATACTAGATGAAAATAAACTCAAAAAGGACTCCTAAAGCTAAAATGCAAAAATCAGCTCTACAACAGTAAACTCCTCCAAAACGTGCTACTTCTAAGCCACATGTGAAGAGGAGAAGCTGTGTCAGGAACAATAGTTTCAAACTCTCTTCCAATTCTGTGGAAGACATGGGCTGTTATACCATGTCATTAAACCTACATGGTACCAAAATTCAAGAAGATACATCCACTAAGCAAAACTGGCACCAAATCATATCGAGTAGAACATGTAATTTTAGATCACTGTGAAACTGAATATATTTAGCGTCACATTTACATTAATACAAGCTCCCTCGGCTCCAAATAACATGACCACAGAAATGTCTGTTAGAACCATCATATACTTGTAACAAATAACACCACATAATATTGTAAACCACAAATTATACAATCGTGATACATAACGTGTTGGTTAGATAATCAAAATTATCAAAATTACAACCGATTTAATAACATTAACAACACCACCGCATACATAACATTAATAATTATGACAAATCGCATACGCTTAGATGCAATTGACGCATTTCAATTTTCACCATTGCTAATTTGTTGGAGTCGTTAGTATTCGTTTGATGAGTTTTTACATTTAAATTCTCGGATGTATCCATTTGCAAACACCCATGACTATGCAAAACTCGAACATATTCGTCAAACCCGCTGATGAAGTTACCACATTTGCTGCATATTTTATGAAACAATAAATTTATTCACTTGTGTAAAAGGAATAAATATTCAAAAATTACAATAAATAAATACATACCATTCTTGGGCAAAAAATAATAGTGTCTACCCAATTCTTTTTTCGACATTGAAAGTTTTACTATACAAAGGCCAGTGCCACAACGACATATGAACGAAGGCCATACGGATGTAGCAGTAGACGAATTTGGTGACATATACATATGTAGCTTCTTTCTTCCTCGCTCTATATAGAAATGCTAGGGGGACCGGTTTCTAGCAACTGGGTTGCCAACTCGGCCAATTTTTTTTTATAACTCTCAAATAATTTATAAGATTTATTGGAACTGAAATTTTTGTAGAATTCAATAATTTGGATGTCATTTGGATACATGTAAAAAATAGAGCTGCACAGTTTTTTACATGTATTTAAATAACATCCAAATCAAAATTATTAAATTTATATAAAATTTTAGCCCAATAAATCTTATAAATTATCTGGTAGTTTAAAAAAAAAAAAATTGACCGGTCGCCTGTTGCCCTAGAAGCTCTCCGCTCTATATAATAAATTGGACATAACCCGTGCACTCTATCGACCTTTTCCAGTGATATATGTAACGTAGGTTTGATATCTAGGTCTACCCCTTTCACACAATTCGACCATGGATCCAAACCCTAAACCCATCCCATGTTGGAGCAACATAGTCAAGCAGCCACCACCGCCAAGTCAACAACAAAATGCCCATCCCGCAGCTGGAATATTCGTTGGCAACTGCAAAATGATGAAAGGCATTGCCGTGGCTGTGGTGGACGCAAACGCCATCATACAAGGAGGAGAGAAGCTTCGTAACCGCGCCGATAAGTTCGTATCCGTTTCGGAAGTAATCGACTCGACGAGGTCCGTGACCCAATTTCCCGTCACAGTCTCAATTTGCTACCTTTCTCCGTCGATATCATGGAAGCCTCCCCTGATTCTCTCAAAAAAGGTCCTACTTGTCAAATTTATGAATACATAATCATATTCACTCCCCACTCCACAGAAAGAGTCCCATTTGCAAATTTTGTGAATATTAATTATGTTTTTTTTCTTCGTTGTTTTATAATAAGTTATCCCTAGTTATAATAAGTTATTATATAATGAAATTATGATGAAAAAAATTGATTACATTGTGTCATTTTATACAAATAGCAATAAAAGAGCACTCTTTTTTGGAGCAAAATAACATTTGCAAATGGGATTCTTTTTCTGGAACAGAGTTAGTAATTTAAGGAAGGCTGAAAATTTGATAATATGATGGAAGTTCAAGAGAAATAGAAAACTTTGGATTGAACTTTATAGGCTTGTCATTCTAATTTCTATGTATGTTATGGGATACTCTTAAAGAACGTCCACAAAGAGTGGTTCAAGTGATTGAACTTTATAGGCTTGTCATTCTAATTTCTATGTACATTTTTTTCTCTAAAAAATGTAGCATTGAGAATATCATTTTTCCCTCATACCTGTAACGGATTTTATATTTAGGAAAAAATTGTATGGTTGACTTGGAGATAACTAGGAAATGAAATGAATCACTTAGGTTATGTAGTTTCATCTTACATGGGAGTATATCAGTAAAATGAAATTTGTTAAATAAAGACTTAATAAACTAGAAATTTTTTGCCAAAGAGTCTACAGACTACTGACTCATGTTTCCTCCAATTTATAAGCAAAAGTAGATAGATGCACTTTATTATATAAGCTCATAAGAAAATGCCAAAGTAACACTAATAGAGATGATGGATTCTAGTGCATAAGGAAGATATTAAAAAGCTGTAGTCTTCATAGATTCTACTAATTTTCATTGTTGAGTTATTTAGTAGTTTGTTGTGGAACTATCTTTTGCGTAGATGCAGGTTTTGTATAGTTCTTCCATTTTATGGTGATCAATTATTGTTAAAGTAGTGCCACTTGATATGTGCACTTCCTGATGTTGCACATCAAATCTTTGTTCAACTTACAAAATAATAGGATTTCACTTGTCAATTAATTTTAACAATACTGTTGAGTCATTAGTGGTTGTGCAATTAGGGGAACTTAGCTTTTCTCATCGTTAACTTTTACATAATGGTTCTATTTGTTGCTGAAGATCAAACGTTTGGGGTTAATAATAGATGACAAAGTTTTGGTATTTCATTTGTTGAAATTTCTACTGAAGTTTGTATATGCTGTGGCAGTCATCAACTTTATGAGGGCTACTGGTGATCTGCAAACCCTGTCAGATGTTGATCTCAAGCTAATTGCTTTGACTTATACATTAGAGGCTCAGATCCACGGAACTAAACATCTTAGAGACAGCCCTCCCCCTATTCATACGGTTAATGTGAAAAGGCTCCCTGAGAAAGACTTACCTGGCTGGGGCTCTAATGTTCCTAATTTGGAAGAGTGGGAAGCGCTAGAACATGCAAATGGGGATGGATCAAACCCTGATTCAAGAATCCTCCCTCTGAAAGATTTGAATGTCATTCCCGGAGATGAACATCATAGTGTGGAAGATGGTTCACAGGGAAATGGAGTTAATCTCATTCTGAAGTCCAAGAGGCCGGTGATGGTAGTTTTAATAAATCTAGGAAATATTTGCCTAAGAAAAAGGAGGTAAGTATCCAAGGGAAAAAAGATGGTTGCAGATGGAATTGATGCATCTCTGGGAGAATCCAATGATAATGCTGATGATTGGCTACCTGCCGTCAGCCAGTCAAGTACCCATAGAAGATTTCTTAGACGAAAGGCTAGACGTGAAATGTATGAGGCAACAGCGGAGAAAGATAGTCAGAAAGATGCAGCAATTAACATGGGAAATGACAATCATGACGACACCGGATGCCCGGATCTGCTGATGGACTAGAGTTGTGATGAAGCACGTGTTGAAAATGGGAATTTCGAGGGAAGTAAAATACCAGAAGGGAAAACAGGAGAGAGCGATCTTGCCACAATTTTGAATCAAATGACGCTGGAAGATGATTCATTTAAGGCCCTTCAAGATGGTAACGAGTTTGAGGAATTCCCCTCAAGGACCTGAATCTAATAACTCTATGGAACCTGTTGATAACTGTGGAAATATATCTGATGAAGGAGATGAAGCTGATGATATCACAAGCCAGATCAGTGAATGTGTTGATTCATCGCTTATGGATGATAATAGTAGTGAACAGAGCTGGATGCTAAGATCCCTATCCGACTCACTCAAGCGTGGCTTGTATAACCAGTGACTTTGCAATGCAAAATGTTCTTCTGCAGATGGGTTTACGCCTGTTAGCGCCTGGAGGAATGCAGATACGCCGAGCTTCACAGGTATATTATCTTTTACTTTTATTTTGTCATGGTGCTTTCCACTGGGCACTTTGTTTTCTTGTGCATTTGGTTCTTATCATGGATTTGTTTGCACCATATATCTGTTGCAATCTATGTGTTATTATGTGAGCTATATTTGAGCTTATGAGAAATTTGTTCCTGTTAGTAGGCATAATCTTCTTTAGTATTGTTAGGGGTATCTTACTAGTGGATTTAGTATATTCACTTCACGTAGTATTTATGTTCATATTTTCAGATGGATTCTAAAATGCCATGCATGCTACAAGGTGACTACAGAAATTGGTAGAATCTTCTGCCCCAAGTGTGGTAATGGGGGTATTTTTACATAAGGTAGCTGTTACAGTTGGTGAAAATGGCCTTGTCCAGCAGCTCGGGCGGCCACGTATTTCATTGCGTGGCACAAAAGTAAGTATATGAGGATTTATTTCACTATTAAGCAGTAAGGAGGAATTTAACCATAATAATCAGAGCCAACCGGACATCAATTTGGGGAAGGTTCTTGATAACAATTCACTAATTCAATTGGTTAAATAGCTGAATTGCGTATTACCAAACTAGGTTAAATTTAAAAGGTTTCTATAGGGATTACATTTTTGGTGATAAGTTTCATATTATTAATTTTATAATAACTTACATATAAATATATAATTGTTGGTTAAAAAAGTGAACACTACTGTGATGATCCATGATGGAGTTTTTGTGACAATGTTTCGAACATACTCCCTCCATTCCAACATTAGAGATGCATTTTCATTTTTAGACTATAAAGGGACATGAAGTTCCTCACATGCCATTACTTCTATTTAGGTATATTGAGTTTGTAAGTTTGTATCTCTAATTTTGAAAAGGAGTGAATGCGAAGATGTGAAAGTGGTTGACCACCACCTTTCAGTCTAGTTCAGCATAAAACTGGTTGATGTGTTAATTGTAAAGTCATCCTATTTAAAAATGAAACTCGAGGATGACCTCTAGTCCTGCTATTTTCTTCATTAGTGTGACCATGAATTTGCTTACTTGACGGTGCTCAATACCGTAGGAAGATATTTGATGCTTGAATTCTGGTGGTGATGTATGGCACTAGGGCTTATGGTTGTTGCTTTTTCTTGATTTCTCTTTCTCTCTGTCGCTTCTTATTGCTGTTGCAATATGGCCATCCATGTGCAGTTTTCACTGCCTATGCCCCAAGGTGGAAGAGATGCCATTACCAAGAACCCTGTTTTAGGTGAAGATCAACTACCACCAAAATTCCTTTACCCAAAGACGAAAAAGAAGAGTAAAGAGGTTAGTTTTACTCTGTTTGTTTTTCTGTGTTGGTATCTCTGGGTTCGCTGCATGTGAAGTGATTCAAATTTATATTATTTAAACTAACCTGTCAAATAATTATTGTTTAAACTAAACTTGGGGTTTCTATGTATATCATTTTGTAGGAAGACGACATATTTGCCACAAATCACATCTTTCTCCACCATACTGACAAGAGAGCTCCGCTGCAGCCTCCCGTAAGGAAAGCCTTGTCAGTTTTCAGTGGAAAGAGGAATCCGAATGACAATCATTATTCTCGTTCTAAGCATTAGACTATATATATATTCTATGCCTAAAATTTTGTCATTCACAATTTTGTGTCGAGAATTTGGCTTTGAAACTTTGTTGGTGGTTTGAATACTGAAACCTAAGTTGCCTCTGAAACGATAATAAGAGTATCTATAATATAGTATTAATATTTGTCATGAATGTTTCAGTCGAGGCCTGAATGCAACATCATGTTATTCTATGATTTCTTAATTATAATATGCATAAATTAAAGCTGCAATTATTCATAACTATTTGATGAAGAACGTCGGGCTGAGCATGTTCCCTGCACATCATATAAGAGCGGCATTATTACACATGAGATTTGTTAGAATTATAGGAAAATCTTATTTATTACGTCTTTCCAACAAAGTTATCACTAATAATACTGCTATTCAAAGTTGGAAGGATGTGCTTGTTCATATCTGTAGAGGTCCTAATCAAGAAATATTATAAAGAATGAATATTGTTTAGTCAAGATTCAAACATTTGAAAGCTGTTGTTTTATCAATACTTTACTTTTGATCCCTCTGGAAAATGAGGCTGCAAGACATATCACGTGTATTCCAGCATAACCCTCCTACTGCTCCTTCCTGTCTAATCTTTTAGTATTCCTCCTCCAATCATGCAACAATTTTGCAAGGATAATTAGACCTACCATTACCAAAGAGGCAAAGACCAGCTGTCTTCCCCACTGCTAATTATCTGCATAAAGAAATTTGAATGTATTACTTGCTTGCATTCAGATAAAGGATATTAGAACATGGGGAGTTGTTATTTGCCAAATAACCCACTCAAATAGGTGAAAAATCCACTTACTATTCATGTGAAAGAGACTTATTTCCCAACGTGCTAAAAAAATAAATAAAAATATGTATTCTGTGTGTATACATTTTTCTGAAGTACATCAAATTGAAAGCTACGGAGGTAAAAACTAAACAAAATGGAAAAGAAAGAAAAATTCGGAAATTTTTACTATTCAATACTCGGTAAAATTTCAGAATTTCACACATCCTATGGTATACAATGACAAGTGGATTTTGTCATTCATGAAAATCTCGTCTCTTTTACCACACTAACATTTACATGATCTCAAAGGTAAAAATGGGTAAAAATGAGAAGTGTATTAGAACTATATTTTCTTTCTACTTTACAGTGTGTTAGCTTTTTTGCTTGGTCACGACGAAAGCGCAAGTTCTGCCCATGCTAAAGATGATGCCTTGAGCTCAGAAGATACAGAAGTGTCGATTCTGCTTTCCAACATGGCACATAAGTCCTGCATGGTCAATCGGATCGTGGGACTTGGTTTGATGCAAAGGGTAACCACCTCAAATATCACTTTCAGATCATCGAATCTGAAATGTTCCAACTCGGGATCCACCACATTAGACATTTTTTCTGGCAGTTCAAGATATTCCTTGGCCTGAAAAAGGAGAACATTCGGGTTGGTTTATCGTTGCTATTATTGCTATAATAAAAAAATTCATAAAATCGGACTATAGAAGTTACTTACCCAGTCTACCAAGTATCCTTTGTCCTTGCAGTATGGAGGTCTCCCACTAATTAGTTCCAGTAGAAGTACTCAATGCATAAATATTACCTTGGACATCCAGATGGCGTCCCTCAAGTGAACTTGGAAGAACACAAACAGCTCCTTCAGTGCTAATAGCACCAGAATTCTTCTCGAATCTTGAAATAATAGTTTTCCAGCTCTCAAAATCAACTAGCTGCAGCAAATAATTTTTAACAGAATCAGAATACTAATAGTAATTGGGGTTACATTAGTATAGTAGTTGTGGAATTGGGATCTAGTATTTTATGCATCTCCTCAAAAAAGAGCCTGAAACTTTATGGTATCAATAGAGGTTTTTTGGGTATACCTTTGGAGAAAAATCATCAGTGAGATAAACAGCACTAGAGTTCAACTCAGATATAGTAAAGGGTGGGTCTATTTCTGTGTGAAGATATTTGAGTGCCTTGGCAATGCCTATGACAATATTCATACGCCTTGTCCAACTTAGCTGACATCCTTCTCCATCTGCAGTTCAACAGAAAGCTCTAGGTTTTAATAACGGAAGTATATTGAACCACCCCATAAATAAAACCCTTATTACTTACAATGTAGGTGCTCATACAACGTTCCATTTGATGCGTATTGAAAAACCAACATCCTTGTAAATGGAGAGCTCTCTCTACAATAGCCCAGCAATTTCCCTGTATTCTCATGATCTAGTCTTGCCAACTCTGCCACCTGAAATATGTAGTAGCTAGAATAACTAATGCTTGCTATCAAGGTTCTACAATATCTAGGTATTTGGCATACTCTCATTTTAAGCACTTGGGAAAAGTTCTTACCTCTTTCTGAAAATAGAGCTCAAGATAACTTGTCCAGTGCTCTTCTTTGATGCAAAGGGATATCACAGCTATCTCAGGGCCGCCTTCAATGATGCCTTTGTAGACTATACTGTCTGGCGAGGATCCAATAATGTTGCTGAAATCTTCACAGGCTACTTCAAGTTCTTGTCTGCTGTATCTCAGTACATCCTTTAACATCCCAGTATCTATACAGAAATTCCACAAGATTAATGAATGATCATAATTGGAGAACCCTTCTGAAAATTAAGATGCAATATATCAGGATACTTAATGACTAACCTATGCAAGTTGTCATATTGTTGTCACTTGCTGATTTTTTCCACGGGATAATGATGGAAGATTGACCTTTACATCTTTGTAGACCTAAGAAAAGAGCTAAGAGAAAGAGAGAACTGAACATGACTCCTGAAACTATCTCCACAGCAGAAATCCAATGTGGCTTTGAAGAAGCCTGATGCTTGGATCTATCTTCAAGAGGTCGGTGTTTTGTGTTGACTCCTGAAGGACTCTTAGCAGGAGGAGTACCATCTGAATTACATCAACAATTAGACACTTTAAATATACCAAGTCGAACATCAACAATTTTTGATATTTCCGTCACTTACACTAATACATTATTGCCTTTATTGACATCTTATGTTTTTTTTTTTAAAATTCAAATGCATTCCTTCCAAAGATAACTTAACAGCTAATACAATAATAAGGAGAGACATACAAAAACATACCACATTGTAGAGTAGGGCGCTGTTTGGGATCTTTGTTCAGAAAGCAGTCCCTCGAAAGCTGGAACTGAATACAAACCCTGAATGAGCAAAGAAGATATAAAGAAACAAAATAAATCAGCAGAATGTAGGTATATGATACCTTGGAAGATAATCCAAGCACTTGGGCACACTCCCAACAAAGAAGTTGTATGAAAAATCCGCTACTCTCAAATGAGATGAGCGACATAAACCAGTAGGATTCCCACTGGAGACATACCTGTAGCAATTTAAAAGAAGATGAATATAAGAATTTAAATACATGTTAAAAAAGAACCTAGATACATGTAAAAGGAACCCTCCTAGGTAGCCAGGGCATGGCTCATAGGCCAAACATCCCAACTCTTCACAGACTTGACCAAAAGAAAGTGTCAGCAAAAGATTATGATATGGTCTTTGTCTCATGTCAAACGAGAGAGTGAGCAAGAGAAGATAGAGAGATGCAAAACGGATTTAATTGACTTTGTCTCATGAATGCATTTTCCTGCCTCTAACCATATTGATATTAGCAACAATTTCCAAGCGATCATACTGAATTTACTAAATCAATCATGATGATGGTGTTATTCAAAATGTTGAAAACTGATATTTTTTAACGAATTAGAGCAATATATTATTTCCCCATATTAAGAGTTTCCATCCTTTTCATGAATACTTTCCTACAGAATAAGGTTGTGAAGCTCCTATTAGTAGTAGTATGATACCAATATTCAACTAAGGCAACATAATACCCAGTAAATAAATAAATAAATAAAAATTGTTTTGTTTTAAAACATATTAATTGGACCTTTTTTATTTATTTATTTTTATTTTTTTTGGGTCAAAGTGTATTTAATTTATGTGGACTAATAAATATTATTAAATGAATTAAAGAGATAAAATTGGGCCTTAAAATTAGATTGAGTTTAATTTATATGTGGGTAATATCTAATCCTTTTTTTAAAAAAAAAAAAAAAAAAAAAAACTTAAAACCCTATATGTTGTATGCTACTACATTCGTCTGATAAAAAGAAAAGAGGACCAAGGGTAGCGGCGGAGAATAGAGAGTTCAGAAGTAACATTCGGTTTCCAATCACTACTATTCAGTAAGTTGTCCCTTTAATTCATTTTCGTTGTGATTGTATTGAAATTGGAGAATCAGTCATGATTAATAACAACACAAAGAGTATATGTGTTAAGAAAATTGGAAAACATCTTATTCTGATTATGCTTCTAGCAGTTATGATGGACATCACATTGGGATAATAAGTATCTATCTTAATAATATAATAATGAATGAAGCGAGGTTCTAATATTTAGGCATATCATCCATAACAAACACGTATATATATTATAGGTTTATCAGTTTATGCATGCTGCTATGTCTACAAAGAGGAATTAATGTGTTTTTTTTTTTAAAAATTAAGGTAGTGTACTGAGTGCATGGAAGTCACCAAATTGTCACTTCTTAATTTGGATGAGGTTAGGCACAAGATAATTGCACATAACTAATATATATGTATTATGTGTTGGTTATACATTTATCCCATACAATATTTTGCTAATTAAGTTGTTATGCAAGACTATTTAGAAAATTTAAAATGAAAAGTTTACGAGAGCTAATAATAATAATAATAATAATAATAATAATAATAATAATAATAATAATAGATGTAAATAATAGTAAATTAAGCTTGATGTTTAGAATATTATAAAATTGAAGGATTATTGGATTTAAGATTAAAAGCGTATTAAGTGGTTAAATTAATTATTAAATTATTCTTTTGATTAGTTAGGACAAAAGGAATTTAACGAGAAAAATTTGGAATTTAACTTTTGGGTATTACATTGCTTAATCCAGGTACGGATTCCGTACTCTTTCAGCGAGACTCTTTTGTTTTTAATTTGTTCGTTTCGTTATGCGTTTTGAAAATTAGTATTGCCTCTGGTGATTATTTCTTGTCAAATTCATTGTGATAGTTTCGTTTGGCATTCATAGTTGGAACTCATATTTGTACTCTATAGACTGGTATAACATGTCTAAATTTATTTTGATATTTGTAGTAATGTGCATGTTAGTATTTTTGGAGACTTTGTATTGATATCTCGTTTCAGTTTAACATGTACATATTAGAACCCCTTTGTTATGTCGCATGTGTTGTGACATGATGTTTTTGTTAGAATACCGTAGGGTATACCTGAGCTATAACTACCTGTGGGGGTACCACAGGCATGTCCTCTTGGCACCGAGGCATGACACCTTCCGTGGCGGTGTGATCAGTCCACGGCGTCTCCATTTTGTACTCCGGTGGGAGTTGGCCATTTGGTGTTTTGTTGTGGGAGGCGTATGGGTCGACCCTAGTTTTTCTGTTCTGCGGATTGGTGATGTTTGTGCCAAACACGCCTTCCGATTTTGCACGCATCTGGATTGCGCAGTCCAATGTGTGATTGCCTGTGTGGCATTATTTTGATTGCCTGTGTGACATTATTTGACTTGCCTGTGTGGCAAGGTATATTACTATTTATTTTGAGCTCGGTATGAAATAACACCTTACCAATCGATTCAAAATTTAACATTTTGTGTGTGTGTTAGTTTATTCATGCAGTTCATTTTATTTAATTGTGTTAGTTATTTCGTTTCATCATTCTTTTATTCTATATCTGTACTGGGCATTTGGCTCATGCTGTGTTTTTTCTTCCGGCAGGTAATCAGGGGATCAAGGGCAAGTGTGATGAGAGCTTTCTTCATTCCAATGGTTTAGAAATATTACATTTAGGCTTGTTATGTCAATTTATTTAGTATTGTAATAATCATTTTAGATTGTGGTTTGAGCTAGTGTGGCATTTATTATGGTTTGTCTTATGAGATTTAATTATTATGAGACTATTCTTGTGTGGCTTTGAACCCCGCTATTAAATTCATCGGTTTTGTTATGTTTTGAGTAACCTCTCTTTCTATTTTGGAAAAGGGGTGTTATATAGAGCTGCTGACTTGGACAGAGCAACAACAATAAATATTAGACAGATTTTTTTTGATAGGTAATATATAGATTTCATGATTGAAAGATGAATTTAGACAACTTTCTGCAAACAAGCATGAGCTTTAAGCTAACAGATTTTAATCCTAAATTTCAAATTAACATAGGAATTACTGTTTCCCATTCCCAATTTCAGAAGTCAAACTATGACTTAACATATATCCAAGATAATGCTTCTTCATCTTCCTCCTTTTCTATACTAAGTAGGCACAAATAAGTTCCTTAGAAAATTTCCCCAAAGATTCAATTCAGGAATGAGTGGGAAAAGAATATAATCAATAGCCTTAATAATCCAAAGTATTATCCATAAGCTTAGATTAACTGAAACAAATGATATCCGAAATTAGATGACGAGATCCCAATGAACTCATCTGGATGTAGGAGGATGTAGAAATTTCAAATTACGGAGGAGGGTGTACCAACATCTGGCTAACATGACATTTAACCAATGATGTCTAAACTTCACATGCATCTGAAACATTTTCAAATTACCAATCCAGATTGTATTTAACAGCTGATCAAAATATTTCAACTGATAACACCTTAGTTAGATTAGGAAATGTGGTTCATTTTCCATCTTTATTTTCTGCTCAGAAGGATTATTGTCAATGCATTTTCAATTAGCAATTATTTTAGCAAAAGTGAAATAGAAGCCTAAGCAACAGACATATACTAATATACTGCAGCAACAACAAAACAAATGTAAAACCACAAGTGTATATTAACTTAAAGAGAGCAGGATTGATAACAAAACCAAATTAAATATTCAGCCAGCATAGAGTGGGATAGGAAATAGCAACTAAATTAGATATTTCCGGAGAAAGATTTTCTACTCACATTCCATGCATGTTGGATTCAACTCGTGAACCATTACTCCCAGGAACAGTTCCTTGAAGCTTATTCCTATCCAGCCTAAGTTCCTCAAGGTACTTCAAATTGCCAATCTCAAGAGGCAACCTCCCAGTCAACCCATTGGACTGAAGGTTTCTGTAACAAAACAACTTAACAAATAAGAATAGTGCAAACTGGCAAAGAGAACTTAATAACATAGTCCCGACACACATAAAGCCCAATGTCAAACTTTACTTACAATTTAGTAATGCAGGTTAAATTCCCGATCTCAGCAGGAATTGGTCCAGATAGCTGGTTCACTCCCAAATCCAACACCCGTAGGTATTTCAACAAGCCAATTTCTTTGGGAATTATACCAATGAAACTGTTTCCATGAAGAATTCTACAAACATTGGCAAAGTTAAATTTAATTTGCATATTATGTCATAATAACTAAAGCTGCAAAAAAATAAAATGAAAGACAATGCTCAATATAGTGTAGACTTTAGAATGAATTCTTACAGTTCTTGCAAGTAAGAGAGTTGATGCAATTCTGATTTAATAAATCCCTTCAAAGATGACCCAGAAAAGTTGCTGTAAACATAATTCCACCACAAATTTAAGGGTCAGATTAGGCTCTATACATGGCAAGTTAGGAACTAATATTTCTCAGTCAAGTTTTTTACCGATAAGCTGACCTAACTGTTAAACATTGGGTACATGATGAAATTAAATGGACAGAGAGAAGTTCTTACAGCTTTATAACATGATCTCTAGTTATAGAACAGCAAATGCCAGACCAATCGCAAGGATTTTCATCTAGGGAATTCCAATTTGACAAAGCTGAAATTGGGTCCTCGTATATAGCTTCCTTGAAGGCAGATAGAGCATAAACTGTGAAGAATCGAAAACTTTTATTCAGAAATATGTACATGAATTTTATGCAAAATTTTAAAAACATACATGCAGTGGATTTATCAGCAACAACATCCCAGATCTTTCCAAAATGAATATAACATCCCACATTTGATTTAACTACTATACTGGTATCAAAAAGTATCTAATTCAAGATCTATGAAAACATAACACCAAAATCTAACAGATAATTAATACCTTCACTTTCTGCAAAGGCATCGCAAGTCCCAAGAAACATTCCCAGACACACCCACAACAGAATTCGAACAAACGAACTCATTTCCTTTGCAATTCTGCAATCTCTCTAAAGAACACTTCTACTTCCAGCAGAACCCAAAACTGAAAGAACTCATCTATAAGCACCCAAAAAATGAAAAGGGAAAAATAAAAAAGAGCAAGAGAGACTGAATAATCAAGAAAACTGAAACGTGGGTTTATTAAGAAACACAGAAAGAAATTAACAGGCCAAATTACTATGGAGGATTTATCAAGGAGAAAATTAAAAAACGCTTACAAAAATTCCTTAATTCTTGCAAAAAGGGGTAAAACAAACGAGAAAAAAACAAGCTTAGGAGTAAAATCTATGAATCTGCAACAACCCTTGAACGCAAACACTAAAAAAAGAAACCCAGAGAGTTGGGTTAAAAGACCCAGAAATGAAAAACTCAGCTTTTAAAGAGAATTGTTTGTCAGTAGAAAAGAGGGAACAAGAAAGATTTTGCAGGATAAAATTTTGCAGGATAAAGAAAAATGGATAAAATGATTGAGAGAAGAAGAAGAAAAAATGGAGAGGTAAGAGAGATTTGATAGAAAAAGATGGGTATTGAGGAATGTCTTGTTTCAGTTTGATTATATTTGGGTTTTTTTAATTAATTTTTTTCTGAAGAAAATATTTCTAGGTTTGTGGTTAGTAGTGGGTGTAGTGGGGTAGCAGCTGTTACAGCTTTAACCTTCATTGCAAATGCAAATGATTGCTTTAGCCTTAGGAGAGCCAAGCGAATAGTAGTACATATTTCGAGATATTATGATGAGAAATTCAGTGCATTGTTCCTTCTTCTTGGGGAGAAGTTAAAAAGAATTTTAGTTTTAGAATCCAATCTATAATTTTTAGGACCAAAAGTTAAATAACAAATTAAGTGATATAACTATTTTTTATATAATTTTATATTTATAATTTTTTAAAGCACACTCTTTTATTGACATGAGTTGGGTCATACCACTAAACAAAAGGCTACTTGGTGATATAACTTTTTCTGTTTTTAAAATTGTTTGAAATAAATATCTTGTGCTGAATTAATATTTTGAGAGTTTAAAAATATCATTTCCCTCATTTTGGTACTTGTATGAAATCAAACATAGTGGTTGCACAAAATATGTTTGTTTGTTTTGCGGTACGGTTCATGGCCAGCGGTAACTCTTATCTTATGATTTTCATAAGGTCAAGGGTTCGTTTCTTAAGTGTATGAGTGTAGTTCGATTCTTAAGTATGCGAGTGTGGTGTGTGTGAAAATTAGAAGAAAAAATATAATATTTGCACAAAATTATTTTAAGCAAAGTTAAGTATTCCTCCGTCTTAAAATGAAACATATTAAGAGACAATGGAAGATAATACAAGGATTAAATGTGGATCCGGTTGGTATGGAGTTTATTTTTTGGTAAATTGGTCGATTGGCTAATAGAATTATAATAAAAAAAATATATATATATTAAATAATAAAAAAATTATTTTGTTTTAAAACATATTAATTAGACTATGTCATTTATTTGGGTCATACTAGTTATTTAATTTGTGTGGGCTAATAAATATTAATAAGAGATGGGTAAATTAATTTAGTACAATTTGGGCCTTAAAATTTATTGGGTTTAATTTAATTAAATGTGGGTAATAATAAATCCTATTATAATTAGGAGAAGTAATAAGACAATAAAAAAAACCTAACTGCTCGACATTATATTATATTATATACTTTTAGGCGTGAGGCGACACATGGAAAAAAGAGAGAAAAGTACTTTTGCAATCGCAATTTGGAGAGGAAAAATTAGTAGGTTCACTTTGTTGCATAGGAAGCGAAAAGGTATTGTAACTTTACTATTAATAATGAATTGAAGTTATATGTTCTCGTATGTATGTATGAATTGATGATTTCTTTTCCTAAAAAAAAACGCTTGTTTGTGTGATGAAGGCTCTTGTATTGTTATAGTATAGTAAAGATTATATATATACATCAAATTGATTTCAACTTTCCGACATGATTTCGTTATTTTATATATATATATATATATATATATATATATATATATATATATTTAAATGGGTGAGGGCTCATAAAGACTCTTCTTGCAGTGTTGAGTAATTTCATTATTTGTTTATATATATATATATTAATAATAATATTTTGATATGAAATTGTATACAAAATTATTAAATCAATTGAGCTTATATTTATTAATTTGAATTAATTAATTTTGTGGACATAGTTATAAAAGTCTTAATAATAAATTTAATAGTATTATGTTATTAATGATTGGATTGTAATAAAATCTTATTAAATTATTTAAATTGAGCGAAAAAGAATTAAAAGAGTTATACTTAGTATATAAATTTGGAGTATTAATAATTGATTTAAGACGGTGATTAAATGTACCTTGAATGAATTGCGTATTATTTTGGAGTTTATGAGTGGATTATATTTAATTTGAGGTGAATATGTTTAGGTGGTGAATAACGTTTCGTATTTGATATCGTTGGCACTTGAGTGTAAGATTTGGTGTAGTGTGCTATAAATGGGTTGGAAGTATCAGGTACGGAATCCGTACTCTTTCAGCGATACTTTTTGTGATGCCCCCAAAATAGGTATACATCACCCATCTTGAGTCGCCAAATACATGGTACATAAATCAAATACAACTTAATTATACAACTGTCGTGTAAAATACGACAAAACATAAACTGAGAGTTTAAACAAGAATATTGCCTTGTAGACAATATCCACTCTCAATGGAGTCCTCATAGACTATATACAAACTCAAATTCAGTCCTCATTATATTTATTATCACACTATTTAACAGAATAGTGAGGACTACTAATGCTATCATCTGGACTGTCAATCCGTTCCCCGACTCATCCCAACTATATTCTCATTTCCCGAAGAGAACAGTGAAGGAAATGGTGAGCTCAACTAGCCCAGTAAGAAATATTATGACTAAGATAATGCAGAATAAATTATCATTAGTCTTCAACAATGTTAAACTGATAAAATACAATAGACATCAAGTTTAACTGCAGCGGAACAAGCAATCCATTAAAAGAGTCAAGTAGAGAATAAAATCTACTATCTTTTATGATTTAAAAATATTTTCATCAACTTTATCGCTGAGACTCAGCTTAATAAATAATCCACATCAATGATATTCATCCCTGCACTACAGGCCAAGAATATTATTTAGTATCACGACCACTAATTATCCATGCACTACTGGCCAAAGATAATTGTGTTTTCATCAACGGTCCTGATCATGCCATAAAATAATTCATCTTTTCTCCCTTGGCCGAAGAGAATCCATAGTCATAATCATACCAAAACTCATCCATCAATGCACTACGGCCAATGCGGATTTTTTCACATCATTTGTAACATTACGGTCATGATTATCTTAGAATAATCCCTCGGTCATAATAATCATACCAAGTCCATCTGCATGCACTACAGCCACGGATGACTTTCAACATAATATAAACATGAGGATGATGACAATGATATAAGAATTCAATAAAACAAGTTCACGAATTAATTTGTCCAAGAACCAATAACGTCCAAATTGTCAACATGATACTTCTGTGTAGAGTAAAATTCAAGAATGCTCACAAGAATATTTTCATAAAAAGATACTGGATGAAGCACAAATATCAAGGATATTCTACTAATTTCATGGAGTATAGAAGTTAAAACTTTAACCAACTGAGTATAATAAAAAATGGAATAACAAAAGAAATCACCATGCATGCGGTACTTGCGACAGACAAAGTTATTCAACATGATTAATAAGTAACGGAACGAGTCAAAGTGAAATTGCTTGCCCGGCGGGATGTTCCAAATGAATAATAAAGAATGGAATAACAATGTAAATCACCATGCATGCGGTACTTGCATAGGCAGTTATTCAACGAGAATAATAAAGAGCGGAACCGGTCCGCCAGTAAACGCATGTGAGACAGGATATTCCAGCGTAATAATAAAGAGCGGAACGGTCGGTTAAAAAATACATGATGAGGATATTCCAACAAAATAATAAAAGCGGAACCAGTCGGTGTAAAACACACGTACGAGGATATTCCAATGAGAATAAGAAAAGCGGAATAATAGAAGAATGTCACCAAGTATAGGGTATTAAGCGTATACGAGTTATTCCACGAGAATAATAAAGAATGGAATAATGAAGTTCTCTCCATGAATACAAAAAATAATATCCCTTACGTACAACAAATAATATCATTCTAGTAAAAGAAACTTGATATCGAGTAGTGAAGTAATGAATAATCTTTCTTCTTTCTCTCTATAATTTCTCTCTCTAGAGTTTCGGTGAATTCATAAGAAAATTATGAAGGGATGAGCTTTATTTATGAAGAATGGGTCGATATAGTAATTAACTCATGAGCGGTCCAGATTGATTTACTTTTAATCGGACGGTCCATAATTAAAGCAAAATCTTTTAAATAAAATATAATATATTCTAATTATTGCCTAATAAAACAAATAACTTTATAAAAGTATTTTGTTTTATATAAAAAGATTTTACTATGCAAAACATTATACAACACTATACATGCACTATGCAACACTATGCATAATAGAATATAATATATTCTATTTATAGAATAACTTTAATAAAGTATTCCTTTTTTATATAAAAGATTTTACATTTTATTACGTTAATAATACTAATAAAACAAAACCGAGTGACTTATCACATAAACATCAATAATCAATACTGGTGTCTTTCTACGCAACCACGCCAGACATCTTTATACTTTACTACTGAGAGTAGTTCAACAAGATTATTACTGGTAAAACTTCCATAGTTATTTTTAATAAAATATTTTTGTTGTTTTCTCAATCAAGCCAATAATTACATTGTGGGGTCCACTAATGATTGTTATGCCGTAAATGCGGATATTCCCCGACAAAAAAGAATATTTTCCGACCAATCGAATATAATATGACAACTTGCATACTTTGCAAAATTTATAAATATTACCCACAACTATAACATTATCTCAAATCCACACCATAATATAAAAAAAAATATTTCGAGAAATTTAAATCTTTATTCATAAAATCTGGGATTATACACTTTTGTTAAATTTAATTTATTCGTTTTGTTCCTCGTTTCAAATTCTGTTATTATTTCACATAATTGTTTCTTGTGTAATTCATATATTTGTTTCATGTTGGAGCTGACACATTGGACATGTATTTGTACTCTTTGAATTAGGATATCATGTTTAGTATTTATTTTATAATTGTAGAGCGGTACATGTTGCTACCTTCTTTTTGAGTCCCTGTGACTATAATTTGATTTGGTTCAACATGTACATATAGAACCCTTTTGTTGGTATTTTGTCGCATGTGTTGTGACATGATATTTTTGTTAGAATATACCGTAGGGTATACTTGAGCTATAACCACCTGTGGGGGTACCACATGCATGTCGTCTTGGCACGAGAGGCATGACACTTTTTGTGGCGGTGTGATTAGTCCACGGCATCTCCGTTTTGGGCTCCGGAGGAAGTGGGCCATTTGGTGCTTTGTTGTGGGAGGCGTATGGGTTAACCCTAGTTTTCTGTTCAGCGGATTTATGATGTTGTGCCAAACACACCTATCCGATTTGCATACATTTGGATTCGCGGTCCAATGTGTGATTGCCTGTGTGGCATTATTTTGATTTGCCTGTGTGACATTGTTTTGATGTGCCTGTGTGGCATTACTTTGACGTGTCTGTGTGGCAATGTATATTTTTGAGCTCATTCGGTATGAAATAACTCCAGCCATTTGTTTTAGCCTATTATTTTATTGTATTAGTTTTGTTGGTTTCTGTTCAGTTCAATTCATTGAGTTAGTTACTTCAGTTCGTTATTTCTTTATTCTTTTATTGGTTTTGTCAATTTTGTTGATTCAGATATATTTCATTCAGATCTTTGGAGATTATATTTTCGTCCGTATTTACACTTGAGGCTTTGTTCAGTATTTTATCTCAGTTGTTTTCGTATATCAGTTGTATATCTGTATCCTTACTGGGAAATCGGCTCATGCTGTGTTTTTCTTCCAGTAGGTTTGTAGGGGTGATCCAAGGCTAGTGTGATGAGAGCATTGCCTTTGACCATCTAGGTTGATTTAATTTTTTTTTAGTTTTGATTATTTTGACTCTAGTTGGAGAATTGTATTTAGTACTTCATTTATGGATATTATTATTGAAGTTATTAGTGCTCTGTTTACTTATTTTGAGGTTTGTAGTGCTTTGCACGTGACCTCCCTTTCCTTTTCGGGAAGGGGGTGTTACAGAGATGGTATCAGAGCTTAGGTTCTTTCTTGTAGAAAACCTATTTAGGTTTGACCTGTGAGTTGTGGGTAAACCATTGGGTAGTCGTAGGAGTTTGATTCGATTTTATTTTTTGTTTGGTTGATCTCTATTTTGACCAACTGTCGATTTCTTTTCGATTTGTTGTTGATTTGAGGAAAGTGGAATAATTTATTAAGGTGATTGAGTAATGATATTAGTTAAGAATTGTGATTTAATCATTGAGGTGAATAAAGCTATACTTTGTGCAGATAAGAAACGATCTTATATGAGATGCGATTATGATATGAGTACTTATATCAACAAATATTTTATATTGGAGAATTATTTGTTAGAGTTATTTTAGGTATCAATTATGATGAGATCTTAGAATTTAGAATTTGATTTGATTTGGGTTATGTTTTAAATTTTGTTAAGTTTGTGGATAATTGAGGTATGTGTATCGGTGGGATGATATGATAAAGTGAAAGCTACTAAATACAGAGGATCTCTTGTAATTTTGAGGAGTTGTAGAGGTTCGAGGTAATAAGATTAATCTTTTGGAGTAAATCAACTTTTCGGTTATTCTAGTAGGATATTGATATTATTTTATATGAAATTTCTTTGTGATAGTAAGTTGAGATTTTGAAATTTGTTATGTTAAGGTTCGCACTAAGAGAAGGATTGATTTATTGGATGATTAGATATATAATAAGTGATGAATCCAATATATTTTAAAAGATTTTGAAAGCTATAATTTGCTCATTCAAATAGTAGGATATATGATTTGAAGTTGGTATGGTGATAAAGAGATCTTAGTAGTAGTATATTTTTGGTGTAATATTAGTTGAGAACTAATTTGATTTGAGGTTATAATATTTTGAAGCTCTTGAGGACTTAGGGAGAGACGTTAGTAATAGAGCTTGCATAGTTGTTTTGTTTATTTGATGTCCTTGGAGTTTTGTATGAATTTATGTAAAATAAATAAATATAAATAAAATAAATTTTAAATCTTTTGTCATGTGTGGAACATAAGCGTTTTACTTAATTAAAAATAATTTTAAATATTTTGGGTATTAAGAATCGTATTTAGATGAAGAAATTTTTTTGTGATTTCGAATTATGTTCCGAAGAGTACGTTTACAAGAATTAAACTCAAAGATATTAATGACTACCGCATTCAATGGTGGAGCATGTGATCTAAATTTATGCAACGTGAAGAACCTTACCAAGGCTTGACACGGTAGCTGACAAATTGCGTGGACCGATGACTTATCCGCGTTGATCGTTATAAATGGCGGCGCTACGTCGTAACTAAATTATTTTTTGTATCTTATTTGAATTCCAAGGACGGAATTATTTTTAAGGGGTGAAAATTTTAATAATCCATTTTTTAATAATTAAATATTAATTGATTTTTTTATTTTATACAATTATGTTTAAATTGGAAAAGGTAAATAATTTTGTTTCCCTCTTTTCTTCCTTATTTTGTTTGGAAATTAAATTCTTTTACTTGGTAATTAAATAACTGGTTAAATTAAAATTGAGGAAGATAATTTCTTTTGTTAAAGTCTTGTGCTAAAATCTTTTGGAGCAGGAAGCTACTTGGGAGATAGAGGAGTCTATTTGAGCGGATTATCGACATCTTTTGATAATTAGGTACGTTCATTCTTTTGATTCCGGGGACGGAATCCTTTTTAAGGGGTAGGTGATGTAATACATGAAAAAAAATATATATTAAATAATAAAAAAATTATTTTGTTTTAAAACATATTAATTAGACTTTGTCATTTATTTGGGTCAAACTAGTTATTTAATTTGTGTGGGCTAATAAGTATTAATAAGAGATGGGTAAATTAATTTAGTACAATTTGGGCCTTAAAATTTATTGGGTTTAATTTAATGTGGGTAATAATAAATCCTATTATAATTAGGAGAAGTAATAAGACAATAAAAAAAACTTAACTGCACGACATTATATTATATCATATACTTTGGGCGTGAGGCGGCACAGGAAAAAAGAGGAGAAAAGTACTTTTGCACTGCAATTTGGAGAGGAGAAAATTAGTAGATTCACTTTGTTGCATAGGAAGCGAAAAGGTATTGTAACTTTACTATTAATAATGAATTGAAGTTATATGTTCTGTATGTATGTATGAATTGATGATTTCTTTTTCCTAAAAAAAAACGCGTTTGTGTGATGAAGGCTACTGTATTGTTATACTATAGTAAAGATTATATATATACATCAAATTGATTTCAACTTTCCTAACATGATTTCGTTATTTTTATTATATATATATATATATATATATATATATATATGTTTCGTGGGTGAGGCTCACAAGACCTTCTTTGCAGGTGTAAGACCCCAACTTTTATGAATAAAAATAAATTTTCTATAATTATCATTTTTGAATATTATGATATAATGTTATAGTTGTGGGTAATAATTATAAATTTTGCAAAGTACGCAAGTTGTTATATAATATTCGATTGGTCGGGGAATATTCGTTTTAAACAGAAAATATTCGTACGATGGCACAATCATTGGTGGACCCCACAACATAATTATTGTCGGATTGAGAAAACGACAAAAATATTTTATTGAAATAACGGCGGAAGTTTTACCGTTGATACTGTTGAACTACTCGGTAGTAAAAGTACAGTAATATGTGTGGTTGCATAGTAGCACACGGTATTGATTATTGATGTTTATATGAGAAGTCACTCAGTTTGATTTAATTATTGTCGATATTTTATATGATGATGAAGTTTTGTTTTATTCGTATTATTAACGTAATAAAACAGAAAAGCTTTTTATATAAAACAGAATTCTTTTATAAAGTTATTCGTTTTATTAGGCTAATAGTAAAATCTTTTTATATAAAAAAGAATACTTTTATAAAGTTATTCGTTTTATTAGACAATAATTAGAATATATTATATTTTATTATACATAGTGTTGCATAGTGCCTGCATAGTGTTGTATAGTATTTTGCATAGTAAAATCTTTTTATAAAGTTTTTCGTTTTATTAGATTATAAATAGAATATATTATATTTTATTTAAAAGATTTTGCTTTAAATATGGACCGTCTGATTAAAGTAAATCAATCTGGACCGTTCATGGATTAGTTACTATGCATTCCATTTTTCTATAAATAGAAGATCATTCCTTCATTATTTTCTTACGAATTCACTGAACTCTAGAGAGAGAAACTATAGAGAGAAACTATAGAGAGATAGAAGAAAAGTTTTCTGCTACTTCACTACTCTGATATCCAGTTTCTTTTACGGTAAGGGATATTATTTGTTGTACCTATAAGGGGTATTATTCTTTTGTATTCATGAAGAGAACTTCTATTATTCCATCTTTATTATTCTGTTGGAATAACCTGTATACGGGGGCTACCCTATACTTGGTGAAATTCTTCTGTTATTCCATTCCTTATTATTATGTTGGAATAACCTATAAATACAAAGTACTGCATACATGGTGAAATTCTCCTATTATTCCATTCTTTACTATTCTGTCAGAATATCTTGTCGGTGTGATTTTCACCTGACCTGGTTCCATTACTTATTATTCTGCATTTAATATTACGCCGGAATATCTTTGTGCATACGTTTTTCTGTGGGACTGGTTCCAACCATTATTATTCCGCATTTATTATTACATTGGAACATCCAGGTTGGTGTGATTTTCACACGACCGGTTCCGATTATTATTATTCTATTGGAATAACTTTGTCATCCAAAATCGCATGCATGGTCATTTCTGTTGTTATTCCATTCCTTATTATTCTGTTGGAACATCCTGTCGGTGTGATTTTCACCTGACCTGGTTCCGTTATTATTATTACGTTGGAATAACACATCATGGCAAATACCGCATGCATGGTGATTTCTTTTGTTATTCCATTCGTTATTATACTCAGTTGGTTAAAATTTTGACTTCTATACTCCATGAAATTAGTGGAATATCCTTGATATTTGTGCTTCATCCAATATCTTTTCATGGAAATATTCTTCTGAGCATTCTTGAATTTTACTTTATAAAGAAGTATCATGTTGACAATGTGGACGATATTAGTTCTTGAATAAATTAGTTCTTGAACTTGTTTTATTGAATTCTTATATCATTGTCGTCATCCTCATATTTATATTGTGTTGAAAGTTATCTTTGGCTTACGTGCATAGATGGACTTAGTATGATTATGACCAGGGCTCATTCGGTATAATCATGACCTGTAATGTTATAAATGATGTGATAAAAGTCCTCAGTGGCCTGTAATGCATTGATGGATAGTTTTGGTATGATTATGACCAGGGGTTATTTGGTATAGTCATGACCATTGATGATTTAATGAACGTCCTTGACTGTGGTACATGAATGATTATATATTGTGGTTTATTTATTAAAAATTTGAGTCCCAAATGATAAAAATTGATGAACACCTTTTAAATCATAAAAGATAGTAGATTTTATTCTCTCTTGACTCTTTTAATGGATTGCTTATTCATTGCAGATTAAACTTGATGTCATTGTATATTATCAGTTTAACATTGTTGAGGACTAATGATAATTTATTCTACATTATCTTAGTCATAATATTTCTTACTGGGCTAGTTGAGCTCACCCTTTCTTTCACTGTTCTCTTCAGGAAATGAGAACGTAGCTGGGACTAGTCGGGGAACGGAGTGATGGTCCGAGATGGTGTATTAGTAGTCCTCACTATTCTGTAAAATAGTGTGATAATAAATGTAACGAGGACTCTATTTGAGAATAGATATTGTCTAGATGACAATATTCCTGTTTAAAATCTTAGTTATGTTTTGTCGTATTTTACACGACAGTTGTATAATTAAAATTTTATTTTTATTTGTACCATTTAATTGGCGACTCAAGATGGGTGATGTATACCTATTTTGGGGGCGTCACAGTTGGTATCAAAGCTTAGGGATATGATCCCTGGCTAATATGTGAGACAAGAACTAGGAGGGGAGAGACGGGGAATTCCTTCGCTAGTATGACCTACCTAAGTTTATTTGACATTTAATTGGTCGGTTAGAGTATAGGGATAATATTTGATATATTAATTAACCTTTGTTTTGTGACAGTATTTGAAAATGGCATCCGAAAATGTTGAGATAAGTAATGGAGCACATGAGACCGTTGAGTCTCCACAGCTCAATAATCAGGACAATGTTCAACAGGATGGCGATAATCCTCCTGTAAACAACAACACTGATCAAATGACGAACGACGGTATGTTTAGGAGCTTCTTAGAATTCATACAACGCCAGGCGAAGGCGGCTCCTGTCCAAAATGCAGGTGGAAACACTGACAGCTCTCGAATGGTCACCGCTAAGCAGTTCAAGGAGCTGGGACCACCGGAGTTCTTTGGAGAGCCAAAACCACTTAAGGCAGAGACGTGGATAAAGCAGATCAACAAGATATTTGATGTCTTGGGATGCTCCGAGGAGCAAAAGGTTCCTTTTTCCACCTTCATGTTACGTGCAGAATCAGATTACTGGTGGGAATCTATAAAGCGTACTCAGCCTGTCGCATTGAAGATGTCTTGGGAGAAGTTGCAAGAGCTGTTCAACGACAAGTACTTTCCTGAAAGTATTCGTCACATGAAGGAGGTAGAGTTCATAAAGCTTGAGCAAAACAATATGACCGTGGCGCAGTACGAAGCTAAGTTTGTCGAGTTGTCTCGGTTTACATCCCACTTAGTTGATAATGAGGAGAGAATGACGTGGATGTTTCTAAGAGGTTTGAAACCCGAGATACGTCAATACCTTATCTCTCATAAACTGTGTTTGTATTCAGATGTTGTGAATAGGGTTTAGTTATTGGAGCGCGATAGTCAACTCAACCAAGAGAGAGCAGCTGACAAGTCGATAATACCAGTGGTAGCAGTCATCGAAGCGGTGACAACAAACGTGGAGGGAATCAACATGCCAGAAATGATAACCACTTCGGTGGTAATCATGGCCAAGACAATAGGAGTGAAAAGTTCAAGAAGAGAAGGTTCAGCAAAGATGGAAAGACGTCAGCACCAACACTCGCTGTTAAAGAAGGAGAACGACCGCCGGTCGTATGTTACAAATGTGGAGGGGAAGGACACATAAGTCCAAACTGCACGATGCCATCCAAAGTATGTTACAATTATGGAAAAGAAGGCCACCTAGCCCGATTTTTGTCGTGCACCAAAGTCAAGTCCAATTTGGGATGGAAGCATCCAAGGTGTCCTGCAGACAAGACAAAACCTAGTAGTTCAAGGAGGCGTTTGTCGTAACCTCCCAAAAAGCGAGGAATCCGAACGAGGTGATCACGGGTAAGCTAATCATAAACTCTAGCGAAGTTTATACTTTATTTAATACCGGTTCTACCCATTCCTTTATTTCTCCTACTTGCGCTCAATGTTTAAATTTGACTCCGGAAAAACTAGACTTTCACTTATCTGTTGAAACTCCGTTGGGAGAAACCTTCATTACATCCACGGTTTATAAGTCTTGTTTGATTCAAATTGGTAAACGCACGTTACCTGTCGATCTTATTTCTTTGAAAATACTTGCATTTGATGTGATTCTAGGGATTGATTGGTTAAATACTCATAATGCAAAAATTGATTGTTTTCGTAAGGTTGTTAGCTTTCATATTCCTAATCAACCTATTATACGAATTCAAGCAACCAAACCATTAAAATCCATCATTGTCATTTCAAGCCATAAAGCTATTCATTTATTGAAAAATGGATGTCAAGCTTTCTTTGCTCATGTCACGGATCTAAACAAAAATACGTCAGTTTTGAATGATATTTCTATTGTTAATGAATTTCCTGCGTATTCCCTGAAGAACTTCCTGGCCTACCCCCAGAACGTGAAATTGAATTTTGTATCGACCTTGAACCCGGTACAAAACCCATTTCCAAAGCCCCATATCGAATGGCTCCTATTGAACTTCAGGAGTTAAAGACCCAACTGCAGGAATTGTTAGACGTTGGCTTTATTCGTCCTAGTACTTCTTCTTGGGGTGCTCCTGTTCTATTTGTGAAGAAGAAAGATGGGAGTATGAGACTTTGTATTGATTATCGGGAGTTGAATCATGTCACCATCAAAAATAGGTACCCATTGCCACGTATTGATGACTTGTTTGACCAGTTGCAAGGCGCCAAGTTCTTTTCAAAGATTGATCTTTGTTCCGGATATCACCAATTGAAGATTAGAACCGATGAAATTCCAAAGACAGCTTTTAGAACTCGGCATGGGCATTATAAATTCTTAGTCATGTCTTTTGGATTGACTAATGCTCCTGCTGCCTTCATGAATATGATGAACCGAGTATTCAAGGAATATTTGGATCACTTTGTGGTCGTCTTTATTGATGACATCCTTATTTATTCCAAAAGCCGAGAAGATCATGAGCAACACTTGAGGCTGATACTTCAAAAGCTTCGTGAATATAAGCTTTATGCCAAGTTGAAGAAATGCGAGTTCTGGCTTGAGGATGTAACGATCCAGAATTTCAAATTATAATATTAAATATTTATTAATATATAAATATTTATTTGATATGTTTATTGTTGAAATTGATGAGATAAATATTTTATTGATGTAATGGTTGCTAGTAAATATTTATGAATCTAAATTCATTAGATAATATTCTAAATTAAATTAATTTATAATTTAGAGAGTTGTAATATAACATGAGATGTTATATTGTTGTTTTAATTTAATAATTGAAGGTGGTATGTTAAGTTATTAAATAAAATTATAATGAAATTATAATTTTGTGAGATTTGGTTAAGTGGAAAATTTATTTAGTATGTGGTAATTAGTTTATTTAATTAAGATTGGATATGGAAATCCAAGTAAACAGTGCGGGACAATAAATTATATTATAAATGACTTATGAAAATAAATTAAAGGAGTTTTAATTTGGTTTTACCAAACAAAGCCTTAGAGCTTTTAAAATTCTTATTTTAATCTTGTTTTGCCAAACAAGGTTTAAGGAATGATTAAGTCATTATTTTAAGTGGTTTTACCAAACAAGGTATAAGGATTAATTGATTAATTTTAATTATGTTAGCCAAACAAGCCTTGTGGCTTTTGAGAAAAAAAAACTGAAGTCAGTTAAAGTTATAATTATATTATATACTTAATACATATATTTTTATCTATACGTTATAATCTATGTGCGTAAGATAGAAAGAACTTAGAAGAAGAAAAAGAAGAGAAGAAGAAAAGTTGGGGGAGAATTGGGAGAATTCTAGAGAGAACTTTGAGAAGAAGCTTGGAGGAATCAAGGAAGAAGAAGAAGGTTTCTCATCATCTAATCAAGCTTAAAACGAATCAAAGGTATTCATCTAGTTCTAAAATTCTAATTTATAGTTTCTCAAGTTCTTCACTTAAAAAGCTATTTTGGTTGGGTGATTTGAAGAGATGTTGTATGTATATGTGTATGGGTGTATAATCTAGTATATATAGTCTCTTTAATTGGTTCTAGAGTAATCAAAATCATAAGAATATGTTAAAGATGAAAACTTAGGTTTTGATGGTATATTAACTTATGTTGGAGTCAAAATTGATGGATAGAATTTGAAAATTGGTGATAGATATTGTTAGTATGTTGAAAAACGAAAACAACCCAAGTTGAATGAGTCAAAACGGATGTAAAACGAATTCATAGTGAAGAATTTCGCTATGAATGTCAAAAGAAGAAGAAATAAGAGAAATAGTGAAATTAAAGGTTGTAATCCTTGATGTTTATGTGGTTAGAAACGCGTTAGAAAACATTAGATTATATTTCTGTAAACCTATTACACCTTAGATAGGTTAGTATGGTTGTTAGAAAGGAGTTTGGAGGCCTAATTTGGCTTTCCGTAGAGTTACAGAACATAAAATCGCAAATAGCAGCAGGGACCCCCGCTCCGGTGGGCCCCCCTAGTGCAAAAACCCCCGCCCCGGCAGGGGGGGGGGGGGTGGTCTGCCTAGCCAATTTTGGAAAAAAAAAAATCTAACAGGACATGTTTTACTAAAATAGCCATAACGTTTTCATACGAACTTCGATTGAGGTGATTCAAGATGATCCGGAACCAGGACGAATAGACCTACAACTTTTGTTCTTTAAGTTTTTCAATTTGAGGTCGTTACGAAGGGTCAAAATAGTCATCTTTGTGACTATTACGTAATCGGAGGCAATTGAAGGGTGTCGGGCATGTACGTATGCTAGTGTAGTGCTCTTGGCGATAAAAGATGTTGTTCTAAATTATAAAATATGAATGTTAGTAAATATAATGATGTTTAACATTAATATAATAATGTAATAGATACGTTATAGAAGCATAGTAAGCATGCACAAGAGAGGCAAATTGGGCGTGTGACGAATAAACGTCGAAACACCGTGAAACGTGTTAATGAACGTAAAAAGTGTTTTAAGTCAAATGAAATATATATTATAAAATATGAAATGGGTTTAATATAAAACCAATAATGATACCTAGCAAGATTTAAACACTTGAATGAATTTTGAATATTACATAAGTCAAAAAATTAACACAATCTAATTTAACATTGTGTGCTAACTAATAGGAAATATTATGAGATGTGGAGTAGAGTTTACATTACAATTACTATGTGTTGTTATGTGACTAATAATTGATGTTTATGATTATATAATTGTGCAGGGCACGTGAAGTGCAGATAACTATAAGCTGTTAAACGTTTATTGGTAAACAACGATCAAGGCAAGTCTTTCAGTTCCTATTTGATATGTAAATTTGATTGTTTTAAATCGTTATTGTAAAGAGCATGATGTGTTATATATATATTGAATGTATGAAATGTTAAAGTCAATTTATGACTACGTTGTTTGACTAAAGCATGTTGATTGGGTAAGGAACTCAATCTTTATAATTGTTATATGAATTGTAGCATGTATGTTATGTTAGTCCGATGTTTATAAGATATATGTTGATCATGTTATTATGTGCTACGTGATGCATGAAAACTGTTAGATTTTGCTGGGCTGTCGAGCTCAACCTTGCAAATAACCACTTTTGCAGGTTAAAGATTTAAGGTAAGGATATGTGCTACGTGAACTATAGAGATCCATATTCACGAAGATTGCTTATATTTTATGGAAAATGTATTTAATATTTTGAATGTAACATGTTGTTGAATTGTAAGTTAAGTTATCCGTTGTATATGGATACCTATTTATGATGTAAGACTTTATATAGTTATTTTGTTGTAGAAATTCACGATATAAATTTGAATCGAAGAGATGTAATGTAAAGGTTGCGATTTAGGGCAAATAAAGAAGGAAATGTATAAAAGTTTTAATTATTCTGCAAATTTCAATGGTTGTATAAACGTTTAATGATGTAAAATTAGAGAATGATTGTATTATTAACGACCGAAGTCGAGAATTAAATTGTATGGTTTTTGGGGTCGTTGTAGAGGAAGTAGCATTCCTTGGGCACGTGGTATCAAGTCATGGAATATCTGTTGACCCAGCAAAGATTGAAGCCATTCAAAGCTGGGAGCAACCTAAATTAGTAATAGAAAATCGTAGCTTTCTCGGCTTAGCTGGTTATTATCGGAGATTCGTAGAAGGGTTTTCTCGAATCGCTACTCCATTAACTCAGCTAACTCGGAAAGATACAAAATTAGATTGGAGTGAAGAATGTTAGAAGGGTTTTCAAGAACTCAAGAGAAGACTCATTTCAGCACCTGTTCTGATAATACCATCTGGCTCGGAGGGATTTGTCATCTACAGTGATGCTTTAGGCAAAGGGTTAGGATGTGTTCTCATGCAACATGGGAAAGTCATAGCCTATGCCTCTCGACAACTCAAAGAATATGAAAGGAATTATCCTACTCATGATCTAGAGTTGGCAGCTGTTGTCTTCGACTTAAAATTTGGGAGGCATTACTTGTATGGGGAGAAAGTGGAGATCTTCACGGATCATAAAAGCCTCAAATATTTCTTCACTCAAAAGGAACTCAACAACATGCGGCAATGACGTTGGCTTGAACTATTGAAAGATTATGATCATACCATCCAATACCATCCTGGAAAAGCAAACGTGGTAGCTGACGCATTGAGTAGAAGATCATATGCGGGTACGAGTGCGATATTTTCAATGCAAAGGCCCATCTTGTATGACTTGTAAAGGATGGAAATAGAGATAAAGACTCTAGGGACCCACGTGATGATGGCCAATATACGAGTAGAACCAACTTTAATTGATAAAGTTAAACCTGTTCAAGCTACAGACCTGGAGCTGATGCATATGAGGAAGAAAGTGAAAGAAGGTACTATGCCAGAAGCAAGAATCGATGAAGAAGGAATACTTTGAGTCAACTCCAGACTTTGTGTTCCTAACGACCTTGAGTTAAAGTATAAAATCATGATGGAGGCGCATAACACACCATTTGCAATCCATCCTGGGAGTACCAAAATGTATCATGATCTTCGTCATACATTTTGGTGGAGCAATATGAAGAGAGAGATAACGTTGTTTATCTCAAGGTGTCTAACTTGTCAACGAGTCAAGGCAGAGCATCAAGTACCAAAAGGTCCATTGCAACCACTTGAAATTCCAGAATGGAAGTGGGAGCACATTAACATGGATTTCGTTACTGGTCTTCCCAAGGTTTCTCAAGGCATTGATGCAATTTGGGTCATTGTTGATAGATTGACCAAGTCTGCTCACTTCTTACCAATACGAAAAACTTATACACTTGAACGTCTTGCTCATATGTACATAAACGAGATTGTAAGACTGTATGGTATGCCAGTATCCATAGTTTCTGATCGAGACCCAAGATTTAATTCACGATTTTGGGTTAGTTTGCAAAAAGCTATGGGCACGGATTTATGATTTAGTTCGGCATATCATCCTCAAACGGACGGACAATCAGAGAGGACTATTCAAACTCTTGAGGATTTATTAAGACTCTGTGTCCTTGACTTCATGGGAAGTTGGGACAAGTTCTTACCATTGGTGGAGTTTTCCTACAACAACAGTTATCAAGCAAGTATTGGCATGGCTCCATTCAAGGTGTTGTATGGAATAAAATGTCGTTCTCCAGTATGCTGGGATGAGGTGGGTGAAGCAACGTTGTTGGGACCGGAGTTGATACGTATGACTACGAAAAAGATACAAACGATTCGGCAATGTATAAAAACCTCACAAGACCGACAAAAGAGTTATGCTGATCTTCATCGAAAGGACGTAGAATTCAAGATTAGAGATCATGTGTTGTTATGTGTTGCTCCATGGAAAGGAGTTACGAGATTTGGAAAGAGATGAAAGCTCAATCCTCGATTCATTGGCCCATTTTTAATCCTCGATCGAGGAGGGACTGTAGCCTATAGACTTACTTTACTACCAAGTATGTCTCGCGTTCATAACGTTTTTCATGTATCCATATTACGTAAATATGTGAAAGACCCGAACCACATTATTGAGTTAGAACTGGACGAAATAGCGGAAGATTTAACGTATGAAGAGGTTCCTGTTCAAATCTTGGATAAGAAGGAACATATTTTACGCCCCAAGGTTATACCTCAAGTCAAAGTGTTATGGAGGAACCACGATGTTGAGGAAATAACATGGGAGTTAGAATCTGAAATGTAATCAAGGTATCCTTACCTCTTCGACATAATAGGTACGTACCATAATTTCGAGGGTGAAATTTCATAAGAAGGGGAGATTGTAAGACCCCAACTTTTATGAATAAAAATGAATTTTCTATAATTATCATTTTTGAATATTATGATATAATGTTATAGTTGTGGGTAATAATTATAAATTTTGCAAAGTACGCAAGTTGTTATATAATATTCGATTGGTCGGGGAATATTCGTTTTAAACAGAAAATATTCGTACGACGACACAATCATTGGTGGACCCCACAACATAATTATTATCGGATTGAGAAAACGACAAAAATATTTTATTGAAATAACGACGGAAGTTTTACCGTTGATACTGTTGAACTACTCGGCAGTAAAAGTACAGTAATATGTGTGGTTGCATAGTAGCACACGGTATTGATTATTGATGTTTATGTGAGAAGTCACTCAGTTTGATTCAATTATTGTCGATATTTTATATGATGATGAAGTTTTGTTTTATTCGTATTATTAACGTAATAAAACAGAAAAGCTTTTTATATAAAACAGAATTCTTTTATAAAGTTATTCGTTTTCTGCTACTTCACTACTCTGATATCCAGTTTCTTTTACGGTAAGGGATATTATTTGTTGTACCTGTAAGGGGTATTATTATTTTGTATTCATGAAGAGAACTTCTGTTATTCCATCTTTATTATTCTGTTAAAATAACCTGTATATGGGGGGGGGGGTACCCTATGTGAGACCCCCAGATTTTATAAATAAAGATTTAAATTTCTCAAAATATTTTTTTTATATTATGGTGTGGATTTGAGATAGTGTTATAGTTGTGGGTAGTATTTGAAAATTTTGCAAAGTAAGCAAGTTGTTATAAATATTCGTTTGGTGGGGAATATTCTTTTTGTCGGAATATCCGCATGCGGACGACACAATCATCAGTGGACCCCACGACGATGTCTTCGTCGTAGTTAGAAAACGACAAAAATATTTTATGGAAATAACAACGGAGGTTTTACCATTAATATTGTTGAACTACCCAAAGTAGTAAAAGTACGAGATACGCATGCGGTGCATAGTAGCACACGCATTATTGATTATTGATGCTTTACGTAAGAAGTCACTTTCGGTTATCTTGCATTATTGCTACTGATAATTCTTTGCATCATATCTCTCATATTATTGATTCAATTATTGTCACAGTATCATGTGCATAATATGTTATTTTATTAAATCAATAATTGAGACGATAAAGTTATTCATATTATTAAATTGCAATATTTACAATGTCTAGAAGTTCTGTCAAGGAGAGGTTTGGTCACCTAATTGCGCGCCAATAGGGAGAAATCTTTGTTGGAAAGCCCCCTCTTTCCTAGGAACGACCTGGTTGTTAAATATTGTGAGTTGTGATATTAATGATGGATAAGTTCGTGTTGATTAAAGATGAATTTGATAGTTTCATTGTGTTGAAATTATTTATGTTAGTGAAAATTGACATTTATTTCGATAATAATTGATGTCTGGAGGTTATATTGTTCAATCAGGTATTTGGGGAACTTTCGTGTCGGGTTACTATTCATGAATTACTATTCACGAGTTACTATTCATGAGTTACTATTCACGAGTTACTATTCACGAGTTATTATTCACGAGTTACTATTCACGAGTTACTATTCATGAGTTACTATTCACAAGTTTTAATAGTAACTTGTCCTTTCGGTTTTTCAAGAGTTATTTGCCTCTTCGGTGTTCCAAGAGTTAATTACCCTTCGCAAATAGTAGTTTCCTCTTCAATATTACCAAGAGTCATTTTGACCCTTCGTTAATACCAAGAGCCACTCTCAGTTTTCTATAAATAGAAGCTCATTCCTTCATTATTTCTTACGAATTCATTGAAACTCTAGAGAGAGAAATTATAGAGAGAAGCTATAGAGAGAAAATTATAGAGAGAAAGAAGAAGAGTATTCTACTACTTCACTACTTCTATATCAAGTTTCTTTTACGGTAAGGGGTGTTATTCTTTCTTATTCATGAAGAGAACTTCTGTTATTCCATTCTTTATTATTCTGTTGGAATAACCTGTATGTGTGGCATACCCTATACATGACCTGTATACGCGGCATACCCTATACTTGGTGAAATTCTTATGTTATTCCATTCTTTATTATTCTGTTGGAATAACCTATATACGCGGCATACCCTATACTTGGTGAAATCCTTATGTTATTCCATTCTTTATTATTCTGTTGGAATAACATGTATGCGCGATTTACCCTATACTTGGTGGAATAACCTGTATATGCGGTTTACCCAATACTTGGTGATCTTCTTCTGTTATTCCATTCTTTATTATTATGTTGGAATAACCTGTTTATGCGAAGTACCGCATACTTGGTGAAATTCTTTTATTATTCCGTTCTTTATTTTTCTGTCGGAATATCCTCGCTTGTGTAATTTCACGACACAGTTCCATATTTATTATTCTCGCCGAATATCCGTCATTGTGAATTTCAATTGACGGTTCCATATTTATTATTCCGCATTTATTATTACATTTGGGAATAACTCTGTCTCATGCGGTCTCTATTGCATGCATGGTGAATCCTTCTGTTATTCCATTCTTTATTATTTTGTTGGAATAACCTGTCTATGTGGATTGCCACATGCACGGTGAATGATCCTTTGTATTCATTCCTTAATAAATTGTGGAAATGATCTGTATACGTGGATTACCGAATGGCGGGTGAAAATCCATTTGCAGTTTCATATATTCTTTATTATACTCAGTTGGTTAAAGTTTTGACTTCTATACTCCATGAAATTAGTGAAATATCCTTGATATTTGCGCTTCATCCAGTATCTTTTCATGGAAATATTCTTCTGAGCATTATTGACTTTTACTTTACAAAGAAGTATCATGTTGACAATTTGGATATTGTTAGTTCCTGGATAAATTAATTCTTGAACTTGTTTAATTGAATTCCTATAACATTGTCATCATCCTCATGTTTATATTATGTTGAAAGTCATCTTTGGCTTACGTGCATAGATGGACTTAGTATGATTATGACCAGGGATCATTCAGTATAATCATGAACTGTGATGTTATAAGTGATGTGGTAAAAGTCCTCAGTGGCCTGTAATGCATTGATGGATAGTTTTTGGTATGATTATGACCAGGGATTATTCGGTATAGTCATGACCGTGGATGATTTAATGAATATCCTTGGCTCGTAGTCTGAGGATGATTAGAAGATGTGGTTTATTTATTAAGTGAGTCTCGTTGATAAAAGTTGATGAAAACATTTTTAAATCATAGAAGATAGTAGGTTTTATTCTCTACTTGACTCTTCTAATGGATTGCTTATTCCAACGCACTTAAACTTGATGTCTATTGTATTTTATCGGTTTAACATTGTTGAAGACTATTGATAATTTATTCTCGCATTATCTTAGTCATAATATTTCTTATTGGGCTAGTTGTGATGCCCCCAAAATAGGTATACATCACCCATTACGAAGTCGCTTGATAACATGGTACGTAAACAACTACAACTTTATTATTTACAACTTCAGAAACTGTGAGTTTAAATACGTGTATTGCCATCTAGACAATATCCACATACAAATAAATCCTCATTATAATTATTGATACATTATTTTACAAAAATGGTGAGGACTACTAAACAACTCCCCCGAGAACCTTCATTCCATACCCCGACTCGTACTCGCTATTTTCTCGCCTCCTGAGAAGAAAAATGGAACAAAAAGGAAAAGGGTGAGCTCAACTAGCCCAGTAAAGAATAGTATGACTAAGATAATATACAACAAATTATCGTTAGTCTTCAACAGGAAAAAATCTAATAGAATACAATAGACAACAAGTTTTAAATCAATATTCGCAGCGAAAATAATAATTCATTAGAAGAGTTAAGTAGAGAATGCAAACTACTATCTTCTATGTATGAATTTTAAAGTTCATCGTCTATCTTTTATCCCTGTAACATCAATCAATATATATCTGGAATCAAATATTCATCCTTGCACTACAGGCCAAGGACATTCACCAGTTGGTCATGTTCATCTAAACACCTGTTCATCTTTGCACTACGGGCCAAAGATATTCATCAGAAATCATTCATCTTTGCACTACAGGCCAAAGATATTCGTCAGAAATCATTCATCTTTGCATTACAGGCCAAAGATATTTAATAATATCATCGTTTAAGACTGAGGATGATGAAAAATATTTTTCAAGAAACGAATCCAGTGAAACAAAATGACAAGGATTAAGGATTCGTACTTTATTTTATCCATGTCCAAAAATACCATAAAAAAAATAATCATAGTGGTGTAAAATTCAAGAATGATCAAAACATGGATACAATCAAAGCTAGTATCCAGAATAGATATTTCGGACGAAAAGAAAATTTTTTATTTTTCGATGAATAGTGTCAGTATTAAGTGAATAAATCTAGTATCGTGAATAGTCAGATATCGTGAATAGTAACTTTGACACCAAAAGTTCCAAATTTGATAAAAACTTCAGATCAATATTTCAAAGATAATGATATTGAAGAAATAATATCATTACAAAAAAATAATATCCTTACCTCGGAAAAAAGATTTAACTGGAATCTTTGGATATAAAGCTATAACTTGAACTTTCACCGTATAGTAATACTCAAAATATACTCAAAATACTCACAAGAATACGCTTTGATAATATAGAGAGAAAACTCAGGTTTACGGTGTGATTTTCAATCTAACCTAAGCACCCTATTTATAGAAATTGCTTAGAACACCAAAAGTTAGAAAATTTAATAAATTAATATTATATTTTTCTAAATATCTCTCCTTTTACACTAAATGAGATTCAAATATCAGCTAGCCACCAATAGTCAACTACATCCAAAAAAACATTTTTCATAATTATTTAATTTAAAACTCCAAAAAAATAATAATTAATTAATCCGGAACTTCAATAATTCATAATAAATAGCTCTTTTGTCAGAAAAATTCAAAACTCGCGACTTTTCATAGGAAATTCCATTATCTACAACTTTACAGAAGGAAGTTTTTCCAAATTCCAAACATAAATTGACCAAAATCTACAAACGGGCGATTTTACAGGCTATAATCAAATTTCAGTCAAGAAATGGGGTCCACCGACATGTTTAACATGTTTTAAATATTTTTGGTAACAAAAATACTCCTCCACATATACTCATATATCCCACATTCATCGTAAAAATATATCATCATTATTATATTATTAAAATATAATAATATATATATATATATATATATTTAAATGAATTATTTTATCGAGAAAAAGATAAAATTTTAATTTTCAACAATTGTCACATTAAAATTTTCTCCATCTATATCCACATAAAATCAATATTTTCTCATCATATGAATCAATAATTAATTATTCACAAATAATATTACTGAGAATCACAATATTGACAACCGAGGCGGTTTCAGGAAAGGGGCTTTCAATAAGAATTTCTCCTTCTTGGCGGCGCAATTAGGTGACCAAACCTCTCCTTAGAGCAGAACTTTCTAGACATTGCCAATAATGTTATCTAATAATATTATTCAGATAATATGAATTATTGCTTCGATAATGAAAAATCTTTGTGTAATGATTATTGAAACAACAAAGAATATAAAATATCAACGCAAGCAATTATTGAATCAATAAAATAAAATCTTTGAGCAGTAATTATCGTAACCATTATTGAGTAGTGCCTTCTTACGTAAGAGTCAATAATTAGTGCAATACTGAGTGTCTTCTTTGTGCAACAACGCCAGACATATTCGTGTTTTAACCACCGGGTATTCCAACAGTGTAAACGGTAACAACTACGCCGTTATTTTTAAACAACTTATATTTATCGTTTTCTTCCTCCAATCGCTTTCCGTTATGGGGCCCACACATGGCTGCGCCGTCGTACGAATATTCCACGACCAAACGAATATTCCCCGACAACAATGAATATTTTATAACCACTTGCTTATTTTGTAAAATTTGCGCATTTTACCCATAACTAACCACATTAATCAAATCAACCCTTACTATTTCAAAATAATAAATAAAGGAAATTCCATTTTATTTATAAAAAAATTCGGGGTCTTACACTAGTTGAGCTCACCCTTTCTTTCATTGTTCTCTTCAGGAAATGAGAATATAGCTGGGATGAGTCAGGGAAAAGAGTGATGGTCCAGAAGATAGCATTAGTAGTCCTCACTATTCTGTTAAATAGTGTGACAATAAATGTAATGAGGACTCCTTGAGTATGAATATTGTCTAGATGAAAATATTCCTATTATAACTCTCAGTTTATGTATTGTCGTATGTTACACGACAGTTGTATAATTAAGTTTGTATATGTATTTTGTACCATGTATTTGGCGACTCAGAATGGGTGATGAATACCTAATTTTGGGGGCGTCACACCCTATACTTGGTGAAATTCTTCTGTTATTCCATTCCTTATTATTATGTTAGAATATCCTATAAATGCAAAGTACTGCATACATGGTGAAATTCTCCTATTATTTTATTCTTTACTATTCTGTCGGAATATCCTATCGGTATGATTTTCACCTGACCTGGTTCCATTACTTATTATTCTGCATTTAATATTCTCGGAATATATCACATCATGCATGCGTTTTACATGGGACTGGTTCCATCATTTATTATTCGCATTTATTATTACGTTGGAACATCCTATCGGTGTGATTTTCACGACACGGTTCCGTTATTATTATTACATTGGAATAACTTTGTCTATCTCACAATCTTCGCATGCATGGTGATTTACATTGTTATTCCATTCCTTATTTTTCATTTGGAACATCCGCTTGGTGTGATTTTCACTTGACCGGTTCCGTTATTATTATTCTGTTGGAATAACTTTATACATCTGCAATCACCGCATGCATGGTGATTTCTTTTGTTATTCCATTCGTTATTATACTCAGTTGGTTAAAATTTTGACTTCTATACTCCATGAAATTAGTGGAATATCCTTGATATTTGTGCTTCATCCAGTATCTTTTCATGGAAATATTCTTCTGAGCATTCTTGAATTTTACTTTACAAAGAAGTATCATGTTGACAATGTGGACGATATTAGTTCTTGAATAAATTAATTCTTGAACTTGTTTTATTGAATTCTTATATCATTGTCATCATCCTCATGTTTATATTGTGTTGAAAGTCATCTTTGGCTTACGTGCATAGATGGACTTAGTATGATTATGACCAGGGCTCATTCGGTATAATCATAACCTATAATGTTATAAATGATGTGATAAAAGTCCTCAGTGGCCTGTTATGCATTGATGGATAGTTTTGGTATGATTATGACCAGGGGTTATTCGGTATAGTCATGACCATTGATGATTTAATGAACGTCCTTGACTGTGGTACATGGATGATTATATATTGTGGTTTATTTATTAAGCTGAGTCTCAGTGATAAAAATTGATAAACACCTTTTAAATCATAAAAGATAGTAGATTTTATTCTCTACTTGACTCTTTTAATGGATTGCTTATTCCGCTGCAGTTAAACTTGATGTCTATTGTATATTTTGATATGAAATTGTATACAGAATTAATAAATCCATTGAACTTATATTTATTAATTTGAATTAATTAATTTTGTGGACATAGTTATAAAAGTTTTAATAATAAATTTAATAGTATTATGTTATTAATGATTAGATTGTAATAAAATCTTATTAAATTATTTAAATTGAACGGAAAGAATTAAAAGAGTTATACTTAGTATATAAATTTATGAGTATTAATAATTGATTTAAAACGGTGATTAAATGTACCTTGAATGAATTGCGTATTATTGAAGTTATTAGTGCTCTGTTTACTTATTTTGAGGTTTGTAGTGCTTTGCACGTGACCTCCCTTTCCTTTTCGGGAAGGGGGTGTTACAGAGATGGTATCAGAGCTTAGGTTCTTTCTTGTAGAAAACCTATTTAGGTTTGACCTGTGAGTTGTGGGTAAATCATTGGGTAGACGTAGGAGTTTGATTCGATTTTGTTTTTTGTTTGGTTGATCTCTATTTTGACCAACTGTCGATTTCTTTTCGATTTGTTGTTGATTTGAGGAAAGTGGAATAATTTATTAAGGTGATTGAGTAATGATATTAGTTAAGAATTGTGATTTAATCATTGAGGTGAATAAAGCTATACTTTGTGCAGATAAGAAACGATCTTATATGAGATGCGATTATGATATGAGTACTTATATCAGCGAATATTTTATATTGGAGAATTATTTGTTAGAGTTATTTTAGGTATCAATTATGATGAGATCTTAGAATTTAGAATTTGATTTGGTTTGGGTTATGTTTTAAATTTTGTTAAGTTTGTGGATAATTTGAGGTATGTGTATCGGTGGGATAATATGATAAAGTGAAAGCTATTAAATACAGAGGATCTCTTGCAATTTTGAGGAGTTGTAGAGGTTCGAGGTAATAAGATTAATCTTTAGGAGTAAATCAACTTTTCGGTTATTCTAGTAGGATATTGATATTATTTTATATGAAATTTCTTTGTGATAGTAAGATGAGATTTTGAAATTTGTTGTGTTAAGGTTCGCACTAAGAGAAGGATTGATTTATTGGATGATTAGATATATAATAATTGATGAATCCAATATATTTTAAGAGATTTTGAAAGCTATAATTTGCTCATTCAAATAGTAGGATATATGATTTGAAGTTGGTATAGTGATGAAGAGATCTTAGTAGTAGTATATTTTTGGTGTAATATTAGTTGAGAACTAATTTGATTTGAGGTTATAATATTTTGAAGCTCTTGAGGACTTAGGGAGAGACATTAGTAATATAGCTTGCATAGTTGTTTTGTTTATTTGATGTCCTTGGAGTTTTGTATGAATTTATGTAAAATAAATAAATATAAATAAAAATAAATTTTTAAATCTTTGTCATGTGTGGAACATAAACGTTTTACGAATTAAAAATAATTTTAAATATTTTGGGTATTCGAATCGTATTTAGATGAAGAATTTTTTTGTGATTTCGAATTATGTTCTGAAGAGTACGTTTACAAGAATTAAACTCAAAGATATTAGCGACGGCCCGCACCAATGGTGGAGCATGTGATCTAAATTTATGCAACGTGAAGAACCTTACCAAGGCTTGACACGGTAGCTGACGAATTGCGTGGACCGATGACTTATCCGCGTTGATCGTTATAAATGGCAGCGCTACGTCGTAACTAAATTATTTTTTGTATCTTATTTGAATTCCAAGGACAGAATTATTTTTAAGGGGTGAAAAATGTAATAACCCATTTTTTAATAATTAAATATTAATTGATTTTTTTATTTTATACAATTATGTTTAAATTGGAAAAGGTAAATAATTTTATTTCCCTCTTTTCTTCCTTATTTTGTTTGGAAATTAAATTCTTTTAGTTGGTAATTAAATAACTGATTAAATTAAAATTGAGGAAGATAATTCCTTTTGTTAAAGTCTTGTGCTAAAATCTTTTGGAGCAGGAAGCTACTTGGGAGATAGAGGAGTCTATTCGAGCGGAGTATCCACATCTTTTGATAATTAGGTGCGTTCATTCTTTTGATTCCGGGGACGAAATCCTTTTTAAGGGGTATGTGATGTAATACACGAAAAAAAAATATATTAAATAATAAAAAAATTATTTTGTTTTAAAACATATTAATTAGACTCTGTCATTTATTTGGGTCAAACTAGTTATTTAATTTGTGTGGGCTAATAAGTAATAATAAGAGATGGATAAATTAATTTAGTACAATTTGGGCCTTAAAATTTATTGGGTTTAATTTAATGTGGGTAATAATAAATCCTATTATAATTAGGAGAAGTAATAAGACAATAAAAAAAACTTAACTGCACGACATTATATTATATCATATACTTTGGGCGTGAGGCGGCATAGGAAAAAAGAGGAGAAAAGTACTTTTGCACTGCAATTTGGAGAGGATAAAATTAGTAGATTCACTTTGTTGCATAGGAAGCGAAAAGGTATTGTAACTTTACTATTAATAATGAATTGAAGTTATATGTTCTGTATGTATGTATGAATTGATGATTTTTTTTCCTAAAAAAAACGCGTTTGTGTGATGAAGGCTACTGTATTGTTATAATATAGTAAAGATTATATATATACATCAAATTGATTTCAACTTTCCTGACATGATTTTGTTATTTTATATATATATATATATATATGTTTCGTGGGTGAGGCCTGCAACACTGCTGCAGGTGTTGAATAATTTCATTATTTGTTTATATATATATATATATTATTAATAATAATATTTTGATATGAAATTGTATACAGAATTAATAAATCAATTGAACTTATATTTATTAATTTGAATTAATTAATTTTGTGGACATAGTTATAAAAGTTTTAATAATAAATTTAATGGTATTATGTTATTAATGATTAGATTGTAATAAAATCTTATTAAATTATTTAAATTGAACGGAAAGAATTAAAAGGGTTATACTTAGTATATAAATTTCGGAGTATTAATAATTGATTTAAGACGGTGATTAAATGTACCTTGAATGAATTGCATATTATTTTGGAGTTTATGAGTGGATTTTCGAGCGCTTAAATAATAAAAATATGTTATTCAGATATTTAAGACATCTTAATTATCAAACAACTTTTTTCATTCAGATTAAAATTCAAATCAGATTCATTCAATTTTTATCAAACACCCCAAAGACTCGTTTATTAACCGTTTACCTTCTCTAGCACTAAATTTTAATTGAGCTACAAAACATTTCTCAGTTACAATAATTCTTAGGGGAATATATTATTTCAAACAAATTAACATTTGTATTTTAAAAAAAACAAATTAGAAAATGATATATAATATTAATATTATATATTTTAATATTTTTACAAGGTTCTTCTTAGATTAAGATATTATTGATTTTTTTAGGAAGATTTTTTGTTGTTTTTTTTTCTAGTATTTAATTGACAAATTAATGAAAAGATACCTGTTAATAACATTTTCAAATAGAAATCTTATGTTGATTCAACTACCAAAAGTCTTTTAATTTTTTTAGTTTTATGGGTTTTATTTTTTGTCTTATAGTATTCAATTTGTATAGTTCATTTGTCATGGACCTCATGGTGTATGTATATCTGTACGATCCATCTCACATCAATTTACCACACACTTTGTTTAGACTAGCTCAATAAGTATATTGGATTACTTCCTTACCTAAAAGGTTAAACCTTTTAGGTAAAGGCACCACTGTTGTGACGCCCCCAAAATAGGTATACATCACCCATCTTGAGTCGCCAAATACATGGTACATAATTCAAATACAAACTTAATTATACAACATAAGCTGTGAATTTTAATACAAATATTATCTTCTAGACAGTATTCAAACTCAAAATACGACAAAACATAATCTGAGAGTTTTAACACGAATATTGTCATCTAGAAAATATCCACACTCAAATTCAATCTTATTATATTTATTATCACACTATTTCATAGAATAGTGAGGACTACTAATGCTATCATCTGGACCGTCACTCCGTTCCCCGACTAGTCCCTGCTACGTTCTCATTTTCTGAAACGAACAATGAAAGCAAAAAGGGTGAGCTCAACTAGCCCCGTAAAAAATTATGACTAAGATAATGCAGAATAAATTATCGTTAGCCTTCAACAAGTTGTTAAAGCGATACAATATAACAAACATCAAGTTTAATCGGCAATGAACAAGAAATCCATTAGAAGAGTCAAGTAGAGAATAAAATCTACTATCTTCTATGATTTAAAAGGTTTTTCATCACTTTTATCGCTGAAACTCTGCTTAATAAATAATCCACATCATCAAATCATCCCTGCACTACAGGCCAAGGATATTCTTTAGTATCACGACCACGAATTATCCATGCACTACGGGCTAAAGATAATCATGTTTTCATCAACGGTCCTGATCATGCCATGAAATAATTCATCTTTGCACCCTCGGCCGAAGAGAATCCATAGCCATAATCATACCAAAAACTGTCCATCAATGCACTACGGGCCAATGAGGACTTTTTTCACATCATTTATAACATTACGGTCATGATTATACCAAATAATCCTTGGTCATAATCATACCAAGTCCATCTATGCACTACAGGCCACAAATGACTTTTAACATAATATAAACATGAGGATGATGACAATGACATAATAATTTAATAAAACAAGTTTAAGAATTAATTTATCCAAGAACTAATAACGTCCAAATTGTCAACATGATACTTCTTTGTAGAGTAAAATTCAAGAATGCTCAGAAGAATATTTCTATGAAAAGGTATTGGATGAAGCGCAAATATCAAGGATATTCCACTAATTTCATGGAGTATAGAAGTCAAAAATTTAACCAACTGAGTATAATAAAGAATGGAATAACAAATGAAATCACCAGGCATGCGATAGACCGCACAGACAGATTATTTCAACAGAATAATAAATAATGGAACCATGTCATGCATAAACACACAGACAGGATATTCTGACAGAATAATAAAGAATGGAACCAGTCATGCGAAAGCATGCATATGATATTCTAATGTAATAATAAATAACGGAACCAGTCAAAGGCAAGATTCATGACCCACAAGATGTTCCAACCATAATAATAAAGAATGGAATAATGGAAGAATTTCACCATGTATGCAGATTAGCATGAGACAAAGTTATTCAACATAATGATAAAGAATGGAATAACAGAAGAATTTTACCAAGTATAGGGTAGACCGCGTATACATGTTATTCCAACAGAATAATAAAGAATGGAATAACAGAAGTTCTCTTCATGAATACGAAAAAAATAATACCCCTTACGAGTACAAAAAATAATATCCCTTACCTTATAAAGAAGAGTACTCCGACGGGTAGGGCGGGGATATATTTGAAGAAACTTGCACTACGCTCAAAGCTTTCTTAAACTCTAAAGAAATACGCTCAAGATTATAGAAGAAGAATTCTCTCTACATTTCCTCTCTCTAGAGTTTCAGTGAATTCATAAGAAATAATGAAGGAATGAGCTTCTATTTATAGGAGAATGGACTGGATAGTAACTAATTTCTTAACGGTCCAGATTGATCTACTTTTAAACGGACGGTCCAGATTGGTTTACTATAAAATATTTTAATTAAACAATTTTTTTTAAATAAAATATAATATATTCTATTTATAATCTAATAAAACGAATAATTTTATAAAAGTATTACATTTTATATAAAAAGATTTTACTATGCAAATACTATGCGAACCTTTATGCAAATACTATGCATAATAAAATATAATATATTCTATTTATAGTCTAATAAAATGAATAACTTTATAAAAGTATTACATTTTTATATAAAAAGATTTTACTATGCAAAATACTATGCATAATAGAATATAATATATTCTATTTATAGTCTAATAAAACGAATAACTTTATAAAAGTATTACGCATTTTATATAAAAGCTTTCATTTTATTACATTAATAATACTAATAAAACAAAACTTCATCATCATTATTATAATTCACACTATTAATCGACCTGTGTCGTTTCCAGAAAGAGGGGCTTTCAATAAGGATTTCTCCCTATGGCGCGCGCAATTAGGTGACCAAACCTCTCATTGGCGAACTTCTAGACATCGTTAATATTGCAAATAATAATATTAATAACTTCGTCGTCTCAATTATTGATTTAATAATATATAAAATATCGACAATAATTGAATCAAATAACGTGAGATACTATGCAACAATTATTGAAGCAATAATTGAACAAAACTGAGTGACTTCTCACGTAAGCATCAATAATCAATATCGTGTGCTACGATGCAACCACGCGTATTCCTATACTTTTAATATCGGGTGTTTCAACAGTTAACGGTAAAACTTCCGCCGTTATTTTCATAAAATATTTTTGTCATTTTCTCAATCTGATAATAATTCCGTTGTGGGGTCCACCAATGATTGTGCCGTTGTACGAATATTCCCTGACAAAAAGAATATTTCCCGACCAATCGAATATTATATAACAACTTGCATACTTTTCAAAATTTCTAAATATTACCCACAGCTATAACATTATATCAAATTTACTCCATAAGTAAAAAAAAAATTCGAGAAAAATTAAATCTTTATTCATAAAATTTGGGATTTTACAATCTCCTCTCTTTATGAAATTTTGCCCTCAAAATTTATGTACGTACCTGGTATGCCGAATAAATGAGGATACTTCGTCAGATTCTAACTCTTGAGGTATAACCTTTGAGTGTTGAATACATTCCAGGATTTTAACAGGTACATCTTCATACGATAAATTATCCACTATCTTGTCCGGTTCTAAATCAATAATGTGGTTCGGGTCGTCCACATATTTACGAAACATCGATACGTAAAAAACGTTATGACCACGCAACATATTTGGCGGTAAAACGAGTCTATAAGCCATAGTTCCTACTTAATCGAGGATTTCAAATGGGCCAATAAAATTGAGGGTTGAGATTTCATCTCTTCATCGATTATTTCTTCTAGAATAACGCCCTCTTGAACCTTCTTTTTCACATTCATCAGCTCTGAGTATGTAGCTTGAGCGGCTTTAACTTTATCGATTAAAGTCGATTCTAATCGTATATTCGTTATCTTCACGTGGGTCCCTAGAGTCTTTAACTCTATATTCATCATTTATACAAAATGGGTCTTTGTGTTAACAACATCGCACTCGTAAACACATATGATCTTCTACTCAACGCGTCAGCTACCACGTTCGTTCTTCCACAATGATATTGAATGGTACGATCGTAATCTTCAACAGCTCGAGCTAACATCTTTGGCACATGTTACGTTCGTTTTGGGTGAAGAAAATATTTGAGGGGTTTAAGAAATGGGTTTTGTACCGGGGTCAATACAAAATTCGATTTCACGCTCTAGGGGTAGGCTAAGAAGTCTTCAAGAATACGTCAGGAAATTTATTAACAATAGAAATATCATTCACAACTGTGACTCTCATCCAAGACTTGGATAACACGTCACATTGATACCTATCAACTTGCCATCGTTATTCACAGCGTCCCCTATGGAAAGTCTGGCTTCGGTGCATCCACACAAGGAAGTTAACAACGAAAGGACCGGGGCTCTTTACTTATGGCTTGATATGACAATGATTGACTTTAGTGGTTTGGTTGCTTGAATTCGCATAACAGGTTGGTTAGGAATATGAAAGCTAACAACCTTACTAAAAGCATGATGAGTAGTTAACCAATCGATTCTTAAAATCACATCAAAGGCAAGTATTTTCAAAGAGATAAGATCGACAGGTAACGTGAAAGTGTTGATTTGAATCAAACAAGATTTATAAATTGTGGAGGTAACGAAGGTTTCTCCCAACTGAGTTTCAACAGATAAATCAAAGTCTAACTTCTCTGGAGCTAAATTCAAACATTGAACACAACTAGGTGAAATGAAAAAGTGAGTAGAACCAGTATCTAACACGGTATAGACTTTGCAAGAGTTTATGATTAACTTACCCACGATAATTTTATTCAGGTTCCTCATCACGAAAAAAAAACGCTCTCTCTTAAACTACCGGCTTTGGCTTGTCTGGGACATCATTTGGCATCACCATCTCAGCTGGGCTTGACTTCACCATACGACAAAATCGAGCTAGATGACCTTCTCTTCTACAATTAAAACACACTTTGGATTGCTGCGTACAGTTTGGACGGATGTGTCCCTTCTGTCCGCATTTGAAACATACGACCGGTGGTCGTTCTTCTTCCTTTGAAATGGGTCTTTGGGTCTTTGTCTTTCCATCATTATTGAACCTTCTCTTCTTAAAATTTCCACTTCTATTATCTTGGCCATGATTACCACCGAAGTGGTTACCATTCATGGCATGATAATTTCCCCCACGATGGTTATCATTGTTCCGATGACCATTGCCACCGGTACGATTATTATCGTATTGTTGGTCGATGCCTTTTGGTTGTGCTGACTCATTATCGCGCTCCAATAACTGAGCCCTATTCACAACATCTGAATATAAACAAAGTTTGTGAGAAATGAGGTATTGAAGTATATTGGGTTTCAAACCTCTTAGAAATATTCGCGTCATTCGCTCCTCATTATTGACCAAATGGGATGTAAACCGAGACAACTCGGCAAACTTAGCCTCGTACTGCGACACGACCATATTGTTTTGCACCATCTTGATGAACTCCACCTCCTTCATGTGACGAATACTTTCAGGAAAGTACTTGTCGTTGAACAGCTCTTCGAACTTCTCCCAAGACATCTTGAGTGCGTCAGTCTGGGTACGTTTTACAGATTCCCACCAATAATCTGCCTCTTCACGCAACATAAAGGTGGGAAATGGAAACTTTTGCTCCTCTGAGCATCCCAAGACATCAAATATCTTGGTGATCTTCTTTAACCACGTCTCCGCCTTAAGTGGTTCTCGCTTTTTCAAAAACTCCGGTGGTCCCAGCTCCTTGAACTGCTTAGCGGTGACCGACCGTGGGTTGCCATTATTTCCACCTATATTTTGAACAAGAATCTTTCTTACCTGTTGTTGCATGAATTGCATAAAGCCTCTGAACATTCCATCGTTCATCATTTGGTCAGTGTTGTTGTTTGCCTAAGGATTGTTGCCTTCCTAATGTACATTATCCTGATTATTGATATGTAGAGACTCAATGGTCTCTTGTGCTCCATTGCTATTTTTAACATTCTCAGATGTCATTTTCAAATACTGCCACAAAACAAGGGTTAATTAACATATCACATATTATCCCTATGCTCTGACCGACCAATTAAATACCAAATAAACTTAGGTAGGTCATACTAGCGAAGGAATTCCCAAAATCTCTCCCCTCCTAGTTCCTGTCTCACATCTCAGCCAGGGATCATATCCCTAAGCTTTGATACCAACTGTGACGCCCCTAAAATAGGTATACATCACCCATCTTGAGTCGCCAAATACATGGTACAGAATTCAAATACAAACTTAATTCTACAACATGAGCTAATACAAATATTATCTTTTAGACAGTATTCAAACTCAAAATACGACAAAATATAATCTGAGAGTTTTAACACGAATATTGTCATCTAGACAATATCCACACTCAAATTCAATCTTATTACATTTATTTTATCACACTATTTCATAGAATAGTGAGGACTACTAATGCTATCATCTGGACCATCACTCCGTTCCCCGACTAGTCCCTGCTACGTTCTCATTTTCTGAAGAGAACAATGAAAGCAAAAAGGGTGAGTTCAACTAGCCCGATAAAAAATATTATGACTAAGATAATGCAGAATAAATTATCGTTAGCCTTCAACAGTGTTAAACTGATACAATATAACAAATATCAAGTTTAACGGCAGCGGAATAAGAAATCCATTAGAAGAGTCAAGTAGAGAATAAAATCTACTATCTTCTATGATTTAAAAGGTTTTTCATCACTTTTATCGCTGAAACTCTGCTTAATAAATAATCCACATCATCAAATCATCCCTGCACTACATGCCAAGGATATTTTTAGTATCATGACCACGAATTATCCATGCACTACGAGCTAAAGATAATCATGTTTTCATCAACGGTCCCGATCATGCCATAAAACAATTCATCTTTGCACCCTTGGCCGAAGAGAATCCATAGCCATAATCATACCAAAAACTGTCCATCAATGCACTACGGCCAATGAGGACTTTTTCCACATCATTTGTAACATTACGGTCATGATTATACCGAATAATCCCTGGTCATAATCATACCAAGTCCATCTATGCACTACAGGCCACAGATGACTTTCAACATATATAATATAAACATGAGGATGATGACAATGACATAATAATTCAATAAAACAAGTTCAAGAATTAATTTATCTTGGAACTAATAACGTCCAAATTGTCAACATGATACTTCTTTGTAGAGTAAAATTTAAGAATGCTCAAAAGAATATTTCCATGAAAAGATACTGGATGAAGCGCAAATATCAAGGATATTCCACTAATTTCATGGAGTATAGAAGTCAAAACTTTAACCAACTGAGTATAATAAAGAATTGAATAACAAAAGAAATCACCAGGCATGCGATAGACCACACAGACAAGTTATTACAATATAATAATAAATAATGGAACCAGGTCATACGTAAACGAACAGATATGATATTCTGACAGAATAATAAAGAATGGAACCAGTCATGCAGAACGCACGCACGGGATATTCCAATGAATAATAAATAACGGAACTGTGTCAAATTAAATTGCAAACATGATATTCCAAATGAATAATAAAGAATGGAATAATGAAGAATTTCACCATGTATATCTGATTATTGAGCATAGGCGAGTTATTCTAACATAATGATAAATAATGGAATAACAGAAGAATTTCACCATGTATGTGGTACTTCGCATAGACAGGTTATTCCAATATAATGATAAAGAATGGAATAACAGAAGAATTTCACCAAGTATAGGGTAGACTCCATATACAGGTTATTCCACTAGAATAATAAAGAATGGAATAACAGAAGTTCTCTTCATGAATACGAAAGAAATAATACCCCTTACGAGTACAACAAATAATATCCCTTACCTTATAAAGAAACAGTACTCCGATGGGTAGGGCGGGGATATACTTGAAGAAACTTGCACTACGCTCAAAGCTTTCTTAAACTCTAAAGAAATACGCTCAAGATTATAGAAGAAGAATTCTCTCTACAGTTTCTCTCTCTAGAGTTTCAATGAATTCGTAAGAAATAATGAAGGAATGAACTTCTATTTATAGGAGAATGGGTGAATAGTAACTAATTCTGAAACGGTCCAGATTGATTTACTTTTAAAGCAGACGGTCAGATTGGTTTACTATAAAATATTTTAATAAAACAAAATCTTTTAAATAAAATATAATATATTCTATTTATAATATAATAAAACGAATAACTTTATAAAAGTATTCATTTTATATATAAAAGATTTTACTATGCAAACACTATGTAAGCACTTATGCAAACACTATGCATAATAAAATATAATATATTCTATTTATAGTCTAATAAAACGAATAACTTTATAAAAGTATTATGTTTTATATAAAAGATTTTACATTTTATTACATTAATAATACTAATATAATGTAATATATATATATATATATATATATATATATATATATATATATATATATATATATATATATATATATATATATATATATATAAAGACACCTCATAAAAAGACACCTTAATATATTTAACAACATTTATCATCATTATTATAATTCACAATATTAATCGACCGTGTGTCGTTCCGAGAAAGAGGGGTTTTCCAATAAGATTCCTCCTATCATTGGCGTATGAATTAGCTAGGTGACCAAACCTCTCCTCGACAGAACTTCTAGACATCGTTAATATTACAAATAATAATATTAATAACTCTGTCATCTCAATTATTGATTTAATAATATATAAAATATCGAAAATAATTGAATCAATTAACTTGAGATCTTATGCAACAATTCATTGAAGCAATAATTGAACAAAAGCGAGTGACTTCTCACGTAAGCATCAATAATCAATACCGCAGGTGCTACTATGCAACCACGCGTATTCTGTACTTTTAACATTGGGTGTTTCAAGCAGTTAATTCAAAAGCGTCATCCGTTATTTTCATAAAATATTTTTGTCATTTTCGATCGACAATAATTACATTTGTGAGGTCCACTAATGATTGTCTTTGTCGCATCTTAATATTCCTCGTTAAAAGCGAATATTCCCTAACTAATCGAATATTATATAACAACTTGCGTATTTTGTAAAATTTCTAAATATTACCCACAACTATAACATTATATCAAATTTACTCCATAATATTCAAAAAAAAATGTTCGAGAAATTTAAATCTTTATTCGTAAAATTTGGGATTTTACACTTTCCATTGGACTTCTACCATTATACTAATAATCCTACAAGTCCATTACATTTAATTAAACAACTTAACATATATACACCACGTATAATTCTCGTATGCTAAATTATAATATATGTCATTCCATTCCTCATACATAATAGTATAATACATTTATACTTACGTTCAATACTTCGTACAATGCATATGCATCATACAATTACAACTTTCTTTCCTTAACGCTTAATAAACCTAACGTTCCCAAATTAAATCCGCATGCGAAATATTACATTTTTCATACTTAGATTTTTATAACATAATCAATATCACCTCGATATTATGACGTTACGTATTTCTCGGAAGTTCAAAAATAATTCCTGAGCGGAAATCGATGAATAGTGTTTTTCAAAAAATTTCTCGAAAATCTTTTATTTTCGTCTTAGAAATTCAAACACTTTAATTCATTCACGTAGTTAAAATACTACGACGTTCCGACGTTTCTAGGTTATAGAACGAAATTCATCTTATCAACACGTAATAATAATAAATAATATTATTTTATTCATTATTAAAAGTATTTATAAAGGTTCGATTTTACGGGGCATTACCAGTGCAGTTGCGCCGGTGCACAGACAGAACCAGAAATAGATGAACAGTAGCTGTTTTTAGCCCAACTAACACGAATTTCACCCAAAAAACATAGAATTTAACACATATAATTGGTATAGAACTATTACAAACATGTTTCCTCACATATTCTTCCAATTAGAACAATTTAACAACAACTCAAACTAGTTTAGTTTCTCAAATTCCATAGTTTCATATGAAAACTCCATTTTTGACATCTTTTACAAAAATCATCACTGTGATTACAATTCTACATTGAATTACTTCGTTCAAACTATGTTCTCTTCGTTTCTTAATGAACTAACATAAACAAGCCTCAATTTACAGTTTATCATACAAATTGACCACCAAAATTGGTACTTACACAAGCTGTATGCAAAATATTCACTGTAATTTACTTTTCTTCTTTTTTTTAAAAACTAAATTAGCATACAATTCATGTCTGACTACAACTGTAAGACCCCAACTTTTATGAATAAAGATTATTTTTCTATAATTATCATTTTTAAATATTATGGAATGAATTTGTTATAATGCTATAGTTGTGGGTAGTATTTATAAATTCTGCAAAGTATGCAAGTTGTTTTATTATATTCGATTGGTCGGGGAATATTCGTTTTAGCGTAAAAATATTCGCATAACTGGTATTTATCATTTGTGGACCCCACAAATGTAATTATTATCGGATTGAGAAAACAACAAAAATATTTTTATGAAAATACTTGGCGGAAGTTTTACTGATTAATCTTGTTGAAACTACTCGGTAGTAAAAAATACGATGTCTGGCGTGGTTGCATAAGTAGCACACTACGGTATTAATTATTGATGCTTACGTGAGAAGTCACACTCGATTATACTCAATTATTGCTATAGTAATTGTTGCATCATATCTCTCATATTATTGATTCGATTATTGTCACAGTATCATCTGCATTATATGATATTTTATTAAATCAATAATTGAGACGACAAAGTTATTAATATTATTAAATTGCAATATTTATAATGTCTAGAAGTTCTGCCAAGGAGAGGTTTGGTCACCTAATTGCGCGCCAAATAGGGAGAAATTCTTATTGGAAAGCCCCCTATTTCCTGGGAACGACCTGGTTGTTAAATATTGTGAGTTATAATATTGATGATGAATAAGTTCGTGTTGATTAAAGATGAATTTGATAGTTCCATTGTGTTGGGATTTAGGGGTGAAAATGATCCCGAGTCGATCCGAACACCCTAATGCTAAAGCTCGACTCGGATCAAAAAATTTGTGTTCAAGTTCGACTCAAATTTGAATTAATAATTTTCAAAGTTGCTCAAGTTCGACTCGATGAATTACTCGATACTACTCGGCTCGAAGTTACTCGACTCGTTTTCACAACGAGTAATTCACGAGCCTTTCTATTCGAACTCGAGTCTGAGATGGATCACACCAAAATGAGACATAAAAATTAAAACTTAGAAAAACTTCAATTTCATTTATATATAAAAATACACGTGTTACAAAAATTACAATGATAAATTTATAATATTAATCATACTATGATACAATTTCTAGTAACATCATTATATTTATCCAATCTCGTACATAGTGAATGAAATAACACAAAAAAATAATCAAGTGAGTAGTAATTCTTCTCTGAAACATATATTTGATTCGGTTGAGTTAGAACGTAAAAATTATCAATTTCGCTAGGATGCCTCGGAAGGTTGGAACTCGATACTGGACACTGTATGAGGATTTTCAGATTTTCTCCCATAGTTCTCGCTTAAGCTGCAGACAAATTCCTCTAGAAGCTCGAGAATATTCCTAAATTGAAGTAAAGCAAGGCAAATCAAACTAATCGTAAATGATGCCACTTGGAATAGTAAAGTATATAATTATTTGTGAAACAAGAAAAGAAGATGTAAATCTTTAGACACCTTGATTGCCTTTTTTTCCGAGCCCAATATAGAACTCATCATCCAACAACTTCGATTGTTTGTGCCAACATCAATGGTCATGGACAAGCACTGTAAATGATAAAACACAAGTAATCAGTTTTAAATAACATCAGGGCAAGGCTCCATCATTAATGTAGCTTTATTGAGCTCCAAATGGGTTTGTTAAAGAAGTGCCATGAATAATACCTGTGAAAGAAGTGAGCAAATGCATGCGATCAACACACGGTTTATAGAGATACTTTTTGAGAAGATTGATTACAGCATCCCTTGTCAACCAAGAAAAAAAGGTCACTTCATACACAATCAAAAAGGTCAGCTCTAACTGATCTACCCTCACAGACTTGCATCACCCATTAGTATATAAACACTGGGGTGGCCAAAAAGTCTGTGTTGATTAGGAGGAAAACATCTAAAATCCATTAACCATGTTTATTTATTATAAGTTCCATTTCAACCAAAAATAATTTTTAACAATAGATAATTGCAATAAGAGTTGTAAGAAATAAATAGCATGTTCAATCTTTAAAAAAATTAGAAATAATGAAAAGAAAAGGAGGCAAACCCGATAATTAAACTGGTTCCATTTGTGACAACATGAGTGTAGTAGAGCCTTTCGAGCCCACAAGTTTTTAAACTCGTTATGTATGTTGATGTGATAATTGCTTTTCATCTACAATAAAACAAGAAGATACATCTCGGACTCCAATTCTATTGAAAGGAGAAAAGGAAGCATGAGGCGGTTAGGAGACTAGGTAGAACTTCAACATGTATGAAACCCACAAGCATGAAACAGGTTCCAATTGGAACCAACCGAACCCTTAATATGTGACAGCAGGTTTTAGAGAAGCATACTACATGCAAGCAGATGAATTATGTAAAAAAGGATTAGGAGGTACCTATCACCATCTGGGTTGGTCCTTATATGAGGAGAACCAGTTCTTGCATGTGAGAAATTCATATTCAAACTCTGGTTATATAAATTGGACATGGCTGCTGCTGCTACTACTACTACTACTTATTCTATGCAAAAGGGATTCTGAATCAAGAAAGAAAGAAAAGGGGGTTATTCAGGATAGCAAGCAGACAAAGCGTGACTAAGAAGAGAACCACGAAAAAAAAATTAAGAAGTGGAATGAAGAAAATAAATACTAGTCCCGCCTCTAGTGAAAGTGTGAAAATGTAAAAACATACAAAAGCGGTGGGTTTTTTTACGCCAGAAGCAATGCCAAAGATTGATCCGGAGGACTCAATGACCATGTAGTATACTCTGCTGTGATGAAGAGAAGCGGTGGTTTTTTTACTGCTAAGAGCAATACCAATTTCATACTCTGCGCTCTCAGCTGCATCACTTCCATGAACCACATTCCTGCACATCCAAAATTAATTATTCACTTGCAGTACGATATATATATTTTCATACAAATAAATTGCTATTATTAAATCTTAATATTTTGTGATAAACCGCACGAAAAAAAATAAAAAAAATCAAAATAAGCCAATATGCAAAGAAAATTAGTATGTTATAAGCTATGTTACATGGACTCAAATTAATTGTGTTATGTCCTGCTGCTAAAGAAATGAAATATGAGGGATCAACACATGATTTATATACTTGGTGCATACAATGAGATAAGCAGATAAATCTTAGCAACAATCGCAAACTCTTAAATCAGCTACCAAGCAAGCGACCAAGCGATCCTAACTTGTAAACAGATAAATCTTAGCAACTGCAAACTCTTAAATCCTGCCAATATAGAAGATGGGTTAGAAATAAGTAAAAAACTAACTTGTAATAAATAATAGGAAATGTCAAAATAAAAAAGATAAGAAACTTATCTTTTTTAGACTTTACACCAAACTAGTTTCCTTGATGGTTGTGCTTTTGTCAACTTAAAAGTCGCAAGCCAAATATTTAAACTCCAAATTCCAAACTCAATTGAAAAAGCTAGTAGTTTGGCACCATTTCATAAACCAAATTCTAAAATGCTCGATTGAAAATCCAAAGTTCTAAAAAATTTATCTTCATAGAACTGGACATTCGTAGAGTCAAAAAATTTATGTGTAGTGAGATCATAAACCCTGTATGCCTTTTTACCAAAAATATATCCAAGAAACACACATTTAGAGGACCTGAAGCAAATTTATCCTTATGATGAGATGTGTCATTGACAGAAACAAAAGGCATCCACAAGTTTTTAGATGAGAATAAAAAGGAGATTTCCTATTAAAACTTTTACAGGTGTTTTGTAAGAAAAAACTAAGGAATGAGTTCTATTAATAAGATAAGTGGTCATTAACAAAACCGTGTCCCTGAATTTTATAGGTAAATGTGCATGAAAGCGCAAAACTCTAGCTACATTAAGGAGATGCCTATGTTTTCTCCAGCGAGCAACACTATTTTGCCTTTGAGGTGTGTTGACACAAGAAGATTGATGTATGATACCTAAATCAGACAAGAGATAACCAACAACTCTTTTAATAAACTCGGTTCCATTATCGAGACCTTTAGGTGATAATTGAACATTGAAAATGAAGTATGAACATCTTTGAAAGAAAAACTGCAGAAAACTATACACTTGTGATACATCTTAGTAAAAATAGAAAAGCGGATATATATATATATATATATATATATATATATATATATATATATATATATATATATATATATATATATATAAAGCAACATCAGATAATCGGTAAATAGTTAACAATAAATCAAATGTGTAAATAGTTAACAAAGCACATGAACATAACATTACATAAATCGATAAAATCTTTCAAAACCACATACCCATCAACAAAAAATTACAGATCTATACTGAACATACCTGAAGCATCAAAGTGTTCCATTGAATAAGATCGAATTGAAACTTTAAAGCTAAAAATTAGGGTTTAAATTTTTTGATTGGGGATTTTTGGTATAACAAAACTATAGAAGTAATCAGAAGAATAATATATATTATATATATAAGTAAGAACTGACTTACACGCATTTTCACTTCGACCTTTATGGCTTTAGCTTCATCAATCGTGTTTTGGGAATAGGGCTTTAGTGATTCTGAGATTGAATCACTAAACGAAGAGGCGAAGAGGCCATTGAAGAGTCGATGAAGTGAGACTGAGAAGTCTTGAGAGTCGAGAGCTAGGCGATTGAACTTTGAAGTCTGAACTGAGAAGTCTCTAGAGACTAGAGTCGAGAGGCAATCGAGTCAAGAGAATAATAGATTAATTCACCGTGAAAACCTTTCCACTTCTTTATCAGAGATCAAGCAAGTACCGAACCCTTAAACAAGTAAGGTTCATTGAGCAAGGATCGAGTAAGGATCAGATCAAAAAAGATGGTTCGAACCCTAAAATGAGCGAGTAGTACTCTACTCAGATTCGATATCAGTATTATATCCCAAAAACGAGCCTTTGACCCATATTCGACTCGGATGTTACCGAACCCGAGACCCGGATCATATTTTTGGGCCGAATCTGAACTGGGTACCGAGTTACTTGGATTGTTTTTCACCCCTATTGGGATTATTAGTGTTAGTAGAAATCGACATCTATTCTGATGATAATTGATGTCTGAGGGTTATATTGATAAATCGGGGAATTTATCAGATAAATGAGCAATTAATTGATATTAATTCATATGCTTATATAACTATTTATTCACATGTGTGTACTATTGAGTCACATTTATTTACTATTAGGGGAGTTGGTGCAAGATTGATAATACTTGGATGACTAAGTTAAAGATGGAGGTATAAATAGAGGTACTATACTGTAATTCATATTTTCACATGTCTAGAACTATTGAGTTACATGATTTACTATTTATTCACATGATTTACAATTAGGGGAGGTGGTGCAAGTTTGATAATACTTGCAGGACTAAATTAAAAATGAAAGAAAGTTGGAGGTATTGTACTGTAATATTTCAAGCACCAAAATGTGCAATTATCGAAACTATATTTTTCTATAAATAGAAGCTCATTCTTCCTTCATTTCTCACCAATTCACTAAAGCTTTAAGAGCCATTATTATAGAGAGAAATTATAGAGAGAAAGAAGAAGAGAAGTCTGCTATCTCACTATTCTAATATCCAGTTTCTTCTAAAGGTAAGGGATATTATTTGTTGTACCTATAAGGGGTATTATTTCTTTTGTATTCATGAGGAGAACTTCTGTTATTCCATTCTTTATTATTCTGTTGGAATAACCTGTATACGCGGGCTACCCTATACTTGGTGAAATTCTTCTGTTATTCCATTCTTTAATATTCTCATTTAATATCCTGTTTTGCGCTTTTCTGTAGGACTGGTTCCATTACTTATTATTCTCGCATTTATTTTTTTTTCTTTCTGAATATCACATGCATGCGTTTCTGTGGGACCTAATTCCATTACTTATTATTCGCATTTATTATTTCGTCGGAATATCCTATACATGCGTTTTCTTACGGACTGGTTCCATTATTTATTATTCGCATTTATTATTACGTCGAAATATCACATCTGCGTGCATTTACGTTGGACTGGTTCCATTATTTATTATTCTCATTGGAATAACTTTGCCTATGGGCAAGTACCGCATGCATGGTGATTTCTTTTGTTATTACATTCTTTATTATACTCGGTTGGTTAAAGTTTTGACTTCTATACTCCATGAAATTAGTGGAATATCCTTGATATTTGAACTTCATCCAGTATCTTTTCATGGAAATATTCTTCTGAGCATTCTTAAATTTTACTCTACAAAGAAGTATCTTGTTAACAATTTGGATGTTATTAGTTCCTGGATAAATTAATTCTTGAACTTGTTTTATTGAATTCTTATATCATTGTCATCATCCTCGTGTTTATGTTTTTTTGAAAGTCATCTGTAGCCTGTAGTGTATGGATGGATTTGGTATGATTATGACCAGGGATTATTCGGTATAATCATGACTGTAATGTTACAAATGATGTGATAAAAGTCCTTATTAGCCCGTAGTGCATTGATGGACAGTTGTTGGCATGATCATGACCATTGATGAATATATGAATATCCTTGGCCCGTAGTGCATGGATAATTTGTGGTCGTGACCCTAATGAATATCCTTGGCCGTAGTGCAGGGATGATGTTGATTATTTATTAAGCTGAGTCTAAGCGATAAAAAGTGATGAAAACCTTTTTAAATCATAAAAGATAGTAGATTTTATTCTCTACTTGACTCTTTTAATGGATTGCATGTTCCGCTGCAGTTAAACTTGATGTCTATTGTATTTTATCAGTTTAACACTGTTGAAGACTAATGATAATTTATTCTGCATTATCTTAGTCATAATATTTCTTACTGGGCTAGTTTTCCTCACCCTTTCTTTCACTGTTCTCTTTAGGAAATGAGAATATAGTTGGGACGAGTCGGGGAATGGAGTGACGGTCCAGATGATAGTATTAGTAGTCCTCACTATTCTATGAAATAGTGTGATAATAAATGTATTGAGGACTTATTTTGAGTTTATATACTGTCTAGAAGACAATGATTGTATTAAAACTCACAGCTCATGTTGTATATTTAAGTTTGTATTTGTATTTTGTACCATGTATTTGATGACTCAGAATAGGTGATGTATACCTATTTTGGGGGCGTCACAGTTGGTATCAAAGCTTAGGGATATAATCCCTGGCTAAGATGTGAGACAAGAATTAGGAGGGGAGAGACGGGGAATTCCTTCGCTAGTATGACCTACCTAAGTTTATTTGGTATTTAATTGGTCGGTCATAGTATAGGGATAATATGTGATATGTTAATTAACCATTGTTTTGTGGCAGTATTTGAAAATGGCATCCGAGAATGTTGAGAACATCAATAGAGCATAGGAGACCGTTGAGTCTCCATGATCAATAACGAGGACAATGTGCATCGAGGAAGGCGACAATCCTCATGCAAACAACAACACCGACCAAATGATGAGCGATGGAATGTTTGAGGCTTCATGCAATTCATGCAACATCGGAGAGGCGGCTCTCATCCAAAATGCAAGTGGAAACAGCGGCAACTCTCTGACGATCATCGCTAAAGCAGTTCAAGGAACTGGGACCACCGAGTTTTTGGAGAGCCAAAACCACTTAAGGCAGAGACGTAGATAAAGCAGATCTGTAAGATATTTGATGTCTTGGGATGCTCCGAGGAGCAAAAAGTTCCCTTTGCCACCTTCATGTTGCGTGCAGAGGCGACATTGGTGGAAATCAAAAAAAGCGTACTCAACGCCTGACATGAAGATGACTTGGGAGAAGTTCCAAGAATTGTTCAACGACAAATACTTTCCCAAAAGTATTCATCACATGGAAGAGGTAGAGTTCATTAAACTGGAACAAAACAACATGACCGTGTCGTAGTACGAAGCCAAGTTTACCGAGCTATCTCGGTTTACGTCCCATTTGGTTGATAATGAGGAGAGAATGACGTGAATGTTTCTAAGAGGTTTGAAACCCGAGATACGTCAATATCTTATCTCTCATAAACTGTGTTTGTATTCAGATGTTTTTAATAGGGCTCAATTATTGGAGCGCGATAATGAGTCAACCCAACGAAAAGAGAGCAGCCGGCAAAATGATCATACAAGTGATAAAAGTCATCGAAGCGATGACAATAAGCGTGGAGGGAATCAACAGGCCAGAAATGGTAACCACTTCGGTGGTAATCAGGGCCAAAACAATAAGAATAGACATTTCAAGAAGCGAAGATTCAACAATGATGAAAAGACATCAGCACCAGCACCCGTTGTTAAGGAAGGAGAACGACCACCTATCATATGCTTCAAATGCGGAGGGGAGGGACACATGAGTCCAAACTGCGTGATGCTGTCCAAAGCATGTTATAATTATGGAAGAGAAGGTCATCTAGCCCGATTTTATCGTTCACCGAAGACAAGTTCAGCTTGGATGGAGGCACTAAAGGCCGTCCCAGAAAAGTCAAAGCCGGTAGTGCAAGGGAAAGTGTTTGTTGTGACATCCCAGAAAGCAAGGAACCCAAACGAGGTCATCACGGGTAAGCTTATCATAAACTCTAGCGAAGTTTATACTTTATTTGATACCGGTTCTACCCATTCTTTTATTTCTCCTACTTGCGCTCAACGTTTAAATTTGATTCCGGAGAAATTAGACTTTGACCTATCTGTTGAAACTCCATTGGGAGAAACCTTCATTACATCCACTATTTATAAGTCTTGTTTGGTTCAAATCGGTACCCTCACATTACCTGTCGATCTTATTTCATTGAAAATACTTGTATTTGACGTAATTCTAGGGATTGATTGGTTAACTACTCATCATGCAAAATTAATTATTTTTCGTAAGGTTGTTAGCTTTCATATTCCTAACCAACCTATTATGAGAATTCAAACAACCAAACCATTAAAATCAATCACTTTGTATCTTTAGCAATAAAAGCTATTCATTTATTAAAAATGAATGTCAAGCTTTCTTAGCTCATATCACGGATCTAAACAAAAATACGTCCGTTTTGAATGATATTTCTTTTGTTAATGAATTTCCGACGTATTCACGAAGAACTTCTGGCCTACCCCGAGGCGTGAAATTGAATTTTGTATCGACCTTGAACCCGAGACAAAACCCATTTCCAAAGCCCCACATCGAATGGCTCTATTGAACTTCGGGAGTTAAAGACCCAACTGCAGGAATTGTTAGACATCGGTTTCATTCGTCCTAGTACGTCTCCTTGGGGTGCTCCCGTTCTGTTCGTGAAGAATAAAGATGGGAGTATGCGAATTTGTATTAATTATCGGGAGTTGAATCATGTCACCATCAAAAATAAGTACCCATTGCCACGTATTGATGACCTGTTTGACCAGTTACAAGGAGCCAAATTCTTTTCAAAGATTGATCTTCGTTTTGGTTATCACCAATTGAAGATTAGAACCGATGACATTCCAAAGACGACTTTCAGAACTCGATACGAGCATTATGAATTCTTAGTCATGTCTTTTGGATTGACTAATGCTCCTGCTGCCTTCATGGATATGATGAACCGAGTATTCAAGGAATATTTAGATCATTTTGGGTCGTCTTTATTGATGACATCCTTATTTATTCCAAAAGCCGTAAAGATCATGAGCAACACTTGAGGCTGATACTCCAAAAGCTTCGTGAATATAAGCTTTATGCCAAGTTGAAGAAATGCGAGTTCTGGCTTGAGGAAGTAGCATTCCTTGGGCACGTAGTATCAAGTCATGGAATATATGTTAACCCAGCAAAGATTGAAGCTATTCAAAGCTGGGAGCAACCTAAATCAGTGACCAAAGTTCGTAGCTTTCTCGGTTTAGCTGGTTATTATCGGATATTCGTAGAAGGGTTTTTTTCGAATCGTTACTCCCTTAACTCAGCTGACTCGGAAAGATACAAAATTCGGTTGGAACGAGGAATGTGAGAAGAGTTTTCAAGAACTCAAGAGAAGACTCATTTCAGCACCTTTTCTGACAATACCATCTGGCTCGGAGGGATTTGTCATCTACAGTGATGCTTCAGGCAAAGGGTTAGGATGTGTTCTCATGTAACATGAAAAAGTCATAGCCTATGCCTCTCGACAACTCAAAGAATATGAGAGGAATTATCCTACTCATGATCTAGAGTTGGTAGCAGTTGTTTTTGCACTTAAAATTTGGAGGCATTACTTGTATGGGGAGAAAGTGGAGATCTTTACGGATCATAAAAGCCTCAAATATTTTTTTCACTTAAAAGGAACTCAACATGCGATAGCGACGTTGGCTTGAACTGTTGAAAGATTATGATCATACCATCCAATACCAAATTGGAAAAGTGGCGTGGTGGCGGCGTATTGAGTAGAAGATCATATCTTGGTACAAGTGCGATATTGTTAACGAAAGGCCCATTTTGTATGACTTACAAAGGATGGAGATAGAGATAAAGACTCGGGGACCCACGTGATGATGGCGAATATACGAGTAGAACCGACTTTAATCGATAAAGTTAAAGCTGCTCAAGCTACAGACCTGGAGCTGATACGTATGAGGAAGAAAGTGGAAGAAGGTGCTATGTCGGAAGCAAGAATTGATGAAGAAGGAATACTTCGAGTCAACTCCAGACTTTGTGTTCCTAACGACCCTGATTTAAAGTATAAAATCATGATGGAGGCGCAGAACACACCGTTTGCAATCCATCCTGGGAGTACTAAAATGTATTATGATCTTCAACAAACATTTTGGTGGGGCAATATGAAGAGAGAGATAGCGCTATTTATCTTAAGGTGCCTAACGTGTCAGCAAGTCAAGGCAGAACATCAAGTGTGACGCCCCCAAAATAGGTATACACGACCCATTCTGAGTCGCCAGATATCACACTATAAAAATCAAATACAAACTTCATTTATACAACTGTTGAACTGTCGTATAGAATACGACCACAGTTAACTATGAGTTTTAATACAATATTGTCTCGTAGAGAGTATCCAAACTCAAATTGTTACAATGCCATATAAGATACAGCAGCAAATATTTTAAGACCCCAAAGAAGAACGAGAAGATTATTATCATATTCATTCTAATGAGGTGCACTTTTGACGGTTTCAAAGTTGGGTTCTCATCACCCTATTGTTGTTCGCCAAAATCAATTATTAAGTGACGTATAAAATACGACACACCCATCTTAGGTCCTCAATCTGATTATCATTGCATGTCATGCCCGTTTTATAATGTATTGAGAAACTTGACGATCTCGGACCATCACATTATTTCCCTGTTATCCCCGCTCGACCCAGCTACACTCTTATTACCTGAAAGGAATTGTGAAGCAAAAAGGGTGAGCACAAATATCCCAATAAAGAATTTCATGGCTAAGATAATTAATTTATCAACAAGCTTTATCAGAATAAATCAGAGATTTAGAACATATGGTAGATAATAAAAGTTTTTAACCATAATTGCAGCGGAATCAACAATCCATTAGAAGAGTCAAGTAGAACATAATGTCTACTATCTCCTCTAGATTAAAAGTCCATCGTTGATATTTTATTCCCATAATACTCATCAACAGTTCTTTGTTATACTTAAGACAAATAGAACTTTCAACACTTGTCTTCACCTGAACCACCAAAGATGTTAGTTAAATTCACAATTCATATTTATAATAATGGTGAATTAACAGTTCCTTCTTACCACAAAGGCTTAATAGAAAGTTTACTCAATATCCCTTTTGAAAGGTTGAAAATGTTCAAATGTAATAACAATGATCATACCAATCGGTTTGTCTATCTTTTGCACTACGGGCCAAAGATATTCAACTATAAAACCAATGGTCATGATCATACCAATCAATTACTGTCGATTGCACTACTACCAAAGACATTCAATTGTTAACTAATGGTCATGATCCTGCCAATCACATCATTGAATTATCCATGCACTACGACCAAGGATATTCGTCAGCATCACTAGTGGTCATGATCATGTCATACACTTGTCCATCTTCGCACCACAGGTCAAAGCTATCAAACAACATATCATCTTTGCACTACAGGCCAAAGATATTCAATAACATATCATCTTTGCACTACAGGCCAAAGACATACAACTGTAAAACCAATAACCAACAGTATAATTAAAAATGAAATAATAAAAGAATTTCACCATGTATGCAGTACTTCGCATAGACATGTTATTCCATCATAATAATAAATAATGAAATAATAAAAGAATTTCACCATGTATGCAGTACTTCGCATAAACATGTTATTACATCATAATAATAAATAATGAAATAATAAAAGAATTTCACCATGTATGCAGTAATTCGCATAAATAGGTTATTCCAACATAATAATAAAGAATGGAATAACAACGAACATCACCATGCATGCGATAGACCGCACAGACAAGTTATTCCAACAGAATAATAAATAACGGAACCAGGTCAAGCGTAATACACACGAAGCTGAGGATATTAATGAGAATAATAAAGAATGGAATAACAATGAAATCACCGGGTATACGGTAATCCTCAGATCTGAGTTATTCCAACGAGAATAATAAAGATGAGAACCCAGTCCCACAGAAACGCATGCAGACGAGGATATTCAATAGAATAATAAAGAATGGAATAACATAAGGATTTCACCAAGTATAGGGTATGCCAGCGTATACATGTTATGTATAGGGTATCTTTGATATCTGAGTTATTCCAATGAGAATAATAAAGACGAAATAATATAAAGATTTCACCAAATATAGGGTATGTACGCCACAGATCTGAGTTATTCTAATGAATAATAAAGAATGGAATAACAGAATTTCTCTTCGTGAATAAGAAAGAATAACACCCCTTACAGGTATAACAAATAATATCCCTTACCACAATAACGATATCCCTTACACAATAATGATATCCCTTACCACAATAACGGTATCCCTTACACAATAATGGTATCCCTTACCTTTGAAAGAAGAGTATTCCGACTGATAGGGCGAGGATATACTCGAAGAAAACTTGCACTACGCTCAAAGCTTTCTTAAACTCTAAAGAAATACATTTCAAGATTATAGAAGAAAAACTCTCTATAGTTTTTCTCTACAGTTTCAAATGAATTAAGTAGGAAATAATGAAGGAATGAGCTTTATTTATAGAAGAATGGGTGCATAGTAACTAATCCATGAATGGTCCGGATCAATTTACTTTAATCGGACGGTCCATATTTAAAGCAAAATCTTTTAAATAAAATATAATATATTCTAATTATTGCCTAATAAAACAAATAACTTTATAAAAGTATTTTATTTTATATAAAAAGATTTTACTATGAAAAAAACACTATGCAACACTATGCATAATAAAATATAATATATTCTATTTATAGAATAACTTTAATAAAGTATTCTCTTTTATATAAAAAGATTTTACTATGAAAAAAATACTATGCATAATAAAGTATAATATATTCTATTTATAGAATAACTTTATAAAAGTATTACATTTTATATAAAAAAAATTACTATGCAAAATACTATGCATAATAGAATATAATATATTCTATTTATAGAAGTAACTTTATAAAAGTATTACATTTTATATAAAATGATTTTACTATGCAAAATACTATGCATAATAGAATATAATATATTCTATTTATAGAATAAATTTATAAAAGTATTTTGTTTTATATAAAAAGCTTTTCTGTTATAATTTCAACCAACGGTCTGAAAAATTAGTACATCTCTTCATGGAATAATATTGTACCCAAAATGATTTGGACCGAAAAGAAATATATTTTGTTTGGGTGAATAGTATCCCATGAATAGTAATTCATAAATAGTAACTCGTGAATAGTACTCTGACATAAAAAGTGTCCCAAATACCCGAGTGAATAATACTAAAGTGAATAGTAATCGGGTATTTTATGACAACTTGTCTACTTAAAAAAATTTCACATATCACCCTTAACTTTAACCTTTTATCAATTTAACCATTTACTAAAATAAAAAAATTGAATACTTTTATTTCATAAAATTTGGGGTCTCACAATCTCCCCTCCTTATGAAATTTCGCCCTCGAAATTTACGTATGTACCTGATATTCGAAGAGATGAGAATACCTTGCTTTCTTTTCAGATTGTACCTTCCTGGAAATTTCCTCGCTATCATGATTTTCCCATTTCTCATCTCCTGTATTTCAGATATCATTCTGGAATATAGCTTCAAAACAAAGGTTAATTAACATATCACAATTTGTCAACTTATCAAGTAAATAATTTCATCTTAGTTAAGTCACACACTAGCGAAGTATATAACTCGTCTCTCCCCTCCTAGTTCTAGACTCTTATCTCCGCCAGCGACCATATCCCTAAGCTCTGATACCAATTGTGACGCCCCCAAAATAGGTATACACGACCCATTCTGAGTCGCCAGATATCACACTATAAAAATCAAATACAATCTTCATTTATACAACTGTTGAACTGTCGTATAGAATACGACCACAGTTAACTGTGAGTTTTAATACAATATTGTCTCATAAAGAGTATCCAAACTCAAATTATTACAATGCCATATAAAATACAACAGCAAATATTTTAAGACCCCAAAGAAGAACGAGAAGATTACTATCATATTCATTCTAATGAGGTGCACTTTTGACGCTTTCAAAGTTGGGTTCTCATCACCCTATTGTTGTTCGCCAAAATCAATTATTAAGTGACGTATAAAATACGACACACACATCTTAGGTCCTCAATACAGTTATCTGTTGCATGTCATGCCGTTTTATAATGTATTGAGAAACTTGACAGTCTCGGACCATCACATTATTTCCCTGTTATCCCCTTCCATTGCCTACACTCTTATTATTACGAAAGGAGTTGTGAAGCAAAAAGGGTGAGCACAAATAGCCCAATAAAGAATTTCATGGCTAAGATAATTAATTTATCAACAACCTTTATCAGAATAAATCAGAGATTTAGAACATATGGTAGATAATAAAAGTTTTCAACCATAATTGCAGCAGAATCAACAATCCATTAGAAGAGTCAAGTAGAACATAATGTCTACTATCTCCTCTAGATTAAAAGTCCATCGTTGATATTTTATTCCCATAATACTCATCAACAGTTCTTTGTTATACTTAAGACAAATAGAACTTTTAACACTTGTCTTCACCTGAACCACCAAAGATGTTAGTTAAATTCACAATTCATATTTATAATAATGTGAATTAACAGTTCCTTCTTACCACAAAGGCTTAATAGAAAGTTTACTCAATATCCTTACCCCAAAGGCTGAAAATGTTCAAATGTAATAACAATGATCATACCAATCAGTTGTCTATCTTTGCACTACGGGCCAAAGATATTCAACTATAAAACCAATGGTCATGATCATACCAATCAATTGCTGTCGATTGCACTACTGACCAAAGACATTCAATTGTTAACTAATGGTCATGATCACCTTAATCACATCATTGAATTATCCATGCACTACGACCAAGGATATTCGTCAGCATCACTAGTGGTCATGATCATGTCATACACTTGTCCATCTTCGCACCACAGGTCAAATATAATCGGACGGTCCATATTTAAAGCAAAATCTTTTAAATAAAATATAATATATTCTAATTATTGCCTAATAAAACAAATAACTTTATAAAAGTATTTTGTTTTATATAAAAAGATTTTACTATGCAAAACACTATGCAGACACTATGCAACACTATGCATAATAAAATTTAATATATTCTATTTATAGAATAACTTTAATAAAGTATTCTCTTTTATATAAAAAGATTTTACTATGCAAAATACTATGCATAATAGAATATAATATATTCTATTTATAGAATAACTTTATAAAAGTATTCTATTTTATATAAAAAGATTTTACTATGCAAAATACTATGCATAATAGAATATAATATATTCGATTTATAGAATTACTTTATAAAAGTATTCTGTTTTATATAAAAAGTTTTTCTGTTATAATTTCAACCAACGGTCTGAAAAATTAGTACATCTCTTCATGGAATAATATTGTACCCAAAAATGATTTGGACATAAAAGAAATATATTTTGTTCGGGTGAATAGTATCTCGTGGATAGTAACTCGTGAATAGTAACTCGTAAATAGTACTCCGACATAAAAAGTGTCCCAAATACCCGAGTGAATAATACTAGAGTGAATAGTAACCGGGTATTTTATGACAACTTGTCTACTTAAAAAAAATTCACATATCACCCTTAACTTTAACCATTTACTAAAATAGAAAAATTGAATACTTTTATTTCATAAAATTCGGGGTCTCACATCAAGTACCAAAAGGTCCATTGCAACCACTTGAAATTTCAGAATGGAAGTGGGAGCACATTACCATGGATTTCGTTACTGGTCTTCCCAAGGTTTCTCAAGGCATTGATGTAATTTGGGTTATTGTTGATAGATTGACCAATTCTGCTCATTTCTTACCTATACAAGAAACTTATACACTTGAACGTCTTGCTCGTATGTACATAAACGAGATTATAAGATTGCATGGTATGCCAGTATCCATAGTTTCTGATCGAGACCCAAGATTGACTTCAAGATTTTGGGTTAGTTTACAAAAAGCTATGGGCACGGTTTTACGATATAGTTTGGCATATCATCCTCAAACGGACAGACAATCAGAGAGGACTATTCAAACTCTTAAAGATTTATTAAGACTCTGTGTCCTTGACTTCAAGGGAAGTTGGGACAAATTCTTACCGTTGGTGGAGTTTTCATACAACAACAGTTATCAAGCAAGTATTGGCATGGCTCCATTCGAAGCGTTGTATGGAAGAAAGTGTCGTTCTCCAGTATGCTGGGATGAGGTGGGTGAAGCAACGTTGTTGGGACCAGAATTGGTATGTATGACTACGAAAAAGATTAAAACGATTCGACAACGTATAAAAACCTCACAAGACCGACAAAAGAGTTATGTTGATCTTCATCGAAAGGACGTGGAATTTGATATTGTAGATCATGTGTTGTTACGTGTTGTTCTATGGAAAGGAGTTACGAGATTTGGAAAGAGAGGACAGCTCAATCCTCGATTAATTGACCCATTTTTAATCCTTGATCGAGTAAGGATTGTAGCCTATAGACTCGCTTTACCGCCAAGTATGTCTCATGTTCATAACTTTTTTCATATATCCATGTTACGTAAATATGTGAAAGACCCAAACCACATTATTGAGTTAGAACCGGACGAAATAGTGAAAGATTTAACGTATGAAGAGGTTCCTGTTCAAATCTTGGATAAGAAGGAACATATTCTACGCTCCAAGGTTATACCTCAAGTCAAAGTTTTGTGGAGAAACCACGATGTTGAGGAAATGACCTGGGAGTTAGAATCTGAAATGAAATCTAGGTATCCTTACCTCTTCAACATACCAGGTACGTACCCTAATTTCGAGGGTGAAGTTTTATAAGAAGGGGAGTTTGTAAGACCCCAACTTTTACGAATAAAGATTATTTTTCTATAATTATCATTTTTAAATATTATGGAATGAATTTGTTATAATGCTATAGTTGTAGGTAGTATTTATAAATTTCGCAAAGTATGCAAGTTATTTTATTATATTCGATTGGTGGTGAATATTCATTTTAGCGAGGGGAATATTAAATGCACCATGGCGCAATCATTGGTGGACCCCATAATGTAATTATTATCGGATTGAGAAAGCGACAAAAATATTTTTTTATGAAAATAACTTGCGGAAGTTTTCTGATTAATCTTGTTGAACTACTCAGTAGTAAAAAGTACGATGTCTGGCGTGGTTGCATAGTAGCACTGCAGTATTAATTATTGATGCTTACGTGAGAAGTCACTCGATTATACTCAATTATTGCTATAGTAATTGTTGCATCATATCTCTCATATTATTGATTCGATTATTGTCATAGTATCATCTGCATTATATGATATTTTATTAAATCAATAATTGAGACGACAAAGTTATTAATATTATTAAATTACAATATTTACAATAATGTCAGAAGTTACATCAAGAAGAGGTTTGGTCACCTAATTGTGTGATAGGGAGAAATCGAAGATTGAAAGCCCCATTTACCTGGAACGACACGATTGTTAAATATTGTGAGTTATAATATTAATGATGAATAAGTTTGTGTTGATTAAAGATAAATTTGATAGTTCCATTGTGTTGGGATTATTAGTGTTAGTGGAAAGCGACATCTATTCCGATGATAATTGATGTCTGAGGGTTATATTGATAAATCGGGGAATTTATCAGATAAATGAACAATTAATTGATACTAATTCACATATTTATATAACTATTTATTCACATGTGTGTACTATTGAGTCACATTCATTTACTATTAAGGGAGTTGGTGCAAGATTGATAATACTTGCATGACTAAGTTAAAGATACAGGTATAGATTGAGGTACTATACTGTAATTCATATTTTCACATATCTAGAACTATTGAGTCACATGATTTACTATTTGTTCACATGATTTACTATTAGGGGAGGTGGTGCAAGTTTGATAATACTTGCAGGAGTAAATTAAAAATGAAAGAAAAGTTGGAGGTATTGTACTATAATATTTCGAGCCCCAAAATGTGCAATTATCGAAACTATATTTTTCTATAAATAAAAGCTTATTCTTCCCTCATTTCTCACCAATTCACTAAAGCTTTAACAGCCATTATTATAGAGAGAAATTATAGAGAGAAAGAAGAAGAGAAGTCTGCTATCTCACTATTCTAATATCCAGTTTCTTCTAAAGGTAAGGGATATTATTTGTTGTACCTGTAAGGGGTATTATTTCTTTTGTATTAATGAGGACAACTTCTATTATTCCATTCTTTATTATTCTATTGGAATAACACTGCATGCATGCTTTTTTCTTGGGACACGGGTTCCATTACTTATTATTCCGCATTTATTTTTACGTTTAATATCCTCTGTCTATCGTTTCTTGGGACTGACAGTTCCATTACTTATTATTCCGCATTTATTATTCTCGCATTGAATATCCTATCTCATGCTTTTCTGTGGGACACAGTTCCATTATTTATTATTCCGCATTTATTATTACGCCGAAATATCACATGCATGCATTTATCTTTGGACTCGTTCCATTATTTATTATTACATTGGAATAACTTTTATACATCTAATACCGCATGCATGGTGATTTCTTTTGTTATTACATTCTTTATTATACTCGGTTGGTTAAAGTCTTGACTTCTATACTCCATGAAATTAGTGGAATATCCTTGATATTTGAGCTTCATCCAGTATCTTTTCATGGAAATGTTCTTCTGAGCATTCTTAAATTTTACTCTACAAAGAAGTATCTTGTTAACAATTTGGATGTTATTAGTTCCTGGATAAATTAATTCTTGAACTTATTTTATTGAATTCTTATATCATTGTCATCATCCTCATGTTTATGTTTTTTTGAAAGTCATCTGTGGCCTGTAGTGCATGGATGGACTTGGTATGATTATGACCAGAGATTATTATGTGTAATTATGACCGTAATGTTACAAATGATGTGGTAAAAGTCCTCATTGGCCCGTAGTGCATTGATGGACAGTTGTTGGCATGATCATGACTATTGATGAATACACGAATATCCTTGGCCCATAAGTGCATGGATAATTTGTGGTCGTGACCCTAATGAATATCATTTAGTAGTAGTGCGGGGATGATGTGGATTATTTATTAAAATTTGAGTCGGTGATAAAAAGTGATGAAAACCTTTTAAATCATAAAAGATAGTAGATTTTATTCTCTACTTGACTCTTTTAATGGATTGCATGTTCATTGCTAGATTAAACTTGATGTCTATTGTATTTTATCGGTTTAATTGTTGAAGACTAATGATAATTTATTACGCATTATCTTAGTCATAATATTTCTTCTTGGGCTAGTTGAGCTCACCCTTTCTTTCCTTTATTCTCTTGAAATGAGAATATAAATTTGGGACGAGTCGAGGAGCGGGTGGACGGTCGGATGATAGTATTAGTAGTCCTCACTATTCTGTGAAATAGTGTGATAATAAATGTATTGAGGACTTATTTTGAGTTTGTATACTGTCTAGAAGACAATGATTGTATTAAAACTCACAGCTCATGTTGTATATTTATGTTTGTATTTGTATTTTGTACCATGTATTTGACGACTCAAAATAGGTGATGTATACCTATTTTGGGGGCGTCACAACAACCTCTAATATCATAACTATATACAATCACCATAAACAGGTTACATAACAACAATTTATAGAAAACTGGAATTCACATAATATAAAACTTTGCTGTGAAACACATATACATGTATATATATATGTATATATATGTGAGACCCAAGATTTTATGAATAAAGATTTAATTTTCTCGAAATATTTTTTTTAATATTATGGTGTGGATTTGATATAATGTTATAGTTGTGGGTAATATTTATAAATTTTACAAAGTATGCAAGTTGTTATATTATATTCGATTGGTCGGGGAATATTCTTTTTATTGGGAAATATCCGTACGACGGTACAATCATTGGTGGACCCCACAACGGAATTATTGTCGGATTGAGAAAATGACAAAAATATTTTATTGAAAATAACGACGGAAGTTTTTACAATTATCTTTGTTGAACTACCTTAAGTAGTAAAAAAATGCGATGTCGTGTGGTTGCATAGTAGCACACGATATTGATTATTAATGCTTACGTGATAAGTCACTCAGTTTTGTTTTATTAGTATTATTAATGTAATAAAACAGAAAAGCTTTTTATATAAAACAGAATACTTTTATAAAGTTATTCTATAAATAGAATATATTATATTCTATTATGCATAGTATTTTGCATAGTAAAATCTTTTTATATAAAACAGAATACTTTTATAAAGTTATTCTATAAATAGAATATATTATATTTTATTATGCATAGTATTTGCATAGTGCCTACATAGTGTTTGCATAGTAAAAATCTTTTTATATAAAACATAATATTTTTATAAAGTTATTTGTTTTATTAGATTATAAATAAAATATATTATATTTTATTTAAAAGATTTTGCATTAAATATGGACCTTCCGATTAAAAGTAAATCAATCTGGATCGTTCAGGAATTAGTTACTATGTAGTCCATTATTCTATAAATAGAAGCTCATTCCTTCATTATTTCTTACAAATTCACTGAAACTCTAGAGAGAGAAGCTATAGAGAGAATTCTTCTTCTATAATCTTGAGCGTATTTCTTTAGAGTTTAAGAAAGCTTTGAGTGTAGTACAAGTTTTCTTCGAGTATATACTCGCCCTACCAGTCGGAATACTCTTCTTTCAAAGGTAAGGGATATTATTTGTTGTACCTGTAAGGGGTATTATTTCTTTCATATTCATGAAGAGAACTTCTGTTATTCCATTCCTTCTTATTCTGTTGGAATAACCTGTATACGCGGTCTACCCTATACTTGGTGAAATTCTTCTGTGACGCCCCCAAAATAGGTATACATCACCCATCTTGAGTCGCCAAATACATGGTACAAAATATAAATACAAACTTAACTATACAGCTGTCATGTAAAATACGACAAAACATAAACTGAGAGTTTAAACAAGAATACTGCCTTCTAGACAATATCCATTCTCAATGGAGTCCTCATAGATAGTATACAAACTCAAATTCAGTCCTCATTACATTTATTATCACACTATTTAACAGAATAGTGAGGACTACTAATGCTATCATCTGGATTGTCAATCTATTCCCCGACTCGTCCCAACTATATTCTCATTTCCTGAAGAGAACAATGAAGAAAGGGTGAGCTCAACTAGCCCAGTAAGAAATATTATGACTAAGATAATGCAGAATAAATTATCAATAGTCTTCAACAATGTTAAACTGATAAAATACAATAGACATCAAGTTTAACTGCAGCGGAACAATCAATCCATTAAAAGAGTCAAGTAGAGAATAGAATCTACTATCTTTTATGATTTAAAAAGTTTTTAATCACTTTTATCGCTGAGACTCAGCTTAATAAATAAACCACCACATCTAATCATCCCTGTACCACGGTCAAGGATTTTCATTAAATCATCAATGGTCATGACTATACCGAATAAACCCTGGTCATAATCATACCAAAAACTATTCATCAATGCAGGCCACTGATGACTTTTATCACATTATTTATAACAGGTCATGATTATACCGAATTATCCCTGGTTATAATTATACTAATTCCATCTATGCACGTAAGCCAAAGATGACTTTCATAATATAACATGAGGATGATGACAATGACATAATAATTCAATAAAACAAGTTCAAGAATTAATTTATCCAAGAACCAATAACGTCCAAATTGTCAACATGATACTTCTTTGTAGAGTAAAATTTAAGAATGCTCAGAAGAATATTTCCATGAAAAGATACTGGATGAAGCGCAAATATTAAGGATATTCCACTAATTTTATGGAGTATAGAAGTCAAAATTTTAATCAACTGAGTATAATACCGAATGGAATAACAAAAGATATCACCATGCATGCGGTACTTCGCGCATGAGCAAAGTTATTCAACGAATAATAATAACGGAACCGAGTCGGTGAAATTCACAAGCGAGGATGTTCAAATGAGAATAATAAGGAATGGAATAACAACGAAATCACCATGCATGCGGTACTTTGGCGTAGAAGAGTTATTCAACAGAATAATAATAAAGCGGAACCAGGGTCGGTGAAATTCACAAGCGAGGATATTCCAAACGAGAATAATAAATGCGGAATAATAAACAATGGAACCAAGTCCGGTGTAAAACACACAGACAGGATATTCCAACAGAATAATAAATACGGAATAATAAACAATGGAACCAGTTCCAGTGTAAAACACACAGACAGGATATTCTAACAGAATAATAAAGAATGGAATAACATAAGAATTTCACCAAGTATAGGGTATGCCGCGTATACAGGTTATTCCAACAGAATAATAAAGATTGGAATAACATAAGGATTTCACCAAGTATAGGTTATGCCGCGTATACATGTTATGTATAGGGTATGCCACACATACAGGTTATTCCAACAGAATAATAAAGAATGGAATAACAGAAGTTCTCTTCATGAATAAGAAAGAATAACACCCCTTACCGTAAAAGAAATTGGATATAGAAGTAGTAAAGTAGCAGAATACTCTTCTTCTTTCTCTCTATAATTTCTCTCTCTAGAGTTTCAGTGAATTCGTAAGAAATAATGAAGGAATGAACTTCTATTTATAGAAAACTGAGAGTGGCTCTTGGTCTTAACGAAGGGTCAAAATGACTCTAGGTAATATTGAAGAGGAAACTACTATTTGCGAAGGGGTAATTAACTCTTGGAACACCGAAGAGGCAAATAACTCTTGGAAAATTGAAAGGACAAGTTACTATTAAAATTCGTGAATAATAACTCATGAATAGTAACTCATGAATAGTAACTCGTGAATAGTAACTCATGAATAGTAACTCATGAATAGTAACTCTGACACGAAAAGTTCCCCAAATACCCTATTGAACAATATAACATCCAGACATCAATTATTATCGAAATAAATGTCAATTTTCACTAACATAAATAATTTCAACACAATGGAACTATCAAATTCATCTTTAATCAACACGAACTTATCCATCATTAATATCATAACTCACAATATTTAACAACCGTGTCGCTTCTAGGAAAGAAAGGGGCCTTCCAATAAGGATTTCTCCCTATCATGCGCATGATTAGGTGACCAAACCTCTCCTCGACAAAACTTCTAGACATTATAAATATTGCAATTTAATAATATGAATAACTTTATCGTCTCAATTATTGATTTAATAAAATAACATATTATGCACATGATACTGTGATAATAATTGAATCAATAATATGAGAGATATGATCTGACAATTCTTTAGTAGTAATAATGCGGTATAACTAAGTGACTTATCCGTAAGCATCAATAATCAATACCAGTGTACTACTATGCAACCACGCGTAGACATCGTACTTTTTTTACTAAGGGTAGTTCAACGGTTTTAACAATAACACCTCCGCCATTATTTATAAAATATTTTTGTCGTTTTTCTCAATCAAACAATAATTACATTGTGGTCCACCAATGATTGTGTAAATAAATATCGAATATTTCCCGCAAAAAGAATATTCCCAGACCAATCAAATATTTATAAGACAACTTGCGTACTTTTGCAAAATTTATAAATACTACCCACAACTATAACATTATATCAAATTCATTCCATAATACTCTCAAAATAATATTCATAGAAAAATTATCTTTATTCATAAAAGTTGGGGTCTTACATCTTACGTTATTCCATTCCTTATTATTATGTTGGAATAACTTTATCATGGCAATCGCATACATGGTGAAATTCTTCTATTATTTCATTCTTTATTATTACGTCGTAATATCACATGCGTAAGCGTTCTGTGGGACTGGTTCCATTATTTATTATTCATTGGAATAACATGTACATCCGCAATACCGCATGCATGGTGATTTCATTGTTATTCCATTCTTTATTATTCATTTGGAACATCCTGTTGGTGCTTAATTTTACTTTGATCTGGTTCCGTTATTTATTATTCTATTGGAATAACTTTATCATGCTAAGTACCGCATGTATGGTGATTGTTGTTATTCCATTCTTTATTATTACGGTGGAACATCTTGTCGGTCATGAATTTTATCTCGACTGGTTCCGTTATTTATTATTCTGTTGGAATAACCCGTCTATGCGAAGTACCTCATGCATGGTTCCATTATTTATTATTCTGTTAGAATAACCTATCTGTGCAGACTATCGCACGCATGGTGAATCCTTCTATTATTCTATTCTTTATTATTCTGTTAGAATAACCTGTCTATGTGGATTATCACATACATGGTGAATGATCCTTTATATTCATTCCTTATTAAATTGTGGAAATGATCTGGTTACGTTGATTATGATGAGAGTCATAATAAAAGCATTGGACTAATGAAAATTATAGGTATATGAAGTATTAGTAAGTGTTATGATGAGTTATGTTGGTTATTATATGAAAACATGAAAGTTTTTTAGATATCACAAAGGGTTGAAAAATCAGATTTTTGGTAAAAATAGAACATGAAATTCAATTGACCTTATCTCCTATTATATTTTAAATTTTTGAGTGTGGTCAAGTTCTAGAGTTAGATCTATGAGTTTTGTAACATCTCCAAGTGGAATCTTTAGAAAAGGTTTTGTAGATTTTCGTGTGGACTGATTTTAGCAAAGGAGTCAAAAGCTAGAAATTACCGAAATGCTACTGTCAAGATTTTAGAAAAATTCAATTTTTGACCACTTAATTTGTGAGAAAAATTCTGGCCTTTTGGGACATGAAAGTATATGGTATAAAGAACCTCCTATCCAAAAATGAGCTCATTCCGACTTAAAATGAGTAAGTTATGACCATTTCAATATTTAGGTTTTTTCAACGAAAAATGCTATAACCGGAGTTCTATAACTCCGATGACCATGAAATTTAAACTGGAGGCTCACGTTAACATATGTAAGATCCTGCCAAGATTTGGGAATTTTTGGAGTTAAACTTGAGGTAGCTAATTTCTTAAGGAATTAATTAGAAATTAATTTCTTGAGGTAGCTAATTTCATAAGGAGGGGAGATTGTGAGAACCCAGATTTTATGAATAAAGATTTAATTTTCTCGAAATATTTTTTTTTAATATTATGGTGTGGATTTGATATAATGTTATAGTTGTGGGTAATATTTATAAATTTTACAAAGTATGCAAGTTGTTATATTATATTCGATTGGTCGGGGAATATTCTTTTTATCGGGAAATATCCGTACGACGGTACAATCATTGGTGGACCCCACAACGGAATTATTGTCGGATTGAGAAAATGACAAAAATATTTTATTGAAAATAACGACGAAAGTTTTAAATTAATCTTGTTGAACTACTCGGTAGTAAAAGTACGATGTCATTGTGGTTGCATAAGTAGTAGCACTGCGGTATTGATTATTAACGCTTACGTGATAAGTCACTCAGTTTTGTTTTATTAGTATTATTAATGTAATAAAACAAAAAAACTTTTTATATAAAACAGAATACTTTTATAAAGTTATTCTATAAATAGACTATATTATATTCTATTATGCATAATATTTTGCATAGTAAAATCTTTTTATATAAAATAGAATATTTTTATAAAGTTATTCTGTAAATAGAATATATTATATTTTATTATGCATAGTGCCTGCATAGTATTTGCATAGTAAAAATCTTTTTATATAAAACAGAATACTTTTATAAAGTTATTCGTTTTATTAGATTATAAATAGAATATATTATATTTTATTTAAAAGATTTTGCTTTAAATATGGACCGTTCGATTAAAAGTATATCAATACTTTTTATTAATAAATGAATAAGATTGTTACAAAGTATATGCTTTATCATCAAACTTGATTGGCTTGTATGCATACTACTTTCAATCTCCCACTTGCACTAAAGCCAATCGTCATGGTATCTCACACTCTTCTTCTCTAAGTGACGATTATCCTGCTGTTGGATAAGCTTCAGTAAATGGATATGTAATGTTGTGCCTGAGAGTCCACTATCTCTATAGTGATTTCCCATCTTTCAATGATTCTTATAATCAAATGAAAGTGACACAACACATGTTTAGATCCAAGATGAGACTTAGGAACTATTCCTAGTTCTGTAATGAACTTTTCATCCAAACAATCAACTTGTAGCTTCATTTATAGTTATATACTTTGTCTTTATCACTAAACCAACAACTCTTTGCTGTTTGGAACCTTTCCAATTCACTGCACCACCGTTCAAGGTAACGCTTTACCTTAAAGTGGATTTTCTGTTGTCTTGGTCTATCTGAAAAAACTTGAGTCTGTTAAGCCCTCTAGTTTTAATTCAGACCCACCATGTATGATCACATCCTTAGTGTCGGTTAAGTACTTTAAGATATTTTTCACTGTCTCACAATGAACTTCTCCAGAATATGGCTGATCAACATCAGGTCTTGTACATTTCATTGCATACATGATAGTTAATCATGCTATCTCTCTTTTGGAGTCTATGGGGACTATTAAGAGAGATACACTCCATGGCTCATCAACATGAGACAACCCATGGAATTTGCCATGCTAAACGAATTTAACATCAAATGAATATACGTTCCTTGGGTTAAGCCGAGCATCCTTTTAAATCTATCTATATAGATTTGTATCCCCAATTAAGATACTCTTCCCAAATCATTCATGGAGGAATGTTTAAACAACTTTATCTTTACTGATTGTAGCATTGGTATGTCATTCCTTATCCGTAGTATATCAACATATAATACTAGAAATTTCACGACGCTCCCACTGACCCTTTTGTACACACTAGAACTCTTACCTCATCGTATGTAACTCTGGATCATCATCTTCTATGATGCGTATCTCATCATCATCATCCATGATGAATCCATACCTCCTAGGTATCTTCGGTACTATTCCAGATTTATGATTCGGTTGTGGTATAATAGGTCTATCCACAGGTTCCTCTTATTTGACTTATAATGTTTTGTGGTTCTTGAACTCTTCAAGATCTATTATCCTCCCACTAGCCCCTTTAATGATAAACACCTTTATCTTAGAAGGTAGCGTGTTTCACAACAAACACCTTTTGCTAAGTAGGATTATAGAACATATACCCTAAACTTACTTTAGCATGTCCCACAAATCTGTACTTGTCAAATTTTGTCACAAGCTTATCCTGTGAAACCTTTTCACATAAGTTGGACAACCCCTTATCTTAACATACTTAAGATTAGAAATCCTCCATGTCCATAACTTTTATGGAATCTTGGGGCCGGATTTTTAGGTTACCTTTTCGTAGATATGCAGCCATTTCTAGAACATGATCCTAGAAGGATACTAGAATATCGGTAAAATCATTATGGACCGCACCATGTCCAACAAGGTACGATTTTTCCTTTCAGATACATCAATCAATTATTGCGTATCAGGAGGCGTCCATTGTGAGAAAACCATTTGAGATGATCTAAAAACTTATTGCACAAGTATTTATTCCTTGATCTAATCAAATAATCTTAATACTTTGCCAATTTGTTTCTTACAATTCTTTGAACCTTTCAAATAATTCACACTTGTATTCAACAAATACATACATTCAACTCTTTGAATGATCATCTCCTTTTCTTATACTAGTTTGTTCAAATTGTAAAATTATTTTCACGTAAGTTAAGTATATAAAATCCATTAAGTAATATTCGATTCTATACAAAACATTGTTATTATTATAAATAGAACAACAATTGTTCTTAAATATAATACCAAAGATTTCATTGTCCAACAATAAAATGGAAATAATGTTTCCAACAAATCTTTGGAATACAATAACAACTTATTGACTTAATAGATTTGCCGTAGGATTGCTAAACTATAAGTTTCTATGGCTAATGCAGCAACCTTTGCTTCATTTCCCACACATAGGATTGTTTATCTTTGTTTAGCTTTCTACTTCTGCTTGGTCCCTTCATAAATCTATATTTATGATAACCAAAGCCGGTATCAAATACCCAAGTAGAACCTTGACTTAAAGAAAAATTATTTTAAATCATGAACAAATTTGTATTTATAACCGAAACTTCACTAAGCTTCTTTGGTTAGCCTCTATAAGATGCTTTCTGCAGTTTTTTTTTTCGATTGTCGAGCTTATTGTAGTGGAAGCAAACTCCTTTGCTACCCATATCAGTTTTATTCTTATTATCCTTTGTTTACGCCTTTCTGTTTACCTTCTTTGAATCGTTCTTCTTTTCAGCAGTGAGGCTGATATCTAGCTTGTTCATAAGAAAAATTCATAACAATTGTGAAAGGAGTCCGGGAGTGAGTGCAAGATCAAATCTTGGCTCAACTCTCCATCCATGACAAAACCTGTTGTCCTAATTGATCAATTAAATTGATAATGTTAAGGACTTTTATCTGTACTGTAGTGTCATCGGTCATTCTAGATCGGAAGAGCTCCTTAGATATCTAATATCTATCAGTCCTACTTTCCTCACCATCAACTACTTGACGTGAAGGAGTATAGTAGGAGCATCCATAGTTTCATGCTGACGCTGAAGCTCGTTACTCATGGATGCGAGCATGATGCATTGAGCCAACTATGCATCATCTTGCCACTTTCTAAAAGTAGCAATCTCTTCCTCAGAGGCATTGTCTGTAACCATTGCAGGGATAGACGTATTAAGGACATAAGATAGCTTTTCAGCTGTGAGAACTATTCTCAATTTCTTTAACCAATCCGTTTAATTCGGTCATGTTAATTTAGCATCTAATATGCTATGCAGTGATTGTAATTTTAGACATTATAAAATTCTGTAAATGAATTCGTAATTAACAACATTTTAACATACATTCTTTTATTAATTACCAAAATAAATTAGGTCTTATTTTAAATTGGTATCTCCCACTATTTTCTTCAAACTATATTACCCTCAATATATATAGTTCGACAAAATCTAATTAAAGATTTGCTAGTGAGAATAAGGATCCCATTTCAAATGTATATAGCCTTGTGGTGACACAACAAACTATATATAAATAAATAGGTAGACAACTCTTGTCAATTACATCAACTATGCAACTCCTTGTATTTTGCCTCTTAAATCATAATGGTCAAGTGTGTGCACATCCGAACTAAAATGATTTAAGTTAAGTCCAACCTAGCACTCCATATATTCAAAAAAGAAAAATATTGTCCTTGTGGTGACACAACAAAACAATTTTGTTCAATTTTCTTTATAAGCATCAAATGTGATAAATTAACATCTTAAATACTTAATACTTGTCTTGTGGTGACACAACAAACTCATATTAAATATTTAATACTCTATTAATTTTATCATGCTAGAAGGCGACGTTCGATATTCCAAATATCTTTGAACGCTTAGGACTTAATATAAAATATTTGAGTTTATTAATTTGTCTCATCTTATTTAGCGCGCATGCACACACACACACACACACACACACACACACACACACACACACACACATATATATATATATATATATATATATATATATAAAATACGCGTCATATTAATGAACATGCGAAGCATGTTTGCATAATATATAATATATATATAGTATAAGCATGCACATATAGAATACTATATTTTACCTGGATTGATTATGGACTTTTATTCTAGTTTGGTTCACTAGAGCCACTAAGTGAACCAAAAGGTCAAACCCTAGGGGTGCAAGAATTAATATTTAAATATAACTATTACATTTAAACCCAGGCTCCATTATAAACGGGTCTTCAAGCGCTCCTTGTTCCTTGATCTCCAATTCATCAAAATTAATTTTAACTATTCCTATTACAAAACTATTTAAAATAAATAGAAACCATGATCGTGATCGAGGGAAGTACATAGGAGAGAGTTAGAATTTACATTAAGGAAAAATTAGAGAAAGGCGAGATACATGAGACCCCATTTAATAAAACTCATACATTCATGCATCTAACTAAAATAAAATCCAATCACATTGGTCAATAGTCCATAATCAATCTCATTTATTATTATACACATCACCATATGCATCAATAAATAACATTCATCTCATGAATAATAAATATTCAATATATATATTGATATCATTTAATGGGCAAATTTAGTTAGTATAAAATCTAATTTTGAATCAAAATAAACTCCTTTATTTTAGTTCAAATTTAAATCAAAATAAAACTATTTTATTTTAATTTATCCAATTTTGAATAAAATAAACTATTTTATTTTAATCAAAATAAACTCCTTTATTTTAATTAATTATGGAATCCAATTCCATGTAAAAAAACTCATTTATATAAGAAAACACAAATTCTCTTTTCTATTCACAAATAAACTCCTTTATTTTGAATAATATGAAATCTTATTTCATATCTAAATAAACTCCTTTATTTAAGGAAATACGGATTCTCTTCCTATTCACAAATAAACTCTTTTATTTTGAATAATATGAAATATTATTTCATATATAAATAAACTCCTTTATTTAAGGAAACATGGAATCCAATTTCAACTCTAATTAGTTATCATAGAATCCAATTCCAACTCTAATTAGTTAGCATGAAATCTAATTTTAAAATTAAAATAAACTTTATATTTTAATATTAAAATAAACTTTTATTTTAAAATTAAAATATATTTTATTTTAATTATAAAATAATAAGAATAATATATATTTATATTATATATAATATAACCATGCGATTATATATATAATATATAATAAACATATATTATACAAGTAATCATATGATCCTTTTAAAATTATTACTTGTAACTTGATGAATCCCACGTGATCAAAGCATCTTTGTTAACATGCAAACATGCTTCAGGAAAACATATATATATATATATATATATATATATATATATGATACCAAGTTAACAAAAAAATCCTGGAAGAATTTATTATTCGCCTAAGTAATGACTCCACGTTAATCTTGGAAGATTCAGAATCACCATTGAACTAACCACGTGAATGGAATCAGCAGCGAAAAAAATATTTCGCGTTTTTTTTATACAATAAAATTATGCCCAATTAAATTATTCTAAACACATATCAATATATATATCAAATCAAAACAATTAATAATTTGCATAAAGGTTTGGCTCTGATACCACTGTTAGGTTTGTAATATTCATGAACGCAATCAAATTGCACAAAATAAGCGAAAATGTGAAAAATCAGAATTTTAAAAATTTACAAACCATATACCCAGATCACCCTTTATGCACAATTATTAATTAAACGAAAAAGAATGAACAAGAATCATACCCTTGAAGATCCGAGCTTCCTCAGGTACAAGTTCATCTCCAATCCTTTTCGCGTTCAACTTGAATCCACCGGGTTTTGTTCCTTCCTTTGATCAACGTTAGCCACCCAAGTGTTTGGCCTCTAGAGGTGATCCATCAAGAAAGAATAGAGATTCAAGAAGATGGGTATTTGGCAAAACCCTAGTTTTTCTATCTCTCATAGAAATGGGTATACTCTCTCAACTATTGGAATTACGTATTCTATCAATAAATCAACCACCACCACATCCATAATAAGACTCATCTTATTTATAGATTTAGGCAACCCTCTTAACAATTAAGAAATTGAGTTTTATTTTAATTAATTAAACTCTTTTAATTAATTAAGCTCCCTAATCTTATTAGGGATAATTAATTAAACTCTTTTAATTAATTTGCCTCTAATCTATTAGGATATTTGAGAGTACTTTTATTAATTAATTCCCAAACTCCTTTAGGAATTAAATAATAATAATATAATAATAATAATAATAAGACTCCTCTTATTAATTTATATTTAATATTTCTAAAATATTAAATAATAAATATTAAGCTATTTAATTTATTCTATCACCATAGATTAAATTAAAAATACTTAACTTATTATTACGATTATGCCATTAACTTCTTAAATAATTATTCTTCCTTTTATGGTGTGACCCTTTAGGTTCTCTATATTAAACCGGTTGTGAATAAATCAATTAGAACAATTCTAATCTTATTTAAATAAATATATTAAACTAATAATTTATTTAAATAAATAATATTTATTCTACAATAGGAATAAGCCTCCCTAGCGATCAACGACTTTCCAGATAATATAGATTTCAACATTAATCATAAAAGAACCTTTGAGTAAATAGTTACCGTACAATTCAATCATTCCACCATATAATGTCCCAATTAAATATAAGACATGGAATTTCTATCAAGTCTTATTTTATTTAATTATATGTATTTTGACTCTTAAATGCACAACTCCAAATAATGCAAATTAGAAACTTCTTTCTAATTTCATTCTCGCCTTAATGAGGACTCTTGGGTTGTCATTTATCGAATCACATAGGACATTTCTCTTTTTTACTAGAAGTGGTAGATTCTTTATTGATCATACATTATCTCCATGTACAACTTATTATACCCAAGCATACCCTTTGATATACCCTAAGGGTCTTAAGGAATAAGTCAAAGTATAACTCATTATACACAAGATACTATGATGATCTCAAGTCCAAGGATCACTTGTCTTTACTATCACTACTGAGAATTCCTATTGATGAGACAAGTAAAACTCCATTAGGTATTCCTTAGCGAGCCACGTTCGGTGAACTTATTCTCTAATAAGAACCTACATACTTGCTTTAGTGTCTCCACACAAATGATCATGAGATCAATCATCCTCATCAAATGAAAGCAAACAGCGTATGTACCAATCTATCCGGATTCACTAATCCCCAATTTAGTAATCCAACGATTGGGAACTATTTTAGTTTTAAGCTTTCAAAGAATTTAGATCTCATTAGAATGATCATCATCATTATTCTAAAAGCATTGCTTAAAACTATGAGTTTATCACATATTATAAAACAGCATCATGTAGATAATTAAAAGCCTTTAATAAATTAATACTTTTTATTAATAAATGAATAAGATTGTTACAAAGTATATGCTTTATCATCAAACATGATTGGCTTGTATGCATACTACTTTCAGTCAACAACGAAAGGATCGGGGCTCTTTACTTATGGCTTGAAATAACAGTGATTAACTTTAGTGGTTTGGTTGCTTGAATTCGCATAACAGGTTGGCTAGGAATATGAAAGCTAACAACCTTACGAAAAGCATGATGAGTAATTAACCAATCGATTTCTGAAATCACATCAAAGACAAGTATTTTCAAAGAGATAAGATCGACAGGTAACGTGAAAGTGTCGATTTGAATCAAACAAGATTAATAAATGATTGGAGGTAACAAGGTTTTCGCTACTTGAAGTTTCAACCAATAAGTCAAAGTCTAACTTCTCTGAGTTAAATTTAAGCGTTGGTAAGCAAAAGAAATAAAAGAATGGGTAGAGGCGGTATCTAATAAGGTATAGACTTCGCAATAATTTATAATTAACTAACTTGAGTGCTAACATCGTTCGAGTCACTCGCTTTTTGAGAAGTCACGAAAAATGCTCTTCTGAAACCAAACTTTTTTTTTTTGTCCGTATCCGCCTTTGGTGCCACCGTCCCAGCTGAATTTGTCTTCGATGAACGACAAAATCGAGCTAAATGACCTTCTCTTCTTGAAATTTCCACTTCTATTATCTTGGCCATGATTACCACCGAAGTGGTTACCATTCTTGGCATGATAATTTCTCCCACGATGGTCATCATTGTTCCGATGGTCGTTGCCATTGGTACGATTATTATCGTGTTGTTGGTCGTTACCTTTTGGTTATGCTAACTCATTATCGCGCTCCAATAACTAAGCCCTATTCACAACATCTGAATATAAATAAAGTTTATGAGAAATGAGGTATTGACGTATATCGGGTTTCAAACCTCTTAGAAACATTCGCATCATTAGCTCCTCATTATCAACCAAATGGAATGCAAACCGGGATAACTCTATAAACTTAGCCTCGTACTACGATATGGTCATATTATTTTTCTCCATTGCTTATCTCAACATTTTCAGATGCCATTTTCAAACACTGTCACAAAACAAGGGTTAATTAACACATCACATATTATCCCTATACTCTGACCGACTAATTAAATATCAAATAACTTAGGTAGGTCATACTAGCGAAGGAATTCCCCGTCTCTCCCCTCCTAGTTCTTGTCTCACATCTTAGCCAGGGATCATATCCCTAAGCTTTGATACCAACTGTGATGCCCCCAAAATAGGTATACATCACCCATCTTGAGTCGCCAAATACATGGTACAAAATACAAGTACAAGTTAATTATACAAACATCGTGTAAACAATACGACAAAACATAGCTGAGAATTTTAATAAGAATATTGTTATCTAGACAATATCCACACTCAAAGGTGTCCTCATTACATTTATTGTCACACTATTTAACAGAATAGTGAGGACTACTAATACTATCATCTGGACGGTCACTCTGTTCCCCGACTCATCCCAGCTATATTCTCATTTCCTGAAGAGAATAGTGAAAGAAAGGATGAGCTCAACTAGCCCAGTAAGAAATATTATGACTAAGATAATGGAGGATAATTACATTAGCCTTCAACAGTGTTAAACTGATAAATACAATAGACATCAAGTTTAACTGCAGCGGAACATGCAATCCATTAAAAGAGTCAAGTAGAAAATAAAATCTACTATCTTTAATGATTTGAAAAGGTTTTTCATCACTTTTTATCATTTGAGACTCGATTTTAATAAATAATCCACATTATCTACGCTTCTACCGAGGATATTCATTAGGGTCACGACCACAAATTATCCATGCACTACGGGCCAAGGATATTCGTGTATTCATCAATGGTCATGATCATGCCATAAAATTATTCATCTTTGCTCCCTTGGTCGAAGAGAATCCATAGCCATAATCATACCAAAAACTGTCCATCAATGCACTACGGGCCAATGAGGACTTTTTTTTTCATATCATTTGTAACATTACGGTCATGATTATACCGAATAATCCCTGGTCATAATCATACCAAGTCCATCTATGCACTACAGTCACAGATTACTTTCAACAAAATATAAACATGAGGATGATGACAATGATATAAGAATTCAATAAAACAAGTTCAAGAATTAAATTATCCATGAACTAATAACGTCCAAATTGTCAACATGATACTTCTTTGTAGAGTAAAATTCAAGAATAATATTCATGCAACAAAAATAATTTGGACAGAAAAGAATCAATTTTTCATCGTGCATAGTACCCCGTGAATAGTACTTCGGAAATAGTACTTCGTGAATAGTAACCCGACATGAAAAGTATTCCAAATACCCGAGTGACTGATATTCAGGTGAATAGTAATTTATGTGAATAGTAACCCATGAATAGTAACTCATGAATAGTATTCCGGCATGAAAATTGCCCCAAATACCCGAATGAATAATACTAGAGTGAATAGTAACTGGATGAATAGTAACTCGTGAATAGTAACTCGTAACAAAAAATACCAAATAAAATGATATTTTATGACAAGTATAGAAGTCAAAACTTTAACCAACTGAGTATAATAAAGAATGGAATAACAAAAGAAATCACCAGGCATGCGGTACTTCGCATAGACTGGTTATCCCAACAGAATAATAAATAACAGAACCAAGCGGAATAATGTAATACGACCGGCGGGATATTCCAATGAGAATATTAAATGCGAGAATAATAAATAATGGAACGGTAAAGTAAAAAACGCTTGCGTGGACAGGATATTCCGACAGAATAATAAATGTGAAATAATAAGTAATGGAACCAGGTCCGGCGTAAAACGCACTGACAGGATATTCCAACAGAATAATAAAGAATGGAATAACTTTTATGGAATCTTGGGGCCGGATTTTTAGGTTACCTTTTCGTAGATATGCAGCCATTTCTAGAACATGATCCTAGAAGGATACTAGAATATCGGTAAAATCATTATGGACCGCACCATGTCCAACAAGGTACGATTTTTCCTTTCAGATACATCAATCAATTATTGCGTATCAGGAGGCGTCCATTGTGAGAAAACCATTTGAGATGATCTAAAAACTTATTGCACAAGTATTTATTCCTTGATCTAATCAAATAATCTTAATACTTTGCCAATTTGTTTCACTTCTGAATTCTTTGAACCTTTCAAATAATTCACACTTGTATTTCAACAAATACATACATTCAACTCTTTGAATGATCATCTCCTTTTCTTATACTAGTTTGTTCAAATTGTAAAATTATTTTCACGTAAGTTAAGTATATAAAATCCATTAAGTAATATTCCAGTTCTATACAAAACATTATTATTATTATAAATAGAACAACAATTGTTCTTAAATATAATACCAAAGATTTCATTGTCCAACAATAAAATGGAAATAATGTTTCCAACAAGTACTGGAATACAATAACAACTTATTGACTTAATAGATTTGCCCGTAGGGATTGCTAAACTATAAGTTCCTATGGCTAATGCAACAACCTTTGCTTCATTTCCCACACATAGGATTGTTTATCTTTGTTTAGCTTTCTACTTCTGCTTGGTCCCTTCATAAATCTATATTTATGATAACCAAAGCCGGTATCAAATACCCAAGTAGAACCTTGACTTAAAGAAAAAATTATTTTAAATCATGAACAAATTTGTATTTAACCGAAACTTCACTAAGCTTCTTTGGTTAGCCTCTATAAGATGCTTCTTGCAGTTTCTTTTCAGTGTCCAGGCTTATTGTAGTGGAAGCAAACTCCTTTGCTACCCATATCAGTTTTATTCTTATTATCCTTTGTTTACGCCTTTCTGTTTACCTTCTTTGAATCGTTCTTCTTTTCAGCAGTGAGGCTGATATCTAGCTTGTTCATAAGAAAAATTCATAACAATTGTGAAAGGAGTCCGGGAGTGAGTGCAAGATCAAATCTTGGCTCAACTCTCCATCCATGACAAAACCTGTTGTCCTAATTGATCAATTAAATTGATAATGTTAAGGACTTTTATCTGTACTGTAGTGTCATCGGTCATTCTAGATCGGAAGAGCTCCTTAGATATCTAATATCTATCAGTCCTACTTTCCTCACCATCAACTACTTGACGTGAAGGAGTATAGTAGGAGCATCCATAGTTTCATCATCTTGTTTGAAGCTCGTTACTCATGGATGCGAGCATGATGCATTGAGCCAACTATGCATCATCTTGCCACTTTCTAAAAGTAGCAATCTCTTCCTCAGAGGCATTGTCTGTAACCATTGCAGGGATAGACGTATTAAGGACATAAGATAGCTTTTCAGCTGTGAGAACTATTCTCAATTTCTTTAACCAATCCGATTTTAATTGGTCATATTAATTTAGCATCTAATATCTTTGTCACGATGATTGTAATTTTAGACATTATAAAATTACGTAAATGAATTAAGTAATTAACAACATTTTAACATACATTCTTTTATTAATTACCAAAATAAATTAGGTCTTATTTTAAATTGGTATCTCCCACTATTTTCTTCAAACTATATTACCTCAATATATATAGTTCGACAAAATCTAATTAAAGATTTGCTAGTGAGAATAAGGATCCCATTTCAAATGTATATAGCCTTGTGGTGACACAACAAACTATATATAAATAAATAGGTAGACAACTCTTGTCAATTACATCAACTATGCAACTCCTTGTATTTTGCCTCTTAAATCATAATGGTCAGTGTGTGCACATCCAGAACTAAAATGATTTAAGTTAAGTCCAACCTAGCACTCCATATATTCAAAAAAGAAAAATATTGTCCTTGTGGTGACACAACAAAACAATTTTGTTCAATTTTCTTTATAAGCATCAAATGTGATAAATTAACATCTTAAATACTTAATACTTGTCTTGTGGTGACACAACAAACTCATATTAAATATTTAATACTCTATTAATTTTATCATGCTAGAAGGCGACGTTCGATATTCCAAATATCTTTGAACGCTTAGGACTTAATATAAAATATTTGAGTTTATTAATTTGTCTCATCTTATTTAGCGCGCATGCACACACACACACACACACACACACACACACACACACACACACACACACACACACATATATATATATATATATATATATATATATAAAATACGCGTCATATTAATGAACATGCGAAGCATGTTTGCATAATATATAATATATATATAGTATAAGCATGCACATATAGAATACTATATTTTACCTGGATTGATTATGGACTTTTATTCTAGTTTGGTTCACTAGAGCCACTAAGTGAACCAAAAGGTCAAACCCTAGGGGTGCAAGAATTAATATTTAAATATAACTATTACATTTAAACCCAGGCTCCATTATAAACGGGTCTTCAAGCGCTCCTTGTTCCTTGATCTCCAATTCATCAAAATTAATTTTAACTATTCCTATTACAAAACTATTTAAAATAAATAGAAACCATGATCAGCAGTCAAGGGGAAGTACATAGGAGAGAGTTAGAATTTACATTAAGGAAAAATTAGAGAAGACGAGGTACGCAGACCCCATTTAATAAAACTCATACATTCATGCATCTAACTAAAATAAAATCCAATCACATTGGTCAATAGTCCATAATCAATCTCATTTATTATTATACACATCACCATATGCATCAATAAATAACATTCATCTCATGAATAATAAATATTCAATATATATATTGATATCATTTAATGGGCAAATTTAGTTAGTATAAAATCTAATTTTGAATCAAAATAAACTCCTTTATTTTAGTTCAAATTTAAATCAAAATAAAACTATTTTATTTTAATTTATCCAATTTTGAATAAAATAAACTATTTTATTTTAATCAAAATAAACTCCTTTATTTTAATTAATTATGGAATCCAATTCCATGTAAAAAAAACTCATTTATATAAGAAAACACAAATTCTCTTTTCTATTCACAAATAAACTCCTTTATTTTGAATAATATGAAATCTTATTTCATATCTAAATAAACTCCTTTATTTAAGGAAATACGGATTCTCTTCCTATTCACAAATAAACTCTTTTATTTTGAATAATATGAAATATTATTTCATATATAAATAAACTCCTTTATTTAAGGAAACATGGAATCAATTTCAACTCTAATTAGTTATCATAGAATCCAATTCCAACTCTAATTAGTTAGCATGAAATCTAATTTTAAAATTAAAATAAACTTTATATTTTAATATTAAAATAAACTTTTATTTTAAAATTAAAATATATTTTATTTTAATTATAAAATAATAAGAATAATATATATTTATATTATATATAATATAACCATGCGATTATATATATAATATATAATAAACATATATTATACAAGTAATCATATGATCCTTTTAAAATTATTACTTGTAACCAATGAATCCCACGTGATCAGCATCTTTGTTAACATGCAAACATGCTTCAGAAAAATATATATATATATATATATATATATATATATATATATGATACCAAGTTAACAAAAAAATCCTGGAAGAATTTATTATTCGCCTAAGTAATGACTCCACGTTAATCTTGGAAGATTCAGAATCACCATTGAACTAACCACGTGAATGGAATCAGCAGCGAAAAAAATATTTCGCGTTTTTTTTATACAATAAAATTATGCCCAATTAAATTATTCTAAACACATATCAATATATATATCAAATCAAAACAATTAATAATTTGCATAAAGGTTTGGCTCTGATACCACTGTTAGGTTTGTAATATTCATGAACGCAATCAAATTGCACAAAATAAGCGAAAATGTGAAAAATCAGAATTTTAAAAATTTACAAACCATATACCCAGATCACCCTTTATGCACAATTATTAATTAAACGAAAAAGAATGAACAAGAATCATACCTTGAAGATCCAAAGCTTCCTCGTGCACAAGTTCATCTCCAATCCTTTTCGCGTTCAACTTGAATCCACCGGTTTTGTTCCTTCCTTTGATCGGCGTTAGCCACCCAAGTGTTTGGCCTCTGAGGTGATCCATCAAGAAAAGAATAGAGATTCAAGAAGATGGGTATTTGGCAAAACCCTAGTTTTTCTATCTCTCATAGAAATGGGTATACTCTCTCAACTATTGGAATTACGTATTCTATCAATACGTCAACCACCACCACATCCATAATAAGACTCATCTTATTTATAGATTTAGGCAACCCTCCTTAACAATTAAGAAATTGAGTTTTATTTTAATTAATTAAACTCTTTTAATTAATTAAGCTCCCTAATCTTATTAGGGATAATTAATTAAACTCTTTTAATTAATTTGCCTCCTAATCCTATTAGGATATTTGAGAGTACTTTTATTAATTAATTCCCAAACTCCTTTAGGAATTAAATAATAATAATAGTAATAATAATAATAATAAGACTCCTCTTATTAATTTATATTTAATATTTCTAAAATATTAAATAATAAATATTAAGCTATTTAATTTATTCTATCACCATAGATTAAATTAAAAATACTTAACTTATTATTACGATTATGCCATTAACTTCTTAAATAATTATTCTTCCTTTTATGGTGTGACCCTTTAGGTTCTCTATATTAAACCGGTTGTGAATAAATCAATTAGAACAATTCTAATCTTATTTAAATAAATATATTAAACTAATAATTTATTTAAATAAATAATATTATTCTACAATAGGAATAAGCCTCCTAGCGATCAAGCGACTTTCCGGATAATATAGATTTCAACATTAATCATAAAAAGAACCTTTGAGTAAATAGTTACAAATACAATTCAATCATTCCACCATATAATGTCCCAATTAAATATAAGACATGGAATTTCTATCAAGTCTTATTTTATTTAATTATATGTATTTTGACTCTTAAATGCACAACTCAAATAATGCAAATTAGAAACTTCTTTCTAATTTCATTACGCCTTGCCGAGGACTCTTTGGGTTGTCATTTATCGAATCACATAGGACATTTCTTTTTTTTACTAGAAGTGGTAGATTCTTTATTGATCATACATTATCTCCATGTACAACTTATTATACCCAAGCATACCCTTTGATATACCCTAAGGGTCTTAAGGAATAAGTCAAAGTATAACTCATTATACACAAGATACTATGATGATCTCAAGTCCAAGGATCACTTGTCTTACTATCACTACTGAGAATTCCTATTGATGACAAGTAAAACTCCATTAGGTATTCCTTAGCGAGCCACGTTCAGTGAACTTATTCTCTAATAAGAACCTACATACTTGCTTTAGTGTCTCCACACAAATGATCATGAGATCAATCATCCTCATCAAATGAGCAAGCAACGTATGTACCAATCTATCCGGATTCACTAATCCCCAATTTAGTAATCCAACGATTGGGAACTATTTTAGTTTTAAGCTTTCAAAGAATTTAGATCTCATTAGAATGATCATCATCATTATTCTAAAAGCATTGCTTAAAACTATGAGTTTATCACATATATTATAAAACGACATCATGTAGATAATTAAAAGCCTTTAATAAATTAATACTTTTTATTAATAAATGAATAAGATTGTTACAAAGTATATGCTTTATCATCAAACATGATTGGCTTGTATGCATACTACTTTCAGTCAACAACGAAAGGATCGGGGCTCTTTACTTATGGCTTGAAATAACAGTGATTAACTTTAGTGGTTTGGTTGCTTGAATTCGCATAACAGGTTGGCTAGGAATATGAAAGCTAACAACCTTACGAAAAGCATGATGAGTAATTAACCAATCGATTTCTGAAATCACATCAAAGACAAGTATTTTCAAAGAGATAAGATCGACGAAGTAGCGTGAAAGTGTCGATTTGAATCAAACAAGATTAATAAGCGATTGGAGGTAACAAAGGTTTACGCTACTTGAAGTTTCAACCAATAAGTCAAAGTCTAACTTCTCCTGAGTTAAATTTAAACGTTGAGCGCAAGCAAGAGAAATAAAAGAATGGGTAGAACTGGTATCTAATAAGGTATAGACTTCGCAATAATTTATAATTAACTAACCCGTGCTAACATCGTTCGAGTCACTCGCTTTTTGAGAAGTCACGAAAAATGCTCTTCCTGAAACCACCGACTTTTTTTTGTCCGTATCCGCCTTTGGTGCCACCGTCCCAGCTGAATTTGTCTTCGATGAACGACAAAATCGAGCTAAATGACCTTCTCTTCTTGAAATTTCCACTTCTATTATCTTGGCCATGATTACCACCGAAGTGGTTACCATTCTTGGCATGATAATTTCTCCCACGATGGTCATCATTGTTCCGATGGTCGTTGCCATTGGTACGATTATTATCGTGTTGTTGGTCGTTACCTTTTGGTTATGCTAACTCATTATCGCACTCCAATAACTAAGCCCTATTCACAACATCTGAATATAAATAAAGTTTATGAGAAATGAGGTATTGACGTATATCGGGTTTCAAACCTCTTAGAAACATTCGCATCATTAGCTCCTCATTATCAACCAAATGGAATGCAAACCGGGATAACTCTATAAACTTAGCCTCGTACTACGATATGGTCATATTATTTTTCTCCATTGCTTATCTCAACATTTTCAGATGCCATTTTCAAACACTGTCACAAAACAAGGGTTAATTAACACATCACATATTATCCCTATACTCTGACCGACTAATTAAATATCAAATAACTTAGGTAGGTCATACTAGCGAAGGAATTCCCGTCTCTCCCTCCTAGTTCTTGTCTCACATCTTAGCAGGATCATATCCTAAGCTTTGATACTGTTGTGATGCCCCCAAAATAGGTATACATCACCCATCTTGAGTCGCCAAATACATGGTACAAAATACAAGTACAAGTTAATTATACAAACATCGTGTAAACAATACGACAAAACATAGTCGAGAATTTTAATAAGAATATTGTTATCTAGACAATATCCACACTCAAAGGTGTCCTCATTACATTTATTGTCACACTATATTTATGAGAATAGTGAGGACTACTAATACTATCATCTGGGACGGTCACTCTGTTCCCGACTCATCCCGGCCTATATTCTCATTTCACGAAGAGAATAGTGAAAGAAAGGATGAGCTCAACTAGCCCGAGAAGAAATATTATGACTAAGATAATGGAGGATAATTACATTAGCCTTGCGTTATTAAAGCCCGATAAATACAATAGACATCAAGTTTAACTGCAGCGGAACATGCAATCCATTAAAAGAGTCAAGTAGAAAATAAAATCTACTATCTTTAATGATTTGAAAAGGTTTTTCATCACTTTTTATCGCTGAGACTCAGCTTAATAAATAATCCACATTATCTCTGCACTACGGCCAAGGATATTCATTAGGGTCACGACCACAAATTATCCATGCACTACGGGCCAAGGATATTCGTGTATTCATCAATGGTCATGATCATGCCATAAAATTATTCATCTTTGCTCCCTTGGTCGAAGAGAATCCATAGCCATAATCATACCAAAAACTGTCCATCAATGCACTACGGGCCAATGAGGACTTTTTTTTTCATATCATTTGTAACATTACGGTCATGATTATACCGAATAATCCCTGGTCATAATCATACCAAGTCCATCTATGCACTACAGGTCACAGATTACTTTCAACAAAATATAAACATGAGGATGATGACAATGATATAAGAATTCAATAAAACAAGTTCAAGAATTAAATTATCCATGAACTAATAACGTCCAAATTGTCAACATGATACTTCTTTGTAGAGTAAAATTCAAGAATAATATTCATGCAACAAAAATAATTTGGACAGAAAAGAATCAATTTTTCATCGTGAATAGTACCCCGTGAATAGTACTTCGGAAATAGTACTTCGTGAATAGTAACCCGACATGAAAAGTATTCCAAATACCCGAGTGACTGATATTCAGGTGAATAGTAATTTATGTGAATAGTAACCCATGAATAGTAACTCATGAATAGTATTCCGGCATGAAAATTGCCCCAAATACCCGAATGAATAATACTAGAGTGAATAGTAACTGGATGAATAGTAACTCGTGAATAGTAACTCGTAACAAAAAATACCAAATAAAATGATATTTTATGACAAGTATAGAAGTCAAAACTTTAACCAACCGAGTATAATAAAGAATGGAATAACAAAAGAAATCACCGGGCATGCGGTACTTAGCATGTAATAGTTATCCCAACAAGAATAATAAATAATGAGAACCAAGCAGACGTAATACATGACCAAGCGAGGATATTCCAACAGAATATTAAATGCAGAATAATAAATAATGGAACCAGGTCCGGCGTAAAACGCACAGACAGGATATTCCGACAGAATAATAAATGTGGAATAATAAGTAATGGAACCAGGTCCGGCGTAAAACGCATGCATGCGAGGATATTAAATGAGAATATAAATACTGAATAATAAGTAATGGAACCGGTCGTGAAATTAAGACCTTGATGAGGATATTCCAATGAGAATAATAAAGAATGGAATAATAGAAGAATTTCACCATGTATGCGATGCTTAAGATAAATGAGTTATTCCAACATAATAATATTGAAATGGAATAACAGAAGAAAATCACCATGTATGCGGTACTTCGCATAAACAGGTTATTCCAACATAATAACAAGGAATGGAATAACAGAAGTTCTCTTCATGAATAAGAAAGAAATAATACCCCCTACAGGTACAATAAATAATATCCCTTACCTCAGAATAAAACTGGATACTGGAATAGTGAGGGAGCAGACTTCTCTTATTCTATAGATTTTGTCTCTATAGTTTCTCTCTATAATTTCTCTCTATAATAATGGCTCTAAAGCTTTAGTGAATTGGTGAGAAATGAAGGAAGAATGAGCTTCTATTTATTGGAAAACATTGTTTCGATAATTGCACGTTTTGGGGCTCGAAAAATTACAGTACAATACCTTCCTCTTTTCTATCATTTTTAATTCAGTCATCCAAGTATTATCAAACTTGCACCAACTCCCCTAATAGTAAATCATGTGAATTAATAGTAAAATCATGTGACTCAATAGTAAATTATGTGACTCAATAGTTTTAAACATGTGAAAAAATTAATTACAGTATAGTACATCCATCTATACCTCCATTTTTAACATAGTCATGCAAGTATCATCAATCTTGCACCAACTCCCCTAATAGTAAGTGAATGTGTGACGCCCCCAAAATAGGTATACATCACCTATTCTGAGTCGCCAAATACATGGTACATAAATCAAATATAACTTAATATACAACAAGAGAGCTGTGAGTTTTAATACAAATATTGTCTTCTAGACAATATCCACTCTCAGAATAAGTCCTCATTACATTTATTGTCACACTATTTAACAGAATAGTGAGGACTACTAATACTATCATTTGGACCGTCACTCCATTCCCCGACTAGTCCCGGCTGCGTTCTCATTTCCTGAAGAGAACAGTGAAAGAAAGGGTGAGCTCAACTAGCCCAGTAAGAAATATTATGACTAAGATAATACAGAATAAATTATCATTAGTCTCCAACAATGTTAAACTGATAAAATACAATAAACATCAAGTTTAACTGCAGAGGAACAAGCAATCCATTAAAAGAGTCAAGTAGAGAATAGAATCTACTATCTTTTATGATTTAAAAAGTTTTTCATCACTTTTATCGCTGAGACTCATCTCAATAAATAATCCACATCATCAAATCATCCCTGCACTACAGGCCAATGATATTCTTTAGTATCACGACCACGAATTATCCATGCACTATGGGCCAAAGATAATCGTGTTTTCATCAACGGTCCTGATCATGCCATAAAACAATTCATCTTTGCTCCCTTGGCCGAAGACAATCCATAGCCATAATCATACCAAAAATTGTTCATCAATGCACTACGGGCCAATGAGAACTTTTTATCAGATCATTTATAACATTACGGTCATGATTATACCGAATAATCCCTGGTCATAATCATACCAAGTCCATCTATGCACTACCGACCACAAATGACTTTCAACAAAATATAAACATGAGGATGATGACAATGATATAAGAAATCAATAAAACAAGTTCAAGAATTAAATTATCCAGGAACTAATAACGTCCACATTGTTAACATGATACTTCTTTGTAGAGTAAAATTCAAGAATGCTCAGAAGAATATTTCCATGAAAAGATACTGGATGAAGCGCAAATATCAAGGATATTCCACTAATTTCATGGAGTATAGAATTCAAAACTTTAACCAACTGAGTATAATAAAGAATGGAATAAAAAAAGAAATCACCATGTATGCGTATGCCGCGCCAGATGAAAAGTTATTCCAATGAATAATAAATAACGGAACCGTGTCGGTGAAATTTTGCCGATAGGATGTTCCAACAGAATAATAAAGAATGGAATAACAATGAAATCACCATGCATGCGGTGCCATTATAGAGCAGTTATTCCAATGAGAATAATAAAGAGCGAAACCGGTCCGGTGTAAAACACGCATGAGGATATTCCAAGCGAGAATAATAAAAAGCGGAACCGAGTTCGATGTTAAACACATGCATGTGATATTCAATAGAATAATAAAGACGGAATAATATAAGGATTTCACCAAGTATAGAGGACGCCGCGTATACAGGTTATTCCAACAGAATAATAAAGAATGGAATAACAGAAGTTCTCTTCGTGAATAAGAAAGAATAACACCCCTTACGGGTACAAAAAATAATATCCCTTACCTTTAGAAGAAACTAGATATTAGAAAAGTGAAGTAGTAGAATACTTTTCTTCTTCTTTCTCTCTATGATTTCTCTCTCTAGAGTTTCAATGAATTCGTAAGAAATAATGAAGGAATAAGCTTCTATTTATAGAAAAACTGAAAGTGGCTCTTGGTCTTAACGAAGGGTCAAAATGACTCTTGGTAATATTGAAGAGACAACTACTATTTGCGAAGGGGCAAATGACTCTTGAGACACCGAAGGGGAAAATGACTCTTGAACACCTAAGGGGCAAATAACCCTTGGAAAACTGAAGGGACAAATAACCCTTGAAAAATTGAAGGGACAAATAACCCTTGGAAAACTGAAGGGACAAGTTACTATTTGCGAAGGGGTAATTAACTCTTGGTAATATTGAAGGGACAACTACTATTTATGAAGGGGTAATTAACTCTTGGTAATATTGAAGGGACAACTACTATTTGCGAAGGGTAATTAACCCTTGGAACACAAAGTGACAAGTAACTCTTGAAAAGCGAAAGGGCAAGTTACTATTAAAACTTTAAATCAACGATCCATATTGATTTACTATTATAATTTCAATCAACGGTCTGAAAAATTAGCACATCTCCTCATGGAATAATATTGTACCCAAATACCTGAATGCACAATACTAGAGTGAATAGTAATCAGGTGAATAGTAACTCGTGAATAGTAACTCATGAATAGTAACTCGTGAATAGTAACTCGTGAATAGTAACTCATGAATAGTACTTCGACACAAAAGTGTCCCAAATACCCGATTGAAAGAGGGGGCTTTCCGATAAGGATTTCTCTTTATTGGCTCGCAATTAGATGACCAAACCTCTCCTTGACAGAACTTCTAGACATTATAAATATTGCAATTTAATAATATGAATAACTTTGTCGTCTTAATTATTGATTTAATAAAATAACATATTATGCACATGATACTGTGACAATAATTGAATTAATAATATGAGAGATATGATGCAACAATTACTGTAGCAATAATGCAGTATAACTGAGTGACTTATCACGTAAGCATCAATAATCGATCTTGTGTGCTACTTATGCAACCACAGCAGTATTCATTGTACTTTTTTACTAGGGTAGTTCAACAGTATTAACGGTAAAACCTCCGCCGTTATTTTTATAAAATATTTTTGTCGTTTTCTAACTATGACAGTGCTTTCATTGTGGGGTCCACCAATGATTATGTCATCGTACGAATATTCTCCGACAAAAAGAATATTTCCTGGCCAAACGAATATTATATAACAACTTGCATACTTTGCAAAATTTTCAAATACTACCCACTACTATAACATTATATCAAATTCACACCATAATATTAAAAAATATTTCGAGAAAATTTAAATCTTTATTTATAAAAATCCGGAGTCTCACAGAATGTGACTCAATAGTAACTCGTGAATAGTAACTCATGAATAGTAACTCGTGAATAGTACTCTGACACGAAAAGTTCCCTGAATACCCGATTGAACAATATAATATCCAGATATCAATTATTATCGAAATAAAATGTCGATTTCTACTAACACAAATAATCTCAACACAATGGAACTATCAAATTCATCTTTAATCAACACGAACTTATTCATCATTAATATTATAACTCACAATATTTAACAACCGTGTCGTTTCCAAGAAAGAGGGGCTTTCAATAAAGATTTCTCCTATTGGTAGCAATTAATTAGGTGACAAACCTCTCCTTGGCAGAACTTTTAGATATTGTAAATATTGCAATTTAATAATATTAATAACTTTGTCATCTCAATTATTGATTTAATAAAATATCATATAATACAGATGATACTGTGACAATAATCGAATCAATAATATGAGAGATATGATGCAACAATTACTATAACAATAATTGAGTATAACTGAGTGACTTATCACGTAAGCATCAATAACCAATACTGTGTGCTATTATGCAACCACACGTATTACTGTACTTTTACTACCGAGTAGTTCAACAGTATTAACGGTAAAACTTCCGCCATTATTTTCATAAAATATATTTGTCATTTTCTCAATCCGACAATAATTCTGTTGTGGGGTCCACCAATGATTGCACCGTTGTACGAATATTCTCTGCTAAAATGAATATTCCCCGACCAATTGAATATAATATAACAACTTGCATACTTTGTAGAATTTATAAATACTACCCACAATATTATACCAAATTCATTCCATAATATTAAAAAAATATTTTGAGAAATTTAAATCTTTATTCATAAAATCTGGGGTCTCACATAAAGTCTTTAATATTTATCCTTGTTTTTAGTTGATTAATGTTTATTTCATTGTCATCATCCTTCTGCTTATATGGTGATAAAAGTTATCTTGGCTTACGTGCAAAGATGGACTGTGGATTATTGAATTGTATATCTTTGGCTTACGTGCAAACATAGACTGTTGGTTGTTGATTTTATAGTTATATATCTTTGGCTTACGTGCAGAGATGGACTTGATATGATTATGACTAGGGATTATCTAGTATAGTCATGACCATTGATGATTTAATGAATATCCTTGGCCCGTAGTACAGGAATGATTCGAAGATGTGGTTTATTTATTAAACTGAGTCTCAGCGATAAAAGTTGATGAAAACATTTTTAAATCATAGAAGATAGTAGATTTTATTCTCTACTTTACTCTTCAAATGGATTGCTTATTCCGCTGCAGTTAAACTTGATGTCTATTATATTTTATCAATTTAACATTGTTGAAGACTATTGATAATTTATTCTACATTATCTTAGTCATAATATTTCTTACTATGGGCTAGTTGAGCTCACCCTTTCTTTCACTGTTCTCTTCAGGAAATGAGAATATAGCTGGGACGAGTCGGGAAAAGGTGTGACGCCCCCAAAATTAGGTATTCATCACCCATCTTGAGTCGCCAAATACATGGTACACAATACAAATACAAATTTAACTATACAGCTGTCGTGTAAAATACAACAAAACATAAACTGAGAGTTTAAACAAGAATACTGCCTTCTAGACAATATCCATTCTCAATGGAGTCCTCATAGACAGTATACAAACTCAAATTCAGTCCTCGTTACATTTATTATCACACTATTTAACAGAATAGTGAGGACTACTAATGCTATCATCTGGACCATCACTCCGTTTCCTGACTCATCACAGCTATATTCTCATTTTCTGAAGAGAACAGTGAAAGAAAGGGTGAGCTCAACTAGCCCAGTAAGAAATATTATGACTAAGATAATGCAAGATAAATTATCATTAGCCTTCAACAATGTTAAACTGATAAAATACAATAGACAACAAGTTTAACTGCAACGGAATAAGCAATCCATTAAAAGAGTCAAGTAGAGAATAAAATCTACTATCTTTTATGATTTAAAAAGTTTTTCATCACTTTTATCGCTGGGACTCAGCTTAATAAATAAACCACATCTTCTAATCATCCCTGTACTACGGGCCAAGGACATTCATTAAATCATCAATGGTCATGACTATACCAAATAATCTGTAGTCATATTCATACCCAGTCCATCTCTGTACGTAAGCCAAATATATACAACAATGAAACCAATAATCAATAATCCATCTTTGCACATAAGCCAGAGATATACAATTTAATAATCAATAGTCCATTTCGCACGTAAGCCAAAGATAACTTTTATCACCATATAAGCATGAGGATGATGACAATGATATAAACATTAAACATCTGAAAACAAGGATAAATATTAAAGACTTTAAATTTATCCAAATATTATCAATCACATAATAAATTCATAATCTAATATTGTTAATATCATAACAATGTTTTAATCACTTCTTAAACTTATAAACAATTTATTTCAATTGTTTACACTTTACCAAATAATGCATTTAATTATTCAAGAATGTCATACTCATAAGATTTTATCACCAATGATCAAATCCGTCATCAACAATATGCATATACCTTACATAGGATTTTCAAGCTATAAAATCCTATTTTTCAACTTTGTTACTTCACATAACATATTTAACTCATTTACTCATAACTAGATCATTTTCATGAAAAATACCAAATCAGTTCCAAAAATATCTCTTTTCTGGGATTTAGCATAATATAGTCCCATAATGAAAATATATTTTTCTCGGAAATTTTAAAATTCATTTACTATTTTTCAAAAATTAATTTCTAATTAATTCTTTAAGAAATTAGCTACCTCAAGTTTAACTCCATAAATCCCCAAATCTTGGCAGGATCTTACACATGTTAACATGAGCTCCCAGTTTAAATTTCATAGTCATCGGAGTTATAGAACTCCGGTTATAGCGTTTTTCGTCGAAAAAACCTAAATATTGAAATGGTCATAACTTGCTCATTTTAAGTCAGAATGAGCTCATTTTTGGACACAATGTTCTTTATACCATATAATTTCATGTCCCAAAAGGCCTGAATTGTTCTCACTAATTAAGTGACCGAAACAGCCCTTACAAAAACGTGGCAGCAGCTCTTTGGACATTTTGCAGTTTTGACTCCTTTGCTAAATTCAGTCCACACGAAAATCCACAATACCTTTTCCAGTAATTCCACTTGGATAAGTTAGAAAACTCATAGATCTAACTTTAAGACTTGACCACACTCAAAAATTCAAAATAAAATAGGAGATATGATCAATTGAATTTCATGTTACGTTTTTACCAAAATCTGATTTTTCAACCCTTTGTGATTTCTAAGAAACTTTCATGTTTTCACATAATAACCAACATAACACATCATAACACTTACTAATACTTCATATACCCATGATTTTCATCAGTCCAATACTTTAATTATGACTCTCATCATAATCAACGTAAACAGATTATTTTCATAATTTAATAAGGAATAAATACAAAGGATCATTCACCATGCATGTGGCAATCCACATGGATAAGTTATTCTAACAGAATAATAAAGAATGGAATAACAGAAGGATTCACCATGCATGCGATAGAGACCGCACAGACAGGTTATTCCCAATAGAATAATAAAGACGGAACTAGGTCCGGTGTAAAACACACAGATATGATATTCCAACAGAATAATAAATGCGAAATAATAAATATGGAACCAGGTCAGGTGAAATTCACACTGACAGGATATTCCGACAGAATAATAAAAAATGGAATAATAAAAGAATTTCACCAAGTATGCGGTACTTCGCATAAACAGGTTATTCCAACATAATAATAAAGAATGGAATAACAAAAGAAGATCACCAAGTATTGGGTAAACCGCATATATAGGTCATTCCACCAAGTATAGGATAAACCGTGCATACATGTTATTCTAATAGAATAATAAATAATGGAATAACATAAGGATTTCACCAAGTATAGGGTATGCCGCGTATACAGGTTATGTATAGGGTATGCCACTTTTAAAAGTTATTCCAACAGAATAAATAAGAATGGAATAACATAAGTTCTCTTTATGAATAAGAAAGAATAACACCCCTTACCGTAAAAGAAATTTGATATAGAAGTAGTAAAGTAGCAGAATACTCTTCTTCTTTCTCTCTATAATTTCTCTCTCTAGAGTTTCAGTGAATTCGTAAGAAATAATGAAGGAATGAACTTCTATTTATAGAAAACTGAGAGTGGCTCTTGGTCTTAACGAAGGGTCAAAATGACTCTTGGTAATATTGAAGAGGCAACTACTATTTCATGAAAGGGTAATTAACTCTTGGAACACCGAAGAGGCAAATAACTCTTGAAAAACCGAAAGGACAAGTTACTATTAAAACTCGTGAATAGTAACTCATGAATAGTAACTCGTGAATAGTAACTCATGAATAGTAACTCATGAATAGTAACTCATGAATAGTAACTCGTGAATAGTAACTCCGACACGAAAAGTTCCCCAAATACCCGATTGAACAATATAACCTCCAGACATCAATTATTATCAAAATAAATGTCAATTTTCATTAACATAAATAATTGTAACACAATGGAACTATCAAATTCATCTTTAATCAACACGAACTTATCCATCATTAATATCATAACTCACAATATTTAACAACCAGGTCGTTCCCGGAAGAGGGGCTTTCAATAAGGATTTCTCCTATCGGTAGCATGAATTAATTAGGTGACTAAACCTCTCCTTGACAGAACTTCTAGACATTGTAAATATTGCAATTTAATAATATGAATAACTTTGTCGTCTCAATTATTGATCTAATAAAATAACATATTATGCACATGATATTGTGACAATAATTGAATCAATAATATGAGAGAGATATGATGATTAATTCTTTGTAGTAATAATGCAAGATAAGCTGAGTGACTTATCATGTAAGCATCAATAATCAATACCGTGTGCTACTATATGCGACCCGCGTATTACTATACTTTACTCTAGGGTAGTTCAGCAGTTTTAACGGTAGAAACTTTCGTAGTTATTTTCATAAAATATTTTTGTCGTTTTTAACTATGGCAAATTACTTCGTTGTGGTTTCACCAATGATTGTGTGCCGTCATGCGGATATTCGCGACAAAAGAATATTCCCCGACCAATCGAATATAATCTGACAACTTGCATACTTTGCAAAATTTATAAATACTACCCACAACTATAATATTATATCAATTCCACACCATAATATTTAAAAAAATATTTCGAGAAAAATTAAATATTTATTCATAAAATCTGGGTTCTCACAAAAGGAGTGACGATCCAGAAGATAGCATTAGTAGTCCTCACTATTCTGTTAAATAGTGTGACAATAATTATAATGAGGACTCCTTTGAGTGTGGATATTGTCTAGATGACAATATTCCTATTAGAACTCTCAGTTTATGTATTGTCGTATATTACACGACAGTGGTATAATTAAGCTTGTATTTGTATTCTTTACCATGTATTTGGTGACTCAAGATGGGTGATGAATACCTAATTTTGGGGGCGTCACAATATATATATATATATATATATATATATATATTAAGGTTATGTTAAAATACCTTCAAATAGCTTAAACAATCTTTGCTAAACGCTGAAGTTGTTGTGAACTCCTTAAGTTTTCTCTCAATTCTCTGAACTTTTCTTCTTTCCTCCTCTTAGTGCCAATATAGATTAACTAATGCGTAAAAGAAAACTGATATAACCTTAATACGTCTACTAATTATAATATCAGTTACAAACTAAACGTATATGTTATAATTATATTATATTTATTATTTTATTTATATTATTTAAAATTCAAAAATCCAAAATCCAAAAGTCATAAGGCTTTGTTTGGCAAAACCTCTTTAAAATTTAAAGACTTAATATCCTTAAGCCTTGTTTGGCAAAAACTAAATTAAATTCCATTAATCTATTTTAATAAACAATTTAGTTTATAATTTATAATCACATATTATTTATTTGGATTTCTATATCCAACGTTAATCAAATAAATTAATCACATACTATATTTTAAATAAATTTTCTACTTAAACAATTATCACAAAATTATAATTTTATTTAATAATTTAACATACCATCTTAAATTATTAAATCAAAACAACAATATAACATCTCATGTTATATTATAACTCTCTAAATTATAAATTACATTAATTTAGAATTTTTTTAATTCATAAATATTTATTAACAACAATCTCAATAAAATATTTATTTAATTTAATAAGTATTTTGAATTACATATCCTAAAATCTTGGATTGTTACAGTATGTATTGGCTACTTTGACCAACTTTTTGATCACCTTCTGTTTGTTGTTTTTGTAATGTTTTGTATTAGATTAACACCCTAATATATGTACTACATATCTATAATCGTTGACCGAGCTTGACCAAGTTTTCAAGTTTTCTGGTTACGCAAAAATGAAGAAGAACACAAAAAACGGTGTTTGTTTGTGCTACTTTGACAAAGATAATTAGAGACCTTAGAATTATGCTTTGTTCATGTTAGTGTTATATATATGTACCCTGACATATATACTACATGTTACAACAAACACAACACACATCTATTACACAGAATCAAAGATATTCAAGCCCAAAAGCATTTGACCGGCCATGACCCTTTATTACAGGTTGCCCGAAACTCAAAACGACTCGACGGTGACTTTTAGCCTCTATAACTTCTTGTTATTTGTAGGTTAAAGCACGAAATTTAATTCATATTGTACTTCTTGTAAAAAGTACTATAACATCAACACTTGACCAAATCCAAAATCATAAGCGGTAGCTAAATAATTAGGTGGTCAAACCGTCACTCAATCATGACATACCAAACTCATACCAGAAACTCAAGAACACCTACAACGACACTTTTTGTCCTTTGAAGGGCTTTAGCGACAGATGCATGTAAATTGATTTTTGTAAAAATTAAATTAGAAAAATTAGAAAAAATTAATAAATATAAATAAATAAATACAAAAATAGTTTTAAAAATTATATTAAATAAATATAATTAATTTACGATATTTTACATAAATTTAATAAATAAATAATTTATTTTATTTAGATATTATTAATAATTAACTTAATAATAAAGTAATTAGAATAATTATTTATAAATACTAAATAATTATTGAAAAATAATATTAATGATATAAAAATCATAATAAATTATTATAAATTATTTAAAAATAATAAACAATGTTTTTGTAAGATTTTAAGTAAATATTAATTACCTAAAAATAGAAATAAATGATTTAAAATCATTTAAAGGATAAATAAATGTTTTAAAAATATTTAAAACTTCTAAAAATTATTATAATGGATATATAAATTATCTAAAAATATAATAATTTTATAAATAAAATTTAGTCCATTTATCAACTTATTTAATATTTGGTAAAGTCATTGAACACCAAAACCCTATTTAATTTAAACCGATCATATGTAAATATTATAATTGAGTATTATTATCAATATTAATGTGTTAAATTTATATATGAACATCGTAGGTATTTATTAACGAATTGAATAGCATAACTTGATTGATCTGCGCTTAGGCAAGTATCTGAACCTTATTTCTTTATTGCAAACTTCTCAACCATGTTTATTCGTTAACAAGATTTTTATCTTGATATGATGTTGATACAATATACTACACCTACATTTGAATACCTCTTATTGTAAGGTTATTGCTATAGCTTCAGCATAACTAAGAAATGAATTATTTATTCATATTGATTGTTAAGCTTAAATTGTTGTGTCAACCCAAATTGTTTGGTAAGGCATCCTATTCTGAAGTTGGGTATCCCGTATGGGATCATTCGGTCGATAATATATTGACACTAATTTGGGTGCATTTGAGCACTAGTAGGATGAGATGCATACTCCTAAGATGTTGAATAGGATGATCCCCTATCTCATATCTAAATAAAATTTCTAAGTCTGTGTGACTGACAGAAATACAAATCCATAGTGAAATGGTAAGAACTATCAGTCGAAATTTGAATTGTTGTATTTCTTCAAATCATATATTATTATAAATACAAAACTTGCTGAGAATGTCATAGCTCACCCTTGCAAATTATTCCCTTTACAGTTTTAGATTGTAATCCTGGAACATCTGGAGTAGATAAAGGGAAACGTCCCTACTTAGATTAGATTATATTCTTGTTTATTTGAATACCTTGTAATAAGAAACTCGTTATGAGAATCATGTTATCGAATCTTAATATTATGATATATATATATATATATATATATAACATCTGTTATTTCCACAACCGTATTTTCTTACATATATAGATGTAAAGTTAGAATTCTTCGAATCTAGTTGAGATGCTTGGAAACTATTTATCTAAGTGAGGGTTTTAATTGCATGGACTGTTCATGTTGTTATTGATACTATGGATTTTGGATAGATAGTTACTATCGATACGATAATATAAATTTGCATGGCATAGACTATACATCTGTGTGAGGGTATTAGTAATATGGATTGTTCATGTTATTACTAGTACTCTAAATTTCAGATAGATAGACTCTAGTCACATATATAACTCATATATCCAAGTGAAGGTATCCAAACACAGTAATACTTCTCTTGAGAATTGACATCTGTTATGGGATACTGTGAATCTTGGGTCTATGGAAATTATATCTGATAATCCCTCTATTTAATGTAATATTGTAATCAGATACCATGGGTGTTTAGATTTAAATGCGTTATATTAATTCATTATAAACACCATATCGGATACCATGGGAGTATAGATATGGGGGTGTTACAATTTTGGTATCAGAACTATAAGCGCAATGCGTGAAGAACCTCGAGCCTTTTTCTGGTGACATCCTTATAAGGGAATGCACCGAAGCCAGACTTTCCGTAGGGGATACCGAGCGAGTCGGTGGCAAATTGATAGGTATCACTGTGAGGTGCTATGATTGAAAGTACCATAAGCGTTACAATTTTGGTATCAAAGCCTCAAGGTTATAGATATAAGGAAGAGAAATCTTAGTATATAGTCTTCGAGTCCATAAAAAAATTTTAAGTACACATAAAATATAAAATTAAAAATATTATATTTTGAAAATTTTTATACCAGTAGAAAAGGAGTTTTCTTTTATAGATAGCCAACTCCAATGTTGAAGAAATGGTGATAGTCAACAATCCACCACAAATTGAGTCATATATAGCTAGTGATGCAGAGGATGAAGAATTGATTCATGATTAACAACTGTTAGATGATGAGGAAGAGGAAGATCCAGTAGCAGGACAATTAATGAGAATTGAAGAACATGATAAAGTAATGGCATCACTGATGAAGACAACATAATATGAGAATAATAAAATGAAGTTTAGGGCTAATATAGTTAAGGGAATGCTACAACATGAGAGGGGATATAGTCAACAACTAAAAGTACAACTGCTGTGACGCCCCCAAAATTAGGTATACATCACCCATCTTGAGTCGCCAAAAACATGATACAAAATACAAATACAAACTTAACTATACAACTGTCGTGTAAAATACGACAAAACATAAACTGAGAGTTTAAATAAGAATACTGCCTTCTAGACAATATCAATTCTCAATGGAGTCCTCATGAGGCAAGATATACAAACTCAAATTCAGATCATCGTTACATTTATTGTCACACTATTTAATGTAATAATAGTGAGGACTACTAATGCTATCATCTGGACCGTCACTCCTTTCCCCGACTCGTCCCTGCTATATTCTCATTTTCTGAAGAGAACAGTGAAAGAAAGGGTGAGCTCAACTAGCCCAGTAAGAAATATTATGACTAAGATAATACCGAATAAATTATCAATAGTCTTCAACAATGTTAAACTGATAAAATACAATAGACATCAAGTTTAACTGCAGCGAAACAAGCAATCCATTAGAAGAGTCAAGTAGAGAATAAAATCTACTATCTACTATGTTTTAAAAAGTTTTCATCAATTTTTATCGCTAAGACTCAGCTTAATAAATAAACCACATCATTGAATCATCCCTTTACTACGGGCCAAGGATATTCATTAAATCATCAATGGTCATGACTATACCGAATAATCCCTGGTCATAATCATATCAAGTCCATCTTTGCACGTAAGCCAAAGATAACTTTCATCACCATATATATAAGCATGAGGATGATGACAATGATATAAGCATTAATCAAACTAAAACAAGGATAAATATTAAAGACATTAACTTTATCCAAATATTATCAATCACATAATAAATTCATAATCTAATATTGTTAATATCATAACAATATTTTAATCACTTCTTAAACTTATAAACAATTTATTTCAGTTGTTTACACTTTACCAAATAATGCATTTAATCATTCAAACATGTCATACTCATAAGATTTCATCACCAATGATCAAATTCCTTATCAACAATCTACATATGCTTTATATAGGATTTCCAAGCCATAAAATCCTATCTTCCAACTTTGTTACTTCACATAACACATTTAACTCATATGTTCGTAACTAAACTATTTTCATGAAAAATACCAAATTAGTCCCAAAAATATTTCTTTTTTGGGATTTAGCATAATATAGTCCCATAATGAACATATATTTTTTTCGGAATTTTTAAAATTCATTTACTATTTTTCAAAAATCAATTTCCAATTAATTCCTTAAGAAATTAGCTACCTCAAGTTTAACTCCAAAAATTCCTAAATCTTGGCAAAATCTTACACATGTTAACGTGAGTTTCCAGTTTAAATTTCATGGTTATCGGAGTTATAGAACTCCGGTTATAGCGTGTTTTGTCAGAAAAACTTAAATATTAAAATGGTCATAACTTGCTCATTTTAAGTCGAAATGAGCTCATTGTTGGACAGGAAGTACTTTATACTGTATACTTTAATGTCCCAAAAGGCCCGAATTTTTCTCATAATTTAAGTGGCCGAAACAGCCCCTCTAAAATCATGGCAGCAGCTTTTTAGAAATTTTCAGTTTCCGACCCCTTTGTTAAAATCAGTCCACACGAAAATCTACAACACCTTTTCTAGTGATTTCACTTGGATAAGTTAGGTAACTCATAGATCTAACTCTAGGACTTGACCACACTCAAAAATTCAAAATATAATAGGAGATATGGTCAAATGAATTTCGTGTTCCGTTTTCACCAAAATCTAATTTTCAACCCTTTGTAATTTATAAGAAACTTTCATGTTTTCACATAATAACCAATATAACTTATCATGACAATGACATAATAATTCAATAAAACAAGTTCACAAATTAATTTAACCAGAAACCAATAACATCCAAATTGTCAACATGATACTTATTTGTAGAGTAAAATTCAAGAATGCTCAGAAGAATATTTCCATGAAAAGATACTGGATGAAGCACAAATATCAAGGATATTCTACTAATTTCATGGAGTATAGAAGTTAAAGCTTTAATCAACTGAGTATAAGAGAATATATGAAACTGCAAATGGATTTTTGTCCGCCATGCAGTAATCCACGTATACAGATCATTTCCACAATTTAATAAGGAATGAATACAAAGGATCATTCACCATGCATGTGGCAATCCACATATACAGGTTACTCCAACAAAATAATAAAGAATGAAATAACAGAAGGATTCACCATGCATGCGATAGAGACCGCACAGACAGGTTATTCCCAACAGAATAATAAATGCGGAATAATATATATGGAACTGTGTCGGTGAAATTCAATAATCGCGAGGATATTAAACCAGAATAATAATAAAGAACGGAATAATAAAAGAATTTCACCAAGTATGCGGTACTTCGCATAAACAGGTTATTCTAACATAATAATAAAAAATGGAATAATGAGAAGAAGATCACCAAGTATTGGGTAAACCGCGATATATCTGGTCATTCCACCAAGTATAGGGTAAGCCGCAAGCATCTGAGTTATTCCAATGTAATAATAAAGAATGGAATAACGTAAGTATTTCACCACGTATAGGGTATGTCACAGCGTATCAAAAGTTATTCCAATGAATAAATAAGAATGGAATAACATAAGGATTTCATCAAGTATAGGGTATGCCTGCGTATCTGAGTTATGTATAGGGTATGCCACTTTTACAGGTTATTCCAACAGAATAATAAAGAATGGAATAACAGAAGTTCTCTTCATGAATAAGAAAGAATAACACCCCTAACTGTGAGACCCCAGATTTTATAAATAAAGATTTAAATTTCTCGAAATATTATTTTTTAATATTATGGTGTGGATTTGATATAATGTTATAGTTGTGGGTAGTATTTATAAATTTTGCAAAGTATGCAAGTTGTCATATTATATTCGATTGGTCGGGAAATATTCTTTGTGTCGGAGAATATTCGTACGATGACACAATCATTGGTGGACCCCACAATGGAATTATTGTCGAATTGAGAAAACGACAAAAATATTTTATTGAAAATAACGGCGGAAGTTTTACCGTTGATACTGTTGAACTACTCGGTAGTAAAAGTACAGTAATATGTGTGGTTTCATAGTAGCACACGGTATTGATTATTAATGCTTATGTGATAAGTCACTCAGTTATATTTTATTAGTATTATTAATGTAATAAAATAGAAAAACTTTTATATAAAACATAATACTTTATTAAAGTTATTCTATAAATAGAATATATTATATTCTATTATGCATAGTGTTTTGCATAGTAAAATCTTTTTATATAAAACAAAACACTTTATTAAAGTTATTCTATAAATAGAATATATTATATTTTATTATGCATAGTGTTTGCATAGTGCCTGCATAGTATTTGCATAGTAAAAATCTTTTTATATAAAATAGAATATATTATATTTTATTTAAAAGATTTTGCTTTAAATATGGACCGTCCGATTAAAGTAAATCAATACGGACCGTTTCATCGATTGAATTACTATTCATTCCATTCTTCTATAAATAAAAGCTCATTCCTTCATTATTTCTTACGAATTCATTGAAACTCTAGAGAGAGAAACTATAGAGAGAAAGAAGAAAAGTATTCTGCTACTTCACTACTTCTTTATTCAGTTCTTCTTTATACGGTAAGGGATATTATTCTTTTGTATTCATGAAGAGAACTTCTGTTATTCCATTCCTTATTATTCTGTTGGAATAACCTGTATACGCGGGCTACCCTATACTTGGTGACATTCTTCTATTATTATGTCTTTATTATTCTGTTGGAATATCCTGTCTGTGTGTTTTACACCGGACCTGGTTCTGTCTTTATTATTCTGTTGGAATATCCTGTCTGTGTGTTTTACACCGGACCTGGTTTCGTCTTTATTATTATTCTATTGGAATATATCCCGTCATGTGTTTTACACGGACACTGGTTAAAATCTTTATTATTATTACATTGAATATATCATATGCGTGTGTTTTTACAGGACTGGTTCCGTTACTTATTATTCTATTGGAATAACCTGTCTATGCAAAGTACCGCATGCATGGTGATTTCTATTTTTATTCCATTACTTATTATTCTGTTGGAACATCCTGTCGGTGTGAATTTCACCTGACCTAGTTCCGTTATTATTATTAAGTTGGAATAACCTGTCTATGTGAAGTACCGCATGCATGTTGATTTCTTTTGTTATTCCATTCTTTATTATACTCAGTTGGTTCAAGTTTTGACTTCTATACTCCATGAAATTAGTGGAATATCCTTGATATTTGTGCTTCATCCAGTATCTTTTCATGGAAATATTCTTCTGAGCATTCTTGAATTTTACTCTACAAAGCAGTATCATGTTGACAATTTGGACGTTATTGGTTCCTGGACAAATTAATTCGTGAACTTGTTTTATTGAATTCTTATATCATTGTCATCATCCTCATGTTTATATTATGTTGAAAGTCATCTGTGGCCTGTAGTGCATAGATGGACTTAGTATGATTATGACTGAGGATTATTCTAAGATAATCATGACCGTAATATTACAAATGATGTGGTTAAAGTCCTCATTGGCCCGTAGTGCATTAATGAGCAGTTTTGGTATGATTATGGCTATGGATTCTCTTCACCAAGGAGCAAAGATGAATTGTTTTATGGCATGATCAGACTGTTGATGAAAAACACGATTATCTTTGGCCCGTAGTGCATGGATAATTCGTGGTCGTGATACTAAATAATATCCTTGGCACCGTAGTGCGGGGATGATTTGATGATGTGGATTATTTATTGTCGAGTCTCAATTGATAAAAGTGATGAAAACCTTTTAAATCATAAAAGATAGTAGATTTTATTCTCTACTTGACTCTTTTAATGGATTGCATGTTCCGCTGCAGTTAAACTTGATGTCTATTATATTTTATCAGTTTAACATTGTTGAGGACTAATGATAATTTATTCGCATTATCATAGTCATAATATTTTTCATCGGGCTAGTTGAGCTCACACTTTCTTTCACTTTGTTCTCTTCGTGAAATAAGAACGTGAAGTTGGGACGAGTTGGGGAACGGAGTGATGGTCCTAGATGGTGTATTAGTAGTCCTCACTATTACGTTAAATAGTGTGACAATAAATGTAATGAGAACTTATTCTGAGAGTGGATATTGTCTAGAAGGCGATGATTTGTATTAAAACTCATGACTCTCTTGTTGTATTTTAAAGATTGTATTTGTATTTTGTACCATGTATTTGGCGAATCAGAATAGGTGATGTATACCTATTTTGGGGGCGTCACAGTTGGTATCAAAGCTTAGGGATATGATCCCTGGCTAAGATGTGAGACAAGAACTAGGAAGGGTGAGATGGGAAATTCCTTCGCTAGTATGACCTACCTAAGTTTATTTGATATTTAAATTGGTCGGTCAGAGTATAGGGATAATATGTGATATGTTATTTAACCCTTGTTTTGTGGCAGTATTTGAAAATGACATCCGAGAATGTTGAGAATATCAATGGAGCACAGGAGACCGTTGAGTCTCCACATATCAATAATCAGGATAATGTGCACCAGGAAGGCGATATTCCTCAGGTAAACAACAACACTGACCAAATAATGAACGATAGAATGTTCCGAGGCTTTATGCAATTCATGCAACATTAGGCAAGAGCGGCTCCTGTTAATAATGCAGGTAAAAATAATGGCAACCCACGGTCGGTCACCGCTAAGCAATTCAAGGAGCTAGGACCACCGGAGTTTTTGGGAAAGCCAGAACCACTTAAGGCGGAGACGTGGTTAAAGCAGATGACTAAGATATTTGATGTCTTGGGATGCTCCGAGGAGCAAAAGGTTCCCTTTGCCACCTTTATGTTGCGTGAAGAGGCATATTACTGGTGGGAATCTGTAAAATGCACCCAGCCTGACGCACTCAAGATGTCTTGGGAGAAGTTCCAAGAGTTGTTCAATGACAAGTACTTTCCCGAAAGTATTCGTCACATGAAGGAGGTGGAGTTTATCAAGTTGGAGCAAAACAACATGACCGTGTCGCAGTACGAAGCCAAGTTTGCCGAGTTGTCCCGTTTTGCATCCCATTTGGTTGATAATGAGGAGAAAATGACACGAATGTTTCTAAGAGGTTTGAAACCTGAGATACCTCAATATCTTATCTCTCATAAACTGTGTTTGTATTCAGATGTTGTTAATAGGGATCAGTTATTGGAACGCGATAATGAGTCAACCCAACCAAAAGAGAGCAGCCGACAAAATGATAATACCAGTGATAATAGTCATCAAAGCGGTGACAATAAGCATGGAGGGAATCAACATGTCAGAAATGGTAACCACTTCAGTGGTAATCATGGCCAAAATAATAAGAATGGACATTTCAAGAATAGAAGGTTCAACAATGACGTGAAGACGTCGGCACCAGCACCCGTTTCAAAAGAAGAAGAACGACCACCAGTCGTATGTTTCAAATCGACAGAGGGACACATCCGTCCAAATCAGACGTAAAGAATCCAAAACGTGTTTTAATTGCGGAAGAGAAGGTCACCTAGCTCGATTTTGTCGTATGGTGAAGTCAAGTCCAGCTGGGATAGTGATGCCAAAGGATGTCCCAGACAAGCCAAAGCCGGTAGTTTAAGAGAGAGTGTTTTTTTTCGTGACGTGGAACCTAAATAAAATTATCACGGGTATGTTAGTCATAAACTCTTGCAAAGTCTATACCGTGTTAGATACCGGTTCTACTCACTCTTTTATTTCTCCTATTTGCGCTCAATATTTAAATTTGACTCCTGAGAAGTTAGACTTTGACTTATTGGTTGAAACTTCGTTAGGAGAAACCTTTGTTACCTCCACTGTTTATAAATCTTGTTGATTCAAATCGACACTTTCACATTATCTGTCGATCTTATCTCTTTGAAAATACTTGCCTTTGATGTGATTTTTGGAATCGATTGGTTAACTACTCATCATGCTTTTGTAAGGTTGTTAGCTTTTATACTCCTAACCAACCTGTTCTGCGAATTCAAGCAATCAAACCACTAAAGTCAATCATTGTTATATCTAGCCATAAGTAAAGAGCCCCGATCCTTTCATTGTTGACTTCCTTGTGTGGAATGCACCGAAGCCAGACTTTCTGTAGGCGACATTGTGAATGACGATGGCAAGTTGATAGGTATCAATGTGACGTGTTATCCAAGTCTTGGATGAGAGTCAAATTTTTGAATGATATTTCTATTGTTAATAAATTTCCTGACGTATTCTTGAAGACGTCTTAGCCTACTCCTAGAACGTGAAATTGAATTTTGTATTGACCTCAGTACAAAACCCATTTCTTAAACCCTCAAATATTTTTTACTTAAAACTAACGCCAAAGACGTTGACTCGAGCTGTTGAAGATTACGATTGTACCATTCAATACCATCATGGGAAAACAAACGTGATAGCTGACGTGTTGAGTAGAAGATCGTATGCGTTTACGAGTGCGATGTTGTTAACACAAAGACTCATTTCGTATAACTTACAAATGATGAAGATAGAGTTAAAGACTCTAGGGACCCACATTAAGATAACAAATATACGAGTAGAATCGACTTTAATCGATAAAGTTAAAGTCGCTCAAGCTACACACCCGAATCTGATGAATGTGAAGAAGAAGGTTCAAGAGGGCGTTATTTCAAAAGCAAGAGTTGCTGAAGAAAGGAAATCTCAACCCTCGATTTAATTGGCCCATTTGAAATCCTCGATCGATAAGGAACTGTGGCTTATAGACTCGTTTTACCGCCAAGTATGTCGCGTGCTCATAACGTTTTTAACGTATCGATGTTACGTAAATATGTGAACGACCCGAACCACATTATTAATTTAGAACCGGACGAGATAGCAGAAGATTTAACGTATGAGGAGATACGTGTTAAAATCTTGGATAAGAAGAATCGTATTCAACACTCAAAGTTTATACCTCACGAGTTAGAATTTGAAGTGAAGTCAAGGTATCCTCACCGCTCAAAGATACAAAGGTACGTCACGTAAATTTCGAGGGCTTAAATTCTATAAGGAGGGAGATTGTGAGACCCAGATTTTATAAATAAAGATTTAAATTTCTCAAAATATTTTTTTTAATATTATGGTGTGGATTTGATATAATGTTATAGTTGTGGGTAGTATTTATAAATTTGCAAAAGTATGCAAGTTGTCATATTATATTCGATTGGTCGGGAAATATTCTTTTTGTCGGAAAATATTCGTACGATGGCACAATCATTAGTGGACCCCACAATGGAATTATTGTCGGATTGAGAAAACGACAAAAATATTTTATTGAAAATAACGGTGAAAGTTTTACCGTTGATATCCGTTGAACTACTTTCAGTAGTAAAAGTACGATGTAACGTGTGGTTGCATAGTAGCACACGGTATTGATTATTAATGCTTATGTGATAAGTCACTCAATTTTGTTTTATTAGTATTATTAATGTAATAAAAGCAGAAAAACTTTTTATATAAAAATGTAATACTTTATTAAAGTTATTCTATAAATAGAATTTATTATATTCTATTATGCATAGTGTTTTTGCATAGTAAAATCTTTTATATAAACCAAAATATTTTATTAAAATATTCTATAAATAGAATATATTATATTTTATTATGCATAGTGTTTGCATAAAGCTGCATAGTATTTGCATAGTAAAAATCTTTTTATATAAAATAGAATATATTATATTTTATTTAAAAGATTTTGTTTTAAATATGTAATCGTCCGATTAAAGTAAATCAAACTGGACCGTTCATGGGTTAATTATTATTCATTCCATTCTTCTATAAATGAAGCTCATTCCTTCATTATTTCTTATTTAATTCATTGAAACTCTAGAGAGAGAAACTATAAAGAGAAAGAAGAAAAGTATTCTGCTACTTCATTACTTCTTTATTCATTCTTCTTCTTTATACTGAAGGGATATTATTCTTTTGTATTCATGAAGAGATCTTCTGTTATTCCATTCCTTATTATTCTGTTGGAATAACCTGTATACGTGGGCTACCCTATACTTGGTGACATTCTTCTATTATTATGTCTTTATTATTCTGTTGGAATATCTTATTCGTGTTTTACATCGGACTGGTTACATCTTTATTATTACATTTGGAATATCGTATACGTGTGTTTTGGACCTAGTTCCGTCTTTATTATTATTCATTGGAATATCACGTTCGTGTGTTTTACACGGCACTGGTTAAAATCTTTATTATTATTCTCATTTGGAATATCTCGTCTGTGTGTTTTACAGGACTGGTTCCGATTATTTATTATTCTATTGGAATAACTCTGTACATGCCAAGTACCGCATGCATGGTGATTTCTATTTTATTCCATTACTTATTATTCTGTTGGAACATCCTGTCGGTGTGAATTTCACCTGACCTGGTTCCGTTATTATTAATAAGTTGGAATAACTTGTCTATGCGAAGTATCACATGCATGGTGATTTCTTTTGTTATTCCATTCTTTATTATACTCAGTTGGTTAAAGTTTTGACTTCTATACTCCATGAAATTAGTGGAATATCCTTGATATTTGTGCTTCATCCAGTATCTTTTCATGGAAATATTCTTCTGAGCATTCTTGAATTTTACTCTACAAAGCAGTATCATGTTGACAATTTGGACATTATTGGTTCTTGGACAAATTAATTCGTGAACTTGTTTTATTGAATTCTTATATCATTGTCATCATCCTCATGTTTATATTATGTTGAAAGTCATCTGTGGCATGTAGTGCATAGATGGACTTGGTATGATTATGACCAGGGATTATTCGGTATAATCATGACCGTAATGTTACAAATGATGTGGTAAAAGTTCTCATTGGCCCGTAGTACATTGATGGACAGCTTTTGGTATGATTATGACTATGGATTCTCTTCGGCCAAGGGAGCAAAGATGAATTGTTTTATAGCATGATAAGGACCGTTAATGAAAACATAATTATCTTTGGCCAGTAGTGCATGGATAATTCGTGGTCGTGATACTAAATAATATCCTTGGCCTGTAGTGCAGGGATGATTTGATGATGTGGATTATTTATTAAGCTGAGTCTCAGCGATAAAAGTGCTGAAAACCTTTTTAAATCATAAAAGATAGTAGATTGTCTATTGTATTTTATCAGTTTAACACTGTTGAGGACTAATGATAATTTATTCTGCATTATCATAGTCATAATATTTCTTACTGGGCTAGTTGAGCTCACCCTTTCTTTCATTGTTCTCTTCAGGAAATAAGAACGTAGCTGGGACGAGTCGGGGAATGGAGTGATGGTCCTAGATGGTGTATTAGTAGTCCTCACTATTCTGTTAAATAGTGTGACAATAAATATAATGAGAACTTATTCTGAGAGTGGATATTGTCTAGAAGACAGTATTTGTATTAAAACTCACAGCTCTCTTGTTGTATTTTAAAGATTGTATTTGTATTTTGTACCATGTATTTGGCGAATCAGAATTGGTGATGTATACCTATTTTGGGGGCGTCACACATACCGTAAATGAAACTGGATATAGAAGTAGTGAAGTAGCAGAATACTCTTATTCTTTCTCTCTATAATTTCTCTCTCTAGATTTTCAGTGAATTCGTAAGAAATAATGAAGGAATGACCTTCTATTTATAGAAGAATGGATTGAATAGTAACTAATTCATGAACGGTCCAGATCGATTTACTTTTAAACGAACGATCCAGATCGATTTACTATTAAAACTTAAAGAAACGGTCCATATTGATTCACTATTCTAACTTTTAAACCAGCGATCCATATTGATTCACTATTATAACTTTCCACCAGCGGTCCATATTGATTCATTCAACCAACGGTCTGAAAAATTAGCACATCTCCTCATGGAATAATATTGTACCCAAATACCCGAATACACAATACTAGAGTGAATAGTAACCGGGTGAATAGTAACTCATGAATAGTAACTCATGAATAGTAACTCGTGAATAGTAACTCGTGAATAGTAACTCATAAATAGTAACTCGTGAATAGTAACTCCAACACAAAAAGTGTCTCAAATACTCGAGTGAACAATACTATTGTGAATAGTAATTTTGGTGAATAGTAACCAGTGAATAGTAACTCCGACACAAAAAGTGTCCCAAATACTCGATTGAACAATATAATCTCCAGACATTAATTATCACAAATAATCCCAACACAATAAAACTATCAAATTCATCTTTAATCAACACAAACTTAATCATCATTAATATTATAACTCACAATATTTAACAACCAGGTTGTTCCCAAGAAAGAGGGGGCTTTCCAATAAGGATTTCTCCCTATTAGGGCGCAATTAGATGACCAAACCTCTCCTTGACAGAACTTCTAGACATTGTAAATATTGCAATTTAATAATATGAATAACTTTGTCGTCTCAATTATTTATTTAATAAAATTCATATTATGCACATGATACTATGACAATAATTGAATCAATAATATGAGAGATATGATGCAGCAATTACTGTAGCAATAATTGAGTATAACTGAGTGACTTCTCAAATAAGCATCAATAATCGATACCATGTGCTACTATGCAACCACGCGTATTATTGTACTTTTACTACCGGGTAGTTCAACAGTATTAACGGTAAAACCTCCGCCGTTATTTTCATAAAATATTTTTGTTGTTTTCTAACTACGACAATACTTCCGTTGTGGGGTCTACCAATGATTGTGCCTTCGTACGGATATTCCCGACAAAAAGAATATTCTCCGACCAAACGAATATAATATGACAACTTGCATACTTTGCAGAATTTATAAATACTACCCACAACTATAACATTATATCAAATCCGCAAAAAAATATTTCGAGAAAATTAAATATTTATTCATAAAATCTGGGGTCCCACAACTGCACCATGCACAAAGGGGAAGGAAGGAAATTTAGTCAAGACTTCTTAAAATATCTCTGGGTGTTCGAGATACTTTTAATGATTTGCAGCGCCGTGTAGTTCGATATCCGATAGAGGAGAAGAAAACTGCTTATCTCATAGATCGATTTGTGGTTTATCACATGATTCAGGATTCCTTTGATGATATCAATGAATTCTAGAGAGTAGTATAGGTGGTTGAATGCTTTATATTAGTATAATAAAGAAGCATTCAATTAAAGTTTGTATTGTAACCAGTGGTTTGTAAGATAGTAGTATGTATAACTACTAAGTTGTTGTGTATAATTATTGTGATATATAAAATAAATAATATGTTTATATTATTCAAAGTCTTATGTGAAAATTTAGACAAACCATTTTTTGTAGAAATTGCAAATAATGAAAAGATACCAGTTAAAACCATACATAGGAATTGTAGTGTAATGATTAAAGGGCACAACTTTGGGGTAGATCTTATACCAATCGAATTGGGAGAATTTGATGTAATTTTAGGAATGGATTGGTTAGTTAATCATAACGCGATGATTGATTGTCATCAAAAACATATAAATCTTTTCACTACATCAAAGTCAAAGGTAGGGTTCAATGGTAGTTGTTCACCTAAGCAATCTCGATGTTTGACCATAGTTCAGGCGAAAAGATTTCTTAGGAAGAGCTGTTTAGGGTATTTGGCCTATATAGTTGATACTCGACAGGAAGGAGTAACACTAGATCAAATACCAATAGTTAAGGATTTTCCCGATGTATTTCCAGATGACTTACTAGGTTTACCTCCAAATAAGGAAAGTGAGTTCGTCATTGATCTTGCACCAGGAACGACACCAGTTTCTAAGGCACCGTATAGAATGGCACCTGTAAAACTGAAAGAGTTACTAATACAATTATAGGAACTCTTAGATAAAAAGTACATACAACCTAGTGTTTTTCTGTGATGCCCCCAAAATAGGTATACATAACCCATCTTGAGTCGCCAAATACATGGTACATAAATCAAATACAAACTTAATTATACAACTGTCGGGTAATATACGACAAAATATAGCTGAGAGTTTAAACAAGAATATTGCCTTCTAGACAATATCCACTCTCAAATAGAGTCCTCAATACATTTATTATCACACTATTTTATAGAATAGTGAGGACTACTATAACACCATCTCGGACCATCACTCCGTTTTCCGACTAGTCCCGGCTACGTTTTTATTTCCTGAAGAGAACAATGAAAACAAAAGGGTGAGCTCAACTAGCCCAGTAAGAAATAGTATGACTAAGATAATGCAGAATAAATTATCATTAGTCTTCAACAGTGTTAAACTAATAAAATACAATAAACATCAAGTTTAACTGCAGCGGAACAAGCAATCCATTAGAAGAGTCAAGTAGATCATGATATCTACTATCTTCTATGATTTAAAAAGTTTTTCATCAATTTTATCGCTGAGACTCAGCTTAATAAATAAACCACATCATCGAATCATCCCTGCACTACGGGCCAAGGATATTCATGTAATCATCAATGGTTATGATTATACCGAATAATTCCTAGTCATAATTATACCAACAACTATCCATCAATGCACTACAGGTGACTGAGGACTTTTACCACATCATTTGTAACATTACGGGTCACGATTATACCGAATGATCCATGGTCATAATCATACCAATCAACAGTCCATCTATGCACATAAGCCAAAGATGACTTTCATCACAATATAAGTATGAGGATGATGACAATGATATAAGCATTAATCAAACGAAATCAAGGATAAATTTTAAAGACTTTAAATTTATCCAGAGTTTAAAAATATCCAAATTGTCAACATGATACTGCTTTGTGGAGTAAAATTTAAGAATAATATTCATGTATCAAAAATAATTTGGATATAAAAGAAATATATTTTTCGGGTGAATAGTATCTCGTGAATAGTACTCTGTGAATAGTACTTCGGGAATAGTACCTCGTGAATAGTACCCCGACATGAAAAGTACCCCAAATACTCGAGTGAATAATATTCAGGTGAATAGTAACTGGGTGAATAGTAACTCATGAATAGTACGATGACATTAAAAATACCCCGGATACCCGAGTGAATAATATTCAAGTGAATAGTAACCCCGACACAAAAAGGTAGAAATTCCACAATAATATTCATACCAATATTCTGGCATAATGCTATTGAAACAAATAATATCATTTACGAAAAAAATAACATCCCTTACGAATACGAAAGAAATAATACCCCTTACGACTGTTGAACGAAAATAATATTCCTATGAATATTGAACGAAGATGATATTCCTTATGAATATTGAACGAATATAATATTTATACGAATACGAAAAATAACATCTCTTCATAATATGAAATAAATAATACCTGTGACACCCCCAAAATAGGTATACATCACCCATTCTGAGTCGCCAAATACATGGTACATAACTTAAATACAAACTTAAATATACAACATGAGCTATGAGTTTTAATACAAATATTGTCTTCTAGACAGTATTCAAACTCAAAATAAGCCCCCATTACAATTATTATCACACTATTTCACGTAATAGTGAGGACTACTAATGCAACCATACGGGATCATCAATCCATTCCCCATTAGTCCAATTTATATTCTCATTTCCTGAAGAGAACAATGAAAGAAAGGGTGAGCTCAACTAGCCGAGTAAGTAATATTATGACTAAGATAATGCAGAATAAATTACCTTAGCCTTAAACAATATAACAACTAGAATATAATAGACAACAAGTTTTAGATCAACAACTGCAGCGGAATAAGTAATCCATTAGAAGAGTCAAGTAGAGCCTAAAATCTACTATCTTCTATGATTTAAAAGATTTATCATCAAATTTATCGCTGAGACTCAGCTTAATAAATAGTCCACATCATCGAATCATCCCTACACTACGGGTTAAGGATATTCTTTAGTATCATGACCACAAATTATCCATACACTACGGGCCAAAGATAATCGTGTTTTCATCAACGGTCATGATCATGCCATAAAATAATTCATCTTGGCACCCTTGGCCGAAGAGAATCCATGGCCATAATCATACCAAAAACTGTCCATCAATGCACTACGGGCCAATGAGGACTTTTACCACATCATTTGTTACATTACGATCATGATTATACCGAATAATCCCTAGTCATAATCATACCAAGTCCATCTATGCACTACGGGCCAAAAATGACTTTCATAACAATATAAGCATGAGGATGATGACAATGACATAATAATTCAATAAAACAAGTTCAAGGATAAGTTTAAAAGATTTATAATTTAATTTATCCAGAATTCAATAACGTTCAAATTGTCAACATGATACTGCTTTGTGGAGTAAAATTCAAGAATAATATTGTACCAAAAATGATTTGGACAAAAAACGAATCAATTTTTATCATAATAGTACTCTGGGTGAATAGTACCCCGTGAATAGTACACCGGCATGAAAAAGTTAAAACTTATCAAGAATGCTCATAATAATATTTCCATTTTAAAGATACTGGATGAAGCACAAATATCAAGGATATTCTACTAATTTTATGGAGTATAGAAGCCAAAACTTTAAAAAAACAAGTATAGAATTTGAAATCTGAAACGAAATAATATTACTTACATACTACGTAGTATGGAAGAAAATATTATTTCAAGCTTAATATTGAACAAAATAACATCCCTTATTTAATATTAAACGAAAATAATATTCATTTGAATATTGAATCTAATATAATATTCTTACTTAATATTAAATGAAAATAATATTTCTTACGAATATTGAACGAAATAATATTCATACGAATACGAAAAATAATATCTCTTCAGAATATGAAATAAATAATACTCTTTACCTTAAAAAGATGAGTATGGCGACTGGTAGGGCGAGTATATTCTTGAAGAAAACTTTCACTATTTTCTACACTCAAAGCTTTCTAAAACTCAAAAGAAATACGCTCAATATTATAGAAAAAGAATTCTATGATTCTTGTGTGATTTTCAATTCTAAATAAGCATCCTATTTATAGGAGAATAGAAATGATACTATTTGAATTTTTTTCTCAAGGACTGCACAGAACTTTCATGAGCGCCGAATCCTTCAGAGAATTCTGAAAAAAAATTGATTTACTATGCAACACTATGCATTAAAAAATTCTAATAAAACAAAAACTTTTAAATAAAATAAAATATATTTTATTTATAATCTAATAAAACAAATAACTTTATAAAAAGTATTTTGTTTTATATAAAAAGTTTTCTGATTTATTACTATTATAATAATAATAAATTAAAATTTTTATATATAATATATATTATCACATGTTATATATATATATATATATATATATATAACAATACAATTCCCCTCCCAGCAAGTTTCCTCCCACCCCATTTTTATTTTCTTCCACATGGCCCCACGTGTTCCCCTCCCACTAACATGTCACCAACACAAGTGGGCACCATTATATATATACTGAATAACTTTCTACCGATTATTTTGAAAAATGAGTAAATGGGGGTCCAAAATATACATCAAATACTTCATAAAAATCCCATCAATATTTTTAACAACATTTATTAATATTATTATAACTCGTAATATTTAACAACTAAATCGTTCCCACGAAAGAGGGGACTTTCCAATAAGGATTTCTCCCTATTGGCGCGCAATTAGGTGATCAAACCTCTCCTCGACAGAACTTCTAGACATTGTTAATTATGCAAATAATAATATGAATAATTGTATCATCTCAATTATTGATTTAATAATATATAAAATATCAACAATAATTGAATCAAATAACGTGAGATACTATGCAGCAATTACTGTAGCAATAATTGAATAAAACTAAGTGACTTCTCACGTAAGCATCAATAATCAATACCGTGTGCTACTATGCAACCACGCGTATTACTGTACTTCTACTACCATATAGTTCAACAGTTTAACGGTAAAACTTCCGTCGTTATTTTCATAAAAAGATATTTCTGTCATTTTCTCATTTCGACAATAATTCTGTTGTGGGGTCCACCAATGATTGTACCGACGTACGAATATTCCCTGTTAAAATGAATATTCTCCGACCAATCGAATATAATATAATAACTTGCATACTTTGCAAAATTTATAAATATTATCCACCACTATAACATTATCTCAAATCCACACCATAATATTTAAAAATATATATTTTAAGAAAATTAAATTTTGTTCATAAAATTTGGGGTCTTACAATACCCCTTACGACTGTTGAACAAAAATAATATTCCTACGAATATTGAAAGAAGATGATATTCCTTACGAATATTGAACGAAAATAATATTTATACGAATACGAAAAAATAATATCTCTTCAGAATATGAAATAAATAATACCACTTACCTTAAAAGAAGACTAGATATTGGAATAATGAAGTAGCAGACTTCTCTTCTCCTTTCTCTCTATAGCTACTCTCTCTGTAATTGTTCTTGTGAGTCTTAGTGAATTGGTGAGAATGAAGGAAGAATGAGCTTCTATTTATAGGAAAATATAGTTTCGATAATTGCACATTTTGGGGCTCAAAATATTACAGTACAATATCTTCATCTTTTTCTTTATTTTTAATTTAGTCCTGCAAGTATTATCAAACTTGCATCACCTCCCCTAATAGTACATCATGTGAATCTATAGTATAATCATGTGACTCAATAGTTCTATACATGTGAAAAAATTAATTACAGTATAGTACCTTCATCTATACCTCCATTTTTAATTTAGTCATGCAAGTATTATCAATCTTGCACCACCTCCCCTAATAGTACATGTAAGACCCCAACTTTTATGAATAAAAATTATTTTTCTCGAAAAATATTTTTGAATATTATGGTGTGAATTTGATATAATATTATAGTTGGGGGTAATATTTATAAATTTTGCAAAGTAAGCAAGTGGTTATATACTATTCGATTGGTCGGGAAATATTCGTTTTAACAGGGAATATTCGTACGACAACACAATCATTGGTAGACCTCACAACGGAAGTATTGTCGTAGTTAGAAAACGACAAAATTATCTTTTTAAAAAAATAAGGGCGAAAGTTTTACCGTTAAACTGTTGAACTACCCTAGTAAAAAAGTACAAAGATGTCTGGCGTGGTTTCATAGTAGATACACCAGTATTGATTATTGATGCTTACGTAAGAAGTCACTCAGTTATACTCAATTATTTTTACAGTAATTGCTGCATCATATCTCTCATATTATTGATTCAATTATTGTCACAGTATCATCCGCATAATATTTTATATTATCAAATCAATAATTGAGACAACAAAGTTATTCATATTATTATTTGCAATATTGACAATATCTAAAAGTTCTGTCAATGAGAGGTTTGGTCACCTAATTGCGCGCCAATAAGGAGAAATCCTTATCGGAAAGCCCCATCTTTCCTGGGAACGACCTAGTTGTTAAATATTGTGAGTTATAATATTAATAATGAAGAAGTTCGTGTTGATTAAAGATGAAATTGATAGTTCCATTGTGTTGGGATTATTAGTGTTAGTGGAAATTGACATTTATTTCGATAATAATTAATGTCTGGAGGTTATATTGACCAATCGGGTAATTCACCGGATAAATGAGCAATTAATTGCTATTAATTCACATGCTTATAACTATGTGTTCACATGTGTGTACTATTGATTCACATGATTTACTATTAGGGAAGTTGGTGCAAGATTGATAATACTTGCATGACTAAATTAAAAATAGAGGTATAGATGAAGGTACTATACTATAATTAGTTTTTTCACATGATTATACTATTGAGTCACATGAATGAACTATTAATTCACACGATTTACTATTAGGGGAGGTGGTGCAAGTTTGATAATACTTGCAGGACTAAATTAAAATTGAAGAAAAAGAGGAAGGTATTATATTGTAATTTTTTGAGCCCAAAAACGTGCAATTATCGAAACTATATTTTTCTATAAATAGAAGTTCATTCTTCTTTCATTCTCACCAATTCACTAAGTCTTACAAGAGCAATTATTATAGAGAGAAATTATAGAGAGAAAGAAGAAGAGAAGTCTGCTACCTCACTATTCTAGTATCCAGTTTTCTTCTAAGGTAAGGGGTATTATTTCTTTCGTATTCATGAAGAGAGTTATTTTGTTTCAATACTCGTAAGGATTTTTATTCCATTCTTTATTATTGTGACGCCCCAAAAATAGGTATACATCACCCATTCTGAGTCGCCAAATACATGGTACAGAAACAACTACAACTTTTATTATTACAATTATCGTGCAAAATACGACAACACACATGCTCTGAGTTTAAATGCAAATATTTTCTTCTAGACAATATCCACATTTATTGATACACTATCTTACAAAACTAGCGAGGACTGCTAAAACAACTGTCTAGGACCATCACTCTTTACCCCGACTGGTTCCTGTTATATTCTCACCTCCTGAGAAGAAAAATAGAACAAAAAGGAAAAGGGTGAGCTCAACTAGCCCAGTAAAGAATATTATGACTAAGATAATGAACAACAAATTATCGTTAGCCTTCAACAAATTAGATAAAATATAATGGACAACAAGTTTTAGATCAATATTCGCAGCAGAAATAACAATTCATTAGAAGAGTTTAGTATAGAATGAAATCTACTATAATCTATGAATTTAAAAGTCTATCATCAATATTTTATCCATGTAACATCAATAAATATACATTTTTGAATCAAATATTCATCTTTGCACTACGGGCCAAAGATATCCATCTGTATCACCAGTTGGTCATGTTCATCTCAACACCTGTTCATCTTTGCACTACGGGCTAAAGATATTCATCAGGTAATCATTCATCTTTGCACTACAGGCCAAAGATATTCATCAAGTATCACCATTAAGGACTGAGGATGATGAAAAATATTTTAGAGAACGAATCCAGTGAGACAAAAGGACAAAGACTAGAGATTCGTACTTTATATAATTCAAGTTTAAAAACGTTCCATAATAATCCATAATGAAGATCAAAACATGGATTCAATTTCAGGAATAAGGGTCACAACAGATAACTTGAAAGGAGAAAAAAAATATTATTTTTTTTTTCTTTTGAATAAACGATGCCGTGAAAGACTCAAGTGAGCGATGAATCGTGAGCAAGATTCATAAACGAAGAAACTATGAATAGTACTCGTGAACAATAACTATGAATAGTACTCATGAACAGTACTCAGTCATGAAAAGTTCCAAATTTGATTAAAAAGTTCAGATCAATATTCCTATGAAATAATATTAGATGAAACGAAATTTCTAATCATTTCAGAAATTATAGAAGCAATACTTACCATAGTAAGTTCAAATTTAAGAATACGAGATGAAATAAAATCGCTTACATAATATGGAGTATGAAAGAAAGTAATATTTCTCATGAGTATTGCAATAAAATAATATCCTTTACCTTAGTAAAAACTGGATTTTCCTGGAATATCGGATATTATGCTAAGAAAATCTTGCAAAAAAACTACGCTCAAAGTATTCTTATACTCAAGAAAAATACTCACAATACTCTAGAATAAGAATTTCTGATTTATGAAGTGGTATGTTGAGGAAGGAGGGGTTACCCCCTATTTATAGCGAAATGGTGGGAGAAAAGTTTGAACAACTAGGCCTAATTCTGCCAAACTTCCTTCGCCAATTCCCAAAGTCTACTTTGCCTAACTTCATTCATTATTTTCATTGGGTGAGGGCCCATCCATTTGGAAGTAAATTCATTGTAGGAGAAAGTGCTCTGCTCATCAATTTAGAAAATAACCACACTCTGCCAAAACATAAAGAAATGAACATCTTTTGACAATTGAGGGCCACCCAATGAAATTAAGCTTGCAGGCAACTCATTTTTCATTTCTACCAACCATTTCCACCAATCAATGGCCTTTATTCATTATAATTGAGGGCCCACAATTTGGTAACTTGTAATCATCCACCAACCCACTTAGGAAAATTAAGTTTTGCAGGAAGAAAAAAATCTACCAGCTTTGAAAACAAAGGACAAGGCTATTGTATTACTTTTGAAAACCAGAATTCGATTATAATTTGCCAACCTCTGCTCCTTTTATCACATATATATATATATATATATATATATATATATATATAATACTACAATTATAATATATTTAAATGAATATTTTATCAAAGAAATAATTATAATTCCACAGAAAATATGCCAAACTTTCAACAAATGTCATACGCTAATAAAATTACTCCGTTTAAATCCACATTGAATAAATATTTTCTTATCATATAAATCAATAATTAATTATTCATAAATAATATTACAGAATCACAACAATGACAACTAAGCCGTTCCCAGGAAAGAGGGGGCTTTCCGATAAGGATTTCTCCTTACTGGCGCGCAATTAGGTGACTAAACCTCTCCTTGACAGAACTTTTCTAGACATTGCCAATAATGCTATCTAATAATATTATTCAAATAATATGAATTATTGATCGGATAGTGGGAAATATTATGAAATGACAATTATTGAAACAACAATAATATAAAATATCAACGCAGCAATTATTGAATCAATAAAATAAAATATTAAGCAAGAATTACTATAACAATTATTGAGTAAGTGCCTTCTTACGTAAGAATCAATAATTCAACAATATCTGTATGCAACCGTGTATCTTCTTGTGCAACCACGCCAGACATCAGTATTTTAACCATTGTGTAATCCAACAAGTGTTAACTAGTAACACTTTACAATTATTATTTAAAAAAACTCAAACTTTGTCGTTTTCTTCATTCGACAGTTATTTCGTTATGGGGCCCACAAATGACTGCGCCGTCGTACGGATATTCCCGACAAAAAGAATATTCCACGACCAAATGAATATTCACCGACAACAAAGATTATTTTATAACCACTTCCTTATTTGTAAAATTTACACATTTCACCCATAACTAAATCATTATATCAATTTATCACTTTATTATTCAAAAATAATAATTAGAGAAAATTCAATTTTATTTATAAAAAGTTGGGGTCTTACAATTATTCTGTTGGAATAACCTGTCTACGCGGACTACCGCATTCCTGGTGAATTCTTTTGTTATTCCATTCATTAATATTCTATTAGAATAACCTGTCCGCGCGGACTACCCCATGCATGCTGAATGACCCTTCGTATTCATTCCTTATTAAACTGTGGAAATGATCTGTCTACGTGGATTACCGCATGGCGGGTGAAAATTCATTTGCAGTTTCATATATTCTATTATACTCAGTTGGTTAAAGTTTTGGCTTCTATATTCCATGAAATTAGTAGAATATCCTTAATATTTGCGCTTCATCCAGTATCTTTTCATGGAAATATTCCTCTGAGCATTCTTGAATTTTACTCCACAAAGCAGTATCATGTTGACAATTTGGACATTATTGATTTCTGGATAAATTAAATTATAAATCTTTAAAATTTATCCTTGAACTTGTTTTATTAAATTGTTATGTCAACATCCTCATGCTTATATTGTGATGAAAGTCATCTTTGGCTTACGTGTATAGATGGACTTGGTATGATTATGAACATGGATTATTCAGTATAATCATGACCGTAATATAACGAATGTTGTGGTAAAAGTCCTCATTGGCCTGTAGTTCATTGATGGACAGTTGTTGGTATGATTATGACGAGGGATTATTCGGTATAATCATGACCATTGATGATTACATGAATATCCTTGGGCCGTAGTGCGAGGATGATTTGATTTTATTTATTGTCGAGTCTCAATGATAAATTTGATGAAAAAACTTTTTAAATCATAGAAGATAGTAGATTTTATGCTCTACTTAACTCTTCTAATGGATTACTTTTTCCGCTGCAGTTGTTGATCTAAAACTTGTTGTCTATTATATTCTATCAGTTGTTATACTGTTGAAGGCTAAGGATAATTTATTCTGCATTATCTTAGTCATAATATTTCTTACTGGGCTAGTTGTGATCACTCTTTGTTTCACTGTTCTCTTTAGGAAATGAGAATATAGCTGGGACGAGTCAGGGAATGGAGTGACGGTCCAGATGATAGCATTAGTAGTCCTCACTATTCTATTAATTAGTATGATAATAAATGTAATGAGGACTCCATTTGAGTTTGAATACTGTCTAGAAGACAATATTCGTATAAAACTCTTAGTTTATGTTTTGTCGTATTTTACACAACAGTTGTATTATTAAGTTGTATTTGAATTTTGTACCATATATTTGGCGACTCAAGATATGGGTGATGTATACCTATTTTGGGGACGTCACAGTTGGTATCAAAGCTTAGGGATATGATCCCTGGCTGAGATATGAGACAAGAACTATGAGGGGAGAGACGGGGAATTCCTTCGCTAGTATGACCTACCTAAGTTTATTTGGTATTTAATTGGTCGGTCATAGTATAGGGATAATATGTGATATGTCAATTAACCCTTGTTTTGTGGCAGTGTTTGAAAATGGCATCTGAAAATGTTGAGATAAGCAATGAAGCACATGAGACCGTTGAGTCACCAACGATCAATACCCATTATATTTTGTTCAACAGGAAGACAATAATCCTCAGTTAAACAATAACACCAATGATATGGTGAACGATGGGATGTTTAGAGGCTTTATGCAATTCATGCAACATCAAAAAGAAGCGGCTCTGTTCAAAAATGGGGAAACATCGACAACTCTCTTGAATGACCACTACTAAACAGTTGAAGGAGCTGGGACCACCGGAGTTTTTTGGAGAGCTAAAACCACTTAAGGTGGAGACGTGGATAAAGACGATCACCAAGATATTTGATGTCTTGGGATGCTCCGAGGAACAAAAGGTTCCCTTTGACACCTTCATGTTGCGAGCAGAGGCAGATTACTAGTGGGAATCTGTAAAGCGTACTCAACCTGCCGCACTGAAGATGACTTGGGAGAAGTTCCAATACATGTTCAACGACAAGTACTTTCCCGAAAGTATTCGTCACATGGAGGTAGAGTTTATCAAACTGGAGCAAAACAATATGACTGTTTCACAGTACGAAGCTAAGTTTGCCGAGTTGTCCCGGTTTGCGTCCTACTTGATTGATAATGAGGAGAGAATGACGTGGATGTTTCTAAGAGGTTTGAAACCTGAGATACGTTAATACCTTATCTCTCACAAATTGTGTTTGTATTCAGATGTTGTAAATAGGGCTCAGTTATTGGAGTGCGATAATGAGTCAACCCAACTAAGAGAGAGCAATCGACAAATTGATAATACCAGTGGTAGCAGTCATCGAAGCGGTGACAACAAACGTGGAGGGAATCAACATACCAGAAATGGTAATCACTTCGGTGGTAATCATGGCCATGACAATAAGAGTGGACATTTCAAGAAGAAGAGATTCAACAATGATGAAAAGACGTCAGCACCAGCACCTGTTGTTAAGGAAGGAGAACGATCGCCGGTCGTATGTTACAAATGCGGAGGGGAGGGACATATTAGTCTAAACTGTGTGATGCAGTCCAAAGCATGTTACAATTGTGGAAGAGAAGGTCACCTAGCCCAATTTTTTTTTGCACCAAAGTCAAGTCCAGCTGGGATGGAGGCATCAAAGGCCGTCCCAGACAAGATAAAACCGGTAGTTCAAGGGAGAGCGTTTGTTGTAACCTCCCAAAAAGTGAGGAATCTGAACGAGGTGATCACGGGTAAGCTAATCATAAACTCTAGTGAAGTATATACCTTATTTGATACCGGTTCTACCCATTCTTTTATTTTTCCTACTTGCGCTCAACGTTTAAATTTGACTCCGGAGAAATTAGACTTTGACTTATCTGTTGAAACTCCGTTGGGAGAAACCTTCATTACATCCACTGTTTATAAGTCTTGTTTGATTCAAATCGGTAACTGCACGTTACATGTCGATCTTATTTCTTTTAAAATACTTGCATTTGATGTGATTTTAGGGATTGATTGGTTAACTACTCATCATGCTAAAATTGATTATTTTCGTAAGTTGTAAGCTTTCATATTCTAACCAACCTATTATACTTAATTCAAGCAACCAAACCACTAAAGTCAATCAACTTTGTCATATCAAGTCATAAAGTTATTCGTTTTATTAAAAAGCGGATGTCAAGCTTTCTTAGCCCATGTCACTTGGATTTAAATAAAATAAATCGATTTAAATGATATTTCTATTGTTAATAAATTTCGACGTATTCACGAAGAACTTCGGCCTACCCCAGAAAGCGTGAAATTGAATTTTGTATCGACCTTGAATCGGTAGACAAAACCCATTTTCAAAGCCCCATATCAAATGGCTCTATTGAACTTGAGATTTAAAACCCAACTGACACGAGGAATTGTTAGACATTGGTTTCATTCATCCTAAGACGTCTCCTTGGGGTGCTCCTATTCTATTCGTGAAGAAGAAAGATGGAAGTATACGACTTTGTATTGATTATCGGGAGTTGAATCATGTCACCATCAAAAATAGGTACCCTTTGCCTCGCATTGATGACCTGTTTGACCAGTTACAAGGAGCCAAATTCTTTTCAAAGATTGATCTTCATTCCAGATATCATCAGTTGAAGATTAAAACTGATGACATTCCAAAGGCGCTTTCGGAACTCGATGCGGGCATTATGAATTCCTAGTCATGTCTTTTGGATTGACTAATGCTCCTGCTGCCTTCATGGACATGATGAACCGAGTATTCAAGGAATATTTGGATCACTTTATGGTCGTCTTTATTGATGACATCCTCATATACTCCAAAATTCGTGAAGACCATGAGCAACACTTGAGGCTGATACTTCAAAAGCTTCGTGAAAACAAGCTTTATGCCAAGTTGAAGAAATATGAGTTCTGGCTTGAGGAAGTTGCATTCCTTGGGAACCTGATATCAAATCTTGGAATATCTGTTGACCCAGCGAAGATTGAAGCAATTCAAAGTTGGGAGCAACCAAAGTCAGTGACCGAAGTACGTAGCTTTCTCGGCTTAGCTGGTTATTATCAGAGATTCGTGGAAGGATTTTCTCGAATCGCTACTCCATTAACTCAGCTGACTCGAAAAGATACAAAATTCAGTTGGAGTGAGGAATGTGAGAAGATTTTTCAAGAACTCAAGAAAAGACTCATTTCAGCACCTGTTCTGATAATACCATCTGGCTCGGAGGGATTTGTCATCTACAGTGATGCTTCAGGCAAAGGGTTAGGATGTGTTCTCATGAAACATGGGAAAGTCATAGCCTATGCCTCATGACAACTTAAAGAATATAAGAGGAATTATCCTACTCATGATCTAGAGTTGGCAGTAGTCATTTTTGCGCTTAAGATTTGGAGGCATTACCTGTATAGAGAAAAGGTGGAGATCTATACGGATCATAAAAGCCTCAAATATTTCTTCACTCAAAAGGAACTCAACATGTGGCAACGACAATGGCTTGAGCTGTTGAAAGATTACGATCATATTATCCAATACTATCCTGGAAAACCGAACGTGGTAGTTGACGCATTGAGTAGAAGATCATATGCAGGTACGAGTGTGATATTGTCAACGTAAAGACCCATTTTGTATGACTTATAAAGGATGGAGATAGAGTTAAAGACTCCAGGGGCCCATGTAATGATGGTGAATATACGAGTAGAACCGACTTTAATCGATAAAGTTAAAGCTGCTCAAGCTACAGACTTGTAGCTGATGCGTATGAGGAAGAAAGTGCAAGAAGGTTCTATTCCGGAAGCAAGAATCGATGAAGAAGGAATACTTCAAGTCAACTCCAGACTTTGTGTTCCTAACGATTCTGACTTGAAGTATAGAATCATGATGGAGGCGCACAACACACCGTTTGCAATCCATCCTGAGAGTACCAAAATGTATCATGATCTTCGACATACATTTTGGTGGAGCAATATGAAGAGAGAGATAGCGGGGTTTATCTCAAGGTGTCTAACTTGTCAACGAGTCAAGGCGGAGCATCAAGTGCCAAAAGGTCCATTGCAACCACTTGAAATTCTAGAATGAAAGTGGGAGCACATTACCATGGATTTCATTACTGGTCTTCCCAAGGTTTCTCAAGGCATAGATGCGATTTGGGTCATTATTGATAAATTGACCAAGTCTGCTCATTTCTTATCGATACGAGAAACTTATACACTTTAACGTCTTGCTAGTATGTACATAAATGAGATTGTAAGATTGCATGGTATGCCAGTATCCGTAGTTTCTGATCGAGACCCAAGATTCACTTCAAGATTTTGGGTTAGTTTGCAAAAAGCTATGGGCACGGATCTACAATTTAGTTTGGTATATCATCCTCAAACGGATGAGCAATTAGAAAGGACTATTCAAACTCTTAAAGATTTATTAAGACTATGTGTCCTTGACTTCAAGGGAAGTTGGGACAAGTTCTTACCATTGGTGGAGTTTTCCTACAATAACAGTTATCAAGCAAGTATTGGCATGGCTCCATTTGAGGCATTGTATGGAAGAAAGTGTCATTCTCCAGTATGCTGGGATGAGGTGGGTGAAGCAACGTTGTTGGGACCGAAGTTGGTACGTATAACTACGAAAAAGATTCAAACGATCTGACAACGTATAAAAACCTCACAAGATCGATAAAAGAGTTATGCTGATCTTCATCGAAAGGACGTGGAATTAAATATTGGAGATCATGTGTTGTTACGTGTTGCTCCATGGAAAGGAGTTACGAGATTTAGAAAGAGAGGAAAGCTCAATCCTCGATTCATTGGCCCATTTATAATCCTCGAACGAGTAGGAACTGTGGCCTATAGACTCGCCTTATCGCCAAGTATGTCTCGTGTTCATAACGTTTTTCACATATCTATATTATGTAAATATGTGAAAGACCTGAACCACATTATTAAATTACAACCAGACGAGATAGAGGAAGATTTAACGTATGAAGAGTTACCTGTTAATATCTTGGATAAGAAGGATCATATTCTACGCTCCAAGGTTATACCTCAAGTCAAAGTTTTGTGGAGAAACCACGATGTGGAGGAAATGACCTGGGAGTTAGAATCTGAAATGAAGTCAAGGTATCCTCACCTCTTCGATATACCAGATACGCACCCTAATTTGAGGATGAAATTTCATAAGACGGGGAGGTTGTAAGACCCCAACTTTTATGAATAAAAATTATTTTTCTCGAAATATATTTTTGAATATTATGGTGTGGATTTGATATAATGTTATAGTTAGGGGTAATATTTATAAAGTTTTCAAAGTAAGCAATTCGTTATATAATATTCGATTGGTCGGGAAATATTCGTTTTAACAGGGAATATTTGTACCACGGCACAATCATTGGTGGACCCCACAACAGAAGTATTGTCGTAGTTAGAAAATGACAGAATTATCTTTTTATAAAAATAACGGCGGACGTATTACCGTTAAACTGTTGAACTACCCGGTAGTAAAAGTACAGTAATACGTGTGATTGCATAGTAGCACACGGTATTGATGTTGAAGAAGTTCGTGTTGATTAAAGATGAATTGATAGCTCCATTGTGTTGGGATTATTAGTATTAGTGAAAATCGACATTTATTTTGATAATAATTGATGTTTGGAGGTTATATTGACCAATCGGGTAATTCACCAGATAAATGAGCAATTAATTGCTATTAATTCACATGCTTATAACTATGTGTTCACATGTGTGTACAATTGATACACATGATTTACTATTAAGGGAGTTGGTGCAAGATTGATAATACTTGCATGACTAAATTAAAAATGGAGGTATACATGGAGATACTATACTGTAATTAGTTTTTTCACATAATTATACTATTGAGTCACATGAATAATTCACACAATTTACTATTAGGGGGGGTGGTGCAAGTTTGATAATACTTGCAGGACTAAATTAAAAATGAAGAAAAAGATGAAGGTATTATACTGTAATTTTTTGAGCCCTAAAACGTGCAATTATCGAAACTATATTTTCCTATAAATAGAAGCTCATTCTTCTTTCATTCTCACCAATTCACTAAGTCTCACAAGAGCAATTATTATAGAGAGAAAGAAGAAGAGAAGTCTGCTACCTCACTATTCTAGTATCCAATTTTCTTCTAATGTAAGAGGTATTATTTCTTTCGTATTCATGAAGAGAGTTATTTTCTTTCAATACTCGTAAGAGTCGTTATTCCATTCTTTATTATTCTGTTGAAATAACCTGTCTACGCGGACTACAGATGCATGGTGAATTCTTCTGTTATTCCATTCTTTATTATTTTGTTAAAATAACCTGTCTACGCAGACTACCGCATGCATGGTGAATTCTTTTGTTATTTCATTCTTTATTATTCTGTTGGAATAACCTGTCTACACGGACTACCGCATGCATGGTCAATGAACCTTCGTATTCATTCCTTATTAAATTATGGAAATGATCTGTCTACGTGGATTACCGCATGGCGGGTGAAAATCCATTTACAATTTCATATATTCTATTATACTCAGTTGGTTAAAGTTTTGGCTTCTATATTCCATGAAATTAGTAGAATATCCTTGATATTTGCGCTTCATCCAGTATCTTTTTATGAAAATATTCTTCTGAGCATTCTTGAATTTTATTCCACAAAGCAGTATCATGTTGACAATTTAGATGTTATTGATTTCTGGATAAATTAAATTATAAATCTTTAAAATTTATCCTTGAACTTGGTTTATTGAATTGTTATGTCAACATCTTCATGCTTATATTGTGATGAAAGTCATCTTTGGCTTACGTGCATAGATGGACTTGGTATGATTATGACCAGGTATTATTCGGTATAATCATGACCATAATGTAACGAATGATGTGGTAAAAGTCCTCATTGGCCTTTAGTTCATTGATGGACAGTTGTTGGTATGATTATGACCAGAGATTATTCGGTATAATCATGACCATTGATGATTACATGAATATCCTTGGTCGTGGTGCAGGGATGATTCAATTTTATTTATTAAGCTGAGTCTCAGCGATAAAGTTGATGAAAAACTTTTTAAATAATAGAAGATAGTAGATTTTATGCTCTACTTGACTTTTCTAAAGGATTAATTTTTTTGCTGCAGTTGATGATCTAAAACTTGTTGTCTATTATATTCTATCAGTTGTTATACTGTTGAAGGCTAAGGATAATTTATTCTGCATTATCTTAGTCATAATATTTCTTACTTAGCTAGTTGAAATCGCCCTTTCTTTTCAATATTCTCTCGTGAAATGAGAATATATTTGGGACGAGTCTGGGAGCGGAGTGATCGGTCGGATGATAGCATTAGTAGTCCTCACTATTCTGTTAAATAGTGTGATAATAAATATAATGAGGACTCCATTTGAGTTTGAATACTGTCTAAAAGACAATATTCGTATTAAAACTCTCAATTTATGTTTTGTCGTATTTTACACGACAGTTGTATTATTAAGTTGTATTTGAATTTTGTACCATGTATTTGGCGACTCAAGATGGGTGATGTATACCTATTTTGGGGGCATCACAGTACATGCATGTGAATCAATAGTACACACATGTGAACAAATAGTTATAAGAATGTGAATTAATAGCAATTAATTACTCATTTATCCGATTAATTACCCGATTAGTCAATATAATCTCCAGACATCAATTATTATCGGAATAGATGTCGATTCCCACTAACACTAATAATCCCAACACAATGGAACTATCAATTTCATCTTTAATCAACACGAACTTATTCATCATTAATATTATAATTCACAATATTTAACAACCAGATCATTCCCTGGAAAGAGGGGGCTTTCTGATAAGGATTTTCTCTCTATTGGCGTGTAATTAGGTGACCAAACCTCTCCTCGACAGAACTTTCTAGACATCGTCAATATTTCAAATAATAATATGAATAACGTTGTTGTCTCAATTATTGATTTAATAATATAAAATATTATGCAGATGATATTGTGACAATAATTGAATAAATAATATGAGAGATATTATGCAGCAATTACTGTAGCAATAATTGAGTATAATTGAGTGACTTCTCACTTAAGCATCAATAATTAATACCGTGTGCTACTATACAACCACGCATATTACTATACTTTTACTATCGGGTAATTCAACAGTTTAACGGTAAAACTTTCGTCGTTATTTTTATAAAAAAATTATTTCTGTCGCTTTATATATCCAATAGTTATTTCGTTGCAGGGTCCACCAATGATTGTGTCGTCGTACGAATATTCCCCGACACCACGAATATTTTATAACAACTTGCTTACTTTGCAAAATTTTCAAATATCACCCTTAACTTTAAACTTTTATCAATTTAACTATTTACCAAAATAGAAAAATTGAATACTTTTATTTCATAAAATTCGGGATCTCACAGTTTCACCCTGGGGAGCACCAATGTTGTTTGTAAAGAAAAAGGATGGAACTATGAGGTTATGTGTAAGACCCCAACTTTTATGAATAAAAATGAATTTCCTATAAAATATCATTTTTGAATATTATGGAATAAATTTGATATAATATTATAGTTGTGGGTAGTATTTATAAATTTTGCAAAGTACGCAAGTTGTTATATAATATTCGATTGGTCGAGGAATATTCGTTTTAACAGAAATATTAAATGACGACGGCACAATCATTGGTAGTAATTCTACAAATGTAATTATTGTAGAATTGAGAAAACGACAAAATATTTTATTAAAAATAACTATGAAGTCTTACCGTTAATACTATTGAACTACTAGGTAGTAAAAAAGTACGATGAATGGCGTGGTTGCATAAGTAAGATTACAGTATTGATTATTGATGCTTACGTGAGAAGTCACTTATATAGTTTTGTTCAATTATTGCTATAGTAATTGTTGCATGGTATCTCACGTTATTTGATTCAATTATCGTCGATATTTTATATATTATTAAATCAATAATTAAAACGACGAAGTTATTAATATTATTATGTGCAATATTAACGATATCTAGTAGTTCTGCCAAGGAGAGGTTTGGTCACCTAATTGCACGCCAATAGGGAGAAATCCTTATTGGAAAGCCCCCTCTTTCCTGGGAACAACCTGGTCGATTAATATTGTGAATTATAATAGTGATGATAAATGTTGTTAAAAATATTGAGGTGATTTTTATGATGTATTTATTGTAAATTTTGTTGTATTTATGGACCCCCATTTACCCATTTTTCAAAATAATCGGTAGAAAGTTATTTAGTATATATATTATGATGGGATCCACCTGTGATGGTGATGTGTGGGTGGAGGGAACATATGGGGCCACATTAGAAGAAAGGAAAATGAATGGTGGGAAAGATTTGTCGGGTGAGGATTAATTTTTTTGTTTGTTTCAAATATAAACATGTGTTTATATATTTATATATTATAAAAAATTTGTTTTATATGATTTGGTTGAAAAATTGGACGTCTGATATTCGTTTCTTCCGCCCGTGATTTTTTCGTCTGAAACATTACTGTACAGTCCGTGAAAACATTCAAATAGTATCCTTCCATTCTCCTATAAATAGAAGCTCATTCCTTCATTATTTCTTATGAATTCACTGAAACTCTAGAGAGAGAAATTATAGAGAGAAACAAGAAAAGTATTCTGCTACTTCACCACTTCTATATCAAGTTTCTTTTACGGTAAGGGGTATTATTTCTTTTGTATTCATGAAGAGAACTTCTGTTATTCCATCTTTATTATTCTGTTGAAATAACCTGTATACGAGGGCTACCCTATACTTGTTGAAATTCTTCTGTATTCCATTCTTTATTATTCTGTTGGAATATCCTATTTGTGCTTTACGCCGGACCTGGTTATGTCTTTATTATTCTGTTGGAATATCACATGCATGCTTTACTAGGAATTCGGTTAAAATCTTTATTATTACATTGGAATATCTTGTCTGTGCTTTACGTTGGACCTGGTTCCGTTTTTATTATTCATTTATTATGTTGGAACATCCTATCGGTGTGAATTTCACCTGACCTGATTCCGTTATTTATTATTCTGTCGGAATAACCTGTCTATGCGAAATACCGCATGCATGGTGATTTCTGTTGTTATTCCATTCCTTATTATTCTGTTGGAACATCCTGTCGGTGTGAATTTCACTTGACCTAGTTCCGTTATTTATTATTCTGTTGGAATAACCTGTCTATGCGAAGTACCGCATGCATGGTGATTTCTTTTGTTATTCCATTCTTTATTATACTCAGTAATTGGTTAAAGTTTTGACTTCTATACTCCATGAAATTAGTGAAATATCCTTGATATCTTTTCATAGAAATATTCTTCTGAGCATTCTTGAATTTTACTTTACAAAGAAGTATCATGTTGATAATTTGGACGTTATTAGTTCCTGGATAAAATAATTCTTGAATTTGTTTTATTGAATTCTTATATCATTGTCATCATCCTCATGTTAATATTTTTTTGAAAGTCATCTGTGGCCTGTAGTGCATGGATGGACTTGGTATGATTATGATCAGGATTATTCGTGTAATTATGGATAGTAGTAATGTTACAAATGATGTGGTAAAAGTCCTCATTGGCCCGTAGTGCATTGATGGACGATTGTTGGCATGATCATGACCATTGATGAATACATGAATATCCTCGGGCGTAGTGCATGGATAATTTGTGGTCGTGACCCTAATGAATATCCTTGGTCGTAGTGCAGGGATGATGTGGATTATTTAATAAGCTGAGCCTCAATGATAAAAGTGATGAAAAACCTTTTTAAATCATAAAAGATAGTAGACTTTATTCTCTACTTGACTCTTTTAATGGATTGCATATTCTGATGCAGTTAAACTTGATGTCTATTGTATTTTATCAGTTTAACACTGGTGAGGACTAATGATAATTTATTCTGCATTATCTTAGTCATAATATTTCTGACTGGGCTAGTTGAGCTCACCCTTTCTTTCACTGTTCTCTTCAGGAAATGAGAACGTAGCCGAGACTAGTCGGGGAACGGAGTGATGGTCCGAGATGGTGTCTTAGTAGTCCTCACTATTCTATAAAATAGTGTGATAATAAGTGTAATGAGGACTAAATTGAATGTGGATATTGTCTAGATGAGAATATTTGTATTAAAACTCACAGCTTGTATTTGTCGTATTTTACACGACTGTTGTATAATTAAAGATTGTATTTGTATTTTGTACCATGTATTTGGCGACTCAGAATAGGTGAAGTATACCTATTTTGGGGGCGTCACATTATGTATCGACTATAGAGAGCTAAATAAATTAACTATTAAGAATAAATATCCTTTACCAAGGATTGATGATTTGTTTGACCAATTAAAGGGGGCCGAACATTTTTCAAAAATTGTCCTTATAACAAGTTATCATCAATTAAAGGTAAAAAAGGAGGATGTGCCGAAAACAACGTTTAGGACAACCTATGGACATTTTGAGTTTCTTGTAATGTCTTTTGGATTGACAAATGCACCGGAAGCATTTATGGATTTAATGAATCGAGTGTTTAAACCATGTTTGGAAAAATTTGTTGTAGTGTTTATCGATGATATTCTGGTATACTCGAAAACATGGGAAGAACATACTGAACACTTGAAAGTCGTTTTGGAGACATTACGAAAGGAACAACTTTATGCAAAATTTTCCAAGTGTGAATTTTGTTTAAAGAGAGTTCAATTTTTAGGTCATGTAATTGACAAGAATGGAATATCGGTAGATCCAACTAAGATCGAAACGGTTGTGAATTGGGAACAACCAACAACTCCAACTGAAGTACGAAGTTTTCTCGGTTTAGTTGGTTATTATTGAAGGTTTATAAAATATTTTTCAAAAATAGCAACTCCATTAACCAATTTAACTCGAAAGACGGTGAAATACGTCTAGACAGATAAATGTGAAGAAAGCTTCCGAGAGTTAAAAAAGCGACTGAGCATGGCTCCAGTGTTATCCTTACCAGATGATACATGACGCCTTACAGTATTTAGCGATGCATCACACAGAGGTTTAGGGTGTGTGTTGATGCAACATGGGAAAGTGATTACTTATGCATCATGACAACTCAAAGATTATGAGAAGAGGTGTGAGACCCTAGATTTTATGAATAAATATTTAATTTTTTTTGAAATATTTTTTTAATATTATGGTGTGGATTTGATATATTGTTATAGTTGTGGGTAGTATTTGAAAATTTTGCAAAGTATGCAAGTTGTTATATAATATTCGATTGGTCGGGGAATATTCTTTTTGTCGGGCAATATTCGTACAACGACATAATCATTGGTGGACCCACAACAGAAGAACTGTCGTAGTTAGAAAATGACAAACATATTTTATGAAAATAATGGCGGAGGTTTTACCGTTAATACTGTTGAACTACCCGGTAGTAAAAGTACAGTAATACGCATGGTTTCATAGTAGCACACGGTATTGATTATTGATGCTTACGTGATAAGTCACTCAGTTATACTGCATTATTGCTACAGTAATTGCTGCATCATATCTCTTATATTATTGATTCGATTATTGTCAGAATCATCTGGATTATATGTTATTTTATTAAATCAATAATTGAGACGATAAAGTTATTCATATTATTAAATTGCAATATTTACAATGTCTAGAAGTTCTGTCAATGAGAGGTTAGATAATCTAATCTAATTCTTGGCTTGATAGGAGAAATCCTTATCGGAAAGCCCCCTCTTTCCTGGGAACAACCTGATTGTTAAATATTGTGAGTTATGATATTAATGATGGATAAGTTTGTGTTGATTAAAGATGAATTTGATAGTTTCATTGTGTTGGGATTATTTGTGTTAGTAGAAATCAACATCTATTCCGATAATAATTGATGTCTGAAGGTTATATTGATCAATCGGGTATTTGGAGAACTTTTTATGTCAAAATTACTATTCATGAGTTACTATTCATGAGTTACTATTCACCCGGTTACTATTCACTCTAGTATTGTGCATTCGGGTATTTGGGTACAATATTATTTCATAAGGAGATGTGCTAATTTTTCAGACCGTTGGTTGAATGAATCAATATGGATCGCTGGTTTAAAAGTTATAATAGTGAATCAATATGGATCGCTAGTTTAAAAGTTAGAATAGTGGATTAGTATGGACCGTTGCTTTAAGTTTTAATAGTAAATCGATCTGGACCGTCCGTTTAAAAGTAAATTGATCTGGACCGTTCATGAATTAGTTACTATTTATTCCATTCTTCTATAAATAGAAGCTCATTCCTTCATTATTTTCTTACAAATTCACTGAAACTCTAGAGAGAGAAATTATAGAGAGAAAGAAGAAGAGTATTCTACTACTTCACTACTTCTATTTTCAGTTTCTTTTACGGTAAGGGGTGTTATTCTTTCTTATTCATGAAGAGAACTTCTGTTATTCCATTCTTTATTATTCTGTTGGAATAACCTGTAAAAGTGGCATACCCTATACATAACCTGTATATGCGGCATACCTTATACTTGGTGAAATCCTTATGTTATTCCATTCTTTATTATTCTGTTGGAATAACCTATATACGCGGAATACCCTATACTTGGTGAAATCCTTATGTTATTCCATTCTTTATTATTCTGTTGGAATAACCTGTATGCGCGGTTTACCCTATACTTGGTGGAATAACCTATATATATGGTTTACCCAATACTTAGCGATCTTCTTCTATTATTCCATTCTTTATTATTATGTTAGAATAACCTGTTTATGCAAAGTACCGCATACTTGGTGAAATTCTTTTATTATTCCGTTCTTTATTATTCTGTCGGAATATCCTGTCGGTGTGAATTTCACCTGACCTGGTTCCATATTTATTGTTTCGCATTTATTATTACATGTTGGATATATCACATGCATGTGTTGTAACAGGACACGGGTTCTTATCTTTATTATTACTGTCTTTATTATTACATTGGAATAACCTGTCTACGAAGTACCGCATGCATGGTGATTTCTTTTGTTATTCCATTCTTTATTATACTCAGTTGGTTAAGTTTTGACTTATATACTCCATGAAATTAGTAGAATATCCTTGATATTTACGCTTCATCCAGTATCTTTTCATGGAAATATTCTTCTGACCATTCTTGAATTTTACTCTACAAAGAAGTATCATGTTGACAATTTGGATGTTATTGGTTCTTGGACAAATTAATTCTTGAACTTGTTTTATTGAATTCTTATATCATTGTCATCATCCTCATGTTTATATTTTTTGAAAGTCATCTGTGGCCTGTAGTGCATAGATGGACTTGGTATGATTATGACCAGGGATTATTCGATGTAATCATGACCGTAATGTTACAAATGATGTGATAAAAGTCCTCATTGGCCCGTAGTGCATTGATGGACAGTGGTTGGCATGATCATGACCATTGATGAATACACGAATATCCTTGGCCCGTAGTGCATGGATAATTTGTGGTCGTGACCCTAATGAATATCCTTGGCCGTAGTGCAGGGATGATGTGGATTATTTATTAAGCTGAGTCTTAGCGATAAAAATTGATGAAAACGTTTTAAATCATAAAAGATAGTAGATTTTATTCTCTACTTGACTCTTTTAATGGATTGCTTATTCCGCTGCAGTTAAACTTGTTGTCTATTGTATTTTATCAGTTTAATATTGTTGAGGGCTAATGATAATTTATCCTGCATTATCTTAGTCATAATATTTCTTATTGGGCTAGTTGAGCTCACCCTTTCTTTCACTGTTCTCTTCAGGAAATGAGAACGTAGCAGGGACTAGTCGGGGGACAAAGTGATGGTCCAGATGATAGTATTAGTAGTCCTCACTATTCTGTTAAATAGTGTGATAATAAATATAATAAGGACTAAATTTGAGTTTGTATACTGTCTATGAGGACTCCATTGAGAATGGATATTGTCTAGAAGGCAATATTCTTGTTTAAACTCTCAGTTTATGTTTTGTCATATTTTATACGACTGTTGTATAATTATGTTGTATTTGATTTATGTACCATGTATTTGGCGACTCAAGATGGGTGATGTATACCTACTTTGGGGGCATCACAGTTGGTATCAAAGCTTAGGGATATGATCCCTAGCTAAGATGTGAGATAAGAACTAGAAGGGGAGAGACGGGGAATTCCTTCGCTAGTATGACCTACCTAAGTTTATTTGGTATTTAATTGGTCGGTCAGAGTATAGGGATAATATGTTATATGTTACTTAACCCTTGTTTTATGACAGTGTTTGAAAATGGCATCTGAAAAATGTTGAGATAAGCAATGGAGCAAAATAATATGGACCAGTATCATGATGACGAGGCTAAGTTTGCTTGAGTTATCGAGTTTGCATCCCATTTGGTCGATAACGAGGGAGCGAATGACGCGAATGTTTCTAAGAGGTTTGAAACCCGATATACGTCAATACCTCATTTCTCATAAACTTTGTTTATATTCAGATGTTGTGAATAGGGCTCATTTGTTGGAGCGCGATAATGAGTTAGCACAACCAAAAGAAAACGACCAATAACACGATAATAATCTTACCGGTGGCAACAGCCATCGGAACAATGATGACCATCGTGGGGGAAATTATCATGCGAAGAATGGTAACCACTTCGGTGGCAATTATGGCCAAAACAATAAGAATGGACATTTTAAGTAGAGGATATTCAACAATGATGGAAAGACGTCAGCACCAGCACTCATTGTTAAGGAAGGAGAACGACCACCTATCATATGTTTCAAATGCGGAGGAGAGGGACATATCAGTCCAAACTGCGCGATGCCGTCCAAGGCCTGTTATAATTGTGGAAGATAAGGTCACCTAGCCCGATTTTGCCGTTCACCGAAGACAAGTTCAGCTAGGATGGAGGCACCAAAGACCGTTCCAGAAAAGTCAAAACCCGGTAGTCTGAGGGAGGCGTTTTTTCGACTTCTCAAAAAGCGAGTAACCCGAACGAAGTTAGCACGGGTTAGTTAATTATAAATCCTTGCGAAGTTTATACCTTATAAGATACCGGTTCTACCCATTATTTTATCTCTCTTGCTTGCGTTCAACGTTTAAATTTGACTCTGGAGAAGTTAGACTTTGACTTGTTGGTTGAAAATTCGTTAGTAGGAGCTTTCGTTACCTCCACTATTTATAAATCTTGTTTGATACAAATAAACACTTTCACGTTACCTGTCGATCTTATCTCTTTGAAAATACTTGCCTTTGATGTGATTTTAGGAATCAATTGGTTAACTACTCATCATGTTTTTCGTAAGGTTGTTAGCTTTTATATTCATAACCAACCTGTTATGTGAATTCAAGTAACCAAACCACTAAAGTCAATCATTGTTATATCAAGCCATAAGTAAAGAGCCCCGAACCTTTCGTTGTTGACTTCCTTATGTGGAATGCACCGAAGCCAGACTTTCTATAGGCGACATCGTGAATGAAGATGGCAAGTTGATAGGTATCATTGTGAGGTGCTATTCAGGTTAAGGGATAGAAGTCACAGATTGGTATCAATGTGACGTCTTATCCAAGTCTTGGATGAGGGTCACGATTTTGAATGATATTTCTATCATTAATAAATTTCCTAATGTATTCTGAAGACTTCTAGCCTACCCTAGGCGTGAAATCGAATTTTGTATTGACCCGAAGACAAAACCCATTTCTTAAACCTCAAAAATTTCTTTACTTAAAACGAAGCGCATCATGCGCCAAAGACGTTGGCTTGAATTTGTTGAAGATTACGATCGTACCATTCAATATCATCGTGGAAGAAGCGAACGTGGTAGGCGGCGTGTTGAGTAGAAGATCGTATGCGTTCTGAGTGCGATGTTGTTAACACGAGGACTCATTTCAGTATAACTTACAAATGATGAAGATAGAGTTAAAGACTCTAGGGACCCACGTGAAGATAACGAATATACGAGTAGAATCGACTTTAATCGATAAAGTTAAAGTCGCTCAAGCTACACACCCGAATTTGATGAATGTGAAGAAGAAGGTTTAAGAAGGCGTTATCTCAACCCTCGATTTTATTAACCCATTTGAAATCCTTGATCGAGTAAGAACTGTGGCCTATAGACTCGTTTTACCGCCAAGTATGTTGCGTGTTCATAACATTTTTAACGTATCGATGTTACGTAAATATGTGGACAACCCGAACCACATTATTGAGTTAGAACCGGACGAGATAACGGATAATTTAACGTATGAAGATGTACCTGTTAAAATCCTGGAATATATTCTACGCTTAAAGGTTATACCTCAAGAGTTAGAATATGACGAAGTATCCTCATCTGTTCGGCATATCAAGTACGTACATAAATTTCGAGGGCAAAATTTCATAAGGAGGGGAGATTGTGAGACCCCACATTTTATGAATAAATATTTAATTTTTTTCGAAATATTTTTTAAATATTATGGTGTGGATTTGATATATTGTTATAGTTGTGGGTAGTATTTGAAAATTTTGCAAAGTATGCAAGTTGTTATATAATATTCGATTGGTCGGGAAATATTCTTTTTGTCGGGCAATATTCGTACGACGATACAATTATTGGTGGACCCACAACAAAAGAACTGTCGTAGTTAGAAAACGACAAACATATTTTATGAAAATAACGGCGGAGGTTTTACCGTTAATACTATTGAACTACCCGGTAGTAAAAGTACAGTAATACGCGTGGTTGCATAGTAGCACACGGTATTGATTATTGATGCTTACATGATAAGTCACTCAGTTATACTGCATTATTGCTACAGTAATTGCTGCATCATATCTCTCATATTATTGATTCGATTATTGTCAGAATCATCTGCATTATATGTTATTTTATTAAATCAATAATTGAGACGACAAAGTTATTATTAAATTGTAATATTTACAATGTCTAGAAGTTTTGTCAAGGAGAGGTTATGTAATAACCCGATATTTTCTATATAAATAAATAAGGAATTTTGCATATGAATTTTTTTTTTTTGATAAGAATATGTGTCAAGTAAGGTGTATGATAAATGCAATTATATTTATTACTTGAAAATTAGAAATAATTTTAGAATTATTAATTATTATAAATTATATTGTTATAGTAATTAATTTTTATAGCGAGAAAGGTTTTATTATTTATTTTCCATGAAAACATGATTTGATATTATTTAAATAATATATGAAATAAAAATTAGAATTATGATAATAAATATTTTATTATATGAATTGTTCAGAATATTTAAGTTAATTATTTTAAATTGATTATTGATGTTGTATACGAAGGATAAGTCAGATATAGAATCCAAACCCTAAATTTGGATTTTTATCAAGGAATGAGAATAATATTATAATATTATTTATATTGTGATTTTTCAGTACTATATATATGTACTGTATATGTGTGGACAGATAATGATTAGTTAATTATGATAAATTTATACCATGACCCTTATATCGTGTTTTTAAACCTTAATTATTAAACTCAGTTATGAGATAAGACTGGGTAGTAGTTGTGTTATATGAATTCTACTGTGTATTAGAATTTCTGTAATTAGAAGGAACCCTAATTATTGTTTTAATAAATTATGCTGATAATTAGGAAAAACCCTAATTTTTATTTGAAAACCCTAATTGTAAATTATTGTGTTTAATTAAGATTTTATTGCACTTTATTGTTAATTTGTCAAAGCCTAGAAATTAATTGGGAAATTGTAAGATTTACAATCTAGTGAATAAACCCTAGATTTAATCACCTTGGACAAGAATGCCCTTGAGATTAAAAGTGAAATTACTAAAATGCCCTTTTTGTCCCATTAGTGGATTATTGTGCATTATTGCTAGCAAATCATGGCAAACACCCTTACCCTACCAATTTAGCATCTAGCATTCAATTATATCAGCCATTTTGAGCATCCAATGCATCTAGCATAGTTTATATATAGATTGGAGAGAGAAATAATGCATTTTGTACACTAAAAATTGCCCAACTCTCATCCTTGAGCTTTCTCTCTAAAACCTACGAATTATTGTAGTGTTTCAGTCCCAAAACAAAGCCCTACTATCAATCATAACAAATCAGTAGCCAAAAATCAGAAAATCATTCTTAGAAAAGGTATAAACTCTAGTTAATTTTCTGTCCAAGAATTCTGTGTTGGATGTTATGTTTGATTGTTAGAATATGTTGGTTTTAGTCTATATTGATGATCTGGGTTGCTAGATGTTAGATCCATAACATCTAGAGGCTCAGATTTGATGTTCTTCAAAATCTGGAAAAATAAAATTTTGATGTCTAACAGTGAATGTCAGGCCTTATATCTCTGTGATATTTAATTTGTTTTGTGTTTTAAAAGTTGATATGTGTAGCCTGACATGTTGTTTTTAATCTGCAAAAGAATCAGGTCCATATCTATTGTGGATTAAAAGTTATTTAAGGTCAAAATCGTTGACCAAGATTGACCGAGCCTTTTCTGGCGACCTTGAAAGCCGAAACGACTTCCGACAAGTTTTTACATGGATTTGATCTGTCAGTCCTGATGTTTTTTTAGTTATTTATTGTATTAAAATTATAGCCTGTTATATTGTCTATGATTAGATGTCTTTAGATCGTGTAAAGCATCAAGATATGGAACTCTGTGAATGGTCAAACAAGCACAGAAGATCACGGATTGGTTTTCTGGAATTTCCATAAAATCAAGAACATGAGCTCTGACAGGCTTTTACCGGCTTAGATCTACTTGATCTTTTGTTGTTATATGTATTTTATATAATATAAATATAGTATTACATGTTGTCTACAACCTGGAACTCTGAGATCACAAAAATATCAAAAGGATTTCAAGATCTAGGAGCTCAAAAGTGAACAGTCGAACTGTTCTTCATTTATGGGCAAACCCAGAAATGAATAACAGCTCTGACAGTAAGTTTAAAGACCTAGATCTATTTGATTGTTTATGTTTAGACTTTAAAATTTCTTGAAGCTTGTTCTCTATTAGTTATTCTACATATCCCGACGTGTAAACCACCCATAACATGAACAGATTGATAGATATTAAGCCATGAAAGTACCGACCGTAATTACGTGGCGAAATTTGGATAACCCGAATTGTCAATATGATTCGATGACTAGTTTAAGGCTTAATAACTTTTGATTGTGATGATATAAAATATGGTTATTGGTTGTTACATGTAGTGTTACACTAGTACTACAAGATCAAAGTTATAGCTTGCCCAGAAACTTCATAGATTGAAATTAATTTATGGTCAAAGTGGACCACTTGCACACTGTCTTGTCAGTGTATTTGGGCTCAAGAACACCTAAGGCGACGTTTTTCCTATCGCCAAAGGCTTTAGCGACAGTCTTACTTATTTTTAATTAATTAATTTCTAAAAATTAATTAAAAATAGAAAACAAATAGTTTTTAATTTTGAAAAATACAAAATAAATTCCTAAAAAATTATTTTAAGGTCTGAAAATTAGTTTTTAATTATTTTAAATATATTTCATAAATATTTAGTACTTTTGAAATATTAATGGTATTTAATTTATTTAATTATAATATTAAATAAATTATTTAAAATGATTTTAATTCATGAAAAATCATTTATAATTATATTATGGAATAAGAAAATATTTTAAGTTATTTTAATAACTTTTAATATTTTGAGGAATAATACATTAATATTTTAATATTAATGGCAATTATTTAATAATGATTTTAAATGTTTTAAAAATTATTTAAGGGTAATATTAATACTTTAAAAAAATATTTTGAGTTATTATAGATAACTTTAATATTTTGACAATGGTTTCATTAATAGTTTAATACTAATTAAATATTAATGATAATAGAATAGTTCAATATTTAAATCATTTAACAATGATTCCGATATTCGAAAATTCATGACAAATTATAATAAGTGTTTAAAAATTATTTTAAGTCATTTAAAAATAATATGAGTGATACTTATGAATATTGAGATACAGAATAGAGTCTTAGACTCGATTATTACCCGATAAAGTTATTAAAGATTGCAAGCATATTTTTAAATTGATACGGACTTAGATAGGTTTATGTGATAAGTGTTTATTTGTAATGCAATGGTTGTTGAACATGTGTGACAATGTGAATAGGTTATGTGCTGACTGCAATAGGCAATACTATGTGTTATGATATATTGTTCTAATCGAACGAATAATCTGATTAATGATAGGTCGTGATAAAAGAGATAGAACTAAGTTGAGAATTGTAAGCAGCAGATCAGGCAAGTATCCTACCTTTGCATTTTTTTTATACAATGGACATGAGTAAGAATGTTTCAGAATTATATTATTACTGTACAGATTATTAAATTTATATTATATACGCTCATTGATTATCAACATGTTAGTTCAGATATATATTCTGTTCGTTAATTTCTATAAATGGTTATACAAGTGTCCCCACTTGAATAATCATGGTATTTATTCACATATTGATACACCTTTGTCAATTACCGTATATATATATATATATATATATATATATATATGTTGAATTATAGATTATTGTTGAGCAAGATAAAAACCTTTGGTTTGAAAACCCTTAAGCAATATGAACATCCTTATATGAGAAAACTTTTTTGCGCTACCAAGGCGGAATGAGTGAACGATAACATCGTTCTTGTAATGTAGTGTTGATCAATACAGGTACAATGTGGTGATCACCCTCCCGTTATAAAAGTAAGTTATGACGGTTTGCGAATGAAATTCCGCTAAACCTTTTCTAAAATGAAAAGAATGTTCATGGTATGTTACTTAAACCCCATTTATGGTCAGTACGTAGTTTCAAAAATTTGAAAGAGGGTTGTAATGTTATTATTATCGGTTCAGATTACTTCACAACTATTGATTCGTTGTAGAAGGGTTATATAAAGAAAACATTTAAATTCTTTCAGCTTATATATATAATTGCTATTACTTGCTGGGCACTCGAATGCTCACTCTTGCTTAAATTAAATGTTTTTAGTTATGTATGATCAACTTGAAGGCTCAGGCAAGAACAAAGGGAAAGGAAAGCTGTTCGAATGAGATTATAATATGTTGTATAATAGTTATAGTTTATTAAGACAATGATATATATATCTAATATCATGTATTGTAAGGAATGTATTTAAAGGTCTCGTACCTGGGAGTAAACTTTGATGCATATATAAATTAAGTTTGAATGTTATATTATTGTTATTATTAGTATTATTCAGCTTATAGAATGGTATCATGAAGCACAGGTTTCAAGTACCCGAATTTGGGGGCGTCACAGGTTAGATAATCTAATTGCGCGCCAATAAGGAGAAATCCTTATCGAAAAGCCCCCTCTTTCCTGGGAACAACCTGATTGTTAAATATTGTGAGTTATGATATTAATGATGGATAAGTTCGAGTTGATTAAAGATGAATTTGATAGTTTCATTGTGTTGGGATTATTTGTGTTAGTAGAAATCAACATCTATTCCGATAATAATTGATGTCTGGAGGTTATATTGATCAATCGGGTATTTGGGGAACTTTTTATGTCGGAATTACTATTCATGAGTTACTATTCACAATTTACTATTCACTCGGTTACTATTCACTCTAGTATTGTGCATTCGGGTATTTGGGTACAATATTATTCCATAAGGAGATGTGCTAATTTTTCAGACCGTTGGTTGAATGAATCAATATGGATCGCTAGTTTAAAAGTTATAATAGTGAATCAATATGGATCGCTAGTTTAAAAGTTAGAATAATGAATTAGTATGGACCGTTGCTTTAAGTTTTAATAGTAAATTGATCTGGACCGTCCGTTTAAAAGTAAATTGATCTGGACCATTCATGAATTAGTTACTATTCATTCCATTCTTCTATAAATAAAAGCTCATTCCTTCATTATTTTCTTACAAATTCACTGAAACTCTAGAGAGAGAAATTATAGAGAGAAAGAAGAAGAGTATTCTACTACTTCACTACTTCTATTTTCAGTTTCTTTTACGGTAAGGGGTGTTATTCTTTCTTATTCATGAAGAGAACTTCTGTTATTCCATTCTTTATTATTCTATTGGAATAACCTGTAAAAGTGCCATACCCTATACATAATCTGTATATGCGGCATACCCTATACTTGGTGAAATCCTTCTGTTATTCCATTCTTTATTATTCTGTTGGAATAACCTGTATACGCGGAATACCCTATACTTGGTGAAATCCTTATGTTATTCCATTCTTTATTATTCTGTTGGAATAACCTGTATGCGCGATTTACCCTATACTTTGTGGAATGACCTGTATATGTGGTTTACCCAATACTTGGTGATCTTCTTCTGTTATTCCATTCTTTATTATTATCTTGGAATAACCTGTTTATGCAAAGTACCACATACTTGGTGAAATTCTTTTATTATTCCGTTCTTTATTATTACGCCGGAATATCGCTTGCTGCGATTTTAATTTCACGACACAGTTCCATATTTATTATTTCGTTCTTTATTATTCTGTCGGAATATCTTGTCGGTGTGAATTTCACCTGACCTGGTTCCATATTTATTGTTTCGTATTTATTATTCTGTTGGAATATCATGTCTGTGTTTTACACCGGACCTGGTTCCGTCTTTATTATTATGTCTTTATTATTCTATTGGAATAACTTGTTTATGCGAAGTACCGCATGCATGGTGATTTCTTTTGTTATTCCATTCTTTATTATACTCAGTTGGTTAAGTTTTGACTTCTATACTCCATGAAATTAGTAGAATATCTTTGATATTTGCACTTCATCTAGTATCTTTTCATGGAAATATTCTTCTGAGCATTCTTGAATTTTACTCTACAAAGAAGTATCATGTTGATAATTTGGACGTTATTGGTTCTTGGACAAATTAATTCTTGAACTTGTTTTATTGAATTCTTATATCATTGTCATCATCCTCATGTTTATATTTTTTGAAAGTCATCTCGTGGCTGTAGTGCATAGATGGACTTGGTATGATTATGACCGAGGATTATTCGATTGTAATCATGACCATAATGTTACAAATGATGTGATAAAAGTCCTCATTGGCCCGTAGTGCATTGATGGACAGTGGTTGGCATGATCATGACCATTGATGAATACACGAATATCTTTGGCCCGTAGTGTATGGATAATTTGTGGTCGTGACCCTAATGAATATCATTGGTCGTAGTGCAGGGATGATGTGGATTATTTATTAAGCTGAGTCTCAGCGATAAAAATTGATAACAACGTTTTAAATCATAAAAGATAGTAGATTTTATTCTCTACTTGACTCTTTTAATGGATTGCTTATTCCGCTGCAGTTAAACTTGTTGTCTATTATATTTTATCAGTTTAACATTGTTGAGGGCTAATGATAATTTATCCTGCATTATCTTAGTCATAATATTTCTTACTGGGCTAGTTGAGCTCACCCTTTCTTTCACTGTTCTCTTCAGGAAATGAGAACGTAGCAGGGACTAGTCGGGGGACGGAGTGATGGTCCAGATGATAGTATTAGTAGTCCTCACTATTCTGTTAAATATTATGATAATAAATGTAATGAGGACCTGAATTTGAGTTTGTATCATCTGTCATGAGGACTCCATTGAGAATGGATATTGTCAGAAGGCAATATTCTTGTTTAAACTCTCAGTTTATGTTTTGTCGTATTTTATACGACAGTTGTATAATTATGTTATATTTAATTTATGTACCATGTATTTGGCGACTCAAGATGGGTGATGTATACCTATTTTGGGGGCGTCACAAGAGGTATCCTACTCATGACCTAGAGTTAGCCGTGATAGTTTTTGCTCTAAAAATTTGGAGACATTACTTGTACAGGGAGAAGTGCGAGATATATACAGATCATAAAAGTCTGAAATATATTTTTTTCACAAAAGGAACTAAATTTAAGACAGAGAAGATGGTTAGAACTGATAAAGGATTTTGACTGTGAAATCTTATATCATCCCGGTAAAGCCAATGTCGTAGCTAATGCGTTAAGTAGAAAGAATCAGGAAAATTTGAATGTATTAACCACCAATGATAGGTTAATAAAAGATTTTGAAATTTTAGAAATTGAGGTGGAATGTCCAACTACCTCTACCTAAAAATTATACATTTTAGAGGGAGTTTCATCTCTGCTTGATAGAATCAAAGAGATGCAAGAAAAGGATGAAAAATGTCAGAAGTATAAGTTTAATCTAACTCATGACAAGTATAACAAATTCAGAATAGATAAGGATGGAATAATAAGATATGAAAATAGAATCTGGGTTCCGTTAAACCAAGCTTTAAAAGATGAAATCTTAAATGAAGCTCATAATTCTGAATTTGACATACATCCTGGCAGTACTAAAATGTACAAGGATCTAAGTCGACACTTTTGGTGGTCGAATATTAAAAGAGAAATAGCTGAATGGGTAAGAAAATGTCTCACGTGTCAAAGGGTTAAGGTTGAGCATCAAAAGCCGAGTGGTTTAGTTCAACCCTTACCGATTCCTGAGTGGAAGTGGGAACATATAACCATGGACTTTGTTGTTGGCCTTCCAGCTACACAAAAGGGCCATAATGTCATTTGGGTAATAGTTGACCGTTTAACCAAATCAGCTCACTTTTTACCTATTAAAATTACTCATAACTTAGATCACCTTACCAAACTGTACATTAATGAAATTATCTCTAGGCATGGAGTGCCTGTTTCCATAGTATCAGATCGAGATCCACGTTTTACTTTAAATTTTTGGAAAAGTTTTCAGAAACATTTAGGAACACAATTAAGATTGAGTACAGCTTATCATCCTCAGACTGATGGACAAAGTGAGAGAACCATACAAACATTAGAGGATATGTTAAGAACATGTATCATAGACTTCAAAGGAAGTTGGGAAGATCAGTTACCTTTAGTCGAATTTGCCTACAACAATAGTTATCATGCTAGCATAGGTATGCCACCCTATGAAACCTTATATGGGAGAAAATGTAGAACACCTTTGTGTTGGGATGAAGTCGGGGAAAGACAAATGTTAGGACCTGAAATAATTCAACAAACTACGAAAACCATCAGAATTATACGTCAACGATTACAAGCATCTCAAGATCAACAAAGAAAATACGTTGATCCACATCGTCAACAACGAAACTTTAACGTAGGAAGCCACGTATTCTTGAAAGTATCTCCTTGGAAGGGCAAGATACGTTTTGGCAAGAAAGGAAAACTAAGTCCGAAATTCATTGGACCTTTTGAAATTTTGAGGAGGATTGGTGAAGTTGCTTATGAAATATCACTACCTCCTGAGTTGAATCATATTCATAATGTATTTCATGTGTCCGTATTACGACCATACAAACCTGATTATAAACACGTTACAAATTATGAGCCAATCCAAATAGAAGAAGATCTTTCTTATGTAGAAGAACCTGTGCAGATCGTCGACCGTAAAGAGCAAGTCCTGAGAAATAAAGTGATAGCATCAGTCAAAGTGATCTGGAGAAATCAGAATGTTGAAGAGGCTACATGGGAGCTCGAAGATGAAATGCAAGAGAATTATCCTTAATTATTTACTTAACCTGTACTGTAATTTCGAGGACAAAATTCTTATTAGTGGGGGTGAATGTAAAAATCCAAAACCCTAATAAGACTCGTATATATAAAATTAGTTATATCAATAAAATTTCTCTGTTCTGAAAGTGTTATGTGTTAATATATACTTTGTTTAACAAATTTGGTCAAATAAAATTTTGTCCAAAAATTGACGTGCTTGACAACTCATGCTTAAAAATTTTCTTCCGAAATCGGACTTTTCGGTATATTTGTTTGGACAAGCTGCTTTGTCATACTAACACTGACAAAACACTTTGTCATACTAACACTAACAAAACACTTTGTCGTGCTTGTTATTATTAGTGAGAAATCTAGGTTAGTAACCCCAGATTAACAAACTCTAACCCTAATTAGCAAAACCCTAACCCTAATTTAGAAACTAAACCCTAATTAGCTAATTTAACCCTAATTAGATTATCTTAACACCTAATCATGATTAGTAAACTTTAATTATATACTAATCAACATCATTTAACAATCTTAATCGTTAGAAACAAAACCCTAATCAAGATTAATGAAGATTAGGGCATAATTAAGCTATTAAACAAACCTAACTAGCTCACAAGTAGGTTAGGAGTCACTAATACAAGTCCCTAGGCTGCACATGACATGCTTGTAACTCCCAAGCATGAGTAGAGTCATCAGATCTGATATTTGTAGAGGCAAGTAGCTTGAAAATGTCCAAAAAGCCAAGTTAAAGAATTCTATAAATAGGAACCCTAGGGCTGAGCAAACTCATGAAATTTCTAAGCCATTATACACTTACTTACTTACCAAATCAAGCCTAGGTGATAGCAGCAACAAAATCAGAAGCTAGAATCGAAAATCAATCAAGAAAAGGTACAAACCCTAGTTCATAGCTAGCTCTTTGATCCTTTGTTAATCTTGTTGTTTAGATGTTTAAAAATATGTATTAGTATGTTAGAAAGTATGTTAGATTGATAGAACACGTTTTCATAACATCTAGATGCCTTAATTAAGTGTTTTTAGAAATTTGGAAATTTTGGAAACCAAGTCTGACAGCCGAATGTCAGGGCTTGTAGATTCATATGTGTTTATGTTTAGGTCTGTTAATTGTATGTTACTTGTAGCCTGTTAGTAAGTCTTTAATCTGGAAAAGAAAACAGGTTCATTAGAACCATAGATTGCAAGTTATAAGTGGTCAAAGTGCGTTGACCGTTCACGGATTGCAGTTTTCTGGGTTACCCAGAAAACTCAAGAACAATCTGTACCGGCTACTTTGACCAACTTTTTGATCACCTTCTGTTTGTTGTTTTTGTAATGTTTTGTATTAGATTAACACCACGATATATGTACTACATATCTCGTGATCTTAAATTGCTTAAACAACTCATAGGATTCTTTGGAATTAATGGTCAAAAGTCGTTGACCGAGCTTGACCAAGTTTTCTAGGTTACCCGTAAAAAGCGAAGAACACGAAAAAACGGTGTTTGGTTGTGTACTTTGACCAAAGATAATTAGAGACCTTAGAATTATGTTTTGTTCATGTTAGTGTTATATATATGTACCCTGACATATATATACTACATGTTACAACAAACACAACACACATCTATTACAGAATCGAAGAAGATATTGCCACAAAAACCGATTGAACCTTACCATGACCACTATTCTGGGTTGCCCAGAAACTCAAGAACAACTCTGACAGTGACTTTCAGCCTCTATAACTTCTTGTTATTTGTAGGTTAAAGCCTGAAATTTGATTCATGTTATACTACTATAAGAGTACTATAACATCAACACTTGATCAAATCCAAAATCATAAACAATAGCTAAATAATTTGTGGTCAAACTGGTCACTCGACCATGACCAAACTGTTGCCCAGAAACTCAAGAACACCTACAACGACACTTTCTGTCATTGAAGGGCTTTAGCGACAGACAGAAATTAATTTTTTTAAAAATTAAATTATAAAAATAAGAAAAAATTAATAAATAAATACAAAAATAGTTTTAAAAATTATATTAAATAAATATAATTAATTTCTGATATTTTTACATAAATTCAATAAATAATTTATTTTGTTTAGATATTATTAATAATTAACTTAATAATAGAGTAATTAGAATAATTATTTATAAATACTAAATAATTATTGAAAAATAATATTAATGATATAAAAATCATAATAAATGATTATAAATTATTTAAAAATAATAAACAATGTTTTTGTAAAATTTTAAGTAAATATTAATTACCTAAAAATAGAAATAAATGATTTAAAACCATTTTGGATAAATAAATGTTTTAAAAATATTTTAAAACTTCTAAAAATTATTATAATGGATATATAAATTATCTAAAAATATAATAAAATTTAGTCCATTTATCAACTTATTTAATATTCGGTAAAGTCATTGAACACTGAAACCCTATTTAATCTAAATCGATCATATGTAAATGTTATAATTGAGTATTATTATCAATACTAACGTGTTAAATTTATATATATAAACATCGTAGGTATTTATTAACGAAATGAATAGTATAACTTGATTGATCTACGCTCAGGGAAGTATCTGAACCATATTTCTTTATTGCAAACTTCTCAACCCTGTTTATTCGTTGACAAGATTTTTATCTTGATATGTTATTGATACAATATACTACACCTACATTTGAATTACCTCTTCTTGTAAGGTTATTGCTATAGCTTCAACATAACTAAGAAATGAATTATTTATTCATATTGATTGTTAAGCTTAAATTATTGTGTCAACCCAAATTGTTTGGTAAGACATTCTATTCTGAAGTTGGGTATCCCGTATGGGATCATTCGGTCGATAATATATTGACACTAATTTGGGTGCATTTGAGCACTGGTAGGATGAGATGCATACTCCTAAGATGTTGAATAGGTTGATCCCCTATCCCATATCCAAATAAAATTTCTAAGTCTGTGTGACTGACAGAAATACAAATCCATAGTGAAATGGTAACAACTATCAGTTAAAATTTGAATTATTATATTTCTTCAAATCATATATTGTTATAAATACAAAACTTGCTGAGCATGTCATAGCTCACCTTTGCAAATTATTCCCTTTGCAGTTTTAGATGGTAATCCTGGAACATCTGGAGTAGATAAAGGGAAACGTCCCTACTTAGATTAGATTATATTTTTGTCTATTTGAATACCTTGTAATAAGAAACTCGTTATGAGAATCATGTAATTGAATCTTAATATTATGATATATATATATATATATATAACATCTTTTATTTCCGCAACCGTGTTTTCTTACATATATAGATGTAAAGTTAGAATTCTTCAAATCTAGTTGAGATCCTTATTTATCTGAGTGAGGGTATTAATAGCATGGACTATTCATGTTGTTATTGATACTCTGGATTTTGAATAGATAGTTACTATCGATACGATAGTATAAATTTACATGGCATAGACTATACATCTAGATGAGGGTATTAGTAATATGGACTGTTCATGTTATTACTAGTTCTCTAAATTTCGGATAGATAGACTCTAATCACAGATACAGTTCATATATCCAAGTGAGGGTATCCAAAAACAGTAATAGTTTTCTTGAGAATTGACATCTCTGTTATGGGATACTGTGAATCTTGGATCTATGGGAATTATATCTGATAATCTCTCTATTTAATGTAATATTGTAATTAGATACCATGGGTGTATAGATTTAAATACATTATATTAATTCATTGTAAACACTATATCAGATACCATGGGAGTATAGATATGGGGGTGTTACAAAAACTTTATGTAGCTTATTTGAATTCCAAGGAAGAGATTTTTTTTTAAGGGGGAAGAATGTAATAATCCATATTTTGTTAATAATTAAATATTAATTTATTTTATTTTATAAAAGAGTAATTCGAAGGTTCGATTTGAAATGGAAGCTTAGTCCGCGTTTCATTGGCCCTTTTGAAATTCTTGAGAGAGTTGGAGACATGACATATCAGATGGCTTTTCCTCCACAAATATTTTATGTATATAATTGTCTTTCATGTTTCGGTGTTAAGAAAATATAATTATCATCCGCTTCATACTGTGCAATACATGTTACATAAGATTCAAAATGATTTTACTTGTGAGATGCAAGTCGAGGCGATTTTGGATCGTCAATAGCGGATTATGAGGAGAAAGATGATTCAATGTTTTTTGGAGAAACCATTCGGAGGGAGAAGCTACTTGGGAGATGGAGGAGTCTATTCGAGCGGAGTATCCGCATCTTTTTAAAAATTAGTTACATTCTATTATTTTGATTCCGAGGACGAAATCCTTTTTAAGGGGGAGGTAATGTAATACCTAGAAAAAAATAACATTTAAATTTATATTTTAAATATTTTAATTGGGTTTTTCTTATATTTGGGTCAAATTGTATTTAATTTATGTGGACTACAATAAATAAGAGATTACATTAATTTGGGCCTTAAAATTAATTGGGTCTAATTTATATTTGTGTAATATTAAAATCCTATTAAAATTAAGAGTAACAATAAAATATATATAAATAATAAGTAAAACATAATCTTCCTCGCGTACATGTTACGACTGATTGAGGGAAGAGGAAGGAACAGCGACGGCAGAAGAGAAGAATTCAATTCGTTTCCGGTAAGTGGTTGATTTAAAATACATTCGGTAATTTTATTACTGTGAGCACACATTTATAATCATGAAGGGCTACATGTGTACTAGTTTATAGTAGAATAAAGAATTCATGAAGTGAAAAAGTGTAAGACTACTTTTCTGATTTTGGATTCATGAAGGAGATGTTTTAACTAAGTTTTATAAATATTAATTAATTATAAATGACTACTTCAAGTCTGCAACGGAGGTATCATGTGCATATGCACAATAACTTTTTATTTTTTTAAAGCAATATTTCTTAGCTTGGTGATAGATCAATAATACTAAAGGTTTTAATTTGGCAACAGAAGTATCTTAGTAATATGTTTTAATTGGACAGATTAATGTATCCATATTGCACTTTTAATATATAATAATATTAAGTATAGTATGTACTAACCACTTATTTCAATCGGATCATAAACTATTTTTTTAAAAAACTAATTATAAAGATTTATTGTAATTCTTTAGATAATGAAAATTAATAATAATAATAATAATAATATGAGTTAATTAACGGGCTAAGGATGGAAGGAATATTTTTGCAAATATGCTTATATTTATTATTGTTTTGTTTCGTTTAATTAGTTGGAACGGAAGGAGTTTAACGAACTATATTTAGATTATAATTTTGGGTATTACATTATTTGCTTCAGGTACGGATTCCGTACTCTTTTAGCGATATTCTTTTTAAATTTGATTTGTTCGTTTTGTTCCTTGTTTCGAATTCTGTTATTATTTCACATAATTATTTCTTGTGAAATTCATATAATAATTTTATTTTGGAGTTGATACATTGGACTCGTATTTGTACTCTTTAAATTAGGTTAGCATGTCTAGTATGTATTTTGATATTTGTAGAGTGATATATGTTGTTACCTTCTTTTGGAGACATTATGATTTGATCTGGTTCAACATATACATTAGAACCCCATTTCTGTGGATATTATGTCGCATGTGTTATGACACGGTATCTATTTTTATTGGTATTATGTCGCATGTGTTGTGACATGATATTTTTTTTAGAATATACCGTAGGGTATACCTGAGCTATAACCACATGTAGGGGTAACACAGGCATGTCGTCTTGATACGATAGGCGTGACATTTTTCATGGCGGTGTGATTAGTTCACGGCGTCTCCATTTGGGCTCCGGAGGAAGTGGGCCATTTGGTGTTTAGTTGTGGAAGGCGTATGGGTTGACCTTAGTTTTCTGTTCTGCAGATTTGTGACGTTGTGCCAAACACACTTATCCGATTTGCATACATTTGGATTCGCGATCCAATGTGCGATTTGCCTGTGTGACATTATTTTGACTTACTTGTGTGGCATTGTTTTGACTTTTATGTGTGGCAAAGTATATTTTTGAGCTCAATCGGTATGAAATAACACCCAGCCATTTGATTCAGCCTATTATTTCATTGTATTAGTTTTTTTTGTTTCGGTTCAGTTCAATTAATTGAGTTAGTTACTTCAGTTCATTATTTCTTTACTATTCTATTTATTTCGTTAATTCTGTTGATTCAGGTATATATCTCATTTAGATCTTTGGAAATTATATTTTTGTCAGTATTTACACATATGGCTTTGTTCAGTATTTTGTCTCAATTGATTTCGTATATCAGTTGTACATCTTTGTATATCTATATTCGTACTGTGCAATTGGTTCGTGCTGTGTTTTTTTTCGACAAGATTGCAGGGGTGATACAGGGCTAATGTGATAAAGAGAGTTGCCTTGACCATCTAGGTTTATTTGATTTTAGGTTTTGATTATTTTTGAATCTATGTGGAGAATTATATTTCGTACTTCATTGATGGATATCATTTTTAATATTTTGAAGTCATTAGTGCTCTGGTTATATATTTTGAGGAGCGAGGTGTTACACAGCCAGAATTTATTTGTTTTCAAAGCTTGTAACTGCTACAATCTTCTTTCATTTTAGCTCTGTCTATTTTTCCTTTTTTTAAACAGCTACATTCAACTGCAATTATCCTCAACATTCTTCAATCCAATCTTTCTTTTTGATCGTCCATCTTTGTACTATTCTTTCGAACATGCGATGGAATCTCCTTATTGCTTTGAATGTAAGAAGTATTTTCCCAGTGATATGATAATTAATTATTATTGTTTTATTTTATTTTTAATTTTAATTGTGATTTTATATTTGTAAAGTGTAATAGTAAATATATTTTCTTATTTCTAAGTAAAATAAAAAATTCAATTTATAATTATATTTATTATAAAGCTAGTTATTATGTGAAAACTTGAATTCGAGCTTGAATTTGAAGCTCGCGAGTAGTTTAAATATAATTCGATCCGAAACGGATTGAATTTGAGTATTAATCTAACGTTTTGAGTTGAATTCGAATATTTCTCTTTTCGTTTCGACTCGTTTACACACTTACTGTGATGCTTCCAAATCCAGGTGTACCTCAACCATCGAATTCAGTGCTCACGATCCAATACATACAAACATCTCTTCTACCCATTATATAAGATTAATTGTCTATATTGTCCTTATATTGAAAAAAGATAGTGTTATTTATTGGACAGAGAAAAATGAGAGAATCAAATATATATTTAATACTTTGGATAATATTAGAAATTGAACAATTAATGCTTACTTGAAATTTTCAAACAATTTATATTAAGAACGAAAAACATTTTTTTAAAACGACTTATATTAAGTAACGGATGAGGAGTACATAATAAAGTTACATTTTCATTTTCTTAATTTTGAGTCATCAATTATTAAAATTCGAGTCTCCATCCCTCTTATATATTAATATATATATATATGAGGTGATATAATATTTTAATTAAGATTTTATTATTACTTAGATAATATAGTTTCAGAAAAACAATTTTCTTATATAGATTCTTGTATCTAACTTGAAAGTCTTGCTATACAACATGTGCGTAATTATACCCTCAGGTCTCAACTAACAGAATTTCCCTCTGAATTTCAAAAACTTGTTAGTCTTGCTATACAACATGTGCGTAATTATACTCTCAGGGCTCGACTAACCGATTTTCCCTCTAAAATTCAAAAACTTCTTAGTTAATTTTGAAGTATTAACATTTTAAAGACGGGTATTTAATATGACTTTATATATATAAACCGAAAGAAAAAAAACTCACGAAACAAATCTGGAGAGTAAGATTACTCTGTTCTTATTCTTTGAAGATTGTTCTAAACCCTTACTCTGTTCTTCTTTCCGGCGAGAAAACTCATTTACTATTCTTTGAAGATTCTGTTCTTCTTTCAGGCGAAAAAACCCATTTTCTATTCACTCTGTTCTTGTTTCAGGCGAGAAAACTCATTTTCTAAACACATTTTTCTTTAAAATTACTCTGTTCTGCGAGAAAACCCATTTTCTAAACCCTTACTCTGTTCTTCTTTCCGGCGAAAAAACCCATTTACTATTCTTTGAAGATTTTGTTCTCTTTCAGGCGAGAAAACCCATTTTCTATTCTCTGTTCTTGTTTCAGGCGAGAAAACCCATTTTCTAAACACATTTTCTATTCTTTAAAATTATTCTATTCTGCGAGAAAACCCATTTTCTAAACCCTTACTCTGTTCTTCTTTCCGGCGAGAAAACCCATTTACTATTCTTTGAAGATTTTGTTCTTCTTTCAGGCGAGAAAATTCATTTTCTATTCACTCTGTTCTTGTTTCTGGCGAGAAAACCCATTTTCTAAACACATTTTCTATTCTTTAAAATTACTCAGTTCTTCTCTCAGCAACAAAACCCATTTACTATGCAATGGATCGTCCATAATGTTATGAATGTAAGTGTGGTTTTCGCAGTATTAAGGGACTCATACAACACATCCACTCCACACATGCTAAACCATGGCGAAGATTTGAGTGCGGAAAGTGTCACAACCAGTTCAAGACGGAAGCGAGTAGAGAAGAGCATTTCAGAAATTATCACGCAAAGAAGAATTAGCTGTTCCGTAGGTTTTAATGTTCTTGTAGATTTAGTTGTAAATAAGGTAATTTTCTTTAATTTTTCTTTCTTGAATTTTTAATTTAGTTGGTAATTTAGTTGTTTAGATGTGTAAATTCTTGTTCTGCCTATTTCAGATGTTGATTTTAAGCCATGTCGCTGGTGCTGAGCTTTTTAGTGCAGGTGATTGATTTAGTTGAAACTTATCCTTACAGTTTGGGTTTTATGGGTAAATTAGATTAATATGTTTGATGCAGAAGCCTTTTTTTTTCATTAATCAGTAGCGTTTCAACCTAATAAAACCTGTCAAATACAGCTGAACTAATTGTGGAAATGAACAGTTTTGCATGTGTATCCAGAAATTTATGTAGTATGCATACATTTTTATTTGTATGATGTGTTTATGCTGAATGTGCTTTCCTCAATTGTCGTTCTTTGGGGGGAGGGACAGGGTCAGGAATGGGGACCCTGCTGATATCGAAGATAAGGGAGGAGTATCCCGACAGAATGATGATGACTTTCTCGGTTTTTCCGTCGCCAAAGGTGTCGGATACTGTGGTGGAGCCCTACAATGCAACATTGTCTGTGCATCAGCTTGTTGAGAATGCTGATGAGTGTATGGTTCTGGATAATGAAGCTCTCTATGATATCTGCTTTCGTACTCTCAAGCTCACCACCCCTAGTTGTAAGTCTCTCTTACTGGACATAATATTACTACCCTGGTTTGAAAAAAAAACATTGTTTAATTTGAGTTCTCTTTAAGGTTTGCTTTGAATTTAGAAATGCAAAAAAAAAACTTTATGATAGGTTTGGATTGGAGTAATGAAAATGAGAATATAATAACATTGTTTAATTTGAGTTCTCTATATACACTGTTCAAATTTATCTACAGGTTATGTTGCATAAGTGTTTGGTGATTATTGTACATGCCTAGTTAATTTTAGATGCAGTATCGTGCCCCCACTGTTGGATGTTAATGTGGTTGCTTTCCAACTTTATAGTGGTTTTGAATATTTCTTATGCATGAGTAGTCTATATTTCGCATTCCCTGCATCTGGGTATGCATTTTGTCGTTTTCAAAGTTTGATGCTTGTTAGTTCATTATGTATGCAACACTTGCACCTGGGAATTTTGGGATTTTTGTTTGTCATATCAAGCTCTTGAATGTGAAAACATCTGTGTCTTATGGTTCCTACTCCCTTAGTTAATTTGGAATTAATAAACCTGGTTAGATGTGTAGTCAACTAATTCTCACAGGTTGGGTTCCAAAGGTGATGATATTATGATCCTTTCTTTGGAGAAGTGATTTTAGGATCCAAAATGAAGTTCCTAGAACTCCAAAGTCCATATTTTGAGTAGAATGTAGTGCCTTAAGTTTTCTAGATATTTATCATCATTTTTACTTACAAAGTTGTTGAATTATATTCTTCGCAGTTTTCTGATTCTTACTGAGATATAAATTAAATACTTATTCTTAATTACAATTGTTTCAATTCTACTGCCATTGCTATACCAATCTAATCTTGATAGCACAAATGATCTTTAACGTGTCAGATTTCAAAATATGTAAAGGTATAAGGTTGCTATGGTTTTTGTTGTTGTGTTTTGGGGGTGGAAGCTGGGGTGGGGGAAGGGGTAGGGTAGGGGTATTCCATTATATATTCAGGTCTGCCTAGAGCTCAAGGATTTGGAATCCATCTAACTCTAAGTTCATATCCATATATTATTGTGTATATAAAGTTGGCATTCACTGTAGTGTAGACAAAAATAAGGGTTCACAACATTTGTACATAGTTCATTGCATAGTGCTTGAGTGATGAGTAGCCTACTAATTACTTGAACAACTTAACAGAAATGAGTACAATATGCATAATGATCCAAGAGGTATCTGCAAAGTTCATATGCTCATCATAATGCCAAAGGGAAAACTAAAGAATCTGGTTCATGCCAGTGAACACAACTAAATGGCAAAAGAACAAAATTTATCATCTGGAGGAAAGATATAGTCTAGGCAAGAAGTGGAACAATTTCTCATTTATCGAGAGAATCCCAAAGGACGCCTAGATCAACATTACCTCCTGAAAGGACAATCCCGATTTGGTGGCAGTCCTTCCAAGTATGATTTTCCCTGAAACTATCTGATAGAACTGCCGCAAGACCTATGGCTCCACTAGGCTCTACTGCTACCTTCAGAATCTCATAACAAAGTCTCATGGCTTCTATTATCTCCTTATCCTCCACAACTATGACATCGTCAACAAAATCTCGTACGATAGGCCTGCTTGATGTAATTAGATTGTTAAGAGCTAAAAAAATTAGTTGCACTAGCGGAAATCTAAGGTGATCACGAAAGAAGTGTAATGAATGAGTAGGACAACATACAAGCTAGACAAAGAACAAGGACATGCCACGAAATAATGCCCAAGTTAAATAGACCAGTGTTGGGTACAGTAACATAATTTATCAGGGAAAATAGTATCTAGTGAGACACCTTAGTAATCTATTTAAAGGTTCACTCAAAACGAGTAGTTTAGATTAATGAGTGGCACATTTGTAAATATGTTGACATCCAATAAATGCTCCACTCAAACTTACATGTTTTGCCCATTTGGGCATACCTTTCTTTTATTTAACTAAGTTACGTGTTTTAGCATATCTAAAACTCCAATGGGCAGCAATCATGAATAAAAACTTGGGAATGGAAGAGTTAATCACAAGCTCGATGCACTATATGAAATGGTATTTACCAAGTGAGATCCCCAAGAGAAGCTCGAAGTCCATCAGCAATGGTGTTTGTTTCGGGCAAAGTTATAATTCTACCAGCTGCTTTGGACTGAGCTGCATCATTTGCTCCCCTGGGTTCAGCAGCAAAGACTCGAATGGCAGGATTGATGGACTTGGCACCTAATGCCACCCCTGATATTAAACCACCACCTACAATTTGTTCATCAGGAGGAAAACCTTCTAAATTAATAAAAAGACAATGCAAGTACAAGATGAAAATTGGGACTTCAAATGATCATCATTACTAAACAACTTGAAAAGGTAATAAACAAACCACTTATTGGAACTATTATAGTGTCAATTTGTGGGGCTTGCTCGAGCAGCTCCAATGATACGGTACCCTGCCCACTACAAAAACAACCAAGAAATGTCATGATGAATCATATAATCTTTATGTTTTACCACTAATTGGAATTACTTATTGACATGGAAACCCTTTATCTTTTGCCAACCAAACCTTTTTTGGGGTTATCATGCACATATAAAAATGAGTTAATTGGAGTACTTTTTGATCCTCGGGTAGAGGATGAGAGCCATGCGGCAAAGTTTTTGACGACAAGTAAAAAGGGTATGTGATTCCAACAAGGTTGAACCAATCCAACTGGTCATTTCTGACACAAAATGAGTAAGCCATCGATCATTAACACATTTTTATGAAAATCATGTTGCAGGAAAAGTGAGGCATGTATACAAAACAAAAGTTTATTTGTTAGATTGTACACAGACCCCCCTGCCCCCTCCAGTCTACGCCTGGCTTCGTCCCTGCATATAGGAAGATGTAACTTCTAACACCTCTTCCTTTTTCTGTACTATTTAAATAAACTATACAAGCATCACCATTTTACCCTTTTTTGTGGCAGCTTTACAATACCAAAAAAAAACTACAGTAATAGAGATCTAAAATTTGCAGTTTATCAATTTGAAACACAACTATGTCTAAATATTCCTGTCAGCAGTGATGAGCCTACCTAATGGTAAATATCAGGAAGATTTCTATAGTAAGTCAAGATGTAGTATGATTCTAGTTGCAGTCTTCCTAGAGACCAAGGCCAAGCGACAACTAATTTTGCAATACGCAATGAACTTTGAGTGATCCCTAGTTTAAAAGTAATAAATGCTTCACACACACACACACACACACATATATATATATATATATATATATATATTATGCATGGTTAAGCATAACTTTTAGAGGAAGTTAAATGCGATACCTTCATCAGAGTAGAAAATAAATTCAAGGATGAAAGCAAGAACATAATTAGGCAATGTGAAAGCAAAGGTCCATCATCCATATACACTGGTACATATAGGTAAAGACAAACAAATAGAGTTCATCATAGTACCTTATGATGCGACTGTCATTATATGGATGAAGAAGAACTGCACCAGTCTCCTGCAACACCATGGCTGCAGTCTCCTCTCTAGACTGCATGGTGGTCTCACTCCAGATAATATGACCGCCATAACGCCTGACATTCTCAACTTTGCATTTTGGAGCATTCTTTGGTATAACTATATATGCTGGTATGCCCCGTAGTTTTGCAGCCAAAGACAGAGCAGCAGCATGGTTACCACTAATTTTTCAAGGATAATATCATGGATTTTTCCGATGAAGAAGGATAAAAAATTAATTAGGAAAGACAACTAAGTTTTTAAGGCAAACCTGCTATGAGTTACGACACCTTTAGCAGCCTGATCATTATTAAGTGAAAAGATAGCATTTGAGGCGCCTCTGAATTTAAAAGCTCCACTGATAAGCAATTGAAAGTAAAGATCATTCAGATGATTTTAAATCTATCGAAATATTAGTTATCAAAGCAATAATTTGCGATAAAAAATTTCTTTTTCCTCTCTTTTATATTTCTTTTTTAGTTTGTTCATCTAATCATGCAATGCCATTAGCATCTCACCCCTTCTGAAAACATTCACATTTAAAAAATAGCTTTCTTCCAGCAATACAATTCAGAGTTTCTGATGACAGGACTGGAGTTACTTGTATAAATGAGCTGATGCGTACTTGTGCTTCTCGTATGGAGGATATATCAACAGCATAATTCTCACTGGTTCTTTGGCTCTTTGCTTCCATCTTACACCACAATAGAGTATACTTAGTTATGGAGTTTGAAAGAGATCAAACTTCTTAAGCCGTTATACTGAAGGTTTAAGGATCTCCTAGAGAAAAACTGCCAATATATATAGGAAACTGATATTTCCACATGAAAACCATCGTTATAGATCCTATAGCTATGGTTTTTACCATCGCTATACATCTATAACGACACTTTTCAAGTGAAAATATCAAAAAGTCATGTAGAAATATCAATTTCCTATATATATATATATATATTAACACAATGACAAGAATTAAAGATATCTCTGGAAGTTCGCCAAAATAAAATCCTAACTACACTACAAGACATTAATAAAAAACTAAATAGGGAAGCGATTTTTCTGTTTAAGTCATATAATTTTCACATCTTCTTGGTAACAAGATTGTAAACATGTAGTTGGATATTACATTACCTAGGAGAAGATGAATAAACCTTGAGTATCAAATAAAGATGAGCAAACTTTGAGTATAAAATATGTAGGTATTCATTAAAGAGATTAATAGTGTACAGTTAACATATGAATTAAGGACCAAATGGTCAACCACAAAATTTGCTAATGCATATTCACATTTACAAATTTTGATAATTTCCCCAAATGGGCATACATAACTTCATGATTAGGCACTTTTATCAATAATCAAATCAATCACCCAGAAATAGAGAAAACCCAGTCTCTAGATGAAAGCACCCACTTACAACTGAAGTTTCTGTATTCAAAATTAATTTCCAGGGCAACTAATTTCAAATCATCAAAAAGGAAGCAACAGCAAACATATTAAAATATAACCAGCTAAAATATTAATGGGGTTCGCAATACTTACAGCAGAGAGAAACAACAGAGGATATCTAAAACTCCACGAATTGATTCCACTCCACTTTTCAGTTCTTTGAGCTCCCTCTGTAACACAGTCTCCCCATCAGCTCTTGACCACTTTTTATTTTCTTAATTACTATTGTATTATAACTATAACAACTAATTGACCCATTTGACCCAAATACAGAATTCTAATTTGTGAATTTTTGGATAGGGAATTCACATAATTTTTATTTGACAAGGGTTGAGCAAGAAAATTGGTGTAAAATTTACCCTTTTTAAAGCTTTTGTTTGTAAATTTAGTTAGGAAAATAGATAATAAACTAGAGATATATTTGTTAAAATTTGTTCGATGGGTTATTTAAAGGGGTAATTATGGAATAAAGAAAATTTTCATCTAATTTCCTTTCCTTATAAATCTTACCATTTTAGAGAGGAAAATATCTAAAGAAAATTGGGCTTACTTTACTTGCATTTTTCAACTAATGTTTTTTTTTACAAAATGATTTTTTTTAATGAAAACTACAAAATTTATTAGCATACACCTATCATTTTCTTTATTTGTAAATGAGCCGAGTATTGAGTTGCTCATATTTGGTTCACAAAATTTATCGGGTATAAAATAAAGTTTGATTGAGGCTCGTTTACCTACCAATATCTCGAATTGAGTCCGAGCAATTTGAACTTTTTGAACAAATATGATCCGAGTATTAATATAAAATTGCAATTTGAGGAGGTTCGAGTAATTTATCAAACTTTAAAATTTGATCATATTCGAATCATTTATATTTCGAGTCAAGTTTGAATCGATTTTTTAGTTGAGCAAATATGAATCAAACCCAAACTATTTATTCATATTACAGGGTTATTTGTCTGAACAACATCCATCCGAATCCAATCCACAAAAAGAACAGGGGGTAGGGCCTTAAAAGTACATTAGTGAAATAAAACACTTTTAAATATAATTTGTTTTGATAAAAATATTTTTATACTAAAGTGAAAATAGTAAATAATTATATAATCTAAAAAATGTTTTTGAAATAGTTAATGACAAATTTAAGCTAATGGTATGATATGAGATATTTTTAAAAAAAAAACAAATTAAGAATAATCTGGTACTTTGGTCTTTTACCAAAAGTGTTTTATCCACAATTACAAATTTTCTATCATGATTTGATTAATAGGTTTATAGTTAAATTTTTTTTTTTTTTGAAAAAGTAAATAACTAAAATTGTCTTGACTATATATATATATATATATATATATATATATATATAACAAAACAAATAACGAGTCATTTTGGTTGTTCTCGAGTCAACTTAACTGTCCAAATTTGATGGGTCGATAACTCAAAAGATTTTTTCTCTTCTTGATTTTCATGTCTTAGGTCATAAATTTTAGTATTCTCAAAAGTTAACTAAACAACTCAAAAGTATTTTTCACAAATTTTAGTACACATTTATTATTACATATACAATGTATCATTCGTCATTCTTTAGTAAAGATAAAAATCAAAATTCAAAATTTTTTGGCATATCAAGTTATCAAATTTGATTTTCTGAGTTGACTCCCATACCAATTAAAATATCGCTAAAAATGTCATATATAAAATTTATAATTTTTAAACTTACCCGTGCTTGTTTGACGGAGAAAAGTTTAATCTGCATTTGTTTTTTATTGGTTCTTAAAAGAATAAAGGCTTCAAATAGTTGTTAAGAGAATAAAGGTCACAAAGTCCAGTAAGCACTTGTATTCATTGATTGAAAAGTGGGCTGGGTTCAAAGTCATATATTCATTGGATAATGGGCTTCTTTCTGGATGTTAGAATAATAATTCTTCTGGATGTGGCCCAACAATAGATAACAATAAGAATTACTGGGTTTTTGGTTTTGATGAAAAAGTCCTTATAGATATGGCCCAACATTAGATTAAGAACAAATATAGTAAAAGTGAACTCTAATGCTTCTATGAATAATGGGCTACTGGGTTGGATGAAAAGTCCTTGTATATATGGCCCAACAAAGACTAAGAAGTGATATGGACACAAGGTTAAAATGTGAACTCTATGCTTATTGGGTATTGAGCCTCTGGGTTGGTGAAAAGTCCTTATAGATGTAGCCCAACATTAGATAAACTACTTAAATGGTTTAAACGACAAATATATGCTTATACGCTAATAGGCTTCTGGGCTAGACGAAAAGGCCTTATAGAGAAATAGATATTACCCAACAATATAATAATAGGCTGAGATATGACCCAATTTTGTACTTGTAAGATTTGTTTCTTGTGTGGGCATCATTGTTAGGTTCAAACTTCAAAGACATATATAATTATTAGGATTATTTACACTTTCTAGTACATGTAAAAAAAAATTACAACAAAAGTGCATTCAGAAAATATTTTCAGAATTAATACATTTTTAATATTTTATTTATAAAATTAGTGTATTTGGTATCCCTTTAATTTAGTTGGGTGTTTTAATGGGTTGCTGATGTGGAAAATCAGTTTTGTAATTATGTAACTGTTCCCGGTTGTTTCTCTCCGTTGTGACAATTTGAATTGCATGCCAAACCTGAGTAGTCATGCATTCTGTATATGGTGCAGTTGGTAACCAAATTTTCACACAAAGATAACCATTTTAGTTTATGTGGGTAACCAAATAATCATAAAAAAAATTTAGAATAGTTACCAAGTGTTACATGTATTTATTTTTTTTATCTTGTTAAACCATGATGAAATGAGAGAGTAGTCGTGTGGTTTTCCTCTTACTTAATGTAAGAAGGAAAAAAAATACAAAATATTATTCAATATTATGTAACACAATCTCGGTTAACTTACATCAATAAAAAAGTACAGTTAGTAGCCAAACCTTCATACAAAGGTAACCATTTTAATTTTTGTGGGTAACTAAATAGTCATAAAAAAAATTTAAGAACAATTATCAAGTGTTACATGTATTTGTTTTCTTTATTTTATTAAATCATGATAGAATCAGAGAGTAATCGTGTTGTTTTCCTCTTACTTAATGTAAGAAGAAAAAAAATGCAAAATATTATTCAATATTGTGTAACACAATCTCGATTACCTTACATCAATAAAAAGGTGCAGTTGGTAACCAAACCTTCATAAAAAGTAACCATTTTAGTTTTTGTGGGTAACCAAATAGTCATAAAAAAAAATTAAAACAGTAAACCAAGTGTTACGTGTATTTGTTTTCAAAATTATACTTGTGAAACAAATCTTCTCCTTCTTCTTATTGGCGTTTTGGACAACGGTTTCGAGTTCTTGAAGGGTTTCGGGCTGGAGGAAAACCCGAGTATGGATCTCATGGGCGCCACTCTAATTGGAGATGATATGGAGGTCCTCCGAGAGAGGGGCATACCGGAAGATTTGGGCTTTTTTGTGTTTAGCGTTTTTAGGGAAGATTTGGTGTTTGTGTTTGTGTATTGTGTTTTTTGTGTTTGTGTTTTTGTGTTTGGCGTTTTTTGTGTTTGTGTTTGTGTTTGGTTATTGTGTTGCACTGTTTTTGTAATTATTTTGTGAATGCACTAATCTTGTAATTATTTTCTAATTGTTGTATAATAATGTAAAAAACCCTAATTATTTTCTATTAGTGGGTAACTTGTTGATATAATTTGAATTTAAAATAAGAAAAAAAAACTGATAAATCCACAACAGAAAATGATAGTTTCATATAAAAATCGTCGCTATAGATCCTATAGCGACAGTTTTAACTGTCGTTATACATCTATAGCGACACTTTTCATGTTAAAATATCAAAAAGTATTGTGAAAATATTAATTTTTAAAAAATAATAAAATTGAAAATATTATTATTTCAAGAGAATAAATTATATATGGATGTCACTTCAATGATTTGTATTCCATCCTAGTCTTCAAATGTATTGGATATTTAATTTAGTAGTGAAGATATAATAATAAAAAACTATAACAATAAATTTGGGAATATGTGTCATTTTATTACCAACAAAAAATGTAATTAACTCCTTTTTATGATATTTTTTTGTATAAATGAAGGTCTTTTAATATTAATTTTTTTGGGGATAAATGAAAGTCTTTTAATAGAACAAGACGACTATAATTTACATTTTTTATTATAAAGGGTTATATGTATATACACAAATGTGTATTATACATTCGGGTTATGGCGACGGTTCACCCGTCGCCTTAGCTCAGTATAGCTATGGCGACGGGGTGAAACCATCGCTATAGCCCAAAAATTGTCGTTATAATCGACTGTGTACTACACAACTGTGTACATACATTTTTCTCTATTATAAAACTTTTGACTTTTACAACCGTTTTTTGGTATAATTGAGTTACATCTTATTCTTAAAATTTTACTTAAATTGTGTTTCTATTTTTGCTACAAGCATACCAAAGAGAAAAGACGTGGTTATGCAGTTATTGAAAGTTATTCAACAACTATTGTTTATAGTTATTTTATTTTTTTGAGGTAGTTAAAACATACATAATACTGAAAATTGTTTAAAATTCGTCTCCCTCGTCTCCTCCAGTTAATATCTTTCAAATTTTAAGATATATTCTCTATTTTGAATTCATAAATTAATATTACACGCACATCCAAATTGAATCATTGGTGTAGTTCTCATCAGAAAATTAATCCATCAATACAATTTTGCTTACATGTGTTAAGAAAGGTCGGTCTAAAAGACATTTTGTTGAAGCAAATAGAGTTGGACAATCAATCTACTTTTTTCACAATTGAACCCGAATCAAAGTTTAATTACGTTATTAATCAATTCTTCCTCGGTTTCACCGATATCTACGACTCTACGCTTGCTAAGACTGTAAAATGAGCAAACAATTCGGACTCGATTCGTACTCCCTTAACTAAAAGTTAGATTCGAGCTCGACTCAAAATATAAATGAGTCAAATATGAGCAAATTTTAAAGTTGGATAAATTACTCGAACCTCCTCAAATTGTAAATTTTTATTTATACTCGGATCATATTCGTTCGAAAAGTTCAAACTGCTCGGGCTCGATTCGGAATCGTGCTTGACTCGGTAGTTAAATGAAACTCAATCAAACCTTATCTTATACTCGATAAATTTTATGAACCAAATCTGAATAACTCAATACTCAGATCGACTCGATTTATTTACGCCCCTAACGCTAACATGTTCCTGCTAGCTACTCTGGTCTAAATGTCTACTTTCCTAGTTGAATAATGCTTGTGTTTTGGCCGGATCCGGTTAGCATGAAGTTTATTTTTGAGTAAGTTAGTCAATTGGCTAATAGAATACTGACACATATAGAGTCTCACCTCTATTGATTAATTAACCAACTTACTCAAAAATAAACTTTATATTTACCACTTTCGTTTTGGCCACTAGTAAATTTTTTAAAACTTAAAAAATCACCCTCCAAAATTATGTCAGTGTACTGCATGCTTCACCTATCAACGAAAAGTTTGTTGATACTGAAGTTTTTTAATTTTCATGTTTCCAAATCAGTACAAGTGATCGGCTCATTTCTTATTGGTGTTTTTTTATTTTATTATTTAAATGCATACAACACATGTACGTAGTCATTATTTTTAGGATTTACATAATTTTTTCCCCCAAATTTTAAAAATTTTGAACTCATGACATATTTAATATATTGGGTTAACTTTATTGATATAGGTCATAATCATAATTCGACACTCTTTTTTCAATAATATCTTGGAATTAAATGTGTAAATGAATCGAGTCGAGTATTGAGTTGCTCAGATTTGATTCAAAAAATTTATGGAATATAAAATAAGGTTTGATTGAGGCTCGTTTAGCTCTAGCTTAAATCGAGCCCGAGCAGTTTGAATTTTTCGAACGAATATGATCCGAATATCAATAAAAAATTCTAATTTGAAGAGGTTCGAGTAATTTATCGAATTTTAAAATGTACTCATATTTGAATTATTTATATTTCGAGTAAAACTCGAATCGAATTTTTAATCAAACGAGTAAAAAATCGAGTAATTTACCGAATTCTTGTTTTTTTCCACAAAGTTTTTGGCAGCAGAACTATTATTGATTGCATGCACTGATAGCCATCTGAAAATTGCTAATATTAATTATATTTTTCCAATTTTTATTCATTTAGTAATTAGAGTTTGATAATCAAATTTTAATGACCTTCGAAACAAATATCTTTTCTAAGAACACAAATAAAAAGAATGAAAAAGGTACATACAATTTAAAAGAACTATTTAAACAGAGAAAAAAATATGTAGCTAGCTAGGGTTTAACACAATATGCTTACATAATAATGTTAGAGATCTCAAATTTTTTAACATAATACGTTTACTTGCTTTAAATCAATTAAAGTATATATTTTAAAACAAAAAAAAGTATATATTTTTACTCTCATATTTTAAACACGAGTTAAAATTAGCAAACTTGTCTTCTTTTTTTATCGTAAAAATGGGCAGGATTTAATTGACTGTACAATTACATATGGAGCTCTTTTCTAAGGACATGATAATTAAATATCTAAATTGTACACGAGTATTTTATAATTTTACCTATTTGTATTTTTAAAATCTTTTAATTACGTATGTCAAAATTGCTTACTAAATTAAATTATCGTTGAAGATTGTTGATGCCGAAAGATTTGGTTAAATTTATCAGATTAGTTATCAGTGCAAGCAAATCAGCTTATTTATTTATCACTGATTATTACAGTTGCAGACGTGGACGGATGAATTAATATATTTAGAAAATCAATACAAATATAAGTAATTAATAATTGACTAATTAATCACTATAAACCATTTTTTAACACTGTATTAATAGTAGTTTTGACATGCATCTATGTAATTATATAACAGATTAACAGTAGCTAATACTACATTAATTAGTATATGGTTTTAAAACATTATTTGTGTGTTCAGTTGGAGACTTGAATCACTTAATATCTGCCACCATGAGCGGTGTCACCAGCTGCCTTCGATTTCCTGGTCAGCTCAACTCGGACCTTCGGAAGCTAGCAGTTAACCTGATTCCATTCCCACGACTTCACTTTTTCATGGCTGGCTTTGCACCCCTTACATCTCGTGGCTCCCAGCAGTATCGTGCCCCCACTGTTGGATGTTAATGTGGTTGCTTTCCAACTTTATGGTGGTTTTGAATATTTCTTATGCATGAGTAGTCTATATTTCGCATTCCCTGCATCTGGGTATGCATTTTGTCGTTTTCAAAGTTTGATGCTTGTTAGTTCATTATGTATGCAACACTTGCACCTGGGAATTTTGGGATTTTTGTTTGTCATATCAAGCTCTTGAATGTGAAAACATCTGTGTCTTATGGTTCCTACTCCCTTAGTTAATTTGGAATTAATAAACCTGGTTAGATGTGTAGTCAACTAATTCTCACAGGTTGGGTTCCAAAGGTGATGATATTATGATCCTTTCTTTGGAGAAGTGATTTTAGGATCCAAAATGAAGTTCCTAGAACTCCAAAGTCCATATTTTGAGTAGAATGTAGTGCCTTAAGTGTAGCGCCCCGAATCCGGGTCCCGAATCACCGCGGATCCGGTTCGCTATATCTATAACGGTTGCGGAAGATATAAACATAAATTATTTATACATTAAACATTATACACTATCCCCAAGGTCGAGTAACCATAACTTATACACATTTCATAACTTATCTGACACATGATATTATCATCATACAAGACTATTACAAATCTAATCGCAAGATATTAACTTTAATTTGGAATCGTCTTTAACTTTCCTTGTATCCCAAGCGCATTCACCTTAATTTGCAATGTTTTATCATGATATAGCAAGGGTGAGCATGAAAGTTGCTTGACAAGTTTAAATACAATTTAAGGATATATCATGATTGAAAGAGTATAAATAATAAGCTGGCTATAATTGACAATGTAGTGGTGAATTAGCATGAACAAAACCTTTGACTAAACAAGTATTATATATATATATATATATATATATATTCGGACCAACTGGTAATGAAGGTGATCGATTTTCATACACGACTTATACGCAATATATCTGAGTACAATTCAACATGGCAATCAAAGAATGATTAACCATATGCATATCTGAATAAAACACTCTTAGTAGAGTTAAGTAGAATTTGCCTGAACCGTTGATTACCGATACAAAATATAACTTAGCTTATCCGAAGACCTAATACAGATAATACCGATCTCCAAATATTAGAATAATATCATCACAGTATAAAATAACATAAACACATTACCACATAATCCTATCGGTCTATACAACACATGAAACTTTGTATCAGGTCCAACTATTTCGATCGACTTGAAACAAATTACGGATTCTAACATCCCGACGGCCTAATTCCATCGATACTCGAGTTTAAGTTCAATTAAACTGCTTAAACACTTAACAATTATCACGGATAATTTTCTAATCGATCGTAATAATTTTCCACGTGCTCATAAAAATTTTCAAGTAACTATTATCATTTATCATGATTTTCCACTACTAGAAAATCAGCCTATGGCGACGATCGTAAGCCAATTGCTATAAAGCCAAAAAGACCGTCGCTAAAAGTTTTAGCGACGGTCGCCGACCGTCGCCATAGAACCCGTCGGTAAAGCCTATAGCGACGGTCTTTTGGCCTATAGCGACGGTCGCCGACCCTAGCTATAGGTCATGGCAAAATCGTGTATTTGCTCTTTACTAACGGTCGCTGAGAGTTATTGCTACGGTCATGACCGTAGCTATAGATGTCTATAGCGACGCTTGGTGACCGTCGCTATAGGGATGTGTTTTATAGAACACTATAGCTACGGTCGATGACCGTCGCTATAGCCTTTTTATATTTAAAAAAAAATTTAATAATGCACATTTATTCAACAAACACAAATACAATATAAAATAAAATATAAAAAATATTATATACATCATTTAAAATCATTCACGCTACAACATTACAATATAAGATATTTTACAACATTACAATAATTCACAATACAATCTTTCACAATACAATCATTACAACATTACAAAACCGAAATTGAGTCAGGACCCTGCGACATCTTAGAGCAGATATCACTCCTTCATTTTAAGATGGTCGAATTCCTTCAGAATCTTCAGTAATAATCTCAATCTCCAAAATAAACTCTTTCAATACATCTTCAGATTGCTTCAAAATCTTCATAGCAAGTTCCTTGCCATCTGGAAGGCAGCCTCTATAAACCTGACTGCTGCCTCCTTTTTCAATCATGTTCTCTGAAAAATCAATAAATGATTGCTTTAGACTTTTAGTAAGACTGGTGCACATAAATTTGAGAAAGAAAGGAATCAAGTACTAGTATGAGATTGTGGAAGAAACAAACCAGGCTTGAATTTTGATGTTGCCAAAAGAAGTTCCTCGTATTGAAATAGTCTACAAGTTGCTGAGTACTTTTCATTAAGACCCTCCAGTTCTTCTGGTAGGCTTCTTGTACTAGTACTTGGAGAAGATGGACCAGACAGAGTCTCATTACAAAAAGGAACAATTGCACCATTTTCTTCATTTAGTTCAGAATATTGGCCTTGATTGCAACGCAAACAGCTTTCTCTTTCATCTGAATCAGAGAATGAAAGACAATTTCTACTTGGCAACCGCATTTCCCATTGAACAACAGAAATCTGCCGCACAGAAGGTCTGTCAAAAGCTTTCCGATGTGATGAAATAATTCGGTGAAGAAATGACCATCCAGATCTCAGTTCAGGCAACTCTCTCATCAACAGAGATATTGAACTAGATGCACCCTCAAGCTTCTGTACCAGCACTATAGCCATGGATTTGTCTTCGCTGCCATCAGCAGAAGATTCTTCTGTTGACTGGGCACATGTATTTTCCAGCAAAAAGACGGTCAGTTGAACAAATGGCTCCTAAAATCATAAAGATGAAAAATAAAAATAAAATTGCTTACATCAATTCCACCCATTAATAGGACAAGCAAGGTGGGGATCATAACACTTGTGCCCAGCACTAATATGTAGTTTTGAAATGCTAACAAAATGGTTTCAGCTGCAGGACAAAATCAGTCATAAATAAATAAGAATCAATAAATAAGAACAGTACAGAGTTGAAAATGAATCCAATGTGCCTAAATCATATTAAATTAATCAGAGGAAGTAATTAATTTCTAAAGTTTCATCATGAAAAATTAAAAGGAAGAGTAAAATAGAGATAACAAATCCATTAACCCAATAAGTTTTGGTCATTTAGATTATCAACATCAAATATCCTCCATTACTCTTTAATGTTTTGACAAGCATTAGATTCACTACTAGTGTAAATTCTCTTCCGAATCGTGAAATTTTACACTGATAAAGAAAAAAAATCCCCAAAAATGGGGCCAAATGGTATAGACAAACTTTTATAACTATCAACAAAAAAATAAAAATCAACGAACTCTTATTTCCTGACCAAAAAGTATATAAATTACAGGAGTATATACATATTTTAATTCATTTGATTAATTACTACTACTACTACATGAAAGATCAAACATGTGTTTCTGTCAATGTTGGCGCAATTCCTCAAAGCACCTATTTACATTTCTTAATAATTTCATAGCAATCAAAAGGGAACAAGATTAAGTGCGGCTGACACTAACCCACCAACTACAAACAACAAAGATTTAAACTTTATTCTCATCGATTTTTTATCTTCTGCTTTTCCAAATACCCAATTCTAACCAAACCAAAATCTCTCCCCAAAAAAAAAACTTCCCTAAATATATGTCATAATAATAAAGACAAGACAGAGTGGTAAATAAGATCAAAAGATGATATAAGAAAATCCCAAACTAAGAACACTGATAGAAGCAAGAATACTTTCAAACATGAACCCAGCTACAGTAGGAAAAACAATACTGCCTATTGCCTACAAAATAAAATTCACCTTTTGCACCGACATTAGATCCAGAAGAAGCCTCTTTCTGAAATGCAATTTTACCATTATTAACAGCAAGTACCGAACAATGCTTCGATAGTTTCCTAGCACAATATTTTGCAATTGAGACAGATGACCGGAGCTTATGATGATTTCTAGCAGTTCCCACTATCACCTCAGTAGCAAAGTAAGACTTCGCTTCACGGACTAGGATTTTTCGTATTGCTGAACCCCTGCAGATTTTGAGCTTGAGATCCACCTGAAACAATACCACCAAAACCAAGTCTTTAATGTCAATATAGTCACCAACTCATCATGCTATTATTGACTATTGAGAAAGAATGTACTGTCGACCAATTTTTTTTTGAGGAATTCGAAAATATGATCGACTCTATGCCTGTTTACTTCATGTTTTCCAACTTTTGAAAGGGAAAGAACAAAATTCACTAAACTGAAAATACTTTTGTTTCATCCCACCGTCTCTCAATAACAAACCACAGGTAATTAATAGCTTAACAAAGCAAATAACCAGAAAAAAAATATGTTTGCCTTCCGAGATCTACCGACAACATCTCCGGTACCTCCAAACACATCAACATTTTGTCTGGTTTAGAGGAAAGAAAATGCTGAAAATTAAGGAAGCACAATTAGAACCAAATTTAAGCTTTCTCATCCTTTATAAACAAAACGAAATCAATTTCTTTCAAAGCAAATAAAAATAATTGTCCAAGTTAAATATAGTTTTTCATCTTCTGGAACTAAACAACATACATACTCCATCCAAAAGCCTAATATTTTTTTCTCCTTCTCTTTGCTTCCCCAAAACCAAATAGTATAATTAAACAGAAGTAAAGCGACAAAACCCTTAAGAGATTAATGGCACTATATTTAAAAAATATTTGAAATTTATACCTGTTTCAAGTTACAGAAACCTTCATAGACTGCAAGAACAGAATCAAAAGCTTTCACCAGCGAAAGTAGAGACGACTTCCCATCACGATCTACAATACCTTCCACAATCTTGTAATACCTGCACCAAAAGCAGAGCTAACTTAACTATAAATTGGAATCTATGTTACAAAAGTACAACCAGAGCTAACTTAACTGTAAAAATTGTAGTTCAACCAGAGATGAAATATTCTGTGATCACAACGAAGAAAGCGACATGTTGGCACGCTAGTTGGTTATGACTGACAAACCAAGGGTTATCAACATACACCTGGAAATCAACCTAAACAAACACAATGTTGAGTATAATTCACTGTAATGGATAACCACCCATAAACTAGGGCTTGGGGAACAGATTACATGCAAGTATCATTGAATATTAACAATTAACCTAAACAACAAATCCATATCTTTGGCTTCCATGTACAGTCAATACAGTCGCGTAATGAGCGAGAAAAATAGAGGGAAATAGGGAATTACCTCCAGCTGTACGATTCACTACCGGAGGACCACTTGTGGGTGGCGCACACACGACCAAATGAGAAGAATCGACCGGAGGGCCAATTTGACCGGACTGAGATGGTGAGAGAGGAGATTCGCGACTGAGATGGTGAGAGAGGAGATTCGATCGACTGAAAGGGTTAGAGATGAGACGACCGACTGAATGTTTGGGGCTTGTGATTTGGGGGAAAAATAGAAGCTCAGGATTTGTATGCGCCCAAGCTAAAGACCCGGGCCAAAAAAATACTCCCTACACCGACGGTCAGATATTGACCGTCCCTATATACTCCTATAGCGACGCTTCCGCCCCAACCGTCGCTATAGCCTGAATTTCTATTCCAATCATTAAACTCGTATTTAAATGAATTAAATACCACATAATTCCTTAGTCATTAATATCTATTTATTGCTAAACATTAATGAATTACATGCCATAATATCATATCATATTTATAATATCTCAAAGTATTTTCAATACATTATTATTTCCTTTAAATGTTTTTAAAGTAATTAAAATATTAATCAATAAGCGATATTAATGTAAATACCACATTATTCCTTGATCATTAATATTTATTTAATATTAAATATTAATGAAAATCATATTATAATATTATAATATATCAAAGTATTTTAATACCTTAAAATCATATTTCTATGATTTTTAAACAATCAAATCCATTATCCGATAATCGCTATTAATATTAAAATATTAATATTTTCATAACAAAATATCAAAAGTTATATTTTATAACTCAAAATATTTTTATAACACTTAAATAGTTTTTATAAGATTTTTAAAGCATTAAATCTATTTTTCCACAATTTATTTAATATATTCATTAAATAAACTAATTATCATTAATAATAAATTTTAATGAAATTCATCACAAAATATCAAGTCATCAAAAATAACTTAAAATATTTTCTAACACCATAATATATTTTTTCATGATTTTCATGAATTAAAACTATTTTTAAATAATTTTCTAATATTAATATTAAATAAATAAATACCATTTATATTCCAAAAATATTAAATATTTTTGAAATATGCTCAAAATAATTAAAAACTATTTTTCAAGCTTTAAAATAATTTTTCAGAATTTAAAATGTATTTTTAATAATTAAAAACTAATTTTTAAATCATTTTCGAAATATTCAGAAATTAAAAATAATTCAAAACCCGTCGCTAAAGGCTTTAGCGATGCTTATCTGTCGCCTTAGGTGTTCTTGAGCCTCAAGAACACTGACAAGGCAGTTCTGAAGGTGGTAGGTTTGACCGTGAATAACTCTCTGATATTAACGTTTCTGGGCAATCTATAAGTTCAAGATTGTAGTAATCATGTAATACTACAATTATCAACAAACATCATGGCTAAACAACATCAAATCTAAGAGATATCGGCCATCAAAAACTCGACAGCATCTTTTCTTGATCAAGAAAAATCGAGGTGTCTACTTTGGATCCTTATAACTTGCAATCCGTGTATTTTTTTGTGTGATATATCAATTGAAGTGTGTAGACAACATGTAGGACTATAACTACAAAGCATCATAACACATTAACATCAAAGAATGAGGAAGATCTGGCCGGTCAAAGTTGAACACGGAAGTTGTTCTACAAAAATCTGGGTTCGTGTTCTTGACAGTTTTGGTCAACGGGTTTTGACCGCTTATAACTCCCAATCTATAACAGATATGAACTTGATTCTTTTTTCATATTAAAGACCACATATCAGACTACACATAACAACTTTTAATCATGATCGAGAAAAGATCTATGGCCACTGACATTTGACTGTCAGACCAAAATTTTCGTTTTTTTCCAACTTGCTCAAATCTTCAATTCGTGTACTTTGATGTTATGGGTCTTTGATTTATCAACCCAGATCATCAATTAACATCTTATTACACAACATTAAACAATCAATTGCAACAAATAACATCGAATCAAAGGATTTCTAGGCTTAGGGTGTTATACCTTTTCTAACTTTGATTTCTTGATTTTTTTGGCTTCTGATCTGTTGTTTGTGATCGTGGGGCTTGGATTTAGGACTATAATGCTAGATAATTTCAGAGCTAAGAGTTTGATAGAGTCAAGGATGGTTATTATGCAAAAATTAGTAACCAAATGAATTTCTCTCTCTCTCTAATCTATATATACAATTGCTAGATGCATGAATGGTCGGAAAAAGGGTTTGATTCTTTGTCATCTTTAGTCAAGGGAGTGGTTTGGGTGGTTGAACAACTAAGTTTTGGCCACAATTACAAGCTAGCTCACTAAAACACTCAAAAGGGCACTTATGTCATTTCCTTACCATTTTAAATTCTAGATTAGTCATTTGTGAGATATAGGCACATGGCTAGTTAGGGTTGGTCACCAACCACATACTAGGGCTAGATCTACACTCCATCCCATAAAAATATTCCAGAAGGGTACTTTGGTCATTTGACTTGTAAAGTGAATGGTAACTTGGTAATTGGTCACAACCCTTAGGTTTTAAAATAGAAGATTAAAATTAGTATTCCCTAATTACAATAAAGTTTACTAATCACATTCAAGCTTGCTAATTAGGGTTAAGGCTTCCTAATTAACATTAAACATTATAAATTAATAATTAGGTTTTCTCTAATCGTACATTAGGGTTTCTAACATTAGAAATTAGGGCTTTCCAATTCATCAGTTAGGGTTATACCTAATTATACTTACAATTAATCACATAAAAACTTTATACTTATCTTCAAGCTTCCCACTTAGGGTTTTAATATCCCGATTAGGGTTTCAGACAGAATAATTAGGGTTCAAATTTGGAAAATTAGGGTTTGTTAAATAATTAAGCTTTACCCTATTAAGCTTATAATCTAAATCACTTGAGCATTATAATTCTCCGTTATATTCCCAGATTAGGGTTTCAAATATTCGAAATCTGAAATTAGGATTTTCGGATATGGTATTAGGGTTTTCTAATACTCAAATAGGGTTTCCAGTAATTTATTAGGGTTTTCCCTAATTAGTTTATAATTAATAACGTTAAAACATATATATAGCATTGCATTCCCAATCTAGGGTTTTTAATATCCGAATTAAGGTTTCGGATTCCCGGAACTGAAACTAGGGTTTTCAGAACCGATTTCTAGGTTTTTCTTATCAGACGTTAGGGTTTTCTAACTGAACGTTGATGTTTTTAATATATACTTAGTGTTTGACACAAATATAATTTTATCTGATCAACCCTTGACCCTTAACCACATTCTGTACACATACATAACAAATTTCACAGAACTTAATCACATAAATCTTTAATCCTGAATAATTCACCTAAATCCTTCATAGAATTTTGAAATCCTCAAAATTCAATCCTAATAACATCAAACGCATACACTTATTTCCTATTGAGGTCTAATATTTGACCTTAAATCAATCATTTAAGATTTTGTAAAATTGTCTAAATTCTCGGGTTGTCACATTAAGTTTTCTAGATATTTATCATCATTTTTACTTACAAAGTTGTTGAATTATATTCTTCGCAGTTTTCTGATTCTTACTGAGATATAAATTAAATACTTATTCTTAATTACAATTGTTTCAATTCTACTGCCATTGCTATACCAATCTAATCTTGATAGCACAAATGATCTTTAACGTGTCAGATTTCAAATTATGTAAAGGTATAAGGTTGCTATGGTTTTTGTTGTTGTGTTTTGGGGGTGGAAGCTGGGGTGGGGGAAGGGGTAGGGTAGGGGTATTCCATTATATATTCAGGTCTGCCTAGAGCTCAAGGATTTGGAATCCATCTAACTCAAGTTCATATCCATATATTATTGTGTATATAAAGTTGGCATTCACTGTAGTGTTGACAAAAATAAGGGTTCACAACATTTGTACATAGTTCATTGCATAGTGCTTGAGTGATGAGTAGTATGCATAATGATCCAAGACGTATCTGCAAAGTTCATATGCTCATCATAATGCCAAAGGGAAAACTAAAGAATCTGGTTCATGCCAGTGAACACAACTAAATGGAAAAAGAACAAAATTTATCATCTGGAGGAAAGATATAGTCTAGGCAAGAAGTGGAACAATTTCTCATTTATCGAGAGACTCCCAAAAGACGCCTAGATCAACATTACCTCCTGAAAGGACAATCCCGATTTGTTGGCAGTCTTTCCAAGTAGGATTTTCCCTGAAACTATCTGATAGAACTGCCGCAAGACCTATGGCTCCACTAGGCTCAACTGCTACCTTCAGAATCTCAAAACAAAGTCTCATGGCTTCTATTATATCCTTATCCTCCACAACTATGACATCGTCAACAAAATCTCGTACGATAGGCCTGCTTGATGTAATTAGATTGTTAAGAGCTAAAAAAATTAGTTGCACTAGCGGAAATCTAAGGTGATCACGAAAGAAGTGTGATGAATGAGTAGGACAACATACAAGCTAGACAAAGAACAAGGACATGCCACGAAATAATGCCCAAGTTAAATAGACCAGTGTTGGGTACAGTAACATAATTTATCAGGGAAAATAGTATCTAGTGAGACACATTAGTAATCTATTTAAAGGTTCACTCAAAACGAGTAGTAGTTTAGATTAATGAGCGACACATTTGTAAATATGTTGACATCCAATAAATGTTCCACTCAAACTTACATGTTTTGCCCATTTGGGCATACCTTTTCTTTTATTTAACTAAGTTACGTGTTTTAGCATATCTAAAGATCCAATGGGCAGCAATCATGAATAAAAACTTGGGAAGGGAAGAGTTAATCACAAACTCGATGCACTATAGGAAATGGTATTTACCAAGTGAGATCCACAAGAGAAGCTCGAAGTCCATCAGCAATGGTGTTTGTTTCGGGCAAAGTTATAATTCTACCAGCTGCTTTGGACTGAGCTGCATCATTTGCTCCCCTGGGTTCAGCAGCAAAGACTCGAATGGCAGGATTGATGGACTTGGCACCTAATGCCACCCCTGATATTAAACTACCACCTACAATTTGTTCATCATGAGGAAAACCTTCTAAATTAATAAAAAGACGATGCAAGTACAGGATGAAAATTGGGACTTCAAATGATCATCATTACTAATTAACTTGAAAAGGTAATAAACAAACCACTTATTGGAACTATTATAGTGTCAATTTGTGGGGCTTGCTCGAGCAGCTCCAATGATATGGTACCCTGCCCACTACAAAAACAACCAAGAAATGTCATGATGAATCATATTGAATGTAACAACCCGGGTCAAATCCCGAGTCCGGAACAAATCTTGGGTCAAATCCCAAGTCCGAATCGAATCAAATCCATCAAAATAAGGCCTCAAACTACTGGCACATTAGTATCTTCTTAGGTCAACTTAGCCCACCACAGGCTCACCCAAAAGGTTATGACTTGAAGGTACTATTGGTAGTAACTTATTTTCTTATATGCAGACAAATTTTTCCTCTATCTTTCAATGTGGGACTGGGGTGTTACATTGAAGCATATGATCTTTATGTTTTACCACTAATTGGAATTACGTATTGACATGGAAATCCTTTATCTTTAACCAACCAAACCTTTTTTGGGGTTATCATGCACATATAAAAATGAGCTAATTGGAGTACTTTTCGATCCTCGGGTAGAGGATGAGAGCCATGCGGCAAAGTTTTTGACGACAAGTAAAAAGGGTATGTGATTCCAACAAGGTTGAACCAATCCAACTGGTCATTTCTGACACAAAATGAGTAAGCCATCGATCATTAACACAGTTTTATGAAAATCATGTTGCAGGAAAAGTGAGGCATGTATACAAATCTTATTCCAATTTATGTCTCCAATTGCACCCCCTTTTACAAATGAGGCAATGCCAAGGGCATTTTAAATTCCTCTTCCTATATGTTAAATGTCACCCAACATATAGGCAGGGACGAAGCCGGATTTTATCTTCGGGGGGGAATGAAGAATTTTTAACAACATAATATATATTCATCACTAAAAAGTAAAGTTCCACCATTACAAAATATATTTTACTAAAACAAAGATTTGATTACTCAGGGGTAAGCAGAGATGTGTCAACATGATTTGATTGCTTTCTCTTGAAAAATGAATCAATAGTATGTGATTTTCCCATTATTCTAAAACAAAAAACAAAAAATAAAAACTGAGATAGTGGGATTCTGAGCACTGGAAGGGCTACTTAACCAGGGATTAAATTTGTGGTGTATATCTGAATATCCAAAAACTAAGCATAAAGACACATTGTGCATATCAAATCATATAAATCTCAATAAAAGCAAATCGAACAACGCACAAATTATAACACAAACAAACAAAGATTGAATTGATAACTCCTCGTATCAACAATTTTAAACAGATAAACCCCAATTTGTTTTTGCACACAGCACATACATAATATATGTATACAGATTAGAGAAAGAAGAGAAAAATTAGTACCTGTAAAAAGTAGATGAAGATACTTTAGAGAAGGTCGATCAGGAAATGCAAAAGGAAGAAATAAATGAAGAGAATTTCTCCTTCTCTTTTTCTTTGGCTAAACACTAAAGCATTTGGCTCTGCTACCAACATAGTCACCACTTCTCTTGATACCCACCATAAGCAACCATGAACCAATTAATTCAGATTTTTTTTGTTAATTAATTAATGGCTTAATTGAACACAAAATACTACAGAGGATCTAGTGAAGAAATATAGTGATGGAATTGGAAATGCGAGGGAGCTGGAGGAGATGGGGGCGAATGTTAGGGCAAATTGCAAAACAAGAGTTTATTCGTTAGATTGTACACAGACAATTTAATCTCACATCACAAGTCCTTATAAATTTTTTAAACCTTGGGGGGGCGTGCCCCCTCCAGTCTACGCCTTGCTTCGTCCCTGCATATAGGAAGATGTAACTTCTATCACCTCTTCCTTTTTCTGTACTATTTAAATAAACTATACAAGCATCACCATTTTACCCTTTTTTGTGGCAGCTTTACAATACCAAAAAAAAAAACTACAGTAATAGAGATCTAAAATTTGCAGTTTATCAATTTGAAACACGACTATGTCTAAATATTCCTGTCAGCAGTGATGAGCCTACCTAATGGTAAATATCAGGAAGATTTTCTATAGTAAGTCAAGATGTAGTATGATTCTAGTTGCAGTCTTCCTAGAGACCGAGGCCAAGCGACAACTAATTTTGCAATACGCAATGAACTTTGAGTGATCCCTAGTTTAAAAGTAATAAATGCTTCACACACACACACACACACACACACACACACACACATATATATATATATATATATATATATATATATATATTATGCATGGTTAAGCATAACTTTTATAGGAAGTTAAATGCGATACGTTCATCAGAGTAGCAAATAAATTCAAGGATGAAAGCAAGAACATAATTAGGCAATGTGAAAGCAAAGGTCCATCATCCATATACACTGGTACATATAGGTAAAGACAAACAAATAGAGTTCATCATAGTACCTTATGATGCGACTGTCATTAAATGGATGAATAAGAACTGCACCAGTCTCCTGCAACACAATGGCTGCAGTCTCCTCTCTAGACTGCATGGTGGTCTCACTCCAGATAATCTGACCACCATAACGCCTGACATTCTCAACTTTGCATTTTGGAGCATTCTTTGGTAAAACTATATATGCTGGGATGCCCCGTAGTTTTGCAGCCAAAGACAGAGCAGCAGCATGGTTACCACTAATTTTTCAAGGATAATATCATGGATTTTTCCGATGAAGAAGGATAAAAAATTAATTAGGAAAGAACTAAGTTTTAAGGCAAACCTGCTATGAGTTACGACACCTTTAGCAGCCTGATCATTATTAAGTGACAATATAGCATTTGAGGCGCCTCTGAATTTAAAAGCTCCACTGATAAGCAATTGAAAGTAAAGATCATTCAGATGATTTTTAATCTATCGAAATATTAGTTATCAAAACAATAATTTGCGATAAAAAATTTCTTTTTCCTCTCTTTTATATTTCTTTTTTAGTTTGTTCATCTAATCATACAATGCCATTAGCTTCTCACCCCTTCTGAAAACATTCACATTTGAAAAATAGCTTTCTTCCAGCAATACAATTCAGAGTTTCTGATGACAGGACTGGAGTTACGTGTATAAATGAGCTGATGCGTACTTGTGCTTCTCGTATGGAGGATATATCAACAGCATAATTCTCACTGGTTCTTTGGCTCTTCGCTTCCATCTTACACCACAATAGAGTATACTTAGTTATGGAGTTTGAAAGAGATCGAACTTCTTAAGCCGTTATACTGAAGGTTTAAGGATCTCCTAGAGAAAAACTGCCAATATATATAGGAAACTGATATTTCCACATGAAAACCATTGCTATAGATCCTATAGCTACGATTTTTACCATCGCTATACATCTATAACGACATTTTTCAAGTAGAAATATCAAAATGTCATGTAGAAATATCAATTTCCTATATATATATATATATATATATATATATTAACACAATGACAAGAATTAAAGATATCTCTGGAAGTTCACCAAAATAAAATCCTAACTACACTACAAGACATTAATAAAATACTAAATAGGGAGGCGATTTTTCTGTTTGAGTCCTATAATTTTCACATCTTCTTGGTAACAAGATTGTAAACATGGAGATGGATATCACATTACCTAGGAGAAGATGAATAAACCTTGAGTATCAAATAAAGATGAGCAAACTTTGAGTATAAATTATGTAGGTATTCATTAAAGAGATTAATAGTGTACAGTTAACATATGAATTAAGGACCAAATGGTCAACTACAAAATTTGCTAATGCATATTCACATTTACAAATTTTGATAATTTCCCCAAACGGGCATACATAACTTCATGATTAGGCACTTTTATCAATAATCAAATCAATCACCCAGAAATAGAGAAAACCCGGTCTCTAGATGAAAGCACCCACTTACAACTGAAGTTTCTATATTCAAAATTAATTTCCAGGGTAACTAATTTCAAATCATCAAAAAGGAAGCAACAGCAAGCATATAAAATTATAACCAGCTAAAATATTAATGGGGTTCACAATGCTTACAGCAGAGAGAAACAAAGAGGATATCTAAACACGAATTGATTCCACTCCACTTTTCAGTTCTTTGAGCTCTCTCTGTAGCACAGTCTGCCCATCAGCTCTTGACCACTTCTTATTTTATTTTATTTTATCTTATCTAAACCCAAATACAGAATTCTTATTTGTGAGTTTTTGGATAAGGAATTCAAATAATTTTTATTTGGCAAGGGTTGAGAAAGAAAATTGGTGTAAAATTTACCTGACTAAAAGATAATGTGCACCCAAACGTTACATCTTTGTTGACTTTTACACCCCAAACCGAAAAAAATATTTAAGTACACCCCAAACTTAATTAAATATAAAAGCACATTTTTTTATTTAACCGGTTAAAAGTGACCGGGTAAGGCTGTTGATCTGAAAGAGTATTTAAGTCTTTTCATTTTTATCTTCTTCAATATTGACATTTCTTTCCTTCTCTCTCCTCCATAACCAACTTTCTCTCTGTTCTCTGTAACCAACTTTCTCTCTATTCTCTATGGTATTTAAGGCTGTAATGTGCCTCTCACTGTGATTGCACAAAGGATCCTCTTTCTCCTCTTGATCAAGATCTTGAAGAACAAATTCAGTGTCGGGAAAATACCCTGCTAACCTCATCTTTTCACCCATATCATTTAAAAACCTGTAGATATCAGCACTCTGGTTATTGCTCATATCACCAACAATGAAGGTATGTACTTTGTTTCTCACCTGAACCCAACTACAACCTGGCCATTTCCTGATACCTTTGTCTCTCATTAGTTTCCTAGTTTGTAAGGCTTCTCCCCAAAGTTTGGCAGCAACAAAGATGTTTGATAATAAAACAAAGTTTCCAGGGTTGTGAGGTTCTATCTCAAATAGTCGTTTTGGTGCAATTCGTCCCAAATCTACGTTCTTATATATTCTACATGCACCAAGCAAGGCTCCCCAAGCAGCCGCACTTGGTTCTATAGGCATTTCTTGGATAAAAAGATATGCCTCTTCAAGGCGACCCCCTCGGCTCAGAACATCAACCATGCAGGAATAGTGTTCGGCATCAGGTTCAATTGCATAATCAGTTTTCATAGAATAGAAAGTCGAGATCCCCTCGTCTATTAGCTTTGAATGGCTACATCCACACAGAACACCTGTAAAAGTAACGGAATTGGGTTTGACCCCTACTTTTACCATTTTATCAAAGAGCAACAAGGCTTCCTCTCCATTTCCATGCATCGAGTTTGCAATAATAATTGTGTTCCAGGAAACAGTATCCTTTCTTGGCATCATCTTAAAAACTCTACGGGAGAGTTCCAGTTCACCACATTTGGCATACATATAAACAAGAGCAGTCGTTGCTGTTATGTCCTCCAGGAAACAATGCCTAAAGATATACCCATGAATTTGTTTTCCTCCCCTCAAGCTTTCTAAATGTGTACAAGCAGGTAACACACTAGTAATTGTGATCTGATTGGGCTTGAATCCTGAATCTTGCATTTGGACAATCATCTCAAGTGCTTGTTGTGTTCTCCCATTCTGTATGCACCCACCAATAACAGTATTCCAGGAAGCATAGTTCAATTTGATCCCTTCAGTTCTCATCCGATTGAAAATAAAAAAGCCTTATCAAATTCTCCATTTGCAAAATATGCCGTAATGATCACATTCCATGACATGATGTCCCTCTGAGGCATGTTGTCGAATACCAATTGAGCTTTCCTGATGCATAAACAACTAGCATACATCATACATGTCTACAAGTGCGCTACTCACAAACATATTATCTCCCATTCCGTTTTTCACCACAAATCCATGAACCTCCTTGCCCGAAGTCAAATCCTTTAACCTTGAGCAGGCAGGAAGAATGGAAGACAGCGACACCGAGTTCCATTTAAACTCATCTCACGGAAAGCTCGGAGCGACTCATTTGGCATCCCACAGTTGACATAACAAGAGCACAACGATGTCCAAGAAATCACATCTTTAACCTGTAAACCATCAAAAACTTTCTTTGCACCTTCAGTGTACCTGCATTTCCCATACATATCAATCAATGCATTTCCCAGAAGCAAATCACCACGAAATCCAAATTCGGTTACATCTTTACCAATCTCTTTAGCTTTTGTAAGATCAGTTGAAGCAGCAGAAGCCTCGGCAACGGACAAAAGTGCCAACTTATCAGGTCGGATATTCCTATCCCGCAATTCAGTGTACAGTTTTATAGCTTCCTTTGGGAAACCCTGTTTCGTATAAGCATTTATACTTCTCAGTCTGTGAATCCCCACTACACTCAAGTTGTTCACAACGGAGGAGAGAGAAAAGGGGAGAGGGGTTTTGGTGGAGGGATCAAGAACGGCGGAAATAGAGAGAGATCGGGTGTCGAGGGTGAATGGGCCGGAGTGAGGGGAGGAGAGAGAGAGGAGGGCGGAGGAGAGAGAAATGGAGAACAGAGAAAGTTGGCTATGGAGGACAGACAAGGAAGAAATACGTTGAAGAAGATAAAAAGGAAAAGTTCAGATTCATTTTGACCGATTAAATAAAAAAAGTGCGTTTTCTGTTAAGTTTAATTAAATTTGGGTATATTTAAACATTTTTTTCAATTTAGGTTGTAAAAGTTAACAAAGGTATAAAATTTAGGTACGCATTGTCTTTTAATCTTTAAAATAGAGATATAATTGTTAAATTTATTTGATGGGTTATTGAAAAAGATAATTATTAAATAAAGAAAATTTTCATCTAATTTCCATTCCTTATAAATCTTATCATTTTAAAGAGGAAAATATCTAAACAAAATTGGGCCTACTTTTCTTACATTTTTTAACTTAAGTTCTTTTTTTTTTTACAAAATGAATTTTTTTTAATGAAGACTACAAAATTTCTTAGCATACACCTATCATTTTATTTATTTTTAGAAACTCAAAAGAAAATTTGAGCTATTTAGCAAAAAAAATAAAAATTTGAGTTGGACTTTTCAGGTGATATAATAATGGTTATAAAAATGATAATCCTAACATAAGTTTGGTTCTGTTTTAATGACTAAAATATACTTTGGATTCTAAATTTAATTTGCATAACATAAAATACTCTTTGTACTCTCAATCGGTTAAAAATGACTTGAAATTCTCTCTCTTGTTTTTCTTCATTTTCATCACCATTGGTACATCTTATTTCTTTTTAATCATTATTATATCTCCTTCACCCTTTCATCTAATAAAAGTAGAGTAGAGAGATATGCATGATCAGAAATAGAACAAAAAAATTCATCTCCTCTCTTTCATCCCATAATATAGAGAAAAGCAAAGAGAGAAAATGAATCTTGATGTTTCTTTACAAATTAAACTTCCACAAATACCTTAAATCTTCATTTAATTTTGATCTCTACTATAACTCCAATTTCTAATCTCATACCCAATAAAGTTCACATCAAATTACTCTTTTTCTTCATCATCTTCTTCACAACAATAATCTTAAACCTAAAATCTAACCTCAAATTAGATTTTATTGATGTTTTTAATTAATTGGGTGAGAAATTTTTAGATCAATTTGGGGTTGGTGTGGATTAGGATTTTACTCATTGATGGTTAAAATCAACTTGGATGAATTTTTTTTATCGAGGATGAAATAATGAATTGAAGTCACAATCAATTGATTATGCCGCTGCTATGTAAACATCATGTTTCTAACCATGACTGATGAAGATGACTCGAGTGAAGAGAAAGAGGGAGAGAGAGAAGGGTGGTGGTGGTAGGTTTAATTAATTTTTATTTTCATTTATTAGTTTTAATATATATTATTATATTATTTTTGTTAATATTTTACTTATTTTATCCTTAAAAAAATAGAGCAACCTGAACTCTCAGTCATTTTTGACTGGTTGAGAGTTTGGAGGGTGCTTTTTGTTACACAAATTAAACATTAGGGTACAAGTAGACACATTTCAAAATTTAGGATGCAAATCTCAACATGCGTATAAAATTTAGGGTTCAAAGTGTATTTTAGTCTAATTAATTGATGACATTTATTTTCTGATTATTACATTTTCAATTCTTATTTTCCTCAAACATTCTCTAAAATCTACAAGTTTGTCAGTAAAAGTGTAAATGAACTGAGTTGAACCAAGTATAGAATTTCTCAAATTTGGCTCACAAAATTTATCGAGTAGGTTTAATTGAGGCTCGTTTACCTACCGAGTCGAGCACGATCTCGAATCGAGCCCAAATAATTTGAAATTTTCAAATAAATATGATCCGAGAAAATTACAACTTGAGGAGGTTCGATCGAACTTTAGAATTTGCTCACATTTGAATCATTTATGTTTCGAGTCGAGTTTGAATCAAATTTTTAGTCAAGTGAATACGAATCGAGTATGAACTGTTTACTTATTTTACAGTCATAACCCATCCAAATTCAATCCATAAAAAGAATAGGGGGTAGGGCCTTAAAAGTACATTAGTGAAATAAAACACTTTTAAATATAATTTTTTTTGACAAAATTACTTTTGTAATAAAGTGAAAATAGTAACAAATTATATAATTTTAAAAATGTTTTTGAAATAGTTAATGACAAATTTAAGCCAATGGTATGATATGAGATATTATTTTTTTTAAATAGTTTAAGAATAATCTTGTACTTTGGTCTTTTACCAAAAGTATTTTATTCACAATTACAAATTTTCTATTTGATTAATAAGTTTATAGTTAAAATTTTAATTTTTTTAAAAAAAGTAAATATCTAAAATTGTCTTAACTATATTTATATATCAATATATAAGTTTATATTTTTTTTCCCTTCTTGATTTTCATGTCTTCTAGGTCATAAATTTTAGCGTTCCCAAAAGTCAACAGAAGTTAAGTTTTTCACAAAATTTTAGTACACATTTGTTATTATAGATACAATGTAAGTCATTCTTTAATAAGATAAAGATAAAAATAAAAGATACAAAAAATTTTGAAATATCAATTTATTAAATTTGACCTACTGAGTTAACTCTTATACATATTAAAATGTCATATATAAAATTTATAATTTTTAAATTTACTTGTGTTTTGCGGATGTTATTAAGTTTGTATTGTTTGACGGAGAAAAGTTTAATCTGCATTTGTATTTATTGGTTGTTAAGAGAATAAAGGCCGCAAATGGTTGTTAAGAGAATAAAGGCCACAGTCCAATTTGAAAAGTGGGCTGGGTTCAAAGTCGTATATTCATTTGTTATAGATTTGCTTTCTTACCATACAAAGACAATTCTTGAATAATGGGCTTCTTTCTGAAGGTTAGAATAATTCTTCTGGATGTGGCCCAACAATAGATAAGAATAAGATTTAATAGGTTTTTGGATTTGATGAAAAGTCCTTATAGATATGACCCAACAATAGATTAAGGGCAAATATGGTAAAAGTCAACCAATGCTTACACGAATAATGGGCTACTGGGTTGGCTAAAAAGTCCTTGTATATAGGGCCCAACAATGGAAAAATTAATGATTTGGCCACCGAAGTTGGCACGTTTTATCAAATTCACGATTAAACTTTTAATTTTTCAAATTAAGTAACTCAACTAAATAAAATTGTTAAATCGGGTCATTCTGTCAAATATGGCTCACGGACGTTATATCTTTTCGGCTAATATTTGACGTGGACTTAAAAAAGAAAAGGAAAAAAGAGAAGAAAATGACATGGCTTTTAAGACGTGGCTTTCACGCTAAATAGAAGGGTCGTTACCAGCCAAATCGAAGTCGAACTTCACAGTGAGAAACAGAGAGAGACAAAGGAGAGGGTTCTTCATCAAATCTGCTCAGATAATTGGGAGAAGCTTACCTTTTGTGACCTAGAAGCCATGATTTCTTCTGCAAATCTCTTTCCAACCTCGTTCACGGCGCACTAGGGTTCCAACGATGAAGAAGTCGATCTAGGGTTCACGGCTCACTGAGTTTTTGGCTTAGATCTTTTGTGGGTACAAGGTATGTACGGTTTTGTGTCTAAAAACTTTTCCCTTTTCAGTTTAGCAAGTTTGGGTCTAAAGTCTAGGGTTTTGTTATCGATTTCTATAAATTCGATTCGGGGAATCTACTCAAAATCAGGGATGGGAACCTAGGGTTTTGTTACCTTTAGTACTAAATAGGGTACCATGGTCAGCCATGTTTGGAACTTCTTCCTATTTAAAGTCCCCCAAACAACTTCTGAATTCCAAAAACCTGTAATGGGTACCATGGTACTTTAATGGAATATATGCCTTTATTTATTTTAATACATTTATTCTTGTTTCTGTATTATCTGTTATCTTTTGAGTAAGAAATTTACTATTATATTAACTGCTATGTTCCACAATAATGTTTGACACAATACACTGCAAAATCCTGTTTGTATCATATTAACCGTATTAACATATTACATAACTATTGGCAGTTTTGTACATAAGATATTACATAGCTATTTTCACAATAATGTTTGACCTATTGAACTTGTAAAAGGTTCTTAATGGCTTCTTTAAATAGCATATCCTCGTCTGTTGCTAGAAAGAGGGTAGATTATTTCTGCGGTCTATCGGCATCCATTTGTGTGACGCCCCCAAAATTAGGTATACATCACCCATCTTGAGTCGCCAGATACATGATACAAAATACAAATACAAACTTAATTATACAATTGTCGTGTAACATACGACAATACATGAACTGAGAGTTCTAATAGGAATATTGTCATCTAGACAATATCCATACTCAAAGGAGTCCTCATTACATTTATTGTCACACTATTTAACAGAATAGTGAAGACTACTAATGTTATCTTACGGATAAAATCACTCCTTTCCCAGGACTCGTCCCAACTATATTCTCATTTCCTGAAGAGAACAGTGAAAGAAAGGGTGAGCTCAACTAGCCCAGTAAGAAATATTATAACTAAGATAATGCAAAATAAATTATTAATAGTCTTCAACAATGTAAACTGATAAAATATAATAGACATCAAGTATAACTGCAGCGGAATAAGCAATCCATTAGAAGAGTCAAGTAGAGAATAAAACCTACTATCTTCTATGATTTAAAAATGTTTTCATCAACTTTTATCGCTGAGACTCAGCTTAATAATTAAACCACGTCTTCTAATCATCCCTGTACTACGAGCCAAGGATATTCATTAAATCATCAACGGTCATGACTTTACCGAATAATCCCTAGTCATAATCATACCAAAAACTGTCCATCAATGCATTACAGGCCACTAAGGACTTTTACCACGTCACTTATAACATCACAGTTCATGATTATACCGAATGATCCCTGGTCATAATCATACTAAGTCCATCTATGCACGTAAGCCAAAGATGACTTTCAACATAATATAAACATGAGGATGACGACAATGTTATAGGAATTCAATAAAACAAGTTCAAGAATTAATTTATCCAGGAACTAATAATATCCAAATTGTCAACATGATACTTCTTTGTAAAGTAAAATTCAAGAATGCTCAGAAGAATATTTCCATGAAAAGATACTAGATGAAGCACAAATATCAAGGATATTCCACTAATTTCATGGAGTATAGAAGTCAAAACTTTAACCAACTGAGTATAATAAAGAATATATGAAACTGCAAATGGATTTTCACCCGCCATGCGGTAATCCACGTATACAGATCATTTTCACAATTTAATAAGGAATGAATACAAAGGATCGTTCACCATGCATGTGGCAATCCACATAGACAGGTTATTCCAACAGAATAATAAAGAATAGAATAACAGAAGGATTCACCATGCATGCGATAGAGACCGCATAGACAAGTTATTCTCAACAGAATAATAAATGTGGAATAATAAATATGGAACCAGGTCAGGTGAAATTCACATCGACAGGATATTCCGACAGAATAATAAAGAACGAAATAATAAAAGAATTTCACCAAGTATGCGGTACTTCACATAAACAGGTTATTCCAACATAATAATAAAGAATGGAATAAAAGAAGAAGATCACCAAGTATTGGGTAAACCGCATATACAGGTCATTCCACCAAGTATAGGGTAAACCAGCGACACAAAGTTATTCCAACGAATAATAAATAATGGAATAATGAGAAGAAGATCACCAAGTATTGGGTAAACCGCATATACAGGTCATTTCACCAAGTATAGGGTAAACCGCACATATAGGTTATTCCAACAGAACAATAAATAATGGAATAACAGAAGGATTTCACCAAGTATAGGGGATTTCGTGTATACAGGTTATTCCAACAGAATAATAAAGAATGGAATAACAGAAGGATTTCACCAAGTTAAGGGTATGCCGCGTATACAGGTTATGTATAGGGTATGCCACTTTTACAGGTTATTCCAACATAATAATAAAGAATGGAATAACAGAAGTTCTCTTCATGAATAAGAAAGAATAATAGCCCTTACGGGTACAACAAATAATATCCCTTACTGTAAAAGACACTGGATATCGAAGTAGTGAAGTAGCAGAATACTCTTCTTCTTTCTCTCTATAATTTCTCTCTCTAGAGTTTCAATGAATTCGTAAGAAATAATGAAGGAATGAGCTTCTATTTATAGAAGAACAGTAACTAATTCATGAACGGTCCAGATCGATTTACTTTTAAACGGACGGTCCATATTAAAACTTAAAGCAACGGTCCATACTGATTCACTATTAAAACTTTTAAACCAGCGATCCATATTGATTCACTATTATAACTTTTCCACCAGCGGTCCATATTGATTTACTATTATAACTTTCCACCAGCGGTCCATATTGATTCACTATTATAACTTCAACCAACGGTCTGCAAAATTAGCACATCTCCTCATAGAATAATATTGTACCCAAATACCCGAATGCACAATACTAGAGTGAATAATAACCGGGTGAAAAGTAACTCGTGAATAGTAACTCATAAATAGTAACTCGTGAATAGTAACTCATGAATAGTTACTCATGAATAGTAACTCGTAAATAGTAACTCATGAATAGTAACTCATGAATAGTAACTCGGGAATAGTACTCCGACACGAAAAGTGTCCCGAATACCCGATTGAACAATATAACCTCCAGACATCAATTATTATCGAAATAAATGTCGATTTCTACTAACACAAATAATTCCAACACAATGAAACTATCAAATTCATCTTTAATCAACACGAACTTATCCATCATTAATATCATAACTCACAATATTTAACAACCAGGTTGTTCCCAGGAAAGAGGGGGCTTTCCGATAAGGATTTCTCCCTATTATGGCCAAGCTTGATTAGATTATCTAACCTCTCTTTGTGTAACTTCTAGACATTGTAAATATTGTAATTTAATAATATGAATAACTTTGTCGTCTCAATTATTGATTTAATAATATAACATATTATGCACGTGATACTGTGACAATAATCGAATCAATAATATGAGAGATATGATGCAGCAATCACTATAGCAATAATTGAGTATAACTGAGTGACTTATCACATAAGCATCAATAATCAATACTGTGTGCTACTATGCAACCACGCGTATTACTGTACTTTTACTACCGGGTAATTCAACAGTATTAACGGTAAAACCTCCACCGTTATTTCCATAAAATATTTTTGTCGTTTTCTAAATACAAAAATTCTTCCGTTGTGGGTCCACCAATGATTGTGTCGTCGAACGAATATTCCCCGACCAATCGAATATTTATAACAACTTGCATACTTTGCAAAATTTTCAAATACTACCCACAACTATAACACTATCTCAAACCCACACCATAATATTAAATTTTTTTTTTTTAATAAATTTAAATCTTTATTTATAAAATCTGGAGTCTCACAATTTGTGTCTCTACAAAGAACAAATCAAGGGGAAGAAGGTTCTATGGATGTCGTTTTTACCCAGTGAGTAAATTTTTTGTATACATTTGTATGTTATTATAATATATTTTGGATTGAATTTGGTTTGGGTGTTGTTTTCTTTTATAGGACGTTAATAAATATTTTGGATTTTTTCAATGGTTGGACATAAGTGAAAGTAGTATGCACACAAGCCAATCATGTTTGATGATAAAGCATATACTTTGTAACAATCTTATTCATTTATTAATAAAAAGTATTAATTTATTAAAGGCTTTTAATTATCTACATGATGCTATTTTATAATATATGATAAACCCATAGTTTTAAGCAATGCTTTTAGAATAATGATGATGATCATTCTAGTGAGATCTAAATTCTTAGAAAGCTTAAAACTAAAAAAAAGTTCCCAATAGTTGGATTACTAAATTGGGGATTAGTGAATCCGGATAGATTGGTACATACGTTGCTTGCTTATTGGATGAGGATGATTGATCTCATGATCATTTGTGTGAAGACACTAAAGCAAGTATGTAGGTGCTTATTAGAGAATAAGTTCACTGAACGTGTCTCGCTAAGGGATACCTAATGGAGTTTTACTTGCATGTCAATAGAAATTCCTGTAGTGATAGTAGTACAAGTGATCCTTGGACTTGAGATCATCATAGTATCTTGTGTATGATGAGTTATATTTTGACTTATTCCTTAAGACCCTTAGGGTATATCAAAGGGTATGCTTGGGTATAATAAGTTGTACATGGAGATAATGTATGATCAATAAAGAATCTACCACTTCTAGTAAAAGAAGAGAAATGTCTTATGTGATTCGATAAATGACAACCCAATAGTCCTTGGCCAATGCAGAATGAAATTAGAAAGAAGTTTCTAATTTGCATTTTTGGAGTTGTACATTTAAGAGTCGTAATATATATAATTAAATAAAATAAGACTTGACAGTAATTCCATGTCTTATATTTAATTGGGACATTGTATGGTGGAAGGATTGAATTGTACGGTACCTATTTACTCAAAGGTTCTTTTATGATTAATGTTGAAATCTATATTATCTAGAAAGTCGTTGATCGCTAGGGAGGCTTATCCCTATTGTATAATAAATATTATTTGTTTAAATAAATTAATAGTTTAATTTATTTATTTAAATAAGATTAGAATTGTTCTAATTGATTTATTCACAACCGATTTAATATGGAGAACCTACAGGATCACACCATAAAAGGAAGAATAATTATTTAAGAAGTTAATGGTATAATCGTAATAATATGTCGAGTGTATTTAATTTAATCTATGGTGATAGAATAAATTAAATAGCTTAATATTAATTATTTAATATTTTAAAAATATTAAATATATAAATTAATAAGAGGAGTCTTATTAATATTATTACAATTATTATTATTTTAATTTCTAAAGAGTTGGAAATTAATTTAATATTAGTACTCTCATTTATTTCTAATAAGATTAGGAGACTAATTAATTAAAAGATTTTAATTAATTATTTCTAATAAGATTGGGAGCATAATTAATTAAATGATTTTAATTAATTAAATAAAGCCCAAATCCTTAATTGTTAAGGAGGGTTGCCCACATCTATAAATAAGAGGAGTCTTATTGTGGGTGAGAGTAGTTGACGCTTTCACAACATACATGATTCCAATTGTTGGAGAGTACGTTCTTTTTCTATAGAGATAGAAAACTAGGGTTTAGCCAACCACCCTTCTTCTTGAATATTTCTTCTTCCTTGGTGGATCACCTCTAGAGGCCAAACACTTGGGTGGCTAACGTTGATCAAATGAAGGAACCAAACCCCGTGGATTCAAGTTGAACGCGAAAAAGATTGGAGGTAAACTTGTACCTGAGAAAGCTCGAATCTTCAAGGGTATGATTCTTGTTCTTCATATTTTCGTTTAATTAATAATTGTGCATAAAGAGTGATCCGGGTACATGGTTTGTAAAATTTTAAAACTCTAATTTTTCATGCTTTCGCTTATTTTTGTGCAATTTGATTGCATTCATGAATATTACAAACCTAACAATAAGTACTCAAAATGAAGTTCATGGTTGCAGTGATATGAGTTCTGTTTCAAGGAATGAAGATGAAGTCCATTTGCTGAGAAACAAAACAAGAAAGTTGAAAGAGAAATTAAAGAATTTGAAAATGGACGCCTTAATCTTGGAGTTAGAATCTATTAGACTAAGAGAGGCAAATAAGAAATTTCAATTGTATATGATATTGTCATGGATGGTGACGTGTGTTGTATTAAGTTATATTTTCATGAATTTTTAAGCATTCAAAGATATGTAATGACATTCAAAATTATGTAATGAACCACTTGTTTTGAATGTGTTTCTTTTGACAGTTTATGCTTCAAATAGTTGACAAAAAATTGAATGTGAAATGGAATTGTTGTATTGGCATTGTTGTTGCTTGGGAAGTTTGATTTGGTTTCTGTAAATAGTTGACAAAATGCCAATACAAAACTGCAGTTTCAAAATGCCAACACTAAACTGCCATCTCTGCAGAATATACATTGTAACACTATATATGTATGTGATAATGCCAACCAACAACAATAGCTGTTGCAGTTCCATGCTAACCAACAGCTAAAACTGCACTATATATGTATGTGATAATGCCAATACTTGACTGCAACAATAGCTGTTGCATTTCCATGCCAAACAACAACTAAAACTGCACACACATACAAGATTTCAGTTCCCTGCCAACCAACAACTAACAACATACACTAAAACTAACTGCCAAAACTGCAACAATGCAGTTAATACATTTTTAGTTCCCTGCACACACACAAAACTGCAACAATACTATTTTAACACCAATACAACATTTCAATATAAATGATATAAAACTGCAACAATACAGAGCTGCAAAATTTAAAAACCCAACACAACTGCACACACAAAAGTAACAGTGGTTAAAACTGCCAACCAAAAGCTTTGTCATTAAAACCTGTTCCAACCATACTACATATACTCCACATATCATTGTAGTTATACGTCTTAATTTGTACAGTCTTAATTTGTTACAACCAGACCAAAATATATTGTCTTCATACGTCATAAGTTTCTAAAATAGATTATCTTCACAAGTCTTAAGTTTCTAAAGCAGCTCCAAAACATACCCTATCAGACCCAAAAAGACACTAAAGCTGCCCAAAAATACACTAAAGCTGCCCAAAAAGATACTTGCAGATTGTCTTGCTTCACTGTCCCCCATCTGCACATTGTGTGACTCCACCATCTCTTGATCTCTGACTACCAGTTGCACTCCTTTCCCCAGTTGCAGTCCCATTTCCAACTACACTGCATTGCTTCCTTTTTGCCTGTTATGTCCCAAATGTCAGTATGTACATGGACAAATTGAAGGAAACATATAAATGATATAAAATTATAACACTCACATTGAGCTTTGGCCTTCTGACAGTAGGTTGTTCTTAGGCAGATGTGTTCTGTGACGCCCCCAAAATAGGTATACATCACCCATCTTGGGTCGCCACTTACATGGTACAAAAATCAAATACAACTTAATTATACATCTGTCATGTAAAATACGACAAAACATAAACTGAGAGTTTAAACAAGAATATTGCCTTCTAGACAATATCCATTCTCAATGGAGTCCTCATGGGCGGATATACAAACTCAAATTAGATCCTCATTACATTTATTATCACACTATTTAATGTAGAATAGTGAGGACTACTAGCTAATACTATCATCAAGGGCCATCACTCCATTCCCCGACTAGTCCCAGCTACGTTCTTATTTCCTGAAGAGAACGGTGAAAGAAAGGGTGAGCTCAACTAGCCCAAAGAAGAAATATTATGACTAAGATAATCTGAGAATAAATTATCATTAGCCTTCAACAATGTTAAAGCGATAAAATACAATAGACATCAAGTTTAAGCTGCAGTGAACAAGCAATCCATTAAAAGAGTCAGTAGAGAATAAAATCTACTATCTTTTATGATTTAAAATGTTTTTCATCACTTTTATCCTTTGGGACTCGACTTAATAAATAATCCACATCATCGAATCACCCCGCACTACTACGGACGAGGATATTTTTTAGTATCACGACCACAAATTTTCCATGCACACAACGGGCGAGGACATTCGTGTATTCATCAATGGTCATGATCATGCCAACAATCGTCCATCAATGCACTACAGGCCAATGAGGACTTTTACCACATCATTTGTAACATTACGGTCATGATTATACCGAATAATCCCTGCTCATAATCATACCAAGTCCATCTATGCACTACAGGCCACAGATGACTTTCAACATAATATAAACATGAGGATGATGACAATGATATAAGAATTCAATAAAACAAGTTCACGAATTAATTTGTCCAGGAACCAATAATGTACAAATTGTCAACATAATACTTCTTTGTAGAGTAAAATTCAAGAATGCTCAGAAGAATATTTCCATGAAAGAACTGGATGAAGCGCAAATAGCAAGAATATTCCACTAATTTCATGGAGTATAGAAGTCAAAACTTTAATCAACTGAGTATAATAAAGAATATATGAAACTGCAAATGGATTTTCACCCGCCATGTGGTAATCCACGTATACAGATCATTTCCATAATTTAATAAGGAATGAATACAAAGGATCATTCACCATGCATGTGGTAATCCACATAGACATGTTATTCCAACAGAATAATAAAGAATGGAATAACAGAAGAAATTACCATGCATGCGATAGAGACCGCACTGACAGGTTATTCCTAACAGAATAATAAATAATGGAATCAGGTCCTGCGTAAAACGCACAGACAGGATATTTCGACAGAATCGTAAATACGGAATAATAAATGATGGAACTAGGTCCGGCGTAAAATGCACCGACAGGATATTCCGACAGAATCGTAAATACGAAATAATAAATGATGGAACCAGGTCAGGTGAAATTCACACCGACAGGATATTTTGACAGAATAATAAAGAACGGAATAATAAAAGAATTTCACCATGTATGCGGTACTTCGCATAAACAGGTTATCCCAACATAATCATAAAGAATGGAATAACAGAAGGATGTCACCAAGTATAGGGAAGTCTGCTTATACAGGTTATTCCAACAGAATAATAAAGACTGGAATAACAGAAGTTCTCTTCATGAATACGAAAGAATAACACCCCTTACCTTTGAAAGAAACTGGATATAGGAGTAGTGAGGTAGAAGGCTTCTCTGCTTCTATAGATTTTCTCTCTATAATTTCTCTCTATAATAATTGCTCTATAGCTTTTGTGAATTGGTGAGAAATGAAGGAAGAATGAGCTTCTATTTATAGAAAAATATAGTTTTTCGATAAGACGTTTTAGGGCTCGAAAAATTATAGTACAATACCTTCAACTTTTTCTTCCTTTTTAATTTAGTCCTGCAAGTATTATCAAACTTGCACCACCTCCCCTAATAGTAAATAATGTGATTCAATAGTAAATCATGTGAATCAATAGTTTTAGACATGTGAAAATACGAATTACAGTATAGTACATCTATCTATACCTCCATTTTTAACTTAGTCATGCAAGTATTATGAATCTTGCACCAACTCCCCTAATAGTAACAAGAATGTGAATCAATAGTACACACATGTGAACAAATAGTTATAATCATGTGAAATAATAGCAATCAATTGCTCATTTATCCAGTTAAATACCCGATTGGTCAATATAACCTCCAGACATCAATTTTTATCGAAATAAATATCCATTTTCACTAACACAATTAATTCCAACACAATGAAACTATTTTTGATATAAAATATAAATTTTGAAATTTCAAAGTTTTACTTTTCCCGAAAAAGTCAACTGTTAACTTTTTGACCAAATAGTGAATCCCAAAATTTTTTGTGTTTATAAACTATTTTTATTAATTTCGTCGTTCCGGACTCAAATATCACGTTCGTGTCTCCAAATTCAACTATGAACAACATTCATCATTAATATTATAACTCACAATATTTATCAACCAGGTCGTTCCCAGGAAAGAGGGGGCTTTCCAATAAGGATTTCTCCCTATTGGCGCGCAATTAGGTGACCAAACCTCTCCGTGACAGAACTTCTAGACATTGTAAATATTGCAATTTATAATATGAATAACTTTTTCGTCTCAATTATTGATTTAATAAATTAACATTTTATGCAGATGATACTGTGACAATAATTGAATCAACAATATGAGAGATATAATGCAACAATTACTGTAGCAATAATTGAGTATAACTGAGTGACTTATCATGTAAGCATCAATAATCAATACCGTGTGCTACTATGCAACCCCACACGTACATTGTACTTTTACTAATTGAGTAGTTCAACAAAGATTAACAGTAAAACTTTCGTAGTTATTATTTTCATAAAATATTTTTGTCATTTTCTAACTACGACAGTACTTTCGTTGTGGGTTCACCAATGATTGTGCCGTCGTACGAATATTCCCGAAAAAAAGAATATTCCCCAACCAAACGAATATTATACAACAACTTGCATATTTTTCAAAATTTATAAATACTACCCACAACTATAAAACTATAACAAATTCATACCATAATATTCAAAAAAATATTTCAAGAAATTTAAATCTTTATTCATAAAATATGGGGTCTCACAATCTCCCCTCCTTATAAAATTTTGCCCTCGAAATTTACGTACGTACTTGGTATGCTGAACAAGTGAGGATACCTCGACGGATTCTAACTCTTGAAGTATAACCTTTGAGTATTGAATACGATTCTCCTCATCCAAGATTTTAACATGTATTTCCTCAAACGTTAAATCATCCGCTATCTCATCCGATTCCAAATTAATAATGTGGTTCGGGTCGTCCACATATTTACGTAACATCGATACGTTAAAAACGTTATGAACACGCGACACACTTGGGGTTAAAATGAGTATAGGCCACAGTTTCTACTCGATAGAGGATTTGAAATGGGCTAATTAAATCGAGGGTTGAGGTTTCCTCTTTTTATCGATTATTGCTTCTAGAATAACGCCCTCTTGAACCTTCTTCTTCACAATCATCAGCTCTGAGTGTGTAGTTTGAGCGAATTTAACTTTGTCGATTAAAGTCAATACTAATCGTATATTCATTATCTTCACGTGGGTCTCTAGAGTCTTTAGCTCAATCTTCATCATTTGTAAGTCGTACGAAATGAGTCTTTGTGTTAACAACATCGCACTCGTAAACGCATACGATCTTCTACTCAACACGTCAGCTACCATGTTCGCTTTTCCACGATGATATTGAATGGTACGATCGTAATCTTCAACAGCTCGAGCCAATGTCTTTGGCGCATGATACGTTCGTTTTAAGTATAGAAATATTTGAGGGTTTAAGAAATGAGTTTTTTTACTAGGGTCAATACAAAATTCAATTTCACGCTCTAGGGTAGGCAAAGAAGTCTTCAGGAATACATCAAGAAATTTATTAACGATAGAATTATCATTCAAAACTGTGACCCTCATCCAAGACTTGGATAGTACGTCACATTGATACCTATCAACTTGTCATCGTCATTCACGACATTGCCTATAGAAAGTCTGGCTTCGGTGCATTCCACACAAGGAAGTTAACAATGAAAGGATCGGGGCTCTTTACTTATGGCTTGATATGAAATGATTGACTTTAGTGGTTTGGTTACTTTGAATTTGCATAACATGTTGGTTAGGAGTATGAAAGCTAACAACCTTACACAAAGCATGATGAGTAGTTAACCAATCGATTCCTAAAATCACATCAAAGGCAAGTATTTTCAAAGAGATAAGATCGACTGGTAACGTGAAAGTGTTGATTTGAATTAAACAAGATTTATAAACAATGGAGGTAACGAAGGTTTCTCTTAACAGAGTTTCAACCGATAAGTCAAAGTCTAATTTCTCCTGAGTTAAATTTAAGCGTTGGCAAGCAAGAGAGATAAAAGAATGGGTAGAACCCAGATTCTAATAAGGTATAGACTTCGCAAGAATTTATAATTAACTAACCCGTGCTAACTTCATTCGGGTTGCTCGCTTTTTGAGGAGTCACGAAAAATGCTCTCCCTTGCACTAACGACTTTGACTTTTCTGGGACGGCCTTTGGTGCCTCCTTCCCAGCTGGACTTATCTTCGGTGAACGATAAAATCGGGCTAGGTGACCTTCCCTTCAGCAGTTGTAACACGCTTTGGACGGCATCGCGCAGTTTGGACTGATGTGTCCCTCCCCTCCACATTTGAAGCATATGATAGGTGATCGTTCTCCTTCTTTAACAACGAGTAATGGTGCTGACGTCTTTCCATCATTGTTGAATTTCCTCTTTTTGAAATATCCATTATTATTGTTTTGGCCATGATTACCACCGAAGTGGTTACCATTTTTGGCATGTTGATTCCCTCCACACTTATTGTCACCTCTTCGATGACCGGTATCACTGGTATTATCATTTTGCCTGCTGCTCTCTTTTGGTTGGGTTGACTCATTATCGCGCTCCAATAACTGAGCCCTATTAACAACATCTGAATACAAACACAGTTTATGAGAGATAAGATATTGACGTATCTTGGGTTTCAAACCTCTTAGAAACATTTGCGTCATTCTCTCCTCATTATCAATCAAATGGGACGTAAACCGGGACAACTCGGCAAACTTGGCTTTGTACTGCGACACGGTCATATTGTTTTGCTCCAGCTTGATGAACTCTACCTCTTTCATGTGACGAATACTTTCGGGAAAGTACTTGTCGTTGAACAGTTCTTGGAACTTCTCCCAAGACATCATCGGTGGCGAGGTTGAGTACGCTTTTCTGATTCCCACCGATGTCTGCCCTCTGCGCCGCAACATGAAGGTGGCGAAGGGAACCTTTTACTCCTCGGAGCAACCCAAGACATCAAATATCTTGTTGATCTATTTTATTCACGTCTCTGCCTTAAGTGGTTTTGTCTCTCCAAAAAACATCGGTGGTCCCAGCTCCTTGAACTATTTGGCGGTGACCGTCTGAGAGTTGCCAGTGTTTCCACCTGCATTTTGGACAGGAGCCGCTCTCGCCTGATGTTGCATGAATTGCATGAATTGCATGAAGCCTCAGAATATTCCATCGTTCACCATTTGGTCAGTGTTGTTGTTTGCATTAGGATTGTCGCCTTCCTGATGCACATTGTCCTGGTTATTGATCAGTGGAGACTCAACGGTCTCCTGTGCTCCATTAATGTTCTCAACATTCTCGGATGCCATTTTCAAATACTGCCACAAAACAAGGATTAATTAATATATCATATATTATCCCTATACTCTGACTGACCAATTAAATACCAAATAAACTTAGGTAGGTCATACTAGCGAAGGAATTCCCCGTCTCTCCCCTCCTAGTTATTGTCTCACATCTTGGCAGGATCATATCCTAAGATTTGATACCAATCATGACGCCCCAAAATAGGTATACATCACCCATCTTGGGTCGCCACTTACATGGTACAAAAATCAAATACAACTTAATTATACATCTGTCATGTAAAATACGACAAAACATAAACTGAGAGTTTAAACAAGAATATTGCCTTCTAGACAATATCCATTCTCAATGGAGTCCTCATAGACAGTATACAAACTCAAATTCAGTCCTCATTACATTTATTATCACACTATTTAACAGAATAGTGAGGACTACTAGCTAATACTATCATCCGGACCATCACTCCATTCCCCAACTCGTCCCAGCTACGTTCTCATTTCCTGAAGAGAACAGTGAAAGAAAGGGTGAGCTCAACTAGCCCAGTAAGAAATATTATGACTAAGATAATGCAGAATAAATTATCATTAGCCTTCAACAATGTTAAACTGATAAAATACAATAGACATCGAGTTTAACTGCAGCGGACAAGCAATCCATTAAAAGAGTCAAGTAGAGAATAAAATCTACTATCTTTTATGATTTAAAAGGTTTTTCATCACTTTTATCATTTGGGACTCAATTTTAATAAATAATCCACATCATCGAATCACCCTGCATTCGCCGAGGATATTCTTTAGTATCACGACCACAAATTATCCATGCACAACGGGCCAAGGACATTCATGTATTCATCAATGGTCATGATCATGCCAACAACTGTCCATCAATGCACTACAGGCCAATGAGGACTTTTACCACATCATTTATAATATTACGGTTATGATTATTAGAATAATCCTCTTTCATAATCATACCAAGTCCATCTATGCACTACAGGCCACAGATGACTTTCAACATAATATAAACATGAGGATGATGACAATGATATAAGAATTCAATAAAACAAGTTCACGAATTAATTTGTCCAGGAACCAATAATGTAAAAATTGTCAACATGATACTTCTTTGTAGAGTAAAATTCAAGAATGCTCGGAAGAATATTTCCATGAAAGATACTGGATGAAGCGCAAATAACAAGAATATTCCACTAATTTCATGGAGTATAGAAGTCAAAACTTTAATCAACTGAGTATAATAAAGAATATATGAAACTGCAAATGGATTTTCACCCGCCATGCGGTAATCCACGTATACAGATCATTTTCATAATTTAATATGGAATGAATACAAAGGATCATTCACCATGCATGTGGTAATCCACATAGACATGTTATTCTAACAGAATAATAAAGAATGGAATAACAGAAAAAATCACCATGCATGAGATAGAGACCGCACTGATAGGTTATTCCCAACAGAATAATAAATAATGGAACCAGGTCCGGCGTAAAACGCACAGACAGGATATTTCGACAGAATCATAAATACGGAATAATAAATGATGGAACCAGGTCCGGCGTAAAATGCACAGACAGGATATTCCGACAGAATCGTAAATACGGAATAATAAATGATGGAACCAGGTCAAGTGAAATTCACACCGACAGGATATTCCGACAGAATAATAAAGAACGGAATAATAAAAGAATTTCACCATGTATGCGGTACTTCGTATAAACAGGTTATCCCAATATAATCATAAAGAATGGAATAACAGAAGGATGCCACCAAGTATAGGGGAGTCCGCTTATACAGGTTATTCCAACAGAATAATAAAGACTGGAATAATAGAAGTTCTCTTCATGAATACGAAAGAATAACACCCCTTACCTTTGAAAGAAACTGGATATAGGAGTAGTGAGGTAGAAGGCTTCTCTGCTTCTATAGATTTTCTCTCTATAATTTCTCTCTATAATAATTGCTCTATAGCTTTTGTGAATTGGTGAGAAATGAAGGAAGAATGAGCTTCTATTTATAGAAAAATATAGTTTCGATAATTGCACGTTTTAGGGCTCGAAAAATTATAGTACAATACCTTCAACTTTTTCTTCCTTTTTAATTTAGTCCTGCAAGTATTATCAAACTTGCACCACCTCCCCTAATAGTAAATAATGTGATTCAATAGTAAATCATGTGAATCAATAGTTCTAGACATGTGAAAATACGAATTACAAAGATATAGACTCTATCTATACCTCCATTTTTTAACTTAGTCATGCAAGTATTATGAATCTTGCACCAACTCCCCTAATAGTAACAAGAATGTGAATCAATAGTACACACATGTGAACAAATAGTTATAATCATGTGAAATAATAGCAATCAATTGCTCATTTATCCAGTTAAATACCTGATTGGTCAATATAACCTCTAGACATCAATTTTTATCGAAATAAATATCCATTTTCACTAACACAATTAATTCCAACACAATGAAACTATTTTTGATATAAAATATAAATTTTGAAATTTCAAAGTTTGACTTTTCCCGAAAAAGTCAACTGTTAACTTTTTGACCAAATAGTGAATCCCGAAATTTTTTGTGTTTATAGACTATTTTTACTAATTTCGTCGTTTTGGACTCAAATATCACGTCCGTGTCTCCAAATTCAACTCCGAACAACATTCATCATTAATATTATAACTCACAATATTTATCAACCAGGTCGTTCCCTGGAAAGAAGGGGCTTTCCAATAAGGATTTCTCCCTATTGGCGCGCAATTAGGTGACCAAACTCTCCGTGACAGAACTTCTAGACATTGTAAATATTACAATTATTGATTTAATAAAATAACATTTTATGCAGATGTATTTGAATAATCAATACCGTGTGCTACTATGCAACCCCACATGTATTACTGTACTTTTACTACCGAGTAGTTCAACAGTATTAACGGTAAAACTTCTGCCGTTATTTTCATAAAATATTTTTGTCATTTTCTAACTACGACAGTACTTCCGTTATGGGTTCACCAATGATTGTGCCGTCGTACGAATATTCTCGATAAAAAGAATATTCCCCAACCAAACGAATATTATACAACAACTTGCATACTTTGTAAAATTTATAAATACTACCTACAACTATAACACTATAACAAATTCATACCATAATATTCAAAAAAATATTTCAAGAAATTTAAATCTTTATTCATAAAATATGGGGTCTCACATGTTCTTACAACCAGCTTTATTATGCCTGTATTGCTTGCATGTTGAACACATCATTGGAGTCCTATTCTTTGAAACTTTACCCGTGCTCTTTCGTTCTTCATTTGGATCTTTCCTTCTACATCTCTTTGGCCTTCCAGCCAATCTCTTAGTCAATGGAGGCAACAAGATTGGCAAGTCAGTAGTAGGCCAACCATTTCTTTCACTCATGGGCTTTAACAGGTGGTTATATGACTTGAGATAGGTTTCAATGTATTAACAAGGGTCCACAAAATCCTCAACGGGTCTCTCTTGATGAAGTATCCCAGTTGCAGTATGATTGTAAGGTATTTCAGATAATTGCCACACCCCACGAGAATAAGTATGCTTTTCTGTCTACCGTGTATTTGTTAGGTTTGTAATAATCATGAACGCAAGCAAATTGCACAAAATAAGCGGAAGCATGGAAAAATAGAGTTTTAAAATTTTACAAACCATATACCCGGATCATCCGTTATGCACAATTATTAATTAAACGAAAAAATAAAGAACAAGAATCATACCCTTGAAGATTCGAGCTTCCTCAGGTACAAGTTCACCTCTAAATCCTTTCGCGTTCAACTTGAATCCACCGGGTTTGGTTCCTTCCTTTGATCAACGTTAGCCACCCAAATGTTTGGCCTCTAGAGGTGATCCACCAAGAAAAAAGAAAGATTCAAGAAGATGGGTGTTTGACAAAACCCCTAGTTTTTCTATTTCTCATAAAAAAAGAGGTACTCTCCAACCATTGGAATCACATCTATAGATATCTGATATAAGACTCCTCTTATAAAATAGGGTATTATTTAATTAATTAAATACTTTTCATTAATTAAGCTCCCTAATCTTATTAGGGATAATTAATTTAACCTCCTAATCTTATTAGGAATATATGAGAGTACTTTTATTAATTAATTCCCAAACTCCTTTAGGAATTAAATAATAATAATAGTAATAATAATAATAATAATAATAATAATAATAATAATAATAATAATAATAATAATAATAATAATAATAAGACTCCTCTTATTAATTTATATTTAATATTTCCAAAATATTAAATAATAAATATTAAGTTATTTAATTTATTCTATCACCATATATTAAATTAAATATACTTAACTTATTATTACGATTTTGTCATTAACTTCTCAAATAATTATACTTCCTTTTATGGTGCGACCCTTTAGGTTCTCCATATTAAACCGGTTGTGAATAAATCAATTAGAACAATTCTAATCTTATTTAAATAAATAAATTAAATAATTAATTTATTTAAATAAATTGTATTTATTCTACAATAGGGATAAGCCTCCCTAGCGATTAACGACTTTCCAGATAATATAGATTTCAACATTAATTATAAAAGAACCTTTGAGTAAATAGTTACCGTATAATTAAATCCTTCCACCATACAATGTCCCAATTAATATAAGACATGGAATTACTGTCAAGTTTTATTTTTTTTAATTATATGTATTTCGACTCTTAAATACACAACTCCAAATAATGCAAATTAGAAACTCCTTTTTAATTTCATTTTGCCTTGGCCAAGGACTACTAGGTTGTCATTTATCGAATCACATAGGACATTTCTCTTCTTTTACTAGAAGTGGTAGATTCTTTATTGATCATACATTATCTCCATGTACAACTTATTATACCCAAGCATACCCTTTGATATACCCTATGGGTCTTAAGGAATAAGTCAAAGTATAACTTATCATACATAAGATACCATGATGATCTCAAGTCCAAGGATCACTTGTACTACTATCACTACAGGAATTCCTATTGACAGGCAAGTAAAACTCCATTAGGTATATATTCCTTAGCGAGCCACGTTCAGTGAACTTATTCTCTAATAAGTACCTACATACTTGCTTTAATGTCTCCACACAAATGATCATGAGATCAATCATCCTCATCCAATGAGCAAGCAACGTATGTACCAATCTATCCGGATTCACTAATCCCCAATTTAGTAATCCAACGATTGGGAACTATTTTAGTTTTAAGCTTTTTAAGAATTTAGATCTCATTAGAATCATCATCATCATTATTTTAAAACCATTGCTTAAAACTATGGGTTTATCACATATTATAAAACAACATCATGTAGATAATTAAAAGCCTTTAATAAATTAATACTTTTTATTAATAAATGAATAAGATTGTTACAAAGTATATGCTTTATCATCAAACATGATTGGCTTGTGTGCATACTACTTTCAGTATTTACCATACTTGTCACTCACCTCATACATATGACCCCCATCCCATGTGTGATCACAGTACTTGGTCAATTCAATAGACCTATTCACTTTAGTTAGAATCCTAGGGCATAATTTACCATCTCTTTTTAGCATTTGATCTCTCTTGGTATGGATTCTCTCCATAACTTGAGTCTTTATGTTCTCAAACATTGTTAAGAGGGGTTTATACCTAGCCTCTAGGATCCAACTATTAAACACTCTGATATATTGTTTGTCACTATATCACATTTGGTGGTGGTATCAAAATAAGCCTTAATCCAAAGTTTAGGAGGTATACTTATCAAGGCAGTGTGAGCATCCATTGACTCCTTCCTGATGTCCTTCATTGCCAGTCAAAAATCAGCAGGATTGTTGGCCTTAGTGGCCTTCCAGAACATCACCTTTAAAGATGCCTGTGACACCCCCAAAATAGGTAGTCGCCATCACATATATATACAAAGTAAATTAAATACATGGTACATAGTTTACAAATACAAATCTTAAATATTCTGACATGATTCAAACTCAAATATTGTCTTACAGGCAGTATATTTAAGATTGTATTTGTATATGTATCATATATTTGGTGATGTATCGTAATAGTGATGTATAATTATTTTGGGGGCATCATCTGATTGGTATCAAATCTTAGGGATATGATCCATGGTGAGATGTGACATAAGAACTAGGGAGGGAGAGACGGGAATTCTTTTCGCTAAGTATGACCTACTTAAGTTTATTTGATATTTAATTGGTCGGTCAGAGTGTGGGGATAATATGTGATATGTTAATTAACCCTTGTTTTGTGGCAGTATTTGAAAATGACATCCGAGAATGTTGAGAATATCAATGGATCACAGGAGACCGTTGAGTCTCCACAGATCAATAATCAGGATAATGTGCATCAGGAAGACGACAATCCTCATGCAAACAACAACACTGACCAAATGATGAATGATGGAATGTTCAGAGGCTTTATACAATTCATGCAACATTAGGCAAGAGCGGCTCCTGTCCAAAATATAGGTGGAAACACTGGCAACTCTTGGACGGTCACCGCTAAGCAGTTCAAGGAACTAGGACCACCGGAGTTTTTTGGAGAGCTAAAACCACTTAAGGCGGAGACATGGATAAAGCAGATCTGCAAGATATTTGATGTCTTGGGATGCTCTAAGGAGCAAAAGGTTCCCTTTGCCACCTTCATGTTGTGAGTAGAGGCAGATTACTGGTGGGAATCTTTAAAGCGTACTCAACATGCCGCACTGAAGATGACTTGGGAGAAGTTCCAAGAATTGTTGAATGACAAGTACTTTCCTGAAAGTATTCGTCACATGAAAGAGGTAGAATTCATCAAGTTGAGCAAAAGAACATGACCGTATCGCAGTACAAAGCCAAGTTTGCCGAGTTGTCCTGGTTTGCGTCCCATTTGGTTGATAATGAGGAGAGAATGACACAAATTTTTCTAAGAGGTTTGAAACCCGAGATACGTCAATATCTTATCTCTCATAAACTGTGTTTGTATTCAGATGTTGTTAATAGGGCTCAGTTATTGGAGCGCGATAATGAGTCAACCCAACCAAAAGAGAGCAGCCGATAAAATGTTAATACCAGTGAGAGCATTCATCGAAGCGGTGACAACAAGCGTGGAGGGAATCAACATGCCAGAAATGGTAACCACTTCGGTGGTAATCAGGGCCAAAACAATAAGAATGGACATTTCAAAAAGAGGAGATTCAACAATGATGGAAAGACGTCAGCACTAGCACCCGTTGTTAAGGAAGGAGAACGACCACCTATCATATGCTTCAAATGCGGAGGGGAGGGACACATCAGTCCAAACTGCGCGATGCCGTCCAAAGCATGTTATAATTATGGAAGAGAAGGTCACCTAGCCCAATTTTATTGTTCACCGAAGAAAAGTTCAGCTAGGATGGAGGCACCAAAGGCCATCCCAGAAATGTCAAAGTCGGTAGTGCAAGGGAGAGCGTTTGTTGTGACCTCCCAGAAAGCAAGGAACCCGAACGAGGTCATCACGGGTAAGCTTATCATAAACTCTAGCGAAGTCTATACCTTATTTGATGCCGGTTCTACCCATTCTTTTATTTCTCCTACTTGCGCTCAACGTTTAAATTTGACTCCGGAGAAATTAGACCTTGACTTATCTGTTGAAACTCTGTTGGGAGAAACCTTCATTACATCCACTGTTTATAAGTCTTGTTTAGTTCAAATCGGCACCCGCACGTTACTTGTCGATCTTATTTCTTTGAAAATACTTGCATTTGATGTGATTCTAGGGATTGATTGGTTAACTACTCATCATGCAAAACTTGATTATTTTTTTAAGGTTGTTAGCTTTCATATTCCTAACCAACCTATTATGCGAATTCAAGCAACCAAACCATTAAAATCAATCACTATCATCTCAAGCCATAAAGCTATTCGTTTATTGAAAAACGGATGTCAAGCTTTCTTAGCTCATGTCACGGATCTAAACAAAAATACGTCAGTTTTGAATGATATTTCTATTGGTAATAAATTTCCTGACGTATTTCCTAAAGAACTTCTTGGCCTACCCCCAGAGCGTGAAATTGAATTTTGTATTGACCTTGAACCCAATACAAAACCCATTTCCAAAGCCCCATATCTAGAGGTGGAAAATGGCTAGGCGGACACGGTCAGCCAAAATGGCTCGGTTTTGGCGGAAATTTGAAAATGTGAGGCTCAGTGATTCGAGTTAGTCAAGTTTACCATGGCTTATTCCTATATTTTTTTTTGCAAAATTTTGCTACACCAAAAATAGTAATAATAATAAATATTAAAAATAATAAAATAATTTATAATAAACAATAATTCTAATTACCTACATTAACTACATATCTCAATCAATTAAAATTTTAATCACTTTTTAACAAGAGTTTTGTTATACTATAATATAAGTGTGAGAAAGATTAATATATATATATATATATATATATATATGATCAATAGAAAGCAAGGCAACAGTAATATGATAACAACAACATGCCAACGGTAAATAATAGAAGCAACGGTAATAAAAAATAATGCAACGGTATAATAATCAATATCCCAATAATTATGTAATTATTATATATTTAACCATTACAAAATCTCAATAAATATATTAATTATAACTCATTTAATTTATACATTAAACTCTTTTAATGGTACATCACTAAAATATATTAATATATTTATTTTTATTTAACTTTGTAATATATTATTTTTTTGTATAAAAATATTGATAGTCCTCAAGCAATTTGATAATATTCTATCAACAAAAGAATAAGCGTTCACTCTTATTACTTTTAAAGGGTTTGAACTCTTATTTATTTATTTACAAGTCTTGTGTTCAAGCCTCATAACCACAAGTATCAAAATTTTGCTTAAAAAAAAAAGTCGCGGGCCGGGCCAAAAACGGATCGGGCCAAAAATGCCCGAACTTTCATGGGGTAAACAATTGAAGCCCAACGCCCGGCTCGTGGCGGGCAGGCTGGCCCAGCCCGCGGGCCTGGGCCTCTTTTTCCAGGTCTACCCATATCGAATGGCTCCTATTGAACTTCAGGAGTTAAAGACCCAACTGCAGGAATTGTTAGACATTGGCTTTATTCATCCTAGTACTTTTTCTTGGGGTGCTCCTGTTCTATTCGTAAAGAAGAAAGATGGGAGTATGCGACTTTGTATTGATTATCGGGAGTTAAATCATGTCACCATAAAAAATAGGTACCCATTGCCATGTATTGATGACCTGCTTGATCAGTTGCAAGGAGCCAAATTCTTTTTAAAGATTGAGCTTCGTTTCGGATATCACCAATTGAAGATTAGAACCGATGACATTCCAAAGACAGCTTTCAGAACTCGGTACGGACATTATGAATTCCTAGTCATGTCTTTTGGATTGACTAATGCTCCTACTGCCTTTATGGACATGATGAACCGAGTGTTCAAGGAATATTTGGATTACTTTGTGGTCGTCTTTATTGATGACATCCTCATATATTCCAAAATCCGTGCAGATCATGAGCAACAGTTGAGGCTGATACTCCAAAAGCTTCGTGAAAACAAGCTTTATGCCAAGTTGAAGAAATGCGAGTTCTGGCCTGAGGAAGTAACATTCCTTGGGCACGTAGAATCAAGTCATGGAATATCTGTTGACCCGGCAAAGATTGAAGCAATTCAAAGTCGAGCAACCTAAATCGATGGATCAAAAATCGTAGCTTTCTTGGTTTAGCTGGTTATTATCGGAGATTCATGGAAGGATTTTCTCGAATCGCTACTCCACTAACTCAGCTGACTCAAAAAGATACAAAATTCGGTTGGAGCGAGGAATGTGAGAAGAGTTTTCAAGAACTCAAGAGGAGACTCATTTCAGCACCTGTTCTGACAATACCATCTGGCTCGGAGGGATTTGTCATCTCTGAGTGATGCTTGAAGCAAAGGGTTGGGATGTGTTCTCATGTAACATGGGAAAGTTATAGCCTATGCCTCACGACAACTCAAAGAATATGAGAGGAATTATCCCACTCATGATCTAGAGTTGGCAGCAGTCATTTTTGCACTAAAGATTTGGAGGCATTACTTGTATGGGGAGAAAGTAGAGATCTTTATGGATCATAAAAGCCTCAAATATTTCTTCACTCAAAAGGAACTCAACATGCGACAATGACGTTGGCTTTAACTGTTGAAAGATTATGATCATACCATCCAATACCATCATCACGGAAAAGTGAATGTGGTAGTATTGACGATTGAGTAGAAGATCATACGCGGCATGAAAAGCGATATTGTCAACGCAAAGGCCCATTTTGTGTGACTTGCAAAGGATGGAGATAGAGTTAAAGACTCCAAGGACCCATGTGATGATGTCAAATATACGAGTAGAACCGACTTTAATTGATAAAGTTAAAGCTGCTCAAGCTACAGATCTGGAGCTGATGCGTATGAGGAAGAAAATGCAAGAAAGTGCTATGCCGGAAGCAAGAATCGATGAAGAAGGAATACTTCAAGTCAACTCCAGACTTTGTGTTCCTAACGACCCTGATTTAAAGTATAAAATCATGATGGAGGCACACAACACACCGTTTGCAATCCATCCTAGGAGTACCAAAATGTATCGTGATCTTCGTCATATATTTTGGTGGAGCAATTTGAAGAGAGAGATAACGATGTTTATCTCAAGGTGTCTAACTTGTCAACGAGTCAAGGCAGAGCATAACGTACCAAAAGGTCCATTGCAACCACTTGAAATTCTAGAATGAAAGTGGGAGCACATTACCATGGATTTCGTTACTGGTCTTCCCAAGGTTTCTCAAGGCATAGATGCAATTTGGGTCATTGTTGATAGATTGACCAAGTCTGCTCATTTCTTACCAATACGAGAAACTTATACACTTAAACGTCTTACTCGTATGTACATAAACGAGATTGTAAGATTGCATGGTATGCCAGTATCCATAGTTTTTGATCGAGACCCAAGATTCACTTCACTATTTTGGGTTAGTTTGCAAAAAGCTATGGACACGGATTTATGATTTAGTTCGGCATATCATCCTCAGACGGACAGACAATCAGAGAGGACTATTTAAACTCTGGAAGATTTATTAAGACTCTGTGTCCTTGATTTCAAGGGAAGTTGGGATAAATTCTTATAATAGTGGAGTTTTCCTACAACAACAGTTATCAAACAAGTATTGGCATGGCTCCATTTGAGGCGTTGTATGGAAGAAAGTGTCATTCTCCAGTATGCTGGGATGAGGTGGGTGAAGCAACGTTGTTGGGACCAGAGTTGGTACATATGACTACGGAAAAGATTCAAACAATCCGGCAACGTATAAAAACCTCACAAGATCGACAAAAGAGTTATGCTGATCTTCATCGAAAGGACGTGGAATTCGATATTGGAGATAATGTGTTGTTACGTGTTGCTCCATGGAAAGGAGTTACGAGATTTGGAAAGAGAGAAAAGCTCAATCCTCGATTCATTGGCCCATTTTAATCCTCGATCGAGTATGAACTGTGGCCTATAGACTCGCTTTACCACCAAGTATGTCTTGTGTTTATAACATTTTCCACATATCCATGATACGTAAATATGTGGAAGACTCGAACCACATTATTGAGTTAGAACCGGAAATAGCTGAAGATTTACGTATGAAGAGGTTCCTGTTCAAATCTTGGATAAGAAGGAACATATTCTACGCTCCAAGGTTATACCTCAAGTCAAAGTTTTGTAGAGGAACCATGATGTTGAGGAAATAACCTAGGAGTTAGAATCTGAAATGAAATCAAGGTATCCTTACCTCTTCAACATACCAGGTACGTACCCTAATTTCGAGGGCAAAATTTCATAAGAAGGGGAGGTTGTAAGACCCCAACTTTTATGAATAAAGATGATTTTTCTATAAATGTCATTTTTGAATATTATGGAATGAATTTGATATAATGTTATAGTTGTGGGTAATATTTATAAATTTTGCAAAATACGCAAGTTGTTATATAATATTCGATTGGTCGGGGAATATTCGTTTTAACAGGGAATATTCGTACAACGACACAATCATTGGTGGACCCCACAATGGAATTATTGTAGGATTGAGAAAACGAAAAAATTATTTTATGAAAATAACGACGGAAGTTTTATCGTTAAAACTATTGAACTACTTGGTAGTAAAAGTACAGTAATACGCATGGTTGCATAGTAGCACACGGTATTGATTATTGATACTTACGTGAGAAGTCACTCAGTTTTATTCAATTATTGCTACAGTAATTTTTGCATAGTATCTCACGTTATTTGATTCAATTATTGTCGATATTTTATATATTATTAAATCAATAATTGAGATAACAAAGTTATTAATATTATTTGCAATATTAACGATGTCTAGAAGTTCGCAATGAGAGGTTTGGTCACCTAATTCATGGCGCCAATAGGGAGAAATCCTTATTGGAAAGCCCTCTTTCGAGAACTAAGATTCGATTAATATTGTGAATTATAATAAAGGTGATAAGTTTTGTTTTTTATTATTATAAATGTAATAAAAGAAAACTTTTTATATAAAATGTAATACTTTTATAAAGTTATTTATTTTATTAGACTATAAATAGAATATATAATATTCTATTATGCATAGTGTTTGCATAGTAAAATCTTTTTATATAAAAAATGTAATACTTTTATAAAGTTATTTGTTTTATTAGATTTTAAAAATAATATATATATATATATATTATAAATAGAATATATTATATTTTATTGCATAGTATCCTTTCCATTCTCCTATAAATAGGATTCTTAGTTAGAATTAAAAATCACACCAGAAATTCAAAGAATTCTTCTTCTATAATCTTAAGCGTATTTCTTTAGAGTTTTAAGAAGCTTTGAACGTAGAAAGTAGTATAAGTTTTCTTTAAGAAAATCCTTGCCCCACCAGTCGGAGTACTCTTCTTTTTAAGGTAAGGGGTATTATTTCTTTCGTATTCATGAAGAGAACTTATGTTATTCCATTCTTTATTATTCTGTTGGAATAACCTGTATATGCGGACTACCCTATACTTGGTGAAATTCTTCTGTCATTCCATTATTTATTATTCTATTGGAATATCCTGTCTGTGCATTTATGCATGACCTGGTTCTATTCTTTATTATTCTGTTGGAACATCATGTCTGTGCGGATTACGCATGACCTGGTTCTATTCTTTATTATTCTATTGGAATAACCTGTCTGTGCGATCTATCGCATGCATGGTGATTTCTTCTGTTATTCTATTCTTTATTATTATGTTGGAATAACCTGTATATGTGGATTATCACATATATGGTGAATGATCCTTTGTATTCATTCCTTATTAAATTGTGGAAATGATCTGTCTAAGTAGATTACCGCATGGCGGAAGAAAATCCATTTGCAGTTTCATATATTCTCTTATACTCAGTTAGTTAAAGCTTTGACTTCTATACTCCATGAAATTAGTGGAATATCCTTGATATTTGCGCTTCATCCAGTATCTTTTCATGGAAATATTCTTCTGAGCATTCTTGAATTTTACTCCACAAAGAAGTATCATGTTGACAATTTGGACGTTATTGGTTCCTGGATAAATTAATTCTTGAATTTGTTTTTATTGAATTCTTCATCATCCTCATGTTTATATTATGTTAAAAGTCATCTGTGGCCTGTAGTGCATAGATGGACTTGGTATGATTATGACTAGGAATTAATCGGTATAATCATGACCGTAATATTACAAATGATGTGGTAAAAGTCCTCATTGGCCCGTAGTGCATTGATGGACAGTTGTTGGCATGATCATGACCATTGATGAATACACGAATATCCTTGGCCCGTAATGCATGGATAATTTGTGGTTGTGATACTAATGAATATCCTTGGCCGTAGTGCAGGGATGATGTGGATTATTTATTAAGCTGAGTCTCAGCGATAAAAGTGATGAAAAACTTTTTAAATCATAGACGATAGTATATTTTATTCTCTACTTGACTCTTTTAATGGATTGCTTGTTCTGCTGCAGTTAAACTTGATGTTTGTTATATTGTATTAGTTTAACACTATTGAAGGCTAAGTATAATTTATTCTGCATTATCTTTGTCATAATATTTCTTACTAGGCTAGTTGAGCTAACCCTTTTGCTTTCATTGTTCTCTTCAGGAAATGAGAACGTAGCAGGGACTAGTCGGGGAACAGAGTGACGGTCCAAAGGATAACATTAGTAGTCCTCACTATTCTATGAAATAGTGTGTTAATAAATGTATTGAGGACTTGTTTTGAGTTTGAATACTGTCTAGAAGACAATATTTGTATTAAAACTCACAGCTCATGTTGTATATTTAAGATTGTATTTGTATTCTGTACCATGTATTTGGTGACTCAAAATAGGTGATGTATACCTATTTTGGGTGCGTCACACTTCCCCACGGAACTTTTTTCTCCAATTGAGCATAGATGTCAACATCTATGCTCTGCTAGGGGTAGTAATTCCTGAATAGCAGGCACCAAACCCTATATAAATATGCAACAAATTTATGTTAGTATAGAGACATAAATGTTTAATACAAATAAAACTTAAGATGTAATAAAAATAAAACTGCACATTTTGTTGATCAGTAATTAATGTCCATCCTCTACCTTGTTCTAATCCAACATCTTCCACTAACAAACTTAGAAACCAGCTCCAACTGTCTTTATTTTCACTTTCCAGCAAAGCCCAAGCTATTGGAAACATCTGATTGTTACCATCTCTTCCTATTACAGTTAACAGCTCCCCTCTACAATATGTCTTCAAAAAACAACCATCAAGTCCAATAATAGGTCTGCATCCCTCTAACCAGTTCATCTTCAAAGCATCAAAACGAATATACATCCTCTGAAACCTTTTTGGAGTGCCCTGATCAGTCCTAATTTGTACAGTGCTCCCTGGATTTGTATTAAGTATCTCTTGTCCATAGTCCCAAACCCCTTCATAATGTTCTGTCAGAGTCTTTTTTATCTCAGATAATGCCATTTTTTTAACTTGCAAACACTTTCCAAGAGAACTCTTGTGACGCCCCCAAAATAGGTATACATCACCTATTCTGAGTCGTCAAATACATGATACAGAATACAAATACAATCTTAATTATACAACAAGAGAGTTGTGAGTTTAAATACAAATATTGCCTTCTAGACAATATCCACTCTCAGAATAAGTCCTCATTACATTTATTTTCACACTATTTAACAAAATAGTGAGGACTACTAATACTATCATCTGGTCTATCACTCCGTTCCCCGACTCGTCCCAGCTATATTCTCATTTCCTGAAGAGAACAGTTAAAGAAAGGGTGAGCTCAACTAGCCCAGTAAGAGATATTATGACTAAGATAATGCAAAATAAATTATCATTAGTCTACAACAATGTTAAACTGATAAAATACAATAGACATCAAGTTTAACTGCAGCGGAACAAGCAATCCATTAAAAGAGTCAAGTAGAGAATGAAATCTACTATCTTTTATGATTTAAAAGGTTTTTTCATCACTTTTATCGCTGAGACTCAACTTAATAAATAATCCACATCATCGAATCACCCTCGCACACTACTACCAAGGATATTCTTTAGTATCACGACCACAAATTATCCATGCACTACAGGCCAAGGACATTCGTGTATTCATCAATGGTCATGATCATGCCAACAACTGTCCATCAATGCACTACGGGCCAATGAGGACTTTTACCACATCATTTGTAATATTACGGTCATGATTATACCGAATAATCCCTGCTCATAATCATACCAAGTCCATCTATGCACTACAGGCCACCGATGACTTTCAAAATATATAAACATGAGGATGATGACAATGATATAAGAATTCAATAAAACAAGTTCAAGAATTAATTTGTTCAGGAACTAACAACGTCCAAATTGTCAACATTATACTTCTTTGTAGAGTAAAATTCAAGAATGCTCAGAATAATATTTCCATGAAAAGATACTGGATGAAGCACAAATATCAAGGATATTCCATTAATTTCATGTAGTATAGAAGTCAAAACTTTAACCAACTGAGTATAATAAAGAATGGAATAACAAAAAAAATCACCATGCATGTGGTACAGATAGACAAAAGTTATTCAACGAATAATAATAACGGAACCGGTCAAGCGAAATTCTTGCAAGCGATGGATGTTCCAATGAGAATAATAAAGAATGGAATAACAACAAAATAATAAAAATGGAACTGTGTAAATTGTAAAACACATGCATGCGAGGATATTCCAACGAGTAATAATAAAGACGGAACCGTGTCCGGTGTAAAACACATGCATGCGAGGATATTCCAATGAGAATAATAAAGATTTTAACCAGTGGGTGTAAAACACACGTATAGGATATTCCAATGAGAATAATAAAGAGCGGAACCAGTCAAGGTGTAAAACACATGCAGACAGGATATTCCAAATGAATAATAAAGACGAAATAATATAAGGATTTCACCAAGTATATAGGAGTCCGCGTATATAGGATATTCAAATGAATAAATAAGAATGGAATAACATAAGGATTTCACCAAGAAAGTCTGTGGTATGCAGCGTGATCAAAGTTATGTATAGGGTATATCAGCAGTATCTGAGTTATTCCAATAGAATAATAAAGAATGGAATAATGTAAGTTCTCTTCGTGAATAAGAAAGAATAACACCCCTTACGGGTATAACAAATAATATCCCTCATCGAAAAGAAACCTGGATATAGAAGTAGTGAAGTAGCGAGAATACTCTTCTTCTTCTCTCTCTATATTTCTCTCTAGAGTTTTAGTGAATTCGTAAGAAATAATGAAGGAATGAGCTTCTATTTATAGAAAAACTGAGAGTGGCTCTTGGTCTTAACGAAGAGTCAAAATGACTCTTGGTAATATATAAGGGACAACTACTATTTATGAAGGGGTAATTAACCCTTGGAACACCGAAGAGGCAAATAACTCTTGATAATATTGAAGAGACAACTACTATTTACGAAGGGATAATTAACCCTTGGAACACCAAAGAAACAAGTAACTCTTGGAAAACTGAAAGGGCAAGTTACTATTAAAACTTTAAATCAACGATCCTGTGACGCCCCCAAATCCGGGTACTTGAAACCCGAACTCGGTGCTTCACGATACCATTTCTATAAGCTGAATAATAATACATTCAAACTTTATTTGCATACATCAAAGTTTACTTCCCAGGTACGAGACCTTCAAATACATTCTTTATAATATCTGACAATACTTGAATAGATACCAATACTAACTATAACCATTAACTCATAAAATAAACTCATTCGAATAGCTTTCCTTTCCCCTTGTTCGTGCCTGAGCATTCAGGTTGCTCATACATAACTAAAAACATTTAATTTAAGCAAGGGTGAGTGAGTGTCCAGCAAGTAATAGCAATTATATATATAAGCTGAAAGAATATAATTATTCTCTTTACATAACACTTCTACAACGAATTGAAAGTTGTAAGTAATCTGTACTGATAAAAAATTCACATAACAACTCTCTTTCAAATTCTTGAAATTTGGCTCTACCCATGAATAGGGTTTAAGAAACATACTATGAACATTCTTTTCATTTTCGAAAAGGTTTAGCAGAAATCCATCCGCAAACCGTCATAACTTACGTGCACGGAGGGTGATCATTTCGTTGTACCTGTATTGATCAATACTACATAACCGTAACTAAATTCATCGCTCACTCTATCCGCCTTGCATGCAAAAAATTTTCCCATATAGGGATGTTCATACATGTCCGGTTCCAAACCCAAGGTTTTAATCTTGCTTTCAACAATAATATGTAATTCAACATATATATATATATATATATATATATATATATATATATATATATATACTGTAATTGACAAAGGTGTATCAACATGTGAATAAATACCATGATTATCCAAGTAGGGACACTTGTATAACCATTTAGAAATTAATGAATAGAATATATATCCGAGCTAACATGTTGATAATCAAAAAGAGTACATAACTGCATGGGGAATAGAATAATTACGAAACTTCTTACTCATGTCCATTGCATAAAGAAAATGCAAAGGTAAGATACTTGCCTGATTCGCTGATTACAAATCTCAACTTAGGTTCTATCTCTTTATATCACAACCTATCATTAATCAGATCATTCGTTCGATTAGAACAATATATAATAATATATATATCTTTCATTTATTACAACAAGTGAGATAGTCTAATCACATCATCACATATATCTAATGATTATTACGTCCCTAAACAATCATTAACACTACCAAATATCTAAGTTGGGTCAATTTTCGACAATTATCGATTGTCTTGCAAGCGACTTTATCGGGTAAATACTGAGTCTAAGACTCTTATTCTGTACCTCAACATCTGTAAATATCAGTCATTTTATTTTTAAATGACTTAAAATAATTTTAAAACACTTATTAAATTTATCATGCATTTTCAAATATCGGAATCATAATTAAATAATTTAAACATCAAACAATACTATTATTAATAATATTGTATTATTTATCCAAATATTAAAAGTCATTAATTATAACTTAAAATATTTTTAAATCCTTAATATCCTTTTTAAATGATTTTTAAATAAATAAAACTATTTTTAAACTATTTATTAAATAAACTTAATATCACAAATCATTAACTAAATATCATTAATATATAATTATTAATGAAATTATCTTCTAAATATTAAAAGTTATATTTTATAACTCAAAATATCTTTAAACACTTTATTTTCATTTAAAATGATTTTTAAAATAATAAAATCATTTTAAAACTAATTATTTAATATAATCAATAAATAACTTTAATATCATTAATAATACTTAATTAATGAATCCCAAAATATTAAAAGTCATCACAAATAACTCATTTACATAATCAATTCCAAGTCAAAATAAACATAGTAAACTAACTAGTTTATTAACAAAACTAACTAAACTTCAAAAATTCAAACTTTAACTAACAACTAAATACAATATTTAAAATAATAACATTACAAAAAAATTAAATAAGAAACATAATTCAAAAAAATACTGAATTCCACAAATGAATACGTCTTTCACCAAGATTTAACTAAGATCTTTATAAAAGTCCTCCCACAACAAAGCATTTCTCAAAATTGGATGCCTTATTGTTGGTGAATGAAACAAAGGCCAAGCCCTTCTATTTATAGGTTTAGAAAATGGTGAAGTTTTCAATTTAGTCGATGTGGGACTTGGTTTATACTAATTTTTCAATAGCTCACTTTTGCGATTTTCTCACGCCTTGCTCATTTATCAGAAAATTCCCAACTTTGGATATGTTATACATGGTATACCAAAGTATTTTTAAAAAATATAACCCAGTAATTTCGGATCTCTTAGGAAGCCTAAAACAGACCCCAAAAATGTCCACTTACAACCGTTTTTATCTATTTCCCAGATTTACCCTCTTTCGCTAAAACAGTCATAACTCTTTCGTTTTAAAACATTTTTAGACGATTCTTGAGCCCACGCGAAGCTATCTTCTGAGACTACAACTCTTCCCTACTGACGTATTTCCAAATTCCGAATATATCAGCCCAAAAATTCCGTTCAAGTGGACTGCACCGCACTTGTTGGACAGTTTTGACACTACTACTTTGAAATGTCATAACTCTCTCCTCCGATATCGAATTTAGTCCGTTTCAGAGTCTATGAAAAGCTTATTCAGTGTACTACAACATATCAAAAGCTCAGACCTTTTAAAGCACAAAAGTGGACGAGAATGCCCCGCATGATCGCCCAAAAGCAGGTTTCTCATGATCGGTCAACCATGTTTGACCATCTATAATTTCTAATCTATACATGATACGGACTTGATTCTTTTTTCATATTAAAGACCACATAACAAGCTACACATAACAACTTAAAAACAACAAAAATCATGATCGATCAAAGATCTATAAGCTCTGACATTTGACGAAAAATCACAGAAATGGAATTTTTCAGATTTCTCAAATCTTCAAATTCGTGTACTTTGATGTTACGGGTCTTTGATTTATCAACCCATATCATCAATTAACATCCTATTACACAACTTTAAATAATCAATTGCATCAAATAACATCGAATCAAAGGATTTCTAGGCTTAGGGTTTTATACCTTTTATGCACAAAATTCTTGATTCCTTGTTTCTGATTTGTTGTTTGTGATGGTTGGGCTTTGATTATAAGTGTATGGGCAAGATGAATTCGTAGGTTTGAGCTTGAGAGAGTCTAGGATGAGAGTTAGGAAAATTCAAGTGTACAAAATATACTAACTCTCCATTCTTTATATAAGCTAAGCCAAATGCATTGGATGCTCAAATTGGTTGGTACAATTGATTGCTTAGCTGATAAGTTTGGTGGGGTAGGGATGTTGGCCATGATTTTTGCAAGATTCCATCAACAATGTAACTAATAATACACTAATAAACCAAAAAGGGTATTTTGGTAATTTCCCATATAAATTCAAGGGCAATCTTGTACAAGGCAATTAAATGTAATATTTAATCACTAGATGGTAATTCTTATCATTTACCAATTAATTTCTATCTTTTGGTAAATTAAAACACTTATATAACAACATCGAAATTAAACCCGGTAATTTAAATTAGGGTTTTCTATATAGAAAAATAGGTTCTATAATTAGGGTTTCTTAACGTCATCTATTAGGGTTTCTAATTGACCATTAGGGTTCTCTAATTATCTCGTGTGTGTTACTTACACGATCGTTACAGTTTCTAACTTCAACCGATTAGGTTATAATAATTAGGGTTTGTCCTAATTATCGACGTAAAATGAGAATTAGGGTTTGTCCTAATTACATCGACATTCTTATACATAGTAACTTCATATACATAAATACTACTCACGGTCATATCTCATAACCGAAGTTTAATAATTAGGGTTTCACAGTGACGGTAATATGCTATGACCTAATGGACCGTCATTGCTCAACTTTATCTGTTCGCACATACACAGTACATATTTATGATACTGTAAAATCATAATATAGATAATATAATATTATTATTCTCATCTCTTGATCACAATCCCAATTCAGGTTTGGATTCCATATATCGACTTATTCTTCGTACACAAAGATCAATAATCAAGTTAAAATAATTAACTTAAATATTCGACAATTCATATAATAAAATATTTATTATATAAATCTAATTATCACTTTATATATTATTTCCAATCATGTTTTTATGAAAATAATTAATAAAAACATTTAAACTTACGTAAATTAATTACCATACAATATAATTTGTAGTAATTAATAATTCCAAAATTATTTCTAATTTTTTAAGTAATAAATATATTTGCGTTTATCGTTCACATTACTTGACACTTATTCTCGTCATTAAATAAATAAATAAAAAATTTATATGATAAATTTCTTATTTATTTTATATAGAAAATCTCGGGTTATTACAGATTCATATTGATTTACTATTATAATTTCAATCAACGGTCTGAAAAATTAGCACATCTCCTCATGGAATAATATTGTACCCAAATACCCGAATGCACAATACTAGAGTGAATAGTAATTAGGTGAATAGTAACTCGTGAATAGTAACTCATAAATAGTAACTCATGAATAGTAACTCCGACACAAAAAAGTGCCCCGAATACCCGAATGAACAATATAATCTCTAGACATCAATTATTATAGAAATAAATGACAATTTCTACTAGCACAAATAATCTCAACACAATGAAACTATCAAATTCATCTTTAATCAACACGAACTTATCCATCATTAATATCATAACTCACAATATTTAACAACCAGGTTGTTCCCAGGAAAGAGGGGGCTTTCCTATAAGGAATTCTCCCTATTGGCGCGCAATTAGGTGACCAAACCTCTCCTTTACAGAACTTCTAGATATTATAAATATTGTAATTTAGTAATATGAATAACTTTGTCGTCTTAATTATTAATTTAATAAAATAACATATTATGCACATGATAGTGTGACAATAATCAAATCAATAATATGGGAGATATGATGCAGCAATTACTGTAGCAATAATTGAGTATAACTGAGTGACTTCTTACGTAAGCATCAATAACCAATACCGTGTGCTACTATGCAACCACGCATATTATTGTACTTTTACTACCGGGTAGTTTAACAGTATTAACGGTAAAACCTCCGCCGTTATTTTCATTAAATATCTTTGTCATTTTCTAACTACGATAGTACTTCTGTTGTGGGGTCCACCAATGATTGTGTCGTCGTACGAATATTCCCTGACAAAAAGAATATTCCCCGACCAATCGAATATTTTATAACAACTTGCATACTTTGCAAAATTTTCAAATACTACCCACAACTATAACACTATCTAAAATCCACACCATAATATTCAAAAATATATTTCAAGAAATTTAAATCTTTATTCATAAAATCTGGGGTCTCACAGCTCTGCAATCCAAACCTTTGCTTAATTGCTGCTTGTAATTCCCTTAAATTCATCCTTGGCCTTGATCTAATTGTCCTTCCAAACTTATCTACCAACCACTTACATCTAATAATCTTTATCTTTGTTTCCCTAATACAGCTGTGGATCTTAGTTGGGTAAGCCTTGATTTGAAACCATTTCTCTCTAGGAACATAACTTGCCCAAAGCTTCTATGGACATCCTGATGCACACTTAGCTTGAACCCTTGTAGTTTCATTAACTGCAAACCAAATTGCTTTCCCTTTCCCGACTGCATAATTTTGTATTGCTTCTCTTAGTTGGTCAACCCCAATGAAAGTCATGTATAGCTCAAAATCAGTGTCCTTAATTGCAGTATTTGGATTATACACAGGAACAACTCTCTTCACTTTGATCTTTGCCTCTTGACCTTCCCACTCAGTACCACTAGTTGAGATAGGACTTGCAGGAACTTCAATATCAGAATATTCATACATTTCCTCCAATGGCTTCATGCCCTTTGTACCAAATTTAGTCACACCATCATCATCAGATGAAAAGGTAGGTTTAATCTCTTCACTAGTCTTTTTCTGTTTCTTGCTTTCCTTGTTCAGGCCTGCCCTTGCTCTTAGTTGTCTCATCAATCTATTTGGACTTTTCAGCATGTACTGAGCTAAAAGCTTGAGTCCCCATATGTTCAACATGCACTTCAACTTCATCATCCAATTGAACTTCACAAACAACTTCTAACTCATTAATCTTTGTTTTCTTAATCTCTTCCTTGTGTAACCTAGAATTGATCAACTCTTCATTCCCATTAAGGCTGTAAATGAGCCAACACAGTTCGGGGTCGACTCGAAAAAATACGAGCGAGACTCGGATTCGTTAATAATATGATCCAAATCTGAGCATTAAAAATAGTTCGAATAAAAAAATGAGTAAAATCTGAGCAAGGCTATACTGGACTCGTTTAAGATTCAAACTACTTGAATTTTTGATTGTGATTCGATACATACTTGGTTAATACAGATTCGATTAGATGTTCGATACATCCTCTTATAATATATACAAATTTAAATCAAATTAAGATAATTAGTTATTATTTTATTTTATTTTTAATTTTAATTGTGATTTTATATTTGCAAAGTGTAATAATAAATATATTTTCTCATTTTTAAGTAAAATAATAAATTTAATTTATAATTATATTTATTATAAAACTAGTTATTATGTGGAGATTCGAATTCGAGCTTGAATTTGAAGCTCGCGAGTAGTTTGAATAAATATTCGAGTCGAGTCGGATCGAATTCGAGTAATAAATATTTGTGTCGAGTCGAATCTGAGTAGGAATTTTTAAATATAATTCGAATTCGAGTCGAATTCGAGTACGAATTTATCATTTCGAGTCAAATTCGAGTAGCTCTCTGTTCGCTCCAATTCGACTCATTTACACCCTTAATTCCCATCATCATCACTAACATTAGTACACTCAAAATTTGTTTCTTCATGGGAAGAATCATCATCAGTTGAATCTTCTATTGGTGCATCAAGTTACACATCAACAGCATCAACTTCCACCTCAACTACCTGCTCAAAATCCCCCTCAAGTGGTAAGACTTCATCAATGGAGTGGTCACAATATAGATCAACTATCCTATATTTCTCACCTTCCTCAACTAGTAACCTAATACTATGGTCATAACATATTAACTCTAAACCAGTACGAATATCCCAACCACTCTTTTTGAAATACACTGCAACATCCTTTTTTGTATCCTATTGACTTAGATAAGTTGTTTATTTTGTCAACATTGAGCCAGTCACCATCAACATCATGATACAGTTTTGTAACACCTCCATAGTGGTATATTAGTTCTTCAATAAACCTGCCACCATGATTTAACTCCACAGAAAATAGAACCATCCTGCAACAGGTACAATACATAACATACAGTTAACCATTACAGAAATGTACTAAAATAAACAAATACAGTTGCAATATTGAGGTGTTATGGAACTTAAAGAAGTGCAGTTAACTTCTAACTCTCTACACAGGTTAGTTATACATTTTTTTTTTGTGAGGATAGTTAATTTGTTCCTTTCATGTTATGACTTAAACCTCTATAGACTTGTGTCAACCTGTTGAATATTTGTTCTCTATTACTCTGACATTCACTTTTAGCACTAACAATATTTAGTAATTTTCTTGATTTTAGAGTATCGTCAGATGTAACGACTCCAAAATTCATACAATTTAATTCTCGACTTCGGTCGTTAATAATACATTTAACCTCTAATTTTACATCATTAAACGATAATACAACCATTGAAATTTGCGGAATAGTTAAATTTTTTTTACATTTCCTTCTTTATTGCCCTAAATCGCAACCTTTACATTACATCTCTTCGATTCAAATTTATATCGTGAATCGTTATAACAAAAATGACTATACAAAGTCTTACATCATAAATAGGTATCCATATACACCGGATAACTCAACTTACAATTCAACAACATGTTACATTCAAAATATTAAATACATTTCCCATAAAACATAAGCAATCTTCGTGAATATGGATCTCTATAATTCATGTAGCACATATCCCTATCTTAAATCTTTAACCTGCAAAAGTGGTTATTTGCAAGGTTGAGCTCGACAGCCCAGCAAAATCTAACAGTTTTCATGCATCACATAATAACATGCTCAACATATAACATACATGCTACAATTTATTTAACAAGTATAAAGATTGAGTCCTTACTCAATCAATATGCTTTACTAAATCAATGTAGTCATAAGTTGACTTTAACATTTCATACATTTAACATATATATAAGACAGATCAAGCTCTTTGCAATAAAGATTTAAAACAGTTAATCTCCAATTTACATAGCAAATAGGAACTAAAAGACTTGCATGATTCGTAGTTTATGAACTACGACTTAACTGCTTAACACGTATCTGCACTTCGTGTATTCCTACACAGTTATATAACCATGGATTCACATCCATTAGTCATATATTTTATACATTCTTAATATAATAGTAACGTTACATTGTTTCCTAACTAGGTTTGTAAAATCTACCTTTCAATTTCTCATCATGCTCTTAGAATAGCTAAGTATGTATAGGTATACCTTAACAACTCATACTTACATCAACATTCATATATATCATTCACACACTTGACTCGCTATGTGTTTGACACATATTTAAAGTTCATAGATACACGATCTACATCGTTCTTACATTTTACAAACTTTAATAAAATTTAACAACTTTGTGTTTTATATAACCATTACATGATCTCATACTTAAACATCATCTATGTTAAGTATTATAGCTTTAGACAATCATTACACATATGCTTTAAGGTTCAGATCAAAGTTAAAAAAAATCAGGCATCATTGCCTGTGGCTTAATCTGCTAGAATTAGGCTTTGGGATGGGCGCAATTGCTTGCCAGTCCCCGCCGCACAAAGTTGAGTATTTTTGGTTTCATCTTGGTTCTTAGCATGTATAACTGTTAACACGTATCTTACCCACATGTTATGAGGTCTTAGCCCAAGTTTGGTGCCTCTTGTATTTACCTTAAGTTGTTTTACACTTTATAGCTTTATTTTTCACGGCTAAGTAGGTTCATACAACAAGGTCCTGACTATATGACCACCAACGAGGTTAAACAAATTTCAATATACATGCGTACATGTAATCATATGACTAGCATGATTTATGACTTGAAATCTTACTTTAAGACATGTATAGTTCATAGTATGTATATCTAATAGTGTGCACGTACCCATCATGTCTAAAGGCATAAAAGTCTTATCATGTTTGCACATATAGGCCATGTTTAAAGACCCAAAAGTTACTAGTATGTCATCCTACAAGTTCAGAAGTTTAGACAACACAGTGCTCATGAATAATGTTTTCAAAACGTCTAAGTTTCTTTTCAAAACACATACTAAGTCATGCTAATGCTTTCTATTATGAGAAAGGAAATCTTATATTTCATGTATAATATCATGCATTTTCATGTTCATCACTTAGAATAACATATTCCATCGTCAGGAGTGCTATACTTGCGTATGTGCTCGCTCGACGCTCTCCGATCGCCTCAAAATACGTAATAGTCACAAAGATGACTATTTTGACCCTTCTTAACGACCTCAAATTGAAAAACATAAAGTACAAACGTTGTAGGTTTATTTGTCCTCGTTCTGGATCATCTTGAATCACCTCAATCGGAGTTCGTATGAAAAAGTTATGCTTAATTTCATCGCAGCAAGTCGAAGTTGTCCAAGCTATTCGGCGATGCCTTAGGCAATTGCTCCCCAATTGGCCTTTGGGCAAGACACCGCGCCGCCCAAGTAGTAGAACATGCCCTCGGGCTCTGCTCTTCGCGATTACACAGACCCTTACTCCTTTCAATGATCATAACATGAGTTATACTCATCCAATTCAGTCCATTTTCGATTCTATAAGTTTGTAACTCATAAAACTACAATATACCAAATACCCATCAACTAACATAAACATTAACTAACCTTAATATGAATTTACAACTCATGTTCATTCTAATTGTTCATGTTTTAACAATTTAGCTAATTCGTTCACTACGAATTCGTTTCTCAACCATTTCGATTCATTCAACTTTCGTTATTTTCGTCATTCAACATATTAACAACATATATCATCAATTTAATATTATATCATGACTTCATCATAAATTTTGATTCCAAAACAAGCCCTAATGTATATATATCAATAAAACTCAATTTCTTCATTCTAAAACATGATTTCATGGATTTGATTTCTGAAAAATCATTTCTAGATAAAAACTAAACGATTATAAACATCTAACAACACACACACACACATATATATATATAACATATTTAGCAATTCATCCAACTAAATTTTCAAATTTAAAGGATAACTCAAGAACACCCAAACTAAGAAGAAACTAAGTTATTTACCTCTTAATTCTTGTTTAGCTTTGTTTGGAGATGTTAGATAATTGCTACTTCCTTCTTGTTTTCAAGGATTTCTCTTCCAATTGCCTCCCAATTCCTCTATAGAGCTCTCTCTTCCTCTGTATTATCTCTTCTAGCTTTAGCCTTAGGCTTTAGGAACAAAACACGTAACCTTCATATAACTGATATAAACATAATGTGTACACATTATGGCCTATCAGTTACAATAACAAAGGGTCACTCGGCCATGTTTGGCTAGCACCCAAAATATCCTTTTTAATTTAATTTTTTTTTACAATCTTTCTTATCATATGATACCCTTGTCACACCCATTAACTATTTGAATTGAATTAATCTCAATTCATTAATAAATCCAATTAAACCTTTCTAATAAAATTATAGCTTCTATTCAGCTAATATAATTATAATTTTATTTAACAATCATTAATCCTTTAATTTAATTACTTAATTAAATTAGAAAATCACCAACACATTAACGTAATAAATATGCACAAATTATAAAATTATTTATCATCAATTTATTTAATATCATCATAGTTAAATAAATTATTCCATAATAATTTCCATTGAATATTTATTTTAATCCATAAATATTTCAACTAAAATACTTATTTTACTTGATAAATTTTTTAATTATTTACAATCTCACAATCATAACATATTAACATATACATTTATATGTAACATAAATTACTCTCTCATATCATAATAAGAATTTTATTTATTAAATTCGTATTTTAAAAATTTTCAAAAATTCGGGTTGTCACATCAGAAATGTGATGTAGTACCAGAACTAAATCAGGGAATAAAATTAGAAAGCATTGAAGAAAGTGAAGAGATGAAGGAGGAACATATATTTTAGTCCTTAACTATCCCTGTTTTTGAAAACTCCCCAAATCGTCTTTTTAAAAAACGACACAAAGAACAACCAGTCTAAAAAAACCCTAGATTTTAGTCCCAATCTTGCTAAACTGAAGAGGGAAGAGTTTTTAAAAGCAAAATCATACATACCTTAGTACTAACGAAGATCTAAGCCAGAGATTTGCAGGGAAAAATTTGACGCTCCCAAAAATAGGTATACATCACCCATTCTGAGTCGCCAGAAAAATACACTATAAAAATCAAATACAACTTCATTTATACAACTGTCGTGCAAAATGCGACGATGTGTATACTGTGAGTTTAAATACAAATACATATACCAACTCTGACTCATGTTATGATTGCACCTTACATAAAGGTATAGTTAAAAACTGTTTTAAAAATTAAAATCTTTGGGAAGTGCTCAAGGAAAACTTTGTACATGGGAGGCCATGCGTCTAGGTTATGATAGATATCATATGTCCACAGAATTATCCTTGGTTGACCCAATAGACCCCAAAGAAAAATGAGAAGATTACTATCATCTTCTTCCCAATGGTGAGTCTTCTCTTGGCATATAACTATCTCCACTGTCTCTAAGTGGAAATTATATTTCACATAAACTCCAAGATCATATAGGTAGTGCTCGTAGATATACTCAGCAAGTGGATGTGCACAACCCTGTCTTATGATAACATGAGGTTGTATGTCATTAGACATCTTGTATGATAGTGGCAAAACACCCTTCCAAAGTTGGGTTCACCTTACCCTATTTGGTTCACCAAAGTTAAATATCAAATGACATATACAATACGACACACTTATCTAAAGTTCTCAATAAATTTATTTCCATACTATTTAGGAGAGCCTCAACAAACTATAGACCACCGCTCTATTCCCCATATATCCCTGGCCGACCCAGCCTACACTCTTATTACCCGAAAGGAATTGTGAAGCAAAAGGGTGAGCACAACTAGCCCAAAGTAAAGAATATCATAACTAAAGATAATTAAATTATCAATAGCTTTTGTCAATAATAAATCAGAGATTTAGAACATATGGTAGATGATAACACTTTTCAACCATAGTTACAGCGGAACGAGCAATCCATTAAAAGAGTCAAATAGACCATCAGGTCTATTATCTTCTCCATGTTAAAAGTCCACCAAAAATGTTTTATCCATGTAACATCAATCAACAATTCCTGTCCACAATCATATGAATAACTCATAATCATAATTATGATTCTGAATTTCTTTTCATACCCAGGACGAAGATAATTTTCATCACCTGAAACATCAAAAATCATGGTTATACCAAATCACAATTTCTGCTCATAATCACACAAATTAAATCATCTTTGCACTACGGCCAAAGATATTCATTATTATCACATCCATGAATTAATATTTCATTGCTGAGACTCAGCTCAATAATTAATCCACATCATCGAATCATCCCTGCACTAAAGGCCAAGGATATTCTTTAGTATCACGACCACAAATTATCCATGCACTACGGGCCAAAGATAATCATGTTTTTATCAACGGTCCTGATCATGCCATAAAACAATTCATCTTTGCACCCTTGGCCGAAGAGAATCCATAGTCATAATCATACCAAAAACTATCCATCAATGTACTACGACCAATGAGGATTTTTATCACATCATTCATCACATTACGGTCATGATTATACCGAATAATCCCTGGTCATAATCACACCAAGTCCATCTATGCACTACGGGCCAAAGATGACTTTTACCACATCATTTATAACATTACGGTCATGATTATACCGAATAATCCCTGGTCATAATCATACCAAGTCCATCTATGCACTACAGGCCACAGATGACTTTCAACATAATATAAATATGAGTATGATGACAATAATATAAGTATTAATCAAACGAAAACAAGGATAAATATTAAAGACTTTAAATTTATCCAAATATTATCAACCACTCATAACCTAATATTATTAATATCATAACAATATTTTAATCACTTCATAAACTTATAAACAATTTATTTCAATTGTTTACACTTTACCAAATAATGCATTTAATCATTCAAAAATGCCATACTCATAAGATTTCATCACCAATGATCAAATTACTCATCAAAAATCTGTACATACCTTATATAGTCCCATATTGAACATATATTTTTCTTAAATATTTCTTTTCTGGGATTAAGCATAATATAGTCCCATATTGAACATATATTTTTCTTAGAATTTTTAAAATTTATTTACTATTTTTCAAAAATCAATTTCTAATTAATTCCTTAAGAAATTAGCTACCTCAAGTTTAACTCCAAAAATTCCCAAATCTTGGCAAGATCTTAAACATGTTAACATGAGCTTCCAGTTCAAATTTCATGGTTATCGGAGTTATAGAACTCCGGTTATAGCGTTTTCCGTCGGAAAAACCTATATATTGAAATGGTCATAACTTGCTCATTTTAAGTCGGAATGAGCTCATTTTTGGACAGAAGGTTCTTTATACCATATAATTTCATGTCCCAAAAGACCAGCATTTTTCTCATAATTTAAGTGGACGAAAATGCCCTTTTAAAAATCTGGACGATGAGCTTTTTCAAAATTTGCGACTTTTGCCTCCTTTAAAAAAAATCCGTCCACATTAAAAAATATACAATACCTTTTCCAGTGATTCCACTTGGATAAGTTATAAGACTCATAGATCTAACTCTAGGACTTGACCACACTCAAATTCAAAATATAATAGGAGATATGGTCAATTGAATTTCATGTTACGTTTTTACCAAAATCTAATTTTTCAATCCTTTGTGATTTCTAAGAAACTTTCATGTTTTCACATAATAACCAACATAACTCATCATAACACTTACTAATACTTCATATACCCATGATTTTCATCAGTCCAATACTTTTATTATGACTCTCATCATAATCAACGTAAACAGATCATTTTCACAATTTAATAAGGAATGAATATAAAGGATCATTCACCATGCATGTGGTAACCCACATGATAAAAGTTATTCCAATGTAATAATAAAGAATGGAATAATGAAGGATTCACCATGCATGCGATAGAGACCGCATGCATAAAAGTTATTCCCAATGTAATAATAAATAACGGAACCAGTCGGGTGAAATTCACATCGATGAGGATATTAAAATGAGAATATTAAATGCGGAATAATAAATAATGGAACCAGTCGGTGAAATTCATGCAAGCGTGATATTCCGGCGAGTAATATTAAATGCGGAATAATAAATAATGGAACCGTGTCGGGTGAAATTCACAATCGTGAGGATATTCCGATAGAATAATAAAGAACGGAATAATAAAAGAATTTCACCAAGTATGCAGATTAAGATAAACAAAAGTTATTCTAACATAATAATAAAGAATGGAATAATGAGAAGAAGATCACCAAGTATAGGGGATTCAAGCGTATAAAAGTTATTCCAACGTAATAATAAAGAATAGAATAATGTATGATTGCACCAAGTATAGGGTGTCTGGCGTACAAAGTCATGTATAAGGTATGCCACGTTTACAGGTTATTCCAACTGAATAATAAAGAATGGAATAACAGAAGTTCTCTTCATAAATAAGAAAGAATAACACCCCTTACACAATAATGATATCCATTACCTTTGAAAGAAGAGTATTTCAATTTGGTAGGCGATGATATACTCAAAGAAAACTTGTACTACCTCAAAGCTTTCTTAAACTCAAGAAATACACTCAAGATTATAGAAGAAGAATTCTCTATAGTTTCTCTCTCAGAGTTTCAAAGTGAATTCGTAAAGAAATAATGAAGGAATGAGCTTCTATTTATGAAGAATGGACTACATAGTAACTAACTCATGAACGGTCAGATTGATTTACTTTAATCAGACAAATCCATAATTAAAGCAAAATCTTTTAAATAAAATATAATATATTCTAATTATTGCTAATAAAACAAATAACTTTATAAAAGTATTTTGTTTTATATAAAAAGATTTTACTATGCAAAAACACTATGCAGCACTATGCAACACTATGCATAATAAAATATAATATAATCTGATTATTGTCTAATAAAATAAATAACTTTATAAAAGTATTCTGTTTTATATAAAAAGATTTTACTATTAGCCTAATAAAACGAATAACTTTATAAAAGTATTTTGTTTTATATAAAAAGTTTTTCTGTTTTATTACGTTAATAATACTAATAAAACAAAACTTCATTACCACTTACTTTGAAAAATTTTCAAATATCACCCTTAACTTTAAACTTTTATCAATTTAACTATTCACATGAATAGAAAAATTGAATACTTTTATTTCATAAAAATTCGGGGTCTCACAAAAAACCCTAGATCGATTTTGCAGGAAAAAACCCTAGATTCGTGATAAGTGGGTTTTATACCTACTTTTGAATATCAATTTACGATAACTATGCCCATCTCAAGTACATTTTAGTGTGTTTTTAGTTGCATTTCTTAATATTTCGCATTGCATGTACTGAGAACTCCTTTGGTGCAAAAGTGTAAGAAATGGCATGAGCTCAGCATTGGTAGATGGCATGTGATCAATGAAGCTAATGGAGGTATGAGGATTGAGTGGAGCAAAGAAACCAAGCATTGGTGGACAAATGAACAAGAGCAGCATGACAAGGAAGTGCAGCAGAACAAGAATGAAGCAGCAACAGAACTTCAGAATCCAAACTGCAGAAGTTGCGCGGCTACATAGGCTTAAACATGCTACCGCGATCACCCCCAATTGAATGGAATTTACACGCGCGCTAGCGTGATGAATATAAAAAGGGAACTTCAGCGGCATGCCGCATGACATCTGAGGATGTGAATTAATTTTATTTTAATTTTTAAATTGTAAGAGTTTGAGTTGGTTAAAACAATTCTGGCTGGTGTCAGACGTATCATTCATCAGTTTTTACGTGTTTTTCATAAGAAAACTTGTGATGCCCCCAAAATAGGTATACATCACCTATTCTGAGTCGCCAAATATATGGTACAGAATACAAATACAATCTTTAATATACAACAAGAGAGCTGTGAGTTTTAATACAAATAATGTCTTCTAGACAATATCCACTCTCAGAATAAGTCCTCATTATATTTATTGTCACACTATTTAACAGAATAGTGAAGACTACTTATACTATCATCTGGACCATCACTCCGTTCCCCGACTAGTCCTTGCTACGTTCTCATTTCCTGAAGAGAACAGTGAAAGAAAGGGTGAGCTCAACTAGCCCAGTAAGAAATATTATAACTAAGATAATGCAGGATAAATTATCATTAGCCTTCAACAATGTTAAACTGATAAAATACCATAGACATCAAGTTTAACTGCAGTGGAATAAGCAATCCATTAAAAGAGTCAAGTAGAGAATAAAATCTACTATCTTTTATGATTAAAAACATTTTTCATCACTTTTATCATTTGAGACTCGACTAATAAATAATCCACATCATCCACACACTACTGACCAAGGATATTCATTAGGGTCACGACTATAAATTATCCATGCACTACGGGCCAAGGATATTCGTGTATTCATCAATGGTCATGATCATGCCAACAACTGTCCATCAATGCACTACGGGCCAATGAGAACTTTTACCACATCATTTGTAACATTACGGTCATGATTATACCGAATAATCCCTGGTCATAATCATACCAAGTCCATCTATGCACTACAGGCCATAGATGACTTTCAAAAATATAAACATGAGGATGATGACAATGATATAAGAATTCAATAAAACAAGTTCAAGAATTAATTTATCCAGGAACTAATAACGTCCAAATTGTCAACATAATACTTCTTTGTAGAGTAAAATTTAATAATACTCAGAAGAATATTTCAATGAAAAGATACTAGATGAAGCGCAAATATCAAGGATATTCCACTAATTTCATGGAGTATAGAAGTCAAAAATTTAACCAACTGAGTATAATAATGAATGGAATAACAAAAGAAATCACTAGGCATTTGATAGATAGCACATGCAGGTTATTCCAACAGAATAATAAATACGGAACCAGGTTCGGCGTAAAACGTACAGACAAGATATTCCAACAGAATAATAAAGAATGGAATAACATAAGGATTTCACCATGCATGCGGTACTTTCAACAGAATAATAAAGACGGAACCAGGTCCAGCGTAAAATGCACAAACATGATATTCCAACAGAATAATAAAGAATGGAATAACATAAGGATTTCACCAAGTATAGGGTATGTCGCGTACACAGGTTATGTATAGGGTATGCCGCGTATATAGGTTATTCTAACAGAATAATAAAGAATGGAATAACATAAGGATTTCACCAAGTATAGGGTATGCCGTGTATACATGTTATTCCAACAGAATAAATAAGAATGGAATAACATAAGGATTTCACCAAGTATAGGGTATGCCACGTATATAGGTTATGTATAGGGTATGCCGCATATACAGGTTATTCCAACAGAATAATAAAGAATAGAATAACAGAAGGATTTCACCAAGTATAGGGGAGGCCGCGTATACAGGTTATTCCAACAGAATAATAAAGAATGGAATAACAAAAGTTCTCTTCATGAATACGAAAGAATAACACCCCTTACAGGTACAATAAATAATATCCCTTACCGTAAAAGAAACTGGATATAGAAGTAGTGAAGTAGCAGAATACTCTTCTTCTTTCTCTCTATTATACCCAAATACCCGAATGCACAATACTAGAGTAAATAGTAACTGAGTGAATAGTAACTCGTGAATAGTAACTCATGAATACTAACTCATGAATAGTAACTCATGAATAGTAATCCGACACAAAAAGTGTCCCGAATACCCGATTGAACAATATAACCTCCAGACATCGATTATCATCGGAATAGATGTCAATTTCTACTAACACAAATAATCCCAACACAATGAAATTATCAAATTCATCTTTAATCAACATGAACTTAATCATCATTAATATCATAACTCACAATATTTAACAACCAGGTTGTTCCCAGGAAAGAGGGGGATTTCTAATAAGGATTTCTCCCTATTGGCGCACAATTAGGTGACCAAACCTCTCCTTGACAGAACTTCTAGACATTGTAAATATTGCAATTTAATAATATGAATAACTTTGTCGTCTCAATTATTGATTTAATAATATAACATATAATGCAGATGATACTGTGACAATAATCAAATCAATAATATGAGAGATATTATGCAACAATTACTGTAGCAATAATTGAGTATAACTGAGTGACTTATCACGTAAGCATTAATAATCAATACCGTGTGCTACAATGCAACCACGCGTATTATTGTACTTTTACTACCGGGTAGTTCAACAGTATTAACCGTTAAAACTTTCACTGTTATTTTATAAAAAGATAATTTTGTCATTTCCTAAATACGACAATACTTCCGTCGTGGGGTCCACCAATGATTGTGCCGTCGTACGAATATTTTTCGACCAATCGAATATTTTATAACAACTTGTATACTTTGTAAAATTTTCAAATACTACCCACAACTATAACATTATCTCAAATCCACACCATAATATTAAAAAAATATTTCGAGAAATTTAAATCTTTATTCATAAAATTTGGGGTTTTACAAAACTAGTGTTTACACTGTGAGAGAATTCCATTGATGAACCAAGTATAAACTCATTGTTTTCTACTTCTTCTTTTGGATTTCAATCATCGTGGCTGAACTACTTTTAAGTTACTAGATATTAGTGAGGATTTGAACATTACGTTGGGATTGTAATCAGCAATTGGGTTTGATCGATTCTATCTACTCTCTTTCAATTGTTTGTTTATTTTCCATGTTTTGCTTTGATCCCATAATGGCTTTCGGTTCAGTCATGAACAAAACTCCATTATGGGATTCTAACGGAGTTTAATACGTAGTCTAACTTATGGCCTGATTGCTGGACTGTTTTGCGTATCATAAGAAATTTCTATCATGGTTGGTTTGCATGTATGAATGATTGATCACCATTCGTTTTAGGTACTTGTATGGAATTGAAAAATAACATGCGAGTATGGATTGTAATCATGATAGCATACGTATATGGGGCTGTTTTGCTTAGCTTTGTATTTTATGAATCGGATAGACATATACTGTTTCACCGTATGAGTTAAATAAGGGCTTGTGCTTAAATTTAATATTGCTGCAATTTCACATTGAAATATAGTGAGGTTGGTTTTATTGATGATTACATGGTGTCTATTGCATGTGGATGTTATGTAAGTAGGTCATAATACATTGAAAAATGGTTATGTCTACATAAGTGCTCTTGACTAATTTCCTGTGATACGTGAATAGTTTTGCATGATGGTGGTAGTTAGATGAACTATTAAATGAAGTTAGGATCCCATTATTTCCAGATTTGATTTATTACATTATTATTCTTATTTTAGTTATTATTTGTATTTAGAGTAATTCACAATTATAAGATTTAGTTTAAGCATATAAAAATAATGATTTAGTTGATGCATAATAGTTTAATTTAGACAACTTTCTCCGTGGATCGATACTCGACTTACTCTATATTGCTTGGTGACACATGTATACTTGCATGAGTTAGAGCTCTTTTGTTTGAACTAAAAAAGAGGCAACAAGTTTTTGGCGCCGTTGCCGGGGAAAGGCGTATAAATTTTTATTATTATCATCATTTTTAAGCTATATTGTATGACTTAGACAAATCTAATCTTTCCTCATTTCTATTTTTACTTTTGTTTTGGTTTCAGGTATGTGAGACCCCAGATTTTATAAATAAAGATTTAAATTTCTCGAAATATTTTTTTTAATATTATGGTGTGGATTTGATATAATGTTATAGTTGTGGGTAGTATTTATAAATTTTGCAAAGTATGCAAGTTGTCATATTATATTCGATTAGTCGGGAAATATTCTTTTTGTTAGGAAATATCCGTGATGACTAATGACATACAATCATTGGTGGACCCCATAATGTAATTATTGTCGGATTAAGAAAAGCGACAAAAATATTTTATTGAAAATAACGGTAGGAAGTTTTACACGTTAATCTTGTTGAACTACTCGGTAGTAAAAGTGATGAATACGTGTGGTTGCATAAGAAAGACACGCAGTATTAATTATTAATGCTTATGTGATAAGTCACTCGGTTTTATTTTATTAGTATTATTAATGTAATAAAATAGAAAAGTTTTTTATATAAAACAAAATATTTTATTAAAGTTATTCTATAAATAGAATATATTATGTTCTATTATGCATAGTATTTTGCATAGTAAAATCTTTTTATATAAAACAGAATACTTTATTAAAGTTATTCTATAAATAGAATATATTATATTTTATTATGCATAGTGTTTGCATAGTGCCTGCATAGTGTTTGCATAGTAAAAATCTTTTTATATAAAATAGAATATATTATTTTTTATTTAAAAGATTTTGCTTTAAGTATGGACCGTCCGATTAAAGTAAATCAATCTGGACCGTTCATGGGTTGGTAACTATTCATTCTATTCTTCTATAAATAGAAGTTCATTCCTTCATTATTTATTACGAATTCACTGAAACTCTAGAGAGATAAACTATAGAGAGAAAGAAGAAAAGTATTCTGCTACTTAACTACTCTTATATTTAGTTTCTTTTACGGTAAGGGGTATTATTCTTTTGTATTCATGAAGAGAACTTTTGTTATTCCATTCTTTATTATTCTATTGGAATAACCTGTATATGCGGACTACCCTATACTTGGTGACATTCTTCTATTATTCTGTCTTTATTATTTTGTTGGAATATCTTGTCTGTGTGTTTTACACCGGACACGGATTCAAAAATCTTTATTATTCTACATTGGAATATCTCGTATGTGTGTTTTACAATCGCATTTTGGTTCTCATCTTTATTATTCTCATTTGAATATCACATGCATTTGTTTTACAACGGACTGGTTTAAAATCTTTATTATCTACATTGGAATATCACATGCGTGTGTTTTACAATGCACTTGGTTACATCTTTATTATTACATTTGAAATATCACATCTATTTGTTTTACAAGGACTGGTTCCGTCTTTTTTATTATTCTCATTGGAATATCACATCGTGTGTTTTACATGGACTGGTTCCGCTCTTTTATTGTTCTGTTGGAACATCCTATCGGCAAGTAATTTCACCGACACGGTTCCGTTATTTATTATTACGTTGGAATAACTTCGTCATCGCCAAGTACCAATGCATGGTGATTTCATTGTTATTCTATTCTTTATTATTTCGTTGGAATATCAGGCCGCTTTGTATTACATGCATGACACGGTTCCGTTATTTATTATTCTGCTGGAATAACCTGTCTATGTGAAATACCACATACATGGTGATTTCTTTTGTTATTCCATTCTTTATTATACTCAGTTGGTTAAAGTTTTGACTTCTATACTCCATGAAATTAGTGGAATATCCTTGATATTTGCGCTTCATCCAGTGTCTTTTCATGAAAATATTCTTCTGAGCATTCTTGAATTTTACTCTACAAAGCAGTATCATGTTGACAATTTGGACGTTATTGGTTCCTGGACAAATTAATTCGTGAACTTGTTTTATTGAATTCTTATATCATTGTCATCATCCTCATGTTTATATTATGTTGAAAGTCATCTATGGCCTGTAGTGCATAGATGGACTTTGTATGATTATGACCAGGGATTATTCGGTATAATCATGACCGTAATGTTACAAATGATGTGAAAAAAGTCCTCATTGGCCCGTAGTGCATTGATGGACAGTTTTTGGTATGATTATGGCTATGGATTCTCTTCGGCTAAGGGAGCAAAGATGAATTGTTTTATGGCATGATCGTAGGCAGATTGATGAAAACACGATTATCTTTTGGCCGTGTAGTGCATGGATAATTCGTTGTCGGGATACTAAAGAATATCCTTGGCCTGTAGTGCAGGGATGATTTAATGATGTGGATTATTTATTGAGCTGAGTCTCAGCGATAAAAGTGATGAAAAACTTTTTAAATCATAAAAGATAGTAGATTTTATTCTCTACTTGACTCTTTTAATGAATTGCTTGTTCACATGCAGATTAAACTTGATGTCTATTGTATTTTATCGGTTTAACTTTGTTGAAGGCTAACAATAATTTATTCTGCATTATCTTAGTCATAATATTTCTTACTGGGCTAGTTGAGCTCACCCTTTCTTTCACTGTTCTCTTCAGGAAATGAGAACGTAGCTGGGATGAGTCGGGGAACGGAGTAATGGTCCGAATAATAGTGTTAGCTAGTAGTCCTCACTATTCTGTTAAATAGTGTGGCAATAAATGTAATGAGGACTTATTCTGAGAGTGGATATTGTCTAGAAGACAGTATTTGTATTTAAACTCACAGCTCTCTTGTTGTATTTTAAAGATTATATTTGTATTTTGTACCATGTATTTGGCGACGCAGAATAGGTGATGTATACCTATTTTGGGGGCATCACAGTTGGTATCAAAGCTTAGGGATATGATCCCTGGCTGAGATGTGAGACAAGAACTAAGAGGGGAGAGATGGAGAATTCCTTCGCAAGTATGACCTACCTAAGTTTATCTGGTATTTAATTGGTCAGTCAGAGTATAGAGATAATATGTGATATGTTAATTAACCCTTGTTTTGTGGCAGTGTTTGAAAATGGCATCCGAGAATGTTGAGAATAGCAATGGAGCACAGGAGACCGTTGAGTCTCCACAGATCAATAATCAGGACAATGAGCAACAGGATGGCGATAATCCTCCTGTAAACAACAACACTAATCAATTGACGAACGACGGTACGTTTAGGATCTTTTTAGAATTTATGCAACATCAGGAGAAGGCGGCTCCTGTTAATAATGCAGGTAAAAATAATGGCAACCCATGGTCGGTCACCGCTAAGTAATTCAAGGAGCTGGGACCACCGGAGTTTTTGGGAAAGCCAGAACCACTTAAGGCAGAGACGTGGTTAAAGCAGATGACTAAGATATTTGATGTCTTGGGATGCTCTAAGGAGAAAAAGGTTCCCTTTGCCACCTGTATGTTGCTTGAATAGGCAGATTATTGGTGGGAATCTGTAAAACGTACCCAGCCTGATGCACTCAAGATGTCTTGGAAAAAGTTCCAAGAGTTGTTCAATGACAAGTACTTTCCCAAAAGTATTCGTCACATGAAGGAGGTGGAGTTTATCAAGTTGGAGCAAAACAACATGACCGTGTCGCAGTACGAAGCCAAGTTTGCCGAGTTGTCCCATTTTGCGTCCCATTTGGTTGATAATGAGGAGAGAATGACACGAATATTTCTAAGAGGTTTGAAACCTGAGATACGTCAATATCTTATATCTCATAAACTGTGTTTGTATTCAGATGTTGTTAATAGGGCTCAGTTATTGGAGCGCGATAATGAGTCAACCCAACTAAAAGAGAAAGTAGGTAAAATGATAATCTGGGGTGATAATGATCATCAAAGCGGTGACAATAAGCATGGAGGGAATCAACATGCCAGAAATGGTAACCACTTCGGTGGTAATCATGGCCAAAACAATAAGAATGACCATTTCAAGAAGAGAAGGTTTAACAATGACGTGAAGACGTCGGCACCAGCACCCGTTTCAAAGGAAGAAGAACGACCACCGGTCGTATGTTTCAAATGCGGACAGGAGGGACACATCCATCCAAACTGTACGTAGCAATCCAAAGCGTGTTTTAATTGCAGAAGAGAAGGTCACCTAGCTCAATTTTATCGTATGGTGAAGTCAAGTCCAGCTGGGATAGTGATGCAAAAGGATGTCCCAGACAAGTCAAAGCCGGTAGTTTAAGTGAGAGCATTTTTTTCCTGTGACGAGGAACCTGAATAAAATTATCACGGGTGAGTTAATCATAAGCTCTTGTGAAGTCTGTACCGTGTTAGATATTGGTTCTACTCACTCTTTTATTTCACCTAGTTGTGTTCAATGTTTGAAGTTAACTCCGGAGAAGTTAGACTTTGATATATCTGTTTAAACTTAGTTGGGAGAAACCTTCGTTACCTCCACTATTTATAAATCTTGTTCAAATCAACACTTTCACGTTACTTGTCAATCGTATATCTTTGAAAATACTTGCCTTTGATGTGATTTAGGAATCGATTGGTTAACTACTCATCATGTTTTTTTTATAAGGTTGTTAGCTTTCATACTCCTAACCAACCTGTTATGCGAATTCAAAGTAACCAAACCACTAAAGTCAATCATTGTCATATCAAGCCATAAGTAAAGAGCCCCGATCCTTTCATTGTTGACTTCCTTGTGTGGAATGCACCGAAGCCAGACTTTCTGTAGGCAACGTTGTGAATGACGATGGCAAGTTGATAGGTATCAATGTGACGTGTTATCCAAGTCTTGGATGAGAGTCACATTTTTGAATGATATTTCTATTGTTAATAAATTTCCTGACGTATTCTTGAAGACTTCTTAGCCTACTCCTAGAGCGTGAAATTGAATTTTGTATTGACCTCAGTACAAAACCCATTTCTTTACAAAACCCTCAAATATTTCTTTACTTAAAACGAGCGCCAAAGACGTTGACTCGAGCTGTTGAAGATTACGATCGTACCATTCAATACCATCGTGGGAAAACGAACGTGATAGCTGACGTGTTAAGTAGAAGATCGTATGCGTTTATGAGTGCGAATATACGAACCCTTGTGAAGATAACGAATATACGATTAGAATCGACTTTAATCGATAAAGTTAAAGCCGCTCAAGCTACGTACCCGGAGCTGATGAATGTGAAGAAGAAGGTTCAAGAAGGCGTTATTTCAAAAGCAAGAGTTGCTGAAGAGAGGAAATCTCAACCCTCGATTTAATTGGCCCATTTGAAATCCTCGATTGAGTAGGAACTGTGGCTTATAGACTCGTTTTACCGCCAAGTATGTCACGTGCTCATAACGTTTTTAACGTATCGATGTTACGTAAATATGTGGACGACCCGAACCACATTATTAATTTAGAATAGGACGAGATAGCGGATGATTTAACGTATGAGGAGATACGTGTTAAAATCTTGGATAAGAAGAATCGTATTCAACGCTCAAAGGTTATACCTCAAGAGTTAGAATTTGAAGTGAAGTCAAGGTATCCTCACATGTTCGGCATACCAGGTACGTACGTAAATTTCGAGGGCGAATTCCATAAGGAGGGGAGATTGTGAGACCCCAGATTTTATAAATAAAGATTTAAATTTCTCGAAATATGTTTTTAATATTATGGTGTGGATTTGATATAATGTTATAGTTGTGGGTAGTATTTATAAATTTTGCAAAGTATGCAAGTTGTCATATTATATTCGATTGGTCGGGAAATATTCTTTTTGTCAGGGAATATCCGTACGACGGTACAATCATTGGTGGACCCCACAACAGAATTATTGTCGAATTGAGAAAACGACAAAAATATTTTATTGAAAATAACGGTGGAAGTTTTACCATTGATACTGTTGAACTACTCGGTAGTAAAAGTACAGTAATACATGTGGTTGCATAGTAGCACACGGTATTGATTATTAATGCTTATGTGATAAGTCACTCAGTTTTGTTTTATTAGTATTATTAATGTAATAAAACAGAAAAGCTTTTTATATAAAACTGAATACTTTATTAAAGTTATTCTATAAATAGAATATATTATATTCTATTATGCATAGTATTTTGCATAGTAAAATCTTTTTATATAAAATAGAATACTTTATTAAAGTTATTCTATAAATAGAATATATTATATTTTATTATGCATAGTATTTGCATAGTAAAAATCTTTTTATATAAAATAGAATATATTATTTTTTATTTAAAAGATTTTGCTTTAAGTATGGACCGTCCGATTAAAGTAAATCAATCTGGACCGTTCATGGGTTGGTTACTATTCATTTTATTCTTCTATAAATAGAAGCTCATTCCTTCATTATTTCTTACGAATTCATTGAAACTCTAGAGAGATAAACTATAGAGAGAAAGAAAAAAAGTATTCTGCTACTTAACTACTCTTATATCCAGTTTCTTTTACGGTAAGGGGTATTATTCTTTTGAATTCACGAAGAGAACTTCTGTTATTCCATTCTTTATTATTCTATTGGAATAACCTGTATACGCGGACTACCCTATACTTGGTGACATTCTTCAATTATTCTGTCTTTATTATTTTGTTGGAATATCTCATGCGTGTGTTTTTACCGGACTGGTTAAAATCTTTATTATTCTGTTGGAATATCTCATGCGTGTGTTTTACACCGTACTTGGTTCGTCTTTTTATTATTCATTTGAATATCCTGCTCATTTGTTTTACACCGGACCGATTCCGTCTTTATTATTACATTGGAATATCTTGTCATGTGTGTTTTTACATGGACTGGTTCCGCTCTTTATTGTTCTCATTGGAACATCCTATCGGTCTTAATTTCACGAATTCGGTTCCGTTATTTATTATTTCATTGGAATAACTTTGCCTATGCATGTAATCACCGAATGCATGGTGATTTGTTGTTATTCTATTCTTTATTATTCTGTTGAATTTCACAGCGGTGCATTATTACATGCATGACACGGGTTCCGTTATTTATTATTCTGCTGGAATAACCTATCTATGTGAAGTGCCACATGCATGGTGATTTCTTTTGTTATTCCATTCTTTATTATACTCAGTTGGTTAAAGTTTTGACTTCTATACTCCATGAAATTAGTGGAATATCCTTGATATTTGTGCTTCATCCAGTATCTTTTCATGGAAATATTCTTACGAGCATTCTTGAATTTTACTCTACAAAGCAAGATTATCATGTTGACGATTTGGACGTTATTGGTTTCTGGACAAATTAATTCGTGAACTTGTTTTATTGAATTCTTATATCATTGTCATCATCCTCATGTTTATATTATGTTGAAAGTCATACGTGGCTTTGTAGTGCATAGATGGACTTGGTATGATTATGACGAGATTATTATTGGTATAATCATGACCGTAATGTTACAAATGATGTGGAAAAAGTCCTCATTGGCCCGTAGTGCATTGATGGACAGTTTTTGGTATGATTATGGCTATGGATTCTCTTCGGCTAAGGGAGCAAAGATGAATTGTTTTATGGCATGATCAGAACCGTTGATGAAAACACGATTATCTTTGGCCCGTAGTGCATGGATAATTCGTTGTCGTGATACTAAAGAATATCCTTGGCCTGTAGTGCAGGGATGATTTAATGATGTGGATTATTTATTGAGCTGAGTCTCAGTGATAAAAGTGATGAAAAACTTTTTAAATCATAAAAGATAGTAGATTTTATTCTCTACTTAACTCTTTTAATGAATTGCTTGTTCCGCTGCAGTTAAACTTGATGTCTATTGTATTTTATCAGTTTAACACTGTTGAAGGCTAACAATAATTTATTCTGCATTATCTTAGTCATAATATTTCTTACTGGGCTAGTTGAGCTCACCCTTTCTTTAACTGTTCTCTTCAGGAAATGAGAATATAGCTGGGACGAGTCGGGGAACGGAGTAATGGTCCAAAAAATAGTGTTAGCTAGTAGTCTTCACGATTCTGTTAAATAGTGTGACAATAAATGTAATGAGGACTTATTCTGAGAGTGGATATTGTCTGAGAAGATGATTTGTATTTAAACTCATGACTCTCTCTTGTTGTATTTTAAAGATTATATTTGTATTTTGTACCATGTATTTGGTGACTCAGAATAGGTGATGTATACCTATTTTGGGGGCGTCACAAGGTACTTGTATAATTTTTATGCACACACGATCATCCAATTCCTAATTGATACCAGCACAGGATAACATTAACGGGAGAGGTTGGAAAACAAGTGTGCGGAGAAATTTAAAAGCACAGTTAGAGGGTACTACATCTAATATGGCAAAGGGACAAAGAGAAGAGCAAAGAGAGGAGCACAGGGCTTTGCGGGACTATTCCATACCGAACATTAATGGACTTCAGTCGAGCATAGTCAGACCAGCAATAGCAGCTAATACATTTGAGATAAAACCGGGCACTATTCAGATGGTGTAGAATTCGGTACAGTTTGGGGGTGCTGCTACAGATGATCCGAATGAACACTTGTTGAGCTTTATTGAGATTTGTGATACATTCAGATACAATGGGGTGACGGAGGATGCTATCAGACTGAGGTTGTTTCCATTCTCTTTGAGGGATAAAGCTAGAAGTTGGCTTCATTCTTTGCGTTCAGGATCAATTACTACATGGGAGGACCTAGCACAGAAGTTCTTAGCCAAGTTTTTCCCAATGGCTAAGACTGCGAAAATGAGGACAGTTATCTCTCAGTTAGAGCAACAACAGGGTGAATCCTTATACGAAGCTTGAGAGAGGTATAAAGAGATGCTGAGAAAGTGTCCGCACCATGGCATGCCAGATTGGATGGTGATCAACACATTTTACAATGGATTGGGATGACAGTCTAGGCCGATTGTAGATGCAGCTGCAGGTGGAGCATTATGGGCAAAGAGCTATGACGAGGCCTATAACCTTATTGAAACAATGGCAGCGAATGATTTTCAGAACCCTACATCTCAGATGCCACAACCCAAAGTTGCAAGTTTATTGGAAGTGGATGCTATTACTCAGTTGTCGGCACAGATGGCAGCTATGGCGAAGAAAATAGATTCATTGGCAGAGATTAAAGCGAAAACAGTTGCCTTCGTATGTGAGATTTGTGCGGGGTCACACTCGACAGATTAATGTGCTATCAGCTCAGAGTCGGTATAGTATGTGAGTGATGATTGGGTAATATACCCATGAATTGATTATGTTTAACCTTAATTTGTTGTGTGTCTGAAGCATTTTAGAATTATTTTACTTGTTTAAGTTATGTTGTGGCAGGATTGTGTGTTGTTGGGACGTTTGGAAGTTGTGGGATTGAAAAAGGCAGAAAAAATCGGTTTACGCACCTAGCGGGCTACTGTTCAAGAGTAAAAAGATGGCACGGGCGCTTAGTCTTGATTGACTTGATGTATGCCGTGTGTGGAATAAAAGTGGGCTTCACATTGGCTTGCTGTTTGACTTTATTTGGTGTGTTTTGAAAGCCTATTTGGACTAGGATTGTTGGAATTGGGCAGAAAAATATAAATTGATTCTTTACATTGAATTGGGGCTATTCTACACAATTGGGGATTGATCAAAGGAGCAAGAGCAGATCTGAAGGCTTTCAGCTTGGAGTTCTTCTTCTTCTTCTTTATTCTTTTAAAAATTGTGTAACTCATTAAGGATGATTTATCAATTATTTGTGGTTTTTATTTCTGTCATGAACTAATTCTTTTTATTAAGATTCCAATGGAACCTTTTATGATTATGAATTGATTATTTAATTTATTTCAATTATTTATGTTGAAGTGAATTGTTCATCATGCCTTGTATTTATTGATTAATTATCTGGCCAATAATTACCGTGTTACTCTAGGAGGAATCAAGAGAGGAATTCTAGGGTTAGAACTGGGCAGGGTGACATGTGACTTAGTTATTTGCACAGTGGATAATTAGGTTTGTGAATAGAATGAGAATATCTATTTGTCGCATGTAACATATAAGGAATTGGGATTGTAGCGAGTTTAATTCAATTGTTTTGCATAGAGATATAGCAAAATTAATCTGGGTTAAATAGAAGGCAATTGATCACTCGAGAGAGGGCTTTTGGCATTTGAGAATTCCTGTTAACAATTCAGTAGACATAATAATTGGGATGATTGGATAATTGAGTTAATAATCATATCTGGGGAAATTGGAATCCTAATTATCATTCATCTGCATTCAAATAATTCTTAATTTGTTCTTGTTTTCTTTTAGCATAATTTCTTGTTATAGTTACATTTAGTTTTCTTAGCTTTAATAATCACAATTTTTGGTTGTTTAAATAAAATTGGATTGATACAGTACTAGTAGTTGGAGTTTATTAATTGGAATTCTCTGAGGGATCGATACTCTAATTTATCACTATATTACTTGTAGATCGTGTATACTTGCACGTTTGCTTTGATTGTGAAATCAACCAACAAGTTTTTGGCGCCATTGCCGGGGACTTCTTTGTTAATATTAATCCATATTAGTTATAATCAAGGGCAAGGAAGGAACTTTTTCCTAATACAGAAGAGATTGAAAGGAAGTTCCGGAAAGGGCAATCGACTAGTGCGGTATCACCCGAGGAAGAAAAACTGGAGGAACAAGAAATTCCAGTGAACATGGCAGGGAACGATCAGAAATCACTTCGGGACTATGCCATGACGAATGTCACGGATATCTGATCGAGCATTAGGAGACCAAGCAATCAATGCTAACAATTTTGAGATCAAACCAAAGAACCATTCAAATGCTTGTAATCAATGTCGGTTTGGGGGTAGTCCATTAGATGATCCGAATGAGCATATCTTGAGTTTCTTGGAAGTGTGCGACACCTTCAAATTCAATAATGTGTCAGAAGATGCTACAAGGTTGAGAATGTTCCCATTTACTTTGAAAGACAAAGCACGAAGTTGGTTATACTCTTAGCCTCCTGACTCAATCCACACTTGGGACGACTTGGCTCAAAAATTTCTAGCTAAGTTTTTCCCACCAGCAAAGTCAGCAAAACTACGGAATGATATTCATACCTTCGCACAGTTTGATTCGAAGTCGTTGTATGAGGCGTGGGAAAGGTTTAAGGATATGCTCCGCAAGTGCCCACACCATGGAATTCCACAGTGGATGCAATTGGGGATATTTTGTGATGGTTTACAAGCATCCACAAGGGAAAGTATTGATGCAGCAGCAGGAGGAGCAATTATATCTAAAAATCTTGATGAGGCATTTCAGTTGTTAGAGACGATGGCCACCAACAATTATCAGTGGCCCATGACAAGGTCTAATCCTCCGAAAATAGTGGAAAAGTATGATGTGGATGCGATAACATCATTACAAGTGCAAGTGTCCGCAATGACTAAGCAGATAGAATTATTGCGCCCACAATCCACTCAGCAGGTAGCGATGGTTTGTGAAATTTGTGCTGGGGGTCATACTACGGATCAATGTGCCATCAATGTTTGAAAAGACCAAGATGTGGGGAGTTATAGTCGGTCTACTCAGCCTTATCCGAATCAAAATACATATAATCCGAGGTGGAGAAATCATCTTGGGTTTTCATGGAGTAACAACCAAGCTGCAGAACAAGCACCGAGACAACAAAATAATTCCGGGTTTCAAAACCAGACACAATAACCCGTGCAGAAAGCAAGTGGGAAGAAGCCTTGGAAAGATTTGTTTAAGGCAACTGAGAAAAGAAGTGAGGAAAGTGATAAAAGATTGAATCAAATGGAGTTGAGTATACAAAGTCAGACTGCATCGATCAAAAACCTAGAAAATCAAATGGGACAAATGGCACATGCATTATATAACCGACCACTTGGAACACTTTCAAGCGACACCGAGAAAACCCGGGCAGAGATGAGCATTGTAAGGCGGTAACTCTACGAAGTGGAAAAGAACTACAAGAGTCAGTCACGGATAAGGAAGAGGAGGATAAGGCATCAAATGATAGAAAGTGGTGGAGACCGAAAAGCATTAAGAGGAGACCTCACAACAGAAAAATTCAGAACCAACCAGTACAATGCCCCCCATACCGTATCCGTAGAGATTTCAGAAATCCAAGTTAGATAAGCAGTTCTCATAATTTTTGGATATCTTCAAGAAATTGCATATTAACATCCCCTTCGCCGAAGCCTTGGAACAGATGTCGAGTTATGCGAAGTTTATGAAGGAGGTTTTGTCAAAGAAGAGGAAATTGGGTGAATTCGAGACAGTAGCATTGACGGAAGAATGCAGTGCTATCATTCAGAATAAGTTACCGCCGAAGCTCAAGGATCCAGGTAGCTTTAATATACCGTGCGAGATTGGAAATTAATTTTCTGGACGAGCTTTATGTGATTTGGGGGCCAGTATAAATCTAATGCCATTATCAAAATCTACAATTAGTTGGACTTGAGGCTCCAGCCCAACAAATATCGGCCATAGACTAGCGGATAGATCGATTACATATCCATGAGGTATAGTTGAAGATGTGTTAGTAAAAGTGGATAAATTCATCTTCCCTGCGGATTTCTTTATTCTGGATTATGAAGTGGACAGTGAGATTCCGATCATTCTTGGGCGACCATTTTTTGGCAGGTAGAACATTGATTGATGTTCAAAAGGTGAATTGACAATGCGAGTTGAAGATCAACAGGTCACCTTTAACGTTTTCAAGTCAATGTCGTACCCAAAAGAAAAAGGTGAATGTATGCGGGTTGATATCATGGAGGAATTGGTGAATCATAAATTCAGCATAACTTTTTCGGAGGACCCACTTGAATCTATTTTGCTCTAAGTGCATTTAATATGGTATTGAAGAGGATATCGAATACGTCAAATGGCTAGACACACCATCAGTTTTTCGGAAAAGCACTCAATCCTTCGACACCATAGAGAGGCCCGAAGTGGAAGGTAAAAAGTTTAAACCATCTATAGAAGAGCCACCGGTGCTACAATTAAAGCCATTACCACCCCATCTGCAATATGCTTATTTGGGAAAAGACAATACCCTACCAATTATTGTTTCCACAGAATTGACTGATACGCAAAAGGAAAAACTGCTACAGGTCTTGCGAGAATTCAAAACAGCAATTGGGTGGACTATAGCGGACATTCGAGGTATTAGCCCATCATTCTGCATGCATAAAATCTTAATGGAAGAGGGGGCGAAACCAACCATCGAGATGCAAAGAAGGCTAAACCCCATCATGAAGGAGGTGGTGAAAAGGAGATTATAAAGTGGTTGGATCTTTGGCATTATTTACCCGATCTCGATAGTTTATGGGTAAGTCCTCACATACAATGCGTACCAAAAAAGGGGGTATGTGGTGGTGAAGAATGAAGCTAATGAGCTCATCCCTACTCGAACGATTCTGAGGATGGAGAGTATGCATGGACTACCGCAAGCTAAATAAAGCCACACGCAAGGATCACTTCCCCTTACTATTCATTGATCAGATGTTGGATAGGCTAGCGGGACATCAGTTTTATTATCTCTTGGATGGTTATTCTGGGTATAATCAAATTGTTATTGCACCGGAGGATCAAGAGAAAATGACATTCACATGCCCATACGGTACGTTTGCATTTCGACGAATGTCTTTTGGTTTATGCAATGCCCCAAAGAACTTTCAATGATTGCATGATGGCGATCTCTCTCCATATGGTCGAGAAAAATTTAGAGGTATTTATGGACGATTTTTCTGTGTTTGGTGATAGCTTTGATCTTTGTTTGCAAAATCTGATGTTAGTATTGAAACGATGCGTGGAGACTAATCTGGTTCTTAATTGGGAAAAATGTCACTTTGTGGTGAAAGAAGGGATTATTCTCGGGCATAGGGTTTCTGTAGCAGGACTAGAGGTGGATAAAGCAAAGATTGAGACTATTGAGAAATTACCACCTCCATCATCTGTGAAGGGAATCCAGATCTTCTTGGGACATGTGGGTTTCTACAGACGTTTCATTAAAGATTTTTCAAAAATTTCAAAACCCTTGTGTTCCCTGCTATAGAAAGACGTGCCCTTCAAAATAGATCAGTCATGTATCAAGGCTTTCGAGATTTTAAAGAAGAAATTAGTATCCGCTCCAATCATTGTGGCGCCCGATTGGTCTTTACCATTCGAATTGATGTGTGACGCCAGCGATTATGCAGTGGGAGCAGTTTTGGGTCAACGTCACAAAAAAATTTTCCACACAATCTATTATTCAAGCAAGACATTGACAGATGCTCAGTTGAACTACATAACCACTGAAAAAGAATTACTTGCAGTTGTGTTTGCCTTCGACAAATTCAGAGCATATCTCATCGGGACCAAGGTCATTGTCTACACGGATCATTCTGTAATCAAATATTTAATCGAGAAGAAGGATGCCAAACCGAGGTTAATACGGTGGGTGTTACTGCTGTAAGAATTTGATTTGGAGATCCGGGATAGAAAGGGTACAGAAAATCAAGTAGCGGATCATCTCTCGCGGTTGGAGAATGATGAGGTTCAGAGGAAGGAAAATGCAATGATTAACGAGAAATTTCCGGATGAACAACTTCTACGAGTGACCACAACACTGCCTTGGTATGCTGATTATGTGAACAATGTGGTTGCTAAGGTGTTACCACCGGATTTGAACTCGCAACAACGAAAGAAATTCCTCCATGGCGTGAAGCAAGTATTTATTGGGATGAACCTTTCTTGTTTAAAGCTGCTGCGGATCAAATGATTAGACGTTGTGTACCACATGAAGAGATGGACAGTATCTTGGGTCATTGCCATTCATCCGATTATGGAGGTCATTATTCCGGTGATCAAATTGCGGCTAAGGTGTTACAATCAGGATTTTACTGGCCTTCGTTATTCAAGGATGCATATCTCTATGTGCTAAAGTGTGACAGATGCCAATGCGTAGGTAATATCTCCAAGCAAAATGAAATGCCATTCAACTCTATTTTGGAGGTAGAACTGTTCGACGTTTGGGGAATCGATTTTATGGGACCGTTCCCCTCATCTTTCAATAATCAGTATATTTTGTTGGCAGTGGATTATGTTTCCAAATGGGTTGAAGCCACAGCTTTGCCCACAAATGATGCTAACGTTGTCCTTCGATTCTTAAAGAAAAATATCTTCACGCGATTTGGGACTCCCCGGGCAATAATAAGTGATGAGGGAACGCATTTTTGTAACAAACAGTTCACAAAATTGTTAGTGAAGTATGGGGTTCGTCATAAAATCGCAGCTGCGTATCATCCCCAAACCAATGGCCAAGCTGAGGTCTCGAATAGGGAGGTTAAGAGAATTCTGGAAAAGGTGGTCAACCCGTTAAGAAAAGATTGGTCTTTACGTCTTGACGATGCTCTATGGGCATATCGTACAGCATATAAGAATCCGATCGGTATGTCCCCTTATCGAATGGTTTACGGAAAAGCATGTCACCTCCTAGTCGAGCTAGAACATAGTGCACACTGGGCCATTCGGAAGCTCAATTTTGATGAACAAGCAGCCAGTGAGAAAAGGTTAATGCAGTTGAACGAGATGGATGAGTTCCGCTTTGACGCTTATAAAAACGCAAAACTCTACAAGGAGAAAGTCAAAGCTTGGCATGATAAGAAAATTCTCGATAAAACATTTGAACCGGGCCAACAAGTCTTGTTGTTCAACTCGAGATTGCGTTTATTTCCAGGAAAACTGAAATCACGTTGGTCAGGTCCTTTTACAGTCGTGTCTGTTGCACCACATGGTAACATCAAGATCGAAAAACCAAATTCAAATTGCCCATTCAAAGTTAACGGTCAAAGACTCAAACATTACTGGAGTGGACCCATTGAACATCAAACTACGGTCATGAACCTCTCCGACCCAGTGGAAAATTGAGCATACCAGCGAAGTCGGGCCGACGACAGTAAACCAAGCGCTTATTGGGAGGCAACCCAATCATTTTCCTTTTTAATTTTATTTTATTTTGGTTATTTTATTTTATTTTCATTCTACTTAGTGGCTATTAAAAATCTGGAGACTCAAATGGGGAAAATGGCGAGCATGCTTAACAACAGGCCCCAAGGTTCATTGCCAAGTAATACAGAGGCAAATCCAAGAAAAGAAGGGAAAGAACAGTGTCAAGCGATCACATTAAGGTCTGGGAAAAAAATTGCAGAAATTGAGCATGGCGCGGCCGCGCTATGTTTACGAAGGGAGGACGTGCGGCCGTGCGAGGAAGAAATTGGGTCTGAACAGAAAGAAACCAAGGAAAATTATGAGTTAAAGCAGGAAGAGAAAGATAAAGCCGATTCAGTTGAGAAGCCTAAAAGTACAGTACCATTAGTTTACCCTCCGATTCCGTATCCATAGAGATTGAACAAGCAGAGGGAAGATAAACAGTTCAACAAGTTTTTGGAGGTCTTTAAAAAGCTGCAGATCAACATACCTTTCACTGAGGCATTGGAACAGATGCCTTATGCAAAGTTCATGAAGGGTATATTGTCAAGAAAGAGGAGATTAGACGAATTTGAGACAGTGGCCTTGACAGAGGATGTGACACCCCCAAATCTGGTACTTTCATTTCCACAGGATTTGGTGTTCACTGTACAAACATCATCTATCTATCTACCCATAAATAAATGAAAACCATGCAATAGATAGAAATAAATCTCTCCCCATATGGGGTTACATCTACTGCATCATAAATAAATCCCAGGTTAATCTAACCTTAAAACATCTGTGCGGAAACATAAATAAATAGGTCTTAAGTAACATCAATTCTAAATGTCATTACACAACCATGTAAACAAATAGTATTCATTACTTGCTAATCTTGCCCTTGCCTTTACTAGTGGAAGACTCGTCTGCTCTTTCGTTCTTAACTGTAATGTTATTATAACGCAAGAGTGAGCACGATTGCCCACAAGTATAACAATATAATAAATGAATAATAACATGCGAATGAATTAATAACTTCGAATATAAAAGCTCAACTTTTGAATCAAGAATGAATAACAAGAATCAAAAGAAATTCTGAGGGTCGTAAATCCTTGAACTATGTCCTAGGTTGTCAAGTGTTTATTCTTGAAACCTTTAACAGTCATAAGACTATGGACTCTTCTTCTCGTACTTACGAGGATCCCTTAGTACCATACTGTGCACAATATCTCAATGCTAAAGCATAAATAATCCCCTAAAGAGGGTTGTTCATCTCAGTTTAACATTCGAGTCCGCACCAAAGGAAGTTTGGTTTGGATAATTCATCAAGGGTTCTGAAATTTAGAACGCTCATCAACTATGGACTAGTCGAATCATGAAGGGTTCGCTAGTCTAACAAGGTTTACCAGTAAATGAATATTTAACTTGAATAACATCTCAAAAGGTATACAATAGAATAATTATGTATAACAGCATCATGCTTGAAGATTAATAAACTTTAATATACAAGACAGGCTTGATCAATAACAATGAGAACTTGCTCAATGTAGAAAGATGAATTAATCAACTTATATAACGATAACAAGTAGGGCTAAGAAACTTGCCTCGTGCGTAGATTACACTTTAACTAAACTCGTTCTTTGAATTAAATCCTACATATCAATTACGTTCACAATACCAGTCAATAATAACGTACTAAACATCATAAGTTTATTCTTTTGTCTAACTCAAATTCGTGACTATACAAGTCAAATTATCATACTTGTTTTCACATAACATAATATTACACAAATAACAAGTTAAATACATACTCAACGATTCAATTAACATATAGATGTCATCTTGACTTGGTAAAACTTATTTTAATATCTCATCATATGTCTAATAAATTTTTATATTCATTAGGCTAGGTTATTAACACATTTCTACACTTGAACATTGAAAAAATTTGCATTTCTGGACAATCTGCAGAGTGGCACTGCGGCGACACCTGGTAGTTCTTTATTGGCGTTGTGGCGTGGCCAGCGTTGCAGCCTGGACAAGGCGTGGCTGGCGCTGTGGCGCGGGTTATCAGCTCTGAGTTGGCCTATGCACATGGGACATCGATTCGGAGTTACAGCATGACACGACCCTCAATTTGATTTCGATTCACGAAAGAACATAGAGTTCAGCAAATTAAACACTACATGATCATTAATTCCCCAAAGTAAACATACCCACATGTTAGAATTCATATATAATCAATACCTAACATTTATAGAGTTATTTTAACCCATTAAAACACATAATTACCGAATTAAAGCATGCAAATTGTACTGTTCTTGATGTTCTTGAAATGTTGAACATAAATTCCAAAAATTCAACGCCACGGATTCGTTATAAAACTAAATTCAACCATTCAAATTTCATTTTGTTCATTTTAGCATGCATAATCATATAAGTGTGTGAATTTTGTGAAAATATTTATGGTTGACATACTAAAATTACGTATAAAGGATTATATGGCCCATAACGATCTGTAAATTTTAAAATAACAAGCCATAATCATGTGTTATAACATGAAGAAATTGGTGATATGGAAACACACAATATATATATAAACATGCTATACTACTCGAATCATTACATATATTCTTATAACAACTTTCCAATTTACAGAGATTCACAGTAGACTTTAAGCCATATTCATGAAACTTAAAAGACATAAAATATATAAATTTCTTCCTTAATCTCTGTTACTTCACTTCCAATTCTAGCTTTTCCATTGCTAAAATTAGCTCCTCCTGAGCTGTCAACATCATCAATTTCTCCCGACCTTTTCTACTTAGGGCATCGGCCACCACATTTGCCTTACCCATATGGTATAGAATCTCACAATCGTAGTCTTTAAATAACTCCAACCACCTTCTTTGGCGCATATTCAAATCTTTCTATGTAAAATATATTTAGGACTTTCTAGTATCAGATATATATTTCACACTTCTCCCCATAGAGATAGTGCCTCCAGATTTTCAAAGCAAAAACCACCGCAATTTAACTCCAAGTCACGGGCCTGGATACCCTTCTCATAATCCTTCATTCTTGGTCGCGGACGCTGCACGTAATGACTCGCCATTTTGCAGCATAACACACACCAAGTCCTTTGTGCGACGCATCACTATATATATAAAATTTTCTGTGTCATCTGGAAGAGATAACACAGGTGCTGAACTCAACCTCCTCTTTAATTCTTGAAAGCTTTCCTCACACTTCTCCGTCCAAACAAATTTCACCGATTTCCTAGTTAAATTCGTTAACGGAGTTGCGATCTTGGAAAAATCCTAAATGAATCTTCTGTAATAACCTTCCAATCTAAGAAAACTTCTTACTTCCGACGGCGTCTTCGGCTGATCCCAGTTAATCACAGCTTCGACCTTGGAGGGATCCACTGAAATTTCGTCTCTATCAAACACATGTCCAAGAAATTGTACTCTTTCAATCCAAAATTCACATTTCGAAAACTTAGCATACAACTTCTCTCTTCTCAATGTCTCTAGTGTCACCCTCAAATGCTCTTCGTGTTCTTTCTTGGTTTTTGAATAAACCAAAATGTCATCTATAAATACCACTACGAATTTGTCCAAAAACGGCTTGAACACTCCATTCATTAAGCCCATAAATGCTACAGGAGCATTCGTTAGACCAAATGACATTACCAAAAATTCGTAGTGATTGTATCGCGTTCTGAACGCTGTCTTCGGTACATCCTCTGGTCTCACCTTCAGTTGATGATAACCACTTCTCAAGTCTATCTTTGAAAAATATCTTAATCCCTTTAACTGATCAAACAAGTCGTCAATTCGAGGTAATGGATATCTATTCTTGATCGTGACCTTATTCAGTTCTCTATAGTCTATGCAGAGCCGCATTGTCCCATCCTTTTTCTTCATAAATAAAATCGGCGCTCCCCACGGTGATACGCTTGGTTGTATATACTTCTTGTCGAGTAATTCTTGTAGTTGGACCATCAATTCTTTCATCTCTACCGGTGCCATTCGGTATGGTGACTTCGATATTGGACCCGTTCCTGGAGCCAAATCGATCACAAATTCAACTGCTCTATCTGGAGGAAGTCCCGGCAAATCGTCCGAAAATACGTCTGCAAAATCTCTCACTACCAGAATTTCATCTATTTTCGGATTCTCTTTACGACTATCGACTATGTAAGCTAGATATCCTACACTGCCTTACCTTAACAACCTCCTGGCCTGCATCATCTTCAGACAACTCGCTTATCTAGACGATTTGCTACCATAAAACACAACCTTTGACGGAGTCATAAGGTTAATACACTTCTTCTGGCAGTCAATTATCACCCCATAATTGGATAACCAATCCATACCCAAAATAACATCAAATTCTCCAAATCGAATAGGGATAAGATCTACATTCATGATATTACCATTAATATCCACTCTACAGTTCTTGTGCACGTACTTAACAGGGATAATTTCTCTATTCGCAATTTCTATGTTCATGGGGTATTCTAACTCGTCCTTAAGCAATTCTAAGTTCTTAGCAAATTCATCGGATATAAATGAACAAGTAGCACCCAAATCAAATAACACATAATCATTAACTTTATTGATCGAAAAGATACCTGACACCAAATCACGAGATCAAGACTGCGTCTTGACTTTATCATGTTGAATGTTCCGGCGATGATTCGGTTGGTCATGGTTGGTCTTTGTGATTGTCAGAGTGCTTCCATCAGTATTTCCTCTATTTCCTCCTGAACCTGTTACCCCAGATCCCTTCTTGGGACAATCCCTAGCAAGATGATCCTTTGAACCACAAGTGAAGCAGGCACCCTTCTTTGGGTTTGGACAGTTTGGTGCTATGTGGCCTTCTTGACCATAATTGTAGCACACTCGTTTCCCTTTCATACAGACTCCCAAATGAGCTTTTCCACAGGTTGAGCATGCTTCGATCTTCTTCTTCTGCCCTCCTTGTTGACTTCCAGCTGATGAGTTATCAGTGCACTTCCTCTTCTGTTTATGGCTACCCCCAGTGCTACTTCCACCAGTCTTATTATTACCATCATTCTCACTCTTCTTCTTCTGCTCCTGATTGTACTTAGTTACTACATCGCTTCCACCTTCAATGAGTATGGCCTTCTCTAACACTCCAGCAAAAGAACATTGACACTTTGCTATACAACCAGGGCTTCAGTCCCTGTTCAAATCGTTTCGCCTTCCTCTTATCGGTATGTACTTGATACGTGGCGAACCTAGCCAACTCATTGAACCTTGCAACATAATCAGCTACTGACATATTCCCCTGTTTAAACTCTAAAAACTGAACCTCCATCTGATTTTATGAACTAGCCGGAAAATACATTTCAAAGAACATCTCTTTGAATCTTTCCCAGGTTATCACACCTTCACCCCCTCTCACTTTGTTTGCCTGCCACCAATAACTGGCTTCGGACTTTAGCATAAACGTTGCATAAGCTGTTTTCTGATCTTCCCTTACTTGAGTGACGTCGAACACCTTCTCCATCTCCATCACCCAAGTCTGAGCCTCAATTGGGTTTATGGAACCCTTAAACTCTGGAGGTCCCACCGCCTTGAAGTCCTTAAACGATGTATTTGGTGGAGCTTGTGGTTGATTATTAAGTGCTCCAGCTAAAAGGTTCACCAATTGCTGAATAGAGTTAGCATTGGCGTCATTGTTATTGTTTGTTGACTCTTCCTGGGCTTGCTGACGATTTTATCTTCTAAGCGGCATATTTCTGTTAAGAATATACGCTTATTAGGTCTTTACTCAATCTCTAAAACATTTAAGACTTAACTAAACATTTAGTCATAACTTACTTAGCACATCAATTCTAATAAACTCTGACATTTAATTAATTCAAAAGTCTTTACATCATAAGATAGCATCACGGCTATTTACATCAACTATCCTGAGATAAAGAATCAACAGGATTTAAAACATAACAATATTCCTTTGTTTAAATACACATCAGAATTTACATCATTAACTACCAAATAATTTTCACATAATTAAACTAATATTATCACTGTCTGTTAAGGCGTTGAATAGCCTTGTTACGTTCTTCTTCCATGATGCGAGACATCGTTCTGCGATCTAGCATATATGATGGTAGATCCTCAAACTGGATTGGATACTTCCTAACTCAATCTTGGACCGCATCCATTGCATTTTGTAGTGTAGAGTATGTCTCCTCAAGTTTAGCCTTCTTCGCACGGCGATCATCTTCTGCAAGATCAGCACGACGTGACTCTCGTACCCAGCCATCCTCTGCTATGGCAAGCCTCTCTGAGCTCTCCTTCAGATCCTTCTTTAACCTTTTTATTTCTGCGGACTTATCCTCGGTTTGACCCTTCTTGTGAACCAGATCCCACTCCACGTTTCCCAAATGTGTGTGAAGAGTCATAATCTCCCTATCCCTCTGCTTAATAGTAATTTGCTGACTAACCGCCTGCTCAGTCAGATCCTGGACAGTATCCTACAACTCTATGTTACGATCATACAGTGCATCATACATCTCAGCATCAATGGAGTTCGGTGGGAACTCCTCTTCTTCCTCTTCTTCCTCCTCTTCCTCAGGATCCTCCTCTGGATCAGTCTCCGGCTCATGCTCCTGACCAACAACAGTGATCAATGGAGATGGCTCTCTCTGTATCAGCTACTCCCTAACGACATGAATGTCTCGAGGCTCCTCCTCTATAGATAATCGGGGTTCCTCCTCCCCAGCTCGACTAGCTCCTCCAACATCCGACATCCTGACAACAAAATTTTAAGTTGTAGTTACTAATTCGTGCTAGCGAACACATAGATTAACACATAAGCACATAAGTCTCTTATTATCTTTAATGAATTTAGAAATTCATTTCTTAGAACTCGATAAGAGTTTACCACCACTATGTTCTCGATCTCCTACAAGGCTACTACCTAAGGTTGTTCCCCCACCTAAGGTTCATAACCTCATACTCGATACCAACTGTGACACCCCAAATCTGGTACTTCCATTTCCATGATTTGGTGTTCATCAGATAAACATCATCTATCTATCTACCCATAAATAAATGAAAACCATGCAATAGATAGAAATAAATCTCTCCCCTTATGGGGTTACATCAACTGAATCATAAATAAATCCCAGGTTAATCTAACCTTAAAACATCTGTGCGGAAACATAAACAAATAGGTCTTAAGTAACATCAATTCTAAATGTCATTACATAACCACATAAACAAATAGTCCTCATTACTTGCTAATCTTACCCTTGCCTTTACTAGTGGAAGGCTCGTCTGCTATTTCATTCTTAACTGCAATGTTATTATAACGCAAGAGTGATCACAATTGCCCACAGGTATAACAATATAATAAATAAATAATAACATGCGAATGAATTAATAACTTCGAATATAAAAGCTCAACTTTTGAATCAAGAATGAATAACAAGAATCAAAAAAAATTCTGAGGGTCGTAAGACCTTGAACTATGTCCTAGGTTGTCAAGTGTTTATTCTTGAAACCTTTAACAGTCATAAGACTATGGACTCTTCTTCTCGTACTCAGGGGGATCAACCCTTAGTACCATACTGTGCACAATATCTCAACGCTAAAGCGTAAATAATCCCCTAAAGAGGGTTGTTCATCTCAGTTTGACATTCGAGTCCGCACCAAAGGAAGTTTGGTTTGGATAATTCATCAAGGGTTCTGAAATTTAGAACGCTCATCAACGATGGACTAGTCGAATCATGAAGGGTTCGCTAGTCTAACAAGGTTTAACAGTAAATGAATATTTAACTTGAATAACATCTCAAAAGGTATACAATAGAATAATTATGTATAACAGCATCATGCTTGAAGATTAATAAACTTTAATATACAAGACAGGCTTGATCAATAACAATGAGAACTTGCTCAATGTAGAAAGATGAATTAATCAACTTATATAACGATAACAAGTAGGGTTAGGAAACTTGCCTCGTGCGTAAATTATACTTTAACTAAACTCGTTCTTTGAATTAAATCCTACATATCAATTACATTCACAATACTAGTCAATAATAACGTACTAAACATCATAAGTTTATTCTTTTGTCTAACTCGAATTCGTGATTATACTAGTCAAATTATCATACTTGTTTTCACATAACATAATATTACAAAAAAAACAAGTTAAATAGATACTCAATGATTCAATTAACATATAGATGTCATCTTGACTTGGTAAAACTTATTTTAATATCTCATCATATGTCTAATAAATTTTTATATTCATTAGGCTAGGTTACTAACACATTTCTACACTTGAACATTGAAAAAATTTGCATTTCTGGATGATCTGCGAGCGGTGGTATTTGACGACGCCACCGGTAGTTCTTTATTGGTGTTCTGGCTGGCGGACCCGGTATCTTGACTGGATAAGGCGTGGTCAAGGCCAAGAAGACGGGTTATCACTCGAAGTTTGTTTGTGCATTGCACGGGACATCGATTCGAGTTGGCGCAGGTGGCACACTAATTAATTTGATTCCCGATTCATGAAGAACATAGAGTTCAGCGAATTAAACACTACATGATCATTAATTCCCCAAATTAAACATACCCACATGTTAGAATTCATATATAATCAATACCCAACGTTTATAGAGTGATTTTAACCCATTAAAACACATAATCACCGAATTCAAGCATGCAAATTGTACTGTTCTTGATGTTCTTGATGTTCTTGAAATGTTGAACATAAATTCCGAAAATTCAACGCCACGGGTTCGTTATAAAACTAAATTCAACCATTCAAATTTCGTTTTATTCGTTTTAGCATGCATGATCATATAAGTGTGTGAATTTTGTGAAAAAATTTATGGTTGACATACTAAAATTACGTATAAAGGCCATATGGCCATATAACGTACTCTGTAAATTTTTAAAACAACAAGCCATAATCATGTGTTATAACATGAAGAAATTGGTGATATGGAAATACACAATATATATAAACATGCTATACTACTCGAATCATTACATATATTCTTATAACAAGTTTCCAATTTACAGAGATTCACAGAAGACTTTAAGCCATATTCATGAAACTTAAAAGACGTAAAATATATAAATTGGGTTGAAGAGATTACCCAAGTGTAGATTAAATTACTAGAAAGTGAATTCCTTCTCAACAAAGCTCTAAACTCTCAACTCTCTCTTTGTATCTCTCTCTGCTACGCTTTCTAGACTTAGGCAATAATAGAAAAGAAAAGGGAAGACGTATACTAAATAAGAAGTCTGACGCATTGTGGTCAGTTACCCAGTCATGGGTTAACTGCCCATAACCTCCCTTAGTGCCATGTTTGGCTAGCAAGAAAAGTTTCAAAAACTATTTAATTTAATAAAACATTATCATATAGTTTAAATAATGTCACACTCCTTTATAAAATAAATCAAATATCTAGTTTAATAAAATAAAATAATTTCTCATTAATTCACATAGTCACATAATTCAATTTCTCATTGATTAATAATATCAAATTATTAAATCTCTAATTAATAATTAAATAATTAAAATAACATTAGGCTTATTAAATATTTCTTTTAATTCAATAAGCTCACATAATTGCATACATCGAATAATAAAATTCTCCACATTAATTTAATAAATGTAATACATATAATTAAATTAATCTATCACAACTTCAACAATTAATCATTTAATCTAATAATTAATTCGTCGAAAAATATTTATTCAATCCAATAAATATTAAAATTAAATTACATAATCTCAGTTGTCACAGAGGAATGTAGTGCAGTGCTTCAGTGTAAACTACCTCCAAAGCTGAAAGATCCGGGCAGTTTCACAATCCCATGTACGATCAAAAAGATGAACTTCGATAAATGTTTGTGTGATCTTGGGGCAAGTATCAATCTGATGCCCTTGTCAGTGTTTAATCAGTTGGGATTGTCGGCTCCAAGGCCGACAAACATTTCTTTGTAACTAGCTGACAGATCCATCACGTATCCACGGGGCATAGTTGAGGATGTACTGGTGAAAGTGGACAAATTTATCTTTTCGGCTGACTTCATCATTCTGGATTACGAAGAAGATAAAAATATACCAATCATACTGGGGAGACCATTCTTAGCCACAGGAAGGACTTTGATAGATGTACAAAAAGGGGACCTCACTATGCATGTTCATGATCAGGAGGTTACCTTTAACGTCTTCAAGGCAATGAAGTTCCCAACAGATGAAGAAGAATGCTTACGGGTTGATTTGGTGGATCAAGTCTTAAATGATGAAGTAGAGAGTTTGAGAAGTCATGAACCGTTGAGAAGTGTCATTGCTGAAAATTCAGAATTGGAGAAAGAGGAACTTGAAGAACTTGTGCACTTGCTGGATACTGCGCCACAATTCAGAAAATTCAAAACACCAGTTGAGCCAATGAAGAAAGCTGGAGGGGAGAAACGCCTACTCCAACTCAATGAGTTGGATGAAGTCCGATTACAGGCATATGAAAAGTCTAGGTTGTATAAGGAGAAGGTGAAGAAATGGCATGATCGCAAAATCATAGAGAGAACATTTGAACCGGGACAAAGAGTTTTGCTTTATAACTCCAGACTTAAACTTTTTCCCGGGAAGCTGAAATCAAGATGGTCAGGGCCATTTACAGTGAAGAATGTCTTCCCATATGGTGCGATAGAAGTGTTCGATAAATTCTCGGATCAGCCTTTTAAAGTGAATGGGCAGCAATTGAAGCATTATTTTAGTGGCGAGATGGACAGACAGAAAGTCACCTCCATTCTTTCTTCGACATGAGATTTAGAGACAGTCAAGCTAATTAACTTTAACTTAGAGCTTGATGGGAGGCAATCCATTATTTCTATCTCTATTTTTTATTTATTCAGTTTAGGTTGTTTTTATTAGTTCATCTTCATTTTAAGTGTGATAGATTATTGTGTTTTGTCTAATTGAGTGTGTAGCTGAATTTGCATTGAGAGGTGTTTGATGTAGTATAGAGTTTATTTGGTCATTCATGCTTACTCAGTAATTCATGCCTTAACAGTGTGTATTGATGTCTATGTAGGTATCTTGGATTGAATTCATCACTGATTTGCAAGATCTTGGAATTAAAAGTTGGCGGTCAGAGGAATGTGGTCGCATGGCCATGGCGCATGTATATAAACAAAGACAAGAACGCTACCAAGACGACATGCCTGCAAACTCAAAAAATAAAATCACACTCGCGCACCCGCGCCACCAGTCTATTGAAAAATCGCGCAAACGCGCGCGACACCGGACAGTGAAATTTTTTTAAGTTTTAAAACAGGTGTTTGACCCAATTCTTCTATCATTTGAAATCACACTGAGGCGTATTCTTTTGCTCTCCTCAACACGCACGTCTCCTTACCTCTCGGCAATTACAAACTAAGCCCTAACTCTCCTCTCCATTATGTGATTGTCGCTTCGGAGCTTATACCCACGATCAGTGTCTGCATTATAAAGCTAGGGTTTCAGAGAGTGGTGGTATGAATTAAGTTTGGGGGTTACTCTCTTCATCAATTATCACTCATTCTCAAGCAAATCTTCATTTTCAACATTCAAAGCAATGGGTCCAAAGAGAGCACGTTCGAGTTCTTCTTCATTATCATCTTCCTCTCGCAGTCAAGGGGAGGATGTGGTGGATCATACCAAATTTCTGAGTCTGGCCGTACAAACAAAATATTATAGAATCGTGGCAAAGACGTTTGTCAAGGAGCGCGGTTTCAAACCTGAGAGGCAAGATGGTCATTTATGGAATATGATTCACGAGAGGGGATGGTTTGGCTTGACTGCAACCCCTATGCCAGTTTTGATGAGTATAGTCCGAGAATTCTATACGAATGCTAAAGACACAATGAGTGGTCTATCTGTGGTTCGAGGATTTGAAATCGATTACCGACCACCTGCAATCACAGAAGTCTTCAGGCTACGTGACACACCACCAACTGGGTCTGCTAATTAGGTAGAGGGTGCACATTTAGAAACGGATTTGGAAATGGTCATTACTGAGTTGTGTGTGCCAGGCACGAAGTGGACTTACAATGCCGGTACGAATAAGCCTCGCATATTCCCAGCTGCAGCTTTGAATCGGTATACAAAGGCGTGGAATTTGTTCATATGTGCCAAACTTGTTCCGTCGTCTCATCAGCATGAAATCACAGCGGAGAGGGCAATCATTCTGTGGGGAATAATCACGGGCAAATACATCGATGTGGGCCATCTGATTCATCAAAATATGTTGAGGTATCTGCGGGGAAGCACTACGGGGAGTATTCCCCATGTGTCAGTTGTAGCTATGTTGTGTGTTCATCAAGGATGTCATTGGGACAATGAACAGATGCAGAACCCGAGCTAAGATATCACTCATACAACCATTGCAAAGTTCGAGGATTGGGCAGGAGGTGCACCGCACCCACGAGGAAAAGGCTTTATCATCCAGCCCACAGTCTCAGAGCCACCACCGCAGCCCTATCAAACAGATGAAGCGGGCCCGTCAACTCAACCAACTGCTGCCACTGGGGATCGACAGCTCCGAAGGTTAGAGCAAAAAGTCGACGCGATGTATGACAACTTCACAGCGTTTGCTACGGGTCTCACGAGGTCACTGGCCGAGGCATTTGCACAACAGGGAACCATGGTTGAGTGGCCACATTTTGGGACTACCATGCCATATCCACCACCGGATTCACCACCCGACAAGGGTGGTGTAGCTGAGCACTAGAGGAGTTTTCTGTAACCCTATACCTTCATTCATTGGGGCACTGAATATTATAAGTTTGGGGGTATTGGGGTAGTAGTGTAGATGCATATAGTTTTTGTATGATTTCTTCTATCTACTGAATTCAAAAGCGACCATGCATGTGGCAGGAGCTATAAGATAAGATACAATTTGTTGTACTACTTGACCGCCTATGCTTTTTTTGAATCCAATCGTAGATCTTATGCCGATCATACCTTTGTTCTTTTTTCTCTTAGCCTTTGTTTGGCAAGTCATTGTAAGTTTTCGATGAGATTTTAATACCATCCTAGAAAATTCATGATTTATTCGAGAAAAAAATTCTAACAATTAATAAAATCAAATAAGTCTTACAGTATGAACCCTCGATTCAAACATTGAAAGTTAGATGCTTTCGGTTTGCACTGCCATGTTCATAATTACTTGTAGGTATAAGAATTATGTGTTGCATTGCTTAATAGAAAATGTGGTTTTAAAAAGAGAAATATGTGGAAAGTGGACTTAGACTGTATAAAACATTGACAATCAAACTTTGGGAAAACTTGGGTATGTTATATATATAAAATAAAAAAATAAAAAAAAATAGCAGTAACGTAGCTTGTCTTATTTCGGGGCCCTAGCTACTTGAGTAAGTACGCCCGTAGGGGTGTCTTAACACCTAGCGCCCTAAGGTCTTTCATGGTCTGGGAGTCGTTGGTTGAAATCTCGCTAAGGGGTAGCAGTATTTGCCTAATGGAATGAGGCATTGCACAGTCATGTGAAAAGAAAAAAAAAGAAAAATAGCAATAAACACCGCGGGAAAGAGCAAAAATTGCCCTCGTGAGTAGCAATAAAGCAGTTAAGCCCAGTGTTGAACCTTAGTTTGTTTTGATATGTTGGAACAGTCTTTGTTGCATAAGTATACATGAATCTTGATTTAGACTGTAATTTTCTATTTTAAGTAGTTTAGCATGTGTATTCTTTGCTTAATTCAAGTTTTGGTGAACATAACACACACACACACACAGCATCTTTATAGCATATATGAATTATTTGAGTGTATGATATTATGCCTACAGTTGGGTTTGAATTTGTATTCTTGAATCTGGATAATTCGCTGAGGAATTTTAGACTGAAATTCTGTTAGAGCTGGAACAATGTGAGACTAGTTTGCATCATGATTTAGTTGCATAGCATGTAGTTGCATTTTCAGTGTTTATTAGTATGCATTGCTTGAGGGCAAACAATAGTTCAAGTTTGGGGGTATTTGATAAGTGAGTTTTATACGTACTTATTGAATATCAATTTACGAGAACTATGCCCATCTCAAGTACATTTTAGTGTGTTTTTAGTTGTATTTCATAATATTTTGCATTGCATGTACTGAGAACTCCTTTGGTGCAAAAGTGCAAGAAATGGCATAAGCTCGGCATTGGTAGATGGCATGTGATCAATGAAGCTAATGGAGGTATGAGGATCGAGTGGAGTAAAGAAACCAAGCATCGGTGGACAAATGAACAAGAGCAGCATGACAAGGAAGTGCAGCAGAACAAGAATGAAGCAGCAACAGAATCTGAGAATCCAAACTGCAGAAGCCGCGCGGCTACATAGGCTTAAACACGCACGCCCGCGCAATCACCCAGACTGAACGGAATTTATTACGCGCTACCGCTGATAAATGTAAAGGGAACTCATGGCATACCTACCGTGACATCCGAGGTCATTAATTAATTTTATTTTAATTCTTAAATTATAAGAGTTTGAGTTGGTTAAAATAATTCTGGATGGTGTCAGACGTATCATTCATCATTTTTTACGTATTTTTCATAAAAAAACAAGGGTTTACACTATGAGAGAATTCCATTGATGAACCAAGCATAAACTCATTGTTTTCTACTTTTTTTTTTGGATTTCAATTATTGTGGCTAAACTACTTTTAAGTCGCTGGATATTAGTGAGGATTTGAACGTTACGTTGGGATTGTAATCAGCAATTGGGTTTGATCGATTTTATCTACTCTCTTTCAATTGTTTGTTTATTTTCCATGTTTTGCTTTGATCCCATAATGGCTTTCGGATCAGTCATGAACTAAACTTCATTATGGGATTCTAACGGAGTTTAATACGTAGTCTAACTTATGGCCTGATTGCTAGACTGTTTTGCGTATCATAAGGAATTTCTATCATGGTTGGTTTGCATGTATGAATGATTGATCACCATTCGTTTTAGGTACTTGTATGGAATTAAAAAATAACATGCGAGTATGGATTGTAATCATGATAGTATGCGTATATGGGATTGTTTTGCTTAGCTTTGTATTTCGTGAATCAGATAGGCATATACTGTTTCACCGTATGAGTTAAATAAGGACTTGTGCTTAAATTCAATATTGTTGCAAAAGTCAAATATATGCTTAAATGCTAATAGGCTTCTGGGCTGGACGTAAAGGCCTTATAGATATGACCCAACAATATAATAATAGGCTGACATATGACCCAATTTTGTACTTGTAATATTTGTTTCTTGTGTGAGCATCGATGTTGGGTTAAAACTTCAAAGACATATAATTATTTTCTATTAGTGGGTAACTTGTTGACCTAAATATATTTTGAATTTAAAACAAGAAAAAAATAAAAAAATTGATAAATCCACAACAGAAAATGATATCTATAGCAACATTTTTCATGTAAAAATATCAAAAAGTGTCGTGAAAATATCAATTTTTAAAAAATAATGAAAACCGAAACATTATTATTTCAAGAGAATAAATAATATACAGACGACACTTCAATGATTTGTATTCCATGCATCCTGGTCTTCAAATGTATTGGATATTTAATTTAGTAGTGAAGACATAATAATGAAAAAATATAATAATAAATTTGGGAATATGTGTCATTTTATTACCAACAAAAAAATGCAATTAACTCCTTTTTATGATTTTTTTTAATAATAAATTTGGAAATATGTGTCATCTCTTATTATAAAACCTTCGACTTTTACAACCTTTTTTGGTATAATTGAGTTGCATCTTATTAAGGGTGTAAACGAACCGAGTCGATTCTAGTATTGAGTTGCTCAGATTTGGTTCACAAAATTTATCGAGTATAAAATAAGGTTTGATTGAGGCTCATTTAGCTATCGAGTTGAGCACGATTCCGAATCAAGCCCGAGCAGTTTGGACTTTTCTAACGAATATGATCCGAGTATTAATAGAAAATTATAATTTGAGGAGGTTCGAATAATTTATCGAACTTTAAAATGTGCTCATATTTGACTCATTTATATTTCGAGTTGAGCTCGAATCGAACTTTTAGTCGAGCGAGTATGAATCGAGTCCGAACTGTTTGCTCATTTTACAACCTTACATCTTATTCTTACAATTTACTTAAGTTGTGTTTCTGTTTTTCTTACAAGCATACCAAAGAGAGAAGACGTGGCTATGCAGTTATTGAAAGTTATTCAACAACTGTTGTTTACAGTTATTTTACTTTTTTGAGGTAGTTAAAACATATACTTCCTCCGTCCTTAATTATTTAACGTTTTAGAGGTGGACACAAGAATTAAGATAATGATTGGAAAGCATTAAATATAGTACTCAATTGTTTATAATACCCTTAAATCTTTTGTTTGTGATAAGGAGAGTTTTGTTGGGATAAGGAGAGAGAACGAGTTTAATGAGGGATAATTTTGGAAAAATTTCATTAATTCTCCTAGATTTGAACAAACGTCAAAAAATTAGGGATAAATAAAAAACTCTAAAACGTCAAATAATTAGGGACGGAGGGAGTACATAATACTGAAAATTGTTTAAAATTCTCCTCCCTCGTTTCCTCCAATTAATATCTTTCAAATTTTATAATATATTCTTTATTTTGAATTCATAAATTAATATTACACGCACATCGATCGAAACTGAAACATTGGTTTAGTTCTCATAAGTAGATTCATTGATCAATGAAGTTCTACATCTATCTATTTTTTTCACTATTGAACCCGAACCAGACTTTAATTACGCTATTAATGAATTATTCCTCGGTTCTGTCGATGTCTATTCTGGCATGTTCCCTGTTAGCTGCTCTGATCTAATTGTGTATTTTTCTAGTTAAATAATGCGTGTGTTAGCCACTAATAACATTAACCGACCCGGCCCACAAAAAGAACAGGGGGTAGGGCCTTAAAAGTACATTAGTGAAATAAAACACTTTTAAATATAATTTTTTTGACAAAAATACTTTTATAATAAAGTGAAAATATTAACTAATTATATAATTTAAAAAATATTTTTGAAATAATTAATGACAAATTTAAGCAAATGGTATGATATGAGATATTATTTTTTTTAAATAAATTAATAATAATCTTATACTTTGGTCTTTTACCAAAAGTGTTTTATCCAAAATTATAATTTTTCTATCATGATTTGAATAATAGGTTTATAGTTAAAATTTAATTTTTTTTAAAAAAGTAAATAACTAAAATTATAAGACCCCAACTTTTATGAATAAAGATGAATTTTTCTATAAATATCATTTTTGAATATTAAAGTGTGAATTTGTTATAATGTTATAGTTATGGATAATATTTATAAATTTTGCAAAGTAAGCAAGTTGTTATTTAATATTCGATTGGTAGGAAAATATTCGTACGACGACACAATCATCGGTGGACCCCACAACAAAATTATTGTCGGAGTTGGAAAATGACAAAATTATCGTTTTATAAAAGTAACGGCGAAAGTTTTACCGTTAACTGTTAAAATACCCGATGATAAAGTAAAAGAATACGCATTGGTTGCATAGTAGTAGCATTACAGTATTAATTATTGATGCTTACGTAAGAAGTCACTCAATTTTGTTCAATTATTGCTCTGATAATTCTTTGACATAGTATCTCACGTTATTTGATTCAATTATTGTCGATATTTTATATATTATTAACTCAATAATTGAGATAATACAATTATTCATATTATTATTTGCAATATTGACGATGTCTAGAAAGTTACATCGAGGAGATGTTTGGTCACCTAATCAAGGCCAATAGGAGAAATTCTTTATGGAAAGCCCCTCTTTCACGGGAATGATCCGGTTGTTAAATATTGTGAGTTATAATATTAATGATGAATAATTGTTGAAAGATTAAATATGTGTTGATTGAAGATAAAATGATTTGTGGTAATATTTATTCAATCTTTGATATAAATAACAAGTCTGTTATAAGACTTTTTTGGTAAGTTTGGTTTATTCTATGGGGGCCCATATGTCATCATCTAAGAGTCACTTTCACCAATAGTAATTGCCTTTACCAGATGTGTGACGCCCCCAAAATAGGTATACATCACCTATTCTGAGTCGCCAATACATGGTACAGAATACAAATACAATCTTTAATATACAACAAGAGAGCTGTGAGTTTTAATACAAATACTGTATTCTAAACAATATCCGCTCTTAGAATAAGTCCTCATTACATTTATTGACACACTATTTAACAGAATAGTGAGGACTACTAATACTATCATCTGGTCCATCACTCCGTTCCCCGACTCGTTCCAGCTATATTCTCATTTCTTGAAGTGAACAGTGAAAGAAAGGGTGAGCTCAACTAGCCCAGTAAGAAATATTATGACTAAGATAATGCAAAATAAATTATCATTAGTCTTCAACAATGTTAAACTGATAAAATACAATAGACATCAAGTTTAACTGCAGAGGAACAAACAATCCATTAAAAGAGTCAAGTAGAGAATAAAATCTACTATCTTTTATGATTTAAAAGGTTTTTCATCACTTTTATCGCTGAGACTCATCTTAATAAATAATCCACATCATCGAATCACCCCTGCACTACGGCCAAGGATATTCTTTAGTATCACGACCACAAATTATCCATCACTACGGGCCAAGGACATTCGTGTATTCATTAATGGTCATGATCATGCCAATAATTGTCCATCAATGCACTACGGCTAAAAGGACTTTTACCACATTATTTGTAACATTACGGTCATGATTATACCGAATAATCCCTGGTCATAATCATACCACGTCCATCTATAGACTACAGGCCACAGATGACATTCAACATAATATAAACATGAGGATGATGACAATGATATAAGAATTCAATAAAACAAGTTCAAGAATTAATTTGTCCAGGAACCAATAACGTCCAAATTGTCAACATGATACTCCTTTGTAGAGTAAAATTCAAGAATGTTCAGAAAAATATTTCCATGAAAAGATATTGGATGAAGCACAAATATCAAGGATATTCCACTAATTTCATGGAGTATAGAAGTCAAAACTATAATCAACTGAGTATAATAAAGAATGGAATAACATAAGAAATCACCATGCATCTTCAGATTTGACAGCGTAAAGTTATTCCAACGAGTAATAATAAATAACGGAACTAGGTCAAAGTGAAACTGACCGACAGGATGTTCCAATGTAATAATAAAGAAGCGGAATAACAACAGAAATCACCATGCATGCGGTATCAGACAGATGTGAGTTATTCCAACAGAATACTAAATAACGGAACTGAGGCGGCGTAAATTCACACCGCAAGCGGGATGTTCCAACAGAATAATAAAGAGCGGAACCAGTCCAAAGATAAAACGCGCATGAGCGAGGATATTCCAATGTAATAATAAAGAGCGGAACCAAGTCCGGCCAAAAACGCATGCATGACGAGGATATTCCAATAGAATAATAAAGAATAGAATAATGAAGAATTTCACCAAGTATAGAGGCATTCAGCGTACACAAAGTTATTCCAATGTAATAATAAAGAATGGAATAATGAAGTTCTCTTCATGAATACAAAAGAAATAATACCCCTACTAGTAAAAAGAAATTGGATATAAGAGTAGGAAGTAGCGAACACTTTTCTTCTTTCTCTCTATAATTTTCTCTCTCTAGAGTTTCAGTGAATTCGTAAGAAATAATGAAGGAATGAGCTTCTATTTATAGGAGAATTTGGAGGATACTATTTGATCACGGTGCACCGAGTAAAAATCTCACGGATCAAGTGTAGCATTCACGGGTGTCAAGCTTACTAAATTTCAATGTAAAAACAAGAAAAAAAAATAAACAAACATATAATATATATATAAATATATATAAACACATGTTTTAAAAAAATATATATATATATATATATAATATCAATTCCCTTCTTATTACGTTACCTCCCCCCACCCCATTTTCATTTCATCCATTTACTCCACATGTGGCCCTCACATGTGGCCCCCACCCTTATAATAAAGAATAAATTTCTACCGATATTTTGAAAAATGGGTAAATGGGGTTCATAAAATAAGCAAAATTTACATCAACTACTATGGAAATAATTAAACAAAACTGAGTGACTTCTAACGTAAGCATCAATAATCAATACCGTGTGTTACTATGCAACCACGCCAGACATCGTACTTTACTACTACCGAGTAGTTCAACAAAGATTAATAGCAGTAAAACTTCCGCCGTTATTTTCATAAAATATTTTTGTCATTTTCTCAATCGACAATAATTCCGTTGTGGGATCCACTAATGATTGTCTTGAGTCGCATGCGAATATTCCCCGCTAATATCTGAATATTCCCAGAGCACCAATCGAATATTATATAACAACTTGCGTATGACTTTGCAAAATTTATAAATATTACCCACAACTATAACATTATATCAATTTCACTCCATAATATTCAAAAATAATATTTATAGAAAATTCATCTTTATTCAAAAAGTTGGGGTCTTACAACCTCCCCTTCTTATGAAATTTCGCCCTCGAAATTAGGGTACGTACCCTAATTAAGCCATGCCAATACTTACTTGATACTGGAGAACGAGACTTTCTTCCATACAACGCCACTTTCTTCCATACAACGCCTCGAATGGAGTCATGCCAATACTTGCTTGATAACTGTTGTTGTAGAAAAACTCCACCAATGGTAAGAACTTGTCCCAACTTCCCTTGAAGTCAAGGACACAGAGTCTTAATAAATCTTCAAGAGTTTGAATAGTCCTCTCTGATTGTCCGTCCGTCTGAGGATGATATGCCGAACTAAATTGTAAATTCGTGCCCATAGCTTTTTGCAAACTAACCCAAAATCGTGAAGTGAATCTTGGGTCTCGATCAGAAACTATGGATATTGCATACCATGCAGTCTTACAGTCTCGTTTATGTACATACGAGCAAGACGTTCAAGTGTATAAGTTTCTCGTATTGGTAAGAAGTGTGCAGACTTGGTCAATCTATCAACAATGACCCAAATTGCATCTATGCCTTGAGAAACCTTGGGAAGACCAGTAACGAAATCCATGGTAATGTGCTCCCACTTCCATTCTGGAATTTCAAGTGGTTGCAATGGACCTTTTGGTACTTGATGCTCCGCCTTGACTCGTTGACAAGTTAGACACCTTAAGATAAACAGCGCTATTTCCCTCTTCATATTGCTCCACCAAAATGTATGACAAAGATCACGATACATTTTGGTACTCCCAGGATGGATTGCAAACGGTGTGTTGTGCGCCTCCATTATGATTTTATAATTTAAATCAGGGTCATTAGGAACACAAAGTCTGGAGTTGACTCGAAGTATTCCTTCTTCATTGATTCTTGCTTCCGACATAGCACCTTCTTGCATTTTCTTCCTCATATGCATCAGCTCCAGTTCTGTAGTTTGAGCAGCTTTAACTTTATCAATTAAAGTCGGTTCTACTCATATGTTCGCCATCATCACATGGGTCCCTGGAGTCTTTAAATCTATCTCCATCCTTTGCAAGTCGCACAAAATGGGCCTTTGCGTTGATAATATCGCACTCGTACCCGCATATGATCTTCTACTCAATGCGACAGCTACTACGTTCGCTTTTCCAGGATGTTATTGGATGGTATGATCATAGTCTTTCAAAAATTCAAGCCAACGTCGTTGTCGCATGTTGAGTTCCTTTTGAGTGAAGAAATATTTGAGACTTTTATGATCCGTAAAGATCTCCACTTTCTCCACATACAAGTAATGCCTCCAAATTTTAAGTGCGAAGACAACAGCTGCCAACTCTAGATCATGAGTAGGGTAATTCCTCTCATATTCTTTGAGTTATCATGAGGCATAGGCTATGACTTTCCCATATTGCATGAGAACACATCCCAACCCTTTGCCCAAAGCATCACTGTAGATGACAAATCCCTCCGAGCCAGATGGTATTGTCAGAACAGGTGCTGAAATGAGTCTCCTCTTGAATTCTTGAAAACTCTTTTCATATTCTTCGCTCCAACCAAACTTTGTATCTTTCTAAGTCAGCTGAGTTAGTGGAGTAGCGATTTAAGAAAATTCTTCCACAAATCTCCGATAATAACCAGCTAAACCGAGAAAGCTACGTACTTCGGTCACTGATTTAGGTTGCTCCCAGCTTTGAATAGCTTCAATCTTTGCTGGGTCAACAGATATTTCATAACTTGATACCACGTGCCCAAGGAATGCTACCTCCTCAAGCCAGAACTCTTATTTCTTCAACTTGGCATAAAGCTTATTTTCACAAAGCTTTTGGAGTATCAGCCTCAAGTGTTGCTCATGATCTTCACGGGTTTTGGAATATATGAGGATGTCATCAATAAAGACGACCACAAAGTGATCCAAATATTTCTTGAATACTCGGTTCATCATATCCATGAAGGCAGCAGGAGCATTAGTCAATTCAAAGGACATGACTAGGAATTCATAATGCCCGTACCGAGTTCTGAAAGCCGTCTTTGGAATGTCATCGGTTCTAATCTTCGATTAGTGATATCTGGAACGAAGATCAATCTTTGAAAAGAATTTGGCTCCTTGCATTTGGTCAAACAGGTCATCAATACGTGGCAATGGGTACCTATTTTTGATGGTGACATGATTCAACTCCCGATAATCAATACAAAGTCGCATACTCCCATCTTTCTTCTTCATGAATAGAGCGACAGAGCACCCCAAGGAGAAGTACTAGGACGAATAAAGCCAATGTCTAACAATTTCTGTGAGTTGGGTCTTTAATTCTCAAGTTCAATAGAGCCATTCGATATGGGGCTTTGGAAATGGGTTTTGTCTGGGTTCAAGGTCGATACAAAATTCAATTTAACGCTCGGAGGTAGGCCAGGAAGTTCTTCGGGAATACGTCGGAAATTCATTAACAATAGAAATATCATTCAAAAGCGGCGTATTTTTGTTTAGATCCGTGACATGAGCTAAGAAAGCTTGACATCCGCTTTTTCAATAAACGAATAGCTTTATGGCTTGAGATGACAAATGATTTATTTTAATGGTTTGGTTGCTTGAATTCAAGATAATAGGTTGGTTAGGAATATGAAAGCTAACAACCTTACAAAAATAATCAATTTTGCATGATGAGTAGTTAACCAATCAATCCCTAGAATCACATCAAATGCAAGTATTTTCAAAGAAATAAGATCGACAGTAACGTTTGGTGCCGATTTGAACTAAACAAGACTTATAAGCGATTGGATGAAATGAAGGTTTCTCCCAATGGAGTTTCACAGATAAGTCAAAGTCTAATTTCTCGAAGTCAAATTTAAACGTTGAGCGCAAGTAGGAGAAATAAAAGAATGGGTAGAACCGGTATCAAATAAGGTATATACTTCGCTAGATTTTATGATAAGCTTACCCGTGATGACCTCGTTCGGGTTCTTTGCTTTATGGGAGGTCACAACAAACGCTCTCCCTTGAACTACCGGTTTTGACTTTTCTGGAACGGCCTTTGGTGTCTCCATCCTAACTGAACTTTTCTTTGGTGAACGACAAAATCGGGCTAGGTGACCTTCTCTTCCACAATTATAACATGCTTTGGACGGCATCGCTGTAGATTTTGAATGATGTGTCCTCCCTCCACATTTGAAGCATATAATAGGTGGTGATTCTCCTTCCTTCACAACGTGGTCTTTGGTCTTTGACGTCTTTCCATCATTGTTGAATCTCCTCTTCTTGAAATGTCCATTCTTATTGTTTTAGCCCTGATTACCACCTAAGTGGTTACCATTTTTGGCCTGTTGATTTTCTCCACGCTTGTTGTAACCGCTTCGATGACTGCTATCAATAGTATTATCATTTTGGCGGTTGCTATCTTTTGGTTGGAATGACTCATTATCACACTCCAATAACTGAGCCCTATTAACAACATCTGAATACAAACACAGTTTATGAGAGATAAGATATTGACGTATCTCAGGTTTCAAACCTTTTAAAAACATTCGCGTTATTCTCTCCTCATTATCAACCAAATGGGATGCAAATCGGGACAACTCAGCAAACTTGGCTTCGTACTGCGATACAGTCATGTTGTTTTGTTCTAGCTTGATGAACTCTACCTCTTTCATGTGATGAATACTTTCGGGAAAATACTTGTCGTTGAACAGTTCTTACAACTTCTCCCAAGACATCTTCAGTGCGGCAGGTTGAGTACGCTTTATAGATTCCCACCAGTAATCTGCCTCTGCCCACAACATGAAGGTGGCAAAGGGAACCTTTTGCTCCTCGGAGCATCCCAAGACATCAAATATCTTGTTGATCTGCTTAATCCACGTCTCTACCTTAAGTGGTTTTGGCTCTCCAAAAAACTCCGGTGGTCCCAGTTCCTTAAACTGCTTGGCGGTGATCGTCCGAGAGTTGTTAGTGTTTCCACCTGCATTTTGGACAAGAGTCGCTCTTGCCTGATGTTGCATGAATTGCATAAAGCCTCTGAACATTCCATCATTCATCATTTGGTCAGTGTTGTTGTTTGCCTGAGGAATGTCTCTTTCCTAATGCACATTATCCTGATTCTTGATCTGTGAAGACTCAACGATCTCCTATGCTCCATTGATATTCTCAACATTCTCGGATGTCATTTTTAAATACTGCCACAAAACAAGGATTAAATAACATATCACATATTATCCCTATACTCTGACCGACCAATTAAATATCAAATAAACTTAAATAGGTCATATTAGAGAATGAATTCCCCGTCTCTCCCCTCCTAGTTCTTATCTCACATCTTAGCCAGGGATCATATCCTTAAGCTTTGATACCAAATGTGACGCCCCCAAAATAGGTATACATTACCTATTTTGAGTCACCAATACATGGTACAGAATACAAATATAATCTTTAATATACAACAAGAGAGCTGTGAGTTTTAATATAAATATTGTATTCTAGACAATATCCACTCTCAGAATAAGTCTTCATTACATTTATTGTCACACTATTTAACAGAATAGGGAGGACTACTAATACTATCATCTGGTCCATCACTTCGTTCCCTGACTCATCCCAGCTATATTCTCATTTCCTAAAGAGAACAGTGAAAGAAAGGGTGAGCTCCATTCCCCGACTAGTCCCGGCTACGTTCTCATTTCCTGAAGAGAACAGTAAAGAAAGGGTGAGCTCAACTAGCCCAGTAAGAAATATTATGACTAAGATAATGCAGAATAAATTATCATTAGTCTTCAACAATGTTAAACTGATAAAATATAATAGACATCAAGTTTAATCAAAAGAAAACAAGCAATCCATTAAAAGAGTCAAGTAGAGAATAAAATCTACTATCTTTTATGATTTAAAAGTTTTTCATCACTTTTATCATTGAGACTCAATTTTTAATAAATAATCCACATCATCGAATCACCCCGCAGACTACGGCCAAGGATATTCTTTAGTATCACGCACCACAAATTATCCATGCACTACGGGCCAAGGACATTCATGTATTCATTAATGGTCATGATCATGCCAACAACTGTCCATCAATGCACTACGGCCAAAAGGACTTTTACCACATCATTTGTAACATTACGGTCATGATTATACCGAATAATCCCTGGTCATAATCATACCAAGTCCATCTATGCACTACAGGCCACAGATGACTTTCAACATAATATAAACATGAGGATGATGACAATGATATAAGAATTCAATAAAATAAGTTTAAGAATTAATTTGTCTAGGAACCAATAACGTCCAAATTGTCAACATGATACTTCTTTGTAGAGTAAAATTCAAGAATGCTCAAAAAAATATTTCCATGAAAAGATACTGGATGAAGCACAAATATCAAGGATATTCCACTAATTTCATGGAGTATAGAAGTCAAAACTATAATCAACTGAGTATAATAAAGAATGGAATAACATAACAAATCACCATGCATGCGGATTGCACATGACAAAGTTATTCCAATGAATAATAAATAACGGAACAAAGTTAAGCGAAATTACGCGAGCGGGATGTTTCAAATGAATAATAAAGAACGGAATAACAACGAAATCACCATGCATGCGGTACTTGTGCATGTACGGAGATATTCAATAGAATACTAAATAACGGAACTAGGTCAAAGTAAATTGCACCGATGTGATGTTCCAATGTAATAATAAAAAGCGAGAACCGGTCCCGGCGTGAAACGCATGCATGTGATATTCCAACAAAATAATAAAAAAAAAGCGAAACCCAGTCCTAAACAAAAACGCACAAATAGGATATTCCAATAGAATAATAAAGAATAGAATAACAGAAGAATTTCACCAAGTATAGGGTAGTCCGCATATACAGGTTATTCCAACAGAATAATAAAGAATGGAATAACAGAAGTTCTCTTCATGAATACAAAAGAAATAATACCCCTTACCGTAAAAGACACTGGATATAAGAGTAGGGAAGTAGCAGAACACTTTTCTTCTTTCTCTCTATAATTTTCTCTCTCTAGAGTTTCAGTGAATTCGTAAGAAATAATGAAGGAATGAGCTTCTATTTATAGGAGAATTTGGAGGATATTGTTTGATCACGGTGCACCGAGTAAAAATCTCACGGATCAAGTGTAGCATTCACGGGTGTCAAGCTTACTGAATTTCAATGTAAAAGCAAGAAAAAAAACAAACAAACATATAATATATATATATATATATAAATATATATAAACACATGTTTTAAATATATATATATATATATAATATCAATTCCCTTTTTATTACGTGACCTCCCCCCCACCCCATTTTTATTTCATCCATTTACTCCGCATGTGGCCCCCACCCTTATAATAAAGAATAAATTTCTACCGATTATTTTGAAAAATGGGTAAATGGGGTTCATAAAATAAGCAAAATTTACATCAACTACTATGGCAATAATTAAACAAAACTGAGTGACTTCTAACGTAAGCATCAATAATTAATATTGTGTGCTACTATGCAACCACGCGTATTACTGTACTTTTACTACCGAGTAGTTCAACAGTATTAACGGTAAAACTTCTGCCGTTATTTTCACAAAATATTTTTTTCGTTTTCTCAATCTGACAATAATTCCGTTGTGGGGTCCACCAATGATTGTGCCGTCGTACGAATATTCCCTGCTAAAATGAATATTCCCCGACCAATCGCATATTATAGAACAACTTGCGTACTTTACAAAATTTATAAATATTACCCACAACTATAATATTATATCAATTTCACTCCATAATATTCAAAAATGATATTTATAGAAAATTCATCTTTATTCCAAAATTTGGGGTCTTACAAGACGTCAAACCACTTGGCGTTTCATATTACAAGCGTCGAACCAATTGTCGTTTCACATTACAAGCGTCGAACCAATTATCGTTTCACATTACAGGCGTGAAACCACTTGTTGTTTCACATTACAGGCGTCAAACCACTCTACTTTTCACATCACCAGTCGTCAAGCCACTTGCCTTTTCACATTGCAAGAGCTAAGATAGAAATCTTCTATAAATAAAAGCCTATTTCTTCATTATTTTTCACCAATTCATTCAAGCTATAGAGTGAAACCACTTGTTGTTTCACATTACAGGCGTCAAACCACTCTTCTTTTCACATCACCAGTCGTCAAGCCACTTGCCTTTTCACATTGCAAGAGCTAAGCTAGAAATCTTCTATAAATAAAAGCCTATTTCTTCATTATTTTTCACCAATTCATTCAAGCTATAGAGAGAGAAAGTATAGAGAGAATAAGAGAGAATGAAGAAGAGTATTCTGTTACTACACTATTGCAGTATCCAATCTCCTACTAAGGTAAGGGGTATTATTTATTTCGTATTCATGAAGAGAGTTATTTCTTGTAATACTCGTAAGGGTTTTTATTCCATTCTTTATCATTTTGTTAGAATAGCATGTCTACGCGGACTACCGCATGCATGGTGAAATCCTGTTGTTATTCCATTCTTTATTATTCAGTGGAAATAACCTGTCTACGCGGACTACCGTATGTCTGGTGAATAACCCTTTGTATTCATTTGGTATTAAATTAAGGAAAGGATCTGTCTACGCGGACTACCACATGGCAGTTGAAAATCTATTTACAGTTTCGTATATTATTCATTTCAGATTCCTAACTCTAAACTTACTATGGTAAGTGTAAGACCCCAAATTTTATGAATAAAGATTTAATTTTTCTCGAAATATTTTTTTTAATATTTTATGGTGTGGATTTGAGATAGTGTTATAGTTGTGGGTAGTATTTATAAATTTTATAAAGTATGCAAGTTGTTATATAATATTCGTTTTAACGGGGAATATTCTTTTTATGGGGAAATATTTGTACGACGGCACAATCATTGGTGGACCCCACAACGGAAATATTGTCGTAGTAAAAAAATGACAGAATTATCTTTTTATAAAAATAACGGCGAAAGTGTTACCGTTAAAACTGTTAAACTACCCGGTAGTAAAGTACGCGATAATACGCGTGGTTGCATAATAGCATTACCAGATTGATTATTGATGCTTACGTAAGAAGTCACTCGCTTATACTCAATTATTGCTATAGTAATTATCGCATCATATCTCTCATATTATTGATTCAATTATTATCACAAGATTATCTCGTATAATATGTTATATTATTAAATTAATAATTGAGACGACAAAGTTATTCATATTATTATTTGCAATATCGACAATGTCTAGAAGTTACATCAATGAGAGGTTTGGTCACCTAATTGCGCGCGCCAATAAGGAGAAATCCTTATCGGAAAGTCCCTCTTTTACGAACGACGAATTGGTTTGTTAAATATTATGAATTATAATATTAATGATGAATAAGTTCATGTTGATTAAAGATGAAATTGATAGTTCCATTGTGTTAGAATTATTAGTGTTAATGGAAATCGACATTTATTTCGATGATAATTGATGTCTGGAGGTTATATTGATCAATCGGGTAATTAACCGGATAAATGAGCAATTAATTGCTATTGATTCACATGATTATAACTATTTATTCACATGTGTGTACTATTGATTCACATTCATTTACTATTAGGAGAGTTGGTGCAAGATTGATAATACTTGCATGACTAAGTTAAAAATGGAGGTATAGATGGAGGTACTATACTGTAATTTGTAATTTCACATGTCTAGAACTATTGATTCACATGATTTACTATTAGGGGAGGTGGTGCAAGTTTAATAATACTTGCAGGACTAAATTAAAAATGAAGGAAAAGATAAAGGTATTATACTGTAATTTTTCAATCCCCAAAATGTGCAATTATCGAAACTATATTTTCATATAAATAGAAGCTCATTCTTCCTTCATTTCTCACCAATTCACTAAAGCTATAGAGCAATTATTATAGACAGAAATTATAGATAGAAAGAAGAAGAGAAGTCTGTTACCTCACTATTCCAGTATCCAGTTTTCTTCTAAGGTAAGGGGTGTTATTTCTTTCGTATTCATGAAGAGAGCTTCTGTTATTCCATTCTTTATTATTATGTTGGAATAACCTGTCTATGCGAAGTACTGCATACATGGTAAAATTCTTTTGTTATTCAATTCTTTATTATTATGTTGGAATAATCTGTCTATGTGAAGTACCGCATATATGGTGAAATTCTTCTATTATTCCATTCTTTATTATTTTGTTAAAATATCATGTCTGTGCGGATTACGCATGACCTGGTTCCATTCTTTATTATTCTGTTAGAATATCCTCGTCTGCGTGCATGATATTTAGCGATGATTCGGTTCCATTATTTATTATTCTATTGGGAATAACCTATACATGCACGGCCTATCATCGATGCCCGGTGAATTCTTATGTTATTCCATTATTTATTATTACATTTGGGAATAACTCGTATGCATGTGGTCTATCGCATGCACGGTGAATTCTTTTGTTATTCCATTCTTTATTATTCGTTGAAATAACTGCCATTCACGCGAACTACCTCATGCATGGTGAATGAGTCAGATTCATTCTTTATTAAATTATGGAAATGATGCGTCTACGTGGATTACCGCATGGCGGATGAAAATCCATTTGCAGTTTCGTATATTCTATTATACTCGTATGAGATATCATTTCTTTTGTACTCGTCATGAAATATCATTTTATTTGGTATTTTATTTACGAGTTACTATTCATGGGTTACTATTCACCCGATTACTATTCACTCTAGTATTATTCACTCGGGTATTCGGGGCACTTTTTGTGTCAGAGTAACGAGTTACTATTCATGGGTTACTATTCACCCAAATTACTATTCACCTGAATATTATTCACTCGGGTATTTGGGATACTTTTCATGTCGGAGTACTATTCACGAGGTACTATTCCCGAAGTACTATTCAAGGGGTACTATTCACGGAGTACTATTTACCCGAAAAATATATTTCTTTTTTGTCCAAATTATTTTTGGTACATGAATATTATTCTTGAATTTTACTCTACAAAGCAGTATCATGTTGACAATTTGGACGTTATTGATTTCTGGATAAATTAAATTATAAATCTTTAAAATTTATCCTTGAACTTGTTTTATTGAATTATTATGTCATTTTCATCATCCTCATGCTTATATTGTGATGAAAGTCATCTTTGGCTTACGTGCAGAGATGGAATTGGTATGATTATGACCAGGGATTATTCGGTATAATCATTACCATAATATGACAAATGATGTGGTGAAAGTCCTCATTGGCCTGTAGTTCATTGATGGACAGTTGTTGGTATGATTATGACCAGAGATTATTCGGTATAATCATGACCATTAATGATTACATGAATATCCTTGGCCGTGGTGCAGGGATGATTTGATTTTATTTATTAAGTTGAGTCTCGGCGATAAAGTTAATGAAAAACTTTTTAAATCATAGAAGATAGTAGATTTTATGTTCTACTTGACTCTTCTAATGGATTACTTATTCCGCTGTAGTTGTTGATCTAAATCTTGTTGTCTATTATATTCTATCAGTTGTTATACTGTTGAAGGCTAAGGATAATTTATTCTGCATTATCTTAGTCATAATATTTCTTATTGGGTTAGTTGAGCTCACCCTTTCTTTCATTGTTCTCTTCAGGAAATGAGAATATAGCCGGGACGAGTCGGGGAATGGAGTGATGATCCAGTATAAGTGGTTTTAGTAGTCCTCACTATTCTATGGAATAGTCCTCACTATTCTATGGAATAGTGTGATAATAATTATAATGAGGACTCCATTGAGTGTGGATATTGTCTAAATGACAATATTTGTATTAAAACTCACAGCATATGTTTTGTCATATTTTACACGACTGTTGTATAATTAAGTTGTATTTAAATTTATGTAGTGTGTATCTGGCGACTCAAGATGGGTGATGTATACCTGTTTTGGGGGCATCACAGTAAGTATTGCTTCTATAATTCCTGAAATGATCAGAAATTCTTTAATATTTGCGCTTCATCCAGTATCTTTTCATGGAAATATTATTTTTAGAATCTTAATAAGTTTAAACTTTTCATAATGCGGGGTACTATTCATGACAAAAATTGATTTCTTTTATGTCCAAATCATTTTTGATACGATATTATTCTTGAATTTTACTCCACAAAGCAAAGATCATGTTGACAATTTGGACTTTATTGAATTCTTATATCATTGTCATCATCCTCATGTTTATATGGTTATGAAAGTCATCTTTGGCCCGTAGGTGCATAGATGAATTTGTTGATTGGTATGGTTATGACCGGGAATCATTGGTATAATCATGACTCGTAATATTACAAATGATGTGGTAAAAGTCCTCATTGGTTCGTAGAAAGTGCATTGATGGACAGCTTGTTGAGATGAATATGACCAATTGTGATAATAATGAATATCCTCGCCCGCAGATGCATGGATAATTCAGTGATGTGAATTATTTATTAAGTTGAGTCTCAACGATAAAATTGATGATAAACCTTTTAAATCATAGAAGCTAGTAGATATCATGCTCTACTTGACTCTTCTAATGGATTGCTTGTTTCGCTGCAGTTAAACTTGATGTTTATTATATTTTATCAGTTTAACACTATTGAAGGCTAACGATAATTTATTCTGCATTATCTTAGTCATAATATTTCTTCTTCGGGCTAGTTGAGCTCACCCTTTGCTTTCATTGTTCTCTCAGAAATGAGAATATATATTTGGGACTAGTCGGGGACCGGAGTGCGGTCCGGATGTTTGCATTAGTAGTCCTCACTATTCTGTGAAATAGTATGATAATAAATGTATTGATGACTTATTTTGAGTTTGAATACTGTCTAGAAGATAATATTTGAATTAAAACTCACAGCTCATGCTGTATATTTAAGTTTATATTTATATTTTGTACCATGTATTTGGCGACTCAGAATGGGTGATGTATACCTATTTTCGGGGCGTCACAAAAATTGTCTTAACTATATCTATATATCAATATATAACAAAACAAATAACGAGTAATTTTGGTTGATCCAAAGTTAAATTAGCATTTCAAATGTGATGGCTCGATAACTCAAAAGATTTTTCTCCTTGATTTTCATGACTTATAGGTCATAAATTTTAGTATTCTCGAAAGTCAACTAAACAACTCAAAAGTTAAGTTTTTCACAAATTTAGTACACATTTATTATTACAGATATAATGTATCATTCGTCATTCTTTAGTAAAAATAAAAATAGAAAAAGAAAAAGTTTTTGGCATATCAAGTCATCAAATTTAGTTTGCTGAGTTGATTCTGATACCAATTAAAATATCGCTAAAAATGTCATATATAAAATTTATAATTTTTAAACTTACCTGTGCTTAGCAGATGTTATTAAGCTTATATTGTTTGATGGAGAAAAGTTTAATCTGTATTTATTTTTATTGGTTCTTAAAAGAATAAAGGCCACAAATGGTTGTTAAGAGAATAAAGGCCACAAAGTCTAATAAGAACTTGTATTCATTGGTTGAAAAGTGGGTTGGGTTCAAAGTCGTATATTCGTTCTTTATTATAGCTTTGTTTGCTTGCATACCAAAACTATACTTATTGGATAATGGGCTTCTTTCTGGATGTTAGAATAATAATTCTTCTGGATGTGGCCCAACAATAAATAAGAATAAGAATTAATGGGTTTTTGGATTTGATGAAAAAGTCCTTATAGATATGGCCCAACATTAGATTAAGGACAAATATAGTAAAAGTGAACTCTAATGCTTCTATGAATAATGGGCTACTGGGTTGGATGAAAAGTCCTTTTATATATGGCCCAACAAAGACTAAGAAGTGATATGGACACAAGGTTAAAATGTGAACTCTATGCTTATTGGGTATTGAGAATCTAGGTTGGTGAAAAGTCCTTATAGATGTAGCCCAGCATTAGATAAACTACTTAAATGGTTTAAACGACAAATATATGCTTATACGCTAATAGGCTTCTGGGCTGGACGAAAAGCCCTTATAGAGAAATAGATATTACCCAACAATATAATAATAGGCTGAGATATGACCCAATTTTGTACTTGTAAGATTTTTTTCTCGTGTGGGCATCATTGTTAGGTTCAAACTTCAAAGACATATATAATTATTAGGATTATTTACACTTTCTAGTACAATTTAAAAAAAATTACAACAAAAGTGCATTAAGAAAATATTTTCAGAATTAATACATTTTTAATATTTTATTTATAAAATTAGTGCATTTGGTATCCCTTTAATTTAATTGGGTGTTTTAATGGGTTGTTGATGTGGCAAATCAGTTTTGTAATTATGTAACTGTTCTCGGTTGTTTCTCTCCGCTGTAACAATTTGAATTGCATGCCAAACCTGATTAGTCGTGCATTCTGTATATGGCGCAGTTGGTAACCAAACTTTCATACAAAGGTAACAATTTTAATTTATGTGGGTAACCAAATAATCATAAAAAAAAAAAATTAGAACAGTTACCAAATGTTACATGTATTTGTTTTTTTTTTATCTTGTTAAATCATGATGAAATCAGAGAGTAGTCGTGTGGTTTAAAAAGAAAAAAAATACAAAATATTATTCAATATTGTGTAACACAATCTCGGTTACCTTACATCAATAAAAAGTGTAGTTGGTAGCCAAACCTTCATACAAAGGTAACCATTTTAGTTTTTGTGGGTAACTAAATACTCATAAAAAAAATTCAGAACAATTACCAAGTGTTACATATATTTGTTTTCTTTATTTTATTAAACCATGATGGAATCAAAGAGTAGTCGTGTGGTTTTCCTCTTACTTAATGTAAGAAGAAAAAATATAAAATATTATTCAATATTATGTAACACAATCTCGGTTACCTTACATCAATAAAAAGGTGCAGTTGGTAACCAAACTTTCATAAAAATGCAACTATTTTAGTTTTTGTGGGTAACCAAATAGTCATAAAAAAATTCAGAACAGTAAACCAAGTGTTACATGTATTTGTTTTCAAAATTATGCTTGTGAGACGAATCTTCTCCTTCTTCTCATTGGCATTTTGGACAACAATTTTGAGTTCTTGGAGGAATTCGAGCTGGAGAAAAACTCAAGTATGGATCTCATGGGCACCACTCCAATTGGAGATGATATGGAGGTCCTCCGAGAGAGGGGCATACCGAAAGATTTGGGCTTTTTTGTGTTTGGCATTTTCAGGGAAAGAGTAGTAGGTAGTGGTGGTGCAGGCAAGGACGAGGGCGGTGTAACCCAAGTTCTTCAAGAGCTCCACGGCGGGGGAGGAGGATGAAGGGGATGGGAGAGGAGGCGGTGAGAGAGATGAAGAGAATGGGCGGATGAGAGATCTAGGGTTTAATATATTTGGTTACTGTGTTGCACTCTTTTTGTAATTATTTTGTGAATGCACTAATCTTGTAATTATTTTCTAATTGTTGTATAGTAATGTAAAGAACCCTTATTATTTTCTATTAGTGGGTAACTTGTTGACATAAATATAATTTGAATTTAAAACAAGAAAAAAAATAAGAAACTGATAAATTCACAACAAAAAATGATAGTTTCATATAAAAAATAATAAAATTGGAAACATTATTATTTCAAGAGAATGAATTATATATGGATGTCACTTCAATGATTTGTATTCCATCCTAGTCTTCAAATGTATTGGATATTTAATTTAGTAGTGAAGATATAATAATAAAAAATTATAATAATAAATTTGGGAATATGTGTCATTTTATTACCAACAAAAAAATGTAATTAACTCATTTTTATGATATTTTTTTGTATAAATGAAGGTTTTTAATATATTTTTTTGGGGATAAATGAAAGTCTTTTAATAGAACAAGACGACTATAATTTACATCTCTTATTATAAAGGGCTATATGTATATACACAACTGTGTATTATACAGTCGGGCTATGGCGACGGTTCACTCGTCGCCTTAGCTCAAATAGCTATGGCGACAGGGTGAAACCGTCGCTATAGCCCAAAAAATAGTCGTTATAGTCGACTGTGTACTACACAACTGTGTAGATACATTTTTCCCTATTATAAAACTTTTTGACTTTTACAACCGTTTTTTGGTATAATTGAGTTACATCGTATTCTTAAAAATTTACTCAAATTGTGTTTCTATTTTTGCTACAAGCATACCAAAGAGAAAAGACGTGGTTATGCAGTTATTGAATGTTATTCAACAACTGTGGTTTATAGTTATTTTACTTTTTTGAGGTAGTTAAAATATACATAATACTGAAAATTGTTTAAAATTCTTCTCCCTCGTCTCCTCCAATTAATATCTTTCAAATTTTACAATATATTCTCTATTTTGAATTGATAAATTAATATTACACGCACATTAAAACTGAAGCATTAGTTTAGTTCTCATCAGAAGATTCATCGATCAATGCAGTTCTGCTTACATGTGTTAAGAAAGGTTAGTCTGAAAGATACTTTGTCGAAGCAGATAGAGCTGGACAATCAATCTACTTTTTTCACTATTGAACCCGAATCAAACTTTAATTACGTTATTAATCAATTCTTCCTCGATTTCGCCGATATCTACGGCTCTACGCTGGCTAAGGCTGTAAAATGAGCAAACAGTTCGGACTCGATTCGTACTCCCTTAACTAAAAGTTTGATTTGAGCTCGACTCGAAATATAAATGAGTCAAATATGAATTTTTTTTAAAAGTTCGATAAATTACATGAACCTTTTTAAATTATAATTTTCTATTGATACTTGGATAATATTCATTCGAAAAGTTTAAACTGCTCGGGCTCGATTCGGAATCGTGCTCGACTCGATAGCTAAATGAGCCTCAATCAAATCTTATTTTACACTCAATAAATTTTATGAATCAAATCTGAACAACTTAATACTCGAATCGACTCGATTTATTTACACTCTTAACGCTGGCATGTTCCTGATAGTTACTCTGGTGTGACTGTCTACTTTTTTAGTTGAATAATGCGCGTGTTTCGGCCACTATTAAATTTTTTAAAAACTTAAAAAACCACCCTCCAAAATTATGTCAGTGTACTGCATGCTTCACCTATCAACGAAAAGTTTGTTGATGTTATAATCTTGATTCCCTCCGCGTGATAGTACAGGAATTAATGCCAGCTTGCCTCCCTCCTTTATTCTCTCCCTTAATGATTCTTTCCTCCAAACTCCTCCTCTCATTGCCTATATAAAGGCAGTGATACTGAAGAAAGAAAATAAGAACTTCTCAGCAGAATTTCTCTCAAACTTTTTCTCTCTTTCTCTCTTACTTATTCTCTCTAAATTTGTGCAGCAATTATAAGAGTATATTTTATACACTTTGTTAGAGTTTTATAACACGTTATCAGCACGAAGTTCTAACCAACTGAGACGGTAAAATTAAATTCTTGCAATTTATTATTATATTACCGGTTTGGCTATACCACCAATAATATAATTTTATTCTTATAATTGCCATTAAATTTTGTTATTTACAATGGTACCATCTATCTTTGTTAATCTTACAAGACTAAGTGGGAACCTTTTTACCATTTATTATTCCGCATTTAATATTCTGTCGGAATATCTTGTCGATGTGAATTTCACCTGACCTGGTTCCATTATTTATTATTCCGCATTTAATATTCTCGTTTCGGAATATCTCGTCAAGGTGAATTTCACGACGAACGGTTCCATTATTTATTATTCCGCATTTATTATTACGTTGGAATATCCTCGTCATGTGTTTTACAGGACTGGTTCGTTCGTTATTATTTACATTGGAAATGCATGCCAAGTGGATTACTGCATGGCGTGGTGAAGATCCATTTATAGCTTTTATATATATATATATATATATATATATATATATATATATATATATATATATATATATATATATATATATATATATATTAACGATTGCATATTCTTTTTACTAAGATAATATGCTAATAACATATATATAAGAATATTTATATTTGTACTTTATTACCACCTGAAGCCGTGATTTAGTTTTTTTTATATATATATATCATACATGCAATTATTTATTGTTTTAATAAATAATAATTGTGTTTTAACCCAGAATAGATGGCAAACTTGGCAAAAATAGATTTTTCTATTTTGAAAATATCTAGAGACAACTATTTGGCTTGGGCACTTGATGCAGAATTGCACCTTAGTGCAAATGAGTTAGAAAAGACCATTGAATCAAGAAATATAGCTACTTCGGCACAAAATGCAAAAGCCATAATTTTTCTTCGTCACCATATTGATGAAGGATTAAAGATCGAGTATTTAATATCAAAGATCCTTTGTCTTTATGGACACAACTGAAGGAAAGATTTGATCACCAAAAATTGGTTGTTCTCCCTAATGCCAAATTTGAGTGGCTTAATTTAAGGCTACAAGATTACAAATCAATTACGGAATATAGTTCCAATGTTTATAGAATAACCTCTACTTTGGCTTTGTGCTGAGATCCAGTTTCTGACTCCCAAATGTTAGAGAAAACACTCTCAACTTTTCATCCCACCAACATGATTCTGTCGCAACAATATAGACAGAGTAAGTTCACAAAATTCAGTGACTTATTGTCTATCCTCCTGGTTGCAGAAAAGAATAATGAATTGTTGTTGAAAAACCATCAATCTGACGGCCAACGGAGCTACCCCATTCTTTGGATATTAACAAAGACGTCATTCCAGCAGAATAAACGTGACAAGAGATGGTCATATAAAAAGAAGCCTTGGGGACGAAAGAATAAATGAGGCTATCATAACAAAAAATTCTAGAACCGCGATAATTCAGGCCACCAGAAGTGGCAAGTGTCTGAGTCGGGTAAAAATAAAGAAAATGCAACACAGAAAAAGAACAAACCAGATGTTTGTTTTAGGTGTGGGATGAATGGGCATTGGTCGCGTACCTGTCGTACACCGAGGCATCTGGCTAATTTATTCTAGGAGTCTCAAAAGAACAAAGTAATGGAGGCAGAAATAAACTTTGTTAATCATCAATTGAATATTGTTGATGATTCACCAATAACCAACAATGGGGAAAAGGTTGATGATATTACTGAACCTTCTGAGAGTATTTTTTGGGATATTGTTTAATTTCTTATTTTAATTAAACACCTTGCATGTATAATATTATTAGTTTTCATTCTATATGTGGTATGTGTTTCTCATGAATAAAATTATATTTGAAATGTAACTTTTCTTATTTATGTTTTTATATGTGTCAGACCATTTTTTTAATGGATATGGAGGATATATGTTTAGCAGACAGTGCAACAACTCATACAACCCTTCGAAATGAGAAATATTTTTCACAACTGATCAAAGCTAAGGGAAATGTAGGAACTATCTCTGGCACATCAAATTTAATCAAGGGATTTGGAAAAGCTAGTTTCTTGCTACCAAATGAGACACAAGTTTTTATCAAAAATGCTCTATATTCTAGTAAATCAAGAAAAATTTGCTTAGTTTTAAAGATATTCAACTAAATGGTTTTCACATTGAAACAACCAATGAGAATGATAATGAATATCTTCTCATTACTTCTACTATTTCTGGAAAAAAGAATATCTTGGAAAAACTTCATTCAATTTATTCTGGATTATATACTATAAAAATTAGAGCAATTGAGTCTCATACTGTTATGATTCCAAAAATCATAGATCCCAAATCCCTTATGCTTTGGCATGAAAGACTCGGTCATCCAGGTACTTCTATGATGCGTCGTATTATTGAAAATTCTACTGGTCATCCTCTAAAAGACAAGAAGGTTTTTCCTAGTAGTGAATTTTCTTGTGCTGCGTGTTTTCGAGGAAAATTAATTGTTCGACCATCACCAGTAAAAGTTTATAAAGAAGCCCCAAAATTCCTAGAAAGAATTCAAGAAGACATTTGTGGACCTATTCACCCATTGTCTGGTCCATTTCGATATTTCATGGTTTTAATAGATGCTTTAACTAGCTGGTCTCATGTTTGTCTTCTCTCTTATCGAAATTTTGCCTTCTCAAAACTTCTTGCTCAAATGATTAAGTTACGGGCTCAGTTCCCGGATCATCCAATCAAGTCAATTAGACTTGATAACGCAGCTAAATTTTCATCAATGACTTTTAATGATTTTTTTATGACTATTGGAATCTCTATTGAGCATTCTGTTCCTCATATTCATACACAAAAATGGTTTACCTGAATCTTTAATAAAAAGACTTCAACTAATTGCACGACCATTAATGTTAAGGGCTAACTTACCTACCTCAGTTTGGGGTCATGCAATTCTTCATACTGCAGCCATCATTCGAGTAAGACCAACGGCTCTTCATAAATTTTCTCTTCTACAGTTAGTTATTGGACAGATACCCAACATATCACACTTTCGAGTTTTTGGGAGTGCGGTATATGTTCCAATTGCACCTCCACAAAGAACTAAGATGGGAGCCCAACGAAGAATAGGTATTTATGTTGGTTTTGATTCTCCTTCTATTATCAGATATCTTGAACCTTTAACTAGAGATGTTTTTACTGCACGTTATGCAGATTGTCATTTTGATGAATCTGTATTTCCACTATTAGGAGGAGGGAAAGTTTTAAATAAAAAACCCTCTGAAATATCATGGAATGCATCAAATTTAAATTCACTTGATCCTAAATGCGGAGACAATGTGAAATTGAAGTTCAAAGAATTATTCATTTACAAAATATTGCAAATCAAATGTCGATGCATTTAATGATTCTAGAAAAGTGATAAAGTCACATACACACCGCAGTGAATACTCCAAAGAAGGATAGCAATACCTATTGAAAAATCAATTCTGGAGAATTGATTTAATAAGGTAATAGAAGAATCTAAACCACGCCCGTAAGCGTGAAAGACAAGTTGGTAAAAAAGACACTGTACCACGAAAATCAAAAGCAAATAAGGAAATCCCTGAAGGAATACCCGCTCCAGAAGTAGCACTTATTCCAAGAGTGGAAATAACTCCAGAAGAGGTACAAATCACTCTAGAAGAAACACATATTCCAAGAGTGGGAATACCCCCAGGAGAGGTTCAAAATCTCAGTGAAGGGATAAGAGATGAACACCAAGAGATCTCAATAAATTATGTACATGATGAGAAAATATGGGATCGAAGCAAAGTCATGATTGATGACATATTTGCTTTCTCTATAGCATCAAATATTACTTTGATTCCTGACACGGATCCTGAACCACAAAACGTGGAAGAATGTCAAAAAAGAAAAGATTGGCCAAAATAGAAAGATGTTATTCAAACTGAGCTACAATCTCTATTGAAAAGAGAAGTATTTGGACGAGAGTCCAAACATTTGGGTGTAATCCTCGGCCTGGGAACAAATGGGTATTTGTAATGAAAGCGAAATGAGAAAAATGAAATTATGAGATATAAAGCCCAACTTGTAGCTCAAGGGTTTTCACAAAAACCTGGTATTGATTATCAGGAGACATACAATCCAAAGAATGGATGGAGTCACTTTTCGCTTCGATAGGTATGGCAACCGTGGAAGGTTTGGAAACACGTCGATGGATGTTGTAATCGATACCTATATGGCTCACTTGATAGTGAGATTTACATGAGAATCCTCAAGGATTGAAAATGGTGAATCACAAAGGCCACGTCACATATATTCAATCAAGTTACAACGCCGTTGTATGGGTTGAAATAATGCAGTCAGATGTGGTATAATCAACTTAGTGATTATTTAATAAAAGATGGATATATAAATGATCAAGTATGTCCATGTGTTTTTATTAAGAAATCACAAAGTGGATTTTCCATTATTGCTGTATATGTGGATGATTTGAATCTTGTAGGTACTCCTGAAGAACTCACAAGAACTGCTACTTATTTAAAGGATGAATTTGAAATGAAAGATCTTGGAAAGACAAAATTTTGTTTGGGAATACAAGTGGAGCATTTAGCATCTGGAATTTTTGTTCATCAATCCACATATGCTGAAAAGATTCTCAATCATTTTCATATGGATAAAGCTCATCCTTTGACTACCCCGATGGTTGTTCGATCTTTAGAAGTTGATAAATATTTAGGCCTCTAGAAAGTGGGGAAAAAGTTCTTGGACCTGAAGTTCCATACCTAAGTGCAATAGGTGCTCTTATGTATCTTGCAAACTGTACACAACCTGATATTACTTTTGCTGTCAACTTGTTAGCAAGATACAGTTCTTCTCCGACTAAAAGACATTGGGATGGGATCAAACACATATTTAGATACCTCCGTGGAAGTATAGATCTTGGGTTATTTTATCCAAGAAATTCAACGTCGCAATTGGTTGGATATGCCGATGCAGGATATTTATCAGATCCACACAATGGAAGATCACAAACAGGTTATGAATTTACATATTGTGACACGACTATATCCTGGAAATCCACAAAGCAAACCATGAATGCTACATCTTCAAATCACTCCGAGATTCTCGCTATACATGAAGCAAGCAGAGAGTGTGTTTGGTTGAGATCAATTATTCAGCATATTCAAAAGTCATGTGGATTACCATCAATCAAAGACATTCCTACAATGTTGTATGAAGATAATGCTGCATGCATTGCTCAACTTAGAGCAGGGTACATCAAGGGAGATAGAACAAAGCACATTTCACCTAAATTCTTCTTCACACATGAGCTACAAAAGAAGGGTGATATAGATGTGCATCAAATTCGATCATGTGATAATCTAGCCGACTTATTCACAAAGTCGCTACCAAATGCAACTTTTGCAAAACTTCGAAAAAAGATCAGAATGTGTCGACTGAAAGACTTATGACAACATTTCATCCAGAAGTTATGAATTCCTTTTGAGGGGAAGATTGTACTCTTTTTCCTTAGTCAAGGTTTTTATCCCAATAGGTTTTTCCTGACAAGGTTTTAACGAGGCAGTCAGTTAAGATATTTATGTAAAAGATATATACTCTTTTTCCCTTCGTTAAGTTTTTCCCACTGGGTTTTCTTAACAAGGTTTTTAATGAGACATAATCTTCTATCGGAGGAAATCAGGGGAAGTGTTATAATCATGATTCCCTCTGCGTTAGGGTACAAGAATTAATGCCAGCTTGCCTCCCTCCTTTATTCTCTCCCTTAATGATTCCTTCCTCCAGACTCCTCCTCTCATTGCCTATATAAAGGCAGTGATAGTGAAGAAAGAAAATAAGAACTTCTCAGCAGAATTTCTCTCAAACTTTTTCTCTCTTTCTCTCTTACTTATTCTCTCTAAATTTTTGCAGCAATTATAAGAGTATATTTTATACACTTTGTTAGAGTTTTATAACAGTTGATACTGAAGTTTTTTTAATTTTCATTTTTCCAAATTAGTCATAGTCGGTACAAGTAATCGGCTCATTTCTTATTGGTGTTTTTTTATTTTATTATTTAGATGCATACAACACACGTACGTAAACGTAGTCATTATTTTTAGGATTTACATAATTTTTCCACCAAATTTTAAAAATTTTAAACTCATGACATATTTAAAATGGGTAAAATGCAAACTAGACCACTGAACTTTAGGAGTTTTTGGGTATTGAGCCCTTTTCTTTTGGTCAACGCAAATTGAGCCCCTTTCTATTAAAAAATTTGGACTTTGAGCCCCAGGCACCACATGTGCGTTGACCTGCGTACGTGGCGCCTACGTGGCACATGACGTGGACATTTTTTTTTTATTTTACACGTGGACCGACTGACATGTCCATTTTTAAAATTTTCCTCAAAAATATGTTGTTGCAATGATTCGAACTTAAAACCTCTGATTTAAATTTGGGTCCAATAACCATCCAAGCAATAGAAGCCAATCTATTATTATTTTGCGAAGATAAATCTTTATAACTTAACAATTCATTTCCCCCAAATTAATTAAAAGACAAAACAGATCCCCAAATTAGTTTTTCATTTCCTTCTTTCGTTTTTCATCTGTGACTTTCTCTAAACAGAGAAATCCTAGGGTTTCTAACTTCCTCCTTCTCCTCCACCTACCCCGTCGTCGCCTCAACCCACGGCGATGTCTCGCTTACAGCGAGACTAGCTTCCATAGAGAAGACAACCCCGTCTGACAAAAATAGAGAGAGGGAAAAGTTCGGTAACCTTATGGATATGGTTGAAGGCTTCGAAATGGGTTAATTTCCTGGGATTTTTCACCGGCCACGCGGTGACTCTACCACCGATCCAACTCGGGTTTTTCTCTCGGGATTTGATCTTTCTCATCGAATTATCTGAGTCCGTTCTTAAACAACATGTTCACTCCAAGTCCCAAATCTTTGTTCTCAGCTCCGATGGTATCTCCATCTCCTTCATGAAATAGTGGCTTGTTTATCTTCTTCCAATGGTGAAAATCATATGTTGGGTAGTTGTTATTAATATTTAATGGACTCAGTAGTATAATTTACTTTCCCACCTATTTTTTTGTTTTGTATTATTTAGACGAGAAAAGGTTGTGTATAAAATGTACACTGCATATTTTTTGAAGTTTAAGATTAAATATATTTGATAATTTTTTGAGTTCACTGGCATAATGGTGGTTAACGACCGATTGATCTGGTCCACTATGATAATCCCAGTTCATGAGTTTGAGATATCACAATCGATTGTATTGTAATAAGTCGTATGATGAATGTATTTTAAAGAATCGGGTCGATGTATGGGATGTGAGGAAATAGGAATTACATAATGCCATTACAGGGGAAGGGAATAGAATAGAGGAGAGAAGAGCACACGGGTTTTTATATTTTTTTAATTTTGTTTTTTCTTTCTTTTTAATAAAATGATCATTTCTTTTATTTGAATAAATTAATTTATAAAATTTAAATTTTATCACAAATTTATATATAATGTTTTTAAAAAATTAATTAGTAAAATTAAAATAACATTAACTAAAATTAATTTACATTATAAAATTTTGATTTCCCATTAATTAGTTTAAATAAATTATTAGTTTTTCTAAGTGTAATTTTTAATATGTCTTAATTTGTAATTGATCTTAAGATTAAAATTTTTCTCTTTTTTCTAGCGGAAGAATTGATTGATTAAGTATATAACTTATTTATTGGGTAAACTAAACTTATTTAATTAGTTAATTAAGTAATTTATTTAACATAGTTTACTTTTGTTAATTATTTTATTTAGATTACTTAGTATGTTAATTATTTTATTTTGTGTTAATTATTTGAGTTAATTATTTTACTTGGTTAGTTAAAAATTAATTATGTATGAACTTTTTTACACCTTTAATATATAATCAATTTTTTTCTTTTATGTGTTTTTACTGTTTTAATAAAGTCAATTACTCTATTTAAATATTATTTGGGGGAAATGAATTGATTTGGTATAAATATTAATTCTTTTGATAAAACAATTGTAAGTTTTATTTAGCTCAGTTGGTTTGATGACCAAAATTTTATAGTTGAGGTTTTGGGTTTGATTATTGGGGAAACAAGTTTTTTAACAATTATTTGGAAAATGCACATGTAAGCAGTTCCACGTGGCAAAAATGTCTATGTCAGCGCTGCCACGTAAGCAGGTCAACGCTCATATGGCATATGGGGGTTCAATATCCAAATTTTTGAATAGAAATAGGCTCGATTTGCGTTGACCAAAAGAAAGGGGCTCAATACCCAAAAACACCTAAAGTTCAGTAGTCACATTTGTATTTTACCCTATTTAAAATATTAGGTTAACCTTATTGATATATGTCGTAATTGTAATTCGACATTTCTCCTTTAATAATATTTTGAGGTTAAAGGTATAAATGAACCAAGTCGAGTATTTAGTTGCTCAAATTTGGTTCACAAAATTTATAAAGTATAAAATAAGGTTTGATTGAGGCTCATTTAGCTCTAGCACGATCTTAAATCGAGCCCGAGCAGTTTGAATTTTTCGAACGAATATGATTTAAATATCAATAAAAAAAATTAATTTGAAGAGGTTTGAGTAATTTATCGAATTTTAAAATATTCTTATATTTGAATCATTTATATTTCGAGTAAAGCTCGAATTGAATTTTTAATTGAGCGAGTACAAAATCGAGTAATTTATCGAATTCTTGTTTTTGTCCCACAAAGTTTTTGGCAGCAGAACTATTAGTGATTGCATGCACTGATAACCATCTGAAAATTGCTAATATTAATTATATTTTTCCAATTTTTATTCATTTAGTAATTAGAGTTTGGTAATCAAATTTTAATGACCTTCGAAACAAAAATCTTTTCTAAGAACACAAATAAAAAGAATGAAAAGGTACATACAATTTAAAAGAACTATTTAAAGAGAAAAAAATATATATGTAGCTAGCTAGGCTTTTAATACAATATGCTTACATAATAATGTTAATAATGTTAGAGATCTTAATTTTTTAATATAATACGTTTACTTGCTTTAAATCGATTAAAGTATATATTTTAAAATAAAAAAGTATATATTTTTACTCTCATAATTTAAAACAAAAAAAAGTATATATTTTTACTCGTTTACTACAAAAATAATTATAAATAAATAAACACGAGTTAAACTTAACAAACATGTCTTCATTTTTATCGTAAAAATGGGCAGGATTTAATTGACTGTACAATTACATACAGAGCTCATTTCTAAGGACATGATAATTAAATATTTAAATTGTACAGGAGTGTTTTATAATTTTACTTATTTGTATTTTTAAAAAGTTTTAATTACGTATGTCAAAATTGCTTACTAAATTAAATTATCGTTGAAGATTTTTGATGCCGAAAGATTTGGTTAAATTTATCAGATTAGTTATCAGTGCAAGCAAATCAGCTTATTTATTTATCACTGATTATTACAGTTGCAGACGTGGACGGGTGAATTAATATATTTAGAAAATCAATACAAATATAAGTACTAATTAATAATTGACTAATTAATCTCTATAAACCATTTTTTAACACTATTAATAGTAGTTTTGACAGTGCGTACTTATAAATTTAATCAAAATTAACCTACCTAACATCTATGAAATTTTGTTTTACCTCCCTCAGTCCAATAACTATACCTACCTAATATAAATTTGAGAAAAAAAGATATGTATTTATAAAAAAAAATACAAATTTAATATAATAATTACTTATATCTGTAAAAATATATATATATATATATATATTATACCTCAACGTTGCTAGTAAGACTCGCATCTATCAAACACTATTTTAAGGTTATCCAACTTAATTTTTTCTTGATTTACAAAATTTGAGCCTATATTTAATAATTATATAATTTATGGAAAAAATGCAAAATTAAAAAGAAATAAAAGACTGATATTAGGAGCACTAATACCTAATACCTACTGAAATAAATTTATGTAATTAATTATAGATAAATAATACTCCCTCTGTCCCATGATAAAAGTCTTTATTACTATTTTGGGTAGTCCCATGTTAAATGTTCATTTTCCTTTAATAACCAAACTTTTACACATATTTTCCTATTATACCCGTAGCATTAAATATCTCATACTTTTCTTATTCTAATTCTCTCTCCATATTTAATGACATTATTATAGGCAATTTTGTCATTTTATTCATCTTCTTAATATGACTAGGACTTTTATCCTGGAACGGAGAGAGTATAAAGATTGTAAACTAACTAAGTAATACCTACTACTAGCTAAAAAAAATTAAACTTTTGTTAAAGTTTAAATAAGCCACATTATTTTATAATCTTAAAATCCACCCACCCACCCACCCGGAGCATGGCATTTTTTGTGAAAATTCCAAGTTGACAAAGATTCTCCTCTGCATACATTGATACAAGTACAAACTAAGTATTTATTCCAAGTTTTGTTAAGGATTGTAATTAGTAACTTAATTAGGTCAACTGAAATATACTAATAAATTATTATGAACTATATATAAACATCATCATCTCTAGCTAGCTCTAATTAAATAAATAAAATGTAAGACATCTAGCTGGCTACAATCCAATAATATCCTAGCTTGTTTCTGGTCTTTATAGAGGACTACATACAGACGTACCTGAATAAATAAGGATTAATTTCTTGAGTGTTTATGATGTACCTGGATGAGTCACTAGTTCAACCAATGATTGAATTGATGATGTCATAAATATATATTATTAGTAATTAATAAAATTTTAAAAAATTTCATTTTTTTATGAACTAAAATATAATAAAATTGAGTTATAATATTACTAAAAGTGGTTAATTTTAATATTAATTATTTTTATACAAATAAAATATTAAAAATCGGTTCACTGGGTCAACTTAACCGGTTTTACCGGTTGAACCACCTATTTGAACGGTGATCAACCGGTTCAATTTGGATTTTAACTAAACTGGTTCAATCGGCCTAAATCGAACCGGATATAGAACTGATTTTCAGTTCAGTTCAACTGTTTGAACCGCTGGTCCGGGCCAGGCCGGTTTCAAAACAGTGAAAATAAGGCTAACCCTTGTCATTGAACCCGTGTATGCAATAGATTTAGTGAGTATTAATTGATTATTTTAACTGTTTATATTTTTATTTATTAGTATAAAAATATACTTTTTTTATATATATATATATATATATATATATATATATATATATATATATGTTCGGACGTTGTTTCATTTTTATTATTCACCCGAAAGCTCACTTTCCTTTTAGCGATTGACCCAATGATGATTTGGTTATACAACTGTCGTCTATACTTTTAGCGATGCACAACATATAACATCGCTAAAATTATGTATACGACGGTTGTATGACGAACTATCATCATTCCGTCCGCTGCTAAAGGAGGGTGATTTCGGATGAGTTAAATAAGGGTGAAACTTAAGATCCGTAACGATGTATATATATATATATATATATATATATATATATATATATATATATATATAGAGAGAGAGAGAGAGAGAGAGAGAGAGAGGAGCAATGAGTGAGTAATTCATCTCCGTTGTTTATCATTTGAATGCAATGAGTGAGTAATTCATCTCCGTTGTTTATCATTTGAATTTCATATTATAAACAAAGATATTATGAACGGTAAACATTTGAAAGAAATATATATGCTGATATCACAATTAGAAAAATAAATAACTCATTTGCTTTATAAAGACGGCATCTACTTTTTTATGTTTGTTATGTCATATGTGTATGTATAATTTTTGCTTTGATTTGATTTTTAATTTTATGTTAAATTCAATATGTAACCGTCTATAGTTTAAATGTGATAATAATAATAATAATAATAATAATAATAATAATAATAATGCTCATTTTATTTCATCATGTGTATCTATATATAATATTCATGGTACATACTAATTGCCGACACTCTATGTAATATTAATTTAATTTTTTATTTCATATTATATTAGTCGTTTATTATTTAAATGTGATAATTATTAACATTTTTATTAAATTGTGTGCATGTTTAATATTACTCATATAGTATATACTAACCGTAATTGATATTTTATGTAATAAATTTTGTTGAAAGAAATTTATTATGACTGAAAAAAATTTATTACGGTCCTAATAAATCAACTAAACTAACAATTATTCTTATTAATTTATCTCTTTATATATTAATATAAATTTAAATCAAAGGGTGATAATTTAAGTGGTAAAGACTCTTTCTTTTACCTATAAGTCCACATCCTCATAAGTTCGATTGCCGCGGGTGGTACAAGCGTTTTGTGTAAACTCATATTTTGTGTAATTAACTGAGAAGAAAATAAATATATTATAAAATTATAGGGTAGAATATGGAAACTTTTAAATCTAGGGACTAAATTTTAAAAATTAATTTAGCCAGACCAAATAGACCAATCGAGGGCGCCTACTTTATATAGATCCTAGTTACCTGGCACAAAATAATTTTGTGTATAAATAAAAAACAAAAATAAAATTAGTTTTTTTGTTGATTTCACTATAAATATTTGCAATAAGTTTATTATTTTATTTTACACAAAAAATCTCATTTTTATTTTATGTCGTCAATTCGAAAGATCTTAAAATTAAAAATTGATATACTTTTTATGTTTTAAAAATAATAATATTATTAGGTAAATTTAATTACAATACTCACAATTATATTGATTAAAAATAGATTAATTCATATCAATTTAAGATTACAAAATGTCACAAATTGATTCAAAATTTTAGAACTTTTTATTATTATTATTATTTAGAAAGAAAGTATTAATAAATCTTCGTCCAATTTAGGTGTCAGAGTTAAGTAGACCTGACAAAATTGGTCCAAGCCCGCGAGCCATGTTGGCCCGTTTGTCCGTCAAAAAACGGGCTTTGAGCCTCATTTTTCAACTCACAAAAAATCGGGCCATTTTGGCCCAATCCGTCAGAAACCTGAACCGTTTGGGCTAGGCCAAAAAAATGATCATAAATCAATCTAGGTCCGCGGACCGGCCCGATCCGCCAGTCAAAAACCGAACTTTTGGCTTAATTTGTTTAGCCCCCAAAATCTGGACCATTTTAACTCGCCCCGACAAAAACTTGACCCGACCATCACCCGACCCATTTGAACCTGCTCAGCCCGTTTGTTAGGTCAAAGTTAAGCTTTCACCAATTAGTAAAAAATGTAACTACAATAATGTAAAAGTAGTTGTAAAAAATGGTTATATATTATATCCCACGACAAATTTGAATATTTAAAATAGGAGTTACACACATAATTATACATAAATAGATAGAAAAAAAATAATGTATGGATTCTACCATTTAAATTATTAATAAAGTTTTTAGTTGTGCATAAATTAATACTATTATATATGCCGTGTGTTGAATAATAGGAAAATGATGTAAGAAATTAATAAATCTTATCAATAATTTTAATGGTAAGACCCGTGTACTATTTTTCACTCTTCTTGTGCACAATAATTCTTGTGCACAATAATTTAATTATGCATACTTTGTGCACATATAACTTCTTCACCAGATAATCATGTTTGTGTATGTTCCATTTCTACTCCCTTCCTCGGAATGGATAAAAGATTAATGCATTGATTTAAAAAGGGTAAAAGGGTAAACTATCTTGAAGCAATATATATATATATATATATACGGTTCGAATCTTAAGCTCACCCCTTATGTAACATACATTGCTCACCCCCCTTTAGTGACAGACCGGGTGACGATTCGATTCGTCGCTATATGTTCGGTCCGTCACTATATGTTGTCCGTCGCTAAAAGGTAAGACCACGGTTCTATATATAGCGATGGATCGAATCGTCGTCCGGTCCGTCGCTAAAGGAGGATGAGCAATGTATATCACTACAAGAAAAAGTTTTATTTCCGACGGAATTATTATCGACTAAACATTTTCAGTCGATGTTAAAATAAGACCGACCGAATATTTAGTCGACATTAATTCAGTTGGAATTAATGTATCCTCGACTGACATCAGTCGGATTTAAGATCTTCTCCTTGGCGCGAGGATTTTCCGCCAGCGCGAATATATAGTCGACTGAATATGTATCATCCTCGACTGAATAATTCGTCAATGTTATAATAACGTCGACGGACACAACCCCGACGGACTTCCGTCGGGAATAAACCTAAAAAAACCTTTCACCTCCCTTGCGTCCTCTCATTTTCATTTCCCTCTCTATTTCTACATTTTCCCTCTCCTATCTAGACTACCTCTCTCTGTCTCTCATACGCTCCCAATACCCCCTGTCCCCCTCAATCGAAGAATCCGGCCAACCCCTCGATCTCCACCGGTCCCCCCTGCACCTGCACCACGGCATTCTACCATCTCCCGTGGTCGTCCCCAGCACGACACCACCCTCTCTCCCCAGACTCCCGACGCGACCCCTCGCACGTCGTCTCCCCACGTCGTCCGCAGACCCCACCCCACCCCACTCCCACTCCCACTCCCACTCCCACTCCCAAACCCCTTCCCCCGACCCGATACCCCCACCCCTCTCCCCCAGACTCCGATCCTCGGACTCCACCGCCACCGGCCCACCTATCCGGTATTGAGTATATATATATATTATATATATGTGCAATTGGTTTAAATTTATTTTGTTTTTTGATTGATAATATATGTATAATGTATATTTGCTTGAATTATGTTTTTGGTATTATAATGTATATATGAATTCTGTTTTTGGTCATTTGGGTCTGAAATTGGTCATTTGCAACTTCTGTACAATAGCATGTTTGGTTTTATTTTCTGTTATGTAATTGCAGTGTATAACAGTAGTAATTTTATGCTTGATATATATTTCCGACGAAATTTTCCACGGAATTCTGTTAGAATTCTTGAGATGCAAAATCTGTTGCTCTAAACTATTCATTACTTAATTTACTAATACTAAAATTCACTAATTAAGTAGCATTTACTTAATTAGTTTTTGACAAATAATTTATACTTCAAATATCAATTATTTTAATCAACTTAATTAAAAAATAAAATAAAATAAAATTCACTATTTAATATACTAATATATAGTTCGTAATAAAATAAAATAAAGGTTAATAAATGAAATAAATATAATTTAATATATGAATAGATTAAATTAAAAAAAAGTATTAACAAATGAAAAAATAATAAAAAAATAAAATAAATTAAAATAACATAAAATAAAAATAAAATAAAATAAATTTAATAAATTTAATTTAATTTAATTTAATAATTAATAAATGTTATAAGGTAGTTTAATTTAATTTAATTTAATAAGAAAATTTAAAAATTATATTATATAACCCAAAATAAAATAAATTAAAATAAAATAAAATAAATTAAAATAATATATTAAATCAACTCAAAATAATAAGCTAAGTAGCATTTGCTTAGTTGGGATGCAATTCAAAGAGACTAAATATATAAGAATGTTGTCGCAGAATTAAAATAATATACTTTGCAACTTAATTAGAAACCCGTTTGACAAGTAGGAGTGAATATCGAACAGTAGTCTATAGATTCTAAATAACAATTCTAATAAACTAAGTACCGTTTACTTAGTTTATCATTGGCAAAATAAACTAAGTAGCATTTGCTTAGTTTGCCACAATTTTCAATAAACTCGATAATACTCTACCTACATATATATGTACTCTTCCTTATATGCAGGATTCGACGAAAGCGAATTAAATTAATAGTACTTCAATTAGGTTCTAAACAGCAATTAAAAAAAGGGTCATAGTTTCATTTTGTGTCTTATACCGAATAATAAAGTTAATTGAATTATCAAGACATTCCTCACTTTGCTCCATCATAACAGATGTCAACATACGGAAGGGGTTCCATTAAGTTGTTGAACAAAGTTATAGGTTAAGTAACCTCTCAATGATGATAACGATCACTTATCTACTAGAATGAAGCATTGCACGGTATGGGTCCAATCCGGGGACATAGACGTTTTCTCACCACCCAAATTCCTCGGATGGGTATTTGGAGTGGTGAGAAGCTTTCTATGGCTCGGATTGAACCCATATCGCAATGATTCATTCATAGTAGAGAAGTGATCGTTCGTTCATCTAGAGGGTTGCTTAACTTGGAACTTTGTTCAATAGCTTAATGGAACTCCTTCGGGATGTTTGTAAGACCCCGAATTTATTTATTTATTTTTATAAATAAAATGAAATTTCCTTTATTTATTATGTTGAAATAGTAAGGGTTGATTTGATTAATGTGGTGAGTTATGGGTAAAATGCGTAATTATTTCAAATAAGCAAGTGGTTTTAAAATATTCGTTTTTATCAGAGAATATTCGTTTGGTCGTGGATATTCTTACTGTCGGGAAATATTCGACGAATACAGTAGTTAAATTTTTGTGTGGGCCCCATAACGAAAAGCGATTGGATGAAAAAATGACAAATATAAGTTGTTTATAAATAACGATTGTAGTTGTTACAATTAATATTGTTGGAATACCCAATTGGTTTAAAACACAAGAAGACACCAGTATTGCACCAATTAATGAGTCTTACGTAAGAAGGCACTACTCAATAATTATTACATTAATTATTGTTCAGTATTTTATTTTATTGATTCAATAATTGCTGCATTGATATTTTATATTACTGTTGTTTTAATAATTGTCATTACACAGTATTTTCCATTGTTGGAGCAATAATTCATATTATCTGAATAATATTATTGGATAACATTGTTGGCAATGTCTAGAAAGTTCTGTCTAAGGATAGGTTAGGTCATCTAATTGCGCGCCAGTAAGGAGAAATCCTTATTGGAAAGCCCCCTCTATCCTCGGAACTGCTTGGTTGTCAGTATTGTGATTCTATAATATTATTTGTGAATAATTAATTATTGATTTATATGATGAGGAAAATATTGATTTTATGTGGATATAGATGGAGAAAATTTTTAATGTGACAATTGTTGAAAATTAATATTTTATCTTTTTCTGATAAAATAATTCATTTAAATATATTATTATATTTTAATAATATAATAATGGTGATATTTTTACAATGAATGTGGGATATATGAGTATATGAGGAGGAGGAGTATTTTTGTTACCAAAAATATTTAAAACATGTTTTTTATGTCTGTGGACCCCATTTCTTGACTGAAATTTGATTAAAGCTTGTAAAATCGTCCGTTTGTGGATTTCGATCAATTTTTGTTTGGAATTTGGAAAAACTTTCTTCTGCAAAGTTGTAGATAATGAAATTTCCTATGGAAAAGACATGTGTTTCAAATTTTTCTGACAAAATGGCTATTTATTATGAATTATTGAAGTTCCGAAGTTCCAGAATAATTGATTTCTGGAAGTTTTAAATATTTATATCAACAAAAACGTTTTTCAAATATTTGTGGGCATCTTTAACATGTGCTTGGTGGCTAAAATCAGTTGGTAAAAGTGGGCGTACGAATTTGTAATATAAATAATAATATTTTATTAAATTTTCTACTTTGGTGTTCTAAGCATTTTCCTATAAATAGGGTGCTTAGGTTAGAATTGAAAATCACACCAAAAATTGAAGTTTTCTCTCTATTTCTCTCTCTATATATTGAGCGTATTCTTGTGAGGATTTTGATACTTTAAGTATTGTTATACGGTGCAAGTTCCCTTCAGCACTATACCCAGTATTCCAACTAGAAGTACTATTCTTTCGAGGTAAGGGATATTATTTTTAAAAATGATATTATTTCTTTCAATATCATTATGTCAAGTATTGATCTCGAACTTTTAATCAAATTTAAAACTTTTTTGTGTCGGGTTACTATTCACGATACTCAAGACTATTCACGATATCTGACTATTCACTTAATACTAAGACTATTCACGTAAAAATTAAAATTTTATTTTTTCGTCCAAAATATCTATTGTGGATACTAGCTTTGATTGTATCCATGTTTTGATCATTCTTGAATTTTACTTGAGATGATTATTTATGAAGTATTTTGAACTCGAATTGTTTAAAGTACTTAATCCTTAACACTTGTTCTTTTGTTTCATCGGATTCGCTTTTCTTTAAAATATTTTTATCATCCTCATCCTAAATGATGATGTTACTGAATATCTTTGGCCTGTAGTGCAAAGATGGTTGATTTTATTATGAATATCTTTGGCCCGTAGTGCAAAAGATGTCTTTGTGTTGAGATGAATATGATCGATCGATGAATATCTTTGGCCCAGTAGTGCAAAGATAAATATTTGATTCAAGATGAATATTGATTGATGTTACAAGGATAAAATATTGATGATGGACTGTTAAATTCATAGATTATAGTAGATTTCATTCTCTACGTAACTCTTCTATGAATTATTGTTATTTCCGCTGCGAATATTGATCTGAAACTTGTTGTCTATTGTATTTTATCAGATTTTTCCCTGTTGAAGACTAACGATAATTTATTCTATATTATCTTAGTCATAATGTTCTTTACTGGGCTAGTTGAGCTCACCCTTTTTCTTTTTGTTCCATTTTTCTTCTCAGGAGACGAGAATATAACAGGAACTAGTTGGGGTGTGGAGTGATGGTTCAAGACAGTTGTTTTAGTAGTTCTCACCATTTTGTAATATAGTGTATCAATAATTGTATAAGGACTTTATTTGGGTATGGATATTGTCTAGAAGACAATATTTGTATTTAAACTCACAGCATAAATATTGTCGTATTTTGCACGACAATTGTAATAATCAAGCTCTAGTTGTTTCTGTACCATGTATTTGGTGACTCAAAATAGGTTGGGTGGATTGGACCTATTTTGGGGGCGTCACAGTTGGTATCAGAGCTTAGGGATATGATCTCTGGCGGAGGTCGGGGAATAGAACTAGGAGGGGAGAGACGAGTAAATCGTTCGCTAGTGTGTCCTACCTAAGCTTATTTGTTATTGGTCAGTATATAGGGATATTATGTGATATGTTGATTTCTTTAATTAACCCTTGTTTTATGACAGTATTTAAGAATGGCAACTGAGAATGTTAACAGTTGAGTAAATGAGACCGTGGAGACGCCTGTACTCACCAACGAGGAGAACGTGCAACAGGCTGGCAATGTTCCTCATGTAAACAACACCACTAATCAGACGATGAACGACGGGATGTTTAGAAGCTTTTTGCAGTTTATGAAAAATCAGACGAGGGAGACTCGTGTACAAAATACGGGTGGAAATGATAGTAATGCACGGTTTGTCACAAATGCGATTCAAGGATTTGGGACCACAGTGCACTGGGGGAAAGCCGGATCCGATTAATGCGGAGACGTGGGTCAAAAAAATTACCAAGATATTCAATGTCTTGGGATGCACGGAGGAACAGAAGGTTCCATTCGCCACTTTTATGTTCCGTAATGAGGCCGACATCGGTGGGAATCAGAAGCGTACTCCATCCAAATGCGCACTCAAAGATGTCATGGGAGACGCGTTTAAAAATCTGTTCAATGACAAGTACTTTCCGAAAGTATTCGTCCATATGAAGGAAGTGGAGTTCATTAGACTGGAACAAAATAACATGATGGTGTCCTAGTACGAGGCAAAGTTTGCAGAGTTATCCAGGTTTGCACCTCATTTGGTGGAGAATGAGGAACGTATGACACGGATGTTTCTAAGAGGTTTGAAACCCGACATACGTCAGTATCTCATTTCTCATAAATTTTCTCTCCACTCAGATGTTGTTAACAGGGCTCAATTATTAGAGCGAGATAACGAGTACGTTCAACCGAGGGACCACAACCAGGATCATACCGGAGATAGTAGTCAACAAAACAACGATAACCAGCGGAGAAAGAAAAAGACGGACAAAAATGGTAACCACTTTGGTGGTAATCATGGCCATGAGAATAGAAGAAGCGAGTCGGGGGGAGATTTTAAAAAGAGGAGATTCAACAATGACCATGTGAAGACGCCAAGACCAAAGAACAACCGGTTTTAGGGAGGAGAACGACCACCTATCAGTATGCTACATAAATGCGGAAAGAGGGACATATCACCCAAACCGCCACAACAATTCCAAGGTATGTTATAATTGTGGAAAGGAAGGATATATCGCCGAGATTGTACGCAGAGCGAAACCAAGTCCAATGGGATGGTGACTCAAAAGGATGTCCCGTAAAAGTCAAAGTCAAGCGGTTCTCGAAAGAGCGTTTGTCGTGGCTTCCATCAAAATGCGAGGAACCCGAACGAAGTTAGCACGGGTTAGTTAATTATAAATTCTTGCGAAGTTTATACCTTACTAGATACCGGTTCTACCCATTCTTTTATCTTTATTGCTTGCGCTCAGCATTTGAACTTGACTACGGAGAAATTAGACTTTGACTTATCTGTGGAGACTCCGTTAGGAGAAACTTTCGTTACATCCACTACTTATAAATTTTGTTTGATCCAAGTTGGCACCATCACATTACCTATTGATCTTATCTCTTTAAAGATACTTGCTTTTGATGTGATTTTGGGGATTGATTGGTTAACTACTCATCATGCCAAAATTGATTGCTTTCGTAAGGTTGTTAGTTTTCATATTCCTAAGCAACCTGTTTTTCGAATTCAAGCAACCAAACCATTGAAGTCAAAATTTTTCATATCAAGCCATAAAGCCGTTCGTTTATTGAAAAATGGATGTCAAGCTTTCTTAGCCATGTCATGGACTTGAACAAAAATACGTCAGATTTAAATGATATTTCTGTTGTTAGTGAATTTCCTGACGTATTTCCTGAAGAATTTCTTGGCCTACTCCCAGAGCGTGATATTGAATTTGTATCGACTTTAAATCCGGTACAAAACCCATTTCTAAAATCTCATATCAAATGGCTCCTATTGAACTTCAGGAGTTAAAAACCCAACTGTAGAAGTTGATACCCGAGCCTCTATCTAGTGACTTCCTTTGTGGAATACACCGAAGCCAGACTCTCCGTAGGGGATGCCATATTCGTGCAGTAGTAAACTGATAGGTGCCATTGTGACATGCTATCCAAGATTGGGATATGAGTCACAGTTGAGAGCAACCTAAGTCAGAAATCAAAATACATAACTTTCTAGGCTTAGTTGGTTATTATCGGAGATTCGTGACAAGATTTTCTCAAATCGCTAGTCCATTAACTCAGCTGACTCGTAGAGATACAAAATTTGAATGAAGCAAGGAATGTGGGAAGAGCTTCGAAGAACTCAAGAGGAGACTCATATCGGCACATGTTCTGACTATACCATCTTGGAAAAGCGAACGTGGTAGCTGACGTATTGAGTAGAAGATCGTATACGAATACGAGTACGAGTACGATATTGTCAAAGACTTAATTCGTATAACTTACAAATAATAGAGATAAAGATTAAAACTCTAGGTACCCACGTGATGATATATGAGTATAATCGACTTTAATCGATAAAGTTAAAGTTGTTCAAGCTACACACCGGAGTTGATGAATTTGAAGAAGGAGGTGCAAGAAGTTGTTATTTCAAAAGCGAGAATCGGTGATGTGAGGAAAGCTCAAACCTTTGATTTATTAATCCATTTGAAATTCTCGATCGAATAGGAACTATGGCCTATAGACTCATTTTACCGCTAAGTATGTCGCGTGTTTATAACGTTTTTTACGTACCGATGTTACGTAAATATGTGGACGACCCGAACCACGTTATTGAGTTAGAACCGGACGAGATAGCCGAAGACTTAACGTACGAGGAGGTACCTGTCAAGATTTTGGATAGAAAGGAGCATGTCTTACGTACAAGGTCATACAACAAGTCAAAGTTTTGTGGAGGAACCATGCTATTGAAGAAATGATCTGGGAATAGCGAGGTATCCTCACCTTTTCGAAACACCAGGTACGTACGTCAATTTCGAGGACGAAATTTCATAAGGAGGGGAGGTTGTAAGACCCCGAATTTTTTATTTTGTTTTATAAATAAAATGGAATTTCTTTTATTTATTATGTTGAAATAATAAGGGTTGATTTGATTAATGTGGTGAGTTATGGGTAAAATGCGTAATTATTTCAAATAAGCAAGTGGTTTTAAAATATTCATTTTTATCGGAGAATATTCGTTTGGTCGTGGAATATTCTTACTGTCGGGGAATATTCATACGATGATGGTATGAATTTTGTGTGGGCCCCATAACTAAAAAGCGATTGGATGAAGAAACGACAAATATAAGTTGTTTATAAATAATAGCGGTGTAGTTATACTGCTATTATCTTTGTTGGAATACCCGGTGGTTAAAACACAAGAAGACATTCAGATTGCACCAATTATTGATTCTTACGTAAGAAGGCACTACTCAATAATTGTTATATTAATTATTATTCAAAGATTTTATTTTATTGATTCAATAATTCTTTGCATTGATATTTTATATTACTGTTGTTTCAATAATTGTCATTACACAGTATTTTCCATTGTCGGAGCAATAACTCATATTATCTGAATAATATTATTGGATAACATTGTTGGCAATGTCTAAAAAATTCTGTCTAAGGAGAGGTTAGGTCATCTAATTGCGCGCCAGTAAGGAAAAATCCTTATTGGAAAGCTCCTCTATCCCCGAACCGCCTTGGTTGTCGATGATTGTGATTCTATAATATTATTTGTGAATAATTAATTATTGATTTATATGATGAGAAAAATATTGATTTTATGTGGATATAGATGGAGAAAATTTTTAATGTGACAATTGTTGAAAATTAATATTTTATCTTTTTCTGATAAAATAATTCATTTAAATATATTATTATATTTTAATAATATAATAATGGTGATATTTTTACAATGAATGTGGGATATATGAGTATATGAGGAGGAGGAGTATTTTTGTTACCAAAAATATTTAAAACATGTTTTTTATGTCTGTGGACCCCATTTCTTGACTAAAATTTGATTAAAGCCTGTAAAATCACCCGTTTATGGATTTCGGTCAATTTTTGTTTGGAATTTGGAAAACCTTTCTTCTGCAAAGTTGTAGATAATGAAATTTCCTATAGAAAAGACATGTGGTTCGAATTTTTCTGACAAAAGGGCTATTTATTATGAATTATTGAAGTTCCGAAGTTCCAGAATAATTGATTTCTGGAAATTTTAATTATTTATATCAACAAAAACATTTTTCAAATATTTGTGGGCATCTTTAACATGTGCTTGGTGGCTGAAATCAGTTGGTAAAAGTGGGCATAGGAATTTGTAATATAAATAATAATATTTTATTAAATTTTCTACTTTGGTGTTCTAAGCATTTTCCTATAAATAGGGTGCTTAGGTTAGAATTGAAAATCACACCAGAAATTGAAGTTTTCTCTCTATTTCTCTCTCTATATATTGAGCGTATTCTTGTGAGGATTTTGATACTTTAAGTATTGTTATACGGTGCAAGTTCCCTTCAGCACTATACCCAGTATTCCAACTAGAAGTACTATTCTTTCGAGGTAAGGGATATTATTTTTAAAAATGATATTATTTCTTTCAATATCATTATGCCGAAGTATTGATCTGAACTTTTAATCAAATTTAAAACTTTTTGTGTCGGGGTTACTTATTATTCACGATACACAAGACTATTCACGATACTCAAGACTATTCACAGAAAAATTAAAATTTTGTTTTTTCGTCCAAAATATCTATTGTGGATATTAGCTTTGATTGTATCCATGTTTTGATCATTCATGAATTTTACTTCAGTATGATTATTTATGAAGTATTTTTGAACTCGGATTGTTTAAAGTACGAATCCTTAACACTTGTTCTTTTGTTTCACTGGATTCGTTTTCTTTAAAATATTTTTTATCATCCTCAGTCCTAAATGATGATGTTACTGAATATCTTTGGCCTGTAGTGCAAAGATGGTTGATTTTATTGTGAATATTTTGGCCCGTAGTGCAAAGATGTACAGGTGTTGAGATGAACATGACCGACTTATGAATATCTTTGGCCTGTAGTGCAAAGATAAATATTTGATTCAAGATGAATATTGATTGATGTTACAAGGATAAAATATTGATGATGGACTGTTAAATTCATAGATTATAGTAGATTTCATTCTCTACGTAACTCTTCTATGAATTATTGTTATTTCCGCTGCGAATATTGATCTGAAACTTGTTGTCTATTGTATTTTATCAGATTTTTCTCTGTTGAAGACTAACGATAATTTGTTCTATATTATCTTAGTCATAATATTCTTTACTGGGCTAGTTGAGCTCACCCTTTTTCTTTTTGTTCCATTTTTCTTCTCAGGAGACGAGAATATAACGGGAACTAGTTGGGGTGTGGAGTGATGGTTCAAGACAGTTGTTTTAGTAGTTCTCACCATTTTGTAATATAGTGTATCAATAATTGTATGAGGACTTTATTTAGGTATGGATATTGTCTAGAAGATAATATTTGTATTTAAACTCACAGCATAAGTGTTGTCGTATTTTGCACGACAATTGTAATAATCAAGTTGTAGTTGTTTCTGTACCATGTATTTGGCGACTCAAAATAGGTTGGGTGGATTGAACCTATTTTGGGGGCGTCACAATGTTGTCATCTGTTATGGTGGAACAGTGAAGAATGTCCGCAGTAATTCAATTAATTTTATTAATAGAGTATAGGACACAAACAGGAACTACGACCCTTTTTTTTGTCCGATTTCTGCCGCGGAACCGGTTGGAGTACTATTTATTGCAACTACAACTAATATGAAACTTATAGATGATACTCTCCATTTGTTCTTCAATACACTCATAAATATATATATATGTAATATACTTTGAAACTTAGAAACCCGTTTGGCATTCACTCAGTAGGAGTGAATGCCGAATAGTCCCCAGTTTGGGAATGTTACTGGATGTTATGTCTCTCACTTAGGTCGGTGCTAATTCACAAGGTGCGACGTGTTTATAATTTTTGAGGATTTTTCAAGCTGGTGTCTCTACATATGTTCTTCGAGTGCATACTTAGATTAAGTTGTCTTGGTCTATTTCGTACTTGAAGACTATGGGGAGGTGATGTTGAAATTTTCTTAAAATATTATAAACACGCACTTTTGAATGAATGGCACTAGTGAGAGACGATCCAGAAGCGGGATAAGCCTAACCCCTCGTAGAGTGGAGATATATACTAGGTAAACTAAATACATGCATATATATTCTAATTGGGTATTTTCTTCAATTAAAGATGTCGGTAACCGGGAGTTGGATGTACCGTAGGATACCAATTGATGGGAGGGATTAGTTGATTCGCACTGTGAAGGTGTCAAATTTTATGAACAAAGCAATAGAACATGTTGATGATCCGAACGGAAAGATGAGATGCCCGTGTTCCAAGTGTAAGAACATGATATGGAAGACTGCCGATGAAGTTAAATTTGACTTATATTCACGTGGGTTTGTGGATGGGTATTCGGTATGGATTCATCACGGAATTTGGCCGAGTTTAGAGAACGGACATATAGTACTGTAGACCACTCGGATCACGGGGATTCACAAGCAGATAACTATGACGTTGTGCAGATGTTGGTTGATGTGTATGGCCCTACCAATATTGACTGGGCTGAAACCGAGCATGAGTCAAGCGGTTCTCAAAGAAAAGTTAAATGATTCAAAGAATCGCTTTCTACAAGTTGCTATCTCGAATCGGGTGTTCCATTGTATCCTGGAAATGACAAGCACACCAGGCTTTCTGCAGTTACGAAGCTTTTACATTTCAAGAATGAGCATGACTGCAGTGAGAGAGGATTCAATGATTTGCTTGATATTCTCACCGACTTCTTACCCATGAATAATACGTTGCCCGCGAATTACTATGAGGTGAAGAAGATGGTTAAGGGGTTGAATCTCGGGTATGCGAAGATCGATGCTTGTGAATAGGGGTGCTCATCGGTAAAAAATCAAACCAGTACCGATCCGAAAATACCGAAAAATCAAGAACCAAAAGCCATCGAATTACTGCTTTGCATTGGTCAAGATACACAATCAAAATGCACGGTTTTTTCGGTCCGATTTTCGGTTATACCGCATGCATAGTGATATATATAATTATTAATAAATAATAATAATTAAATAATTTTTTTTAATAAGTTATAGTGCTATGTTTATTCTTTATTTTTAATTTCTTTTTTAAACCCATGTTTTGGATTATAATGTTCTTTATTTCTTGTTAAAAATAACAGGGTCTTCCTTGTTGAATGTTGATATGGTTGCAGACTCGCAGCGTAACAGACTTGTTGTTGGTTTGTCACTGGCTTCTTGTTGGTTTGTCATCTTGTTTTGTCTTTTAAAAATATTCAGTACTATTCAGTACCTAATTAACTGGCTTGTTGTGATATTTTAAAAATGAATTTATGAAAATTGTTAAATTATTGTCAACGTAACTATTTATAATAACTAATCATGACAAATTAAAATTATCATGACAATTTTATAGTATTAAAATAAAAATATTATCTTTTTTTATTTAACAGAATAAAAAATAAAAATACTATTTCTGTACCAAATTATAAGATCATTATTGAATTTCTTAAAAATAATTTCAAACTTAAAATTGAGATGAATTCATTTAATTTATCACTACAATAATGAATATCATAAACTACATAAAAAGAACTAGCTACTAGTTATAAAATTTAATATTTTCAAAATTTAAATGAATTATGTGAATTTTGAATTTAAAAATGTCTTACATTAATTTTTTAAAAATTAATATTGAACTTAATTTAAACATTATATTTCAATTCAGTTAAAATTATTTTAGATGAAGAAAGGTTTTGCCGCCACTACCGCCAACGAATGGCTTTCTCTAAATCCGCCCCTAACAATAAAGTCCATAATAACTTTTAAAAGACTTTAAAATTTCAAGGGTGTGTAAAAAATACATAGTAACTGGCTTAACTGGGTTAATACAGCGTAACTGGCTTGTTGAGTTGTTGTTGTTTCATTCTTGTTTTGTCACAGAATATGTGATTGGCTAAGCTGGCTTGTTGAGTTTTGTTCTTGCATTCTTGTGTTTAATCGGTACTTTAAGTATTTATTAGACTTTCGAAATTTTTTTCGGTTTTACCGAATTCAAAATTTTTATTACCGTTATTGGTACCGAAAAATATAAAAAAATCAAAAAATCAATACCAAAAAAACCGAAATAAAAAAAACCGGTACCGCCGGTACCGGCTCCAATCGGTTCGGTAAAAAAATCGAAAAACTGAATTTTTTGAGCACTCCTACTTGTGAGCAGGATTGCATGTTATATTATGGGGAGGACAAAGATAAGGTGCAGTGTGATATCTGTAACTCGCCAAGGTACAAGATCACAAAACGTGGAGGGAAGGAGAAACATGTTCCCAAGAAGATTTTATGGTATTTTCCTCTTGCGCCGAGGTTGCAGCGGCTATTCATGTCTGCGCACATTGCTCAACATATGAGTTGGCATAGAACAAGGGATGTCGTGCCTGGTCAGCTGACTCACCCAGCAGATGGAGATGAATGGAAGAATTTTGATGCCAATTTTCCACAATTTGCCGAAGAAGTTAGGAATGTCAGGCTTGGGATGGCTACAAATGGATTCTGTCCATTTAATAATTTTAGTCAGCCTTATTCTGTTTGGCCAATGATTATGGTAGCTTACAATCTTCTACCGTCAATGTGCATGCGGGATCCGTATCTTTTCTTGACCTTACTTATACCGGGGGATAAGAGTCCTACAAAAGACATTAACGTGTACCTCAGACCGTTAGTCGATGAACTTAAGATGCTGTGGGAAACAGGTGTTCAAACTTATGATAAATCTGTCGGGCAGAATTTTGTGATGAAGGCAGTCTTGTTGTGGACTATCACTGACTTATCGACACTTGGGATGATTAGTGGTTGGTCGACTCATGGCAAGTTGTCATGTCCAGTCTGCATGGGGGATGTGCAAGGCACTCAACTACATCATGGCCGGAAAACTAGTTTCTTTGGAACTGCTCGTAGATTCTTGCTTGCTGAGCACAATTATAGAAAGATGTCTACACAATTCAACAGAAAGATAGAGAAGAAAGGGGTTGTTGGTCGCTTGTCGGGCAGCGACATATTGGGCTGGCTAAATGATCTAACATTTCCACCCCCTGGGAAGGAGCATGGTACGTTGAGAGCTATAGGATATGGGAAAAGTCATAACTGGACTCACTCGCCAATTTGGTTTGAGTTGCCATACTGGGTCACACTAGCACTTCGTCATTGTATAGATGTTATGCATACAGAAAAGAATGTATTTGAGAACTTGTTTTACACCGTACTAGATACAAGTGGTAAAACAAAAGACAATGATAAAGCACGTAAAGACTTGGAGGAAATGAATATCAAAGGGAATTGTGGTCGAACTAACAACACAAAACCAAAAGCTCCATTTTGTCTTACCAAGCAACAGGTTGAAAACTTTTGAAAGTGGCTTAGCGCATTGAAGCTCCCAGATGGATATGCTTCTAACATATCTCGTTGTACTAAGGTTGAGCAGTTGAAAATTACTGGGTTCAAAAGTCACGACTGTCATGTATTCATGCAGAAGTTGATGCCAATTGCATTTCGTGAGATGTTACCCAGGAATATTAATGATACTTTTACCGCACTTTCAAATTTCTTTCGGGATATTTGCTCAACTGTTATAAGGTATAGTGATATGGAGCAGATGGAGAAAAATATATTGTTGACAATGTGCAAGCTCGAAATGATTTTACCACCGGGGTTCTTTGACAGCATGGAGCATTTTCCTATTCATCTGCCATATGAACTTAAACTTGGAGGACCGGTGCAATATCGATGGATGTATCTATTTGAGAGGTAATATCACATACATTGTGCAATATTCGTCATATTTATATTTAACTTATCAGGTAATATATATCACATACTTTCATGTGACAGGTATATGCGTCGATTAAAGCAGAAAGTTAAAAACAAAGTGCGCGTTGAGGGTTCTATTGCTGAATGCTATACGGAGGAAGAGCTTGTCAACTTCTGCTCATTGTACTTTGACGATGTAGTCGCAACGAAGCATAACCGTCTAAGTCGGAATGAGGTCGGGGATCCGTCTGGTCGTGCTGATGATGAGTTGGTTGTATTCACTTATCCGCCTAAACCATTTGGACATGAGACGAAGACTTACCTAACCGATAAAGATTTAAAGATTGTCTCTACATACGTGCTTCTAAATATGCCTGAAGTATCGTCATACATCAAGTATGTATTATTACAAGTTGAACATGATTTATCTATCCTTAATCAAAAATTAATTATTTGCCATATTATTGTACGCAGTTCATTCGAATTGGAAGCTTATGTTTCTAACCCGGGGTTGATAGAATCACAGATTGAAGCATTCACTAATGCAAATTTTCACCAATGGTTTAAGAGAAGGGTCGAAAAAGAGAACGCGTATGATCGTTTTAGAGATGTTATTTTAGGCCCGTACAAACTTGTTAGTTCATTTCCAGGTTGTATCGTGAATGGGTATAGATTCAAGGTTGATGACTTGAATGAATTGACATCAGTCAACTCCGGCGTTGTCGTGTTGGGAAGTTGTTATGGAGATTATGAATCCAATTACTATGGAAGATTAAAGGAAGTGGTTGTGCTCAATTATCCAGGGGCTAAAAAGGTCGTTACATTTAAGTGTCGCTGGTTTGATACTGAAAAGGGTGTTAAAGTTGATCGTAATAGAATAGAAGAATAAAGAGATATAAAATCTATTTTACTGGTCGATGATGTATTTGTGTTAGCCCACCAAGCAACTCAAGTGTATTACGCCCTAATGTCGCTCACATGTAGAACCCCACGGTATACAAACAGTGACAACGAAGACTCGCCATTTGATGGTACTAATTTGTCTCGAACGGATGACGCGTTGCAAGAACAAGTTAGCAATCCCAGCCACGTTGTGGTATATGATGACGATGTGTTGGGTGATGATGTCGTTGACGTACTCTATGTTGACGAAGTGGAGGAAGATGTGGTTGTTAGTCCGTATGTGATGGTAGAAGATGATATTGAGGAAGAAATTGATACAGAAGAGGAAGAAAGAAATTAGAGGTGAAAATGATTTTGACTCGACGGGTTTGATGATGCCTTACTACTTCTTCACTAATTGGTGTTTTGTAAATACTATACAACTAAAATCAATCATTATATATATATTTTCCCACACATAGGATGGCCATTTGATCGTTCATCGTATCTATGTCTGTTATTTCAGTAGTACAACTATATATGCCTCGACATAGCGGTGGAGGGTCGTCTTCAGATGCTAGTGAGTTGATTTCTTTTTTGGCTCAGTAACATTATTTTCATAACTATATTACAAATTCATTTACTATTTTTGGACAATGTCATAACTATATATATATCAACATACAAATGCTAGACGTCGACGTTCGCGAGGGCCTAACATCGGTCAATTAGGTCGATCCATCGGCATTGTCGAACCTGCTACGCCCGATTGATGTCGGCTACAAATCGTCTGTGTAGGTTTTAACTATAATATATCACTTATGTTCAATTAGAATGATATTATCATATGATTAATAAATTTTTTATTCTAGTATTATGGATCCTACTGGTTGGCGCATCGTCCATCTGCGTGGCGCATCTCCCTACTGGTTGCATGCGATTTAGTCAGTACGCCCGCTACGATGCCGGCTTCATGGCTACAGTGTTGCGGGAGTTTCACGTAAGTCGACTTACTTATATTAAATCAAGGTCCATGTATGTTATTTACATATTGTTCAAATAATAAATTATACGTATGTTATGTCATTTGATAGAGTACTACAGACATTTAGACCCAAGATCATCGAGGCGGATGGTGGTGATGCTCATCATTGCCCACATCTCAAGAATTATGCCTATTTGGTTGTACGAGATGCGATGAAAAGGCGATCCGGCGATAGAAGAAATGCCGGGACTACTTTTGCGAGATCATCACCACGGCAATATCGAGATCTGACAGATGGGTCGCGATGTGTGCGAATCGGGGGATGATCTTTGCGTTCAAGACAAAGTCGGAGCAGATGAAGAAGAATCGCGACAAGTCATGAGTTGTATACATACTTACGGCTCGCAATGCTTTTGTGATGTTAAGTCAGATGTATTTCTCTTTAGTTTAGTTTAATCTTATATTGTAACTATAGTAAATTAAGGTGATTTTATTTAATGAATATGATCTAGGCCATGCGGAGTAGCTTCAATGACCTCCTACTATGATCGAGTTCGGGATAGAGTCCATATACCAAGGGCTCTACTTGGGGTCGACGATATCTCCAAAGAAGACTAGCTATACTGGGTAATACATTACTATAACAAATATTATTTAGGATAATATTACGTAATTTATATGATGATACCAAGATAACTCACTTGTATATCAAATTATAGGAGCGGTTTGAGAAGCTCGCAGCCAAAAGATAAGCAGATTTACAGTCGCTAGGGGCGATCTTGAGACGTTAGATTCCACCAGTCCCTCCGCCCGAGATTAGTTTATCTCGGACGAGGAGGAGGCTCTTTGGGTCGCGCGCCTCGGGATACTCTCACTAGTACTACGGCTACGGTCGAGTCTTTGGGTTACCGAGGATACCAAAATTTATACACTTCCGTGAGGTATAATATTTGTGTTTATTTCGTGTTTATGAATAAAGTAAACTTGTAATATTATTCATGTTATATTTATATTTGTAGGCTCTAGCCGCCGTCTGTCCAGAGAGCCCTTCGTGGGACCATCACATACTGGTATTTGGCTTAGATGATGGTTTGTTCCAAGCATGTTATGGTCAGTGGTGTCGAGAGGTTTGAGAACGATCCGTTGTTCCATCGTCAGGAGACCCGCCGGTGTTCTCGCCTCCATCACCTTGCAGACGTTTAAATGTTGGTGCCACCGCCGAAAGTACGGGTATCCCTCCGGGAAGAGCAATTGGAGCGCGATACGCGACGAGATTGTTCGGATGGTGGTTACCTTAGTCGAGGACGCGTTTGGGCCGATGTTGAGTCAGCTCTCGACTTCTCAGGTATATTTTGTTTTAAATACAAATATATATTTTGCATGTTATTTAATTTTCATTTAGTTATCTTTAACTAAATCATATATATGGACTAATGAGTTACATTATATTGTATCAACAGCGATGTGCTTGACCGATTGTGAGCGGGATGATGATTTTCATACTCAGAAAGCAAAGTGTCGACGCCCGCCCGATGATCCTTCTCACACCGGGGGCTCTACTAGCTTGACTTAGTTTACATTCTTTTGTAGTTTAAATTCTTTTGTAGTTTAAATTCTTTTGTATTAATTTTACATAACTTTTGACGTACATATTGTAGTTTAAAGTACCTTATCATTAATTACTTTGGTTTTGTTGCGGTTTGACACTTAGCTTAATTTAGCTTAATGGGATGTTTGTTGTAGTTAGTTTAGATTAATGGGATCTTTTGTAATTTACCTTAGTTTAATTTACTTTGATTAATACGGTTTTACATTTCATTACTTTGGTTTATTGCGGTTATGTAAGTAGTAATGGGATGTTTTTTGACATTTAGCTTAATTTAGCTTGTGTTTGTGATGTTGGGAAAACAAGTTCAGGTACAGGTACAGGTACAAGATGTGGGTTAAATCCCTGGATATTGCAAAAACAAAAAAATTATTTAAAAAAAAACAGTAACCTCGACGGAATATTGATATTATCGACGGATAATCGTCGAGGTTAAGGTTTTCCCCATTTTCGGTGTATTGCCACGTGGCACGCATAGCCTCGACCAAATATCCTCGACCGAATATCCTCGACTGAATAATTATAGGGTCAACAGAAGTCCGTCGCGCGTAAGCTGCTTTTCCTTTTTTGCCAGTCTGCCACGTGGCATGCTTAGGGTCGACCAAATATCATCGACGGACACATTTCAGTCGGTGATATATTAACCTCAACTGAATATTCGGTCGCCAATAGTTCCGTCGACCTTAAGTATTCCCGATCGAAGAATCGACGGACTTATTTTCGACGTGCTTATATACGACCGAACTTCCGACTGAATATTTCATCGGGAATGAGGTTACCCTCGACGGAATAACCTTAGTGCCGACCGAATATTCTGTCGTAAATAAGTCTCTTTGTTGTAGTGTATATGTTAGATAAAAGATGAACTTAATTAAGATCCAGACCGTATATATATATATATAGGGGTTCCATCCACAGCAACCGATTGCTGTGGAGCAACCTCTTTTTTGACTTGTAAAAAATTCGGCTGAAGCAAAAAAAAATAAAAATCCACAGGCCAAAAAAGGAGTTGCTCTAGTTGCTGTGGATGAAACCCTATATATATATGTGTGTGTGTAGGTATCAGTTATGAGCTAGCAGTTTGTAGATGGAACCCATATCCTCAACCTAAAGAATATATAAGGTTCACTCTCTCTCTCTCTCTCTCACACACACACACACACACACTCTTCCTTATACTGCATGCATGCCTGCAGGTTTTAGCTTCATATCTTTGTTAAGTGAGATCTGAAGGTAACATCTTATTTACAACTTCTATAAGAAGGGAATTATATATTTTCATGGAGTTCTTCCGTTTTGGTGCACAGACAGACTTTATAATTAAAATGAATATTAATTTAGAAATTGAAAGCTCAATTTTTCTTTCCATCTTGAAAATAATACTACATCCGTTACAAAATTAAAACAACAAATTAGATGATAATTAATAGTACTTTATAGTTAATTTACAATTATTATATTTGTCTGTATTAAAATTAAATAATTTTATATCAATTTTTACTTTTAAAATTTTCCGAATTGACTCAAAAAAATCAAAACAGTATATCTCTAATTTTAAAACGGAGGAAGTATTTCATATATCAGACTAAGCTAGAACTTTTTATATATAATTTTTGACTTGATTTACACTAGGGACCGCAATGAGGCCCTAATGAGGCCGGGTGAGGGCGGGATTACACATCCCATCCCCGTCTTCGATCTTATAAAATTTCTCCATACTTGTCTCATTTTTAAGAGGAATTAAATTTTAATAACCATTCTCATACTCATGGAAAATTTATATCACCACAGGGATTAATATTTTTGTGAATTTTTTAAACAAAAAAATCAATTTTAGTTATATTTACAATATTAACACAAAAATTAATCATATTTTAGTATATACATGATAAAATTTAGAAAAATCAAATAATTTTAATAATATATATACACAGACAAGGATATATATTTTAATTATGTAATATATAATAGTATAAATATTAATTTCATTAATATCTCCAACTCTTCGTAAATAAAACAAATGATCATCTCATCTCCAATCAGAATCATAAATTGTCCCCAGAATGACCGTGAAAACCCCACAAGATGTCATCCCTAATTTACACATTAAAACTGTGAAAGTCAAACACTCAAGCTAAGGAGGATTGTTTAATTAATTAAATTAGATTCCTTATAATTTCAGATGTTCATAATTAGAAGGTAAGAATATACTTCTGGCGTACGTGTCAAAAAATCAAATCTTGTTTTTGTGAATTACATTTTCTGAGAATTAAGATTTTCTAGGATAAATATTAATTTTTAATATGAATAATTTTAAATATGCTCATTTGTCCTAAAATATAGGATAAATATTAATTTTTTTGGAAAAAATATAGAATAAATATTAATTCTAATTTTAAAAATTGTTTTTAAAAATTAAATTACATCAAGTTTAGATTTTAAAATATCTCAAATTAATCTTTAAATATAAAAAAAAAACATAATCTTATATTTTAGAAAATGGGAGTATAAGTTTTAGTTTTAAAATTTAATATATATATTTTTAAAAATTAATAAGTGTACTATAGTAATTGTATTAATTTCTTAATTTTTAAATAATATAAAATAAGGCAATGTTCTTAAATTTACAATCACAAATTTTTGCATGCTAACTGAATATTTAACAGTAGGATTTCATCATTCTTCAATAAAAAAATAAAAATTTATTCATTATATAAATTTAGGAATAAATTAATTTTATTTTATAATATTAAAATTATAAATAAGACTAGATAATTTATGTAAATTGCATATATGGACTTGCCAAATGCCAAATCCGTTTGAAAACAGAAACCCGCGAAAATTAGTTTCTGGTACGACAAGATGTCCTAGTCAATCGGAGGAAAGAAAATATACAAACCATATATACCTACCCTTTTTCAAAGTGAATTATTTTAAATTAAATCGAATACTATCTCGTTTCAAAATTAAAAATATATTTTAATTTTTTAAAATTAATTTATGAAATTTTAAAATTTAAAATTAATATAAAATTATTAATTTAGTTTTAATAAAAATAAATATAACAATATTATAAACTAACTATAAAAATACTATTAATTATTATATTTGATTTTTTAAAAAAATTTGAACAAAATTATATTAATTTTAAGTTTTACGATTTAACGAATTAACTTAAAAAAAATAAAATATATTTTTAATTTTGAAACCTTGAGAGTTTGAATTACCGGTGTTAGTTAAGGCTCATTTTTGTAATTATTTTTGTTTGAAGCAACTCTTTTTGTAAAACCAAGGGTGTAATATTTTCATCTTCTAATACTAAATTAAATAATATTTTTTTCTGTTCTATAAAAAGATTAAAGATGCTTAATATGAAATTATTTTAAATTATCACATAAATAATCTCATAAAAAATAAATATGTGACTAGAATTATTTAATTGTCTTGAGATTATAATCTCATGAATTATAATATCGAAATTATAATACTTACAAACAAACATGATCTTTTAAGTTTAGCATCATAAGTATATATTTTAACAAAAAACATCATAAATATATAATCACACCATAATTTTAAACGTAATATTTTTAAGAGTATACATTAACATAAATATATTCTTCTTATTTGAAAATTTATATATATATATATATATATATATATATATATATATATATATATATATATATATAGGACGAACGGATGGTATTAATTATTTTTAATTAAAAAATTGTAGACACAAATTATATAAAAAATTAAATATATATTATATTTGATGTTCATGTTTTTAAGAAAATTTAATTATATGATAAGTCCAAAATTTAATATATATATATATATATATATGTAAGTATTTGATGTTCATATTTTTAAGAAGATTTAATTATTATGATAAGTCCAAATATTTACTCTATCGCATTTATAATATATATATATATATATTTTATGTGTCATATATTTTTTCATACTTATTATAATTATATATATAACATTATTTATTTTTTCAATTTATATTAACATGTAAATTTTTCAATTTGTCGTGTAAAACCACTCAAACCACAACCATATCCTACCCTTTTTTTTTTACTCTTTACAATTCGTTATTATCGTGTATGTATATAAAAAAGTCAAACCACTCAAATGCAACCATATCCCACCTAAAAAAGAATAAAAAGCCCGGGAAAACTTGATTTTACGGGGCCCACCAAACAAGTACTACTACACCCACAAAGCACAAATCACCTTAGTGGTTTAAAAGTCAATTAATGTTTGTGGGTCCCACTAACTTCACCTGGGCCCACTAATATCTCACGGTCGGTTTTGCAATAAAAATAAGAAATTATTAGTGGAGTATTTGATTTGATAAAGTTTAGCCCGTTATACATTTATATAATAATCTGCCCGATAATTTCCTAAAAATATTAGAAGTGGAGTATTTCATTTGATCAGTTTAGTGCACATAAATAATCTGCCCGATTTTGCTTTACATACAATTCATACATACATAACTAAGTTACGTATATATATACGCATATATATCCACATATATTCACAAAGGAGTATTTTGGTTTTCTTTAGTTGCAGAGAGAGAAAGGAAAGGTGGGTTTAAATGGCGGCGAGGTTTTTGTCATTAACGTGTATAAGGCCGAAGAGTCATGGAGATTTATCGGCAACTCCACATTACCCATCCATGCCCAAGTACCCAAAAGGGGTTTCAATGTCATTGGAAGAAGAGAAATTGATTCAAGGATCGGAGGCAAAAGCTCTGTTCTCCGTCATCGGAATGACTTGCTCTGCCTGCGCCGGATCCGTCGAGAAGGCCGTGAAACGCCTTCCCGGTATTAAAGATGCGGCGGTGGACGTGTTGAATAATCGAGCTCAAGTCATGTTTTACCCCAGCTTCGTTAATGTAAGCTTGATCAATTTTACCCGATTATTTGGTTAATTGATTATCATATAATCTTATACTGGTGTTTTTGATTATTGGGTTGTGATTTTGTCTGATTAATTAGTGATAAATTTGTTTATCTGGGCGTGGATTGGATTCTGAAAGGTTTGCATGCAGTGTTTGTATGAATTGGTAGAGTTAATTCAGTAGAGTTAGAAGAAATGATTTTTTTTTTCAAATTATTATTCTAGTTAATTTGCTGGATTCTAAAATTCAAATTGTGATGTCACTTTTTTAAGTAATCTATGATATTAACTATTGCATTAATAGGAATCAATTAAATTTACACCAATTTTGAGTTTTAGGATTTCACAAATCTGACTATGATTTTTATTTTATTTTTATGTTTTTTCAAAATGGGACTATGTTTGAACAAGAGGGGGTATTATCTTAGAAAAGAAACAAACTTTACTTTCTTCAACCTCTTTCTCTCTTTAGTGAGGATTTCGGTGTTGTAAATCTTTTTTTCTCATTAATTCTATATCTTTCATGATTTTATAAAATCTTTTATACTCTATGTAAATAGATATGTATGAAAGAAATTTATTTTTTCAAAAGAATCCTTCGGTTTACAATTTCATTCTACATAATACTCCCTTTGTTCCACAAAAGAGTCATTTGCCCAAAAAAAAAAAAATCCCCACCAAAGGAGACCTATTTGTTTACGACTATAAAATGACAAAGTGAAATTAAGTTTACAGATAATAATTTCATTATTATCATGTCATCACTGCTAAACTAGCAAATTATTATTTCAAGGAGTAAATATGAAACAAAAATATATTCTTAATATTTGCAAATGGGATTTTTTTGGGGGGGAATAGAGTGAGCAATATTTAGTAGCATAATTTTCTGCGTATCCTTTAATTTGGCTGGAGTTTTGTTTAAAACAGCCAAATACAGCTTTTCTTCTTCCATCCTTATCTAACTAATTACATATGGATTTCTATTCTTAGTCATCTTATTAATTCATCTTGTTGCCAAGTTTAGAAGCAATAGAGAACCAACATGGAATATCATTTTCTTTTTGTGGTCAACATTCTCCACTCATGTTTTCCATCTTTCTTTATTAGAGTGTGTTTTAACTTTTTCTCTAGGATTACAGAAGAAGAAAATTCTTGTTATTTTACTTTGATTGGACATATGGAGTAAGGGTGTTGTAAATATATTTCGTCTGGACGTCTTCTGTGGTATTAATGGGGCCATCAACAATCTTTAAAAAAAATAAATCTGGTCAGGCTCAAAATTTAACCCTTTTGAGTTCTAGTTCATCTTCCCGCACCCACAAGGGATATAAAGTTCGACAAGTATTTGTTTTCCTCTTGATCATATATTGCAGGATACGCTGCCTTAATTTAATGGTTATGTAGGCAACAAATTATTGGTAAAGTTGAGTACTATAAGGAATAGAACCTCGTTTTCAAAATTAAGAACAATTAAGGAGACACTAACTTGTTAAATTTGTTCACTCTTTGACATATTGGAGATGAATAACAAGGAATTATTTTCATAAAAATAAAAATATTTTATTTGGATAAGACTAAACTTCTAAGAAACAAAGACGACTTCACCTCTTCTTATACTCAAATACAGCTTCATACATACCATGCACATTACACTGTAGGCGTCTCAAGTTATGCATGACATTCCCTTTGGAACTTCACAGGTTCCGAATAATAGAAATAACATATTTGTGGTTGTGATACTAGTATATTTTCTAGCTGATGTTCACTTACTTGTAGTTCACAGAAAGCATGCTTTATTCTTCTTAAACTGTACGTTGTGATCCTTTTGCTTCTCAGCTGCATGATCATTATGTATGTTGTTTTTATAGAAGTGTTCATAGAAAACTTACCATTGTTATTTCACTATGAGCAGGAGGAAACAATCCGTGAGACCATTGAAGATGTTGGATTCGGAGCCACTTTGATTAAAGAAGAGATTACTGATAAAGTCACACAAGTATGCCGAATCCTCATCAAAGGAATGACATGCACTTCTTGCTCCACGACTGTTGAATCTGCTTTGCAGGCTTTACCTGGAGTGCAGAAAGCCCAAGTTGCATTAGCAACTGAAGAAGCTCAAGTCCAGTATGATCCAAAAATTGTGAGTCACAGCCAAATTTTGGAGACCATAGAAAATACTGGGTTTGAGGCCATATTGATTAGTACAGGGGAAGATCGTAGCAGAGTGGAACTAAAAATTGATGGAGTTAGAACAGATAATTCTATGAGAATGATTGAAAATTCTCTTGAAGCACTTCCAGGAGTTGAAGATATAGAAATTGATCCCGAGCTCAAAAAGTTTTCTCTTGCTTATAAAGCAGATTTGACAGGGCCTAGAAATTTTATCCAAGTCATTGAGTCAACTGGATCTGGCCGTTTTAAGGCAATGATATTCCCGGAAGGAGGAGGAGGAAGAGATGCCCATAAGCGACAGGAAATTAAGCAGTACTATAGATCCTTCCTATGGAGTTTGATTTTTACAATTCCAGTATTCCTAACATCCATGGTTTTCATGTATATCCCTGGAATCAAGCACGGATTGGATACAAAAGTTATCAATATGTTAAGCATCGGCGAGCTTCTGAGGTGGATACTGGCTACTCCAGTGCAGTTCATTATTGGCAAACGATTTTACACTGGCTCCTATAAAGCAGTGCGCCATGGTTCTGCAAATATGGATGTTTTGATTGCATTGGGAACAAATGCAGCCTACTTTTATTCAGTCTACTTGGTGTTGAGAGCTGCTACTTCTCCACATTTCAAGGCCACAGATTTCTTTTGAGACGAGCTCAATGCTCATTTCATTTATTCTCCTTGGGAAATATTTAGAGGTTTTGGCAAAGGGAAAGACATCTGAGGCCATTGCCAAACTTATGAATTTGGCTCCTGATACAGCAACGCTGTTAACCCTTGATGGTGAAGGAAATGTGATGAATGAGGAAGAAATAGATAGTCGGTTGATCCAAAGAAATGACGTGATTAAAATCCTTCCTGGGGCAAAAGTAGCTTCAGATGGTCTTGTCATTTGGGGACAAAGCCATGTAAATGAGAGCATGATCACAGGAGAAGCCCGTCCAGTGGCCAAGAGGCAGGGCGACACAGTGATTGGGGGCACTGTAAATGAGAATGGGGTGTTACATATCAAGGCAACACGAGTAGGATCAGAGAGTGCCCTTTCGCAGATTGTTCGACTCGTTGAGTCAGCACAGATGGCGAAAGCTCCAGTCCAGAAATTTGCTGATCGCATTTCCAAATATTTTGTGCCTATGGTATGTTTTTTTATGCTTCCTACCTATGAAAATTGTGTCAAGTACACCATACAATTGAACTAATGGGTTCTTGGTCTTTGATAATGAATTGATATTTCTGCAGGTTATTGTTTTCTCTGTTTCCACTTGGCTCGCATGGTTTTTAGCTGGAAAATTTAACAGCTACCCAAAATCTTGGATTCCTTCTTCCATGGATAGCTTTCAGCTTGCTCTCCAGTTTGGCATTTCTGTCATGGTCATAGCCTGTCCATGTGCTCTTGGCTTGGCAACTCCAACAGCTGTAATGGTTGGTGCAGGTGTGGGTGCCTCTCAAAGGCGTGCTTATTAAAGGAGGCCAGGCCCTAGAAAGTGCACATAAGGTCAGCATGTCACACTAACCTTGTTATTTGCTAGTAATTTGTGATGAAATTTAAAAGATTTAAAGAGTCAGATATATACCTTTTTGCGTGTTCGAAACTAATCACCAAGTATTTTAGGAGACTATAAAAGTTATTTGATTCATTCAGTCACATTCTTGTAGGTGAACTGCATTGTCTTTGACAAGACTGGGACTCTCACAAGGGGCAAGCCACTGGTTGTTAACACGAGACTCTTAAAAAATATGGTACTTCGAGAATTTTATGAGTTGGTTGCTGCAGCTGAGGTAGGTTTTGGTGTTCAGGGCTTTCATAACTTTGTAGTTTGCATTATCTTTTGCTATTAGATACATCATGGACATTCTAAAAAAGTAAAAGTTGGTCTGTAAAATTCATTGAAATGAATTTAATCTACAATAGTAGTGTAGATTGAGGGCTCACAAGGGAATTGCATCATGTTTGTCACACAATACACAACAGGAACAAAGAAGAAATGAAGACAAAAGCACGATTGATTGCTGGACCAAATAGTTTTTTGCTATGGTTTCTTGTGTCCACCAAAAGTTCATCCACTTTTTCCTCCTTCAACCATCTTTCTGAAGATTACCTCAGAACAAATCATAGAAATATTGTTGCTGTGTTGAACTCTTGTATCAGGTAAACAGTGAGCACCCCTTGGCGAAGGCAATTGTGGAGTATGCCAAGAAATTCAAAGAAGATGAAGTAAACCCTGTTTGGCCAGAAGCTGGAGATTTTGAATCCATAACTGGCCATGGTGTGAAGGCTATTGTTCGGAATAAAGAGATAATCGTGGGAAACAAGAGCTTGATGTTGGATCGCAACATTGATATTCCAATTGATGCTGAAGAAATGCTAGCAGAAGCTGAAGGGATGGCTCAAACTGGGATTCTTGTATCTATAGATGGGGAGCTGACTGGAATTCTTTCTATATCTGATGCATTGAAGCCTAGTGCTCGTGAAGTCATTTCTATTCTGAAATCTATGAAAGTCAAGAGTATAATGGTGACAGGTGACAACTGGGGAACTGCCAATTCCATTGCCAAAGAAGTTGGAATTGAGACCGTCATTGCAGAAGCCAAACCTGAGCATAAAGCAGAAAAAGTGAAAGAATTACAGGTAAAAACTTGAAATGCTTGCAACAGAAATAATATCACCCACTGCATGCATATGTTATCGGCATGAACCAATTTGCCCCAGTTTGACAACACCCGATGTTTGCTTGAGCATGTATTAGACTATTAGCCATGTTTAACATCTGAGTAGTTCTACGTGCACAAATAGTTGCGCACAAACAGAGAGAAAAAGTAGTATTAGGGTCATTGATGAAGTTTATGAATTTTTTACATTATTTTTTCACTATTCAATACAGGGGGTAAAGTGTTTGTGCACATAGAATTACTCTTAACATCTCTGATCTCCACCATACCATAACCAAGCTATATAATTTGAAAACATCCCCTTTTTTGACATATATTTTGAGGGTGACTTTGATTCCTAATAATGCTAATATGTCTATTTTCGCGGCAGGCATCAGGATTTACGGTGGCAATGGTGGGAGATGGAATTAACGACTCGCCAGCCCTTGTGGCTGCAGATGTTGGAATGGCAATTGGCGCCGGCACAGACATTGCCATCGAGGCAGCTGACATTGTTCTTATGAAGAGCAACTTGGAGGATGTGATTACTGCCATTGATCTGTCCAGGAAAACCTTCTCCAGAATCCGTCTGAACTACATATGGGCTTTGGGTTATAATCTTCTCGGAATTCCGATCGCTGCTGGGGTCCTTTTCCCATCCACTGGATACCGCTTGCCACCATGGCTTGCTGGAGCTGCAATGGCCGCCTCATCGGTGAGTGTTGTTTGTTGCTCTCTCTTGTTGAAGTATTACAGAAGACCCAAAGAGCTAGATTCACTTGAAATAGGAGGGATAACTGTCGAGTGAATGAAGTCGAATCCACCCATTGTATATATCTGTTAAAATAAATTTTGTAAAGAGAGCGAGTGAGTTTGCTTTTCATTATATGTACAAATGCTAGCTTGAAGCTAAGAAGTTTCCAGTTCTGTTATATGCTGTATGGCTATTTTTAATATATGTTTCCAGATAACTAAGGGCATGAAGTCTTGTATGGGAAACTATAAGATTCAACTTGTGATCTAGAGTCTAATAACTTAATTTAAGATGGTTATTAATTTTTAAAATAAGCTCCAACAAAGTGACAAGCTTTGCCTTAATTTCCAATCCATTTGACTTTAACAATAAGAGTAATAACATGGCCTTATTTTTCCATCCATTTGACTTTAACAATAATAAGAGTCTAATAGCATGGCCTTATTTTTCCATCCATTTGACTTTGACAATAAGAGTTCAATTTGTCAATTTTTATGTTTTAAAATAGAAAATTAGTATTTACACAAGATATCACTCGCATGAATATCGATCTTATTTACTTTTGATATTTTTATTGGGCAATGGAAGGAGTTTTGAGAAAAATTAAGAGAATTTAGAAAAAAAACTTATCATCACTAAGCTGGTTGTAACTGGTTCACATAATTATTTCTCATTTTTCCCTTATAAATTAAGTTAAATTATTATGTAATTTAAAATTATTAAATCTTTCTATTTAATTCTTGAATCTATAAAATTATTATTTTATTTTTATACTATTTACCCATAAAATTATTATTTTATTTTTTATACAAGTTACTCATATAATACGTAAAGTTATAAAATACCAAAACTAATTCGGATTCGATTCGAGTTGTTCGAAATATAAATAATTTGAATATAAATAAATTATAAATTCGATAAATATAAACAAATTTTTAAAATTGATAAATTTTATTGATTTTTCAAATTATAATTTTTTGAATTAAATTCAAAAAGGCCAAACCGTTCGGACTCATTGATCATGTTGGATTCGATAACTAAACGAGTTTCAATCGAATCTTATTTTATACCTGATAAATTTTATAAATCAAATTTAATCAATTTAATGTCATACTCGACTCGATTCATTTAGCCCCTCTAATTAGACGACAGTCATTTGGTAGTGATATGAAAGTCCTTCTAGTACAACTAAGGGTCGTACTAGCCACTTCCAAACCCACCACAGGCTCGTACTAGCCACTTCCATAAAAACTAGAATATAAAAAACTAAACCTTGTCAACATTCCAATAACTAGTGGCAACTGAATCTTATTTGCATAAAAACATTAAACAACTTATAACATGTTTATTGAAGAAGAAAAGTTTAGAGCCGGAGGCAAGAGCTTTGCTCTGGCCGGGTCACCGGAATGACTTGTTCTGCTTGCTCCGGCGGATGCTTCAAGAAGGCGTTCGCTAAGGTAACTTTGATAAATTTTGCTTTTGAATTCTGATTACATATGGATTAATTAATTTTGCACTTTATCTCATTTCGGTTTATTGACTGTTGGGTTAAGGTTTTTCTAATTATTTAATCATAAACCTTTTTTAGTAACGATGACATAATAATAGAAATTACAAGGCTAGCTTAATATTCTCAACTTTTAAATTTTTTTTTTACTTTGGGATTGTCTTCTCAATTTTTTAAATTTGAGATTAAACTCTTATTTTTTTCCACTTTGGGAATTGTTTTCTTAATTTTTTTAATTATAGATTAAACTTTTAATTTTTTCTGATTAGGTCTAATTGATAGTACGACGTCAGAATTTAATGACATGACAACGACATGTGACTAAAAAATACTTATGTGTAATATTGAGTTTCATTTTAACATTTATTTCATTAACTTTTTATACCAAAAAACGTAAATATAAGGGCATTATTAATTTTTAAAAGTAAATTTAATACATTACAAACCCAACTTAAAAAAAAATCAACAATAATCAATATAATGATAAATATTTTAAATTTATAGATGTACTACTAATTAAAATCTTGTTATTTCATAATCATCAATAATCAATATAATGACAATTTTACCCTTTTTGGTATAAAAAATTAAGGACTAAATATAGATGAAGTTATTTCATAATCATCAATAATCAATATAGTTAATTTTTTTATACTAAATGGGTAAAATTTTCATTAAATTTACTTTAAAAATTAATAATGGATATATTTTTAAATTTAAAATTGACATGATTCATTTAAGTTTTAAAAACAATAAATCTTTTAACCAGTAATATTTTTTTAGATAGTTTATGATATTCATAATTATATTAGCATAAACTAAATGAATTCATGTCAGTTGTGAGCTTAAAATGGTTTGAATTTGACTTTTTAAAAGTTAATATTGGTCTTATAATTTGGAACGGATGTAGTATTATTTTCGGACTATCTTTTATTTTTAGCTAGTGAGTTGTTTTTTTTAAGAGGAGTTTCTCGGCCTTGCGACCCCTCCCGAACAAGGCTTTCAATAACAGGCTTACGCCCTCCGGATTTATGGTTGATTCCTATCTAACAAATTGTCGATGGATTTTGTTCTTGGTCATCTTAATAAACTATATTGAAGAAAGAAATTATCAGCTGCAAAATGTTGAGGAGTTTTGAAGCTATAGAGAACTAACATTGGAATATTAGTGTGTTTCTTTTGTAAACATTCTTCACTCATACTCTTTCTTGCTATAGTTTTTTCTTTTACTTTGATTGGCCATATGGAGTAAGAGTGATATGAATATATTTTATCCTCTTCTATAATTTGGGCGTTAATGAGGTCATCAAGAATCTTATCAAATAACTGTTGAGGCTGGAAATATAACCCCTTGAGATCCAGTTCATTCCCACACCCACATAAGAAAAATAAAGTTGAGCACTAGGGCTATGTTTGTTTGCAAAGATTATATTTGAGATATGACTATTAATTTCAAGTGTCTTATTTGTTTTCAAATTTAGACTTGAGACTATTAGTCTCGGGATTATAAAATGACTTAATAGTCTTAACATTATAATTATAATCCCGGGATTATAATCCTAGGATTAATAGTTTTGGGATTATAATCTCATGGATTATAAGCCCGGGATTATAATTCTTGCAAACAAACATAGCCAACAATAGGCCTGACAAAATATGGTTATGGGTTGGTTTTAGTTTTCAAAATATGGTTATGGTTCTATTTAAGAACTTAAACAATATTAACCATTTTTAATATGAATAATGTGGGTTGGAACCATATGGTTATGGTTAAAAATCATATTAACCATTTTAATATTGTTATGGGTTATGGGTTCCATGAAGGCCTGATTTGACACTAATATTATGTGATTATGTATATACCTCTTACCCCCCCACTCCACCACTACTAAAAAAAATAATATTATGTGATTATGTATATACCTCTTACCCCCTACTCCACCCCAACCCAATCAAAAATAATAATATTATGTGATTATGTATACACCCTTTACCCCCCACCCCACCCCCACCCCACCCCCACCCAAAAAAAATAATATGTACACCACCCACCCCACCCCACCCCACTCCCCACCCCACTCCCCACCACTCTCTCCCAAAAAAATTAATATTAAGCGATTATGTATACACCACCCACCTCTCACCCCACCCACACCACCCCCAACCCCCACCCAAAAAAAATAATGTGTACACCACCCACCCCACCCCTTACCCCCACCCCCCACCCCCACCCCACCCCCACCCCACTCCCTCCCCACCACTTTCTCCCAAAAAATTAATATTAAACGATAATGTATACACCACCATTTTCTTTTCCCCCCTCTACCCCCACCTATTTACACCTACCCACCCACCAACACTCCGTCCCAAAAAAATAATATTAAGCGATTATATACCCCACCCACCCCTACCCACCTACCCACTCAGCCACCCCACCCAACACTCCTCTCAAAAAAAATAATATGGGATGGTGTACACTTTTTTTTGGGTGGGGGTGAGGTGGAGAGGTGAGGAGTTGGGGTGGGGGGTGGGGTGGGGTGAGGTGGGGTGGGGTGGGTGAGGTTGTGGGGGTGGGGTGGGGGGTGGGGGGGGGTGAGATATATACATAATCACATAATATTATTTTTTTTGGTGGGGTTGTGGGGGGTGGAGTGGGGGCGCTGGGTGGCTGGGTGGGGTGGGGTGGCTGGGGTGGCTGGGTGGGTGGGTGGTTGAACTTCTTGGATATGTAAATATGGGTGGAAAGAACTTTTGATTTAGATTTGGAATAAAATATGGGTCGAAAAATGGTTAACCGGGTTGGAACTATATTTATTTTTTTAAATATGGTTCCAAACTTTACCTAACCCAAATAAATAAAAATAGTTAACCAACCCATTTGGTTCCAGTTAATATGGGTTGACCCGACAGTTAACCAATTATATTGTCAGGTCTAGCCAACAAACATAGTCAAGGGCTATATTTGTTTGCATGATTATAATCCCAAGACTATTAATCCTAGGATTATAATCCCGGGATTATAATTATAATGTCAAGACTATTAAGCCATTTTATAATTTAATAGTCCCAAGTCTAAATTTGAAAACAAACAAGACACTTGAGATTAATAGTCCTATCCCGAGTATAATTCTTACAAACAAACATAGTCTAGGTGTTTTTTTTTGCTTGACAGATGTTCAGATTGAAGATGTGATGGTTCTAAAGGATTCTTCCTTAATCTAATGGTAATTCAAGCAATGGGTTATTGGTCATTTGAGTACCAAAAAGGGCATAGAACTTTGTATTCAAGTCCAAATTAAGGACCTTAAGGAGACGCACTTTAAAGTGTTAAATTGTCCACTCTTTGGAGATGAATAAAAGGTCGGAAATCTTGCACATTTGTGGCTAATATCTATGGTGAATTGGTGATTTCGGTGAACTAAGAAGCAATAGACTACATGTTTCATTTGTGAAAGTAAATAATCCAACTTTCTCAAACAATCACATTTTGTAAATATAATCCTTAGCTGCATATTGAGCATTATGTTGTTGTCATAAAAGTCTTTGTATTAAAAGTTACAGTTCTTATGTCCCTATGAGCAGAACGAAATGATCCGTGCGACCATTGAGGATGTTGGATTCCAAGCCCCTATGAATAAAGAAGAAATTATTGATAAGTCCACACAAGTATGCCGAATCCTCATCAAAGGAATGACGTGCACTACTTGCTCTACAACTGTTGAATCTGCTTTGCAGGTTACACCTGGAGTAAAAAAAGCCCAAGTTGCATTAGCAACGGAAGAAGCTCAAGTCCGGTATGATCCAAAGATCGTGGACCACTATCAAATTTTGCAGACCATAGAAGATATTGGGTTTGAGGCCATACTGATTAGTACAGGGGAAGATCATAGCAGGGTGGATCTAAAAGTTGATGGAGCTGGAACTGATAATTCTATGAGAATGATTAGAAATGCTCTTAAAGCACTTCCAGGAGTTGAAGACATAGATGTTGATCCTGAGCTCAAAAAGTTCACTATTTTTTACCAAGCAGATTTGACAGGACCTAGAAATTTTATCAAAGTCATTGAGTCAACTGGATCCTATCGTTTTAAGGCAATGATATTCACAGCAGGAGGAGGAAGAAACGCCCATAAGCGAGAAGAAATTAAGGTATACTACAGAACCTTCCTATGGAGTTTGCTTTTTACAATTCCAATATTCCTAACATCCATGGTCTTCATGTATATCCCCGGAATTAAGCATGGATTAGACACAAAAATTATCAATATGCTGGGCATTGGTGAGCTTTTGAGGTGGATACTTGCTACTCCAGTTCAGTTCATCATTGGCAGGCGATTTTACACTGGTTCCTGTAAAGCATTGCGCAATGGTTCTGCAAACATGGATGTTTTGATTGCATTAGGAACAAATTCAGCCTACTTTTATTCTGTCTACTTGGTGTTGAGAGCTGCTACTTCTCCGCGTTTCAAGGCTACAGACTTCTTTGAGACGAGCTCAATGCTCATTTCATTTATTCTCCTTGGGAAATACTTGGAGGTTTTGGCAAAGGGAAAGACGTCTGAGGCCATCGCGAAACTTGTGGACTTGGCTCCTGATACAGCAATACTGCTAACCCTTGATAATGAAGGAAATGTTATAAATGAGGAAGATATAGATAGTCGGCTGATCCACAAGAACGACATGATTAAAATTCTTCCTGGTGCGAAAGTAGCTTCAGATGGTACTGTCATTTGGGGACAAAGCCATGTAGATGAGAGCATGATCACAGGAGAAGCCCGTCCAGTGGCCAAGAGGCAGGGTGACACAGTCATTGGGGGCACTGTGAATGAGAATGGGGTGTTACATATTAAGGCAACAAGAGTAGGATCGGCGAGTGCCCTTTCGCAGATTGTTCGACTTGTGGAGGCAGCACAGATGGCTAAAGCTCCAGTCCAGAAATTTGCTGATCTCATTTCCAATTTTTTTGTGCCTATGGTAAGTTTATTAATTCTTCCTAGGTGTGAAATAGAGTGAGAAATAAACTCTGTACGATTGAATTGATGGTTTCAAGGTCTGTGTTGATGAATTTATATTTCTGCAGGTTATAACTTTATCTTTTTCCACTTGTTTCGCATGGTTTTTAGCTGGAAAATTTAACAGCTACCCGAAATCTTGGATTCCTTCTTCCATGGATAGCTTTGAGCTTGCTCTACAGTTTGGCATTTCTGTCATGGTCATAGCCTGTCCATGTGCTCTTGTCTTGGCAACTCCAACAGCTGTAATGGTTGGTACGGGAGTGGGTGCCTCTCAAGGTGTGCTTATCAAAGGAGGCCAGGCCCTAGAAAGTGCACATAATGTCAGCATGTTACACAAACCTTGTTCTTTGCTCTTTGCTAGTAATTTTTGTATAATTATAAAAAGATTTAAGAGTTAGATAAATTAAATGTTCTTAAATGGTAAGAAATTACTTCAAATTCCTTTTTTTTCGTTCTAATAACATAAAAAGGAAAATACTTTGACTGTGATGCATGTTATGCTTGAATTATCATAATCTTTTACGCATTCAAAACTAATCATCAGTTCTTGTAGGTGGACTTCATTGTCTTTGAGAATATTAAAGTTATTTGAAACTTTTAATCATCAATTCTTGTAGGTAGACTGCATAGTCTTTGACAAGACTGGGACTCTCACAATGGGCAAGCCACTGGTTGTTAACACTAGACTCTTAAAAGACATGGTACTTCGAGATTTCTTTGAGTTGGTTGCTTCTGCTGAGGTAAGTCTCGGTTTTCAGGGCTTTCATAAATTTATAGTATATTGTGCTATAGATGCATTGTAGGCATTCTGAAAAAATAAAATTTGGCATGAATTTAATATTTTGAAATCAGTAGTATTGAGGACTCTTCGACTAACAAAAGAGAACTGCGTCATGTTGGTCACACACGCCACACAGACACATACACAAAAGGGAAAAGAAGAGTAAAGCAGATTGTTGGACCAGATAATTTGTTGCTCGAGTCTACCTTAAATCCATTCAATCTGTCCTCCTTTGCTTCAATTTGTAGAGATTCTTTGTTGTATCCTTTGGTTAAACTTACAAATATTTCACACACAAAAAAAAGGAAAAAATATAAAATATCACACAATGCTAAGTTTTCATCTTCCTGAGGATAACCTGACAACCAGTATTTGTAATGCTAGTATTATTTTTGTGCTGAACTTTATCAGGTAAACAGTGAGCATCCTGTAGGGAAGGCCATTGTAGAGTATGCCAAGAAATTTGAAGAAGACGAAGAAAACCATGTATGGCCAGAAGCTGGACACTTTGAATCCATAACTGGCCATGGTGTCAAGGCTGTTGTCCGGAATAAGGAAATAATCGTGGGAAACAAGGGCTTGATGTTGAATCTCAACATTGATATTCCAGTTGTTGCTGAAGAAATGCTTGAGCAAGCTGAACAAATGGCTCAAACCGGGATTCTTGTATCTATAGATGGGGAGCTGATTGGAGTACTTGCCATATGTGATCCATTGAAGCCTAGTGCTCGTGAAGTCATTTCTATTCTGAAATCTCTGAAAATCAAATGTATAATGGTGACAGGCGACAACTGGGGAACTGCCAATTCCATTGCCAAGGAAGTTGGGTTAGAAAATGTCATTGCAGAAGCCAAGCCTGAGTTTAAAGCAGAAAAAGTGAAAGAATTACAGGTAAAAAAAAATGAAGTTCTTGAAAGTTGAAACAAACATAATGTCACTACATGGGTTTCTTATATGAAACATGAACCAATTCTCTTGTGCTACATTTGGTTTTGGGAATGGAATGACTCATTTCTATCAAATGATAAAAAGTGTGTTTGGTTTTTCCACTGAAATGAAATGAACCATTTACATTCCTGCCAAATTAAATTTGTGAATTTTATTCCTTTGGAGAGGGTATAGAATGACTCATCCATTTCAGAATGGAATGAATCGTTCCACTCACCATTCCATTCGCTTCTTCATTCCCTTCCTCTAATCGAAATGTAGAATTAGTTTGACAAAAACCCATGGTCACTTGAGCATGTATTAGCTATGTTCAGTTAAACAGCTTCCTTTTGCCATATTTCGAAACATCCCCGTTTTCACATATATTTGAAGGATTCCTTTTATTCTTAATAATTCTAATATGTATACCTTCATTGCAGGCTTCAGGATTTACTGTTGCAATGGTGGGAGATGGAATTAACGACTCGCCAGCCCTTGTGGCTGCAGACGTTGGAATGGCAATTGGCACTGGCACAGACATTGCCATCGAGGCAGCTGACATTGTTCTCATGAAGAGCAACTTGGAGGATGTAATCACTGCCATTGATCTTTCCAGGAAAACCTTCTCCAGAATCCGTCTGAACTACATATGGGCTTTGAGTTATAATCTCCTCGCAATTCCTATTGCTGCTGGAGTCCTTTTCCCGTTCATTAGATTCCGCTTGCCACCTTGGCTTGCTGGAGCTGCAATGGCAGCGTCATCTGTGAGTGTGGTTTGTTCCTCTCTCTTGTTGAAGTATTACAGAAAACCCAAAGAGCTGGATTCGCTTGAGATGGGAGGGATAACTGTTGAGTGATTGATGTCGAATCTATGCATTGTAAATATTTTGGATAACAAATCGCTTGAGATTGGAGGGATTCTCTTAGGGCTCTCCTCGCTTTCCAGATCCTTCTTTTATGCATTTGAATACTACTCACATCTATATATGTTTAAACAGTACTTGCTGAAAATAGTGACATGAAAATTACCTATTTGAGATTTTGAATGAATATTGTTAATTGCTTTTCTGATGATTATTCTAGCTTACTTTGTTGATTTTACTCGAGCTATGATTTGAATATAATCTATATTGTTTTGATGGAAATTATTCCATAATGAAGGAATTACTGAAATACTGAGTATTTTAGGGTTGGGGACAAATTATTGGGAAACAAAGTTCTAATATTGTTTGACTTTTGATTATGTATTTTATGATTAGTGAATAGTTATATTATCATTGTTGGGATTAATGAAGTTGATCCTTTGGAATGCTTAATTTAGAAGATGTAGCTTTTGTCGGTTTATGATTATAAAAAAAACTGGGAGCAAGAATTCGTTTACCTTAATTTATAAGTTGAATACTACCTCTGTTCCTTAATATAGGTCATTTTAGAGAAATATTTTTGTTTTTAAATATAAGTTGTTTGAGAATTTCAAGTAAACATTAATTACTTAGTTTTCAATATTACCTCAAGTAATAAATATAATTTTGGTTCTTTCACTATTTTTTGATCAATAAATAATACTCTCTTTTTCCAATACAAGGGTAATATAAACAATTGATAGTATATTTAATGTTTTACAATCATTTCATTAATACTTGTGCATAACTCTAAAACGACCTATATTAAGGAACGGAGGAATTACAATGTTTTTAGGCAACTGGTTTGTTTATACCTATAAAAGTTTGAAAGATTCCCTTGCATTATTTTTTTCATCATTTAATGTTTATAGTTTGAAGAGATGTATAATGAGAATGTTCATGTTAAATGGGAATGCTCTGTACCTTAAGATGACAACTTAAAAGACATTGTGCTATTTCATTTCTTTTGATAGACCTAGTGTTTAATGGCAGTGAAGTCATTTTTGTTCATAAGCAAATGAAACCAATTATATGAATGTTAGGTGATAAATTAGATGGTGTTATAAAATTATACATAGTGTGTGGATATTTAGATACATTCTTACTCATGTCTAGATACATTCTCCTTATATTTGATTGTAACTCCCATGTCCATTTAGTTTTGTAACTCATGTACTTTGAGTTTTGTAACCCCCTAATATTTATGTTCTTATATCTATAAATAAGAGCATTGTAAAATGATTGATTGATACAAAAGATTATGAGAATACTTTCTTTCTTCTAATCATATTTGTTCTTGATTTTAATAATATTTTATAATACGTTATCAGCACAAATTGCTCTTTACTTTTGTCTTGAAGTGGATAATCATATTTGGTTTGTTGATAGGAAGAAAAAAAATAAAATAATGGAGCTTGAACTTTTAGCTTCCCTTGAGTAGTTGAGAATGGACTCATTTTTCATGGTGATTTAGCGGCAACAGTGTAAGTATGGGTGTAAGTATGGTTCATACTTGTCTTATTATTTGATTTTAAATTTCTGTATGGAAATGATATTTTTGTTTCTGAAATTTATTCCATATCACTTTACTTCAATCTATATATGCATCATTTCCTGAGATACTTATTATTAGGTTTCTATTTGATCTTGTGATTAACACAAATGTCAGGTTTCTGGTAGCCACTCTTCTCATTAAACTTTGAAAAATTGGTGCACCGCAATATTAACATCAATGCTAGCTGGTAGTTGACGAGGATCAAAGTTATAGTAATTGGGCATATGTGACTAACTGACTGACTTCCCTATCATACCCATTACATTGAAAAGAAAGTGGTAGAAAATTTTGGAACCCAAATGTTGATTTTATTTTTTATTTTTTAGGGACCCATGCTTACCAACTTGCAACACCTTAAAATAAGATCTAAGGGAGAAGCGTTCACTCCTTCTCCATGGTGGTGTGGGGTGAAGGTGAGTAAGGAGTGGAGAAAGTAGTGGGATTTGGTCCCCTATAGTATTTGGTGGACGCTTAGGAAGGAACGGAATAAATAGCCTGTTTAGGGAAGACAGACAGGGTCGCCTACACATATTTCCTTCTTTTTTTTTTGAGCTTCCTGTTCTTTTGGCTTCATGCTTAAGTTCCATAGATTTTTTTTTGAGAGAATTTGGAGGGGTGTTTTGGCTGCTTTGGCCATAGTTGTGCCTTTTATTTCCCCTGTGCTTCGTTATGCTTCATTGCTTCGTGTGTTCCCGAGTTCACCCCCTTTTGGCTCTTTAATGAAATTAATTTTTTATAAGACAAAAAATTTCAGGTATTACTTAGTTTTGTGACTGTCACTTTATGAATTAAGTTTACTACTGTTTTTACCTTTTGTGGGACGTTATTTTATGTTTGTGCAAAATATATATATATATATATATATATATATATATAACAAGGGAGAAGATGGAAAATCGAAATCAATTCTCAAAGGAAAACAAGAGCTGACATTTTTTTTTTGTTTTTAGTAAGTGTACCTGTTATTAATAAATTTATCATTCAAAAATAATTGATGGGGATTTTGAAAACTGCTGCCTACTATAGTGTTCTCAAAGGGGTTAGTTATGAAAAGTTTTTGTGGACGTAAGTAATTGAGTTTTCAATTGCAACAATATTTGACAAATTAATATTTTAAAATTAAGTATTGAATTTGATCGAATGTTTATTCAATATTTATTATAATAAATTAAATTTCTAATGATTTTTGATATTTTTTTGTATGAAATTAAAATGACAAATATACTTAGTAGTGTTGGTTTGTTATTTAATTTTACTAAAAAAATTTAGTTTCGTATTTTAATGCATTTCTATAAATTGTTTCATTATAATTAAATCTGAACATATATAATTATTTAATTTGATGGGTAATATGTTTAGTTATTTAATATTCAAATTTTATAAATTTAAATTTGTTGCCCTTGATTTATATTGAGCAAGAATTATTTGTAATGGAATCTTGATGCTGAGATTCAAATAAAGGCAAAGAACATTGGAGATATAATTAAAGTTGGCAATCATGCATCCCTGCAGGATCATGCAAAATGAATTATTTTTATTTGCTATCATCTCCATGAAAAAAAATATTGATAAAGACATGCTAGAAAAAAATATTTACTATATTTTATGTCTCGAATATGCTCCTGTGGTAGCAATATTGTGAGTGTAAGTTCATAATATATTCCCTGAAGCGATAAAGGAAATTATATTCCTAGAAGTGATATCATTTCTTCTAGTGGCTATACAAAATAATGAGTTTTTTTGAAAAAACCAACAATCTCGCCGAATAGATTCTATTACATTCCTGAAGTGAATGGAACCTCATTTGATAATCAGAGAGGAAATTATGGTTGTAGTTGTGGTAGTGGACTTGAAAAGAACAATCAATATATAAAAGGGAATGTACCCGTCGTATTCCTAAATATTTGGTAGATTTGTATCAAGACTCCATAAAAGAAAAGGAAATGGAATGATCCTGAAGATCCCATGAATTATTTTGACTTTTCAAATGGAGTGAATATAACTAATTTTGATATCTATAGTTTTCTTGATGATATGTTGATAGAAATGTTCATACCAATTAATTATTTTTATTTCATTATATTATGACATTATAATAAGTATTTTTATTATATGTTTTATTTATGTTTCAAGTAATAAAGTTAAATTTAGGTTTTGTATATATGAAGTTGTATGGGCCAGAAGCTCATTAAACTTAATTAAAGGCTCTAGAAGAACGATTATTCATCAAACATAATTGAAGACTCTTGAAGAGTGATTATTCATCAAATTTAATTAAAGTCTCTGAAAGAGCGATTATAATGTTTTCAAAGGGCACAAAACTTTGTATTGATGATTTTTTATATTCTTCTGAGACAAGCAGAAATTTGCTTAGCTTTAAGAATATACGTTATAATAGTTATTTTATTAAAATCAATAACGAAGGCAGTGAAACATTTCTTTATATTACTTCAATATTATCGGGCCAGAAGCTCATATTAGAAAAACTGTATATTTTCTCCTCTGGGTTATATTATACTAAAATGAGAATAGTTGAAACAAATGTTGTAATACACCAGAAGTGTTCGGATCCAAATATTTTTATGATTTGGCATGATCATTTAGGATCAATAATGATCCATTGAATTATTGAAAACTCCCATGAACATCCCTTAAAGAACCAGAAGATTCATTTACCTATTGATTATATCAAAGTATATTAATTACCAAATTATCACATTTAATTATTGTTATTTGGTGTTCATATTCTAAGAGAGAATTCAGAGTGATATTTTTAAGGTATATTTTGAGAATTGTTATTTTAATAGTCTTCCCACCATTAGGGGGAGAAAAGTCGTTGCCTGAAGCACGACGTGAGATCATTGCCTGAAGCACGATGGGAGATTAATTGGAATGTTTCAACGTTATTTAATCTTGATCCTTATACAAATCAATATGAACTAGAAGTTCAAAGGATAATTCATTTGCAATGAATTGCAAATCAATTACCAGAATTATTCACCGATAATAAGAAAATAGTGATATCTTACATTCTAGCTGCTAATACTCTAGTAAGAGATTGATGTCCCTGTAGGACAATCAATTAATGCAGCAGCAAATTGAATCAAAGTCACACCTGAAACATGAAAGAATGATCGGTGTTAAAGATAAAATCTCCTAGAAGAAGAAAGTACAAGAAAAATAAGTTGCAGCCTATAAAGAGGCTATACCCATGAAACATGCTACAAAATTTATCAATCTATCCAAAACTTATGAACAAAAATCTCCTGTAAATAAAACTCTTGAAGATTTATTCCCTGAAGAGGATGAGTTATCCCCTGAAGAGGATCAGGTACCTGAAAATGACGAGATCTCGATACATTATGTATATACAGGAGACGTATATATTGGATAGAAATAAAATTGTTGTTAACAATATATTTTCATATAAATTTGCTATGGATATTACCAGAAGTAATTATCATATATATGAACCACAAATCGTTGATGAATGTAGAAATATTTGGCCAATGTAGAAAGAGGCGATTCAAGCAGAATTAAATTCACTAAGTAAATGTGAAATTTCAAGCAAAATTAAATTCACTAAGTAAATGTGAAGTTTTTGGACCTGTAGTCCGAACACCTAAAGGTGTAATGCCTGTTGAATACAAATGGGTATTTGTACGAAATAAGAAAAATAAAATTATATGGTACAAAGCGCAACTTGTAGAACAAGGTTTTTTCGCAGAGACATGGTATTAATTATGAAGAAACATATGCTCCTGTAATGGACACAATTACATTCAGATTTTTAATTAGCTTGGTAGAAAGAGAAATTAATGGATGTTGTTACATCATATCTGTATGGATCATTATATAATTATATCTACATGAAAATCCCTGAAGGATATAAAATGCCTGAAGCATATAATTCTGCATCTCGAAATATGTATTCTATTAAGCTACAAAGCTCTTTATATAGGTTAAAGCAATCCAGATGCATATTGTGGTATAATCGCCTAAGTGGATATCTTTTGAAAGAAGGATTTGAGAATAATCCAATTTGTGCATGCATTTTTATCAAAAGATCATAATCTGGATTTGTTATTATTATTGTATTTATTGATGAAAGATCTTGCTCTAGAAGAGTCGACAAAAATAACTAATTTTTTTTTGTCTTGGCCTACAAATTGAACTATGGAATTCTTGTTCATCAATCAACATACACAGAAAAAGTCCTGAAGTAACTTTACATGGATAATGTTAATCCTTTGAGTACTCCAATGATGGGTTGGTCACTTGATATCAAAAAATATGCGTTTTGACCACAAGAAAATAATTAATAAACTTTTGGTTCTGAAGTACCCTATCTTTGTGAAATTGGTGTTTTGGTCCTGAAGTACTATATCTTTATGTAATTGACAAGACTTGATATAACATTTGTAGTTAATTTACTAGCAATGTATAGTTATGCACCAACTCGAAGATATTGTAATGAAATTAAACATATTTTACGTTATCTTCGTGAGACTATTGATTTGGGATTATTTAATCCAAATGGTGATAGAACCAAGCATATTGAACCAAAATTATTTTATACACATGAGCCCCAGAAGAATGGCAATATTGATCATGTGATAATTTGGTTGATATATTCATTAAGTCATTACCAACTATGATTTTGAAGAAGATGGTGCACAATATTGGGCATACTTCGACTTAATGATATTTTTACCATGAAATATGGAAATTCTATGTACTTATGAAGGGGAGTAAAAAAGGATATGTGTTGATTGTACTCTTTTTTCTTCGCTAAGGTTTTTTCCCACTGGGTTTTCCTTTGCAAGGTTTTAATGAGGCAATCCCAAGGCACTAGAAGTTATACAAGAATATTGTACTCTTTTCCTTTGCCAAATTTTTTTTTCCACTGGGTTTTTATTTGGTAAGGTTTTTAACGAGGTATATTCTTAGAAAATTGCTACCAAAGAACTCCATTCCTTCTATATGAAGACAATGCTGCATGTATAGCTCAATTAAAAGGAGGATACATCAAAGGAGATAGAACAAAGCACATCTCACCAAAATTTTTTCACATGACATTGAAAAGTGTGGTAACATTGATGTTCAGCAAATTCGCTCAAAAGATAATCTAGCAGATTTGTTCAGCATAGCATTACCAACTACAACGTTTGAAGGATTGCGTCACAATATTGGAATCCGACAGCTGAAGGACTTAAGGATATATTCATGAGGGGGAGCTAATACGCGCTGCACTCTTTTTCCCTTAACCAAGGTTTTTTTCCCATTGGGGTTTTCCTGGTAAGGTTTTTAATGAGACAGTTTTCAATGCGTATGGCTATACAATAGACATCCAAGGGAGAGTGTTATAAAATTATACATAGTGTGTGTGACGCCCCCAAAATAGGTATACATCACCCATTTTGAGTCGTCAATAACATGGTACAGAAACAACTACAACTTTAATAATACAACATAAAAATTGTGAGTTTAAATAGAAATATTGCCATCTAGACAATATTCACACCCAAATAAGTCCTCATTACAATTATTGGTACATTATTTTACAAAAATGGTGAGGACTACTAAAACAACTTTCTAGAACAATCATTCAAGACCCACTAGTAACTCGCTACATTCTCGCCTCCTAAGAAGAAAAATGGAACAAAAAGGAAAAGGGTGAGCTCAACTAGCCCAGTAAAGAATATTATGACTAAGATAATATAGAACAAATTATCGTTAGTCTTCAACAGGGAAAAATATGATAAAATACAATAGACAACAAATTTCAGATCAATATTCGCAGTGGAAATAATAATTCATAGATGAGTTACGTAGAGAATGAAATCTACTATAATCTATGAATTTAAAAGTCCATCATCATTATTTTATCCCTGTAACGTCAATCAATATTTATCTTGAATCAAATATTCATCTTTGCACTACAGGCCAAAGATATTCATCAGTTAGTCATGTTCATCTCAACACCTGTTCATCTTTGCACTACGGGCCAAAGATATTCATCAAAAAATCATTAATCTTTGCACTACAGGCCAAAGATATTCAGTAATATCATCATTTAGGACCGAGGATGATGAAAATATTTTAAAAAAAGCGAATCCAAAGTGAAACAAAAGAACAAATATTAAGGATTCGTACTTTAAATAATCCGAGTTCAAAAATACTTCATAAATAATCACAGTGGAGTAAAATTCAAGAATGATCAAAACATGGATACAATCAAAGCTAGTATCCATAATAGATATTTTGGACAAAAAACGAAAATTTAATTTTTTCCGTGAATAAGGCAGTGATTCGTGAATAAAGTCAGATATCGTGAATAAAGTGCCATATACGTGAATAGTAACCCTTATTAATCGAAAGACAAGAATTTCACAAGAAAAATCTTTCCAATATTCCATCATAATGATATTGAGGGAAATAATATCATTTATAAAAAAAAATATCCTTTACCTCGAAAAGACAGTTATTTGGACCGAATATGGATATAGTCTTTGAAGGAACTTGCATCAGTATAACAACACTCAAAGTATTAAAATACTCACAAGAATACGCTCGATAATATAGAGAGAGAAAACTTCAGTTTCTGGTGTGATTTTCAATTCTAACCTAAGCACCCTATTTATAGGAAATTACTTAGAACACCAAAGCAGAAAATTTAATATAATATTAATATAATTTTTTCAAATTTCCTACACCCACTTACCAGTCCACAACATCAGCCACACATGTGCCAAAACATTAAAAACATTTTTCTTAATTAAAATATTTTAAAATTCAAAAATTAATTATTTCGGAACTTCGGAACTTCAATAATTCATAATAAATAGCCCTTTTATCAGAAAAATTTGAACCTCATGTCTTTTCCATAGGAAATTCCATTCTCTACAACTTTGCAGAAGACAGTGTTTTCAAATTCCAAACAGAAATTGACCGAAATCCACAAACAGGCGATTTTACAGGCTATAATCAAATTTCAATCAAGAAATAGGGTCCACAAACATGAAAAACATGTTTTAAATATTTATAGTAACAAAAATACTCCTCCTACTCATATATCCTACATTCATTGTAAAAATATCATCATTATTATATTATTAAAATATAATATTATATTTAAATAAATTATTTATCAGAAAAGATAAAATATCAATTTTTCAACAATTGTCACTTTAAAATTTTCTCCATCTATATCCACATAAAATGAATATTTTCCTTATCATATAAATCAATAATTAATTATTTACAAATAATATTACAGAATCACAATACTGGCAACTGTGCCGCTCCTGTGAGAAGAGGGGCTTTCAATAAGGATTTCTCTTACTAGCTACAAGCAATTAGATGACCAAACCTCTCCTTAGACAGAACTTTCTAGACATTGCCAATAATATTATCTAATAATATTATTCAAATAATATGAATTATTGATTTGATAATGGAAAATACTGTGTAGTGACAATTATTGAAACAACAACAATATAAAATATCAACGCAGCAATTATTGAATCAATAAAATAAAATATTGAACAGTAATTACTGTAACAATTATTGAGTAGTGCCTTCTTACGTAAGAATCAATAATTGGTGTAATACCGTGTGCTACTGTGTTTTAACCACCGGGTATTCCAACAGTATTAACGGTAACAACTACGTCGTTATTTATAAACAACTTATATTTGTCATTTTCCTTCATCCAATCGCTTTCCGTTATAAGGCCCACACAAGGCTGCGATGTCGTACGAATATTCCCCGATAGTAAGAATATTCCATGACCAAACTAATATTCCCCGACAACAATGAATATTTTATAACCACTTGCTTATTTGAAATATTTGTGCATTTTACCCATAACTACCACATTAATCAAATCAACCCTTACTATTTCAAGATAATAAATAGAGAAAATTTAATTTCATTAATAATAAGTTGGGGTCTTACAACCTCCCCTCCTTATGAAATTTCATCCTCGAAATTGACGTACGTACCTGGTGTTTCGAAAAGGTGAGGATACCTCACTTTCATTTCCGTTTTCAACTCCCAAGTCATTTCTTCAATAGCATGGTTCCTCCACAAAACTTTGACTTGGGGTATGACCTTTGTGCGTAGGACATGCTCCTTCCTATCCAAGATCTTGACAGGTACCTCTTCGTACGTTAAGTCTTCGGCTATCTCATCCGGTTTTAACTCAATAATGTGGTTCGGGTCTTTCACATATTTACGAAGCACAGATATGTGAAACACGCACTACAAAAAAAATGCTTATCTGCGACCAATACTATCAGCGACCGCCTATCCGGTCGCTGATAATGGTAAATAGCTACCGCTATCTGCGACCGTGACGAATTCTGGTCACTGGTGTATATCAGCGACCGCACGCGGTCGCTGAGCCGTCGCTAATATGAATTTTCCCCCCCAAAATTTGGTGCAAAACCCTAGCGCGATTTTTGTTGTGACCAATCTATATCAGCGACCGCCTAGCGGTCCCTGAATCATCCACGTCATTAAAACTCAGCGACCGTATACGGTCGCTGATATATTTCAATTAATCAGTATCAGGACATCACTCTCGACACAGCAGAAGAAAAAAAAAGAGGGAGGAAAGAAGAGGGAGAAGAGGGGAACTACCGCTGCCACCATCACCACCACCTCAGCCGGCGCCGGCGCCGCCGCCGCCGCCACTGCTACCACTGCCATTACTTCTATTCCCGTTGAAGAAAACCTCTATTTTTCCTCTGGTAAACCCCTCTTCTTCTTATTTTGCTCATTTTTTCAATTCATTAGTCGGGTAACTTTCTGCTCAATATTAGCATAGTAGTCCTCAATTGCAAAAAAATGAACAACATAATATTTTGCTAATGATTTGGGATTGCTTCAGTTATAGTAATATTGATGCTGATTGGATATTTTGAAAAATTGATTTTGAGCTAATAGCGGTTTAGATATTGTTCTTCATTGTTTGATTTGGTGTGAGCATGTTTAATTAGTTGTTATGTAATTTTGAAAAGCTATTAGTAATTTTATACTAGATGTTGCAATAACCAAATTCTAGGTTTTAAATTGATGTAAAATAAGAGAGCTTTTCACCTTTATGGGTAATGTAATTACATATCATGAAATGAAATTGGAGTAAATTGAGAAACACCTCTTATTCATTACCATTAATGGCATCAAATTCAACTACATTTGGAGATATAAAAATGAAAGAATGACAATAATACATCTCTAGTGATACATATATAGATATGCATATGTATATGTATACACATTCTCTGAGAATTAACCTTTGTTAATATACTTTAGAGATGCTTTAAAAAATAATTGCTCAACTAATCTCCTCAATTAATCGTCATATTTTCGTCTTGAGTAATGAAGCATATTTAAGCTTAATGTGTGTTATTAACTATTGGTTTTTGCTTTGGTTCATGTGTTTGGTGCTACACATTAACTAGAACTCTTCCTAATGGTAAAATCAGTAGACTAAAACTATGCAAACAGAAATAACCAAATTCCAAGAGACCCCATCTCTTCTTTGCATGCGAACAGAAAGTAGTTAGGTAGACAACATAATATTGAACGGGAATTAGTTAATATTCCATTAACGTTCCATTAGTTAATACAGTCTTGACACATAGGTTTCACCTCCTCAGTTCAAGTGTGATACTTCTTGTCCAAATACCCGATACCCTTTCCAATCCTACTACATATCTGCTCAAGGTGGTACTAGAAATTTACAGCTATAATTGACATATCCTCTTATTAATGGGGAAACTCCAACTGAATGATTAAATTTCATATTTTTTTGATGTATATAAAAGAGGTTGCCGCTTAATCTCAATACAAGAACCTTCATGTGAATGCGCTAAAAGGCCATTAAAGCATTGCACTAGTTGGGCAATATGAGTAATAGAAGAAATATTTTTGAGCTTGAACATGGTGTAGCAACATATATATATCAACAGTAATAGCAACATATATATATATATATATATATATATATATATATATATATATATATCAACTAGAACATGTAGAACATGGTGTAGCAACAGTAATAGCAAAACTACTGCGAAAGAAATCCTATGCAGCTTTGTTGAATATATTTAAAATAGGTTTTGTTCTTTAGTTCAAGATGATCTATTCAGTTTTCAAAAGAGAACTAAAACTATCAACTCACATGCTTACAAGTATACATAGTATGTCATATGCTTACAATTATGCATTGTATGACATATGCTTACAAGTATGCATAGTATGCTTAAATGTAAGTCATATGCTTACAAGTATGCTCAAGTATGCTTAAATGTTAATCATAAGCTCATGTTGTCTGTAGTAGGTACCATGGAATCATGGACCTCTATTCAAACCGTAGTTGGATGGCATGACGAAAGTCAAATGCCTAGATAGGTGCTACAGCTGAATTTAGAGCTAGTTGCAAAGTGTTTTTGGAGTATGCGTATAGTCACCTGGAATGTATGAATGGTAAGTCGCAGATACGATGTCCATGTTTGAAGTGTAAGAATGTAAATTATATGGACAGAGATATGGTAAACTATCATTTACTTGTTTGTGGGTTCATGAAAAATTACGAAGAATCTTTGGTGGGCACATGGGGTAGAGAGGAGAGGAGATGGTGGCTGTCACGACAATACACGGGCAAGTAGTACTTATCGCATGAATGAAATGGTTCATGATATTGCAGGCCGATTTTGTTTGGGAACAAGGTAGAGAGCAACCTATGAATTTCGATGCCAAAGACTTCTTTAAGTTGTTAGGACGAGGGTAGCGAGCCATTGTGGCATGGTTGCACCAAACACACTACATTGTCTCATGATGGCGGCATTACTTAACATCAAGGCTGATCACAACATGAGCCATGAGTGTTTTGAGTCGCTCTTGAAGGCCATTAAGAGTATGTTGCCTGACAGTGAGAAATTACCTGGTAACTATTACTTTTATAAGAAAATGGTGAAGAAGTTGGGTCTTGGATACCAAAAGATCGATGCATGTCCCAACGATTGCATGTTATTTTATAAGGAAAATGAACAGATGACAAGGTGCACGTTTTGCAGTCATGATCGGTTTATGCCTAATAAAGAGGGTTTGACTACAAAAAAATCAAGTATACCGTTTAAGATTCTAAGGTATTTTCCAATAACACATCGGCTAAAAAGATTTTACATGTCTTCAAGAACAGCTGAACATATGAGTTGGCATACAAAATCTCCAGCTAAAGAGGGAGAACTAAATCCTACCGCAGATGGGCAGGCTTGGAAAGATTTCAACTTAGCACATCCTGGATTTGTATTGGAACCTAGAAATGTGAGGCTTGGATTGTCCACCGATGGTTTCAATCCGTTTGGCCACTCAGTTGTTCCGTACTCATGTTGGCCTGTGATTGTTACTCTGTACAACTTGCCTCCTTGGATGTGTATGAAATAGCCATACTTGTTTCTTTCACTCGTGGTTCCTGGTCTTAAGAGTCCTGGAAAGAACTTAGATGTTTACTTGAGACCTCTTATAGACGAGTTGAAGGTATTGTGGGAGGATGGAGTATAAACTTGGGATGTTGCAATGAAAACAAATTTCAACCTTAGGGCAGCGGTTATGTGGACTATAAGTGACTTCCTAGCTTATGGTATGTTAGCTGGATGGAGTACACACGGGAAGTTGGCTTGTCCGTATTGTATGGAGCATACAAAGTCGTTTAATCTATCAAAAGGTCGAAAGCCTTGCTGGTTTGACAGTCATCGTCGATTCTTACCGATAGATCACCCGTTTCGAAGAAATAGAGAACACTTCAGGAAAGGGAAAGTAGACAATGATATGCCTGCACCGCGATTGTCGGGAACGGAGATGCGAGATCGTGTGATGAGATTGCCGGTTATCCCATTTGGTAAGATTGATGCCACAAACATAATCAATGGGTTTGGCGAATCTCATAACTGGTTTCGGAGAAGCATCTTTTGGGAACTGCCTTATTGGTCTACAAATTTGATTCGTCATAATCTAGATGCGATGCATATTGAGAAGAATGTGTTTGACAATGTGTTTAACACTGTGATGAATGTTATGGGGAAGACAAAAGATAACGATAAGGCACGTTTGGACATGAAAGATATTTGAAAGCGTCCTGGATTAGAACTTTATGAATCTCCTCATGGTAAGATTATCAAACCGCATGCAAGGTACACATTGTCCAAAAAGCAAGTTGAAGATGTGTGCACATGGGTTAAGTCTCTAAAACTACCAGATGGATATGCGTCAAACATTACAAGGTGTGTTACGGGTGGGAAATTGCAAGGGATGAAGAGTCATAACTGTCATGTGTTCATGGAGAGACTCATGCCTATAGCATTTCGGGATCAGCTTGATAAACCAATATGGGATGCTTTGACAGATCTTAGTCATTTCTTCAAAGACTTATGTTCAAAATCATTAAATGAGAGGCATGTTTGTACTTGATAAGAACATCATAGAGATCACGTGTAAACTAGAAAAAATATTCCCACCTGGTTTTTTTGACTACATGGAGCATTTGCAAATCCATCTTCCCTATGAAGCTCGTGTTGGGGGTCCAGTTCAATATAGATGGATGTATCCTTTCGAGAGGGTGATGGGAAACCTTAAGAGGAAGGTGAAGAATAGAGCTTATGTCGAGGGGTTGATATGTGAGGCATACAGTTTCGATGAAATATCTACGTTTGTCTCAGATTATTTTTCGGACGAAGTCTTGACAAAGGCCAATCGAGTATCGAGACATGATGATGGGGGAAATGTTGAACTAAATGGTCGGCTCTCTGTATTTGGTCTATCGGGTCGCGCTTATGGAAAAGGGAAGTGCATATTCCTCTCTGAGCAAGAATTACATGCTGCACATACTTACATTTTTCTCAATTGCGAGGAGATTAACGAATTTATGAGGTACACATGTAAACATGATAATTTATCTTGTAAGTTGAAAATTAACTTATTCCAATATGTTAATGTTTATAACATTGTATAGATTGTACGATGACGAGTTAAAAGTGAAGCATCCCGGCATAACTGATAAAGATATTCAAATCAATCGTGATAAAAAATTTGCACTTTGGCTAAAGGACAGAGTAAGTTCAATTTCTTAAGCACGACGTATATATATATACTCCATATTAACTATGACTTCATTTAACAAGATTGAGTTTTTATAGGCTTTGACTGAGGGATCAACGATTCCGGCTAATGTACAAGTCCTAGCTATGGGACCAGACAGAGACCAAGTCAGCCGCAATGGTTACAAAATAAATGGTTGTGAATTTCATACAAAGGCATATGGGCATGGTAAAAGAACAACGAACTATGGAGTGTGTGTCCAAGGAGATTGTTACAATGAGCTTGGTCATGCCTTTTATGGGGAGTTGGAGGAAATCGTAGAGTTGTCGTACAAGGGCACATACGGGGGTCATATTAACTTGTTCAAGTGTCGTTGGTTTGATTCAGAAAAAGGGATACGTGTTAACAGACATGGAATCATCGATATTGACCTCCATAGGTCGGCTTACTCCAACGGACCGTTTGTTTTACCAACTCAAACAGTACAAGTATACTACACTCCTAGTCTTGTTAGGAAAAGGGATAGACCGCCTACAGATTGGCAAGTTGTAATTCATACTCCCGCACGCAGTCGTGTCCAAGTAATAGACGGGGATTTCTACCAAGAGGAAATGCTTCATAGACCTCCTATAATAAATATAGAGGACAACAATGATGTAATCCAGTTAGAGGGTGGAGATGAACCTGGTGAATTGGATCCCGAGACAGTTATTGTGCTAGATGACAGTGATATTGAGGAAGAGTTATTGGTGACAACGACATACGTAATAAAGAAGAAGAAGATGGTTATGAATCTCTGATACTTGTACAAAATGATTCTGACTCATCAGACAACGATTTTCATTAAAATGTATGTTTAGTTTTAATTGTACAAAAGGTATGTTTATGTTCATGTTCATGTTTAGTTCATAATTATGTACCTTTCATTTATGTTCTCTATATAGGAATGTTCTCTATATCCTTAACTATATCATTTATAGTTGTCGTAGTTAAATATTTTGCAGTCATGTTTATATACCTTTCACTTATGGTAATCGTAGTTAACTATTTCATACAATTAATTGTCATTCATAATTTCATACTAACATCCTAATTTTTTTTATTTATAGATGTCTTCGAACTCGCAAAGACGAAAGCCTTGGGTTGGGTTTGAGGCCCTAATCATGTGTCAAGGCCCGGCTAATCCGGATGATCGCATTCTTATAGAGATCCGTCCTCCTCCAGAAAGCACGTAAGTTAAACATCGTGTATATATAAGGGTTTAATATTTCCATTGTTATAAATATATTTTAATGTAAATAATTGTATATTGTAGTGATTTTCAAGATAGTAAAATTGTGAAGTGCATTTCACAATTATCTTCTGAATCGCCTTCACGCTGGTGATTACATGGGCGAGCACACCTCTCGCCCATAAGGATGCAGTTTGGACTGAATTTTAGGTATATTTTTTATCACTCTGATAGATAATACATAGTTAATCAAATAATAGTTTAGTAATGTTGGATTATGGTAATATAATAGTTTTAATATTATTATTGTTATTTTATTTGTAGAAGCGGTATAGATGGGACGCATTTACGTGCATCGATTATTCAAATATCATTACTCGCGAAGTCGTCCGTCCGAACTAAAGATAATCGAACAAGGAATGATGAAAGCCTGCCGCACAATGTTGAGATTGACCATCCGGAGACGGGGTGAAGAAAAGATATCTGCACGTAAGCATAGCCCTTGGTGGTGCGCACATCCCATACGGGTGCGGATGTGTGACCAAGTGAAGAAAGTCGAGAAAGTGGGTCAAGAGACGCAAGATCGCCGCTTCGAGCAGATCCTCGTGTGTATCTCAAGGCGAAAAGGCAAAAAGGCACGTCACAAGGGTGGCAGATATATCACGGTATGGCAAGATATTGTCGCTAGTGGTACGTATGTATAGCAAGCTTATTGGCTTAGTTATTTGTCTTTATGTTTCTGGTCATGTTTTGTAGCTAAAATATCATATGTTTACATATTAATATGAGAACATGAATCGTAGGAGTCTCGATCTCAAGGTCAACCTATCAATTGGTTGGATGTGTATGTAGCCACCCGTGATGGCACGCCTGATCTTTGTTCAAATAGCGGTAATAAGTTAACTTTATACTAATATGTTGTTTATAAATTGTGACGACCTTTTTTAGCATTTCTTATTTATTTTTAACTATTTATTTGTTGACCTTCTGACAGGACACTTATAAGGGCTTAATGAACGAGCGCTATCCTGAAGGCACCCCGCGTCCGTCGATTAATCAAGAATTATGGGAGAGGGCGTCCGTCGTGAAGAAAAACTATGTTAAAGGCCAATGACAAAGACGACGCCCGACCATCAGTGGCACATGCAGCTCTGCTACCCAGTTTACACAGTCATCAGGTCATCCAGCCTATCATACTCCTGCTAACTGTGTGAGAGCAATCTGTCAGAATTATGATCTTCTTCGTATACTGGGCGGGCATCTGCATTCTATGAGTCCTGATGAGTTGGCGAAGGCGTGAGAAGCAAGAGAATCACAAAGATCGTGGGTGGGCGACCGGGATCGTGGTGTCGACCGTGTACTTATATGATTCATTACATTGTCTATTGTTTAGCTTTCCCCAAGTCATGTGAGATCAACACATGTAACATATATGTTTTATTCTTTTGTTAATTACAGGGTACTAATTTGGATGATCCATGAAGAGCTAGACCAGTCATGTTAGATTTGTAAAGCCTTGTTAGACTTGTTGTTTAGATTTTTAAAGCCTTGTAATCTTTTAAACTACATATCTTTGGACTGTATTGGTTTACGATTCTATTATATGGATGTTTACGATTGTATTGTGTTGTGTTAGTTTAGATTCATTCTTTGGACTGTATGGATGGATGTTTATCATATAGTAGTTATCATGAATGGATGGATGCTTATATATACTGCTGTGTGTTGGGATAAAAAGCAGGTTATTTTTGGGAAATCAATAAAATAGGAAAAATATTTTTTTTAAAAAACAATGTCAGCGATCGCATGTGGTCGCTAATACTGTAACAGCGACCGCGTAACCTTCTTAAAAGTCAGCGACTGCAGCGGTCGCTATTACCGGTCGATGACACGTGTGCCACATCACACCTGACAGATAACTCACCATAAGTTAGAATAGCGACGGCTGAGGTCGCTTATTGCGGTCGCTAATAATGCGGTCGCTATTGTCGGTCGCTACTGTCATTTCAGCTACTAGATAATCTGCGACTAGTATTAGCGACCACGTACGATCGCTAATAGTTATCTGCGACTATATGCGGTCGCAGATATGCGGTCGCTGATAAGCCTTTTTGTTGTAATGACATTATGAACACGAGACATACTTGGAGGTAACGCGAGTCTATAGGCTACATTTCCTACTCGGTCAAGAATCTGAAATGGACCAATAAATCGTGGATTGAGCTTTTCTCTCTTCCCGAATCTTGTAACTCCCTTTCATGGAGCTACACACAACAATACATAATCCCCAATACTAAATTCCAAGTCCTTTCGATGAAGATCCGCATAACTCTTTTGTCGATCTTGTGTCGTTTGTATACGTTGTCGAATCATTTGGATCTTTTCTGTAGTCATACGTACCAACTCTGGTCCCAACAATGTTGTTTCACCAAACTCATCCCAACATACTGGAGAGCAACACTTTCGTCCATACAATGCTTCAAATGGGGCTACACCTATACTTACCTGATAATTGTTGTTGTAGGAGAATTCCACCAATGGTAAATACTTATCCCAACTCCCTTTGAAGTCTAGGACACAGAGTCTTAATAGATCTTCAAGAGTTTGAATAGTCCTCTCTGATTGTCCGTCCGTTTGAGGATGGTATGCCGAATCAATCAGAATCCGTGCCCATAGCTTTTTGCAAACTAACCCAAAATCGTGAAGTGAATCTTGGGTCACGATCCGAAACTATGGATACTGGCATGCCATGCAATCTCACAATCTCATTCAAGTACATATGAGCAAGACGTTCAAGGGAATAAGTCTCCCGTATCCGCAAGAAATGAGCAGACTTAGTTAATCTATTAACAATAACCCAAATCGCATCTATGCCTTGAGAAACCGTGGGAAGACCCGTAACGAAATCCATGGTAATGTGTTTCCACTTCCATTTCGGAATCTCAAGTGGTTGCAACAGACCCTTAGGCACTTGATGCTCCGTCTTTACATGTTGACAAGTTAAACACCTCGAGATAAACTTTGCAATTTCTCTTTTCATATTGTTCCACCAAAATGTATGTCGAAGATCACGATACATTTTGGTACTTCCAGGATGGATTGCAAACGGTGTATTATGTGCCTCCGTCATGATCTTGTATTTCAAATCAGAGTCGTTAGGAACACAAAGTCTGGAGTGGACTCGAAGTATTCCCTCTTCATCGATTCTCGCTTCCGAAATAGCACCTTCTTGTACTTTCTTCTAAATATGCATCAGCTTCGGGTCGATAGCTTGAGCAACTTTAACTTCATCGATTAAAGTTGGTTCTATGCGTATACTTGACATCATCGCACTCGTTCCCGCATATGATCTTTTACTCAACGCGTCAGCTACCACATTTGCTTTTCCAGGATGGTATTGAATGGTGTGGTCATAATCTTTTAACAGCTCGAGCCAACGTCATTGCCGCATGTTGAGTTCCTTTTGGGTGAAGAAATATTTGAGGCTTTTATGGTCTGAATATATCTCCACTTTCTCCCCATATAGATAGTGCCTCTAGATCTTTAGCGCGAAAATGACTGCTGCCAACTCTAGATCATGAGTAGGATAATTCCTCTCATATTCTTTAAGTTGTCGCGAGGCATAAGCTATGACTTTCCCATGTTGTATGAGAACACACCCTAAACCTTTGCCCAAAGCATCGCTGTAGATAACAAATCCATCTGAACCAAATGGTATTGTCAGAATAGGTGCCGAAATGAGTCTCCTCTTAAGCTCTTGAAAAATTTTCTCGCATTCCTCGCTCCATACAAATTTTGTATCTTTCCGAGTCAGTTGAGTTAACGGGGTAGCGATTCGAGAAAATCCTTCCACGAATCTCCGATAATAACCAGCTAGGCCCAGAAAGCTACGTACTTCGGTTACCGTCTTTAGTTGCTCCTAACTTTGTATTGCTTCAATCTTCGTCGGGTCAACAGATACTCCATGTTTTGACACCACGTGCCCAAGGAATGTTACTTCCTCAAGCCAGAACTCGCATTTCTTCAACTTGGCATATAGCTTGTTTTCATGAAGCCTTTGGAGTACCAGCTTCAAATGGTGCTCATGATCTTCACGGCTTTTGGAATATATGAGGATGTCATCAATGAAGACAACAACGAACTGATCCAAATATTCCTTGAATATTCGGTTCATCATATCCATGAAAGCCGCAGGATCATTAGTCAATCCAAAAGACATGACTAAGAATTCATAATGCCGTCTAGGAAGTTCGAAGGCAGTCTTTGGAATATCCTCAGTTCTAATCTTCAGCTGATGATATCCAAAACGAAAATCGATCTTTGAAAAGAATTGTGCTCCTTGCAACTGGTCAAACAGGTCATCAATACGAGATAGCGGATACCTATTCTTGATGGTGACATGGTTCAATTCCCGGTAGTCAATACAAAGTCACATATTCCCGTCTTTCTTCTTTACAAATAAAATAGGAGCACCCCAAGGAGATGTACTAGGACGAATGAAACCGATGTCCAACAATTCCTGTAGTTGGACCTTTAACTCTTGAAGTTTAATAGGAGCCATTCGATATGGGGTTTTAGAAATGGGCTTTGTACCAGGCTCAAGATCAATAAAGAATTCAACTTCACGTTCTGGGGGTAGACCAGGAAGTTCTTCAGGAAATACGTTAGGAAATTTACTAACAACAGGAATATTATTCAAATCCGACGTGTCTTTATTCAAATCCATAACATGGGCTAAGAAAGCTTGACATCCGTTTTTCAATAAACGAATAGCTTTATGACTTGATATGACTGTGATTGATTTTAATGGTTTAGTTGCTTGAATTCGTACAACAGGTTGGTTAGGAATATGAAAACTAACAACCTTATGAAAACAATCAATTTTGGCATGATGAGTAGTTAACTAATCAATCCCTAAAATCACATCAAAAGCAAGTATCTTTAAAGAGATAAGGTCAACAGGTAATGTAATGGTGCCAACTTGGATCAAACAAGATTTATAAACAATGGATGTGATGAAAGTTTCTCCTAACGGAGTCTCCATAGATAAATCAAAGTCTAATTTCTCCGGAGTTAAGTTTAAACGTTGAGCACAAGCAGGAGAGATAAATGAATGGGTAGCACCGGTATCTAGTAAGGTATAAACTTTGCAAGAATTTATGATTAGCTTACCCGTGATCACCTCGTTTGGGTTCTCGCATTTTGACGACCACGATAAACGCTCTTCGAGGCTGTTGACTTTGACTTTTTCGGGGGGAATGACCTTTTGAGTCACCATCCCCATGGGACTTGGTTTTTTCTTTGTCTAATCTCGAGCGATATGTCCTTCCTTTCCACAATTATAACATACCTTGAACTGTTGTAGGGCGATTTAATGATATGTCCCTCTTTCCCGCATTTATAAGATATGGGTGGTGGTCGTTCTCCTCCCTTAGAACTAGTTCTTCTTTGGTCTTTGGCGTCTTCACATTATCGTTGTTGAATCTCCTCTTTTAAAATCTCCCCGACTCGCTTCTTCTATTTTCATGGCCATGATTACCACCAGAGTGGTTACCGCTTTGTCCAGTATTTTTCTTTCTCCATTGGTTATCGTTGTTCGATGATTATCGCCACATCCCAGTATGATCCTGGTTGTGGTCCCTCGGTTGAGCGTACTTTCGTTATCTCATTTCTAATAATTGAGCTCATTGACAACATCCGAATAGAGAGAAAATTTATGAGAAATGAGATATTGACGTATGCGGGTTTCAAACCTCTCAGAAACATCCGCGTCATACGTTCCTCATTCTCCACCAAATGAGGTGTAAACCTGGATAACTCTGTAAACTTCACCTCGTACTGGGATACCGTCATGTTGTTTTGTTCCAATCTAATAATCTCCACTTCCTTCATATGACAAATACTTTCAGGAAAGTACTTGTCATTGAATAGTTTCTGAAACGTCTCACAAGACATGCTAAGTGCGGCTGGATGGGTACGCTTCATAGATTCCCACCAGTAATCTGCCTCATTACGGAACATAAAGGTGGCGAATGGAACCTTCATTCTCTTCCTCGCAGGCATCCCAAGACATCGAATATCTTGGTAATTTGTTTGACCCACGTTGCTTCGCTTTAATCGGATCCGGTTTTCCCTGCACTACGTGGTCCCAACTCTTTGAACCGCTTGCATTTTGTGACAAACCAAATGCGTTGTTATCATTTCCACTTTGTATTTTGTGCACGAGTCTCCCTTATTCGATTTTTGCATGAATCGTAAAAAGCTTCTAAACATTTCGCGTTTATAAATCGATTATTGGTGTTGTTTACGGGAAGAACATTATCTACTGTCACGACGTTTCTCCTCATTTGGTGAGTAAAGGAGTCTCCACGGTCTCATTTACTCCATTATTAACATTCTCATCGACATTCTCAAATCTTTGTTATAAAACAAGGGTTAATTAAAGAAATCAACATATCACATAATATCCCTATATCTTGACCAACCACAACAAATAAGCTTAGGTAAGACATACTAGCGAAGGTTTTACTCGTCTCTCTCCTCCTAGTTCTATTCCCCGATCTCCGCCAGAGATCATGTCCCTAAGCTCGATATTAATCATGACGCCCCAAAATAGGTATACATCACCCATTTTGAGTCACAATAACATGGTATGTAAACAACTACAACTTTAATAATACAACATAAAAACTGTGAGTTTAAATAGAAATATTGCCATCTAGACAATATTCACACCCAAATAAGTCCTCATTACAATTATTGGTACATTATTTTACAAAAATGGTGAGGACTACTAAAACAACTTTCTAGAACAATCATTCAAGCACCCGACTAGAACTCGCTACATTCTCGCCTCCCGAGAAGAAAAATGGAACAAAAGGAAAAGGGTGAGCTCAACTAGCCCGAAGAAGAATATTATGACTAAGATAATATAGAACAAATTATCGTTAGTCTTCAACAGAAAAAATCTGATAAAATACAATAGACAACAAATTTCAGATCAATATTCGCAGTGGAAATAATAATTCATAGATGAGTTACGTAGAGAATGAAATCTACTATAATCTATGAATTTAAAAGTCCATCATCATTATTTTATCCCTGTAACGTCAATCAATATTTATCTTGAATCAAATATTCATCTTGCACCACTGTGCCAAAGATATTCATCGATTAGTCATGTTCATCTCAACACTGTTCATCTTTGCACTACGGGCCAAAGATATTCATCAAAAAATCATTAATCTTTTTGCACTACAAAAGCCAAAGATATTCAATAATATCATCATTTAGGGATCGAGGATGATGAAAAATATTTTAAAGAAAAGCGAATCCAAGGAAAACAAAAGAACAAATATTAAGGATTCGTACTTTAAATAATCCGAGTTCAAAAATACTTCATAAATAATCACAGTGGAGTAAAATTCAAGAATGATCAAAACATGGATACAATCAAAGCTAGTATCCATAATAGATATTTTGGACAAAAACGAAAATTTAATTTTTACGTGAGCAAAGGCCAGATTCGTGAATAGTCAGTATACGTGAATAGTGCCATATACGTGAATAGTAACCCGGAATTAATCGAAAGACAAGAATTTCACAAGAAAAATCTTTCCAATATTCCATCATAATGATATTGAGGGAAATAATATCATTTATAAAAAAAAAATATCCTTTACCCGAAAAAAAGGCGGTAGATTCCGATTGGAATATTGGATATAGTCTTTCAAGGAACTTGCACCAGTATAACAACACTCAAAGTATTAAAATACTCACAAGAATACGCTCGATAATATAGAGAGAGAAAGAGAGAGAAAACTTCAGTTTCTGGTGTAATTTTCAATTCTAACCTAAGCACCCTATTTATAGGAAATTACTTAGAACACCAAAGCAGAAAATTTAATATAATATTAATATAATTTTTTCAAATTTCCTACGCCACTTACCACGACCACACAACATCACCACACATGTGCCAAAACATTAAAAATGTTTTTCTTAATTAAAATATTTTAAACTTCAAAAATGAATTATTTCGGAACTTCAGAACTTCAATAATTCATAATAAATAGCCCTTTTATCAGAAAAATTCGAACCTCAGGTCCTTTTCATAGGAAATTCCATTCTCTACAACTTTGTAGAAGAAAGTTTTTCCAAATTCCAAACAGAAATTGACCGAAATTCACAAAGGGGCTATTTTACAATCTATATTCAAATTTCAATCAAGAAATGGGGTCCACAAACATGAAAAACATGTTTTAAATATTTATAGTAACAAAAATACTCCTCCTACTCATATATCCTACATTCATTGTAAAAATATCATCATTATTATATTATTAAAATATAATATTATATTTAAATGAATTATTTATCAGAAACGATAAAATATCAATTTTTTAACAATTGTCACTTTAAAATTTTCTCCATCTATATCCACATAAAATGAATATTTTCCTTATCATATAAATTAATAATTAATTTTTCACAAATAATATTACAAAATCACAATACTGGCAACCAGGCCGTTCCCAGGAAAGAGGGGGCTTTCCAATAAGGATTTCTCCTTACTGGCGCGCAATTAGATGACCAAACATCTCCTTAGACAGAACTTTCTAGACATTGCGAATAATGTTATCTAATAATATTATTCAAATAATATGAATTATTGATCTGATAATGGAAAATACTGTGTAGTGACAATTATTGAAACAACAACAATATAAAATTGTCACTACACAGTATTTTATATTGTTGTTGTTTCAATAATGAGTATTTTATGAGAGAATACAACAATATCAACAATAATATTGTTGTTGTGACAATATAAAATATGAGAGAATACAACAATATCAACGTAGCAATTATTGAATCAATAAAATAAAATATTGAATAAAGAATTATCGTAACAATTATTGAGTAAGTGCCTTTACGTAAGAATCAATATTGGTGCAATACCGTGTGCTACTCTTTGTATTTTAACCACGGGTATTCCAACGAAGATTAATTGGTAATAACTACGCCAATTATTTATAAACAACTTATATTTGTCGTTTTCCTTCATCCAATCGCTTTCCGTTATGGGGCCCACACAAGGCTGCGCCGTCATACGAATATTCCCGGATAGTAATAATATTCCATGACCAAACTAATATTCCCCGACAACAATGAATATTTTATAACCACTTGCTTATTTAAAATATTTGCGCATTTTACCCATAACTAACCACATTAATCAAATCAACCCTTACTATTTCAAGATAATAAATAGAGAAAATTTAATTTTATTAATAATAAGTTGGGGTCTTACAGTGTGGACGTCTAGATACATTCTTACCCCATGTCTAGATACATTCTCCTTATCTTTGATTGTAACTCCCATGTCTATTTAGTTTTGTAACTCATGTACTTTGAGTTTTGTAACCCCCTAATATTTATGTTCTTATATCTATAAATAAGAGCATTGTAAAGTGATTGATTGATACAAAAGATTATGAGAATACTTTCTTTGTTTTAATCATATTTGTTCTTGATTTTAATAATATTTTATAACAGATGGAACATTTCATATGTTTAATTGGGAATTACAAATACGCCCGGTGATATAGGTTATTTTCTTATGATTGGGGATTATAAATAAGGCCTTGTGGTATTAGTGTGTTGGTCAACAACCGATTCCTCACCCATTTAATGCACCAGCCCATTGAATTTTCCATACTCCCCGCCCGTTGATTTTCATGCCAACCTCATTTATTTCTCCTCCCCTCCATTCGGCTATAAAAGGCAGCAAATGAAGATGGATTATACACACTAAAGTTTCTCATACTCCATCCGAGAGAAAGAGGAAGAGAAAGAGAAAAGTTTTTGTAAAGCTTTAAAAAAAGAAAGAGAGAAATATAGTTCAAATAAAATGGTGTTTTATTTGGGTTCCATCACATAGTTATTGTGGTGAAGTAATTTGAGTTTGTACTCAAATTAAGATATCTTTGTATTCTCTCATATTATTCTACTGAATTTTTTGGAGTTTGTCCCGTGGTTTTTTCCTCTTAGTTTTAGAGGGTTTTCCACGTAAAATCTTGGTGTCTCGTGGTTAGATATTTTTTTCTTATTTCCTGTATGGTTATTATTTTGAGGGAACTGCAAATTTAATCTATTTGGCATGTGCTGATATTTTATCTGTCTAATTTATCAAAGACAACAGTATTTAGAAGGTGATTTTTTCCCAACAACTGGTATCAAAGCTAAGGTTATTTGCTCGGTTGTTTTTGATAAATTTTATGAAGGAATCAGTTGGAGCCATGATTAAATTGACCTCATCAAATTTTTCGATCTAGAAGCCAAGAATGGAGGATATCCTTTATTCTAAGGATCTGTATGATCCGTTGGAGCTCAAGGGAAAGAAGCTCGCGGATAAGTCTGAGGCTGATTGGAATAAAATAAATAGGAAGACTATTGGTCACATCCGGCAGTGGATTGATCAAAGTGTGTTCCACCATGTTTCGCAGGAGACGGATGCTCACACTTTATGGACAAAACTAGAGTCTATGTACGAGAAGAAGAATGCACAAAATAAAACTTTTGTCATTTCAAAAATTATGAATCTAAAGTAAAAGGATGGGAGCAGTGTGTCGGAGCATATGAGTGAGTTTTAAGGTTTGGTGAACTAGTTGTCCACCATGAAGTTGAATCTTGATGATGAGATTCAGGCTATTTTGCTTCTCAGTTCGTTGCCAAATAGTTGGGAGACTTTGGTGGTGTCTCTAAGCAATTCAGCTCTAGAAGGAAAAATGACTATGCAGATGGTCAAGGATAGTCTTCACTGAGGAGACAAGACGAAAGGAGCAAGTGTGAATTTTGAAACACAAACACAAGTTTTCGTCGTGCAGAGTAGCGGCAGAAACAGAGAGAAGAGCTTTCCTGAAGATGGCAAATCCAGGAGACGATTGAGAGGAAAAGAGATAATTTGTTTTCACTGCCAGAGATTGGGTCATATAAGGCGAAAGTGCAGATTTCTAAAGAAGGAACAGTCTAAGGAAAAAGATGAGGATAAAGACACAATTGTGTATCTATCTGACGTTGATATAGCCATTGTTAGTGATGGTAAACCCAAGTGTCAATTTAATGAATGGGTTATTGATTCGGGTGCTTTGTTCCATGCTACTTCGCGTGGTGAGATCTTCACATCCTACACTGGTGGTGATTTTGGCTATGTACGGATGTGAAATGATAGTGCATCCAAGGTTATCAGCATTGGAGATATTTATCTGAAGACTAACAATGGTGGCATATTGATGCTTAGAGAAGTCAGACATGTTCCGGATATCCGCCTTAATTTGATGTCTACTGGTAAGCTTGATGAGAATGGTTATATCATTTCCTTTGGTGAATTCAGTGGAAGCTCACTAAAGGGTCTCTAGTGGTGACTAGAGGAAAGAAGGTAAGCGATTTTTACACAATACAAGCACATGTGGAAGGTGTTAAAGATGGGGGAGTTAGGCGAAAAAAGATGTGGTACAAAGTCATGCAAGATGGAAGAAAAGCCTTGCATGAGAACCACGAGAAGAAAGCTCTTCACTTGAAATGGGTACCAAAAGTGAAGAAGGAAAGTGATAGCTCGCAGCCAAGATACAAAGCGGTTGTGAAAGGATTTGACAAGCAAGAATCTGTCAAGTTTAAGTTAGATCCTCCTATCAAGAAGAGCCATGCCGATGAGATAAAGTCGGACGTGAAGAAAGTTAAAAATTCCAAAAAGCTTGAGTTGAGTCAAGGCTTCGTTGGGATTAACTCCAAGTGAGGAGTTGTGGTTTGACGTGCAAATTCAGTCTTGGAAGGTTATATAGAATAAGACATAACAGGTTTTAAAGAGAAGGAGTTTACTTCGGGGTATTTATTTACTTTTGCATGGGAAGCCGTGTTATGGCAGTCCATGTTGCAGAAGTGTATTGCTTTGTCTACTACTGAATTGACAACGAAATATTGTTGTGACGCCCCCAAAATAGGTATACATCACCCATCATGAGTCGCCAAATACATGGTACAAAATTTAAATACAATCTTAATTATACAACAAGAGAGCTGTGAGTTTTAATACAAATACTGTCTTTTAGACAATATCCACTCTCAGAATAAGTCTTCATTACATTTATTGTCACACTTCTTAACAGAATAGTGAGGACTACTAGCTAATACTATCATCCGGACCATCACTCCGTTCCCCGACTCGTCCTAGCTACGTTCTCATTTCCTGAAGAGAACAATGAAAGAAAGGGTGAGCTCAACTAGCCCAGTAAGAAATATTATGACTAAGATAATGCATAATAAATTATCATTAGTCTTAAGCAGTGTTAAACTGATACAATATAACAAACATCAAGTTTAAGCTGCGAGTGGAACAAGCAATCCATTAAAAGAGTCAAGTAGAGAGAATAAAATCTACTATCTTTTATGATTTAAAAGGTTTTTCATCACTTTTATCATTGGGACTCAAATTTTAATAAATAATCAAAAAGGAATTTCCTTTATTTATTATTTTGAAATAGTAAGGGTGGATTTGATTAATGTGGTTAGTTATGGGTAAAAAATCATAAATATTTTAAATAAGCAAGTGGTGATATAATATTCATTATTGTCGGAGAATATTCGTTTGGTCGTGGAATATTAAATGCTTGTCGGGGAATATTAAATGCGACCGGTAGTATGACCATGTGTGGGCCCCATGTGAAGCGATTGGAGGAAGAAAGCGACAAAAATAAGTTGTTTAAAAATAACTTGGCGTAGTTATTCACAGATTTACCTTTGTTGGAATACCCGGTGGTTAAAACACGATGTCTGGCGTTATTTGCGATAGCACTGCGGTATTGCACCAATTATTGATTCTTACGTGAAGGCCTTTACTCGATAATGGTTACGATAAATTCTTATTCGATTATTTTATTTTATTGATTCAATAATTCTTTGCGTTGATATTTTATATTCTTTGTTGTTTGATAATTGTCATTACAAGTATTTTTCATTATCGAACCAATAATTCATATTATCTGAATAATATTATTAGATAACATTATTGGCAATGTCTAGAAAGTTACATCTAAGGAGAGGTTTGGTCACCTAATTACTGGCGGCAGATAAGGAGAAATTCTTATTGGAAAGCCCCTCTTTCACAGGAATTGCCTTTGGTTGTCGATATTGTGATTACGTAATATTATTTGTGAATAATTAATTATTGATTCATATGATGAGGAAAATATTGATTTTATGTGGATATAGATGGAGAAAATTTTTATAGTGACAATTGTTGAAAATTAATATTTTATCTTTTTACGATAAAATAATTCATTTAAATATATTATTTTAATAATATATTAATGATGATATTTTTACGATGAATGTGGGATATATGAGTATATGTGGAGGAGGAGTATTTTTGTTACAAAAATGTTTAAAACATATTAAACATGTCGGTGGACCCCATTTATTATTTGAAATTTGATTATAGCTTTGTAAAATCGCCCATTTGTGGATTTCGGTCAATTTACATTTGGAATTTGGAAAAACTTTCTTACGTAAAGTTGTAGAGAATTGAATTTCCTATAAAAACTCGCATGAGATTTGAATTTTTCTGATAAAAGGGCTATTTATTATGAATTATTGAAGTTAGAAGCTCAAAATAATTGATTTTTGGAAGTTTAAATTATTTTAAATTAGAAAAACGTTTTTTTATTTTTTCTAGAAGGTTGGCATGTGTGAATTCTTTGAGATTAAGATTTCAAGGAATACATATAATATTTTTATATATATTAATATTATATTAAATTTTTACGCTTTGGTGTTACAGCGATTTCTATAAATAGGTCTTGGGTTAGAATTGAAAATCACACGAAGCTGAAGTTTTTCTCTCTATATTATCGGCGTATTCTTGTGAGTATTTTGAGTATACTTTGAGTATTATTTATCTACGGTGAAAGTTCAAGTCATAGCCTATATCAGGTGTTTCAACTAGAAATCTTGTCTTTTCGAGGTAAGGGATGTTATTTTCTTCTCAAATGATATTATTTCTTCAATATCATTATCTTTGAAATATTAGTTGGAACTTTTTATCAAATTTGGAACTTTTTCATATCGGGGTTTACTATTCTTATTCATGAGTTCTTATTCATGAGTTCTTATTCACGATTCTTATTCACGATTCTTAGTCTTATTCACGAAGCGTGAAGATGTTTTTGTGAAATTTCTATCTTTTGGTGTCGGAGATTCTTATTCACGTATCGGCCTTATTCACGTATCTATCTGACTTATTCACGAATCTGACCTTTATTCATAGAAAAATGAAATTTCTTCTTTTTGTCCAAAATATCTATTATGGATACTAGCTTTGATTGTATCCATGTTTTGATCATTCTTGAATTTTACACCACTATGATTATTTTTGAGGTATTTTTGGGCGTGGATAAAACAAAGTACGAATCCTTAATCCTTAATCCTTGTCATTTTTGTTTCCTTTGGATTCGTTTCTTTAAAAAAATTTTTCATCATCCTCGGTCTTAAATGATGATATTATTGGAATATCTTTGGCACGTAGTGCAAAGATGAATGATTTATGATGAATATCTTTGGCGATGGTGCAAAGATGAATGATTTTCGATGAATATCTTTGGCCCGTAGTGCAAAGATGAATGATTTCGATGAATATCTTTGGGCGTAGTGCAAAGATGAGCAGTGTTTAGATGAACATGACCCATTTGGTGAATGTCCTTGGCTTTTGTAGTGCGAGGATGAATATTTGATCGGATATATATTGATTGATGTTACGGGGATAAAAATAGGCGATGAACTTTAAAATTCATACATAGAAGATAGTAGTTTGCATTCTCTACTTAACTCTTTCTAATGAATTATTATTTCAGCTGCGAATATTGATTTAAAACTTGTTGTCTATTGTATTCTATTATATTTTTCCTGTTGAAGACTAACGATAATTTTGTTGTATATTATCTTAGTCGTAATATTCTTTTCTTGGGCTAGTCGAGCTCACCCTTTTCCTTTTTGTTCCATTTTTTTCTTCTCGGGAGGCGAGAATATAGCGAGTACGAGTCGGGGTATGGAATGAAAGTTCTAGGGAGAGTTGTTTAGTAGTCCTCACCATTGTTGTAAAATAATGTATCAATAATTATGATGGGGATTTATTTGCGTGTGGATATTGTGCAGATGGCAATATCGTATTTAAACTCACGGTTTATATGTTGTAATAATAAAGTTGTAGTTATTTCTGTACCATGTATTTGGCGACTCAGAATGGGTTGGATGGAATGGACCTATTTTGGGGGCGTCACAGTTGGTATCAGAGCTTAGGGATATGATCTCTGGCGGAGATCGGGGAATAGAACTAGGAGGGAGAGGCGAGTAAATCCTCCATTTAGTGTGTCTACCTAAGCTTATTTGTTAGTTGGTTAGTATATAGGGATATTATGTGATATATTGATTTCCTTAATTAACCCTTGTTTTATGGCGGTATTTGAGAATGTCGTGAGAATATTATGATGGAGTGAATGAGGCCAGTGGAGATGCTGTCTTACTGCAGCGAGGAGAGCGTCTGACGGTGGCAATGTACCTCATAAACAACACCTTTGAAGCGGACGACGATGTAAGCAGCGGGATGTTTAGAAGCTTTTTTTTGCAGTTCATGCAAAATCGAGACGAGGAGACTCGTGTTCAAAACATAGGAGGAAATGATAGCAATTCACGGGTTGTCACTGACCAAGCAGTTCAAAAGTTGGGACCACACGAATTAAGGGAAAGCTTTGATCCGATCATGGCGGAAACATGGGTCAAGCAAATCACCAAGATATTCGATGTCTTGGGATGCGCGGAGAACGAAGGTTCCATTCGCCACCTTTATGTTAAAGTGGCGGCGGACTCTTGGTGGGAATGCGTGAAGCGTACCCATCCATTACCTTTCGGCATGTCTTGGGAGAGCGTTTTGAAACTATTTAATGACAAATACTTTCACGAAAGTGTTTCGTCATATGAAGGAAGTGGAGTTTATTATTTGGAGGCGAGAACAACATGGCGGTGTCTCGGTATGAGGCGAAGTTTGCGGAGTTGTCGGTTTGCACCTCATTTGGTGGAAAATGAGGAGCGAATGGCACGTATGTTTACGAGGGTCTAAAACCGAGATTCGACAATATCTTATTTCTCATAAATTTTCTTTATATTCGGATGTTGTAAGCAGGGCTCAATTATTAGGCGTGATAATGAGTATGTTCAGCAGGGGACCCTGACGAGGTCATATATCGGTGGTGGCGATCATCAAAACGATGATAACCGGTGGGGAGGAAAGAATACGGACAAAGGCGGTAACCACTCGGGTGGTAATCGTGGCCATGATAATAGGAGAGGTGACTCAAGTGGACATTTCAAGAAGAGAAGGTTCAACAATAACCATGTGAAGGCGTCGTGCTTGAACAAGCTGGTTTCGAGGAGGAGAAGCGACCACCGGTCGTATCTTATAAATCACGGGGAAGAGGACATATCGGTCAAGCGCCCTAGCAGTTCGGTATGCTATAATTGTGGAAAGGAAGGACATATAGCTCGAGAGTGTCTGGTAGCGAAACCAAGTCCGGTGGGGATGGTGACTCAAAAGGATGTCGGAAAAGTCAAAGTCAGCGGTTCTAGAGAAGGCGTTTTGTCGTGGCCGGTCAAAATCGAGGAACGAGCGAGTTTAGCGCGGGTTAGTTAATTATAAATTCTTGCGAAGTTTATACCTTACTAGATCTGGGTTCTACCCATTCTTTTATCTCTCTTGCTTGCGCTCAGCGTTTGAATTTGACTACGGAGAAATTAGACTTTGACTATCTGTGGAGACTCAGATTAAGAGAAACTTTTATTACATCAGTTGTTTAGAAATCTTGCTTGATTGAGTTGGCACTATCACATTACACATTAACCTTATTTCTATAGAGATATTTGTTTTTGATGTGATTTTAAGGTTAACTACTCATCATGCCAAAATTGATTGCTTTCGTAAGGTTGTTAGTTTTCATATTCTTAAGCAACTTTGTTATTGAATTCAAGCAACCAAACCATTGAAGTCAAACTCTTTCATATTAAATTATAAAGCCATTTGTTTATTGAAAAGCGAATGTCAAGCTTTCTTAGTCCATGTTATGGATTTGAATAAAGACACGTCGATTTGAATAATATTCTGTTGTTATTGATTTTTCTGGCGTATTTCTGAAGAATTTCTTGGCCTACTCGAGGCGTGATATTGAATTTGTATCGACTTTAAATCCGGTACAAAACCCATTTCTAAAATCTCATATCGAATGGCTCTATTGAACTTGAGGAGTTAAAAACCCATTTGTAGAAGTTGATACGAGAGCCTCTATCTGGTGACTTCCTTTGTGGAATGCTGCAAAAGCCGGACTCTCCGTAGGGGACACCATATTAGATGCGATAGTAAAGCGATAGGTGTCATTGTAGCGTCTTATCCAAGATTGGGATGTGAGTCACAGTTGAGAACAACCTAAAGTCGGTAATCGAAATATGTAGCTTTCTAGGCTTAGTTGGTTATTATCGGAGATTCGTTGAAGGATATTCTCGAATCGCTATTCCATTAACTTATGGTGACTCGTAGAGATACAAAATTGAATGGAGCAAAGAATGTGGGAAGAGCTTGAAGAACTCAAGAGGAGACTCATTTAAACACATGTTACGACCATGCCATCTGGAAAAGCGAGCGTGGTAGGCGGCGTGTTGAGTAGAAGATCGTATCAAATCTGAGTGCGATATTGTCAAAAACTAATTTCAGTATAATTTACAAATAATAGAGATGGAGATGAAAACTCTAGGTACCCGCGTGATGATATCTGAGTATAATCGACTTTAATCGATAAAGTTAAAAATTCATTCAAGCTACACAGAGGTGATGAATTTGAAGAAGGAGGTCAAGAAGTTGTTATTTCAAAAGCGAGAATCGGTGAAGTGAGGAAAGCTCAAACCTTGATTTATTAATCAATTTGAAATTCTCGATCGAATAGGAGCTGTGGCCTATAGACTCGTTTTACCGCCAAGTATGTATGGCGTGTTCATAACGTTTTTCACGTATCGATGTTACGTAAATATGTGGACGACCCGAACCACGTCATTGAGTTAGAAGCAGGACGAGATAATAGAAGACTTAACGTCACGAGGAGGTACTGTCAAGATCTTGGATAGGAAAGAACATGTCTATATGTCTGGGGGTTATACCACAAGTTAAAGTTTTGTGGAGAAACCATCTTTATTGAGGAAATAACACGGGAGTTGGAAGCGAAAATGAAAGCGAGGTATTTTCATCTTTTGAAACACACCAGTCGTCGTCAATTCGAGGACGAAATTTCATAAGGAGGGGAGGTTGTAAGACCCAAAATTTTTTAAATAAAAGGAATTTCCTTTATTTATTATTTTGAAATAGTAAGGGTGGATTTGATTAATGTGGTTAGTTATGGGTAAAATCATAAATATTTTAAATAAGCAAGTGGTGATATAATATTCATTATTGTCGGAGAATATTCGTTTGGTAAGTGGAATATTAAATATTGTCGGGGAATATTAAATGCGACGGTAGTATGACCATGTGTGTGGGCCCCATGTGAAAAGCGATTGGAGGAAGAAAAGCGACAAAAATAAGTTGTTTAAAAATAACGGCGTAGTTATTCACAGATTTACCTTTGTTGGAATACCGGTTGGTTAAAACACGATGTCTGGCGTTATTGCACGATAGATGCTGCGGTATTGCACCAATTATTGATTCTTACGTAAGAAGGCCTACTCGATAATGGTTACGATAATTCTTATTCGATTATTTTATTTTATTGATTCAATAATTCTTTGCGTTGATATTTTATATTCTTTGTTGTTTTGATAATTGTCATTACGGTATTTTTCATTATCGAACCAATAATTCATATTATCTGAATAATATTATTAGATAACATTATTGGCAATGTCTAGAAAGTTACATCTAAGGAGAGGTTTGGTCACTAATTACTTGGCGCCCGATGAGGAGAAATTCTTATTGGAAAGCCCCCTCTTTCACAGGGCGCACGGTTGTCGATATTGTGATTACGTAATATTATTTGTGAATAATTAATTATTGATTCATATGATGAGGAAAATATTGATTTTATGTGGATATAGATGGAGAAAATTTTTATAGTGACAATTGTTGAAAATTAATATTTTATCTTTTTACGATAAAATAATTCATTTAAATATATTATTTTAATAATATATTAACGATGATATTTTTACGATGAATGTGGGATATATGAGTATATGTGGAGGAGGAGTATTTTTGTTACCAAAAATGTTTAAAACATATTAAACATGTCGGTGGACCCCATTTATTATTTGAAATTTGATTATAGCTTTGTAAAATCGCCCATTTGTGGATTTCGGTCAATTTACATTTGGAATTTGGAAAAACTTTCTTACGTAAAGTTGTAGAGAATTGAATTTCCTATAAAAACTCATGAGATTTGAATTTTTCTGAAAAAGGGCTATTTATTATGAATTATTGAAGTTAGAAGCTCAAAATAATTGATTTTGGAAGTTTAAATTATTTTAAATTAGAAAAACGTTTTTTTTTATTTTTTTCTAGAAGGTTGATGTGTGAATTCTTTGAGATTAAGATTTCAAGGAATACGTATAATATTTTTATATATATTAATATTATATTAAATTTTACTGCTTTGGTGTTCTAAGCGATTTCTATAAATAGGTCTTAGGTTAGAATTGAAAATCACACGAAGCTGAAGTTTTCTCTCTCTATATTATCGGCGTATTCTTGTGAGTATTTTGAGTATACTTTGAGTATTGCTATACGGTGCAAGTTCAAGTCATAGCCTATATATCAGGTGTTTCAATTTAAATCTTGTCTTTTCGAGGTAAGGGATGTTATTTTCTTCTCAAATGATATTATTTCTTCAATATCATTATCTTTGAAATATTAGTTGGAACTTTTTATCAAATTTGGAACTTTTTTTTTCATGTGGGAGTTTATTATTCTATTGAGTTCTTATTCATGAGTTTCTTATTCACGATTCTTATTCACGAGTCTTATTCACGAAGCGTGAAGATGTTTTTTGTGAAATTTCTATCTTTTGGTGTGTGAGATTCTTATTCACGTATCGGCTTTATTCACGTATCGACACTATTCACGAATCTGGCACTTATTCATGAAAAATGAAATTTCTTCTTTTTGTCCAAAATATCTATTATGGATACTAGCTTTGATTGTATCCATGTTTTGATCATTCTTGAATTTTACACCACTATGATTATTTTTGAGGTATTTTTGGGCGTGGATAAAACAAAAGTACGAATCCTTAATCCTTAATCCTTGTCATTTTGTTTCCTTTGGATTCGTTTCTTTAAAAATATTTTTCATCATCCTCGGTCTTAAATGATGATATTATTGAATATCTTTGGCTGTATGGTGCAAAGATGAATGATTTATGATGAATATCTTTGGCTTTGTAGTGCAAAGATGAATGATTTCGATGAATATCTTTGGCGTAGTGCAAAGATGAATGATTTCGATGAATATCTTTGGCCCGTAGTGCAAAGATGAGCAGTGTTTAGATGAACATGACCAAGTGGTGAATGTCCTTGGCTTTTGTAGTGCGAGGATGAATATTTGATCGGATATATATTGATTGATGTTACGGGGATAAAATAGGCGATGAACTTTAAAATTCATACATAGAAGATAGTAGTTTGCATTCTCTACTTAACTCTTCTAATGAATTATTATTTTCATTGCGAATATTGATTTAAAACTTGTTGTCTATTGTATTCTATTATATTTTTCCTGTTGAAGACTAACGATAATTTTGTTGTATATTATCTTAGTCATAATATTCTTCTTTGGGCTAGTCGAGCTCACCCTTTTCCTTTTTGTTCCATTTTTTCTTCTCGGGAGGCGAGAATATAGCGAGTATGCAGTGGGGTATGGAATGAAAGTTCTAGGGAGAGTTGTTTAGTAGTCCTCACCATTTTTGTAAAATAATGTATCAATAATTATGATGGGGATTTATTTGCGTGTGGATATTGTCTAGATGGCAATATCGTATTTAAACTCACATGGACCTATTTTGTAATATACATTGTTATTCCAATGTAATAATAACGAATGGATATGTAATAATAAAGTTGTAGTTATTTATTTAATAATAAAGATACCATGTATTTGGCGACTTCGAGAATGGGTTGGATGGAATGGACCTATTTTTCTTTCGTCTATTTTCGTTTTATTACATTAATAATACCAATAAAATGTAATCGAGTGACTTATCACATAAGATCAATAATCAATACCGCAGTGTTATTACGCAACCACGCCAGACATCGTATTTACTTTTACTACCGAGTAGTTCAACAAAGATATTATGGTAAAACTTCCGCCGTTATTTTCAATAAAATAATTTTTGTCGTTTTCTCAATCCGACAATAATTCTGTTGTGGGGTCCATCAATGATTGTACCGTCGTACAGATATTCCCTGACAAAAAGAATATTTCCCGACCAATCGAATATAATATGACAACTTGCATACTTTGTAAAATTTGTAAATATTACCCACAACTATAACATTATATCAAATCTACACCATAATATTCAAAAAAATTATTTCGAGAAAATTAAATATTTATTCATAAAATCTGGGGTCTCACAGTTGTGATTTCTTCAAAAGTTGAATTTGACACAGGAATCGACTCCAAGTGATAGAGTCATGTTGAATACCTCCTCTAATGGGTTCGGAGGGGGAGATTGTTGGTCAACAACCGGTTCCTCACCCATTTAATGCACCAGCCCATTGAATTTTCCATGCTCCTCGCCTGTTAATTTTCATGCCAACCTCATTTATTTCTCCTCCCCTCCATTCAGCTATAAAAGGCAGCAAATGAGGAGGGATTATACACACCAAAGTTTCTCATACTCCATCTGAGAGAAAGAGGGAAGAGAAAAAGAAAAGCTTTTGGAAAGTTTTAGAAAAATAAAGAGAGAAATATAGTTCAAATAAAAGGATGTTTTATTTGGGTTCCATCACATAGTTATTTTGGTGAAGTAATTTGGGTTTGTACTCAAATTAAGATATCTTTGTATTCTCTCATATTATTCTAGTAATTTTTTTGGAGTTTGTCCCGTGATTTTTACCTCTTAATTTTAGAGAATTTTCCACGTAAAATCTTGGTGTCTCGTGGTTGGATATTTTTTTCTTATTTCCTGCATGGTTATTATTTTGAGGAATCGCAAATTTAACTGCATTTTAGCATGTCTTTGATATTTTATCAAAATCTAATTTATCAAAAAAACAAACGAAGATTTGAAAGGTGATTTTTTCCCAACATAGTGATGGTTTCTATTTAAGGTGGAAAAGAAGTGCAAGTCTGGTGGTGAACAGAAAGACTTCTAGTCTTTTTTTATACTTCAAAATGAAAAGTGGGCTTTGTAGATTATGAAAGGCTTCATTTGTTTATGGCAACCCCGAATATAGATGTAGAAAGGTGTAATGGCAAAACTTGGCCAGCTCAATTCATCTAATTCTATGCCCTGGTTAATTTGTGATTGAATGATATTGTAGGGTATAGGGAGAAACAAGGGAGCTTGATTTAAAAGACAACGTCATTAGAAATTTCCAGAATTTCCTCAATAGGAGTCAAATTTATATCTTCAAGCTCAAGTTGCACCAATCCAGAATTGCTGAAGCTAATTTTTCATAAGAATTCCTGAATAGGCTAGTTAATCTTGAAGGTATATTATATATGTTTGTTATAGACTGACAATATCTGAAAGTTTGCTTACTTTGCAATTTGCATCCTGAATTTCCGGCTTGAGATTCAAGTTCTAGATACAGTTTGAAACTTTGCAACGTAAGGAGAAAAAATTGCAGATCGCTATGGCTAAGATGTCTTAAATTAAAGAAAAAGTTTTGTAGTTATAGAGACAAGATTAGTTCCCTTGTGTAATTGAAAACGAGTTTTATTACTTATTAATTAGTGACATGTTAATTGTTATGTTAAGATAAAGAATGAGAAAGGAAAAAGTGCAACAGGTGTATGAATGAGTTGAAGATTCCCTGCATATGCATCTTTAACCCTACAACTTTTGTTGAATATAATAAACTCTTATATTACTGTTCTTTTTGAAATTATTCACTCCTCCAACTTAAATGTGATTGTAGCAAATTATAAACCGACTCATTCAGTCAAAATATGAATAGAATAAGAGGTTGTTTAATAAAAATGGAATGAATCTGAATCTGAATGAAAAAAATTATTTGATAATTAACATGTCTGAAATATTTGAATGACAAAATTTTATTATTTTACCCTTCTGAAAAATTCAAATTTGTTGTAAATTTATTTAATATTACTTAGTATAATAGTTACTTTTTTTTAATTTTTTTACTTTATCCGGTGCTACTCAATCATCTGACTGATTCAGCCATTTAAACAATTTTTTTCTAAAACAAACATACTTAATAACTTATCGATTCAGCCATTTAAGCATTAAAATGTATTCGATCCTAAACAAATATCGCCTAAGTTGTCAAAGTGATCCAAAGGTTGTAATCTATTTTCAAATATCTATTGATGAACAATTTCTAATCTCCTCTCTCCTCTCTCCTCTCTTCTCTCTCTTAAATTTCTTTCAAAATTCTACCCGAGACTATAAATCGATAACAACGGTGCTTTCATTGAGAGATGAATCCAAGGAACCTGATCCTACCATGGATGTTTGGAACAAATTCTTGGAGAGATTTTCAGAATCTATGACAAAATTTGCTGATCAATTTGTTGAAGATATGAAGCAAGCTCGCGTGAAACCCGATCCAAAGCATGAACGAAAAATACTCATTTGCGGTTATACCCAAGAAGAGGATTGCCTTTGTGTAGTAACAGATACCATTGGGTCAGCATATTATGAAAGTGAGGAATCAATTGCTCCTGAGACCACAACAATTTCGAATCCAATCTCAGCAACTGATGAAGCAAAACCAGTACAAAATGGGTTCAGTAATTGCAAACATGGTAGTCCTTTAAACGAGGTTGTTGATCAATTGAAGGTGGACAAAACTAATTCTCTGCATCAAAGTTGATTGTCCTTGGTGGGCAACATCATGAATAGGGAGTTTTATGCAAAGGAAAATGGATTACCTGATGAAGGAAAGGTGTTTGTTGAAAGTCTCGAACCAGAATTGGGTTACAAGTTGCAACCAAATGCCAAAGGAATTGTAGAGATTCAACCACCTACTTACCACATGGCTAGGAAAATCGAAATTGAACAAGTAAGTGGAATTGGTACTCATGGTGAATTGTTTAAAAGCAATGATAGAAATAGAGTGTACAACAACAGTAAGATTACAAATGTGGATAGGTTTCTTGAGTGCGTTCATGTAGTTCCGTATGTTGAGGATTTTTCAATCATATGTGGTGATATGAAAAGCCCAATTAGTATGCCTTCTGAAAATGAGCTTGTATTTGATGTGGCTATTGTGAGTAACACTGTCAATATGTTTGCCAAATGTGAGAAAATTAATTTTGCGAGCCGAGTTTTCAATAAAAATGGGTTGTTATTGTGGATCTTGAAGAGGAAAATGGTTATCAAAACCAATTGCCGACCCAACAAGATGGTGATTCAATTGTCCCCGAAGAGGGAGATCACGAGAGTTTGCTAGCGAAATTGGAAGATCCAAGTCCACCGATTCATCAAATTTCAGATCAGAATTCCCTTTTTAACGTTGTGGGGGAGATTTTTTGTGCAAATCAAAAGGCACTTACTATTTTGGTTAAGATGTTTGATAAAATTTCAGAATGAATTGGATACATTGCTGAACTTAAACCGAAGCCATCAGATGAGTATAAATCTATTGTGATTGGCTGTAAATTCTTGTGTTTGGGTGATGTTAATGAATTGGGATTTCAAAAATTCTACCTTGAGGGAGGAAAGTATATGGAAGTTCATAAATCTCTGGGTTTATTGACTCAAAATTTCATCATTCTCTTCCTTTGGTCGAATGTGGAGATCATCTTCTTGGGCGAAGCTGCTATGAGAACTAAAGTTAGGCAGTTGTATGTTATCGTGAATGAGTTGCCTTATATGAATTTCATTGAAAAGATCCATCACTTAGATTCAAGGGGACTTACCTTAAGGTGGCTGTGGTTAGGAGAACATTTTCAAAGTGCATATGGTGCTTTTAAATGCCAAGAGGCTGGTTGGAATCCTAAAGAACAAATATTCGAAGGCTACTCAAATGGCTACAGATCATTGTTAGCCACAGTTTATGCTATTGACATTTGTTTTGTTGCCATTCTTCCTGACATTTTGGACTCTAAGGGTGAGGGAAGGAACAAGTACCTAGAGTTGTTATCAGTTGCAGAGAAGTTCAAAAAGAGTCCTTGTAGCAATGTTTGTGTAGCAGCAGGTAAACAATCAGGGCTTGTGAGCATTGAATTCTTCTTTACCCAAATTTTAAACCCATACAACTGTCAATACTCAGTTTACCAAATATAATCTAGAACAAGGTTCTTTAGAGATATATATGTGCTGCTTGTGTCGGAAAGTGGAAAGTGGTGAAACACTAAATGTGTTTGATCAATTGAAATATAATAGCAGTTGCCTTTCATTGTTAACATGGAATACGACTATATTGGGTTCAATTCAAGTTGGTCATACTGATATTTGGAAACAATATGTTGAAATGATGGATTGTGGTGTTGTGATTGGTGTTGAGACTATTACTTCCTTAATTCAAGCCATTTGTATTTCAAATAGTGACCTTCTTTGGCAAGCTCTGAAAATCCGATATGTGCCCAATATTGCTTTTAAATTGTTGTTATCTGGGGTTTATAGAGAAAAGAATTGTTGCAGAGTATTTGGGTTTAATATGGGTTTGTCGCTACTTCCGGTGAAATTCTTTTACTGGGTCTCCTTGTTAAATTCTTTTTGTTGATTAATTCACGTTCTAGCCTAAATGTTTTGATGATGATTTACTCGTCGGTACTAAATTGTGAATTGTAGATTTCAGGAATCTATCTCAAGAAGTGTATGTTGGATTATTCAAGAAGAATGAAGATGTTTTGAGTCCTAAGAAAAATATGTAAGGTCATTGCAAATATCTAAATTTTCAATTCAAGGCTCTAGGACATTTTATGTGTGCATTAATTAATAATTTTTTGCATGTCGCAAATATGTTATTCACTGCTATTTGCTATCAAGAAAAATATTAGCATGCATGCGTAGGAGTTCTGTTTAATTGATACACGTATTAATGCATTGTGATCTTATTTCCATTTATTATGGATTGATTAGAAAGGAAGTATAATATATATGGTGGTAGTGAATATTGATTAGAAGTCTAAAAGCTGCATATATATTGGAAAATGATAGTAATGATTATCTTGGGAAGATGCATGTTGCCATTAATTACGGAACTAACACTTTACTAAGGAGTCTAGTTTAAATAAAGTTCTATGTTATATTGTTATAGTGGATTAATGTTGAACAGGTCAGAGATTTGTTTTTAAGGCGGCAGTTATAGGCTATATATGTTGAACACGGAACTTTCTACCTTTTGGCTTATCTTTGACATAGTCTATAGCCTTTAAAATGTTTCCAACAGTAATAAAATCATAACTTATCTTTGGGATTTTTGTTGGCAACATCATTATTGTTACAACGGGTCTATGTTGAATGAGAAACGGTATTATATTTTTGGCCTATAAAAGCAATTGAGAACAGTGAACAGTTACAACACTTGAATTAATATTTTGCATTCATATACTTTGAAAGTTATTCTATTCTTGGTGCAAATTTTGAGCTGCTGATTTATTGACATATTCAGTCAATTTTCGTGGGCATTATATTGGTGATATCTTTTACTATTTTTATTTGATCATTGCATTCATTAGTTGAGCCTTGCATTGTTAAATTGTTTATTTGCTTTGATCATTAGACCTCTATCATTATAATCTTAAATTTGTTTTTAGACTTAGTGTTGTCTAAGGGAATTTAATTCAGGTGGATTAAGATTTGTTTACAAACAGGTTCAAGGAAGCATAGGTGCTTAAGGAGTGCATTGGTGCACAAGGAGCAAAAGTGCTCAAGTGAATTATTGTAATTCAATTTTTATAGAATCTGTATTGTAACAAGAGTTTTAAAAAAATAAAAGTGAGTCTCCAATACTAGTTGGTATTGGACGTGGAGTAGGCTATTATTATAGAGGTAATAGTCGAACTACGTAAAAATCTTGGTGTTATTTTCATTAATTAATTTTACTTAATTACACTCAAGTTAATTGATTTGCTAAATAAACAAAAAATTCGATCATAAGCATTTTTGGTTATCATTAAATATTTCATTTAACTTATAAAATCACCAAGATATTTTCTTAAACAAAAAGTCAATTCGGTAGACTATATTCATACAGCAAGCTGCATTCATTTATATAGTTGACTACATTCAATAATTTGGTTTAAAGTTTTTAATTGGTCATAGTTTGTATCCACACTTATTCAACCCCCTTCTAAGTGTGCCTTATATGAATTTCACTTTTGCTGCTCGTTCATGGCTTTGTCCTTTTCATAGGTCCACATTTTACTTTCTTGGGTTGGTTTTGGAAAACAAAGAAACTACAGATAAGTTGGGATTTGAACTTGAACAGAGGAACTGCATTAATGAACTAGCTGAAAACATGTTGCCTTTCAATACAAGCTATATAGACACGAGCCAAGTTGGTATATTTGCTATCGCCAGGCCTGATTACTGGAATGCTTTTATCTATTCAATTATGTACAATGTTACCAAGTTCGTGATTTCAAAAATGTCAAAGGTGAAGAAAAAAATCAAACGTTTGCTTGTGCGAGATCAAATTGAAAATGTTGACAATTTGGTGGCTACTATACAAGCTGGTGACGCTATATTATTGAAATTTACAACAAATAGTTTCGACATCAATGAACTGCCAGGTACATTTTTTGTAATCATTAGAGTTGGAGATACTAGCAAGGCACTTGTTTTCTACATTAAAGAAAAAGAAGCTCTGAAAACTTGCGAGCTGGGTTTTAATGCCATTTACACACCCAAATTACCATGCTCTTCCAGGAAGCTAATGAATGTGGAGCAACAACTTATATGTTATGTCATACACGCCAGTCTTGCCTTAGTGACAGTGGTGAGCAGAGTGGGAAATGATGTTCTAAATTGTTTTATTATGATATCATGGGAAGCATACTTGGGTGTTCATATTTACGTAAGGATGGAGAACGGAAAGAAGTACACCCAAGGTGGGTTCCGATTTGATGGTTTTGTGACTTCAACGAAGTACACTCACCATGGATTGCGGGTAGCGCTTATTGGAAATTACAAGGATGGCACTGTTGTATAAGCTGCCATTTTGAGGAGTGTGGGTAATGAGAAGGTGCAGGATCTCCTCCTAATGGATGTGAATTTTTTTTTCCCCTTGGTTTGGAGACGGCAAAAGTTGTCATGACTGTTTTGATTCCCATGAACACAATCATTCCCACCAAGCAAGAGCAGATTTTCTCTACGGCCATAGACAACCAACCTAGTATCATGGTTCAGGTTTGTATGGTTCAGGTGTGTAAATGTGAGAGGACAAGGATCAGAGACAATAACTTACTTGCCACAAGAGTTTTGGTTATTCTTCATGAAAATTATAAATCTGATGCGATTTACAATGAGTCAATCTACTAGGGCATTTATGGGAAATTTAGTGCAGAATGAAATATGTTCTACTCGTTTTGAAGAAAATGTTTGTAGTCCTGGGTTCAAAGTGTAGCGCCACCTTGAGGACAAGGTGGTTTTTCAAGGGCGGAGTATTGTAGCGAACTATAAACTGACTCATTCTGTCAAAATATGAATAGAGTAAGTTGTCAAAGTGATCCAAGGGTTGTAATCTATTTTCAAATATCTATGGCTGAGATTAATTGTATAGTTATTAGGGGAAATATAAGGCAATACAATGTACTGAAGGATAGCTATCGAATATCATTCAAAACAATTTCTAATCTCCTTTCTTCTCTCCTCTCTCTCTTAAATTTCTTCCAAAATTCTACCCGAGACTATAAATTGATAACATTGATCAACACAGAATAAGCAAAAACACAACAACATCATATATAGCAATATATTGAAATGGTTATAGATTAATACTGTTTATTTACTAATGCATGTAGGCAGCTAAATATTTGTGTAATAGGAAGCATTATCAAGTTCAAGTGCATTAACACTATCAAGTTAAATATTCTACTTAAAATGCTCGTAACATATATTGATAACTCAATAAATTCAAGAAAAAGATATAAAATAGCAACTGTACCAATCAAACCCTAAAATACCAACAATTAAAATTCCTACAATGGCAATATATAACAAATAATGTACCATTAATTAAAATACCTAGAGAAACTGATGATATCCTAAATTGTTCAAATTATCATGCGAGTGAAGAGGTGTTGATGCTGCAGCAACCATGATTTGATATATTTCCCGCTGGCCTTCTTTTGATTTCTGATATTTCTGTCAATTTCTTTGGACAGCAAGAGCAAAGCTTATGGTATTCAATTTGACTCGAAAAGACCAAATCTGAATTGTCATGCCCTCTTGGAGTCTATTATCATTCCAAACAGTATTCCAATCAGTCACCAACACATACACTGAGATTTTAGACATTGGCCAACAGGTGAACTGCAGAGTATTATATTCATTCATACTAGGATCTATCAAATTCACTTTTATGTGCCTATTGTAATGCAGCTTTGTCTTCTCATCCTCTGTCAGAAAATTCTCAAGAAAATCACGGTTGATTCTGGTATGCGGCATTGACAGACGATTGTGGCCAGAGCTCAAGTCAGTCTTTGTCAAAGCCTTTTGTATGACAAACACTGGTGGCGCGGCCAAAGTACCACCACCCAACAAATGACTATCAATGTAGTTCTTCAGTTCTTGAGGCAAATCTAGTGGTGGCTGTATAACTGGTACGAACTTTTTCTTCTTCTTTTTGCTTGTTTCAGCCTCTTCTTCTTGGAGATTATTGCGACCCCGTTTCTTGGATTTTCCTAGGTTCTGGTTCATATTCTTGAAGCAATAGGCGAAAGAATCGGAAGATTGTAGGGTAAGGCTTGTTTTAGGCACGTTTTGATCATTACCCAATTCGGTTTTAGGCATCTGACGACTCAAACATAATAATGTTTTTGCTGCAAGAATGGTCGGATGACACCATCTTTTCTTTTTTGGCACAAGAAGCGAAAATGGCTGAAGTTGTATTATTACTCCTCTTCTCTCCTCCTCCTCCCCCTCTGTTCTTTTTAGGCCTTCATAATCCAACCCACCATGATTATTCATTTTCTCCATAAATTCTTGACCATCAATAGCAGCATAAATTCTTGACACACCATGATTATTCATTTTCTCCATAATTTCTCTCAACTTTCTTGAACTTAATTCTTCTTTATATGCTTCTACTAATACCAAACCTATTCTTCTTCTTCTTCTGAATATCCCCTGTTATTTATACTAGTACGTAGTACCTAACCAGTATATATGTATGTATGTGTATTTAATATATTTACTTGATGCACAAGTTCTATAAAAAAGAGAGAGAGAGAGCAATTCAGTTATCAGTTATGTGAAATGGGTTATAGAGAGAGAAAGGGATAGTGTTTATTGGGTTGTATAGGAATAAGAATCCTAATTAATAGATTCACAACGTTTAGTTAACGTTAAAAAGATTTTGTAGTGATGTATATATATATATATATATATATATATAATTAATAGATTCACTCCGTTTAGTTAACGTTAAAAAGATTTTGTAGTGATGTAATATATATATATATATATATAATTAATAGATTCACTCGGTTTTGTTAACGTTAAAAAGATTTTGTAGTGATGTAATATATATATTAATTTTGTTATTTATATTTTTCCAATCTAAAATATACTCCTATACATGTGTATATTCAGGTAGTAGTCCACATCAAAAGAAACATCAAGAGGAGAGAGAAAGTATTATAGAAAGAGGAGAGAGAATAAAAAGATGAGAGAGTGTGTTATAGATGGAAGAGAGAAATATTTTATTAAGTACGGAGTATTATTTTATGACTGTGTTTAGATGTCTTTTAAGTTTGGGTTTGGGTTTGGGTTTGGCATGAAGTTGCACGTGTATATAGATATGTAGTACTAACATTTAATTTGTTCCAACTAAGATTTATTGTTGTCGGAATTAATACTCCTTCGAGTGAGTCCATCTTCTTATATACTCCTTCTACATGTTGTATTTAATTTGAATTAAGATTTCACTAGCACTCTAATATAGAGGACTATTTTCTTTTATTTATTCTTAAATATCGTATATTTTATCTCATAACTTCAATATATTGAAGCATAATATAATTTATATTATTTATTTATAAATACATTATATTAAATAATATAATTTATTTATAAAGTATTAATATATATGATAATAAATTTATATAGATAATAAATATGTTGACACAAATGTGTAAACAAGTGATCTATCTACACGTTACTGTTTTTATATTTAAAATAAAATCAGTCGCAATCAATCATAATTTAGCATATTACTATTTAGTAGTATTTAATTTTTATAATAATATTTTGTAATAATCAATTGGATACTTTAATACAATATAATATAATAAATTTCAACATTGCTTGATACATTTACTAATACTACAAGATTTTAAAATTTAAAATTAATGAGATCCATGTAAATTTTGAAAATAATAAATTATATTGTTAATTAGTTACTACTTACTAGCACTATTTATACTCCTTTCAATTCTCATTTATAAAATTTACTTTGACTTTTAAATGTTGACTTATGGTGTGTTCGACAATGAATTATTTTAAAGTGACTTATAAGTTAAAATTTAAAATGACTTGTAAGTTGTTTTAAATTGTGATTTATAAATAAGTGTTTGATATCATTTTTTCTTATAAGTTAAAATAAATTGTGAAGGTGTTAGGTTAAAATGATTTATAAGTTAAAATAAGTTGTAAAGATAACTAAAATGAAGGCAAAACAATCTCTACATTTAGTCATATTTACTTATTTTTAAATGAATTATAAATCATTTTAAAATGAGCAAACAATTGTTACTCCTCAAAAATGACTTATAAGTCAGTTTATAAGTAAAAAAACAAGTCACAAACGAGCGTGTGAACAGTAAAATATTACTCCATTTGTCCCTTAATATAAGTTATTTTAGATTTGTGCACAAGTATTAAGGAAATGATTGTATAACATTAAATATTATATCAATTGTCTATATTGTCTTTGTATTGGAAAAATGATGTTATTTATTGGATAAAAAATTGTGAGAGAATTAAAGTTATAAGTATTTAATATTTGGAATAATATTAAAAATTAAATAATTAATGTTTACTTGAAATTTTTAAATGACTTATATTATGGGACAAAAATACTTTTATAAAATAATTTATATTAAGGGACATAGAAAATACTTATAAGTTGATTTGACCAACTTATAAGTAATAGTTGAACATGCTCTTAATAAGTCAAAATAAATCTTAAATTTTTTTATATAAAAAATTCAGTTTACACATTTATTTGAGAAAGGACTCACTACAATACCATAGTTCCATCTACATGCATACTAGTATATGATTAATGGGATCAATGTCTATCCGTTTAAATTTTATTCCCTCCGTCCCATGATAAAAATATTGGTAAATTTTTTTACGCATATTAAGAAAAAAAATAAAATGATAAAATTATCTATAATAATATGTCATTAATTATTTCCAATGTAGATAAGAGAGTGACATTCTAACTTTTCAATTCAAAATATTTTCAGTACATAACTAATTATACTTATTGAATATGAAGAGATAATTAAAATAAAAAAATATGAGACATTTAATGCCAATAGTATAATAGGAAAAATTGTGTAAATAATTGGTTATTAAAGAAAAGTGGACATTTAACATGGAATTACTGAAAATATTAATAAAGATTTTTATCCTCGGACGGAGGGAGTATTAATTATATATGAGTTTGTATTTTTATTATTGCAAAACTTTTTTGTTCTTTTAAGTGAAAATTTATATTTTTCCTTCATTGATAGGCTTTTATTCTCAGCCATGTGAATTTTATTAATATTGTAATTAAAAGATTGTTATTAATTACTAAATTTTCATTTGTAATTATGCTAAGGCTCTAAATTTGGACTCTGAAAAAAAAGAAATAATAATAATAATAATAATAATAGTGAAAGTTAAAAAAATAAAAAATAAAAACCTCTTAAGAGTTGACGTGTACGATGCCTCAACTTTTATATCAACTACATCGTTTTATCTTTTCAAAAAAAAAAAAAACTACATCGTTTTCTTTTAACTAAAAAGGCTTCGTATTTTTAGCCCATCAGATTTATCTGGGCCTGGATTAACTAAGTAAGGCTTACTACTTTGGGCTCTTCTCACATAAAACTAAGATTATGTTTGTTTACAAGGATTATAATTTTGATATTATAATCATGATATTATAATTTTGATATTATAATCATGATATTATAATCTCAAAATTATTAATCTTAAGATTATAATTCCGGAGTTATAATTATAATGTCAAAACTATTAAGTTATTTTATAATCCAAAGACTAATAGTCACAAGTCTAAATTTGAAAACAAACAAGACACTTGGATTAATATTCATATCCCAAGTATAATTTTTGTAAACAAACATAACCTAGGAATTTAAATGAATCGAGTTGAGTCGAGTATAAAATAAGTTTCATTATTTAGTTATTGAGTCAAGTACGATCTCGAATCGAGCCCGAACAGTTTGAATTTTCAAATAAATATGATTTGAGTATCAATAGAAAATTATAATTTAAGAAGATTCGAATAATTTATTTAATTTTAAAATTTATTTATATTTAAATTATTTATATTTTAAGTAGAATCAAATTTTTAATCGAATGAATATGAATCAAATTCAAATTATTTATTTATTTTACGGACTTAAATAAAACAAAACCATGTTGATCAAATTGTCCCGGGTTCTCCTCGATTGACTCATGAGGTATTTAATGTGCCTCGGTCCGTGGAATATCTGCGACGTGGGGTGGGCCCCAACCTGACCCCTTACAAAATCCCAATCTGTACAGTTCTTGTAAAACTAATGTAAAATATAAAAGCTCCACATCGGACCAGACCCATACCTCTTACTGCAGCTTCAAATCTGCAGCTGCATGCGCACAGTGTTCGTTTTCAGAACCACGTGTTTAATACTCCCTCCATCCCAAAATAATAAACATTCTAGAGAATTTCACAAAGATTAAAAATAGTTATAATTTTATTATTTTACCCTTAATTAATATTGCGTCTTTTTTCTCCTGAATCTAATAATAGCGATGGAGAAGGAAGGATAGAGAGGAAAAACAAATGCTAAAATATTATTGAGATTGTAGAACGTCAAATATTTTTTAAAAAAAAACTCTAAAATGTCTATTATTTTGGGATGGAGAGAGTATATCACAAGACCTTTATCATAATTCGTTACTTGCGACCTTTTCTAATTTTATATAAATTTGATCTTAATATCATATTCAACTATTTATTAATATATTTTAATTATTATTAATAAAAATATTAAGATCAAATATTTTATTCGTTTTTTAACATAGGTCATTTTAAAGTTGTGCAGAAGTATTAAAAAAATGATTATAAAATATTAAATATAATATCAATTGTCTATATTATCATTGTATTGGAAAAAGAGGGTGTTATTTATTGAGCAAAAAATAGTGACAGAATCAAAGTTATATTTAATATTTGAGGTAATATTAAAAACTAAACAATTAATGCTTACTTAAAATTCTCAAACGATTTATATTAAGAAATAAAAATATTTTTTTAAAACGACTTATATTAAGGAACGGAGGGAGTAATTAGTGTATTGGATAGAATTAAAGGAAAAATGTAATGGAGCGGAGCCAAATTCATTTAAAAGAGATTAAAAAAAGAAGAAGAAATAAAGTGTATAATATTGAAGAAATTTCTTCTCACTTATTTCTATAAAAATAACAAAAAATAAAATAAAATAATAGTAAATAATACTCCTTTGTTTCAGAAAACAAGTCTTATTTAAGTTTGATCCTAATTAATTTGAAATTTTCTAAAATTTAAATTATGATTTGAAATCATTTAAATTATCAAAATGTCATTTTTATACTTTGGGAATACTTTTTAAGTAATTTCTTATATAGATTATTGCATTAATACATATCAAGTAAATTAAAATCAATTTTATACTCTAGGTTTCGTAAATGACTAAAAAAATAAAATAAAATGAGATTATTTTTGTAGAACTAAGTAGGGATATAATAACAATAAACTAATAAATACCCTTTAATGTAAGATTTGACTTTTCATAAATAATTTTTTTTTTATAATTTAATTATTCTAAACAATAATATGTTAAATTGATAAAATGATAAAATTAAAGATGAGATGTACAAATTATAAAATAAATAGTATGTTAGGGAATATTAGGTAAAAAGTATAACTGCGCCGAAACAACTAATTATTGGTCGGCATGACAACAAAAAATTGTCGGATACGAAATCGTCAGAAATAACATTTTTAATAATAAAAAATTATCAACGGTACTATAACTTGGAACAATTAAAATACTAAATTGATAAAATACAAGAGTACACTAAGACTTTCTACAAAGAGCAATACCAAGACTTCTCACACAGACACTGCAGTTTTCACAAAGACCACCACGGTACCCTACAAAGATCACACGATATTACACTGTATTTTACATTATTGATTCAATAATTGTTACAACAACAATTGCATAGTATTTTAAATCAATAATTATCACGACACAAAAACCCATATTATTTGATATGATATTATTAGACCAGTGAACATTATACGCAATGTCTAGAAGTTCTGTCAAGAAAAGAAGTTCTTTAATTGCGTGTCATTTCTAAGGAAGGCCCACTATTTCCTGTAAACGATATAGTTGTCAGAATTGTGAATCTATAATACTAATTATGAATAATTGTTGAAAGATTTAAAAGGCGTGAATAATGATGAATAAAATGTGTTGATTAAAGATAAGTATAATAAGTGATGCGTGGTATATATTTATTCGATTTTTGATATAAATAGAAGAGTTTATCATGATGCATTTATTGTAAGTTTGAATTATTATTTCATAGACTCACCACTTGCCAATTTATTAAACCGTCTGCAAAGTTTTCTTCCAATAAGACCCTTCTTATTTGTTTTATTATTATAATATAAAAAATTATTTATTTTATTATGATATATATAAATTTGTTTATTTTATTATAATATATAAAGTTATATATTTTATTATAATATTATATCATTGTAATAAAAATCAGACAAACTTAAACTTGTTATGCCAAGTTTTTGGCCAAGATTTTTTTTCCCGAATGAGGTGTGCTACCATTCTGTTATAAATAGGTGACTTAAGTTAAATAACAAAGAACACACCAAAAATACAAATTTTTTTTATTATAATATTGTGAATATTATTTTTAAGTATAAGCATACTCTCAGATTTAGTCTCCTACTAAGTTAAGAGATATTTTTTTTTTCATACTCCTATATTATGGTAAAAAAATATTATTTGTTCCACAACCTTATTATTAAATGATAAATTAAAATTCCTGAAATGATTATAATATCTTTAATAATTTGTGTTTCATTTATATTTTTACCTGAATTTTCGTATTAAATTTTAACCGTGATATTTGAAATGTGAACCTTGTATTTTCTTTAGTTTTATATTATATCAAGAACTCTAATCGATTTTCTGAACATCGTGTTGACAATTTGAACTTTGGATAAATTAAATTAGAAATCATTAATGTTTATGCTATATTTATCCATCATTCATATCAATGTTATTAAGACTGTGTTGTTGTAAATGTCTTTGGCTTGTATGCAAAGACAATATTATTTTTGAGTGTGTTTTGCCCTTGTGACAAAGACACGTGGTAGAAACTCTCGTTGTTCTAAGTGCAAAGAGTAATGGTTGATTGACATGATCATGACCATTGGTGTTACAGTTGAATATCTTTGTCTTGGGTGCAATGATGAATTGTGGATTGACATAATCATGAGCATTTGTGTTATAATTGAATATATTTGGCATGATTGCAAAGATGAATTGATTGACATGATTGTGACTAGGAACTATCTTTGGCATGGGTGCAAACAAACATGAATTGTGGATTGACATGATCATGATAATTGGTGTTATAATTAAATATTTTTTGTCTGGGTGCAAAGATGAATTGATCAATATGATTATGACTACGAACTATTTATTGACATGATTATGAACATGAACTGTGAATTGGTATAATCATGACATTTGGTGTTACAGAGAAAGAAAGGTAGTGAAAGTTATCTTTGGCCTGGGTGCAAAGAGAAACTATTGATTGGAGTTACATGAAAAAAATATTGATGTTGAATTTTTTAATTGGAGAAGATAATATATATTATAATCTATTTGACTCTTTAATGGATTGTGTTATTTCCCAAAGGCACCAGTAGATCTGGAAGGAGGGTTTAATAGATTTTTAAAATTTCTTTTTTTATCAAATGATATTGAAATAAGCACATTGGAATATGTTCTTTTGAAACACCCCTTGAAAATCTAAAACAAATATTAGTTTTAGATTTGAGCTATAAGGAATAATAATCAAGCAGTTTAAATGATAAGGACAATAAGTAAATAGATGCAATTTTAAGTGGTTCAGAGACTGAATAGCTCCTACTCCACTCTTATACTCCTTGAGTAGGAATCCACTAGAATTTAGTAACACAGATAAGTACACTTAGTCCTCTTCAAGCCCATCAGACTTGGATATTTAGTCACAACTGACAAGGACACTTTTGCCCTCTTCAAGCCTAGTAGACTTGGATATTTAGTCACAATGACAAGAACACTCTTTCCCTCTTCAAGCCCCGCATACCTGAAAATTTAGTCACAAAGACAAGGACACTCTTGCCCTCAGATGCTCAGATGATTGATGTTTATTGAGAGGTGCTGCTAAGTTGGCGTTAAATTTTTCTTCTCAGGTACTTAACAGCTTGAAATTTGAATATTGAATCGTTGAGTTCGTTGTTGTATTTTTGACAGAGTTTTTGTCTTTTTGATCAAGACGTTCAGCATTATTCAAAGTTGGATCCAAGTAGCCTTTTATGCTCTTCTAAGTAATCTTCCCGTTGCAATATGTTCGTTTTTGCATTTAATGCTCTGATGTACTAGGATGTTTGATGTTGACATTCTGAACCTTAGAGATAGTTCCTTTTCTATACCTGTCACATCAGTCTTCTTTTTCACTTAATACCCTTGATGTTTCACTGTCCAACAAGTAGCTGGTAGACACATGCTCTGATCTTCAATTTTTGCCAAGGATATTTTGAGATTGCATTGGGACTTTTAACTTGAAAAGCTCTGAAGTCATTCTGTCAGACCTGACTATTCTATGATCGAGTCTATTTCAACGATAGTTTAGCTGGCTTGGAGGATCATTTGTTTACTCAACGATCTGAAGTGACTTTACGAATCCGAGAGTTTTAGTTACTCCAAGTAGTTTATCATTCCTCTTGATGTATGTGTGATGTTATACTTCTTATGCGATCTCTTTATTCAAGTATCAAGGTAATTTTACGATCCTATCAACTATACAACAACTCAACTTCTTTTAAGATCAATATAAACTTTTTTGATCTTTCTATTCTAAGCTCTTTTACAGTTAATCAATTCTTTATAAGGACTGTATAAATCATACTATTACAAATATACACTAAGCTATTCATCATCAAATTAATCATGCAGACTCTAATAATATCCCCCTATTTGATGATGACAAAATATATAGTATAACATTCATCAGAACTAAAATGCAGTGATTTGAAAGTAAATATGCCTTAGAATACAGTGAGCTACTGTATTGATCTTATCAAAAGCATGAATTTATTAATGTCTGATAATGATCAACAAGAATTTCAGCTATTACATTATAAATAGACCTTGAGCTTGTTTAGTTTTACCTCCACGATCCCTTTTCTTTCGAGAGCCATTTCTTTTCAAATTCTCTTCTACGATCAGCTCTGGTTCTATCTTTATTACCTTTTCTTCTTATTTCTTCAGTAGAATCTCTAGGATCAAGATATGATGCATCCATTGTCTCTTCTCCTACAATATGAGTTCCTTGAAGATTCCTCCTTAGATATCTAGGATCACCTGTATGAATATGGATGGCAGTATGAGTTACTTTGCTCAATGATTCTTGTCGTGAAGAGAGTCTCCCTTGCTCTAGTGGAATAACTGGTGGAGGATGTGGAGGTGATCTCGATCTACAGAGCGAAGGGGTAATGGATATTTTCTTTTGATTTCTTTTTTCTTCTCCCCCTTTGTTTCTGTTTTCATGCCTTTCCTTTTTATCCCCATTTTTGGCAACATAAAATTTGGTTGGACGGTTGACATTATTAACGATTTCCTGCAGTTGAGCTCTTGTCATTTCAATATAAGCCCGAATTTCATTTTGACGAGCAGTAGCTGAACTGCAAAGGCTTGACTTTGAAATGCTTGGACTTCCATGTTTCTCATGAAGTCTGAAATAGTGCCGCTGAGAGCAAAAACCTTGTCCCTCGCAGAGTTGAGGGAGGATTTATGCTGTTGTTGTAGAGCAATAATAACGTTTTTATGAGTGGCCAAGTTGTCAAAGAAGACGCGATCACGGTCATGTAGAAGTTCAGTCATAGATGTGAACATGGACTGCAACGATTTTTTAATTTCTCAGCTTGTGACATCACGTAAACCACAAACAACAGTAGTAATATGTTGCATATGTTCTTGAAGATCTGCGTTGTTTTTAGTGAGCTTGTCCTCAATATCATGAGATAACTGATTTGTGGTTTGAGATAGGGAGCTTAGATACTCCATGACCTGAGTAGGGGTGACCTCCGGAATAGGTTTATGGCCTTGAGATAAGTTTATCAGTGCAAGAAGAAGATCAAAGAAATCGTTTTGATAGGAGGAGGGAATATTACTGGGAATGGATATATTTGATCATTTTGGAGAATGAGAACCCACCTTAGATTTTCCAGATGATAGATTTGGTGATTCAGTGTCTGGGAAATCAGAGGTCCATGGAGAAGATGTATCAGAATGAAGAGATGAATGATAGGGAGAGGCTAAGAGACTAGAAATGTGAACTGGAGAGGGGGATTCAACTATGGGAGGTGGAGAGTGAGTTTGTGATATAGATGGTTCATTTTCAGGCATTGGAGATAAGAGTTCCATAATTAGAGAGTGAGGAAATAATTGGGTTTCTAGGTGGGATTGAAACTCTACAATTTAAAGATTTTCCTTATTTTCAAGTGGAGAATATTCTTCATATCAAACATATTTGGATGGTTGAGAGGGAGAAGACTAGTCATAGATCGAGGAAGTAAAACTCAAGATTTCATTATGACACTCAGAAGATGAGATGAGAAATGTGAACATAGGTAAGATAGGAAGAAATACACGAGGTTCATCATTAAATGGTGCAGAGCAAAGTAATTTCTTTGTGTACCTTAAGACTCGTGGAAAGTTCTGAGATATGAGGAGTATGCTGGGATAAGTAGTGTATGCCTATCAAAAAAACTATGATTGCGTTGCATAACAGCTCGAAGCAGAAGAAGGTTTGACATAAAGTGGAACAATTGCTCACCTTTTGGTTCATACACAACTGTAGTTCGATCAATATCCAGATCATAAAAGAGTGTGAACATAACATCTGTGGAATGGGCGACTCTCATTCATCCTTCCCCTATACCTTAAAACTTATTAGGAAGTAGATGAGTAGTAAGAATTACTCTACGCATCCTTGGTTGATAAACTCTTTGTGGAGGTAAACAAGAGTGATATGACACTGGTTAAGAAGTAGATAGTAGAGAAGAACTAGGAATTTGAGATTCTCTTGGTTGCTCCTCCTCAGAGATTGAATCTTCAGGCTTTATTATCGGAAGGTCATAAACCTTGGTTATGTCCTCTACGATATTGATGATAACATGAGTCAATTGTAGAGATTCATCTGAAGAATGTGCAAATCGTTGTATTGAGTCATTATTATGTTTAGTTCTCAGCTCTTTCCTCTTTCTCTTTTCTTTTCTTCTTTTTATCTTGCTTCAGTCTTTCTCTTCTATCGAGCAACTTCCAATATATCTATCTTTTTCTGCCTTTTGTCAGCTTTCTTAGTCATTTTAATTAGTTTACTCATCTTCCTTATCTTCTTAGGCACAGAGCTCGTTCATTTGATAACAAACTCTTTTTCTGTAATTGTTTGTGGCTCAGGCACAACTACCATCTCAGCCATCAATTCATCATTCAGTAGAGGTTCATGAGTGAAACTTTGTTTAGCAGACTCATCGACTGCTCTTGGACCAGAGGAATTTGATTTCTTTTTTCCTTGATTCTTTCAGATTAGCTTGTATTGTTTTTCTTCTTCCTTCTCCTACTCTTTTGTTTCAACAGTTTGAGGAAGCATAGATTCTCCAGCTTGCTCCTCTAATTGAATCGGTGCTCTTCTTCGATGATTTTTCCTCTTCTTTCTTGGAATTATTTTTGGACTAAGGAATATTGTCATCTTCTGTATTTTTCATTTGCTCAGATGTCTACACTCCTTTTTGAGCATCCTCTATACTTTCAGGAATAATAATTTTTGATAACTTTTGTTTATTCTGTTTTGGTTGAATAGGAACTCGACGAGTCTGGGGGGCAACTGACCCTTGAGAAGCTTTTTCTTCTTCTTCAATGAAAAAAACCTTTCTCTTTCTTTTAGCTTTAACTAGCTTCTGGACTTCACTGATAGTTCTGTCACTTCCACCTTCAGACTGTTTGGACTTTAAATTTTCTAGTGGGTTTCTTTTACAATGCTCAAACAATTTGGGATTAATCTTTTTGTTCGCGTTAAGAAGGGCTCCTTCATCATCTGTAATTCTATGCTGCAAACTCTTCTTCAAAATGATACTCACCAACCTTCCATGAAACATTTTGGGAGTAGGCTTATCTGATAATTTTGATTTTTCAAAATCTTTAACCCATTTCCCAGCCAAGTTACAAATATAGCACCAAATTTGATTTTCTTAGATTGAGCAAATGTTGTCATTAACTTTAATTGAAGTTCACTTACTGAGTTATGAATAGTTTCTTTGCAAATAATATACTTGCTTTCGATTTCAACAAGGAACTCATACTCTTGAGGAAATTCCTTTTTTTCAGATCTTTTAACTTTGGGTTCTTCTTGTGACCCATTAGTTTCATTCCTTCATTGAAATTAACTGTATCCAGTGAATTAAGACCATTGTTCTCGAAACCCAGGCAGGAGTTGATTTCTGCAGCTCTCATCTGAAGTGTAACTCCTTTAACTTTAGTAGGTATCACATTATTCTTATACTCAACATTTAAATAGAGTTCCTTGATGAGATCTGAGTAAATCTTGGTGTTGGAGTTCAGACACTTAGAGAACCCAACGTCGTCAACGAGCTTCAGAATATCTCTAATCTTCTTCTCTTGAGTAACGAACTGATCAGAGCAAAGATGAATGCCGGTAACGATCTAGAAGTTTGCCATTTGACTTCACTATTTCTGAAAAATTTGCATAGGCAGTTAATTTTTCTGAGGATTTTGAGATCTAGGGTTTGAAATCTTTTTTGATATTTTGAAAAATACGAATATCCAGATTTTGTAGATATCAAAACAGAAGAGTAAAGGTCAGAGATAGGAAATAATTTTCAGTATCTTCCCTCTTAGTTGAGTGAAATGGAACACGAATCATGCCACGATATTCTGCACGTTGCTTCTATTTTGCTGTGTTGTAGTTAGTAGGTAGCAACTTTGTCGTTCACTTGCTTGATTGATTTTGAAAGACACGCACCTTCTACGTACAACTGTGGCGTTACGATTCCTTTTTTCTGTACTAAGCAAAGTTATCTAGAAACAAGATATCATAGATACAGGTTTAGCATACCTAACTCACTTATTAATTTATTGAATCTAGATTCATCTAGAGGCTTAGTAAACACATCTGCTAGCTGATCATCAGTTGAAATAAAATTAATGCAAAGAAATATCTTCATTTTGAACATGATCTTTGATGAAATGATATCTGATGTCTATATGTTTAGTTCTAGAATACATGACAGGATTATGGGTGATTGAGATAGCACTAGTAGTATCACAAAAATATAGGGATAAACTTAAAATCAAACCCATAATCAAGAAGTCTATTTCCTAGCAATTAACATGTTCCACTAGTGCTTTTTCTGTCTATCTTGCACCCTACGAAATATGCATATGAATATCCTATCAGATCAAAGGGAGACTCCTTGGGATACCACAAGCCAAAATAAGAAGTGCCCTTGAGATATCTAAAAATTCTTTTCACAACTATTAGATGAGATTCCTTAGGATTAGCTTGAAACCTAGCACAAATACAAGTTGAGAATATGATATCTGGTCTACTAGCAGTTAGATATAAGATAGATCCAATCATACCTCTATATTGAGTGATATCAATACTTTTACCTTTTTCATCTTTGTCAAGTTTGGTAGCTGAAGCTATAGGAGTTTTAATAGGGGTGGTTGATTCTAATCCATACTTCTACAGAAGGTCTTTGATGTACTTGGCTTGATTGATAAAATTCATTCTTCAGATTACTTGACTTGAAGTCCAAGGAAGAATTTAAGTTCACACATCATGCTCATCTCAAATTTACTCTGCATTAACTTGGCAAATCTCTCATAATATTTTTAATTAGTAGAACCAAATATTATATCATCAACATATATTTGAACTAATAGAATTTTATTCTTATGCTTCCTAAGAAATAGAGTTGTATCAACTCTTCCTCTATTAAATCTATTTTCAATAAGATAATTAGTGAGTGTTTCATACCATACTCTAGGTGCTTACTTTAAACCAAATAGTGCTTTATCAAGTCTAAAGACATAATTAGGAAAAGTAGGATTGATAAAACCTGATGGTTGTTCAACATATACTTCTTCTTGAAGTTCACCATTAAGAAATGCACTCTTGACATCCATTTGAAAAACTTTGAATTTTATGAAAGTTGTATAGACTAAGAACATCCTGATGACTTCTAGTCTGGCAACCGGTGCAAAATTCTCATCATATTTTATTCCTTCTTCTTGAGAATACCCTTTTTCCAAAAACCTTGTCTTGTTCCTTGCGAGTACCCCAACTTCATCCATCTTATTTCTGAAGACCAATTTTATGCCAACAACAGGATAGTCTTTTGGTCTTGGAACTATTCTCCATACTTTGCTTCTTTTAAACTGATTCAGCTCTTCTTGCATAGCCTCGATCTAGCTTGAGTCTTCTAAGGCTTCTTCAATTTTCTTCGGCTCAGTTTGGAATAGAAAGCTTAGATAGAAGCATTCATTTTAAGTTGCTGATATGGTTCTAACACGTGCACTTGGATCTCCAATGATTAGATTTTGAGTGTGATCTTTTGCCCATCTTGATCCCGATGGAATGTCAGTTCTCGTGCCTTATTGTCGAAGTTCTTCAAGATTTGGTTCTTGTTCAACATATTTGTTGGTTCTTAGTATTTCAAAATTTGGATTTTAAAGCTCTATAATTTCTTTAGCAGGTACTACGATCGTAGGATCTGGTACATCTTCATTGATCGTAGGATTCTGTGCAGTCTGAGATTAAAATCCCACTACTTCTTCAACTTGAGTTGTCTTGCTTGGTTCACCTTTATCAGATTCATCAAATGTGATGTGAAGAGATACTTTCACTATTAGAGTATTGTTGTTAAAAAATCTATAGGCTTTACTTTCCAAATAGTATCCAAGAATGATTCTTTCATCTGACTTAGGCTGAAATTTGGTCAGATATCTTTTGCCATTGTTGAGAATGTAGTATGCACAACCAAAGGTAAGAAAGTAACCGGTGTTTGGTTTTCTTCCTTTCCATAGCTCGTAGGGTGTCTTTTTGACCGTGGAGTAGATCAATGATCTATTTTGATTATAACATGCAGTATTTACAGCCTCAGCTCATAAGTACTCAGGTAGTCGAGCTGCTACTAGAAGAGTTCTTCTTGCTTCAATCAGAGTTCTGTTCTTCCTTTCAGCTACTCTATTTTGTTGTGGAGTTCGAGGAGCTGAGAAGTTGTGTTGAATACCATTTTCTTTAAAGAATTAATATACTTCAGAATAATCAAACTCCCTACCATGATCACTCCTTATAGCTTTTATCTTTTCACCCTTTTCATTCATCACTACCTTGAAGAATATGATTAGTTGAGTAATTGTGTCATCCTTTGAGCATAGGAAGAATACCCATATGAATTTGGTATATTCATCTACTATTACCAGTGAGTACCTTTTACCTCCAAGACTGGTTATCGGAATAGGCCCAAAGAGATCCATATGAAGAAGTTGCAGTGGATTTTCAGTTGAATTAGTCATCTTGCTTTTGAATGAGCTCTTGGTTTGATTTCCAAGTGGACAAGCTTTGCAGGGTATTTCCTTGATGAATTTCAGTTTAGGTAGACCTCTGAATAGATCATTTTATACAAGCTTCGACATATTCTTGAAATTCAGATGAGATAGTCTCATGTGCCATCGCCAACTTATGTCTTCTGAAGCTTTTAAGAAGAAACATGTTGATACTAAGAAATTTGCTTTAGAGAGATTCATCACATAAACATTTCCTTCTCTTGATTCAGTTAGCTTGACAAAGTTGGTTTCTAGATCTCGAACTTGACATTTATTGTTGAGGAAGATGACTTAATTTCCTTTATGACATAGTTGACTTATGCTTAGCAGATTATGTTTTAGAACATCAACATAGGCTACTTTGTTGAAGGAGATAACATATTTTCCTATAGAGACATATCCTCTGGTTTTACCAGAGTTGTTATCTCCAAAGATAATAGCTGGACAATCTTTATCTTTAAAGTATGTCAGAAGAGCCTTGTTTCCAATCATGTGCCTTGAGCACCCACTATCCAGATACCAAATAGATTAGGTTGACCTTGATACCTGCATGCAAAGTTATTATTCATTTTGGTACCCATACTATTTTGGGTCCTTCGGTGTTAGTTATCTTGGGAACCCATATTTGCCTTATCTTGGGTTGATAATATGCAGTGCAGTAACTAACAGATTTGTGCCCATGTCTATAATATGCATAACTATTTTTGTGTTGCGTGTTTGGCTTTCTTTTCATTTGAACCTTTTATAGTTGATATACCTTTCTTTTTTATTTACCTCTCTATCTCCACACAGTTTTATGATTTTGGAATTTAATAAAGTAAGAATTGGTTCTACGATCGTTTCCAGACTCGTCTAAAAGTCGTCTTTAGTGTTGTTTTCAAACCCTGCGATTCTTCTAGACTTGATCGTAGACTTGATCTTGCTTTGTGATTTTACAAAGCCAAAAGCCCTAAACCAGTATGTGACCTATTATCTTTTGGAGTAACAACTTAATCAACAGAGCATGATAGACCCAAAATACATAACTTAGTGATTTCTTTGGATGTCACAAACACAATGTTCTTATGAGGGGAAGATACACTGTTTTTGTTTATTTACAAATATTTTTCTATACTTAGATTTGAGGAAGGCAAACCTTCAAATCCTAATCCCGATCTGTCAAAGACCATTCTTTGACTTGTGATAAGTGAATTCATAGATAAATAAGATTGATTCCACAAGGAGATTATCTTTTCTGATTCTTCTATTTTAGATTTAAGAAAAGATTCTCTTAAGGTTTTTGATTCAGTTATCTTTCTCAAATTCTTATTCTCAGTTTCAAGCTTGGTTAGAGAGATAGTGTTTCATAGATATATTTCCAATTCTACTTCCATCTATTTTTTTCTCCTCTTGAAGGAGAGAATAATCCTTTGATAGTTTCATATATCTATGTAATTCAGATGTAATATCATGCAAAGCAAATCTAAAATCATTTATGTCAACATCAGGAGAGTTAAAATCAAATATCTCACTGATATCAATTTCTTGATGATCAGTGGTAAAGTTGGGCTTTCTTTCTATGGCTATCAGACATAAGTTGGCTACTTGTGGTTCTTCATCATCACTTGAGTCTGATCTGGTATCATCATCGGAGTCACTCCATGAGCTATCAACTACTAGACCTCTTTCCTTCTTGTGAGGCTTTTTGTATTCTCTGGATTCTTTCTTCTTGTCATGCTTCTACTTGTGATTTTTAAGATCATCTCATAGAGGCTTGTTGCATTCTACTATAAAGTGACCAGGCTTTTTGTAGTTGAAACACAAGTCCTTTTCTTGTTCTCTGTTGTAGCTTCCTTTGCTGACATTTCTTCTTGGTCACCAATTGTTTCCTTTTCTCATAATTTTTCTCAATCTTCTAGCAAGTAAAGCGACATCATCACCATCACCATCACCATCAAGCCTTCTTGATCATCCTCTTCGGCTTCGATATGAATTTTGGATATTCCTTCAGATGCTTTGAGAGAAATGGCCTTTTCTTTTCTTTTATTTTCAGACAGAGTTTCTGCTCTTTGATTCAGCTTCAGATCATAAGTAAGAAGATTACCATAGAGCTTTTGCAAAGTCATTTCATGTAAATTCTTTGATACTTGAATGGTTGTGGTTTTGGCATCCAATTTTCTAAGTAGGGATCGCATGAACTTGATATTCAGATCCTTGTTTGGATATATCTTTCCATATGACTTTAGAACATTTAAGACGATAGTAAATCTTTCATTAGTTGCTGTAAGATTTTCTCCAGGAACATGAGTGAACATCTCGTACTGTTGAGTTAGGAGAGGTTGCTTGTTTTCTCTAACTTCTTATGTTCCCTCATGCATTACCAGCAATGCCTCCTATACTTCCTTTGCAGTGCTGTAGTTTACAACATTTTCGAAGAGTTAATCCTCAAAAGCCATTAATAAAATATTCTTGGCTCTTTTATCCAGCTGCACGTGCTTCTTTTCATTTTCTGTCCATTTTTCACGCATTTTCACAACATCCTTGTTTGGATCATTCATTGTAGGAGCGAGCTTTGTAGGAATGTATGGACCAGAGAGAACAACTTCAAACAAATCATCATCAATAACATCCATGTATGCCTGCATACACACTTTTCAGTTAGCAAAATTTTCATTAATAAGAAGAGGTGGCTTGCTTCCACCCCCAAGTTCAGAACCATTTTGTGTGTGTGTGTCATGGATCTAGTCAAAGTGTAAGCTTTGTGTTCATGAGAACCTGCTCTGATATCATTTGTTATTTCCCAAAGGCAATTGTAGATCTAGAAGGGGGTGAATAGATCTTTAAAATTTCTTTTTATCAAATGATATTGAAATAAGCATAGCGGAATACGTTCTTTTGAAAGACCCATTGAAGATCTAAAATAAATATTAGTTTTAGATTTGAGTTGTAAGGAATAATAATCAAATAGTTTAAATGATAAGGACAATAAGTAAAGACATGGACAATTTTAAAATGTTCAGAGAGTGAATAGCTCCTACTCCACTCTTCTACTCCTTGAGTAGGAATCCACTAGAATTTAGTCACACAAACAAGGAAACTTAGTCCTCTTCAAGTCCAGCAGACTTGGATATTTAGTCACCACTAAAAAGGATACTTTTGTCCTCTTCAAGCCCATCAGACTTGGATATTTAGTCCCAAAGACAAGGACATTTGTAAGACCCCAACTTTTATGAATAAAGAATAATTTTCTCGAAATATATTTTTGAATATTATGGTGTGGATTTGATATAATGTTATAGTTGTGGGTAATATTTACAAATTTTGCAAAGTAAGCAAGTGGTTATATAATATTCGATTCGTCGGGGAATATTCATTTTAACAGAGAATATTCGTACGACCGCATAATCATTGGTGGACCCCACAACAGAAGTATTGTTGTAGTTAGAAAATGACATAATTATCTTTTTATAAAAATAACGGCGGAAGTTTTACTGTTAAACTGTTGAACTACCCGGTAGTAAAAGTACAGTAATACGCGTGGTTGCATAGTAGCATACGGTATTGATTATTGATGCTTACGTGAGAAGTCACTTAGTTATACTCAATTATTACTACAGTAATTGCTGCATTATATCTCTCATATTATTGATTCAATTATTATCACAGTATCATCTGCATAATATGATATATTATTAAATCAATAATTGAGACGATAAAGTTATTCATATTATTAAATTGTAATATTTACAATGTCTAGAAGTTCTGTCAAGGAGAGGTTTGGTCATCTAATTGCGCGCCAATAAGGAGAAATCCTTATCGAAAAGCCCCCTTTTTCCTGGGAACGACCTGGTTGTTAAATATTGTGAGTTATAATATTAATGATGAATAAGTTCGTGTTGATTAAAGATGAAATTGATAGTCCCATTGTGTTGGAATTATTAGTGTTAGTAAAAATTGACATTTATTTCGATATTAATTGATGTCCGGAAGTTATCTTGACTAATTCAGATAATGCTTAGGATAAATGAGCAATTAATTGCTATTAATTCACATGATTATAATTATTTGTTCACATGTGTGTACTATTGATTCACATTCTTGTAATATTAGGGGAGTTGGTACAAGATTGATAATACTTGCATGACTAAGTTAAAAATGGAGGCATAGATGGAGGTACTATACTGTAATTTATATTTTCACATGATTATAACTATTGATTCAAATGATTGAACTATTGATTCACATTATTTACTATTAGGGGAGGTGGTGCAAGTTTGATAATACTTGCAGGACTAAATTAAAAATGAAAGAAAAGTTGAAGGTATTGTACTGTAATATTTTGAGCCCCAAAACATGAAATTATCGAAACTATATTTTCCTATAAATAGAAGCTCATTCTTCCTTCATTTCTCACCAATTCACAAAAGCTATAGAGCAATTATTATAGAGAGAAATTATAGAGAGAAAGAAGAAGAGAAGTCTGCTACCTCTACTCCAAAGATCCAGTTTCTTTTTAAGGTAAAGGGTATTATTTCTTTCGTATTCATGAAGAGCTTCGTTATTCCATTCTTTATTATTATGTTGGAATAACTGCCTCATGCCAAGTATCCGTATACATGATGAAATTCTTCATTATTCCATTTTTTATTATTCTGTTGGAATATCACATCTCATGTGTAGATTACGCTGTGAGACTGGTTCCATTCTTTATTATTACATTGGAATAACCATTCTGTAGGTGGTCTATCGCATGCATGGTGAATTCTTTGTTATTCCATTCTTTATTATTACATTTGGAATATCATATGCAGACGGATTACGCTAGACCGGGTTCCATTCTTTATTATTTTGTTGGAATAAACTGTCTATGCGGTCTATCACATGCATGGTGAATTCTTCTGTTATTCTATTCTTTATTATTCATTGGAATATCCCTGTCTGTGCGGATTACGCATGACCTGGTTCCATTTTTATTATTTTGTTGGAATAACTGCGTCATGTGGATTATCACATGCATGGTGAATGATCCTTCAGATTCATTCCTTATTAAATTGTGAAAATGATGCGTCTATTGGATTACCGCATGGCGGTGAAAATCTATTTGCAGTTTCATAAATTCTATGATACTCATTTGGTTAAAGTTTTGGCTTCTATACTCCATGAAATTAGTAGAATATTCTGGATATTTGCTCTTCATCCAGTATCTTTTCATGGAAATATTCTTCCGAGCATTCTTAAATTTTACTCCACAAAGCAGTATCATGTTGACAATTTGAACGTAATTGATTTTAAGATAAATTAACTTATAAATCTTTAAAATTTATTCTTGAACTTGTTTTATCGAATTATTATGTCATTGTCATAATCCTCATGCTTATATTGTGATGAAAGTCATCTTTGGCTTACGTGCATAGATGGACTTGGTATGATTATGACAAGGGATTATTGTGACGCCCCCAAATCCGGGTATCTTTCAACCCGACAGATGGTGCTACACGGTACTCATAACTGTACATTCATTCTATTGAATCGACATCAAAATGTGCGTATCAACGACATTCTTATTACATTAATAATATTACATCCCGCTCCCAGGTTCTAAAACCATTACATTCTTCTTCATCATACTATGATATATACAACTTACTAGTTTATTACAAGGTAAACTAATCTTTCAACTTCATCTTGCCTCTATCATTGTCAGATCCCTCGGTTCGTATGGTTCAAGCAAGAGTGAGCATGACAAGCTCAGAAAGTATAATAATTTCTTTTAAGCAACATGCTTGAAACATAGGAATCATATATCTTCAATAACTGGATAATAGTTATGAAGTACTATCAATAATTCAAAATAGCATTTCTTTTCCTTCAAAACGTTTTACAATAACAATATTCAGTAAAACATCAATTCTGGCTCAAGACCATGAACATTTCATATTTTCTATGAAAAGGACAACCCGACACTATGTCCGTAAGTCCGGAATATCTTACGAGCACTTCTGGGTAATCATCCCATAGTACTCTATGTTGATCAACACTACATCCTGTTAAACGTATGTACGTTTAAGTTTTGGTAACCTCGCGTGCCCATCGAATAATCGATGAAAAATACATTTATTTATTCATACTCAGGCTTACCTTGAATTCGTACCAAACAATTGGTGTAGGATAACGTTAACAATTCTATATTTGAAAGACTTGTAAATAAATTAATCAACTCTTCAAGATTAGTCTAGCCGAGGTAAAACTGGCATCGACCCTTTAGTAAAACAGTTCATGCATCTTATAGCATGAATCACAGAAAACTTGGCTAACACGAAGGTTAGACAAGCGTTTAAGAAAAACTTGCCTTCAGCGTCTGCTACAGTAAAAATAACTTTTCCTTTCAGTGTTTACGGTCTCTACAATACATAACCACATAACATACCACATTAGGTCATGAATGAACATACATGGTTCCTAATGAATCTTACCCTTCTTCTCAATCTAATCATATATTAGATTTGTTACTATTGGTTCCTTTTGCCATTATATTTTACATTATTCTTACCAACTTCTTTTCTCTTCTATGTCTTACGTGGATTTATTTCATTAATAGAACTTCGTTCGAGTTAATCATCCTTCCTCACGGCTTACTAACATTATTAATCGAAACTCGATCGTCATTTGTTAAGTACACTTTATTGCATACCGTTTACGTTCACGTATTACTTAACAACTTTTAGTTGTAACTCTTAATGTTATAGGCCTTATCATTATTGAATACGGTTCACGTTCTTTTTACTTTACGTTCGTCATTTAACTACTCATTAAACAACATTAAATTCCTAAAGTCATCACTGTAACAGTGATTTAGGAAAGGTCTTATCATTATTCATTAAGTAATTACATAACCCATACTTGTATTGCAAACCATTGGATTCATAATCAACTTGGTCAACAAATTTCTATAGCCGACTTAACACATTACATTGTTCTCATTACGATCATCTTTAATTGATTATTAACCTTTAATCATCATACATTAAGTGTCTAACAATGCCTTAACAATGTTATATTAACACCTTATTTCATTACTAATGAGTTATCTTTCCTTCTATACTTGTAAACATTCTTGTCTATCAAAACTCTGGGCTGGCGCCGCGGCGCCACACTTAACTCTTCATCTCGCACCGCGGCATGAGTTAGCATTATTCCCTGACATTGTTATGAGGAAATGGCGCCACCATTTGTCCTTAGGTTGTGCGGCACCAACTCAGGTTTTAGAAAAATTTTGCAGATTTTGAATTTTTTGGAACTTCCTGACGCATAACTTCTTCGTTATAAGTCCGAATTGGCTCGCTCAAAAGCCTACGGTTAAAAAATTACATACTCTACGCTGCTCATGTTAGAATTTTATCTATTTTACTTCGTTTGCTAAAATTCACCTATTAGTCCATTTTAACGAAAACGATAAATGTTCGCGAACGTTCAAAGCTCGTTTCTTCGTTCTAAGTCAGAATTCAGCCATTCTCGAGTCTGCAACTCTATAATGCCAAATGAGACTTGTCTCCACTGAAAACTAATGTTTTCAGGCTTAATATCAAAATTTGACTTCCATTCCAAGAATTTCACGAATTCGACGATTATCGTCCAAACTCGTGAATTTCGCCTTAACTTCATTTCTTATGTTTTGTTCATCGTTTCAAATGGATTCAATCCATCATATTAAAATCTTGACATATATACCTCATTAACTTATTTACATGATAAGTTCTTACTTGTTCTTCATTAGTCTATAACTTATAAAAGTATAACTACTTATGATTTTACTTCACATGACTTAACATGGTCTAAATCCTTTTAACCATCATTCTCTCATCTTCTAGTCATATTAACTTCATTATTGCAACATATTACAAGTTCCTACAAATTTTTCCTTGATTCATAACTTATTTGATTACGAATAGCTTATTCATGACTTATACTACTTTTATTAAGACTTAAGCCCTTTGATTACTCATTCTTATCATTCCTTAGCATACATGTTCTACCACTACCCATTTCCCTACCAATGGAAGAGAAAGAGAATTACGGTTTAAGCTCTTACCTATGAAGATCACTTGCTTAATCCTTGTTTTTCTTCTTGCTTATTGAATTCTCAAAGGCTAACTTGTTCTAGCTTTTGTAGCTTATTTTCACTTATTCTCTCTAACCAATAAGCTCTCAACTTGTTGAACAACCAACAAAATGAAAACCAAGCTTGCTATTTATAGGACTTGCTAGGTTAGGGTAGTTTGGTCATTAGGCCATTCCACCTCCTTAATCACCTCCTTACTTTTCCTAGCTTAAGCACTAAGTTAACTTGCTCCCCACAACACTTGGTCATTAAGTCTACTTGGTCATTAAGCCACTCCACCTCCTTACTATTCATTACCTAGCTTATTAAGTAAACTTGGCCACCACACTTAAGCACTTTGCTTGTTTATCACATAAGCACTTTACTTAGCTTTTAAGTTTGCTTGTTAATCACATAACTTATCCTTTGCTTGCCCATCACTTTTACTTAGTCACAAGTACTTTACTTGGTCACCACTTTGGGTTATCCAAGTGATCATGGGTTGCCCCAATGGATCAACCTTGCTTTGGACCTTAAATTCAATTAATCTCACTTTATACTTTGGGCTTGCATTAACAATTCTTTGAGCTTTACCATTAGCTTGCATTGGCCTTACATATTAATTCCTATTGGACGTACCCATTTCTACACTTGGGCCTTATCAATTCTTATTGGACTTTACAATGTTCTACACAATCCTACAAGTCCATTACATTTGGCTTAAAGCCTTATAATGTATAATTTACGTATTAATCTCGTATTCCACTTCGTATACTTATTCACATACGACATACCATCATTCATTCATACTCGTATAACACCTCATATTATAATCGTATTCATTACCTCATACAATACCTACGTATTATACGATCAACGCTTTAATTCATTTTACGTATTACATTTTCTTCTTGGAACTCACTTTCCCTAATCGTTAGGTTTTAAACCCACAGGCGAAAAACTGCGTTTTCCATAACTAAAATATTATTGAATATTCTATCTCACCTCGATATTCTATCATTACGTATTTCTCGGAAGTTCAAAAATAATTCTTGAGCAGAAATGCGTGAATAGTGTTTTTTGAAAAATTTCTCAGAAAGCTTTTATTTTCGTCTTGGAAATTCAAACACTTTAATTCTATTACGTAGACAAAATACTACGACATTCCGCTATGTCTAGGTCATAGAACGACCTTCAATTAGCTTACTCCCCATAAATAATTAATTAAATTCATTTAATCCACATAATAATAATAAAAATAAAATTTAATTCTTAAAAATCCAAAATTTCTGGGGCGTTACACTCTTCCCCCCTTATAAGGATTCTGTTCCTAGGATCACGCTAATAATACATATACCATTGAGGAAATTTTTTTCCATCATTTTAATTTCAAATTCCTACAATGCTGCTACAACATTGAGGTTCTTTCATTTCACCTTCACCGAAGGTATTATCTTATTCTTCATTACTTGTCACTTCCTATCAATAATTTGAGTTGGAATTTAAATACTTATTGACACATTACGCTATCTTCCTTTTATTAATCCTTCTTTTAATACCAAATTATATGAAACTCAAATTCCTCCTTCAAAACAAGATTATACTTGATCTTCTCTTCATCCTGCATCCTCTTCTTCATTCGCGTACATTCCTCATTACCTAGTTGTAGTTACTTAACTCGTTCAAGTATCATGGATTGAGTCTACGCTGTGAATAACATTTCTACCACTTCATTCCACAATTAACCTCTAACTCCATTTTCTCCACTTCCGTTATTAACTCATTCATACCGAGAATTACTTCAAATTCTCTCACCATTATCGGTACTTATCTATCAACACTTACTTACCATTATTATCCATGAAACCATTTCCACGAATATAATCAACGAAAGTTATTCCCTCCTCCTTTACCATAATGTTTAAAGGTACTTATAATCCCTTTTAGACAGACTCCTAGATGAGTCTGTCCACATGTCTTACACACTTCGATCTTACACTTAGGATCCCCTTGTCCCACTCTAGTATTCTCGGAGTTAAAATTCTCTCTTTTTGGCATATTGCCACTGGCATTCTCTACCTTGGTTCCTCCCTCTCCCTTGCTCTTATTCTTTCTCTCTTTGTGGTATTGAGTCAACGCCTCACTACCACCCTCGGCTATAATCACCTTTTCTAAAATGGTCCCACAAGAAACACTCTGGAACACAGAAATCCTACTATAGAGCCAGGTTTTCAGGCCCTGCTCAAACCTATGAGTCTTCCTCTCCTCAGTGTCCACTTGGTGTGGAGCAAACCTTTCCAATTCATTGAATCTGGCCGCGTACTGGGGAACCGTCATGTCCCCTAGTTTAAGTTCTAAGAACATAATCTCCATCCTCCCTTACATGCTTGTAGGGAAATAATTCTTGAAGAAAACCTTCTTAAATTGTTCCCACGTTACCGCATCTGTTCTAGCCTCACCCTGGTGAGCCTCCCACCAAAATTTGGCTTCCCCTTTTATCATGTAAGTCACAAAAGAAGTCTTTTGTGCTTCACCTACGTTAGTAATAACAAACTCCTTCTCTATTTCCTTTACCCATGTCTGGGCTTCTAATGGGTCCGTTGTTCCTTTGAACTTCGGCGGACCTACACTTTTAAATTCTTTAAAGGTAGTCATTCTGGCTAACCTAGGTTCCGCAGGTACTCTACCCCCTGTTTAGTTAAATGCAGCCGTTAATAAATTAACGAACTCTTGCATAGGGTTTTTTTGACCCCCTTGATTTTCATTACTTGATTCCTTTTCTTGATTACGTTGTCTTCTCCCTGGCGGCATTTTCTGATTAAATAGAATTTCATTATTATCTATTTACTTACTTCGTTATTATTCGTCTCATAACAACTCATACATTAACAAAGCTTATTAAATGAAAACTTCATTATATTCATATGCTTTTTCATAGTTTGTAACTATTTACACTCTGCTCCAATAGCCAAAAGCTATTACATTTCTATCCCGCAATTGAACTTCTCAAAAGTTGGGATTTACAAAAAGACTACCCTTTTATACAAAAGAGGGTTTTACGTCACTACACACATATTTATAACTCTAGATTTCTAATAATGCATAACAACGTCCTCGTATTTCTCATTCGCAATCTTCGCTACAGTATCCCGACTAATAGTATGTCTAGTTTGCCCTGACTCCATGGGATGACAAACAACTTTTAGCTTGAAATCCATATTAACACTCTTATGGATGTAAGACATCCGTGCTATCTTCTGGTCTCTCTTAATTTGCTTCTTACGAATCTTATCGGCCTTCTTCTTATAGTCCCTAGCCTGCTCTGTCATAAGCACATGTCTATCGTGTTCTAACTCAAAATCTGCTTCTGCAGACACCTTAGCTTCATGGAGATAATTAATCTCTTCACTCTGATTCTGCACGACTGTACTCAGTTGCACATTCCAGTCAAGCACTGCCAGATACAATGCTCTCATTGCATCTGGAGGTATTGACTCTAGTGTAGGTACCACCGTATTAACCGATGTTACCTTAATTTCCTCCTCCTCATAGACCATCATATTAAGATATGACACTATATCCATATTTCCCTCGGAGTAGTATTCCTCAGAAAAGTACTCCACTGTCTCCGACTCCTCTAGAATCACTAATGATACCTCCACCACCGGCATAGGTACAGGCTCTACTCTGTTCATAATTTCTTCGCTCACCGCGTGTATATCTCTATACATCAAGCTATCGATTGACATCCTACAACAACACATATGTTGATTAGTACATAACACATAATAGTATAAGCACAAATCACATTTAATTTATTTAGGGTTACTTTCCATCTTTTAAATCTTTCGGTACTGAGTTTCCTCAATACCTTATTGACTCATTCGACTGAAGTAAAGCTTGAGTTTACTTCCTTTAGACTTTTCTTCCTTAACGAGGTTATTAGCCTAAAGTTCTTCCTCCCTTAAGTTTTATAACCTAATGCTTTGATACCAACCTGTGACTGTTGGTCGTTTTACCGATCAATATATGCGTGCAAGTATACACGGTCAACAAGTAATACAGAGTAAGTAAAGTATCGTTCCCACGGAGAATTAAGTAATAAAGTTTACCAAGCACTAACCCATAACCATTTCAGTCTTATTTAAACGAATGATATTATATTTTATATTTAAACTATGAAATTAAATAAACCTAACTATTCCTAGAGTGAGAATAGATAATGAAGACCTGAGATTATAATTTCATCTATTGACTCATTCAAATCCATACACTTCATGTTAAGCCAAACTAATTGTACCGGTTTGTTAGTCGAGAACACGAAAGTAAAGTATAGCCATCTCTCAATGTACCATACCCATATCACATATAATCCACAGTTGATAGAATACACATGAACACCCACATTACCTAAACCACTATATGTCTATGTGATTTATAAATAATTAGGGTTTAATCTCAAATTCTCAATTGACTACGAATGGTAAAGGCTTCAGATATGTCTATCCTAAGCACAAATCATACATCCCAACACATTATAGAATATACAATCATAAGCTATTAAGATCAGATCCAAACCCATACTTCATCTCTCAAGTCCATATGGATTATCACAATAATTGATGGCCAATCAACTAAGCAATTAAGCATGAATCTTAATAGACAAACCCATAGAAATCAATAAGGATATCAATGAAACATATCAGAAATAATTAATCCATAGACTCCATTACAATCTCAGAATAGTGGTTAAATCATAACTGAATTAAAGCTATCATCCACATATTGAATAAACATCATAAGATACAATTAGGAATCAAAGAGAGAGTAAGAATAGAGAATGGTAGTGCAAATCTGTTCTCTTGCTCCAAGGTTGAATCTTCAATGCTTTCCAATCGCTTTAAGTCTTCAATCTAATCAACTCTAGAAAATCACTACACTAATCTACTCTAATCTAATTATTCCAAAGTAAAGAAAGAAATAGCAGTAGCTTGAGCCCCCAAGGGGTGGAATATCTTTTACATAATGAAAATACGTCTAATATATAAGCCCTAATTGAACCCCTCTCCAAATTACGCTTCAATTGCACTGTTTAATGAAAAGTCACTTTGTCAACACTCAAGTCGGCGCCGCACAGAGGAATTGGCTTGAAGTTAGGCGGCGCGCGCTTCAAGCAAAAATTCACGTTTTTTTTTTTGGTAGCGGAAATGCACTACAAAGTCATACCCGCGTGGTCCATTTTTCTCTTTGCAGGTGTCCTCTGGTAAAATAGCCATAACTTTTGATCCGGGAAGAGTTACGGGGCCTGCCATCTATCAAATCGAAGATATCGACGAGCTCTAAAACTTTAATTCTTTGATGATTGAGAAATTCTGGCTGATTGAAGGTTGAAATTGGTCTGGAAGGGACTGCTATGAAAATGACTATCCAAAACAGCGAAGTTTGACGTCCGTTGGTACAAAGATCATAACTCTTGCATCCGAACTCCGATTAGAACGATTCAAGATGTTCCGAAAAGCTACGAAGACGCTCTAAAATGTACGCTAAGTTCTAAACGAAGAACATAAAGTAAACACGAAAGCCCAAATGATGTCCAGATTGCTTTTCTTTGTATTTTCCTTACCAATAGTCGCTCACACCGCTCCCAAACATAAGATCTACAAAATAAACACAAAATGCATGAAAGGTAACTACGAAACATGAATATAAGCAACTAATTCAAGTAAAAGATACCGGATAAGTAGGTATAAAACCAACTTATCAAATACCCCCAAACTTAAACTGTTGCTTGTCCCCAAGCAACACAATATAATGCAATCTACATGCTATGCAAGCTACGCTACTATAACAATGAATCCCCAGATTTCCAGCCATGTTATGAATTCCAGTGAGACATGCCTCAGAGAAATATCAAGATTCAAGAACAACGCATCAATCTAAGCTAAAGGCATAATGACATACAATCAGATAATCCTAACCTGCTATAAAGATGCTGTGTGTGTGTGATGTGTTCACAGATAAGCTTGACAAAGGTGAAGATACCACATGCTAAATTGCTTAAGACAGAAAATTGAAGTTTAAATCAAGAACTGCATATACTAATGAGACATCAACTACTCTAACACATCAATACAAACTAAGGTTCAACAATGAGTTTATTCTGCTTTATTTTTACTCATGAGGGCGATTTTCGCACTTTCCCGCGGTGTTTATTGATTTTTTTTAATTAATTTTTTTTTATGTATAGCGAGTGCGTTTTACGCTCCATCTCACTTTTCATTTCCATTTAAACGAGTGCGTTTTACGCTCCATCTCGTCCTAATAGCAAGCATACCCATGTGTTCCCACAACTTGAGTTTCAATGTCTTCATAGTCATTACTCACTTCCTACACAATTTATCATTAAAAACAACATTTTCCTCTCAGCAGACAAGCATGCTAATCTTAACCAACAAGCATATAGGAACATTGTCGTGCTACCTGGTAACATCTAAACAGCAAGCATGAATTAGATCATGTATAAAATTATAACTAAGCTCAAGATATCCACTAAATTCAAAAATCTATCAAATTTCTATGTCATTATTGGCCAAATTAGAATTCAACTAACTAAAAGCCTGGGATTATGCAATGTTATGCAACTAAACACATACTAAGTAAACAAGACAAAAGAAAACTAAAAAAAAAAAATCATACTAAAATACCCCTACTATACAACTTAAACATGCAATCAAACTATATGCAACAACTACTCACTACAACCCAATACCCCCAAACTTAAAATTAACAATGCCCTCATTGTATTAAAAGTGAAAGAATACTCCCCTAAGTGGCAATGTCATCTCTATTCGCCTCCTCATGATCCGATGGTATATCAGGCGATGGCTAAGTTTGAGATATTCTATAGTTGGAAACTGAGTGTGGGCTTTTAACTGTCCAAATGCTTGAGTCAGAAATTCTAAAAATTTAGCAATTTTTTTTACGTGATCGAAGCTATGGCACTACCGCATGTGGTGTTTGGCTTGTAGTTGAGTATGCTGCAATGTGAATTCTCATCTTCTGGCGACTTCAGTTTTGTTTGACTTCTATTTGATCCTGAATGCTTATAGCAATTGGATTGAACCTGCGAGGAGAAACAATAAAACTATTATTAAGACTTACCACTATATAACATCTACTAAATACGGAAATATAAATAAGAATTAAACAAGGAGGGAGAAAGATTGGATGGGGTGCCTCCCATCTAGCACTCGGTTTATAGTCCGTTAGCTGGACTCTTTTCTTGACACCACTATCCAATTCTTCTACGATAAGCTAGGAACCCTCCATCTATTAGAACCGCTATGTTCTTTGGTAGGTTCCCCATCATGAGAGTCTTCGGATTGAAGCCACCTAGCATATTTCCTATACATGATGTCCCCGGTTCTATTACATAGCCAGGTGCTCCGTCCGTTGTATCTGTGAATAGATTTTTGCATTGAGGCATGACAGATACAACAAGATTTTCTTCTTCTATTATCTCTTCCTTTTCCCACCATGGTTTGTAAGAGGACTCATAATCGCAGAAATTCTTGCTTTGGATGTGACTACCAAAGGGACATGGGTGTGAAAATTTCACTGAATTTTTCAACTCTAACTGAGAAGGCATTTGGAGTATAATACAAGTTGGCTCATGTTCTTCATTTTCCATACCCCCAGTTGTCTCCTCAATGTCCACTCCTTTTAGTTCATTTAGTGGCATGTACACTTCTGGCTCTCCATCAATTTCATCATCCATGTCATAGCACCAATTGTTTGGAGGGCGATTATTCAAGGCTTCGAACATTTGATCCATCTGATTCTGAAGATTTTGAATTGACCTCTCTTGCTCAATCATCTTCTCCTCAGTTGATGCTATAAATTTGAACCACAATTCCTCCAGTCTTGAATTATCTTTCTCAGTTTCGAAATCCAAGTATTGAGGACCATTCATTGACGAATTAATTAGTTGTTCCATCTGTTTGTTAAGATTTTGGCTTGATAACTCCTGACTCATCATCATCTCTTCATGGTCTGCTATGCTTTTTGACATGAATTCCTTCAACCTTGAATTTTCTTCTTGTTGCATTAGAGGTGGATATGAGAAATCTGATGGATATGTTGGACTTGAGATGCAGTATTGATCTTGATAGTTATAACCCCATTCATAATCTGTGTGATACCCCCAACCTTATTGATAATCAGGATAAATATCGTTGTTTAAGTAATCACCCCCAAACTGCACTTGTCCAACCTTGATGTTGCACTGATAACTCGGATGCTCGCCAGCACAGTATTTACATGTAACTACTATCTCTCGAGTGCGTTGGGCTGCAAGAATATCCAACCTCTCCGAAAGTGTTGCAATTTGTGCTGACAATGTAGAAAATACATTGAGTCCCTCAGTGCTTATGTCCCTTGGTTGAGTCCTATTTGCATAATAAGGCCATTGATAAGAAAAGTCACCCATGGTACCTGAAAAGAGAGAAATATAGGAAGAGAATTAAAATAAAATAAAATAAAATAAAATGTTTAAATTAATACTAATTTGATTGAAATTAATGTTGACAAAAATTATTAAAATAATTCCCCAGCAACGGCGCCAAAAACTTGTTGATCGTTTTATCGATCAATATATGCGTGCAAGTATACACGGTCAACAAGTAATACAGAGTAAGTAAAGTATCGTTCCCACGGAGAATTAAGTAATAAAGTTTACGAAGCACTAACCCATAACCATTTCAGTCTTATTTAAACGAATGATATTATATTTTATATTTAAACTATGAAATTAAATAAACCTAACTATTCCTAGAGTGAGAATAGATAATGAAAACCTGAGATTATAATTTCATCTATTGACTCATTCAAATCCATACACTTCATGTTAAGCCAAACTAATTGTACCGGTTTGTTAGTCGAGAACACGAAAGTAAAGTATAGCCATCTCTCAATGTACCATACCCATATCACATATAATCCACAGTTGATAGAATACACATGAACACCCACATTACCTAAACCACTATATGTCTATGTGATTTATAAATAATTAGGGTTTAATCTCAAATTCTCAATTGACTACGAATGGTGCGTCGGTATATGTCTATCCTAAGCACAAATCATACATCCCAACACATTATAGAATATACAATCATAAGCTATTAAGATCAGATCCAAACCCATACTTCATCTCTCAAGTCCATATGGATTATCACAATAATTGATGGCCAATCAACTAAGCAATTAAGCATGAATCTTAATAGACAAACCCATAGAAATCAATAAGGATATCAATGAAACATATCAGAAATAATTAATCCATAGACTCCATTACAATCTCAGAATAGTGGTTAAATCATAACTGAATTAAAGCTATCATCCACATATTGAATAAACATCATAAGATACAATTAGGAATCAAAGAGAGAGTAAGAATAGAGAATGGTAGTGCAAATCTGTTCTCTTGCTCCAAGGTTGAATCTTCAATGCTTTCCAATCGCTTCAAGTCTTCAATCTAATCAACTCTAGAAAATCACTACACTAATCTACTCTAATCTAATTATTCCAAAGTAAAGAAAGAAATAGCAGTAGCTTGAGCCCCCAAGGGGTGGAATATCTTTTACATAATGAAAATACGTCTAATATATAAGCCCTAATTGAACCCCTCTCCAAATTATGCTTCAATTACACTGTTTAATGAAAAGTCAGCTTTAGTCAACACCCGAAGTCGCGCGGCCGCGTAGGAATTGGCCTGAAGTTGGGCGCGGCCGCGCTCAAGCAAAAATTCACGTTTTTTCGGCGGCGCGGGAAAAGTAACTAAGAAACATGAATATAAGCAATTAATTCAAGTAAAAGATACCGGATAAGTAGGTATAAAACCAACTTATTAGTGACGCCCCCAAATCCGGGTATCTTTCAACCCGACAGATGGTGCTACACGGTACTCATAACTGTACATTCATTCTATTGAATCGACATCAAAATGTACGTATCAACGACATTCTTATTACATTAATAATATTACATCCCGTTCCCGGGTTCTAAAACCATTACATTCTTTGTTCATCATACTATGATATATACAACTTATTAGTTTATTACAAGGTAAACTAATCGTTCAGCTTCGTCTTGCCTCTATCTTTGTCAGATCCCTCGGTTCATTCAGTCCTAGCTGCATTCATATGGTTCAAGCAAGAATGAGCATAACAAGCTCAGCAAGTACAACAATTTTTTTTAAGCAACATGCTTGAAACACAGGAATTGTATATCTTCAATAATTGGATAATAGTTATGAAGTACTATCAATAATTCAAAATAGCATTTCTTTTCCTTCAAAACATTTTACAATAATAATATTCAGTAAAACATCAATTCTGGCTCAAGACTATGAGCATTTCATATTTTCTTTGAAAAGGACAACCTGGCACTATGTCCGTAAGTTCGGCATATCTTACGAGCACTTCTTGGTGATCATCCCATAGTACTCTATATTGATCAACACTACATCCTGTTAAACGTACGTACATTTAAGTTTTGGCAACCTCGCGTGCCCATCGAATAATCAATGAAAAATACATTTGTTTATTCATACTCAGGCTTACCTAGAATCCGTACCAAACAATTGGCGTAGGATAGTGTTAACAATTCTATATTTGAAAGACTTGTAAATAAATCAATCAACTCTTCAAGATTAGTCTAGCCGAGGTAAAACTGGCATCGACCCTTTAGTAAAACAGTTCATGCATCTCATAGCATGAATCACGTAAAACTTAGCTAACACGAAGGTTAGACAAGCGTTTAAGAAAAAACTTGCCTTGTCATTCGCCACAAAGAAAATAACTTTTCCTTTTCGGTGTTTACGGTCTCTACAATACATAACCACATAACATACCACATTAGGTCATGAATGAACATACATGGTTCCTAATGAATCTTACCCTTCTTCTCAATCTAATCATATATTAGATTTGTTACTATTGGTTCCAAATTTTGCCATTATATTTTACATTATTCTTACCAACTTCTTTTCTCTTCTATGTCTTACGTGGATTTACTTCATTAATAGAACTTGTTTCGAAAGTTAATCATCCTTCCTCACGACTTACTAACATTATTAATCGAAACTCGATCGTCATTTGTTAAGTACACTTTATTGCATACCGCTTACGCGTTCACGTATTACTTAACAACTTTTAGTTGTAACTCTTAATGTTATAGGCCTTATCATTATTGAATACGGTTCACGTTTCTTTACTTTTACGTTCGTCATTTAACTACTCATTAAACAACATTAAATTCCTAAAGTCATCACCGTAATAATGTTGATTTAGGAAAGGTCTTATCATTATTCATTAAGTAATTACATAACCCATACTTGTATTGCAAACCATTGGATTCATAATCAACTTGGTCAACAAATTTCTATAAAGCCGACTTAACACATTACATTGTTTCTCATTACGATCATCTTTAATTGATTATTAACCTTTAATCATCATACATTAAGTGTCTAACAATGCCTTAACAATGTTATATTAACACCTTATTTCATTACTAATGAGTTATCTTTCCTTCTATACTTGTAAACATTCTTGTCTATCAAAAACTCCGAAATTAGCCAGCCATGGCCACACTTATAACTTCTTCATTCGCATCATGTGGCATGAGTTAGCATTATTCTCGACATTGTTATGGTATTTATTTCGCCACCATTTGTCCTTGGGTTGACGCCGCGGCACCAACTCTGTGCCTTAGAAAAATTTTGCAGACTTTGAATTTTGTGAACTTCCCGGACGCATAACTTCTTCGTTATAAGTCCGAATTGGCTCGTTCAAAAGCCTACGGTTAAAAAATTACATACTCTACGCGTTCATGTTAGAATTTTATCTATTTTACTTCGTTTGCTAAAAATTCACCTATTAGTCCATTTTAACGAAAACGATAAATGTTCGCGAACGTTCAAAGCTCGTTTCTTCGTTCTAAGTCAGAATTCAGCCATTCTCGAGTCTGCAACTCTATAATGCCAAATGAGACTTGTCTCACTTTATACTTTGGGCTTGCATTAACAATTCTTTGAGCTTTACCATTAGCTTGCATTGGCCTTACACATTAATTCCTATTGGACGTACCCATTTCTACACTTGGGCCTTATCAATTCTTATTGGACTTTACAATGTTCTACACAATCCTACAAGTCCATTACATTTGGCTTAAAGCCTTATAACGTATAATTTACGTATTAATCTCGTATTCCACTTCGTATACTTATTCACATACGACATACCATTATTCATTCATACTCATATAACACCTCATATTATACTCGTATTCATTACCTCATACAATACCTACGTATTATACGATCAACGATTTAATTCATTATACGTATTACATTTTCTTCTCGGAACTCACTTTCCCTAATCGTTAGGTTTTAAGCCCGCAGGCAAAAAACTGCGTTTTCCATAACTAAAATATTATTGAATATTCTATCTCACCTCGATATTCTATCATTACGTATTTCTCGGAAGTTCAAAAATAATTCTCGAGCAGAAATGCGTGAATAGTGTTTTTTGAAAAATTTCTCAGAAAGCTTTTATTTTCGTCTTGGAAATTCAAACACTTTAATTCTATTGCGTAGCCAAAATACTACGACATTCTGCTATGTCTAGGTCATAGAACGACCTTTAATTAGCTTACTCCCATAAATAATTAATTAAATTCATTTAATCCACATAATATAAATAAAAATTTAATTCTCAAAAATCCAAAATTTCTGGGGCGTTACAATTATTCGGTATAATCATGACCTGTAATGCTATAAATGATGTGATAAAAGTCCTTAATAGCTTGTAGTGCATTGATGGACAGTTTTTGGTATGATTATGACCAGGGATTATTCGGTATAGTCATGACCATTGATTATTTAATGAATATCCTTGGCCCGTAGTACAAGGATGACTCGATGATGTGGTTTATTTATTAAGCTGAGTCTCAACGATAAAAATTGATGAAAACATTTTAAATCATAGAAGATAGTAAATATCATGCTCTAATTGACTCTTCTAATGGATTGCTTATTCCGTTGCAGTTAAACTTGATGTCTATTGTATTTTATCAATTTAACATTGTTGAAGACTAATGATAATTTATTCTGAATTATCTTAGTCATAATATTTCTTACTGGGCTAGTTGAGCTCACCCTTTCTTTCACCGTTTTCTTCGTGAAATGAGAACATAAGCGGGACTAGTCGGGGAATGGAGTGACGGTCCAGATGATAGCATTAGTAGTCCTCACTATTCTGTTAAATAGTGTGACAATAAATATAATGAGGACTCCATTGAGTGTGGATATTGTCTAGATGACAATATTCTTATTAAAACTCTTAGATTATGTTTTGTCGTATTTTACACGACTGTTGTATAATTAAGTTGTATTTGAATTTTGTACCATGTATTTGGCAACTCAAGATGGGTGATGTATACCTATTTTGGGGGCGTCACAGTTGGTATCAAAGCTTAGGGATTATGATCCCTGGCTGAGATGTGAGACAAGAACTAGGAGGGGAGAGACGGAGAATTCCTTTGCTAGTATGACCTATCTAAGTTTATTTGGTATTTAATTGGTTGGTCAGAGTATAGGGATAATATGTGATATGTTAATTAACCCTTATTTTGTGGAAGTATTTAAAAATGGCATCCAAAAATGTTGAGATAAACAATGAAGCACATGAGACCGTTGAGTCACCACAGATTAATGCCCAGGATAATGTGTAATAGGAAGACAATAATACTCATGTAAATAATAACACAAATGAAATGGTGAATGATGGGATGTTCAGAGGCTTTATGCAATTCATGCAACATCAGGCGAAAGCGGCTCCTGTCCAAAATGCAGGTGGAAACACTGACAACTCTCGGACGGTCACCGCTAAGCGATTTAAGGAGCTGGGACCACAGGAGTTTTTGGAGAGCAAAACCACTTAAAGTGAGTCGTAGATAAAGCAGATCAACAAGTTATTTGATGTCTTGGGATGCTCCAGGAGCAAAAGGTTCCTCTTGCAACCTTTATGTTATGAAAGCAGAGGCAGATTCTTCGGGTGGGAATCGTAAAAGCGTACTCAACCTCTTTGCACTTTCCGAAAGTATTAAATCACATGAAGGAGGTAGAGTTCATCAAGCTTGAGCAAAATAATATGACCGTGCAAAGATCTGAAGCTAAGTTTGCCGAGTTATCTCGGTTTTCATTCCCTACTTGGTTGATAATGAGGAGAGAATGACGCGGATGTTTCTAAGAGGTTTGAAAGAGATACGTCAATACCTAATTTCTCACAAACCGTGTTTGTATTCAGATGTTGTGAATAGGGCTTAGTTATTGGAGCGCGATAATGAGTCAACCCAACCAGAGAGAGCAAACAGAAAAGTCGATAATACCCGGTAGAGTGGCGATCATCAAGCGGTGACAACAAACGTGGAGGAATCAACATGCCAGAAATGATAATCACTTCGGTGGTAATTATGGCCATGACAATAAGAGTGGACATTTCAAGAAGAGGAGATTCAACAAGGATGGAAAGACGTCAGCACCAGCACCTATTGTTAAGGAAGGAGAATGACCACCGGACGTATGTTACAAATGTGGAGGGGAAGGACACATAAGTCCAAACTGCACTGTGAGACCCTAATTTTTATGAATAAAGATTTAAATTTCTTGAAATATTTTTTTTTATATTATGGTGTGGATTTGATATAATGTTATAGTTGTGGGTAATATTTATAAATTTTGCAAAGTATGCAAGTTGTTGTATAATATTCGATTGGTCAGGGAATATTCTTTTTGTCGGAGAATATCCGTACGACGACACAATCATTGGTGAACCCACAACGGAAGTATTTTCGTAGTAATAAAATGACAGAATTATTTTTATGAAAATAACGTTGGAAGTTTTACCATTAAAACTGTTGAACTACTCGGTAGTAAAAGTACAGTAATACGCGTGGTTGCATAGTAGCACACGGTATTGGTTATTGATGCTTACGTGAAAAGTCACTCAGTTATACTTAATTATTGCTACAGTAATTGATGCATCATATCTCTCATATTATTGATTCAATTATTGTCATAGTATCTTCTGTATAATATGTTATATTATTAAATCAATAATTGAGACGACAAAGTTATTCATATCATTAAATTGCAATATTTACAATGTCTAGAAGTTCTATCAAGGAGAGGTTTGGTCACCTAATTGCGTGCCAATAGGGAGAAATCCTTATTGAAAAGCCCCCTCTTTCCTGGGAACGACCTGGTTGTTAAATATTGTGAGTTATAATATTAATGATGAATAAGCTCGTGTTGATTAAAGATGAAATTGATAGTTCTATTGTGTTGAAATTATTAGTGTTAGTGGAAGTCGACATTTATTTCGATAATAATTGATGTCTGGAGGTTATATTGTTCAATCGGGTATTCGGGACACTTTTTGTGTCGGAGTTACTATTCATGAGTTACTATTCATCAGTTACTATTCATGAGTTACTATTCATGAGTTACTATTCACGAGTTACTATTCATGAGATACTATTCACCCGAACAAAATATATTTCTTTTCGGTCCAAATCATTTTTGGGTACAATATTATTCCATGAGGAGATGTGCTAATTTTTCAGACCGTTGGTTGAAATTATATTAGTAAATCAATATGGACCGTTGGTTTAAAGTTTAATAGTGAATCAGTATGGACCGTTGGTTTAAAGTTTAATAGCGAATCAGTATGAACCGTTGGTTTAAAGTTTTAATAGTAAATCAATATGGACCGTCCGTTTAAAAGTAAATCAATCTGGACATTTCATGAATTAGTTACTATTCAGTCCATTCTCCTATAAATAGAAGCTCATTCCTTCTTTATTTCTTACGAATTCACTGAAACTCTAGAGAGAGAAATTATAGAGAGAAAATCTATAGAGAGAAAGAAGAAGAGAAATCTGCTACCTCACTATTCCAATTATCCAGCTTTTTATTCTAAGGTAAGGGGTATTATTTTTTATATTCATGAAGAGAACTTTGTTTATTCCATTTTTTATTATTCTATTGGAATAACCAGTATACGTGGACTACCCTATACTTGGTGAAATTCGTCTATTATTTCATTCCTTATTATTATGTTGGAATAACACATCTATGCAAAATAACGCATACATGGTGAAATTCTTCTATTATTCCATTCCTTATTATTATGTTGGAATAACTTTCTCATATCTAAATAATCGCATACATGGTGAAATTCTTCTATTATTCCATTCCTTATTATTATGTTGGAATAACTTTGTTTGCACTCTGCAATCTTGCATACATGGTGAAATTCTTCTATTATTCCATTCCTTATTATTATGTTGGAATAACTTTGTTTATGAGAAGTACCGCATACATGGTGAAATTCTTCTATTATTCCATTATTTATTATTCGTTGGAATATCGCTTGGTCATGTAATTTCTCCGACCGACCGGTTTCGTTATTTATTATTCGCTTAATATATCACATCATGCGTTTATATGGGACTGGTTCCATTATTTATTATTTTGTTGGGAATAACATGCATGCGGTCTCTATCGCATGCATGGTGAATCCTTCATTATTCCATTCTTAATTATTACATTGGAATAACTTGTCATATGGATTACCACATGCATGGTGAATTATCCTTTGTATTCATTCCTTATTAAATTGTGGAAATGATCTCAGATATCGTGGATTCTGCGTATGGCGGTGAAAATCCATTTACAGTTTCATATATTCGTTATTATACTCAGTTGAATAAAGCTTTGGCTTCTATACTCCATGAAATTAGTAAAATATCCTTGATATTTGCGCTTCATCCAGTATCTTTTCATGGAAATATTCTTCTGAGCATTCTTAAATTTTACTCTACAAAGAAGTATCATGTTTATAATTTGGACATTATTGAGTTCAGGATAAATTAACTTATAAATCTTTAAAATTTATTCTTGAACTTGTTTTATTGAATTATTATGTCATTGTCATGATGAGTTATGTTGGTTATTATGTGAAAACATGAAAGTTTCTTAGAAATCACAAAGGGTTGAAAATCAGATTTTGGTGAAAATGGAACATGAAATTCAACTGACCATATCTCCTATTATATTTCAAATTTTTGAGTGTGGTCAAGTTCTCGAGTTAGATCTATGAGTTATATAACTTATCCAAGTGGAATCACTGGAAAAGGTGTTGTAGATTTTCGTGTGGACTGATTTTAGTAAAGGAGTCAAAAACTGTCAATTTCGAAAAAAGCTACTGCTCATAAATTTGAAGGGGCTGTTTCGGCCACTTAATTTTTGAGAAATATTCTGGCCTTTTGGGACATGAAAGTATATGGTATAAGGTACTTCCTGTCCAAAAATGAGCTCATTCCGACTTAAAATGAGCAAGTTATGACCATTTCAATATTTAGGTTTTTCTGACGAAAAACGCTATAACCGGAGTTCTATAACTCGATGACCATGAAAATTTAAACTGGAAGCTCACATTAACATATGTAAGATCCTGCCAAGATTTGGGAATTTCTGGAGTTAAACTTGAGGTAGCTAATTTCTTAAGGAATTAATTAGAAATTGATTTTTGAAAAATAGTAAATGAATTTTAAAAATTCCGTGAAAAATATATGTTCATTATGGGACTATATTCTGCTAAATCCCAGAATAGAAATATTTTTGGGACTGATTTGGTATTTTTCATGAAAATGGTTTAGTTATGAACATATGAGTTAAATATGTTATGTGAAGTAACAAAGTTGGAAAATAGGATTTTATGGCTTGAAAATCCTATATAAGGTATATGTAGATTTTATTTATAAGAGATTTGATCATTGGTGATGAAATCTTATGAGTATGACATTTTTTGAATGATTAAATGCATTATTTGGTAAAGTGTAAACAATTGAAATAAATTGTTTATAAGTTTAAGAAGTGATTAAAATATTGTTATGATATTAATAATATTAGATTATGAGTGGTTGATAATATTTGGATAAATTTAAAGTCTTAAATAATTATCCTTGTTTTCGTATGATTAATGCTTATATCATTGTCATCATCCTCATGCTTATATGGTGATGAAAGTTATCTTTGGATTACGTGCGAAGATGGACTGTTGATTATTGAGTTGTATATCTTTGGCTTATGTGCGAAGATGGATTGTTGATTATTTGTTTTATTGTTGTATATCTTTGGCTTAGGTGCGAAGATGGACTGTTGATTATTGAGTTGTATATCTTTGGTTTACGTGCAAAGATGGATTGTTGATTATTAGTTTTATTGTTGTATATCTTTGGCTTACGGGCAGAGATGGACTTGGTATGATTATGACCAGGGATTATTCGGTATAGTCATGACCATTGATGATTTAATATCCTTGGCCCGTAGTGCAAGGATGATTCGATGATGTGGTTTATTTATTAAGCTGAGTCTCAGCGATAAAAATTGATGAAAACATTTTAAAATTATAGAAGATAGTAGATATTATGCTCTATTTGACTCTTCTAATGGATTGCTTATTCCGCTGTAGTTAAACTTGATGTCTATTGTTTTTTATCAGTTTAACATTGTTAAAGACTATTGATAATTTGTTTTGTATTATCTTAGTCATAATATTTTTTACTGGGCTAGTTGAGCTCACCCTTTCTTTCACTGTTCTCTTCAGGAAATGAGAATATAGCTGGGACGAGTAGGGGAAAGGAGTGACGGTCCAGATGATGCATTAGTAGTCCTCACTATTCTGTTAAATAGTGTGACAATAAATGTAATGAGGACTCCTTTGAGTATGGATATTGTCTAGATGAAAATATTCCTATTAAACTCTCAGTTTATGTATTGTCGTATATTACACAACGGTTGTATAATTAAGTTTGTATCTGTATTTTGTACCATATATTTGGCGACTCAAGATGGGTGATGTATACCTATTTTGGGGGCGTCACATGCACGATGCAGTCCAAAGCGTGTTATAATTGTGGAAAAGAAGGTCACCTAGCCCGATTTTGTCATGCACCGAAGTCAAGTCTAGCTGGGATGGAGGCATCAAAGGGTGTTCTAGACAAGACAAAACCGGTAGTTCAAGGGAGAGCGTTTTTCGTAACCTCCCAAAAAGCAAGGAATCCGAATGAGATGATCACGGGTAAGCTAATCATAAAAAATCTAGCGAAGTTTATACTTTATTTGATACCAGTTCTACCCATTCCTTTATTTCTCCTACTTGCGCTCAACGTTTAAATTTGACTCCGGTGAAATTAGACTTTGACTTATCTGTTGAAACTCCGTTGGGAGAAATCTTCTTTACATCCATGGTTTATAAGTCTTATTTTATTCAAATCGGTAACCGCACGTTACCTGTCGTTCTTATTTCTTTGAAAATACTTGCATTTGATGTGATTTTAGGGGTTGATTGGTTAACTACTCATCATGCTAAAATCGATTGTTTTCGTAAGGTTGTTAGCTTTCATATTCTTAACCAACCTATTATGCGAATTCAAGCAACCAAACAACTAAAATCAATCACTGTCATATCAAGTCATAAAGCTATTCGTTTATTGAAAAACGAATGTCAAGCTTTCTTAGCGTATCGCTTGATTTAAATAAAGATACGCCGATTTGAATGATATTTCTATTGTTAATAAATTTCTGGACGTATTCCCACGAAGAACTTCACGGCCTACCCCCAGAGCGTGAAATTGAATTTTGTATTGACCTTGAATCCGGTACAAAACCCATTTCTAAAGCCCCATATCGAATGGCTCCCATTGAACTTCAGGAGTTAAAAACCCAACTACAGGAATTGTTAGACATCGGTTCATTCGTCCTAGTACGTCTCCTTGGGGTGCTCCTGTTCTATTCGTAAAGAAGAAAGATGGAAGTATGTGACTTTGTATTGATTATCGGGAGTTGAATCATGTCACCATCAAAAATAGGTACCTGTTGCCTCGCATTGATGACCTGTTTGACCAGTTGAAAGGAGCCAAATTCTTTTCAAAGATTGATCTTCGTTCCGAATATCATCAGTTGAAGAATAAAATTGATGACATTCCAAAGACTGCTTTCAGAACTCGGTACGGGCATTATGAATTCCTAGTCATATCTTTTGGATTGACTAATGCTCCTGCTGCCTTCATGGATATGATGAACCGAGTATTCAAGGAATATTTGGATCAATTTGTGGTCGTCTTTATTGATGACATCCTCATATACTCCAAAACCCACGAAGACCATGAGTAACACTTGAGGCTGATACTCCAAAAGCTTCGTGAAAACAAGCTTTATGCCAAGTTGAAGAAATGCGAGTTCTGGCTTGAGGAAGTTGCATTCCTTAGGCACGTGATATCAAATCATGGAATATCTGTTGACCCGTCAAAGATTGAAGCAATTCAAAGCTGGGAGCAACCTAAGTCAGTGACCGAAGTACGTAGCTTTGTCGGCTTAGCTAGTTATTATCGGAGATTCGTAGAAGGGTTTTCTCGAATCACTACTCCGTTAACTCAGTTGACTCGAAAAGATACAAAATTTGGTTGGAGAAAGAAATGTGAAAAGAGTTTTCAAGAACTCAAGAGGAGACTCATTTTAGCACCTGTTCTGACAATACCATCTGGCTCGGAGGGATTTGTCATCTCTGATGATGCTTGTGCAAAGGGTTAGGATGTGTTCTCATGCAACATGGGAAAGTTATAGCCTATGCCTCTCGACAACTCAAAGAATATGAGAGGAATTATCTTACTTATGATCTAGAGTTGGCAGCAGTCGTTTTTGCGCTTAAGATTTGGAGGCATTACCTGTATGGAGAGAATTACCTGTATGGAGAGAAGGTGGAGATCTATATGGATCATAAAAGCCTCAAATATTTCTTCACTCAAAAGGAACTCAACATGCGGCAACGACGATGGCTTGAGTTGTTGAAAGATTATGATCATACCATCCAATACCATCCTAGAAAAGCGAACGTAGTAGCTGACGCATTGAGTAGAAGATCATATGTGGGTACGAGTGCAATATTGTCAACGCAAAGACTCATTTTGTATGACTTAGAAATGATGGAAATAGAGTTAAAGACTCTAGGGACCCATGTGATGATGGTGAATATACGAGTGGAACCGACTTTAATCAATAAAGTTAAAGCTGCTCAAACTACAGACCTGGAGCTGATGCGTATGAAGAAGAAAGTGCAAGAAGGTGCTATTCCGGAAGAAAGAATCGATGAAGAAAGAACGATTCTGTCTTGAAGTATAAAATCATGATGGAGGCGCACAACACACCGTTTTCAATCCATCCTAGGAGTACCAAAATGTATCGTGATCTTCGACATACATTTTGGTGGAGCAATATGAAGAGAGAGATAGCGGGGTTTATCTCAAGGTGTCTAACCTGTCAACGAAGTCAAGGTGAGCATCAAGTGCCAAAAGGTCCATTGCAACCACTTGAAATTCCGAATGGAAGTGGGGAGCACACTACCATGGATTTAGCATTCTTGGTCTTCCCAAGGTTTCTCAAGGCATAGATGCGATTTGGGTCATTGTTGATAGATTGACCAAGTCTGCTCATTTCTTACCGATACGAGAAACTTTTACACTTGAACGTCTTGCTAGTATGTATATAAACGAGATTGTAAGATTGCATGGTATGCCAGTATCCATAGTTTCTGAATGAGACCCAAGATTCACTTCAAGATTTTGGGTTAGTTTGCAAAAAGCTATGGGCACGAATTTACGATTTCGTTCGGCATATCATCCTCAAACGGATGGGAAGTCGAAAAGGACTATTCAAACTCTTGAAGATTTATTAAGACTTTGTGTCCTTGACTTCAAGGGAAGTTGGGACAAGTTCTTACCATTGGTGGAGTTTTCCTACAACATCAGTTATCAAGCAAGTATTGGCATGGCTCCATTTGAGGCGTTGTATGGAAGAAAGTGTCGTTCTCCAGTATGCTGGGATGAGGTGGGTGAAACAACATTGTTGGAACCGAATTTGGTACGTATGACTACGGAAAAGATTCAAACGATCCGACAACGTATAAAAACCTCACAAGATCGACAAAAGAGTTATGCTGATCTTCATCGAAAGAACGTGAAATTCAATATTGAAGATCATGTGTTGTTACGTGTTGCTCCATGGAAGGAGTTACAAGATTTGGAAATAAAGGAAAGCTCAATCCTTGATTCATTGGCCCATTTTTAATCCTCGATCGAGTAGGAACTGTGGCCTATAGACTCGCCTAACCGCCAAGTATGTCTCGTGTTCATAATATTTTTCACATATCTATGTTATGTAAATATGTGAAAGACCCGAACCATATTATTTGAATTAGAACCAGATGAGATAGAGGAAGATTTAACGTATGAAGAGTTACCTGTTAAAATCTTGGATAAGAAGGATCATATTCTACGCTCTAAAGTTATACCTCAAGTCAAAGTTTTGTGGAGAAACCACGATGTGGAGGAAATGACATGGGAGTTAGAATCTGAGATGAAATCAAGGTATCCTCACCTCTTCGACATACCAGGTACGCACCCTAATTTCGAGGATGAAATTTCATAAGAAGGGGAGGTTGTAGGACCCCAACTTTTATGAATAAAGAATAATTTTCTCGAAATATATTTTTGAATATTATGGTGTGGATTTGATATAATGTTATAGTTGTGGGTAATATTTACAAATTTTGCAAAGTAAGTAAGTGGTTATATAATATTCGATTGGTCGGGGAATATTCGTTTTAATAGGGAATATTCGTACGATGGCACAATAATTGGTGGACCCCACAACAGAAGTATTATCATTGTTAGAAAACGACATAATTATCTTTTTATAAAAATAACGGCAGAAGTTTTACCGTTAAACTGTTGAACTACCCGGTAGTAAAAGCTGACAAAGAATGTGCTGTGGTGGTTGCATAGTAGCACCTTTGTATTGATTATTGATGCTTACGTGAGAAGTCACTCGGTTATACTCAATTATTGCTTTCAATAATTCACGCATCATATCTCTCATATTATTGATTCAATTATTGTCACAAGATTATCATCTGCATAATATGATATATTATTAAATCAATAATTGAGACAACAAAGTTATTCATATTATTAAATTGTAATATTTACAATGTTTAGAAGTTCTGTCAAGGAGAGGTTTGGTCATCTAATTGCGCGCCAATAAGGAGAAATCCTTATCGAAAAGCCCCCTTTTTCCTAGGAACGACCTGGTTGTTAAATATTGTGAGTTATAATATTAATGATGAATAAGTTCGTGTTGATTAAAGATGAAATTGATAGTTCCATTGTGTTGGAATTATTAGTGTTAGTGGAAATCGTCATTTATTTTGATATTAATTGATGTCTGGAAGTTATACTGACCAGTCGGGTAATTTACCGGATAAATGAGCAATTAATTGCTATTAATTCACATGATTATAACTATTTGTTCACATGTGTGTACTATTGATTCACATTCTTGTACTATTAGGGGAGTTGGTACAAGATTGATAATACTTGCATGACTAAGTTAAAAATGGAGGTATAGATGGAGGTACTATACTGTAATTTATATTTTTACATGATTATAACTATTGATTCACATGATTGAACTATTGATTCACATTATTTACTATTAGGGGAGGTGGTGCAAGTTTGATAATACTTGCAGGACTAAATTAAAAATGAAAGAAAAGTTGAAGGTAATGTACTGTAATATTTCGAGCCCCAAAACGTGAAATTATCGAAACTATATTTTTCTATAATTAGAAGCTCATTCTTCCTTCATTTCTCACCAATTTATAAAAGCTATAGAGCAAATATTATAGAGAGAAATTATAGAGAGAAAGAAGAAGAGAAGTCTGCTACCTCTCTACTCCAGTATCAAGTTTCTTTTTAAGGTAAGGGGTATTATTTCTTTCGTATTCATGAAGAGAGCTTCTGTTATTCCATTCTTTATTATTATATTGGAATAACTCATCATGCGCAATCATCGCATACATGGTGAAATTCTTCATTATTCCATTTTTTATTATTCTCTTTGGAATATCCCGTCTGCGTGCGGATTACGCTAGAATTCGGTTCCATTCGTTATTATTTTGTTGGAATATCACATGCATGCGGATTATGCTAGACACGGTTCCATTCTTTATTATTCATTGGAATAACTCGTGCATGCATGCGGACTATCGCATGCATGGTGAATTCTTACGTTATTCCATTCTTTATTATTACATTTGGAATATCACATGCATGCGGATTACGCATGACCTGGTTCCATTCTTTATTATTCTGTTGGAATAACCTATCTATGTGGATTATCATATGCATGGTGAATGATCCTTCGTATTCATTCCTTATTAAATTGTGAAAATGATTTGTTTACGTGGATTATCGCATGTCGGGTGAAAATCCATTTGCAGTTTTATATATTCTATGATACTCATTTGGTTAAAGTTTTGGCTTCCATACTCCATGAAATTAGTAGAATATCCTAGATATTTGCGCTTCATCTAGTATCTTTTCATGGAAATATTCTTCTGAGCATTCTTGAATTTTACTCCACAAAGCAGTATCATGTTGACAATTTGAACGTAATTTATTTCAAGATAAATTAACTTATAAATCTTTAAAATTTATCCTTGAACTTGTTTTATTGAATTATTATGTCATTATCATCATCCTCATGCTTATATTGTGATGAAAGTCATCTTTGGCTTACGTGCATAGATGGACTTGGTATGATTATGACCAGGGATTATTCAGTATAATTATGACCTGTAATGTTATAAATGATGTGGTAAAAGCCCGCAGTAGCCTGTAGTGCATTGATGGAAAGTTTTTATTATGATTATGACCGGGGATTATTCGGTATAGTCATGACTATTGCTGATTTAATGAATATCCTTGGCCCGTAGTAGCGAGGATGACTCGATGATGTGGTTTATTTATTGTTTGAGTCTCAAATGATAAAAATTGATGAAAACATTTTAAATCATAGAAGATAGTAGATATCATGCTCTACTTGACTCTTCTAATAGATTGCTTATTTTCTTTGCAGATTAAATTTGATGTCTATTGTATTTTATCGGTTTAACATTGTTGAAGACTAATGATAATTTATTCGCATTATCTTAGTCATAATATTTCTTCTTGGGCTAGTTGAGCTCACCCTTTCTTTCCTTTGTTCTCTTCAGAAATGAGAGCGAATTTGAACTAAGTCGGGGAGCAGTGGCCGGTCAGGATGATAGCATTAGTAGTCCTCACTATTACGTTAAATAGTGTGACAATAAATGTAATGAGGACTCCATTGAGTGTGGATATTGTCTAGATGACAATATTCTTATTAAAACTCTTAGATTATGTTTTGTCGTATTTTACATATCGTTGTATAATTAAGTTGTATTTGAATTTTGTACCATGTATTTGGCGACTCAAGATGAGTGATGTATACCTATTTTGGGGGCGTCACAACACTCTTTCCCTCTTCAAGCCCCGTAGACTTGGATATTTAGTCATCAAGACAAGGACACTCTTGTCCTTAGAAGATCAGATGATTGATGTTTATTGAGAGGTGCTGCTAAATTAGCGTTAAGGTTTTCTTCTCAAGTACTTAGCAACTTGAACTTTGAATATTGAATCGTTGAGTTCGTTCTTTTCTTTTTGGCAGAGTTTTTGGCTTTTTGATAAAGACTTTCAACAATTTTCAAAGTTGGATCCAAGTAGCCTTTTATACTCTGCTAAGTAATTTTCCCGTTGCTGCATTTAATGCTATGATATACTAAGATGTTTGATGTTGACATTTTGAACCTTGGAGACAGTTCCTTTTCTGTGTTTGTCACATCAATCTACTTTTTCACCTAACACCTTTGACGTGTCACTGTCCAACAGGTAGCTGGTAGACACATACTCTGATATTTGATTTTTGCCAAAGATATTATGAGATTGCATTGGGACCTTCAACTTGCAACGCTCTGAAGTCAGTTTCTCAGATTTAACTATTCTACGATCGAGTCTATTTCAATGATCGTTTAGCTGGTTAGGAGGATCACTTGTTTACTCAACGATCTGAATTAACTTTATGAAGCCGAGAGTTTTAGTTACTCCAAGTAGTTCATCGATCCTCTTGATGTGTGTGATCTTATACTTCTTCTGCGATCTCGTTCTTCAAGTAGTAGGGTAATTTTACGATCCTATCAACTATACATCAACTTAGCTTCTTTTAAGATCAACCTAACATTATTTGATCTTTCTATTTTAAGTCCTTATAAAATTGATCAATTCTTTATAAGGACCGTACAAATCATATTGGTACAAAAATATACATTAAGCTCATTCATTGTCAAATTAATCATGCAAACTCTAACAAATTGCTCATTCCGTTGCAATTATTTGTCGAAAACTTATATCATCTACCATATGTTCTAAATATTGATTGAAGGCTATTAATAATTTATTTATCTTAGTCATGATATTCTTTACTAGAATATTTACGCTCACCCTTATGTTTCACAATTCCTTTCAAGAAATAAGAATGTAATTGGGTCTTGCGGGCAGAACAGAGGAATTGAGTGATGTTCCAAGTTAGTAGTTGTCCTCATCAAAGTAGAAAATAGTGTGACAATAATTGTACTAAGAACTTAAAATGTGTATTGATGTATTATATACGACATTAATTGTAATAAATATACTGTCGTACTATATACGACATTGTAATAATTTAGAATAGTAGAATTTGTGCTTGTAGTATGTATTTTGACGACTCAAATTAGGTGGCATATACTCGAATTTGGGAGCGTCAAATTCAACACATAAAAAATATCTTAAATTTATTTTCATGCAAATTCCAAAAGAAAAAAGTAAAGGAAAGGAAAAAATATAATTAAATTCTCATTTAATGCAAAATGAACCTAGAGTAAATACATTAAAAATTCTTATCTCTACAACTAATGGACCCAACTTAAGTATTGTTTCTAGGGGTGGGCAAAAAAATCGAGTTTTTTAATTTTTGGTTAAACCTCCAGTTCGGGATAAATGTGTAACGGTACAGAAAATTGGTATATACCGGATAAATGGGACCATGTTTAGGAAGTGGTTTACATGGTTCAGTATAAACCGGACCAAACTGGTTGTACCGATTAATTAACAATTTATTAATTTTATTCTTTAGACTTCAGTTCAGACTTCAGTCTCTTTCTCTCTCTTTCACGTTATTTTTGAACAGACTTGCGCATTGCCTTTCTTTTCATCTCAATTTCTCGAATTCCCTTTCTCCGATCCTCTCCCACCTGCCAAACCTACGATCATGTCCCTCAAGCAACTGATTCATCTTCTCTTTAGTAGTTCATTGTTGTTTCAGTCTTCACTCGTTGTCGCCAGTCGTCACATCTCTGCCTCCAACTCAAGAGTCCAGACTCCATATTTTTTGTAGGTAATTGTTTTAATTGGTCTTGATGATGGGCTCGGATCTGGTATAAACATTTTTTCTTTGATTGAAGACAGGAACGGTCGCGTTGGCCCTAAAGCCAATATGGGCGCAATCTATTTCTTCTCTATTTCTGCATAATCTATGATCTTTTCATATTGCTTCATACCAAATGTCACCCACACAGTTCCCAAGCATAAGATCTACAAAATGAATACAAAATGCATGAAAAGTAACTACAAAACCACGGAAATAAATAACAATTCAGGTCCAATAGTAACTACATCGCAGGTATAAAACTTACTAATCAAATACCCTTAAACTTGAAATGTTGCTTGCTCCCAAGCAACACAATACAATATAATGCAAACACAAAACAAACTATAGATGAATATGCAATCTAACAACTAGCATGCCTACAATTCCATCCATCAATTAGTATGAAATCCAGTAAATATGCGTGGTTAAAATAACGACGGATGAAGAAAATGACAAGTTTGAGTTTTTATAAATAACGACGTAATTGTTACCGTTATCACTGTTGGGATACCTGATGGTTAAAATACAATAATACGCGTGGTTTCACAGTAGCACATTGTATTGCATAGTATTTTTGAATTATTGATTCTTACGTAAGAAGGCACTACTCAATAATTGTTACAGTAATTACTGTTCAATATTTTATTTTATTGATTCAATAATACCTGCGTTGATATTTTATATTATTGTTGTTTCAATAATTGTATGTAACATTCCAGAATTTTTTAACTGTTATATTAAATATTTATTGAATCATTTAAGTATTTAATGGATGTGTTCATTGTTGAATAATCGTTAATTATTTTTTAAATAAATAATTAAGGAAATTAATTATTATATGCTAATTTAATTTAATTATTAAGTTAGAGAGTTTTGATTAATTGAATTATTATTCTTTTTATTTGAATTTGTAATTAAAATGATGTGTTAGTTGATTAAATAAAGTTATAATTATACAGAAAATTATAATTTTGTGGTATTGATTTATGTGTTAGAGTAATTAAATAAAAGTGTGACAAATAACCTTTTATAAAGGAGTTATTAAAATAACTTAAAGGAGTTTTAATTCAGTTTTTGCCAAACAAGGCCTATTCCCTATTAAGTCTTTAATCTAATTGTGTTTTACCAAACAAGGCATACGGATTAATTGATTATTTTTTTAGTAGTTAGCCAAACAAGCCTTATGGCTTTTGGTTTTCAATAAAAATAACTGATGTCAGTTAAGTTAGTATTATATTATATAATTAATATATATTATATCTTATATGCGTTATATTCTAAGACGTAAGAATAGAAGAGAGAGGTAAGAGAGAAAAAAAGAAAAACTCAGAGGAAGAAGAAGAAGAGGAGAAGAAAAGTGAGAGAATCCTAGAAAATTGGGAGTGAAGATGAGAAAAACTTGACAATCAAAGAGATAGTATCATCATCTTCTTCAAGGTATCATCCTATTTTTTTTTAGTTTTAAAAGTTTAGTTTTTCTCCTCCCTAATTCTTTGTAGAATCCTTGTGTAAGGATAAATTGTTGTTGTTATGTGGCTTTATATGATATATTAATGATGTTAAAACTATTTTCATAAGTTATAGTCAATGAATTGATAATATGTATATAATTTGTGAAGAAAAATATTTTTACAGAGAGTTTTTGAGAATATATATTGTTTGGTTTACGGTAGAAATTAAGGATTAATTAGTTGTTTAGTTGATAAATTGATTATTGAATGTGGTAGAGTATGTATAAACATTGATAAAGTGCTTTGAATTAACTATTTTGGTTGGAAAACAAAATCACAGTGTTTATTTTCATTAAAAATATAAAAAAAGTGAGTTTTTATCAAAAACAGTGAAATTGGATGTTTTAAATTTGTTGTTTATGTTGTTGTATGGGTAGAAACATGTTAGGAGTTCTTGAATTATGTTTACATGAAGTCTTTTTATGAATTACATGTGAATTAGACTGTTAGAAAGGAGCTTGTAGGCCAAAATTGGCTTTTGTTCATCTTTTTCAAGCCGCCATCGAAGATCGGCTAGATTTAGCGCAGACGTGCAACAGCAATATTAATCTCCCTTGCAAAGACCGGCTTCACACTACAACATGACACGGTAGTATTATTATCATTATGCCAGTCATTATCTCTCATGCCATAACGCCGCACCACAGTATAAATTGTGGTGCCGCAACGCGAAGTTAGAAGGTAATGGTCCGACAAAGGTACTTTTGTACTCAAAATTTGAAGGAATTGTTATGGGATAATAGTAGATTTGTAAAATGTTAATTTTAGTATTTCTATACTATGAATAAGCATGTTATCAACGATTAACTTGTGTTATAACTTGATTATGTGATTAAATAATCAATCCTACATGATGAATGTAGTTAGTTAAGTTTGTAAAGTGGTAGTTACTAATTATGTCATGATGACATATGTTTATAGGATATTGTGATTTGAATTGTTCGGTTTAGCTCACGAGCAAGGCAAGTTTTCTAATCTATTTTCTTGTTGAAGCAATTATTGTTTCCAATTCGATTCCAATATAATGGTGCAAGATTTCTGAACTTTATTTTTATTGAGCAAGTTATTCTTGTATTTAACTTGTTGTTTAGCATGCACAATTATACATACTAATGTTGAACAGTTTTATCGTTCAAATTGCTACGTATGCTTAGTATTCGATTTTAAATAACCTTGGCTTAACATTGTTCAAGCAAGGTGTGTTATAGTTATTCAAGGTGTATGCTATTAGATTATTCCTAAAGCATGATTTTAATTTACCTTAACGATTTAATTACGAGTATTCTATAGTATGATGTTATTAGTATTAATTCAACTAGTCCTCTAGTTGATGATCGTTGAACTTCAAATTACCCTTGAAAGCTTATCCAAACCAAACTCTCTTTGGTGCGGACTTGTACTCTAAATACTGAGATGAACAACCCTATTATTAGGGGATAACTTACGCGTAGCGTTAAATGTTTATGCACAATACATGGTACGAAGGGCTGATCCCCCTAAGTACGAGGAGTCCTTATAGTCTTATGACTATTAAAGTTGGAGTTGAAAGATTACTTGCAACTGTGGACATAGTTCATGGTCTTATGACCCTCAGTTATGTTTATTCCATACTTTGGATTTCAGTTCCTGATTATCATTGTTAGAGTACTATCTAGTTTTGATGAGCCTATTCATTGGCAGTTATTATTGTTGATTCATTATTTTATCTAGTGAGCAATTGCTTTGCTCACTCTTGTATATTTATAAACTCATTGCAGCTAAAGTGGAGAAGGTAGATGAACCTTCAACTAGCAAAGGAAAGGGAAAATTGTACAAGTGATGCTGATTTGTACTTTTAATGGGAAAGGTTTTCATTATTCAATTTGATTATGATTGGGTAGTTAGATATGAATGTTTGATTAAGTGAACACCAAATCCTATGGGAATGAAGTACCTGGGTTTGGGGGTGTCACAAGTTGGTATCAAAGCCTTAGGTTATGAACCTTAGGTGGGGAAAAGCCTTAGGGGAAGTAACCTTTGAAAAGATAGTAATGATAAACTCTTATCGAGTTTTAAGGAAGAAATAATAAAATACTTATGTGCTTATGTGTTTACAACTTATGTGCTCGTGAGTGTCGAGTAGTAATGATTAGTAATTAAAACTTAAATTTTGGTTGATAGGATGACTAATATAGGAGGATCCAGTCAGGCTAGGGAGGAGGACCCTCGAGATATTCAGGTAGTTTGGGAACAATTACTGCCACGGGAAACAGTTTCGTTGGTCACAGTAGTTGAACAAGAGAGAGTACCTGATGAGGATGATGAGATAGAGACAGATGGGGAAGATTCCGTGGAGCTGCCACAGACGGATGAAGAGGACGAGGAGGAAAGGATTCCACTTTACTCGATAGCTGGCCGTATATACGATGAGGTGCATGACCACAACGTGGAACTTTAAGATACAGTCGAGGAGTTACAAGAGATAGTAGCTGAGCAACAGGCCTCGATGGCACAGAAGGACCGAGAGGAACGTTTGAACAATGTTGAAGATAAGCTGATTCACACTGTAGAAGAGAACGAGAAAATGAGAGCAGAGATTGCAGAGTTGAAGAGCAAGTTGAGAGAAGAATCTGCAAAAAGGGCAAGAGCCTAAGATGCGTATGAGGAAGCTGATCAACGAGCCGAAATAGTAGAGGGAGAAGCACAAGCAAAGAGAATGAAGATGCAGGAAATGAATAACGTGTTCAACACCGTGGTTAATTGAGCTCAGGATCGGGTCATGGGTTACCCAATTCAGTTCGAGACGCTACCCTCGTATATACTAGATCGTCGAACCATATTCCGAATTATGGAAGAAGAGCGTCGTAAGGCTATGCAGTATCTTAGTAGGACATCGTAGGAAGTGTACTTAATTTATGATTTATGTTATGATAAGTATTATATAAATCCCAAGTGTTATGTAACTTGTGGATATGATGATGATGTCCTGAAACTTTAGTAGTTCAGGAAAATAATGTAAATAGCAGTGATGCTATGGATATGATGTTTTCAAAGAATTAAGAATGAATAAAAGTTATTATCTTCTTTTATCCAAAGTGTTATGTGTTATGTGGTGATTACTTTTATGGGGGCAAGTTAAGTAGAAATTACTTGAAAAGAGTTGAGTAATAATCTAATGGGTGGATTTTTAATAGAAAATGCCTCCAAGACGTCAACCACCCAGACAGAGAACCACTAAAGAAACCAACAATAATAATGCTGAAGCTAACCCCGTTCAGCAGCTGGTGACGTTACTGACAGATGCACTGCAAAATCAATCGCAAAATCAAGCTACAACGTTTAAGGACTTCAAGGCAGTTGGACCACCAGAATTTCGTGGGTCCATGAACCCGATTGAGGCACAGACCTGGGTCATGGAGATAGAGAAAGTGTTTGATGTTGCGGGAGTAGGGGAAGATCAGAAGACTACTTTTGCAACATTTATGTTGAAAGTAGAGGCTAGTTATTGGTGGCAGACCAATAAAACTTGAGGAGGACCAGGGGTTATGGTTTGGGATAGGTTCAAGGAAATGTTCTTTAAGACCTATTTCCCAGAGAGTTCGAAGAGTCAGCTAGAAGTATAGTTTTTAGAACTAAAGCAGGGAACGATGACGGTGTTGGAGTATGCCGCGAAATTCAACGAGTTGGCGAGGTTTGGGCCATACCAAGTCAGCACAGATGAACGCAAGGCGAAGAGGTTTGAACAAGGACTGAAGCCCTGGTTGTTTAGTAGGGTTTCCTTGTTTCAGTTGAAGACATTTGCAGCTGTAATGGAAAAGGCAATTCTCGCTGAAGGTGGAGGCGAGGCGATAACCAAGTTCAATCAGGAACAGAAAAAGAAGAAAAATGAAGTGGAGGTTAATAATGGAGTTGGTGGTAGTGGGAATGGTAATAATAATCTGAAAAGAAAGTGGAATGGAAATGTGGGTGCTGGGAATCAACAAGGTAACCAACAGAATAAGAAGTTTGAAGCATGTGATACATGCGGGAAGTTTCACAAGGGTGTATGCTTAATGGGGAAACGTGTATGCTTTAACTGTGGCCAGGAGGGTCACATCGCCCCAAACTGCAATCAACCCAAGAAGAATGTTTGCTACACTTGCGGGTCCAAGGATCACTTTGCTCGTGAGTGCCTACAAGAAGAAAGCTAGAAAGCGACGGGGAAGCAAAGGAGGTAAGAAGTGGAGGTACTTGGGACATTACTAGGACAACGACATCAAACAAACCCACGGCCCGTAACCTTCAACATGGTATGCGGCAAGATCTTTGTGCAATCAAAGGATGTGGTGTCGGTATTATCCCAATCAATGATATTGATGCTTATGTATTATTTGATTCGGTGCTACTTGCTCATTTATATCTGATGAATTTGCTATGAGATTAGGATTGCCTAGTGAAGAATTGAATTTCCCTTTAAACATAGAAATTGCGAATAAGGAAGTAATTCTTGTTAGGTTCGTATACAAGAATTGTAGGGTGAACATTAAGGAAAATATTTTGATGGTAGATTTAATTCCGATTAGTCTTGGAGAGTTTGATGTTATTTTGGGAATGGATTGGTTGTTCAATTGTGGAGCGATAATTGACTGCCAAAAGAAATGTGTAAACCTTATGACTCCGTCAAAGGTAGTTTTTAATGGTAGCAAATCGCCTAGAAAAATGAGATGTCTGACGATTATGCCGGCCAAGAAGTTATTGAGTCAAGGCTATGTGGGTTATTTAGTTTACATAATTGATACTCAGAAGAAGGGTGCGAAACTAGAAAAAATACCAGTGGTTAGGGAATTTGTGGACGTGTTTCCGGAGGATTTGCCAAGACTTCACTTTGTGAGAGAAATTGAGTTCAGAATCGACTTAGCATGAGAACCGCTCCAATATCAAAAGCCCCGCATGTAATGGCTCGGTAGAGATGAAGGAACTGATGGTACAACTGTAGGAGCTGTTGGACATGAAATACATTCAGCTAAGTGTGTCACCGTGGGGAGCACCGGTGTTATTCGTAAAGAAGAAGGATGGGTCAACGCGTCTTTGCATTGATTATAGAGAGTTAAACAAAGTCACTATTAAGAATAAATATCCATTGCCGAGAATAGATGATTTGTTTGACCAGTTAAAGGGAGCAAGGTATTTCTCAAAAATAGATTTGAGAAGTGGGTATCACCAACTGAAAGTAAGGAGGGAGGATGTACCGAAAACGGCATTTTGAACTCGGTATGGACATTACGAATTTTTGGTGATGTCTTTTGGTTTGACAAATGCCCATGCAGCGTTCATGGATTTGATGAACAGGGTGTTTAAACCATTTTTAGACAAGTTTGTGGTGGTGTTTATTGACGATATTCTGGTGTACTCTAGAACTCAAGAAGAACACGTGGAACACTTACGTCTAACGCTGGAGATGCTAAGAAAGGAAAAGTTGTACGCGAAATTCTCTAAATGTGAATTTTTGTTGGAACGTGTATAATTTCTTGGGCACGTAATTGACAAGGATGGAATTTTAGTGGATCCATCAAAGGTCGAACCTGTGATAAATTGGGAACAACCAAGAAATCCATCAGAAGTAAGAAGTTTTTTGGGATTGGCAGGGTATTACAGACGGTTTATCCAGGATTTCTCCAAGATTGCCACTCCGTTGACAAATTTGACAAGGAAATCTGTAAAATTTGTTTGGACAGAGAAATGTGAAGGAAGTTTTCAGGAATTGAAAAAGAAGCTAAGTATGGCACATGTGTAGTCATTACTAGATAATACAGGAAATTTTGTGGTGTACAGTGATGCTTCACACAAAGGATTAGGATGTGTCCTTATAAAGAACAAAAAAGTCATCGCGTATGCATCAAGGCAATTGAAGGACTACGAACAAGGGTATCCGACTCATGATTTAGAGTTGGCGGCGGTTGTGTTTACTTTAAAAATATGGAGACACTATCTCTATGGAGAGAAATATGAGATTTACACAGACCATAAGAGTCTGAAGTACATTTTCACTCAGAAAGATCTGAACATGCGTCAAAGGAGATGGATGGAATTGATAAAGGATTATGATTGTGAGATCTTTTATCATCAAGGCAAAGCAAACGTGGTTGCAGATGCCTTGAGTAGGAAAGGTAGGGAAAAATTGATGTTGTTAACTGATAAGGAGGAGCTTATTTCAGCAATGTCAAGGTTAGAGTTGGAAATCAAATTTCTGAAAGAATCCGATGACAAATTATTCCAGATGGAAGCCAGTCCAACTTTGGTGGACAAAGTGAAGAACGCTCAACTGCACGATGAGGAATGCAGAAAAATAAGAGAAAGTGTGGTCGAGGGAAAAGAAGTGAAATACAAGGTTGATACCGATGGAATACTGAGATTCGAGGGACGAATCTGGGTTCCAGCAGTACTAGATATTAAAGAAGACATCTTGACAGAAGCTCATAGCTCTAGATATTCGATTCATCCAGGAAGTACGAAGATGTATTAAGATTTGCGATGACATTTTTGGTGGCCAAATATGAAAAGAGACATTGCAGAATGCGTTGCAAAGTGCTTAACATGTCAGAAAGTCAAGGCCGAGCATCAAAGGCCAAGCGGATTAATTCAACCATTAGAAATACCGGAATGGAAATGGGAACATATCACAATGGATTTTGTGGTAGGTCTCCCACCAACTCAGAAAGGATACGATGCGATATGGGTGATAGTGGACAGATTGACAAAATCTGCACACTTTTTGCCAATAAAGGATAGATTCAATCTTGATCAGCTGGCAAAGTTATATGTTAAAGAGATCGTGTCAAGACATGGAGTTCCAGTGTCAATTGTGTCAGATAGAGATCTGAAGTTCACATCAAACTTCTGGAAGAGACTACAAGAATGTATGGGAACACAGTTGCGAATGAGTACGGCATATCATCCGCAAACAGATGGCCGAAGCGAACGAACGATTCAGACATTGGAAGATATGCTGAGAGCATGCGACATGGATTTCAAATAAAGCTGGGATGAACAATTACCGTTGGTAGAATTTGATTATAATAACAGTTACCATACAAGCATCGGCATGCCGCCTTACGTAGCATTATCTGACGTAAAGTGCGAGAACTCCATTGTCTTTGGGATGAAGTCGATTGAACGTCAACTATTAGGACCAGAACTGGTACAACAAACTGCTGAGGTTTTCAAACTCATCAGAACAAGATTGATAGCTGCTCAAGACAGACAAAAAAAATATGCTGATCAACACAGACAAGATCGTGCATTTGACGTTGGAAATACGAAGATGTATCAAGATTTACGATGACATTTTTGGTGGCCAAATATGAAAAGAGACGTTATAGAATGCGTTGCAAAGTGCTTAACATGTCAGAAAGTCAAGGCCGAGCATCAAAGGCCAAGCGGATTAATTCAACCATTAGAAATACCGGAATGGAAATGGGAACATATCACAATGGATTTTGTGGTAGGTCTCCCACCAACTCAAAAAGGATATGATGCGATATGGGTGATAGTGGACAGATTGATAAAATCTGCACACTTTTTGCCAATAAAGGTTAGATTCAATCTTGATCAGCTGGCAAAGTTATATGTTAAAGAGCTCGTGTCAAGACATGGAGTTCCAGTGTCAATTATGTCATATAGAGATATGAAGTTCACATCAAACTTCTGGAAGAGACTACAAGAATGTATGGGAACATAGTTGCGAATGAGTACGGCATATCATCCGCAAACAGATGGCCAAAGCGAACGAACGATTCAGACATTGGAAGATATGTTGAGAGCATGCATCATGGATTTCAAAGGAAATTTGGGATGAACAATTACCGTTGGTAGAATTTGCTTACAACAATAATGAGTTAGCATGCAAGACATCGGCATCCAGATGCGCTTCACGAAGCATTATCATTATACGAAAGTGTTTGAACTCCACCTTTGTCTTTGGAATGAAGTCGGTGAACGTCAATCTGTTAGGACCAGAACTGGTACAACAAACTGCTGAGGTTTTCAAACTCATCAGAACAAGATTGATAGCTGCTCAAGACATACAAAAGAAATATGCTGATCAACATAGACAAGATCGTGCATTCGACGTAGGAAATTACGTTTTCCAAAATGTTTCACCTTGGAAGGGAAAAATTCGATTTGGTAAGAAGGGGAAACTAAGCCCGAGGTTTATTGGACCCTTCGAAGTGCTGCAAAAAGTTGGAGAGGTGGCTTATGAGGTAGCTCTACTTCCAGAATTACAAAACATTCATAATGTTTTTCACGTTTCGGTGTTACGACCATATTAGATCGATTACAAGCACGTGATCGAGTACGAACCATTGCAGTTTGAGAAAGACTTGTCCTATGAAGAGGTTCCTATCCAGATAGTCGACAGGAAAGAACAAGTGCTCAGAAATAAAGTGATACCTTCTGTGAAGGTGATATGGAGGAACCACAATGTCGAAGAGGCTACGTGGGAACTCGAAGCAGAAATGATGAAGAATTACCCTGAGTTATTTGTTTAATTTGTGTCTTCGATTCTAGGGACAAAATCTTTGTAAGTAGGGGAGAATGTGACGAATGAGTTGTTTGAGTTGTGATTCTGAGGACAGAATCCTTGTAAGGTGGGAATCCTTGTAAGGAGGATAGAATTCTGAGGACAGAATCCTTGTAACGAAGGTTCAAACTCTATTTGACTCTTCATCATTATATCAACAGAGTTTGAACCTGAGAATCACAAAACGAGCTATTAATACTACTAAAAACACTAATATAACCACTACTAAAAATTACTAAAAATTGATATTAAAAACATTAAACGGATGGGTTGCCTCCCATCTAGCTCTTGATTTAGAGTCCTTCAGCCGGAATTCTTCGACTCTTTAACCAATTCCCCTTCGAAAGTTGAGGAACCCTCTATCCATCAATAGTAATGTATCTTTTAGGAGGTTCCAATTAGTAATGGCCATTGAATCAAAGTCACATAGGATGCTCTTTTTAGATAGGATCCCAATTAAGAACATCAAACAACTAGGTTTTCTCCATTGTGTCTATGATCAGATTGTGGCATTAAAGCTTATCAAATACAACATGCTCTTATTCTATCTTCCCTTTCTCATCCCACCATGGCTCAAACATTGTACTAGCTCTCTTATCACATAGAGCTTTTTCGACGACATTACTACTAATTGGGCACGGGATAACAAATCTACCCGGATCCATAAACTTTGGTGGAGAAGGTACACGGGGCACAATCAAAATCGGGTCATCTTCATTAGAACTCAAAGATAAATCTTCATCGACCTTCTGATCTTGTTCCCCAGTTGTTTGCTTTCTTTCAACATTTACACCTTTTGGCTCATCCGATTACAGATTTGGTACGGGCACTCCATTAGTGTTGGGAACCATGTCACAGGCCAAGTATCTTGAGGATAATTGTTTGAGGCATTAATGATCTGTTCCATTTGGTTTGCAAAATTTTGACTCGACATCTCCTGACTAATCCTCATCTCCTCACTCGAAGCTATGAAATTGGACATAAGCTCCTCCAAATTTGAACATAAAATTTGGACATAGTGGAGGTAGACACGAGAATTCCGGTGAGTATGTTGGAGTTAGAGCATAAAATTGATCTTGATGATGATGGCTCCATTAAAAATTCGGGTGATATCCCCAATCCGGATGATAGTTGTTGGGATATATGTAAGACCCCAACTTTTTATAAATAAAATTGAATTTTTTTCTATTCATTATTTTGAAATAATTAGGTGTTAATTTGATATAATGCTTTGGTTATGGGTGAAATTTGCAAATTTTGTAAAATAAGCAAGTGGTTATAAAATATTCATTGTTGTCAGGGAATATTCGTTTGGTCATGGAATATTATTGCTGTCGGGGAATATTCGTACAACTGCGCAGCCATTTGTGGGACCCATAACGGAAAATAGTCGGATGAAGAAAACGACAAGTTTGAGTTTTTATAAATAATGGTGTAATTATTACCATTAACACTGTTGTAATACCTGGTGGTTAAAATACAGTAATATGCGTGGTTGCACAGTAGCACACGGTATTGCACAGTATGTTTAAATTATTGTTTCTTACGTAAGAAGGCACTACTCAATAATTGTTACAGTAATTACTATTCAATATTTTTTTATTGATTCAATAATTGTTGTGTTGATATTTTATATTATTGTTGTTTCAATAATTATCACTGCACAGTATTTCTCAATATCAGATCAATAATTCAAATTATTTGAATAATATTATTAGATAGCATTATTGGCAATGTCTAAGGAAGTTATGTCTAGAAAAGGGGTTTGGTCACCTAATTGCGCGCCAAGATGAGAGAGATCCTTTCGTAAAGCCCCTTCTTTCACAGGAACGACTGGTTATCATAATTGTGATTCTGTAATATTATTTATGAATAATTAATTATTGATTTATATGATAAGAAAATATTTATTTTATGTGGATATAAATGAAGGAATTAATACTGAGGTGTTTTATCAGTATTTTGTCAGAATGGGGGTGTTTTATCAGTATTTTGTCAGAATGGAGGTATTAAAAATCGTCCGTAAGTGAATTTCGGTCATTTTTTGTTTGGAATTTGGATAAACTTTCTTCTACAAAGTTGTAGAAAATTAAATTTCCTATGGAATGGACATGAGATTTGAATTTTTTTGATAAAATAGCTATTTATTATGAATTATTGAAGTTTCGAAAATAAATGTTTTTATAAAAAATGGGTAGGCCCCACTTTTGGTTGGTGTGGAAATTTTGAATTTGGTGGGCCCCACTATGGTGTGCTGAAATTTGATCAATTGTGGCGTGCGTGAAATTTTTTTGATAAAATATTATTTTATTAATTTAGTCTACTTTGGTGTTTTGACATTTTTCTATAAATAGGGTGCTTAGTTAGAATTGAAAATCACACCAGAATCAAAAGTTTTCTTTCTCTATAATATCGAGAGTATTTTTGTGAGTATTTAGATACTTTGAGAGTTGTTATTCCGTGCAAGTTTCTTTCAATATTATATCCGATATTTCGATCAGAAGTACTGTTCTTTAGAGGTAAGGGATGTTATTTTCTTCGTAAATGATGTTATTTTTTCAATATCATTATACCAAAATATTAGTATGAATTTTATTATGAAATTTTTACCTTTATTCATGTATACGACACTATTCACGAATACGGTAGTATTCACGCGCACTATTCACGAAGTATAATTTTTCTTGTAGAATTTCTACCTTTTCGTGTTGAGGTTACTATTCACGTATACGGCACTATTCACGAATACGACACTATTCACAGAAAAAATGAAATTTTCTTTTCTTTGTCCAAGTTGTCTATTATGGTTACTATCTTTAATTGTATCCATGTTTTTATCTTCATTCTTGAATTTTGCTCCACGATTGATTATTATGGAGTATTTTTAAACTTGGATAAACTAAAGTACGAATCCCTAATCTTTGATCTATTATCTCACTGGATTCGTTTTCTTTAAGATATTTTTTATCATCCTTAGTCTTAAATGGTGATATAACTGAATATCTTTGGTCTATAGTGCAAAGATGAATGATTACCTGATGAATATCTTTGGCCCATTGTTCAAAGATGAACAGGTGTTGAGATGAGCATTACCAACTGGTGATACAAATGAATATCTTTGGCCCGTAGTGCAAAGATGAATATTTGATTCAAGATGTATATTGATTGATGTTACAGGGATAAAATATTGATGATAGACTTTTAAATTCATAGATGATAGTAGATTTCATTCTCTACTTAACTCTACTAATGAATTATTATTTCTGCTGCGAATATTAATCTAAAACTTGTTGTCCATTATATTTTATCTGATTTGTTGAAGGCTAACGATAATTTGTTGTCATTATCTTAGTCATAATATTTTTTACTAGGCTAATTGAGCTCACCCTTTTCCTTTTTGTTCTATTTTTCTTCTTAAGAGGCGAGAATATAGCGGGATCTAGTCGGGGTATGGAATGATGGTTCTAGACAGTTTTTTTAGCAGTCCTTACTATTTTTGTAAAATAGTGTATCAATAATTGTAATGAGAACTTATTTGAGTGTGGATATTGTCTAGAAGATAATATTTGTATTTAAACTCACAGTATATGTGTTGTCGTATTTTGCACGACAATTGTAATAATAAAGTTATAGTTATTTTCTGTACCATGTATTTGGCGACCCAAAATGGGTGATGTATACCTATTTTGGGGGGCGCCACTGATTAATATCGAGCTTAGGATATGGTCTCTGGCGTTGATCGGGGAATAGAACTAGGAGGAGAGAGACGAGTAAATCCTTCGCTAGTGTGTCCTACCTAAGTTTATTTGTTGGTCGGTCAAAATATAGGGGTATTATGTGGTATGTCAATTTCTTTAATTAACCCTTGTTTTGTGGTAGTATTTGAGAATGGCAGCTGTAAATGTTAACAGTGGAGTGAATGAGACCGTGGAGACACCTTTAATCACCTACCAGGAGAATGTGCAACAGGACGACAATGTTTCTCCTATAAACAACACTACCGAACAAACGATGAATAATGGGATGTTTAGAAGTTTTTTTCAGTTCATGCAAAATCAGACGAGGAAGACTCGTGTACAAAATACGAGTGGAAATGATAGCAACGCGCGGCTTGTCACAATCTATAAAATAATTTTATTTGAATTAATAATGAATAAAATTATATTATATGTTGTTATATTGAGTAAGCAATATGGTTGTCGTTCTATAACCTAGAAACGTCTGAATATCATAGTATTTTGACTACGTGAAGGAATTAAAGTGTTTGAATTTCCAAGATGAAAATAAAAGTTTTCTGAGAAATTTTCTGAAAAACACTATTCATCGATTTCTGCTCGGGAATTATTTTTAAACTTCCGAGAAATACGTAACGATAGAATATTGAAGTGAGTTGGATTATGTAGTAATAATTCAAGTATGGAAAACGAAAAATTTTCACATGCGGACGTAATTCGAGAATGTTAGGAAAATAAAGCGTTAAGGAAGTGAATGTAATGATTGTATGATACGTATGTATTGTACGAGGTAATGAATACGAATATGATACGATGTATTATACGAGTATGTATGAAGGATAGGATATCGTATAATACGAATTAGTATACAAGTTAGAATACGAGAATAATATATAAGCAATATGTTATAAGGCTTTAAGCCAAAGGAAATGATTTTGTTGGATTGTGTAGGAAGTGTAAGCCCAATAGAAGTTAATAGAAAAGTTCAATAGAATTAATGTGCAAGCCCAAGTGGTTGTTAAGGAGAAGTCTAAGTAAGTTAACTAATCCAAGCCCAAGCTATGATCCAATGGGTTATGGTTATCCATGGGAAACCAAGATCACATGTTTTAATGTGATGACCTAGTAAAAGTTGTGGTGAACAAGTATTGGATAAGTGTTGTGGTTAGCAAGTAAACTTGGTAAGTAAGTAATGAATAGTAAGGAGGTTAGCTTAAAGAGGTGGGATGACCTAAAGACCAAATTACCCTAACTTTAGCAATCCTATAAATAAGAAGCTTGGATTCATTATTTGCTTGTTCAAATTTAATCCAACAACTTTCCTTTACAAAGCAACTTAAGTGTTAGAGAGAATAAACACTTATAAGCTAAACTTCCATATTTGTTTCAAGAAGAAGAAGACCTAGTTCATCAAGGGTAAGACTCTTGTCTTATATTCTTCCATCTCTTCCATGATAGCGTGATAGTGAAGTGATGGTCTCGTATGCTAAGAAATCATAAGAAGGGATAAGCTAATGACTTAAGTATTAATGAGCCGGGAATAAGCACTTTGTTCATGAATAACAAATGAACTAAGGAAGAACTTGTAATATTTATAACATGTTTACATGAATGAATTTGGTATGATAAAAGTATATAAGAATGATGGTTAGAAGACTTAAACTATCATAAGCCATGTGAAGCAAAGTAATATGTAGTTTATACCTTAATAAGCTATAAGCTCATGAAGAATAAGACATAACTTATCATGAAAATAAGTTGATGTCATATGTAGGTTAAGATGTGAATATAATGGATAGAATCCATTTATAATGATAATCAAATCATAAGTAACGAAGCTATGCTGAAATTTTCACAATTGGACGATAATCGTCGAATTCATGAAATTCTTGAATTAGAGGTCGAATTTTGATATTGAGCTTGGAAATATTAGTTTTCGATGGGAACAAGTCTTATTTGACATTATAGAGTTGTGAACTCAAAAATGACCGAATTTCGACTTAGAATGAAGAAACGAGCATTGCATGTTCATGAACGTTTATCGTTTTCGTTAAAAATGAACCAATAGGTGAATTTTGAGTAAACGAAGTTGAAAATATAAAATTCTTGCATTAATACGTAAAGGATGAGATTTGTGAGCTAATGGCTTTTGAACGAGCCAATTCGGACTTAAATGATCAAATTAGAAGTCCGGGAAGTTCGCAAAGTAGAAAAAGCGTGAGAAAGTCTTCTGCTTGTACGGACAAAAGGCTATGACTTATCGATGTTTCACGCCTTGCAACATGCAAGCATAATGAATTAGGACTCGCGCCGCAGTGCTGAGCCCGGACCCTAACCACTGTTAACTCACGTCGCAACACGGCATAGAGAAGAAAGGGTGGCGCCGCAGCGCCAACTCTAAGATTTGCATAGTAGAGAAAGGTTTCCAAGATAAAAAGAAAGGTAGATGTTTAATTATGAAGTACAAAGTTAATTGGCTTAATGTAACATTGTTTGAAATGTCATAAATCTTAAATATGATAACTAAAGGTTGATGATAACATACTTAAATGTGAATGTAAACTATAACGGCAAGCCGAAACCAATAGTAACAAATCTAAGTCATGATTAGATTGAGAAGAAGGGTAAGATATAACCGTACACATACTTGATTATATATGACCTAATTTGGTATGTTATGTGATCATGTGTTATAGAGACTTTAAAGACTCAAACAGAAAGTAATTGTACAGTAGCAGACGCTGAAGGCAAGTATTCTAACCCTTGTCTATGTTCAATCTAGACAAGATTTGTGGTTCATGTATTCTTACGCATGAATTATTATATGATGAAGTCAAAGCCAATTCTTTAGGCTAGACTTAAGATGTTTAGATTTTGAAGAATCTATTGATGTATGGTTAATGTTTTACCAAGCTATATTGGTGTGGTTTTCAAACGAAGACTGAGTATGCTAAAAATGTTTTGTCGTCAAACGACAGGCACGTGAGGTTGCCACAACTTAAACGTACATACGTTTAATGAATGTAGTGTTGATCAACATAGAGTACTATAGGCTGATCACCTAGACGTGCTTGTAAGAAATGCCAGATTTACAGACTTAGTGTCGGGATTCCTTTTCAAAGAAAGTATGAAATGCTCAAGGTCTTGGATCAAAATTGATGTTTTACTGAATATTGTCATTGTAAAACGTTTTAAAGAAAAGAGAAGTGCTATTTTGAATTATCAATAGTACTTCATAACTATTGTTCAGTTATTAAAGATATATGGTTTGTATGTTTCAAGCATATAATAAATGGAATTGTTATACTTGCTGAGCTAGTTATGCTCACTTTTGCTTGAACCATATGAATGCAGCTAAGACCGAATGGACCGAAGGATCCTCTAAGGATAAAGGAAAGGATAAGGCAGATCGCTAAGCTGGCTATGTAATAGTTTAGGTTTAATATTGTAATATATTTGATATTATGACAAGAATAAATGTAATGGTTATAAAAAACCTGGGGAATGTAAATGTTACTTTGAATATTTATAGAAGACATATTCGTTCTTTTGAGGTATTTTAATTGAATGTATGTGTGAATGGTAGTACCGTGTAGTACCATGTGTCGGGTTAAAAGATACCCTGATTTGGGGGCGTCACAGGTTGGTATCAAAGAATTAGGTTATAAAACTTAAGGGGGGAATTAAAACCTTAAGTCATAACCTTAAGAGAAGTCAAAGAAGTAAAAGAAGAAAATAACCTTATAAAAATGCATTATGTATATGTCATGTGTTTTTATTATTATACTGACGTATACTAATCAACTTAATTGTTTTGTGTAGATGTCAGGTGTAAATGCAATACATAGAGAGGTGCAGGCAGTTAGTGAAGAATCGGTTAACCAGATAGAGGTTATACCGAACCCAATAGCAGAGGAGCCAGAGATAGTAGTGATTGAGTCTAGAGACTTAGAGGACCCCGATCTCATGTCAGTATTTGATAGCATGATAGAAGAGGAGGTGGAGGTGGTGTCCTTCAACCCTATAGCACTTGCAGAAGAGACACCCCAAGTGGAGTCTATGATGTCACTATTCTTGGCAGTGTTAGACAGGAACCTCTACTATTGTCAACAGGTGAAGGAGTTAATGGCAGAGCTTCAGGCTGTCTTACAGGATAAGACAGATGTGGAGTTGATGTGGGAACAGGAACATGATGAGCGAGTTTTAGCCAAGGACAAGGTCCATGAGCTAAAGCATGAGGTTTTTGAGCTCAAGGGGGAGCTAAAGACGAAGAAGCAAAAGATAGGGAGAATGTACTATATCCGTAGGAGTTCTCATCAGGATTTCCAGCAGCAGGTATCTGGATATCCAGTAGAGGCTAGGCAGACTCGGCACACTATCAGCCGAGATGTTATCGCTGGTCTGGCCACAACAGATTTTAATAATGCCTTAAGGCAAATGTAATATAGTAGTAGCTAGAGTAGTTTTAGATATGTATATATTGTGTATTTAATAGTGACGTAAAACCCTCTTTTGTATATCAAAGGGTAGTCTTTTGTAAATCCCAATTTTTGGAAAGCAATTGCGGGATGGTAATGTAATCAGCTTAGGCTGTGTAATGAAATGATGTAGTATTATACTATAATAAATGAATCAATATAAGCCTTTTTACCGAACATATTGAGTAATGGATGTTGAAGTTATTGTTTAATCTTGAATAATAACTAACTAATAAGAAGGGAATAATAACGCAATATGTTGTTTATTGTATCAGGAAAATGCCGTCGAGAAGAGGACAACGAAACCAAGACGCTAATGTAAATCAACCGAAAGGAGGTCCGGTTAACCCAATGCAGGAATTTGTTAATTTATTAATAGCCGCATTTAATAGAAATGGGGCTAATATCCCTGTAAATTCGGGAGTAGCACGAGCTACTACCTTAAAGGATTTTAAAAGTGTCGGTCCGCCGGAATTTAAAGGAACTACGGACCCCATAGAGGTCCAGACATGGGTAAAGGAAATCAAGAAGGCATTTGTCATAGCAAATACTGAAGAGGGTCAGAAGGTTGCCTTTGCAACCTATATGATTAAAGGTGAAACCAATTTTTGGTTGGAGGCTAACCAGACTAGAGCTGGTATTGAGAATGTGACATGGGTAAGGTTCAAGGAGATATTCTTCAAGAACTACTTTCCCACAAGTATGCATGGAAGGATGGAGATGCGGTTTTTGGATTTAAAACAAGGGGATATGACAGTTCCCCAATATGCTGCCAAGTTCAATGAACTGGCGAGGTTCGCTCCACACCAAGTGGACACCAAGGTTAGGAAAACTCGACGGTTCAAGCAGGGCTTGAAACCCTGGCTCTATAACCATATATCTGTGTTCCAGAGTACTACATTTGGGACTATTTTAGAGAAGGCGATAATCGCCGAAGGTGGTAGCGAGGCTCTAAACCAGTACTACAACGATAAGAAGAATAAGGGAAAGGTTGATAGGGGAGTAAAGATAGAAGGAGCCAGTGGGAGTGGCGAGGGACAGAAAAGGAAAGTGTTCAACTCTGGGAATACCGGAGTGAAGCAAGGAGATCCAAAGAAGAGAATGGAGGCCTGCAAAACCTGTGGGAAGACTCATCTGGGAGTCTGTGTGAGACCCCAAATTTTATGAATAAAGATTAAAATTTCTCAAAATATTTTTTTGAATATTATGGTGTGGATTTGGATAGTGTTATAGTTGTGGGTAGTATTTGAAAATTTTGCAAAGTATGCAAGTTGTTATAAATATTCGATTGGTCGGGAAATAATCTTTTTGTCGGGGAATATTCGTATAATGGCACAATCATTGGTGGACCCACAACGGAAGAATTGTCGTATTTAGAAAACGACAAAAATATTTTTATGAAAATAACGGCGGAAGTGTTACCGTTAAAACTGTTGAACTACCCGGTAATAAAAGTACAGTAATACGCGTGGTTGCATAGTAGCACACGGTATTGGTTATTGATGCTTACGTAAGAAGTCACTCAGTTATACATAATTATTACTACGAAAGAATTCACGCATCATATCTCTCATATTATTGATTTGATTATTGTCACAGTATCATCTGCATTATATGTTATATTATTAAATCAATAATTGAGACGACAAAGTTATTCATATTATTAAATTGCAATATTTACAATGTTTAGAAGTTACATAAGGAGAGGTTTGGTCATCTAATCAGGCGCCAACAGGAGAGAAATCCTTATTGGAAAGCCCCTCTTTCCGGGAACAACTCAGGTTGTTAAATATTGTGAGTTATGATATTAATGATGGATAAGTTCGTGTTGATTAAAGATGAATTTGATAGTTTCATTGTGTTGGAATTATTTGTGTTAGTAGAAATTGACCTCTATTCCGATGATAATTGATGTCTAGAGGTTATATTGTTCAATTGGGTATTCAGGACACTTTTTATGTCAGAGTTACTATTCACGAGTTACTATTTATGAGTTACTATTCACGAGTTACTATTCACGAGTTACTATTCATGAGTTACTATTCATGAGTTACTATTCACCTGGTTACTATTCACTCTAGTATTGTGCATTCGGGTATTTGGGTACAATATTATTCCATGAGGAGATGTGCTAATTTTTCAGACCGTTGGTTAAAGTTATATTAGTGAATCATTATGGACCGCTGGTGGAAAGTTATAATAGTGAATCAATATGGATCGCTGGTTTAAAGTTTTAATAGTAAATCAGTATGGACCGTTGCTTTAAGTTTTAATAGTAAATCAATCTGGATCGTTCGTTTAAAAGTAAATCAATCTGGACCGTTCATAAATTAGTTACTATTCAATCCATTCTTCTATAAATAGAAGCTCATTCCTTCATTATTTCTTACGAATTCACTGAAACTCTAGAGAGAGAAATTATAGAAAGAAAGAAGAAGAGTATTTTGCTACTTCACTACTTCTATATCCAGTTTCTTTTACGGTAAGGGGTGTTATTCTTTCTTATTCATGAAGAGAACTTCTGTTATTCCATTCTTTATTATTCTGTTGGAATAACCTGTAAAAGTGGCATACCCTATACATAATAACTCAGATACTGTAAAGATACCCTATACTTCGTGAAATCCTTATGTTATTCCATTCTTATTTATTCTATTGGAATAACCTGTATACGCGGCATACCCTATACTTGGTGAAATTCTTATGTTATTCCATTCTTTATTATTCTGTTGGAATAACCTATATGCGTGGTTTACCCTATACTTGGTGGAATGACCTGTATATGCGGTTTACCCAATACTTGGTGAATCCCTCTATTATTCCATTCTATATTATTATGTTGGAATAACCTATTTATGTGAAGTACCGTATACGTGGTGAAATTCTTTTGTTATTCCGTTCTTTATTATTCTGTCGGAATATCCTGTCTATGCGTTTTACGCCGGACCTGGTTCCATTATTTATTATTCCGTATTTATTATTCTGTCGGAATATCCTGTCTGCAGGCTTACGGGGATCTTGCCCATATTTATTATTCTGTTGGAATAACCTGTCTGTGCTATCTATCACATGCCTGGTGATTTCTTTTGTTATTCCATTATTTATTATACTCAGTTGGTTAAAGTTTTAACTTCTATACTCCATGAAATTAGTGGAATATCCTTGATATTTACGCTTCATCCAGTATCTTTTCATGGAAATATTCTTCTGAGCATTCTTGAATTTTACTCTAAAAGAAGTATCATGTTGACAATTTGGACGTTATTAGTTCCTGGATAAATTAATTCGTGAACTTGTTTTATTGAATTCTTATATCATTGTCATCATCCTCGTGTTTATATTTTTGAAAGTCATCTGTTGCCTGTAGTGCATAGATGGACTTGGTATGATTATGACCGAGGATTATTCTTAAGATAATCATGACCGTAATGTTATAAATGATGTGATAAAAGTCCTCATTGGCCCGTAGTGCATTGATGGACGATTGTTGGCATGATCATGACCATTGATGAATACACGAATATCCTCGCCCGTAGTGCATGGATAATTTGTGGTCGTGATACTAATGAATATCCTTGGTCAGTAGTGCGTGGATGATGTGGATTATTTATTGTCGAGTCCGTACGATAAAAGTAATGAAAAAACTTTTTAAATGATAAAAGATAGTAGATTTTATTCTCTACTTGACTCTTTTAATGGATTGTTTATTCCGCTGCAGTTAAACTTGTTGTCTATTGTATTTTATCAGTTTAACATTGTTAAGGGCTAATGATAATTTATCCTGCATTATCTTAGTCATAATATTTCTTACTGGGCTAGTTGAGCTCACCCTTTATTTCATTGTTCTCTTCAGGAAATGAAAACGTAACAGGGACTAGTCGGGGGACGGAGTGATGGTCCAGATGATAGTATTAGTAGTCCTCACTAGTCTGTTAAATAGTGTGACAATAAATGTAATGAAGACTGAATTTGAGTTTGTATAGTGTCTATGAAGACTCCATTGAGAATGGATATTGTCTAGAAGGCAATATTCTTGTTTAAACTCTCAGTTTATGGTTTGTTGTATTTTACACGACAGTTGTATAATTATGTTGTATTTGATTTATGTACCATGTATTTGGCGACTCAAGATGGGTGATGTATACCTATTTTGGGGGCGTCACAGTCTGTCTCAAGGGGAAGGCCGTATGCTACAATTGTGGACAGGAGAGGCACATGTCGCCTAACTGTCCAAGTCCGGAGAAAAACCACGGATGCTTTGTGTGTGGGTCAACTGACCACATGGCAAAGAACTGCCCAAAGAAGTGGACGGACGGGAATCGGGGCACTAATAGCGGTAACTGACCACATGTGATTTTGCTAAACGATTAGGATTATTTCCCAAAAAGTTACCTATACCATTAAATATTAAGGTAGCAAACGAAGAAATAATTCATGTTGAAGATATTCATAGGAGTTGTTGTGTAGACATACGGGGTTGTAAATTATTGGTAGATTTGATACCGATAAAGTTAGGAAAATTCGATGTAATTCTCAGAATGGATTGGTTGGTTAACCATGGGGCAATTATAGATTGTCAAAAGAAATGTGTGAATATTAGAACGTTAAGACAACCTCGGGTAGTATTTTACGGGAATAGATCGTCGGGACGTTCGTGTTGTCTAACTATGACACAAACTAGGAAATTATTGAGGAAGGGATGTGTAGGTTATCTGTGCCATATTGTTGATACCCAAAGAGTGGGAGCAACCATGGAACAAATACCTATAGTTAAAGAATTCGCGGATGTATTTCCGAGTGAATTGCCGGGTCTTCCACCGGATAGGGAGACCAAGTTTATAATAGATTGTGCAAGGAGTAGCACCAGTTTCCAGGGCACCGTATCGTATGGCGCCAGTGGAGATGAAGGAGTTAATGGTACAGTTACAAGAACTATTGGACAGGAAGTACATACAATTGAGTGTTTCGACGTGGGGAGCACCGGTATTGTTTGTAAAGAAGAAGGACGGATCGTTAAGACTTTGTATCGACTACAGAGAGTTGAACAAATTAACGATAAAGAATAAATACCCATTGCCCAGAATCGATGATCTTTTTGATCAGTTGAAAGGGCTAAGTATTTTTCTAAAATAGATTTAAGGACAGGGTATCACCAGTTGAAGGTTAGGAAGGAGGATGTACCAAAGACGGCATTCAGGACTCGTTATGGTCATTACGAGTTTCTGGTGATGTCATTTGGGTTAACTAATGCACCAGCTGCATTTATGGATATGATGAACAGAGTGTTCAAACAATATTTAGACAAGTTCGTTGTGGTGTTTATTGATGATATTCTAGTCTATTCTAAGACGCCAGAAGATCATGCTGAACACCTAAGAATAGTGTTGGAGACACTGAGGAAGGAGAAGTTGTATGCGAAGTTCACTAAGTGTGAATTTTGGTTGGAAAAGGTATAGTTTTTAGGTCATGTTATTGACTATGAGGGGATTTTGGTAGATCCAGCGAAGGTGGAAGCCGTGATGAATTGGGAACAACCAAAAACGCCGACTGAGGTGCGGAGTTTCCTAGGGTTAGCGGGATACTATCAGAGATTTATCCAGGATTTTTCAAAGATAGCTACTCTGTTGACTAACTTGACAAGGAAGACGGTGAAATACGTGTGGACTGATAAATGTGAAGACAGTTTTCAAGAACTAAAAAAGAGATTGAGTGAAGCGCCTGTTTTGTCATTACCCGATGACACATGAAATTTCGTAATGTATAGCGATGCTTCGCATAGAGGACTTGGTTGCATGCTTATGCAGCATGACAAGGTCATTGCGTATGCATCAAGGCAATTAAAGGATTATGAGAAAGTTTACCCTACTCATGATGTGGAATTGGCCATAGTAGTTTTTGCTTTAAAGACATGGAGACATTATCTTTACAGAGAAAAATGTGAGATATACACGGATCATAAGAGTCTAAAATATATTTTCACACATAAGGAGTTAAATATGAGACAGATGAGATGGCTGGAGTTGATAAAGGATTATGACTGTAAAATCCTGTATCACCCTGGAAAAGCCAATGCAGTTACCGATGTCTTAAGTAGAAAGGGTCGGGAGAAGTTATCTATGTTAACGGCTCAAACTGAGTTAATAACAGAGATGGCTAGGATGGAAATAGAATTGAAGTTGCCAAGTGAATCGGGGCAGATACTATTTGCGACGGAGATTCAATCTACCATTATAGAGAGAGTCAAGGAGGTGCAGCTCAAAGCTGTTGAGTGTGACCGGGTAAAAGAGCGGCTAACCAATGAAAAAGATATTAAGTACAGTCTTGATAACGAGGGGTTATAGAGATTTGAAGGAAGAATTTGGGTTCCGAATGAGACGGAATTAAAGGAGCAAGTATTATAAGAGGCTCATAGTTCGAGGTTCTCGATTCATCCTGGTAGTACTAAGATGTATCAAGACTTTTGACATAATTTTTGGTGGCCGAACATGAAGAGAGAAATAGCTGAGTATTTGAGTAGGTGCTTGACTTGCCAGAAAGTTAAGGCCGAACATCAACGACCAAGTGGCTTGTTACAATCATTGGAAATTCTGAAGTGGAAGTGGGAGAATATCACGATGGATTTTGTGGTGGGACTTCCGACAACAACGAAAGGGTATGATGCAATTTGGGTGATAGTGGACCGGTTGACAAGGTCGGCTCACTTTTTGCCAATTAGGGTCAAGTATAACTTAGACTAGTTAGCTAAACTTTATGTTAAAGAAATAATTTCCAGACATGGAGTACCAGTTTCGATTGTGTCAGATCGAGATTCATGATTCACATCGAACTTTTGGAGGAGTCTACAAGAGCAGTTGGGAACGCAGTTGAAGCTGAGTACGGCGTATCATCCACAAACTGATGGACAGAGCGAGAGAACAATTCAGACGTTAGAAGATATGTTGAGATCTTGCGTCATGGATTTTAAGGGTAATTGGGATGATCATCTACCATTAGTAGAGTTTTCATATAACAATAGTTATCATGCAAGCATAGGTATGTTGCCTTACGAAGCTTTGTACGGAAGGAAATGCAGAACATTATTATATTGGGATGAGGTAGGAGAATGCAGAATGCTAGGACCTAAAATGGTGTAACAAACAGCGGATATTGCCAAGCTGATACGAATGCGTTTGGTAGCAGCTCAAGACAGACGGAAGAAATTTATATATTCGTATCGAGAAAATAGAGAGTTTGAAGTAGGCTCTTACGTATTTATAAAGGTATCTCTTTGGAAAGGAAAGATACGATTTGGAAAGAAGGGAAAGTTAAGTCGAAGGTTTATAGGACCTTTTGAAGTGTTAAAACGGGTAGGTGAGGTAGCTTATATGATAGCATTACCTCCAGATCTAGAACGAATACATAACATGTTTCATGTATCTGTATTACGTCCTTATAAGCCAGATTATAAACACGTGATAGAATATGAGCCTATTCATATCGAGAAGGACTTAACGTATGAAGAGTTGCCGATTCAAATTATCGATATAAAAGAACAAGTTCGGTGGAACAAAGTTATACCTTCGGTAAAGGTTTTATGGAAGAACCATAATGCAGAAGAAGCAACGTGGGAACTTGAAGAAAAGATGAAAAAGAATTACCCTCACTTGTTTGTGTAATGTTTTTTCTTTTACGAGATTCTGGGGACAGAATCCTTATAAGGGGGAGAGAGTGTAACGACCCGGAAAATCGAACAATCTGTAAAATAATTTTATTTGAATTAATAATGAATAAAATTATATTATATGTTGTTATATTGAGTAAGAAAGATGGTTGTCGTTCTATAACTTAGAAACGTCTGAATGTCGTAGTATTTTGACTACGTGAAGGAATTAAAGTGTTTGAATTTTCAAGACGAAAATAAAAGTTTTTCGAGAAATTTTTTGAAAAACACTATTCATCAATTTATACTCGGGAATTATTTTTGAACTTCTGAGAAATACGTAACAATAGAATATCGAAGTGAGTTGGAATATGTAATAATAATTCAAGTATGGAAAACGAAAAATTTTCACATGCAGACGTAATTCGAGAATGTTAGGAAAATAAAGCGTTAAGGAAGTGAATGTAATGATCGTATGATACGTATGTATTATTAGACGAGGTAATAAATACAAATATGATACGATGTATTATACGAGTATATATGAAGGATGGAATATTGTATATTACAAATTAGTATACAAGTTAGACTACGAGAATAATACATAAGCAATATGTTATAAGGCTTTAAGCCAAATGAAATGAATTTGTTAGATTGTGTAGGAAGTGTAAGCCCAATAGAAGTTAATGGAAAAGTTCAATAGAATTAATGTGCAAGCCCAAGTGGTTGTTAAGGAGAAGTCTAAGTAAGTTAACTAATCCAAGCCCAAGCTATGGTCCAATGGGTTATGGTGATCCATGGGCAACCAAGATCATATGGTTTAATGTGATGACCAAGTAAAAGTTGGGGTGAACAAGTATTGGATAAGTGTTGTGGTTAGCAAGTAAACTTGGTAAGTAAGTAATGAATAGTAAGGAAGCTAACTTAAGGAGGTGGGATGACCTAAAGACCAAATTACCCTAACTTTAGCAATCCTATAAATAAGAAGCTTGGATTCATTATTTGCTTGTTCAAATTTAATCCAACAACTTTTCTTTACAAAGCAACTTAAGTGTTAGAGAGAATAAGCACTTATAAGCTAAACTTCCATATTTGTTTCAAGAAGAAGAAGAAGTAGTTCATCAAGGGTAAGACTCTTGTCCTATATTCTTCCATCTCTTCCATGATAGCTTGATAGTGAAGTGATGGTCTTGTATGCTAAGAAATCATAAGAAGGGATAAGCTAATGACTTAAGTATTAATGAGCCTGGAATAATCACTTTGTTCATGAATAAGCTATAAACTAAGGAAGAACTTGTAATACTTATAGCATGTTTACATGAATGAATTTGGTATGATAAAAGTATATAAGAATGATGGTTAGAAGACTTAAACTATCATAAGCCATATGAGGCAAAGTTATATGTAGTTTATACCTTAATAAGCTATAAGCTCGTGAAGAATAAGCCATAACTTATCATGAAAATAAGTTGATGTAATATGTAGGTTAAGATGTCAATATAATGGATAGAATCCATTTGAAATGATAATCAAATCATAAGTAACGAAGCTATGCCGGAATTTTCACAATTAGACGATAATCGTTGAATTCGTGAAATTCTCGGATTAGAGGTCGAATTTTGATATTGAGCTCGAAAACGTTGGTTTTCAATGGGAACAAGTCTTATTTGGAATTATAGAGTTGTGGACTCAAAAATGACCGAATTTCGACTTAGAACGAAGAAACGAGCATTGAACGTTCACGAACATTTATCATTTTCGTTAAAAATGAACCAATAGGTGAATTTTGAGTAAACGAAGTCATGATCTTTGATACACATTTTGGTGGAGCAATATGAAGAGAGAGATCGTAGAGTTTATCTCGAGGTGTTTAACTTGTCAACATGTAAAGGCGGAGTATCAAGTGCCAAAGGGTCCATTGGAACCACTTGAGAATCCGAAATAGAAGTGGGAACGCATTACCATGGATTTCGTTACGGGTCTTCCCAAGGTTTCTCAAGGCATAGATGCAATTTAGGTTATTATTGATAGATTAACCAAGTCTCGCTTCATTTCTTTGGCCGACACGGAGACTTATTCCCTCATCGACACGTGAGATTGCATGGCATGCCAGTATCCATAGTTTCAAATCATGACCCAAGATTCACTTCAGGATTTTGGGTTAGTTTGCAAAAAGCTATGTGCACGGATTTACGATTGGGCCTCAAAGATACCATCCTCAAACCAAGGCAATCGAAAGGACTATTCAAACTCTTGAAGATCTATTAAGACTCGGTGTCCTAGATTTCAAAGGAAGTTGGGATAAGTACTTGCCATTGGTGGAATTCTCCTATAATAACAGTTATCAAACAAGGATAGGCATGGCTCCATTTGAGGTGTTGTATGGATAAAAGTGTCGTTCCCCAGTATGATGGGATGAGGTGGGTGAAGCAACGTTGTTGGAACCAGAATTGGTACGCATGACCACAAAAAAGATCCAAACGATTCGACAATGTATACAAACGGCACAAGATCGACAAAAGAGTTATGCAGATCTTCATCGAAATGTCTCGTGTTCATAACATTTTTCACATATATATGCTTCGTAAATATGTGAAAGACCCAAACCACATTATTGAGTTAGAACCAGACGAGCAAGCCGAAGATTTAACGTACGAGGAGGTACCTGTCAAGAACTTGGATAGGAAAGAGCATGTCCTACGCACAAAGGTTATACCACAAGTTAAGATTTTGTGGAGGAACCATGCTATTAAGGAAATGACCTGAGAGTTGGAATCGAAAATGAAAGTGAGGTACCCTCACCTTTTGGAAACACCAGGTACGTACGTCAATTTCGAGGATGAAATTTCATAAGGAGGGGAGGTTGAACTTTTTATAAATAAAATTGAATTTCCTCTATTCATTATTTTGAAATAATAAGGTGTTAATTTGATATAATGCTTTGGTTATGGGTGAAATATGCAAATTTTGCAAATTAAGCAAGTGGTTATAAAATATTCATTGTTGTCAGAGAATATTCGTTTGGTCGTGGAATATTTTTGCTGTCGGGGAATATTCGTACGATGACGCAGCCATTTATGGGCCCCATAACGGAAAACGGTTGGATGAAGAAAATGACAAGTTTGAGTTTTTATAAATAACGACGTAATTGTTACCGTTATCACTGTTGGGATACCTGGTGGTTAAAATACAGTAATACGCGTGGTTGCACAGTAGCACATTGTATTGCACAATATTTTTGAATTATTGATTCTTACGTAAGAAGGCACTACTCAATAATTGTTACAGTAATTACTGTTCAATATTTTATTTTATTGATTCAATAATACCTGCGTTGATATTTTATATTATTGTTGTTTCAATAATTGTTCTGTAACATTCCGAAATTTTTAAATCGTTATATTAAATATTTATTAAATTATTTAAGTATTTAATGTATATGTTCATTGTTGAATAATTGTTAATTATTTGTTAAATAAATAATTAAGAAAATTAATTATTATATGCTAATTTAATTTAATTATTAAGTTAGAGAGTTTTGATTAATTGAATTATTATTCTTTTTATTTGAATTTATAATTAAAAAGATGTGTTAGTTGATTAAATAAAGTTATAATTATACAGAAAATTATAATTTTGTGGTATTGATTTATGTGTTAGAGTAATTAAATAAAAGTTTGACAAATAACCTTTTATAAAGGAGTTATTAAAATAACTTAAAGGAGTTTTAATTCAGTTTTTGCCAAACAAGGCCTATTCCCTATTAAGTCTTTAATCTAATTGTGTTTTACCAAACAAGGCATACGGATTAATTGATTATTTTTTTAGTAGTTAGCCAAACAAGCCTTATGGCTTTTGGTTTTCAATAAAAATAACTGATGTCAGTTAAGTTAGTATTATATTATATAATTAATATATATTATATCTTATATGCGTTATATTCTAAGACGTAAGAATAGAAGAGAGAGGTAAGAGAGAAGAAATAAAAAACTCAGAGGAAGAAGAAGAAGAAGAAGAAGAAGAGAAGAAGAAAAGTGAGAGAATCCTAGAGAATTGGGAGTGAAGAGGAGAAAAACTTGACAATCAAAGACTTCAAGGTATCATCCTTTTTTTTTTTAGTTTTAAAAGTTTAGTTTTTCTCTTCCCTAATTCTCTGTAGAATCCTTGTGTAAGGATAAATTGTTGTTTTTATGTGGCTTTATATGATATATTAATGATGTTAAAACTATTTTCATAAGTTATAGTCAATGAATTGATAATATGTATGTAATTTGTGAAGAAAAATATTTTTACAGAGAGTTTTTGTGAATATATATTGTTTGGTTTAAGGTAGAAATTAAGGGTTAATTAGTTGTTTAGTTGATAAATTGATTATTGAATGTGGTAGAGTATGTATAAACATTGATAAAGTGCTTTGAATTAACTATTTTGGTTGGAAAATAAAATCACAGTGTTTATTTTCATTAAAAACATAAAAAAGTGAGTTTTTATCAAAAACAGTAAAATTGGATGTTTTAAATTTGTTGTTTATGTTGTTGTATGGGTAGAAACATGTTAGGAGTTCTTGAATTATGTTTACATGAAGTCTTTGTATGAATTATATGTGAATTAGACTGTTAGAAAGGAACTTGTAGGCCAAAATTGGCTTTTGTTCATACTATTGCCAAAGTCAAAATCAAGATCGCAGCCACAACAAGTAAGGTCGATGAGTAGTAGTATGCATACAAGCCAATCATGTTTGATGATAAAACATATACTTTGTAACAATCTTATTCATTTATTAATAAAAAATATTAATTTATTAAAGGCTTTTAATTATCTACATGATGCCGTTTTATAATATGTGATAAACCCATAGTTTTAAGCAGTGCTTTTAGAATAATGATGATGATCATTCTAATGAGATCTAAATTCTTAGAAAGCTTAAAACTAAAATAGTTCCCAATCGTTGGATTACTAAATTGGGGATTAGTGAATCTGGATAGATTGGTACATACATTGCTTGCTCATTGGATGAGGATGATTGATCTCATGATCATTTGTGTGGAGACACTAAAGCAAGTATGTAGGTGCTTATTAGAGAATAAGTTCATCGAACGTGGCTCACTAAGGAATACCTAATGGAGTTTTATTTGCTCGCCAATAGGAATTCTCAGAAGATGATAGTAAGACAAGTGATCCTTGGACTTGAGATCATCATAGTATCTTGTGTATGATGAGTTATACTTTGACTTATTCCTTAAGACCCTTAGGGTATATCAAAGGGTATGCTTGGGTATAATAAGTTGTACATGGAGATAATGCATGATCAATAAAGAATCTATCACTTTAGTAAAAGAAGAGAAATGTCCTATGTGATTCGATAAATGACAACTCAAAGAGTCCTTGGCAAGGAAGTAATGAAATTAGAAATGAGTTTTTAATTTGCATTATTTGGAGTTGTGCATTTAAGAGTCGAAATACATATAATTAAATAAAATAAGACTTGATGAAATTCCATGTCTTATATTTAATTGGGACATTGTATGGTGGAAGGATTGAATTTATTACCAGAACTATTAACTCAAAGGTTCTTTTTATGATTAATGTTGAAATCTATATTATCCGGAAAGTCGTTGATCGCTAGAGAGGCTTATCCTATTGTAGAATAAATATTATTTATTTAAATAAATTAATTGTTTAATTTATTTATTTAAATAAGATTAGAATTGTTCTAATTGATTTATTCACAATAGGTTTAATATGGAGAACCTAAAGGGTCACCACCATAAAAGGAAGAATAATTATTTAAGAAGTTAATGGCATAATCGTAATAATATGTTAAGTATATTTAATTTAATCTATGGTGATAGAATAAATTAAATAGCTTAATATTTATTATTTAATATTTTAGAAATATTAAATATAAATTAATAAGAGGAGTCTTATTAATTTTATTACAATTATTATTATTTTAATTTCTAAAAGAGTTTAGAAATTAATTTAATATAAGTACTCTCATTTATTCCTAATAAGATTAGGAGGGAAAATTAGTTAAATGAGTTTAATTAATTATCCCTAATAAGATTAGGGAGCCCATTTAATTAAAAGAGTTTAATTAAATAATACCTTATTTTAATAGGGTTACTTGATATCTTTATAAGAGGAGTCTTATATAAGATATCAATAATACGTTATTTCCAATTGTTGGAGAGTACGCTCCTTTTCTATAGAGATAGAAAACAAGGATTTTTCCAAATATCCATCTTCTTGAATTCTTCTTCTTCTTCCTTGGTGGATCACCTCTAGAGGCCAAACACTTGGGTGGCTAACGTTGATCAAAGGAAGGAACCAAACCCGGTGGATTCAAGTTGAACGCGAAAAAGATTGGAGGTGAACTTGTACCGGCGAGGAAGTTTCGGATCTTCAACGGTATGATTCTTGTTCTTTCTTTTTTCGCTTAATTAATAATTGTGCATAAAGGGTGATTCGAAAGTATATGGTTTGTAAAATTTTTAAAACTCGATTTTTCACGTTTCCGCTTATTTTTGCAATTTGATTCGTTATATGAATATTACAACCTAATAAATGGCATCGAGAGCCAAACCTTTATGCTAATTATTAATTATTTTAATTTGATATGTATATTGATATGTGTTTAGAATAATTTAATTGGGCATAATTTTATTGTATAAAATTTATTCAAAAAAAAAAATAAAATCGCGAACTGTTTTTTTTTTTTTTTGCGGTTACGCTGTCTTTTTTTTTTTTTTTCTCGCGGATGACTAATCATATATGATATGATAATTCCTGAATCTTGTTTCTTGTTGGTTCACGAAAGGAATTTATATTACATGTGATTCGCGGCCATTATTTCAAAGTTACAGGATTGCTAGTTACGGTTTTTATATATATATACTATATAGTTTTTTTTTTTATCTGGACAACCTGTAACTATATATATATATATTTGATATATATACGGTTATTATATATATAATAGTTATATATATATTATTCTTAATAATTTTATTATTAAAATAAAAGTTTATTTTAATCTTAAAGTAAAAGTTTATTTTAATCTTAAAATAAAAAGTTTATTTTAATCTTAAAATAAAAAATTTATTTTAATTTTAAAATTAGAATTTCATGCTAACTAATTAGAGTTGGAATTGGATTCCATGATAACTAATTGGAGTTGAAATTGGATTTCATGTTTCCTAAAATAAAGGAGTTTATTTGTGAATAGGAAAGTGAATCCATCTTTCCTTAAATAAAGGAGTTTATTTATATATGAAATAAGATTTCATATTATTCAAAATAAAAGGGTTTATTTGTGAATAGGAAAGAGAATCCTAATTTCCCTAAATAAAGGAGTTTATTTAAATATGAAATAAGATTTCATATTATTCAAAATAAAAGAGTTTATTTGTGAATAGGAAAGAAAATTTGTGTTTCCTTTAATAAAGTTTTTTTTTTTACATGGAATTGGATTCCATAATTAATTAAAATAAAGGAGTTTATTTTGATTAATGATTTTGATTAAAATAAAATAGTTTATTTTATTCAAAATTGGATAAATTAAAATAAAATAGTTTTATTTTGATTTAAATTTGGATTAAAATAAAGGAGTTTATTTTGATTCAAAATTAGATTTTATACTAACTAAATTTGCCCATTAAATGATATCAATATATATATTGAATGTTTATTATTCATGAGATAAATGTTATTTATTGATGCATATGGTGATGTGTATGATAATAAATGGGATTGATTATGGACTATTGACCAATGTGATTGGATTTTATTTTAGTTGGATGCATGAATGTATGGATTTTATTAAATGTATTCAACGTGCACTGCCTTCTCTAATTTTTCTTAATGTAAATTCTATCTCCTCCTATGTACTTCCCCTCGATCACGATCAAGGTTTCTATTTATTTTAAAATAGTTTTGTAATAGGAATAGTTAGAATTAATTTTGAAGAATTGGAGATCAAGGAGCAAAGAACGCTTGAAGACCCGTTTATAATGGAGCCCGGATTTAAATGTAATAGTTATATTTAAATATTAATTCTTGCACCCCTGGGGGTTTGACCTTTTGATTCACTTGGTGGCTCTAGTGAACCAAACTAGAATAAAAGTCCATAATCAATCAAGGTAGAATATAGTATTCTATATGTGCATGCTTGTTGTATATATATATATATATATATATATATATATATATATATATATATATATATATATTATATATATATATATATTATATTATGCAAATATGCTTCGCATGTTAATTAATATGACGTGTATTTTATATATATATGTACATGCGCGCTAAACAAGATGAGATAAATTAATAACAAACCCCTCAAATTTTTATATTAAGTTGTAACGTTCAAAGATATTTGGAATATCGAACGTCGCCTTCTAGCATGATAGAAACAATAGAGTATTGAATATTTAATATGAGTTTGTTGTGCACACACAATGCAAGTATTAAATATTTGAGATTTTATTTTTATTAAATATGATGTTTATAAGGAATTGAACATTACTGCTTTGTTGTGCACACACAAGGGCTGTAGTTTTCTCTTCACTTATATGGAAATGTTGGTTCGACTTAACTTAAATCATTTTAGTTGGGATGTGCACACACTTGACCATTATGATTTAAGAGGCAAAATACAAGGAGTTACATAGTTGATGTAATTGACAAGAGTTGTCTACCTATTTATTTATATATAGTTTGTTGTGCACACACAAGGCTATATACATTTTAAATGGGATCCTTATTCTCACTAACATATCTTTAATTAGATATTGTCGAACTATATATTGAGGGTAATATAGTTTGAAGAAAATAGTGGGAGATACCAATTTAAAACAAGACCTAATTTATTTTGGTAATTAATAAAAGAATGTATGTTAAAATGTTGTTAATTACAAATTCATTTACAGATTTTTACAATGTCTAAATTACTATCACTGCAAAACATATTAGATGTTATTTAACCTGACTGAATTACTCGGATTGGTTAAGGAATTTGAGAATAGTTCTCATGGCTGAAAAGCTATCTTATGTCCTTAATACGCCTATCCCTGCAATGGTTGCAGACAATGCCTCTGAGGAAGAGATTGCTACTTTTAGAAAGTGGCAAGATGATGATGCATTGGCTCAATGCATCATGCTCGTATCCATGAGTAACGAGCTTCATTGACACGAGCGTCAGCATGAAACTATGGATGCTCTTACTACATTCATGCACATCAAGTAGTTGATGGTGAGGAAAGTAAGACTGAAAGATATCAGATATTTAAGGAGCTCTTCCGATCTAGAATGACCAACGACACTATAGTACAAACAAAAGTCCTTAACATAATCAATTTGATTGATCAATTAGGACAACGGGTTTTGTCATGGATGGAGAGTTGAGCCAAGACTTGATCTTGCACTCACTTCCGGACTCCTTTCACAATTGTTGTGAATTTTTCATATGCTCGCTGATTTGCTTAACATGTTGAAAAATGTTGAGAGTCACTTTTCTAACCAAGAAAAACCATGTCTTACTGGTAGGGGCTAAATGATCTTCTGAAAAGAAGAACGATTCTAAGAAGGTAAATATAAAGGCAAAAATAAAGGATAATAAGAATAAAACTGATACGGATAGAAAAGGAGTTTGCTTCCACTACAATAAGCCTGGACACTGGAAAGAAACTGCAAGAAGCATCTTACAGAGGCTAACCAGAAGACGCTTAGTGAAGTTTCGGTTACAAATACAATTTTGTTCATGTTTAAAATAAATTTTTCTTTAAGTCAAGGTTCTACTTGGGTATTGGATACCAACTTTGGTTATCATAAATATAGATTTATGAAGGGACCAAGCAGAAGTAGAAAACTAAACAAATATAAGTAAACCTATGTGTGGGAAATGAAGCAAAGATTGCCACATTAGCCATAAGAACTTATAGTTTATCAATGCCTACGGGCAAGTCTATTAAGTCAATAAGTTGTTATTGTATTCCAGTTCTCATTAGAAACATTATTTCCATTTTATTGTTTGACAATAAAATTTTTGGTATTATAATTAAGAACAATTGTTGTTCTATTTATAATAATAATGTTTTGTATAGAACTAGAATATTACTTAATGGATTTTGTATACTTGACTTATGTGAAAATAATTTTACATATTGAACAAATTATTATAAGAAAAAGAGATGATCATTCAAAGAGTTGAATGTGTGTATTTGCTGAAATACAAGTGTGAATTATTTAAAAAAGTTCAAAGAATTCAGAAGTGAAACAAATTGACAAAGTATTAAGATTCTTTGATTAGATCAAGGAATAAATACTTGTGCAATAAGTTTCTAGATCATCTCAAATGGTTTTCTCATAATGGACGCCTCCTGATACGCAATAATTAATTGATGTATCTGAAAGGAAAAATCGTACCTTGTTGGACATGGTACGGTCCATAATAATTTTTACCGACATTCAAGTATCCCTCTAGGGTTATGTCCTAGTATTGGCTGCATATCTACAAAAAGGTAACCTCAAAATCCGGCTCCAAGACTCCATAAAAGTTATGAACAGGGAGGATTCCTAATCTTAAGTATGTTAAGATAAGGGGTTGTCCAACTTATGTGAAAGGTTTCAAAGGATAAGCTTGGGACAAGATTTGACAAGTGTCAATTTGTGGGACATCCTAAAGTAAGTTTAGGGTACATGTTCTATAATTCTACTTAGCAAAAGGTGTTTGTTGCGAAACACGATGCCTTCTAAGATAAAGGTGTTTATCATTGAAGGGGCTAGTGGGAGGATAATAGATCTTGAAGAGTTCTAGAACCACAAAACACTATAAGTCAAATAAGAGGAACTCGTAGATGTAACCTATTGTACCACAACCTCAATCAGTAAATCGGAATAAGCATCAAGATACCTAGGAGATATGGATTCATCATGGATGATGATGATGAGGTACGCATCATAGAAGATGATGATCCAGAATTACATACAATGAGGTAAGAGTTCTAGTGTGTACAAAAGGGTCAGTGGAAGTGTCGTGACATTCCTAGTATTATATATTGATATATTACGGATAAGGAATGACATACCAATGCTACAATCAGTAAAGATAAAGTTGTCTAAACATTCCTCCATGAATGATTTGGGAAAAGTATCTTAATTGGGGATACAAATCTATATAGATAGATTTAAAAGGATGATCAGCTTAACCCAAGGAACGTATATTCATTTGATGCTAAAGTCATTTAGCATGACAAACTCCATGGGATATCTCATGTTGATGAGCCCTGGAGTGTATCTCTCTTAATAGTCCCCATAGACTCCAAAAGGAGAGATCGCGTGAGTAACTATCATGTATGCAGTGAAATATACGAGACTTGATGTTGATCAGTCATATTCTGGAGAAGTTCACTGTGAGACAGTGAAAATATCTTAAAGTACTTAACCGACACTAAGGATGTGATCCTACATGGTGGGTCTGAATTAAAACTAGAGGGCTTAACAGACTCAAGTTTTTCAGACAGACCAAGACGACAGAAAATCCACTTTAAGGTAAAGTGTTACCTTGAACGGTGGTGCAGTGAATTGGAAAGGTTTCAAACAGCAAAGAGTTGTTTGTTTAGTGATAAAGACAAAGTATATAACGGTAAATGAAGCTGCAAGTTGATTATTTGGATGAAAAGTTCATTACAGAACTAGGAATAGTTCCTAAGACTCATCTTGCATCTAAACATGTGTTGTGGCACTTTCATTTGATTATAAGAATCATTGAAAGATGGGAAATCACTATAGAGATAGTGGACTCTCAAGAACAACATTACATATCCATTTACTGAAGCTTATCCAATAGCAGGATAATCGTCACTTAGAGAAGAAGAGTATGAGATACCATGACGATTGGCTTTAGTGCAAGTGGGAGATTGAAAGTAGTATGCATACAAGCCAATCATGTTTGATGATAAAGCATATACTTTGTAACAATCTTATTCATTTATTAATAAAAAGTATTAATTTATTAAAGGCTTTTAATTATCTACATGATGCCGTTTTATAATATGTGATAAACCCATAGTTTTAAGCAATGCTTTTAGAATAATGATGATGATCATTCTAATGAGATCTAAATTCTTAGAAAGCTTAAAACTAAAATAGTTCCCAATCGTTGGATTACTAAATTGGGGATTAGTGAATCCGGATAGATTGGTACATACATTGCTTGCTCATTGGATGAGGATGATTGATCTCATGATCATTTGTGTGGAGACACTAAAGCAAGTATGTAGGTGCTTATTAGAGAATAAGTTCACTGAACATGGCTCACTAAGGAATACCTAATGGAGTTTTACTTGCCTGTCAATAGGAATTCCTGTAGTGATAGTAGTACAAGTGATCCTTGGACTTAAGATCATCATAGTATCTTGTGTATGATGAGTTATACTTTGACTTATTCCTAAGACCCTTAGGGTATATCAAAGGGTATGCTTGGGTATAATAAGTTGTACATGGAGATAATGCATGATCAATAAAGAATCTACCACTTCTAGTAAAAGAAGAGAAATGTCCTATGTGATTCGATAAATGACAACCCAGTAGTCCTTGGCCAAGACAGAATGAAATTAGAAATGAGTTTTTAATTTGCATTATTTGGAGTTGTGCATTTAAGAGTCGAAATACATATAATTAAATAAAATAAGACTTGACAGAAATTCCATGTCTTATATTTAATTGGGACATTGTATGGTGGAAGGATTGAATTATACAGAACTATTAACTCAAAGGTTCTTTTATGATTAATGTTAAAATCTATATTATCCGGAAAGTCGTTGATCGTTAGGGAGGCTTATCCCTATTGTAGAATAAATATTATTTATTTAAATAAATTAATTGTTTAATTAATTTATTTAAATAAGATTAGAATTGTTCTAATTGATTTATTCACAATCGGTTTAATATGGAGAACCTAAAGGGTCACACCATAAAAGGAAGAATAATTATTTAAGAAGTTAATGGCATAATCGTAATAATATAGTTAAATATATTTAATTTAATCTATGGTGATAGAATAAATTAAATAGCTTAATATTTATTATTTAATATTTTAGAAATATTAAATATAAATTAATAAGAGGAGTCTTATTAATTTTATTACAATTATTATTATTTTAATTTCTAAAAGAGTTTAGGAATTAATTTAATATAAGTACTCTCATTTATTCCTAATAAGATTAGGAGGGAAAATTAGTTAAATGAGTTTAATTAATTATCCCTAATAAGATTAGGGAGCCCATTTAATTAAAAGAGTTTAATTAAATAATACCTTATTTTAATAGGGTTACTTGATATCTTTATAAGAGGAGTCTTATATTAGATATCAATAATACGTTATTTCCAATTGTTGGAGAGTACGCTCCTTTTCTATAGAGATAGAAAACAAGGATTTTTCCAAATATCCATCTTCTTGAATTCTTCTTCTTCTTCCTTGGTGGATCACCTCTAGAGGCCAAACACTTGGGTGGCTAACGTTGATCAAAGGAAGGAACCAAACCCGGTGGATTTCAGTTGAACGCGAAAAGGATTGGAGGTGAACTTGTACCTGAGGAAGCTCGGATCTTCAACGGTATGATTCTTGTTCTTTCTTTTTCGTTTAATTAATAATTGTGCATAAAGGGTGATCCGGGTATATGGTTTGTAAAATTTTTAAAACTCTGATTTTCCACGTTTCCGCTTATTTTTGCAATTTGATTGCGTTATGAATATTACAAACCTAACAAGTGCTGCTTGGTAGTATTAATCTCAACAAGAAGGTTTCCACGCATGAGCATGCGACACAGTAGTATTATTGTCATGTCATAGAATACCGCACCACTGATATAAATCGTGGCGCCAAGAACGCGAAAGTTAGCGTAATGGTCCGACAAATTGTACTTTTGTACTCAAAATTTGAAGGAATTTTTATGGGATAATAGTAGGACTGTAAAATGTTAATTTCAGTATTTCTATACTATGAATAAGCATGTTATCAACGATTAACTTGTGTTATAACTTGATTATGTGATTAAATAATCAAACCTACATGATGAATGTAGTTAGTTAAGTTTGTAAAGTGGTAGTGACTAATTATGTCATGATGACATATGCTTATAGGATATTGTGATTTGAATTGTTCGATTTAGCTCACGAGCAAGGCAAGTTTTCTAATCTATTTTCTTGTTGAAGCAATTATTGTTTCCAATTCGATTCCAATATAATGGTGCAAGATTTCTGAACTTTATTTTTATTGAGCAAATTATTCTTGTATTTAACTTGTTGTTTAGCATTCACAATTATACATACTAATGTTGAACAGTTTTATCGTTCAAATTGCTACGCATGCTTAGTATTCGATTTTAAATAACCTTGGCTTAACATTGTTCAAGCAAGGTGTGTTATAGTTATTCAAGGTGTATGCTATTAGATTATTCCTAAAGCATGATTTTAATTTACCATGACGATTTAAGTACGAGTATTCTATAGTATGATGTTATTAGTATTAATTCAACTAGTCCTCTAGTTGATGATCGTTGAACTTCAAATTACCCTTGAAAGCTTATCCAAACCAAACTCTCTTTGGTGCGGACTTGTACTCTAAATACTGAGATGAACAACCCTATTATTAGGGGATAACTTACGCGTAGCGTTAAATATTTGTGCACAATACATGGTACGAAGGGCTGATCCCCCTAAGTACGAGGAGTCCTTATAGTTTTATGACTGTTAAAGTTGGAGTTGAAAGATTACTCGCAACTATGGACATAGTTAATGGTCTTATGACCCTCAGTTATGTTTAATCCATACTTTGGATTTCAGTTCCTGATTATCATTGTTAGAGTACTATCTAATTTTGATGAGCCTATTCATTGGCAGTTATTATTGTTATTCTTCTGTTGATTCATTATTTTATCTAGTGAGCAATTGCTTTGCTCACTCTTGCATATTTATAAACTCATTGCAGCTAAAGTGGAGAAGGTAGATGAACCTTCAACTAGCAAAGGAAAGGGAAAATTGTACAAGTGATGCTGATTTGTACTTTTATTATTGTGATGATCTTAGACTTCTTAATAATGGTGTTATGCAATAATTTTAATTCTGCATTGGAATGATTGTATTTAAAGGTTAGACAACCTGGGAGATTTTTATTGTGTAACCCTTTAATGGGAAAGGTTTTCATTATTCAATTTGATTATGATTGGGTAGTTAGATATGAATGTTTGATTAAGTGAACACCAAATCCTATGGGAATGAAGTACCTGGGTTTGGGGGTGTCACAAGTTGGTATCAAAGCCTTAGGTTATGAACCTTAGGTGGGGAAAAGCCTTAGGGGAAGTAACCTTTGAAAAGATAGTAATGATAAACTCTTATCGAGTTTTAAGGAAGAAATAATAAAATACTTATGTGCTTATGTGTTTACAACTTATGTGCTCGTGAGTGTCGAGTAGTAATGATTAGTAATTAAAACTTAAATTTTGGTTGATAGGATGACTAATATAGGAGGATCCAGTCAGGCTAGGGAGGAGGACCCTCGAGATATTCAGGTAGTTTGGGAACAATTACTGCCACGGGAAACAGTTTCGTTGGTCACAGTAGTTGAACAAGAGAGAGTACCTGATGAGGATGATGAGATAGAGACAGACGAGGAGGATTCCGTGGAGCTGCCACAGACGGATGAAGAGGACGAGGAGGAAAGGATTCCACTTAACTCGATAGTTGGCCGTATATACGATGAGGTGCATGACCACAACGTGGAACTTCAAGATACAATCGAGGAGTTACAAGAGATAGTAGCTGAGCAACAGGCCTCGATGGCATAGAAGGACGACGAAATTCAGGACCGAGAGGAACGTTTGAACAATGTTGAAGATAAGCTGATTCACACTGAAGAAGAAAATGAGCAAATGAGAGCAGAGATTGCATAGTTGAAGAGCAAGTTGAGAGAAGAATCTGCAAAAAGGGCAAGAGCCGAAGATGCGTACGAGGAAGCTGATCAACGAGCCGAAATAGTAGAGGGAGAAGCACAAGCAAAGAGAATGAAGATGCAGGAAATGAATAATGTGTTCAACATTGTGGTTAATCGAGCTCAGGATCGAGTCATGGGTTACCCAATTCAGTTCGAGACGCTACCCTCGTACATACTAGATCGTCGAACCATGTTCCAAATTATGGAAGAAAAGCGTCGTAAGGCTATGCAGTATCTTAGTAGGACATCGTAGGAAGTGTACTTGATTTATGATTTATGTTATGATAAGTATTATGTAAATCCCAAGTGTTATGTAACTTTTGGATATGATAATGATGTCCTGAAACTTTAGTAGTTCAGGAAAATAATGTAAATAGCAGTGATGCTATAGATATCCAAAGTGTTATGTGTTATGTGGTGATTACTTTTATGGGGGCAAGTTAAGTAGAAATTACTTGAAAAGAGTTGAGTAATAATCTAATGGGTGGATTTTTAACAGAAAATGCCTCCAAGACGTCAACCACCCAGACAGAGAACCACTGAAGGAACCAACAATAATAATGTCAAGCTTACCCCTGCTTCGCAAATTGGTGACGCATCGACAAGTGCCTTCGCAAAATCAACCGCAGAATCAACCACAAAATCAAGCTACAACGTTTAAGGACTTCAAGGCAGTTGGACCACCAGAATTCTGTGGGTCCATGAACCCGATTGAGGCACAGACTTGGGTCATGGAGATAGAGAAAGTGTTCGATGTCAAGGGAGTAGGGAAGATCAAGAAGCGCTTTTGCAACATTTATGTTGAAAGTAGAGGCTAGTTATTGGTGGCAGGCCAATAAAACTCAAGGAGGACCAGGGGTTATGGCTTGGGATAAGTTCAAGGAGATGTTCTTCTAGACCTATTTCCCAGAGAGTTCGAAGAGTCAGCTAGAATTACAGTTTTTAGAACTAAAGCAGGGAACGATGACGGTGTCGGAGTATGCCGCAAAATTCAATAAGTTGGCGAGGTTTGCGCCATACCAAGTCAGCACAGATGAACGCAAGGCGAAGAGGTTTGAACAAGGACTGAAGCCCTGGTTGTTTAGTAGGGTTTCCTTGTTTCAGTTGAAGACATTTACAGCCGTAATGGAAAAGGCAATTCTCGCTAAAGGTGGAGGCGAGGCTGTAACCAAGTTCAATCAGGAACATAAAAAGAAGAAGAATGAAGTGGAGGTTAATAATGGAGTTGGTGGTAGTGGGAATGGTAATAATAATTTGAAAAGAAAGTGGAATGGAAATGTGGGTGTTGGGAATCAATAAGGTAACCAACAGAATAAGAAGTTTGAAGCATGTGCTACATGCGGGAAGTTTCACAAGGGTGTATGCTTAATGGGGAAACATGTATGCTTTTTGTGGTGGCAGGAGGGTCACATCGCCCAAACCGCAATCAACCCAAGAAGAATGTTTTCTACACTTGCGGGTCCAAGGATCACTTTGCTCGTGAGTGCCCTAAGAAGAAAGCTAGAGAAACAACAGGAAGCAAGGGAGGTAGCAGTGGAGGTACTTGGGCCATTACTGGGACAACATCATCAAACAAACCCACAGCCAGAACCTTCAACATGACTGTGCAAGATGCTGTGTAATCAAAGGATGTGGTGTCAGGTATTATCCTAATCAATGATATTGATGCTTATGTATTATTTGATTCGGGTGCTACTTGTTCATTTATATATGATGAATATGCTATGAGATTAGGATTGCCTAGTGAAGAATTGAATTTCCCTTTAAACATAGAAATTGCGAATAAGGAAGTAATTCCTGTTAGGTTCGTATAAAAGAACTGTAGGGTGAACATTAAAGAAAATATTTTGATGGTAGATTTAATTCCGATTAGGCTTGGAGAGTTTGATGTTATTTTGGGAATGGATTGGTTGTTCAATTGTGGAGCGATAATTGACTGCCAAAAGAAATGTGTAAACCTTATGACTCTGTCAAAGGTAGTTTTTAATGGTAGCAAATCGCCTAGACAAATGAGATGTCTGACGATTATGCAGGCCAAGAAGTTATTGAGTCAAGGCTGTGTGGGTTATTTAGTTTACATAATTGATACTCAGAAGAAGGGTGCGAAACTAGAAGAAATACCAGTGGTTAGGGAATTTGTGGATGTGTTTCCGGAGGATTTGCCAGGACTTCCGCCTGACAGAGAAATTGAGTTCGTAATCGACTTAGCGCCAGGAACCGCTCCAATATCGAAAGCCCCATACGTAATGGCTCTCAGAGAGATGAAGGAACCGATGGTACAACTGCAGGAGCTGTTGGACAAGAAATACATTCAGCCAAGTGTGTCACCGTGGGGAGCACCGGTGTTATTCGTAAAGAAGAAGGATGGGTCAACACGTCTTTGCATTGATTATAGGGAGTTAAACAAAGTCACTATTAAGAATAAATATCCATTGCCGAGAATAGATGATTTGTTTAACCAGTTGAAGGGTGAAAGGTATTTCTCAAAAATAGATTTGAGAAGTGGGTATCACCAACTGAAAGTAAGGAAGGAGGATGTACCGAAAATGGCATTTCGAACTCGGTATGGACATTACGAATTTTTGGTGATGTCTTTTGGTTTGACAAACGCCCATGCAGCGTTCATGGATTTGATGAACAGGGTGTTTAAACCATTTTTAGACAAGTTTGTGGTGGTGTTTATTGACGATATTCTGGTGTACTCTAGAACTCAAGAAGAACACGTGGAACACTTACGCCTAACTTATTTGGAGATGCTAAGAAAGGAAAAGTTGTACGCGAAATTCTCTAAATGTGAATTCTGGTTGGAACGTGTACAATTTCTTGGGCACGTAATTGACAAGGATGGAATTTCAGTGGATCCATCAAAGGTTGAACCTGTGATAAATTGGGAACAACCAAGAACTCCATCAGAAGTAAGAAGTTTCTTGGGATTGGCAGGGTATTACAGACGGTTTATCCAGGATTTCTCCAAGATTGCCACTCCGTTGACAAATTTGACGAGGAAATCTGTAAAATTTGTTTGGACAGAGAAATGTGAAGGAAGTTTTCAGGAATTGAAAAAGAAGCTAAGTATGGCACATGTGTTGTCATTACCAGATAATACAGGAAATTTTGTGGTGTACAGTGATGCTTCACACAAAGGATTAGGATGTGTCCTTATGCACAACAGAAAAGTCATCGCGTATGCATCAAGGCAATTGAAGGACTACGAACAAGGGTATCCGACTCATGATTTAGAGTTGGCGGCGGTTGTGTTTGCTTTAAAAATATGGAGACACTATCTCTATGGAGAGAAATGTGAGATTTACACAGACCATAAGAGTCTCAAGTACATTTTCACTCAGAAAGACCTGAACATGCGTCAAAGGAGATGGATGGAATTGATAAAGGATTATGATTGTGAGATCTTTTATCATCCCAGCAAAGAAAATGTGGTTGCGGATGCCTTGAGTAGGAAAGGCAGGGAAAAATTGATGTTGTTAACTGATAAGGAGGAGCTTATTTCAGCAATGTCAAGGTTAGAGTTGGAAATCAAATTTCCAAAAGAATCCGATGACAAATTATTCCAGATGGAAGCCAGCCCAACTTTAGTGGACAAAGTGAAGAACGCTCAACGCGCAGAATGAGGAAATGGGAAAAATAAGAGAAACTGTGGTCGAGGGAAAAGAAGTGAAATACAAGGTTGATACCGATGGAATACTGAGATTCGAGGGACGAATCTGGGTTCTAGCAGTACCAGATATTAAAGAAGACATCTTGACAGAAGCTCATAGCTCGAGATATTCGATTCATCCAGGAAGTACGAAGATGTATCAAGATTTACGATGACATTTTTGGTGGCCAAATATGAAAAGAGACGTTGCAGAATGCGTTGCAAAGTGCTTAACATGTCAGAAAGTCAAGGCCGAACATCAAAGGCCAAGCGGATTAATTCAACCATTAGAAATACCAGAATGGAAATGGGAACATATCACAATGGATTTTGTGGTAGGTCTCCCACCGACTCAGAAAGGATACGATGCGATATGGGTGATAGTGGACAGATTGACAAAATCTGCACACTTTTTGCCAATAAAGGTTAGATTCAATCTTGATCAGCTGGCAAAGTTATATGTTAAAGAGATCGTGTCAAGACATGGAGTTCCAAAGTCAATCAATTGTCGAGATAGAGATCCGAGGTTCACATCAAACTTCTGGAAGAGACTACAAGAATGTATGGGAACACAGTTTTGAATGAGTACGGCATATCATCCGCAAACAGATGGCCGAAGCGAACGAACGATTCAGACATTTGAAGATATGCTGAGAGCATGCGTCATGGATTTCAAAGGAAGCTTGGATGAATAATTACCGTTGGCAGAATTTGCCTACAATAATAGTTACCATGCAAGCATCGGCATGCCGCCTTACAAAGCATTATACGGCAGAAAATGCAGAACTCCACTGTGCTGGGATGAAGTCGATGAACGTCAACTGTTAGGACCAGAACTGGTACAACAAACTGCTGAGGTTGTCAAACTCATCAGAACAAGATTGATAGTTGCTCAAGACAGACAAGAGAAATATACTGATCAACACAGACAAGATCATGCATTCGACGTAGAAAATTACGTTTTCCTAAAAGTTTCACCATGGAAGGGAAAAATTCGATTTGGTAAGAAGGGGAAACTAAGCCCGAGGTTTATTGGACCCTTCGAAGTGCTGCAAAAAGTTGGAGAGGTGGCTTATGAGGTAGCTCTACCTCCAGAATTGCAAAACATTCATAATTTTTTTCACGTTTCGGTGTTACGACCATATAAGACCGATAACAAGCACGTGATCGAGTACGAACCATTGCAGTTTGAGAAAGACTTGTCCTATGAAGAGGTTCCTATCCACATAGTTGACAGGAAAGAACAAGTGCTCAGAAATAAAGTGATACCTTCTGTGAAGGTGATATGGAGGAACCACAATGTCAAAGAGGCTACGTGGGAACTCGAAGCAGAAATGATGAAGAATGACCCTGAGTTATTTGTTTAATCTGTGTCTTCAATTCTGGGGACAGAATCTTTGTAAGTAGGGGAGAATGTGACGAATGAGTTGTTTGAGTTGTGATTCTGAGGACAGAATCCTTGTAAGGAGGGAATCCTTGTAAGGAGGACAGAATCTTTGTAAGGACAGAATTCTGAGGACAGAATCCTTGTAACGGAGGTTCAAACTCTGTTTGACTCTTCATCATCATATCAACAGAGTTTGAACCTGAAAATCACAAAACGAGCTATTAATACTACTAAAAACACTAACATAACCACTACTAAAAATTGATATTAAAAACAGTAAACGGATGGGTTGCCTCCCATCTAGCTCTTGATTTAGAGTCCTTCAGCCGGAATTCTTCGACTCTTTAACCAATTCCCCTTCGAAAGTTGAGGAACCCTCTATCCATCAGTAGTAATGTATCTTTTAGGAGGTTCCAATTAGTAATGGCCATTGAATCAAAGTCACATAGGATGCTCTTTTTAGATAGGATCCCAATTAAGAACATCAAACAACTAGGTTTTCTCCATTGTGTCTATGATTAGATTGCGGCATTAAAGCTTGTCAAATATAACATGATCTTATTCTATCTTCCCTTTCTCATCCCACCATGGCTCAAACATTGTACTAGCTCTCTTATCACATAGAGCTTTTTCGACGACATTACTACTAATTGGGCACGGGATAACAAATCTACCCGGATCCATAAACTTTGGTGGAGAAGGTACACGGGGCACAATAAAAATCGGATCATCTTCATTGGAACTCAAAGCTAAATCTTCATCGACCTTCTGATCTTGTTCCCCAGTTGTCTACTCTCTTTCAACATTTACACCTTTTGGCTCATCCGATTACAGATTTGGTACGAGCACTCCATTAGTGTTGGGAACCATGTCACAGGCCAAGTATCTTGAGGATAATTGTTTGAGGCATTAATGATCTGTTCCATTTGGTTTGCAAAATTTTGACTCGACATCTCCTGACTAATCCTCATATCCTCATTCGAAGCTATGAAATTGGACATAAGCTCCTCCAAATTTGAACATAAATTTGGACATAGTGGAGGTGGACACGAGTATGTTGGAGTTAGAGCATAAAATTTATCTTGATGATGATGGCTCCATAAAAAATTTGGGTGATATCCCCAATCCGGATGATAGTCGTTGGGATATATGTAAGACCCCAACTTTTTATAAATAAAATTGAATTTTTTTCTATTCATTATTTTGAAATAATGAGGTGTTAATTTGATATAATGCTTTGGTTATGGGTGAAATTTGCAAATTTTGCAAAATAAGCAAGTGGTTATAAAATATTCATTGTTGTCAGGGAATATTCGTTTGGTCGTGAAATATTCTTACTGTCGGGGAATATTCGTACGACGGCGCAGCCATTTGTGGGACCCCTAACGGAAAATAGTCGGATGAAGAAAACGACAAGTTTTAGTTTTTATAAATAACGGTGTAATTATTATCGTTAACACTGTTGTAATACCTGGTGGTTAAAATATAGTAATACGCGTGGTTGCACAGTAGCACACGGTATTGCACATTATTTTTTAATTATTGTTTCTTACGTAAGAAGGCACTACTCAATAATTGTTACAGTAATTACTATACAATATTTTATTTTATTGATTCAATAATTGTCACTGCATAGTATTTCTCAATATCAGATCAATAATTCATATTATTTAAATAATATTATTAGATAACATTATTGGCAATGTCTAAGGAAGTTATGGCTAGAAAAGGGGTTTGGTTACCTAATTGCGCTCCAGTAAGGAGAGATCCTTATCAAAAATCCTCATTCTTTCCTGGAAACGACCTGGTTGTCATAATTGTGATTCTATAATATTATTTATGAATAATTAATTATTGATTTATATGATAAGGAAATATTTATTTTATGTGGATATAAATGAAGGAATTAATACTGAGGTGTTTTATTAGTATTTTGTCAGAATGGGGGTGTTTTATCAGTATTTTGTCAGAATGGAGGTATTAAAAATCGTCCGTAAGTGAATTTTGATCATTTTTTGTTTGGAATTTGGAAAAAATTTCTTCTACAAAGTTGTAAAGAATTAAATTTCCTATGGAATAGACATGAGATTTGAATTTTTCTGATAAAATGGCTATTTATTATGAATTATTGAAGTTTTGAAAATAAATATTTTAATTAAAAATATGGGTGGGCCCCACTTTTGGTTGGTGTGGAAATTTTGAATTTGGTGGGCCCCACTGTGGTGTGCTAAAATTTGATCAATTGTGGCGTGCATGAAATTTTTTTGATAAAATATTATTTTATTAATTTAGTCTACTTTGGTGTTCTGACATTTTTCTATAAATAGGGTGCTTAGTTAGAATTGAAAATCACACCAGAATCAGAAGTTTTCTTTCTCTATAATATCGAGAGTATTTTTGTGAGTATTTAGATACTTTGAGAGTTGTTATTCCATGCAAGTTTCTTTCAATATTATATCCGATATTCCGATCAGAAGTACTGTTCTTTTGAGGTAAGGGATGTTATTTTATTCGTAAATGATGTTATTTTTTCAATATCATTATACCAAAATATTGGTATGAATTTTATTATGAAATTTTTACCTTTATTCACGTATACGACACTATTCACATATACGACACTATTCACGAATACGGTACTATTCACGCACACTATTCACGAAGTATGATTTTTCTTATGGAATTTCTACCTTTTCGTGTCGATGTTACTATTCACGTATACGGCACTATTCACGAATACGACACTATTCACGAATACGACACTATTCACAGAAAAAATGAAATTTTCATTTCTTTGTCCAAGTTGTCAATTATGGTTACTATCTTTAATTGTATCCATGTTTTTATCTTCATTCTTGAATTTTGCTCCACGATTGATTATTATGGAGTATTTTTAAACTTGGATAAACTAAAGTACGAATCCCTAATCTTTGATCTGTTATCTCACTGGATTCATTTTCTTTAAGATATTTTTTTATCATCCTTAGTCTTAAATGGTGATATAACTGAATATCTTTGGCCTATAGTGCAAAGATGAATGATTACCTGATGAATATCTTTGGCCCATTGTTCAAAGATGAACAGGTGTTGAGATGAGCATGACCAACTGGTGATACAAATGAATATCTTTGGCCCGTAGTGCAAAGATGAATATTTGATTCAAGATGTATATTGATTGATGTTACAGGGATAAAATATTGATGAAGGACTTTTAAATTCATAAATGATAGTAGATTTCATTCTCTACTTAACTCTACTAATGAATTATTATTTCCACTGCGAATATTAACCTAAAACTTGTTGTCCATTATATTTTATCTGATTTGTTGAAGGCTAAGGATATTTTTTTGTCATTATCTTAGTCATAATATTCTTTACTAGGCTAGTTGAGCTCACCCTTTTTCTTTTTGTTCCATTTTTCTTCTTAAGAGGCGAGAATATAACGGGATCTAGTCGGGGTATGTAATGATGGTTCTAGACAGTTTTTTTAACAGTCCTTACTATTTTTGTAAAATAGTGTATCAATAATTGTAATGAGAACTTATTTGAGTGTGGATATTGTCTAGAAGATAATATTTGTATTTAAACTCACAGTATATGTGTTGTCGTATTTTGCACGACAATTGTAATAATAAAGTTGTAGTTATTTTCTGTACCACGTATTTGGCGACCCAAAATGGGTGATATATACCTATTTTGGGGGCGTCATAGTTGGTATCAGAGCTTAGAGATATGGTCTCTGGCGTTGATCGGGGAATAGAACTAGGAGGAGAGAGACGAGTAAATCCTTCGCTAGTGTGTCCTACCTAAGTTTATTTGTTGGTCTGTCAAAATATAGGGGTATTATGTGGTATGTCAATTTCTTTAATTAACCCTTGTTTTGTGGTAGTATTTGAGAATGACAGCTGTAAATGTTAACAGTGGAGTGAATGAGACCGTGGAGACACCTTTAATCACCAACCAGGAGAATGTGCAACAGGACGACAATGTTCCTCCTATAAACAACACTACCGAACAAACGATGAATAATGGGATGTTTAGAAGTTTTTTTCAGTTCATGCAAAATCAGACGAGGAAGACTCGTGTACAAAATACGGGTGGAAATGATAGCAACGCGCGGCTTGTCACAGCCAAGCAGTTCAAAGAGTTAGGACCACCAGAGTCTTTGGGAAAGCCGAATTCGATTAAGGCAAAAACGTGGTTAAGCAAATTACCAAGATATTTGATGTCTTGGGATGCACGGAGGAACAGAAGGTTCCATTCGCCACCTTTATGTTCCGTGGTGAGGCAGATTACTAGTTAGAATCTGTGAAGCGTACCCAGCTAGCCGCACTCAATATATCTTGGGAAACGTTTCAAAAACTGTTCAATAACAAAGACTTTCCTGAAAGTATTCATCATATGAAGGAGGTAGAGTTTATTAGATCGAAGCAGTAACAACATGACTGTGTGTCAAAGACGAGGCTAAGTTCATGAGTTATCCAGGTTTGCACCTCATTTGGTAGAGAATGAGGAACCTATGTCGCAGATGTTTCTGAGAGGTCTAAAACCCGAAATTTGTCAATATCTTATCTCTCATAAATTTTCTCTATATTCAGATGTTGTGAACATGTCTCAATTATTAGAGCGAGATAATGAGTATGTTCAACCGAGGGACCATAACCAGGGTCATACCGGTAGCAGCAGTCATCGGAGCAATGATAACCAGCGGGGGGAAATACGGACAAAAGCGGTAACCATTCTGGTGGTAATCGTGGCCATGATAGTAGAAGAAGCGAGTCGGGTGGAGATTTCAAAAAGAGAAGGTAAAACAATGACAACGTGAAGACGTCAAAGACCAAAGATCAAACTGCTTTACAGGGAGGAGAAGCGACCATCGGTCAGTATGTTATAAATGCGGGAAAGAGGGACACATCAGCCCAAACTGCCCACAACAATTCAAGGTATGTTATAACTGTGGAAAGGAAGGTCATATAGCTCGAGATTGTTATGTAGCAAAACTAAGTCTAGCGGGGATGGTGACTCCAAAGGCTGTCCCGGATGTAACGACCCAGAAAATCGAACAATCTGTAAAATAATTTTATTTGAATTAATAATTAATAAAATTATATTATATGTTGTTATATTGAGTAAGCAATATGGTTGTCTTTCTATAACCTAGAAACGTCTAAATATCGTAGTATTTTGACTACGTGAAGGAATTAAAGTGTTTGAATTTTCAAGATGAAAATAAAAGTTTTCCGAGAAATTTTCTGAAAAACACTATTCATCGATTTCTGCTCGGGAATTATTTTTGAACTTCTGAGAAATACGTAACGATAGAATATTGAAGTGAGTTGGATTATGTAGTAATAATTCAAGTATGGAAAACGAAAATTTTCACATGCGGACGTAATTCGAAAATGTTAGGAAAATAAAGCGTTAAGGAAGTGAATATAATGATTGTATGATACGTATGTATTGTACGAGGTAATGAATACGAATATGATACGATGTATTATACGAGTATGTGTGAAGGATGGGATATCATATAATACGAATTAGTATACAAGTTAGAATACGAGAATAATATATAAGTAATATGTTATAAGGCTTTAAGCCAAAGGAAATGATTTTGTTGGATTGTGTAGGAAGTGTAAGCCCAATAGAAGTTAATGGAAAAGTTCAATAGAATTAATGTGCAAGCCCAAGTGGTTGTTAAGGAGAAGTCTAAGTAAGTTAACTAATCCAATAACTTATCATGAAAATAAGTTGATGTCATATGTAGGTTAAGATGTGAATATAATGGATAGAATCCATTTATAATGATAATCAAATCATAAGTAACGAAGCTATGCCGAAATTTTCACAATTGGACGATAATCGTCGAATTCATGAAATTCTCGGATTAGAGGTCGAATTTTGATATTGAGCTTGGAAATGTTAGTTTTCGATGGGAACAAGTCTTATTTGGCATTATAGAGTTGTGAACTCGAAAATGACCGAATTTCGACTTAGAACGAAGAAACGAGCATTGAACTTTCACGAACGTTTATCGTTTTCGTTAAAAATGAACCAATAGGTGAATTTTGAGTAAACGAAGTCGAAAATATAAAATTCTTGCATAAATACATAGTGTATGAGATTTGTGAGCTAATGGATTTTGAACGAGTCAATTCGGACTTAAAATTACCAAATTAGAAGTCTGGGAAGTTTGCAAAGTAGAAAAACTGTCATTTCTATTCGGGTGCGCAGAGTGGGCGCCATGGTGCCTGACCCTAATGTCAAATAAAGTGGTCTTTGCGTATGATCAAAGGCCATAACCTCGATGATGTTTCGTACCATAGCGTGGCATAATGAATTAGGACTCGCGCCACAGCGCCAACTCTAAGATTTGCATAGTAAAGAAAGGTTTCCAAGATAAAAAGAAAGGCAGATGTTTAATAATGAAGTACAAAGTTAATTGGCTTAATGTAACATTGTTTGAAATGTCATAAATCTTAAATATGATAACTAATGGTTGATGATAACATACTTAAATGTGAATGTAAACTATAACGGCAAGCCGAAACCAATAGTAACAAATCTAAGTCATGATTAGATTGAGAAGATGGGTAAGATATAGCCGTACACATACTTGATTATATATGACCTAATTTGGTATGTTATGTGATCATGTGTTGTAGAGACTTTAAATACTCAAACAGAAAGTAATTGTACAGTAGCAGACGCTGAATGCAAGTATTCTAACCCTTTTCTATGTTTAATCTAGACAAGATTTGTGGTTCATGTATTCTTATGCATGAATTATTATATGATGAAGTCAAAGCCAATTCTTTCGGCTAGACTTAAGATGTTTGGATTTTGTAGAATCTATTGATGTATGGTTAATGTTTTACCAAGCTATATTGGTGTGGTTTTCAAACGAAGACTGAGTATGCTAAAAATGTTTTATCGTCAAACGACAGACACGTGAGGTTGCCACAACTTAAACGTACATACGTTTAATGAATGTAGTGTTGATCAACATAGAGTAATATAGGCTGATCACCTAGACGTGCTTGTAAGAAATGTCAGATTTACGGACTTAGTGTCGGGATTCCTTTTCAAAGAAAGTATGAAATGCTCAAGGTCTTGGATCGGAATTGATGTTTTACTGAATATTGTCATTGTAAAACGTTTTAAAAAAAAGAGAAGTGCTATTTTGAATTATCAATAGTACTTCATAACTATTGTTCAGTTATTGAAGATATATGATTTGTATGATTCAAGCATATTATAAATAGAATTGTTGTACTTGCTGAGCTAGTTATGCTCACTCTTGCTTGAACCATATGAATGCAGCTAAGACCGAATGGACCGAAGGATCCTCTAAGGATAAAGGAAAGGCTAAGGCAGATCGTTAAGCTGGCTTTGTAATAGTTTAGGTTTAATATTGTAATATATTTGATATTATAACAAGAACAAATGTAATGGTTATAAAAAACCTGGGGAATGTAAATATTACTTTGAATACATATAGAAGACATATTCGTTCTTTTAAGGTATTTTAATTGAATGTATGTGTGAATGGTAGTACCGTGTAGCACCATGTGTCGGGTTAGAAGATACCCGGATTTGGGGGCGTCACAGGTTGGTATCAAAGCATTAAGTTATAAAACTTAAGGGGGGAATTAAAACCTTAAGTCATAACCTTAAGAGAAGTCAAAGAAGTAAAAGAAGAAAATAACCTTATAAAAATGCATTATGTCTATGTCATGTGTTTTTATTATTATACTGACGTGTACTAATCAACTTAATTGTTTTGTGTAGATGTCAGGTGTAAATGGAATACATAGAGAGGTGCAGGCAGTTAGTGAAGAATCGGTTAACCAGATAGAGGTTATACCGAACCCAATAGCAGAGGAGCCAGAGATAGTAGTGATTGACTCTGGAGACTTAGAGGACCCCGATCTCATGTTAGTATTTGATGGCATGATAGAAGAGGAGGTGGAGGTGGTGTCCTTCAACCCTATAGCACTTGCAGAAGAGACACCCCAAGTGGAGTCTATGATGTCACTATTCTTGGCAGTGTTAGACAGGAACCTCCACTATTGTCAAAAGGTGAAGGAGTTACGAGCAGAGCTTCAGGTTGTCTTACAGGATAAGACAGATGTGGAGTTGATGTGGGAACAGGAACATGACGAGCGAGTTTTAGCCAAGGACAAGGTCCATGAGCTAAAGCATGAGGTTTTTGAGCTCAAGGGGGAGCTAAAGACCAAGAAGCAAAAGATAGGGAGAATGTCCTATATCCATAGGAGTTCTCATCGAGATTTCAATGACACAAGTAGTTGGATATCCGATGAGAGGTCAAGTGCAGACTAAAGCACACTATCAGCTGGGATGTTATCGCTGGTCTGGCCACAACAGATTTTAATAATGCCTTAAGGTAAATGTAATCTAGTAGTAGCTAGAGTAGTTTTAGATATGTAAATATTGTGTATCTAGTAGTGATGTAAAACCCTCTTTTGTATATCAAAGGTTAGTCTTTTGTAAATCCTAATTTTTGGAAAGCAATTGCGGGATGGTAATGTAATCAGCTTAGGATGTGTAATGAAATGATGTAGTATTATACTATAATGAATGAATCAAAATAAGCCTTTTTACGGAACATATTGAGTAATGGATGTTGAAGTTATTGTTTAATCTTGAATAATAACTAACTAATAAGAAGGGAATAATAATGCAATATGTTGTTTATTGTATCAGAAAAATGCCGCCGAGAAGAGGACAACGAAACTAAGGCGCTAACGTAAATCAACCGGAAGGAGGTCCGGTTAACCCAATGCAGGAATTTGTTAATTTATTAATAGCCGCATTTAATAGAAATGGGGCTAATATCCCCGTAAATCCGGGAGTAGCACGAGTTACTACCTTCAAGGATTTTAATAGTGTCGGTCCGCCGGAATTTAAAGGAACTACGGACCCCATAGAGGCCCAGACATGGGTAAAGGAAATCGAGAAGGCATTTGTCATTGCAAATGCCGAAGAGGGTCAAAAGGTTGCCTTTGCAACCTATATGATGAAAGGTGAAGCCAATTTTTGGTGGGAGGCTAACCAGATTAGAGCTGGTATTGAGAATGTGACGTGGGTAAGGTTCAAGGAGATATTCTTCAAGAACTAATTTCCCACAAGTATGCATGGAAGGATGGAGATGTGGTTTTTGGATTTAAAACAAGGGGATATGATGGTTCCCCAATATGCTGCCAAGTTCAATGAACTGGCGAGGTTCGTTCCACACCAAGTGGACACCAAGGTTAAGAAAACTCGACGGTTCGAGTAGGGCTTGAAACCCTGGCTCTATAACCGTATATCTGTGTTCCAGAGTACTACATTTGGGACTATTTTAGAGAAGGCGATAATCGCCGAAGGTGGTAGCGAGGCTCTAAGCCAGTACTACAAAGATAAGAAGAATAAGGGAAAGTTTGATATGGGAGTAAAGATAGAAGGAGCCAGTGGGAGTGGCGAGGGACAGAAAAGGAAAGTGTTCAACTCTGGGAATACCGGAGTGAAGCAAGGAGATCCAAAGAAGAGAATGAAGGCCTGCAAAACCTGTGGGAAGACTCATCTGGGAGTCTGTCTCAAGGGGAAGGCTGTATGCTACAATTGTGGACAGGAGGGGCATATTTCACCTAACTGTCCAAGTCCGAAGAAAAACCACGGATGCTTTGTGTGTGGGTCAACTGACCACATGGCAAAGAACTGCCCAAAGAAGTGGACGGACGGGAATCGGGGTACTAATAGCGATAAGTTAGCTATTAATGGTCCAGCGCAGCTGGGTAGGCCGATAGGCCGTACCTTTAACATGATAGTCCAAGATGCAGTTACATCAGGGGACGTAGTCGCAGGTATTATTTTGATCAATGACATAAATGCTTACGTGCTGTTTGATTCGGGTGTTACTTGTTCGTTTATAGCATGTGATTTTACTAAACGATTAGGATTATTTCCCGAAAAGTTACCTATGCCTTTAAATATTAAGGTAGAAAATGAAAGAATAATTCCTGTTGAAGATATTCATAGGAGTTGTTGTGTAGACATACGGGGTTGTAAATTATTGGTAGATTTGATACCGATAAAGTTAGGAAAATTCGATGTAATTCTCGGAATGGATTGGTTGGTTAACCATGGGGCAATTATAGATTGTCAAAAAAAATGTGTGAATATTAGAACGTTAAGACAACCTCATGTAGTATTTTACGGGAATAGATCGCCGGGACGTTCGTGTTGTCTAACTATGACACAAACTAGGAAATTATTGAGGAAGGGATGTGTAGGTTATCTGTGCCAGGTTGTTGATACCCAGAGAGTGGGAGCAACCATGGAACAAATACCTATAGTTAAAGAATTCGTGGATGTATTTCTGAGTGAATTGCCGGGTCTTCCACCGGATAGGGAGACCAAGTTTATAATAGATTGTGCCAGGAGCGGCACCAGTTTCCAGGGCACCGTATCGTATGGCGCCAGTGGAGATGAAGGAGTTAATGGTACAGTTACAAGAACTATTGGACAGGAAGTACATACAATCGAGTGTTTCGCCGTGGGGAGTACCGGTATTGTTTGTAAAGAAGAAGGACGGATCGTTAAGACTTTGTATCGACTACAGAGAGTTAAACAAATTAACGATAAAGAATAAATACCCATTGCCCAGAATCGATGATTTTTTTGATCAGTTGAAAGGGCTAAGTATTTTTCTAAAATAGATTTAAGGACAAGGTATCACCAGTTGAAGGTTAGGAAATAGGATGTACCAAAGATGACATTCAGGACTCATTATGGTCATTACGAGTTTCTGGTGATGTCATTTGGGTTAACTAATACACCAGCTGCATTTATGGATATGATAAACAGAGTGTTCAAATAATATTTAGACAAGTTCATCGTGGTGTTTATTGATGATATTCTAGTCTATTCGAAGACGCCAGAAGATCATGCTGAACACCTAAGAATAGTGTTGGGGACACTGAGGAAGGAGAAGTTGTATACGAAGTTCACTAAGTGTGAATTTTGGTTAAAAAAGGTATAGTTTTTAGGTCATGTTATTGACCATAAGGGGATTTCGGTAGATCCAGCGAAGGTGGAAGCTGTGATGAATTGGGAACAACTGAAAACGCCGACTGAGGTGCGGAGTTTCCTAGGGTTAGCGGGATACTATCAGAGATTTATCTAGGATTTTTCAAAGATAGCTACTCCGTTGACTAACTTGACAAGGAAGACCGTGAAATACGTGTGGACTGATAAATGCAAAGGCAGTTTTCAAGAACAAAAAAAGAGATTGAGTGAAGCGCCTGTTTTGTCATTACCCGATGACACATGAAATTTCGTAGTGTATAGCGATGCTTCACATAGAGGACTTGGTTGCGTGCTCATGCAGCATGGCAAGGTCATTGCGTATGCATCAAGGCAATTGAAGGATTATGAAAAAGTTTACCCTACTCATGATGTGGAACTGGCCGCAGTAGTTTTTGCTTTAAAGACATGGAGACATTATCTTTACGGAGAAAAATGTGAGATATACACGGATCATAAGAGTCTAAAATATATTTTCACACAGAAGGAGTTGGATATGAGACAGAGGAGATGGCTAGAGTTGATAAAGGATTACGACTGTGAAATCTTGTATCACCTTGGAAAAGCCAATGTAGTTGTCGATGCCTTATGTAGGAAGGGTCGGGAGAAGTTATCTATGTTAACGGCTCAAACTGAGTTAATAACAGAGATGGCTAGGATGGAAATAGAATTGAAGTTGCCAAGTGAATCGGGGCAGATACTATTTACGACACAGATTCAATCTACCATTATAGAGAGAGTCAAGGAGGTGCAGCTCAAAGCTGTTGAGTGTGACCGGGTAAAAGAGCGGCTAACCAATGAAAAAGATATTAAGTACAGTCTTGATAACGAGGGATTATTGAGATTTGAAGGAAGAATTTGGGTTCCGAATGAGACGGAATTAAAGGAGCAAGTATTATAAGAGGCTCATAGTTCGAGGTTCTCGATTCATCCTGGTAGTACTAAGATGTATGAAGACCTTCGACATAATTTTTGGTGGCCGAACATGAAGAGAGAAATAACCGAGTATGTGAGTAGGTGCTTGACTTGTTAGAAAGTTAAGGCCGAACATCAACGACCAAGTGGCTTGTTACAGTCATTGGAAATTTTGGAGTGGAAGAGGGAGAATATCACGATGGATTTTGTGGTGGGACTTCCGATAACAACGAAAGGGTATGATGCAATTTGGGTGATAGTGGACTGGTTGACAAGGTCGGCTCACTTTTTGCCAATTAGGGTCAAGTATAACTTATACCAGTTAGCTAAACTTTATGTTAAAGAAATAATTTCCAGACATGGAGTACCGGTTTCGATTGTGTCAGATCGAGATTCATGATTCACATCGAACTTTTGGAGGAGTCTACAAGAGCAGTTGGGAACGCAGTTGAAGCTGAGTATGGCATTTCATCCACAAACTGATGGACAGAGCGAGAGAACAATTCAGACGTTAGAAGATATGTTGAGATCTTGCGTCATGAATTTTAAGGGTAGTTGGGATGATCATCTACCATTAGTAGAGTTTGCATATAACAATAGTTATCATGCAAGCATAGGTATGTTGCCTTACGAAGCTTTGTACGGAAGGAAATGCAGAACATTATTATATTGGGATGAGGTAGGAGAATGCAGAATGCTAGGACCTAAAATGGTGTAACAAACAGCGGATATTGCCAAGTCGATCTGAATGCGTTTAGTAGCAAACTCAAGATGCGAACGGAAGAAATTTATATATTCAGATCGAGAAAATAGAGAGTTTGAAGTAGGCTCTTACGTATTTATAAAGGTATCTCTTTGGAAAGGAAAGATACGATTTGGAAAGAAGGGAAAGTTAAGTCGAAGGTTTATAGGACCTTTTGAAGTGTTAAAAGCGGGTAGGTGAGGTAGCTTATATGATAGCATTACCTCCGGATCTAGAAACGAATACATAACATGTTTCATGTATCTGTATTACGTCCTTATAAGCCAGATTATAAACACGTGATAGAATATGAGCCTATTCATATCGAGAAGGACTTAACGTATGAAGAGTTGTCGATTCAAATTATCGATATAAAAGAACAAGTTCGGTGGAACAAAGTTATACCTTCGGTAAAGGTTTTATGGAAGAACCATAATGCAGAAGAAGCAACGTGGGAACTTGAAGAAAAGATGAAAAGAATTACCCTCACTTGTTTGTGTAATGTTTTTTTTTTTACGAGATTCGGGGATGAGAATCCTTATAAGGGGGAGAGAGTGTAACGAACCGGAAAATCGAACAATCTGTAAAATAATTTTATTTGAATTAATAATGAATAAAATTATATTATATGTTGTTATATTGAGTAAGAAAGATGGTTGTCGTTCTATAACTTAGAAACGTCTGAATGTCGTAGTATTTTGACTACGTGAAGGAATTAAAGTGTTTGAATTTCCAAGACGAAAATAAAAGTTTTTCGAGAAATTTTTTGAAAAACACTATTCATCAATTTCTACTCGGGAATTATTTTTGAACTTCTGAGAAATACGTAACAATAGAATATCGAAGTGAGTTGGAATATGTAATAATAATTCAAGTATGGAAAACGAAAAATTTTCACATGCAGACGTAATTCGAGAATGTTAGGAAAATAAAGCGTTAAGGAAGTGAATGTAATGATCGTATGATACGTATGTATTGTACGAGGTAATAAATACAAATATGATACGATGTATTATACGAGTATATATGAAGGATGGAATATTGTATATTACAAATTAGTATACAAGTTAGACTACGAGAATAATACATAAGCAATATGTTATAAGGCTTTAAGCCAAATGAAATGAATTTGTTAGATTGTGTAGGAAGTGTAAGCCCAATAGAAGTTAATGGAAAAGTTCAATAGAATTAATGTGCAAGCCCAAGTGGTTGTTAAGGAGAAGTCTAAGTAAGTTAACTAATCCAAGCCCAAGCTATGATCCAATGGGTTATGGTGATCCATGGGCAACCAAGATCACATGGTTTAATGTGATGACCAAGTAAAAGTTGGGGTGAACAAGTATTGGATAAGTGTTGTGGTTAGCAAGTAAACTTCGTAAGTAAGTAATGAATAGTAAGGAAGCTAACTTAAGGAGGTGGGATGACCTAAAGACCAAATTACCCTAACTTTAGCAATCCTATAAATAAGAAGCTTGGATTCATTATTTGCTTGTTCAAATTTAATCCAACAACTTTTCTTTACAAAGCAACTTAAGTGTTGGAGAGAATAAGCACTTATAAGCTAAACTTCCATATTTGTTTCAAGAAGAAGAAGAAGTAGTTCATCAAGGGTAAGACTCTTGTCCTATATTCTTCCATCTCTTCCATGATAGCTTGATAGTGAAGTGATGGTCTTGTATGCTAAGAAATCATAAGAAGGGATAAGCTAATGACTTAAGTATTAATGAGCCAGGAATAAGCACTTTGTTCATGAATAAGCTATAAACTAAGGAAGAACTTGTAATACTTATAGCATGTTTACATGAATGAATTTGGTATGATAAAAATATGTAAGAATGATGGTTAGAAGACTTAAACTATCATAAGCCATGTGAAGCAAAGTTATATGTAGTTTATACCTTAATAAGCTATAAGCTCATGAAGAATAAGCCATAACTTATCATGAAAATAAGTTGATGTAATATGTAGGTTAAGATGTCAATATGATGGACAGAATCCATTTGAAATGATAATCAAATCATAAGTAATGAAGCTATGCTGGAATTTTAACAATTAGACGATAATCGTCGAATTCGTGAAATTCTCGGATTAGAGGTCGAATTTTGATATTGATCTCGAAAACGTTGGTTTTCGATGGGAACAAGTCTTATTTGGCATTATAGAGTTGCGGACTCAAAAATGAGCGAATTTCGACTTAGAACGAAGAAACGAGCATTGAACGTTCACGAACATTTATCATTTTCGTTAAAAATGAACCAATAGGTGAATTTTGAGTAAACGAAGTCATGATCTTTGATACACATTTTGGTGGAGCAATATGAAGAGAGAGATCGTAGAGTTTATCTCGAGGTGTTTAACTTGTCAACGTGTAAAGGCGGAGCATCAAGTGCCAAAGGGTCCATTGCAACCACTTGAGATTCTGAAATATAAGTGGGAACACATTACCATGGATTTCGTTATGGGTCTTCCCAAGGTTTCTCAAGGCATAGATGAAATTTGGGTTATTATTGATAGATTAACCAAGTCTGCTCATTTCTTGCTAATACGGGAGACTTATTCCCTTGAACGTCTTGCTCGTATGTACGTGAATGAGATTGTGAGATTGCATGGCATGCCAATATGCATAGTTTCAAATCGTGACCCAAGATTCACTTCACAATTTTGGGTTAGTTTGCAAAAAGCTATGTGCATGGATTTACGATTCAGTTCAGCATACCATCCTCAAATGGGCGGGCAATTAGAAAGGACTATTCAAACTCTTGAAGATCTATTAAGACTCGATGTCCTAGATTTCAAAGGAAGTTGGGATAAGTACTTGCCATTGGTGGAATTCTCCTATAATAACAGTTATCAAACAAGTATAGGCATGGCTCCATTTGAGGCGTTGTATGGATGAAAGTGTTGTTCCCCAGTATGCTGGGATGAGGTGGGTGAAACAACGTTGTTGGGACCAGAATTGGTACGCATGACCACAAAAAAGATCCAAACGATTCGACAATTTATACAAACGGCACAAGATCGACAAAAGAGTTATGCAGATCTTCATCGAAATGACGTGGAATTAAATATTAGGGATCATGTATTATTACGTATTGCTCCATGGAAAGGAGTTACAAGATTTGGGAAGAGAGAAAAACTCAATCTACGATTTATTGGTCCATTTGAGATTCTTGACCGAATAGGAAATATGGCCTATAGACTCGCATTATCTCCAAGCATGTCTCGTGTTCATAACATTTTTCATATATATATGCTTCGTAAATATGTGAAAGACCCAAACCACATTATTAACTTAGAACCAGACGAGCAAGCCGAAGATTTAACGTGCGAGGAGGTACCTGTCAAGATCTTGGATAGGAAAGAGCATGTCCCATGCACAAAGGTTATACCACAAGTTAAGGTTTTGTGGAGGAACCATGCTATTGAGGAAATGACCTGAGAGTTGGAATCGAAAATGAAAGCGAGGTACCCTCACCTTTTGGAAACATCAGGTACATACGTCAATTTCGAGGATGAAATTTCATAAGGAGGGGAGGTTGTAAGACCCCAATTTTTTATAAATAAAATTGAATTTCCTCTATTCATTATTTTGAAATAATAAGGTGTTAATTTGATATAATGCTTTGGTTATGGGTGAAATATGCAAATTTTATAAAATAAGCAAGTGGTTATAAAATATTCATTGTTGTCGGAGAATATTCGTTTGGTCGTGGAATATTCTTGTTGTCGGGGAATATTCGTACGACGTTGCAGCCATTTGTGGGCCCCATAACGAAAAACGGTCGGATGAAGAAAATGACAAGTTTGAGTTTTTATAAATAACGGCGTAATTGTTACCAATTATCTTTGTTGGGATACACGTGTGGTTAAAATCTGATGTCTGGCGTGGTTGCACAAAGTACATTGTATTGACAAAGTATTTTGAATTATTGATTCTTACGTAAAAGGCACTACTCAATAATTGTTACAATAATTCTTTATTTAATATTTTATTTTATTGATTCAATAATACTGCGTTGATATTTTATATTATTGTTGTTTCAATAATTATCCGTAACATTCCGTAATTTTTTAATCGTTATATTAAATATTTATTGAATTATTTAAGTATTTAATGGATGTGTTCATTGTTGAATAATTGTTAATTATTTGTTAAATAAATAATTAAGAAAATTAATTATTATATGCTAATTTAATTTAATTATTAAGTTAGAGAGTTTTGATTAATTGAATTATTATTCTTTTTATTTGAATTTATAATTAAAAGGATGTGTTAGTTGATTAAATAAAGTTATAATTATACAAAAATTATAATTTTGTGGTATTGATTTATGTGTTAGAGTAATTAAATAAAAGTGTGACAAATAACCTTTTATAAAGGAGTTATTAAAATAACTTAAAGGAGTTTTAATTCAATTTTTGTCAAACAAGGCTTAATGCCTATTAAGTCTTTAATCTAATTGTGTTTTACCAAACAAGGCATAAGGATTAATTGATTATTTTTTTAGTGGTTAGCCAAACAAGCCTTATGGCTTTTGGTTTTCAAAATAAAAATAACTTATATCAGTTAAGTTAGTATTATATTATATAATTAATATATATTATATCTTATATGCATTATATTATAAGACGTAAGAATAGAAGAGAGAGGTAAGAGAGAAAAAAAGAAAAACTCGGAGGAAGAAGAAGAAGAGGAGAAGAAAAGTGAGAGAATCCTAGAGAATTGGGAGTGGAGAGGAGAAAAACTTGACAATCAAAGACATAGTATCATCATCTTCTTCAAGGTATCATCCTTTTTTTTTAGTTTTAAAAGTTTAGTTTTTCTCTTCCCTAATTCTCTGTAGAATCCTTGTGTAAGGATAAATTGTTGTTGTTATGTGGCTTTATATGATATAGTAATGATGTTAAAACTATTTTCATAAGTTATAGTCAATGAATTGATAATATGTATGTAATTTGTGAAGAAAAATATTTTTACAGAGAGTTTTTGTGAATATATATTGTTTGGTTTAAGGTAGAAATTAAGGGTTAATTAGTTGTTTAGTTGATAAATTGATTATTGAATGTGGTAGAGTATGTATAAACATTAATAAAGTGCTTTGAATTAACTATTTTGGTTGGAAAACAAAATCACAGTGTTTATTTTCATTAAAAACATAAAAAAAGTGAGTTTTTATCAAAAACAGTGAAATTGGATGTTTTAAATTTGTTGTTTATGTTGTTGTATGGGTAGAAACATGTTAGGAGTTCTTGAATTATGTTTACATGAAGTCTTTGTATGAATTACATGTGAATTAGACTGTTAGAAAGGAGCTTGTAGGCCAAAATTGGCTTTTGTTCATATCTATTCTTCAAGTCGTCAATCGAAGATCGTAGCTATAGGCCGCAATGACTTAGCGAGATAATCTCGCATACAATACGGCTCCATGCCGCACAGTGCGACCGGTAGTATTATTATTGTCACCAGCAGCCGCTTATCTCTCATGCTTATGCCGCACTACAAAGATAAATCGTATGGGCGCAACGCGAAAGATTAGCGTAATGGTCCGACAATTGTACTTTTGTACTCAAAATTTGAAGGAATTGTTATGGGATAATAGTAGGACTGTAAAATGTTAATTTCAGTGTTTCTATACTATGAACAACTACGCCTAAAACTTGTTAGTCAATTTTTTAATTAATGAATAAGTGCAAGTATACACGGTCAACAAGTAATAAAATGTAAGTAGAGTATCGTTCCCACGAGTAATTATTTAATAAAAAAAATCAAGTACGAACTATTAACCAAATTAATTTATTTAAACAAATGATTTAAGATTGTGAAGTAAAATATTTAATAAATTAATACTAAATATCACTAGATTGCAACCAGATAATGAAGATTTAAGATTATAATTTCACTTATTGTTTCACTTAGATCAATACACTTCCTATTAAGTCATGTTATTTATTTCGGATTATTAATCAAGAACACATCAATATCTATGACCATCTATCAATGCACCATAAACAAATCAACTTAAATCCACATATGATATAATTAAGATGTACACCCTAATTAACTGATCCACTATATTTCTATGTGAATTATAATTAAAGAGGATTTAAAGCACAAGTTCTCTTTTAAATTACATGCGGTATATAGATATATCTTTATCCTAGATACAAATCATGAATTCCATCGCCATGTAGAAAACAAAATAACATGCTATTATAATCATATCTAAATCTATAATCCATATCTCGAGTTCATATAGATTATCACGGTAATTGTTGATTAGATAATTAAGCAATTCAACACAACCATAATAGACAATCCATAGAATAGTTAACAATAATCAACAAGAAAACATACTAAAATAAACTACGTAATAAGATCCATTGTAATCTTAAATAAAAATTAATTCATAATTGAAGTAAAATCCATAATCCACAATTGCTAAAGCATTCAAAATACAAAGTAAAAGATAAGGAAGAGAGTAGAATCTGTAGACGAAATCCTTGAATCTCTCCTTCAGCTCCTGCCATGAATCCTTTGTGCTGACCAATTGCTTCAAATCTCCAAGTCTGAATCTCAAAACTAGGGTTTTTTACTAAGTCTAATGGAATATCTAATCTAATCTACTAGAGAGTCCCCTTAAACTGACTGAAAGCAACTACATATAGCCTCTAATAAAAATCCTTATCAAATTATGAAATCTCATTCACGTTACAACTCTATTATATTACTTAATGAAAAAATCAACTCTGGTCAACTCCCAACTCCTGGCGGCTTTCTACGCCCATAAGCCTTCAAAAGGCCATTTGCGTTGCCCCCAAAGCCAATCTGGGCACGGCCATGCTGCTATGTTTATGTATAATCTCTGATATTTTCATGTTGCTTCACCAAATGTCTCCCACACAGTTCCCAAGCATGAGATCTACAAAATTAACACAAAATGCATGAAAAGTAACTACAAAATCATGGAAATAAACAACAATTTAAGTCCAATATTAACTAAATTACAGGTATAAAACCCACTCATCAATGGTAAATGCTATGGGTTTATTTTGAGATTTAGTCAATGAATTTCTCTACTTGTCGATTTGTCTATATGGGTGTTTAGGGTTAGGGCTTTTTTAAGACAACTAATTGCATGTCTCATGTGACATGTCTGTGTTCTCATGTCTGATATATTTAGGCTATGATAGAGTACTTGAAATAATTTATTAATTCATTAATTTAAATTTTATGGTACAAATTGATAATTGAATTAATAAATTTACTAATTCATCAATTTCAAGCACTCTGTCATAGCCTATAGTCTATAGATATCATTGAAGTTTGAACAATGAATCTAACTTGATCATTTAAGGCTATAATTTTTGAATTCTGACCATGTGATGTCTGTATATTTCTCTATAGATTATAATTTGTACTTGAAATTGATGAATTAGTAAATTGAGGTTTCACATTTCTTTCAATTGTAAAAGAATGAAGACTTTTTGTTAATATACATCAGGAATATATAGTACATGATTGATAAGGATCTGCTTGTTAATATTTAGACAATCTTGACTTATTTGGCGATTCAGTTAGCACTTTGACAATCAGATTCTTTAAAAGCTTAAAGTGATTTACAGTTGAAGAATTTAGAGAATATAACATTGATTTGTCCTCCATTGAAGTTTCTGTTAGTGTTAATGGATGCAAGGTATATGATGCTTGTATATAATTATTTTGATGACCAATCTATGATAAGCTTCTGATTGCAATAAAGTGTAATGTATGACCAATCTATGTTACAAAATTAAGTATTTAGTAACATAGATTGGGTTCTGTGATTATGTTGTGCTATTTTGAAGATCATTTATCATCTTTGTTAATGTCAGCTGCCTTTGCCATGTAAATATCTAAAGAATACAACAAAAGAACTTTGTTGGGCTGTTGCTGCTGTTGTTGTCATATGGATGTTAATTTGCTAGTTTTGTTGGTTGAATAATTGGATTGTAATAGACTAATAGTTACTTGTAATTTGCTAGTTTTGTAGTTTTGTTGTTTATCTAATATTTGATTACAACTTGGGTGCCATCTTAGAATTAGAAATTTAATTTAGTGAGTTAAAATAAAGGGCTAATATATATATAGTACAAAAATTGGTATAAAAGTAGGTAAAAATCGATACAAATCCGGTACCGGACCGGCTAACCGATTTGGTATACTGGTCTAACCATTACTGATATCGGTAATCAATTTTAGGTAAATTCAATAACCAGTTAAGTCCGATTAAGACCAATTCGATACGATAAATTACCGATAAACACCCTTAATTATGTCCATCCCACTAAAGATGCTAAAAAATATTGTCTACTAAAAGTTATTTAAAGTACACAATTCAATTTAAAATGCTGCATTAACACTATTTGACATTAAAAATACTTGAGTAGTGGTGGGTTAAATTAAAACTTGTTTATTTTCTTTTAACTACTTTTTTTTTTGAAAGCCTCTTTTATTTACTTTAATTTTTATTAATTTGTGTAAAAATTATACACTTCAATTATCTTTTACCTATTTGAGAAAATATCTTAAATTCATTTTCATGCAAATTTAACACAAAAAAAATAAAAATAGAGAAAAAAGTATAATTAAATTTTCATTTTATGCAAAATAAACCTAGCGTAAATACATTAAAAATTCTCATCTCTAAAAGTAATGAACACTACTGAAGTATTATGTCCATTCCATTAAAGATGCAAAAAAAATAGGGAATTAATATTTTCATAAATAAAATTTGATATTTTTATAAATTTTCACTCACATAAGTGTGCGGTCTATTTACTATACTATTAATATGAGATTGACATTGTGAAATTATTATTTTTACTTGTGAAAATATCAATAACTTAAAAAATATTATCCACTAAAAGATATTTAAAATACACAATTTAATTCAAAATGTTGCATTAAGGGTATTTGTCATTCATAATATAGAAAATAGAGAGAGAAATATTGAGAAATAATGGTTTGACTTTTTCATTGATTAAGAATGAATATATATATATATATACACACACACACACACACACAAGATTAAGTGTTGCCCAAGTACCTAAAAAAGAAACTATCCTAGAATTATGGGATTACAATTAATTACAAGGATACTAATTGCTAGAGTTATGTGATTACAATTAATTACACGGATACTAATTGCAAGAATTATGGGATTACACTTAATTACAAGGATATTACAATCTGTTGTATTTAATTCTCTAATATGCCCCCTCAAGATGGAGCTCCTGTGGAGAGTCCAATCTTGGTCTTCAAGACCTGAAAGCGAGTGCGAGGGAGAGGTTTGGTCAAGATATCGACTAATTGATCTTCGGAGAAAACATGGGTGACACGTAAAACTCCAATTTGTACTTGATCCCAAATAAAATGATAATCAATCGCAACATGCTTCATTCGTGAATGGAAGACATGATTGGAACAGAGATGAGTTTCCCCAATATTTTCACAATATATAATCGGAGCAACAGAAATAGAAACACCAAGCTCAGATAAAAGAGAACAAATCCAACGTAAATTGGCAGCTGTAATAGCAACAGATCGATATTCGGCTTCAGTGGAAGAACGTGCAACTGTGCGTTATTTCTTGGAGGACCAGGATATCGGATTGCGACCGAGGTAAACAATATAAGCACTGGTGGAGGTGTAGTCGTTCTTATTACAGGCCCAGTTAGCAACTGAGAAGGCATGAAGAGATAAAGGTGTATTGTGGTGCAATGCAAGACCATGATCAGTTGTACTAGAAAGATAGCGAAGTAGGTGCTTGACAGCATTCCAATAATCAATAGTAGGTTGATGCATGAATTGGGACAACTTATTAACAACATATGAAATATCAAGGCGAGTGAGACACAAATAATTCAGGAATAGTACCCCGTGAATAGTACTCCGGCATGAAAAAGTTAAAACTTATCAAGAATGCTCAGAATAATATTTCCATGAAAAGATACTGGATGAAACGCAAATTTTAAGGATATTCTACTAATTTCATGCAGTATAGAAGCCAAAATATAACAAAATGAGTATAGAATTCAGAATCTGAAATAAAATAATATAACTTATATACTATAGAGTATGGGAAAAAATATTATTTCTTACAAGTATTGAACAAAAATAATATCCCTTACAACTGTTGAACGAAAATAATATTCCTTACGAATATTAAACGAAGACAATATCCCTACGAATATTGAATGAAAATAATAATCATTACGAATATTGAACGAAAATAAAATTTCTTACGAATATAAAACATAATATCGTAAGCGAATATGAAATACATAATACCCATTACCTTAAAAAGGAGAGTATTCCAACTGGTATAGCGGGGATATTCTTGAAGAAAACTTTCACTGTTTTCTATGCTCAAAGCTTTCTAAAACTCGAAAGAAATACGCTCAATATTATATAAGAAGAATTTTCTGATTCTAGTGTGATTTTCAATTCTAACTAAGCATCCTATTTATAGGAAAATGGAATGATACTATTTAAAGCAACCGCACAAAGACAAATTGAAATATTAAGCGAAATCACTTGACGAAGATTTTTTTCTTCTAATTTTACTATGCAGTCACTACGCAAACACTATGTAGGTACTATGTAAATACTATGCATAATAAAATATAATATATTTTATTTTTCATAAAAAAAACAAAACTTATTATATATATATATATATATATATATATATATATATATATATATATATAACCAGTGAACCTTTCCTGACATTTCATTTTTTTCTTCCACATGTGGGCCCCACACGTGGCCCCCACATGTGCCCCCCACCTTTATTATAAAAAAAAATCAAAATAACTTTCTACCGATAATTTGAAAAATAGGTAAGTGGGGGTCCATATAATAAGCAATACTTCATAAAAATCCCCTCAATATTTTTAACAATGTTGATTTATATTATTATAACTTGCAATATTAACAACCAGATCGTTCCCAGGAAAGAGGGGGCTTTCCGATAAGGATTTCTCCCTATTGGCGCGCAATTAGGTGACCAAACCCCTTTTCTCAACAGAACTTTCTAAACATTGTTAATTATGCAAATAATAATATGAATAACTTGTCATGTCAATTATTGATTTAATAATATAAAATATTGTGACAATAATTGAATCAAATAACGTGAGATACTATGCAGCAATTACTGTAGCAATAATTGAATAAAACTGAGTGACTTCTCACGTAAGCATCAATAATCAATACCGTGTGCTACTATGCAACCACGTGTATTACTGTAACTTTTATCACCAGGTATTTCAACAGTTAACGGTAAAACTTCCGCCGTTATTTTCATAAAGAAATATTTTTGTCGTTTTCTCATTCTGACAGTAATTTCGTTGTGGGGTCCACCAATGATTGTGCCGTTGTACGAATATTCCCCGACCAATCGAATATTTTATAACCACTTGCTTACTTTTCAAAATTTATAAATATTACCCACAACTTTAATATTATATCAAATCCACACCTTAATATTCAAAAAAATATTTCGAGAAAATTAATCTTTATTTATAAAATTTGGGGTCTTACAGTGTGGGTGTTAGTGGGTAGTATTAGAGGAGGAGGGTCTGGAGAGAGTGGTAAAGAAGAAGAGGGTTGGTTGTGTGGGTTATTATGGGTGGTGGGGGAATGTTCTGGTAGAGAGGATGAGGAGTGGTCGACCAGAGATTGTCTGCGAGAGGAATCCAAGTTCGAGGGCGAGGCTGTGGATGGTGTGTTGAGTGGTCCAACCGTAGAGGACTTAGATAATTTTGAATGGAAAAACAGATTCCACAAATCGAACATGACAGGATGTATAGAGTGTAGAAATAGAAGGATTAAGACAGAGATAGGCACTTTGGGTGAGGGAGTACCTAACAAACACACAAGGGATGGAGTGAGACTCAAGTTTGTGACTAGAATAGGGACGAAGCCATGGATAGCATAAACATCCAAAAATACGAAGCTTTGTGTAATTTGGTGGAGAGCAGAATAGTGACTCATAAGGAGAGCAAAAGGGAAAGTGTGGGTGTGGCCATACTATTAATGAGATACATTGTGGTGGCAAATGCATAGTTCCAATATGTGAGCGGGAGTGAGACATGAGTAAGTAGAGAAAGACCAGTTTCAACAATATGTCGATGTCGGTGCTCGGAGAAACCATTGTGTTCAGGTGTATGTGGGGGAGAGGTAAGATGAGAAATTCCATGAAGGGACAAAAATTAATCTAATGCTCGATATTCCCCACCATTATCGGAGTAAAGAGTGACAATGGAGTGTTTGAAGTAATTTTCTACTAGTGCTTTGAAACAAATAAAAACATCACAGACATGAGATTTCTTCTTTAAGGGGGTAATAACATACATAACGAGTAAAGTGATCAACAAAAATAACATAATACTTGAAATCATCAACAGAATAAACGGGAGATATCCAAACATCAGAGAATATGACTTGCAAGGGATGCGAGGAAACAATTGTTGATGTAGAAAATTGAAGCTTGTGACTTTTATTGCTTAAACATGCATTACGTACAATTAGACTTGTGTGATATAGAGTAAGGTAAAGAAAATATTGACATAACATGCTGCAGAATATGTGATGATGGATGACCTAATCTAGAGTGCCACTCGGAGGAAGTGGTCTTGACACTGGAAAAAGCAATGAGCGGAGACGATAATTGTGGAGAGGAGGTTGGCCACTCATAGACACCATCTTTAGACTTTCCCGTTAAAAGAATTGTCCCCGTGCTCAAGTCCTTCATAATAAAAACAGTGGGTAAGAATTCAATAGAAACATGATTTGTATTACAAAATTGATAGATAGAAATAAGGTTCTTTTTCATGTTAAGCACGCAAATGATATTATGTAAATTGAAGGTGCGAGTAGGGGTAGGAAGTGTGGTGGAACCGGTATGGGTAATGTGAAGACCCGAGCCATCGCCGATCATAACGTCATCAGACCCTGCATAAGGAGTGTGAAGTGAAAGATTATTCAAGTTTATGGTAACATGGTGTGACTCCCCACTATCAAGTAGCCAGCAGGGAGTGTCGGTGTTCTCAAGAGATGCAAAGTGTGCCCGCAGTTGCCATGGAGTAGCAGGAGGACGCGGAGCTAGTGGACGTGACGTCGATGGAGCCAGCGAGGATTGGGCGCTGACAAGGCGATAAAGGGAGCATTTTTTGACAGTGTGTCCTTGAATACCATAACCTTGATAATACCTAAGATATGGACGTGGTGGAGGTCAATCATTACGAGGAACATTAGATTGTTGTCCTTGATTGTGAAATGTGGCTGTAGAAGGACGCCAAGGAAGGGGAGAAGGTCGCCAAGAGTGATTGTTGCGCTTGTTGATAGGATTGGCGGTGGTCGGAAGGAATGATGGTGATGCATGTGATTGTTGGAGAGATGCCTCCTTGTTAATGAGTTTTTCATGAATTTCAGCAAAGGAGATGGGTGTTTCACGTGCATTAATTGCGTCAACAATTCCTTTGTATTCCTCACCAAGACCATCAAGAATCTTATCAATAAGATCTTCTTCATCAACGGGTTTGCCAAGAAGAGCAAGTTCATCAGCCCTATTCTTTATAAATCGCATATATTTGGAGATCGTCTTGGAACCCTTGGCACAGTGTTTCAATTGGTCCTTAATTTATTTGATGTGACCACGGTAAGGTTTGGCATAGGTGTTAGCCAAGGTGGTCCAGGCTTCTTGAGAGGTGGTAGTGCGGGCAAGAAAATGTTGAATAAGTAAAGAAACTGCACCAAGGAGTGCACTGAAGAAAAGATGATCCTGGCGCTTCCATGTTGTGTAAGCTGGATTTGGAGCAGACTTACCATTAGCAGTGACTGTTGCTGTGGGACTGGGATGAGACCCGTCAAGAAATCCATAGAGATCATATCCTTCTAATAGAATTTGGATTTAGAGGTTCCACATGATGTAATTGGTGGTGGTCAGTTTTGTGATGTTTGAAGTGTTGATGGTAACAAGAGAATTATTTGGGTCTTGGGTATTTTGAATGGTGGTATAAGCAATGGAAGATGCAGAAGTGTCTTCGAAAGCCATTATGGTTGAAGAAGAACTATGAGAAAAAAAAAAAAACAAGGGAGGAAGAAACAGGTCAGGAACGTGAGATCTTTGATACCATGTAAAAAATAGAGAAAGAAATATTGAGAAACAATGACTTGACTTTTTTTCATTGATTAAGAATGTATATATATATATATATATATATATATATATATATATATATATATATAAAAGATTGAGTGTTGTCCAAGTATCTAAAAAAACTATCCTAGAATTATAGGATTACAACTAATTATAAGGATATTAATTGCTAGAGTTATAGGATTACAATTAATTATAAAAATATTAATTACAAAAATTATTAGATTACATTTAATTATAAGGATATTATCATCTGTTATATTAATTCTCTAATAAAAATACATAAGTAGTAGGGTCCATTGTACAACGTTGGGTCTATTGTGGAATAAATTAAAATTTATTTATTCTCTTTTATTTACTTTTTTTTTGAAAGCCTCTTTTATCTACTTTGGTTTTTATTAATTTGTGTAAAAATTATACTTCAATTATCTTTCGATGGTAAGATACACTTTATATAATATTTTTCATTTTAATTACGTAGTCTAGATATTTTTTATGGTATAAATTTTTTATACTTCGATTTTTTAGTGAGCCGAAAAGAGTAATAAAATAGAGAGAAATATTAATATACTTGGTCAAATATACTCATTTATTTTTTACCTACAAACAAAATTACGTCAAATTGATAATTCTATTTATTTTCATTAAAAAAAATGCTTATAAACACTTTTAAAAATAATTTACCAAACATTTTTAATTTTTTAAAACTGTTTGTAAACAATCTCAAAACACCCTCTAAAACAAGTCAAATATTATTGCAACTTAAGTACGGAGTAACAGTTTTTATTAAGTACTAAATGTTGAAATTGAATATCTCTGCAGAGTCAAATGTTGTAGCAACTTAAGTTACTAAGTTTCAGTTTTTATTCAAGTAACAGTTGCTATTTAAAAATTAAAGAAATCAAAATTTAAGAGTTTTGAACATCTGAGCACAGCTTCATCCTTCCCTCATTATGGTCATAACTCATAACTAGACATTTAATGGTAAGGAATTGATATTTTTATATAAAAAAAATTAATATATTTTTATAAAAATTGATATATTTATTTGATTTTTTTCACATAAATTATAAGTGGGTCCATCTGATTTATGTTCGTGTGAAAATATAAGTTTTATATATATACACAAACATCCCAATGGCTCATTTCTCTCTCTATACTCTCTATTAACTCCATCTCTTCTCTCTCTCTCTGCGCTCAAGTCTGTCAAAATTTGATGTTCGGAAGAAATTTTTTGAAGATCTTTAAGCAAAACCCAGGTGATAATTTTCTCTAATACTCTATTTTCAAGAAAATGCTAGCATTTTCTTGATTTGGTTTTTGTATATGAATGTAAAGCTTGGATTTTTTTTTCCCTTCTCAAGCACCATTCCTTGAAATTGGTCTACTTTCAACATAAATTCTCTGTTTAGCTGATGAAATTGCAAGAAATTTTCATTCCAAGCCTCAGGGACTAAGATTTGTTATTTTATTTTATTCATTAGATGTTTTTTAAAAAAAAATTTTATTATGTATATATGGGTTTTACAGCTACTCATTTTTGTTTTGGGAAAAGATTAAAAATCTGAAATTTTTGAAAAACCTCTGCCATTCTTCAGTCGTTTTTATAATTTATTTATTTGGCAGATTTTCCTGAAAGATCTGCTGAAATTTCTGGATTTTGTTCATTTATTTTAATATTGTTGCAAGGAATTATCAAATGATAATTACTTTAAGACTTGTAACTTAAAGTTGGTCCCTTTTTGTTCAGATTTAAGGGTTATTGGTTTTCTTTTTGTAATTTTGTGTATGGCCTTTTTCTGTGCGATCAATTTACTGTTTGGGACTTTACACTGCCTATGAGTTTAAATTTTAAGAGAAAAGTAAAGAAAAATTGCCATGTTTTTTTTAAAAAAAAACAAAAATTTAAAAATCTCCCTTTATCTTCTTTTCTTTCCTTCTCCCTCGGTTCCTTTTTAAATGTCTTAGAGAATATTTTTATTTTTATCACTTAATATTTGTGTGGTTTGAGAATTTAATTAAGTATTAATCCCTTAGTTTTTAATATTATTTAAAGTATTAAATATAATTTTGGTTCTATCTTTTCTTTTTATCCGATAAATAAAACTCTCTTATTTCAATGCAAGAACAATATTGACATTTAAAGCTATTTTTAGCTAAAAAACATAGTATTAATTATTTTTCACTTCTAAAAAGACAAATAATAAGGGACTGAGGGAGTACAATCCAAGAGAAAGTTAAACCCCACCATCTCATTCTTACATTAAAAATTCCCAGAAGGATAATTATGGCACATATTCAGTTGTTCAGCTCGAGTAAAATTCACGTTTTCATGTGTCTATACAGATATTTATGGACCTTTAGCTTCAACTTTCATGCATGTTATCTAAACTTTTCATTTTAATAATTATAAACTCTTAGTTTAAGGTCTTAGATCTATCTACGAGGAAGGCTAGCACATGGTTCCAAAAAAGAATTGACCTTTTTGCTATATCTAAATCTTAGTTACTTTGAATTTATTATTTTTAATGATAAGACTTCACTTCCAAACTAAAGATCTTCCCTTTCATGAATATAAAGTATGTTATAATCAAATATAAAATATTAAAAAACTCTAAAATTTAGCATAATATGATAATTTCACATTACAACTCATACAAGTAAAAATCATTGAAGAAGAATTCATTATCATCAAGATTTAGCTTTTTAATTATTATTATAAATTTTTGGGTCGTTACTTTCTTATTAAAAATATGTAAATTAAATTATGTTTAAATTTAATAATTTTTGTAAACTTGTTAAGAAGTTCAGCCGGTTAAGGCCAATCTAATAGTGAACTGACCTTGTTAAGGCCCTGGTTCAGCCGGTTATCTGTCCAACAAGAAGTTCTGGTTTTTAAAACAGTGTCTCATTAGACACCAATGAGGGTGCTAATTATATTAAATCAGTGGGCAAAATGTTTTTGTTATGTAAATCGTATTTATTTATGTAGTTAAAAACTGAGATTTCTTTTTATTTGAGCAAAATGCCTACTTCTGCCTAAAGCCACTAATAATAATACCGTTATAATTGGTTAACGACGAACTGTTGTGCCCATATTTCTTGGTGTTTGGCAATTTATTGTTGTATAGTAGGTCTATAGATGTGGAAGTTCATAAGAAGTTGACGGTGCTAACTTGATTTTTAAAAAATGATTGGCTCGGGCTGTTTCACTTGGTGGCTGATGTCTATTTCTTCTTGGACTATTTATGTATTTTATTTTTTGAAGTGGCTCCTGGCAGGTGATCTATTTCTGGGGAGTTTTAGGCAGGGAGGTTTTTTTGTGGGGATGTTGAACAGGGGCTGAGTTTTAGGCAGGGAGGTTTTTTTGTGGTGATCTATTCACTCTTATTCCTGCGCTTTCTAATACAACCTCTATCCTTGAAAGAATGGCTGAAGGCTTCTGCCCGAACTGAAAACAAAAATACTTGTACTAAAAAATAATCTTTTGACTGAAGTATGTGAGTCAAAGTTATAAAAGCTTATGGACCCCATGTAGGAGTTTTATTTTGTTATAACAAGTACATGTTTATTTTTTGGGTCCCAATATTAGAGAAAGAGTATTACTCTATGTTTGTTTGCAAAGATTATAATCCTAAGACTATCCTAGGATTATAATCCCGGGGTTATTATAATCTAAAGACTATTAAGTTATTTTATAATCCCTAAACTAATAGTCCCAAGTCTAAATTTGAAAACAAACAAGACACTTGGGATTAATAGTCCTATCCCAAGTATAATCCTTGCAAACAAACATAGCCTTCATGTTAAATATTGTACTTTTTATTTTGGGCCCGTGATAGAAAGAGCTTGGAAGTTTTGGCTTGTGAGAAAATCATGTGATAGGGAAACATTGATGCACAGTGAGTTCTAGCTTATATTATATTGCTGGGTGGTGATAAATATTTTTATTGCTATCAATTGTCAATTGTTAGTATCCTTACAATTACGTTACGTTTGGATTGGAGGAATGAAAGTGGGAATGGAATGGCTCATTCCTATAGGAATGAATTTTTTTTTTGTGTTTGGCTATTCCACTGGAATAGAATGAACCATTCTCATTCATGCCAAATTTGTGATTTGTATTCCTCTTGGGAGGAAATGGAATGACTCATCCCAGCTGGAACAGAATTAATCATTCTACTCTCCATTCTTCTATATTCCAATCTTTCACTATTTCCATTTCCTCAATCCAAACGTAGCATTATTGAAATGTGGGTATTAATACTACTAAAAACTCTTCTTGAAAAGATAACATATATTTCTCAAAGCATTGTGTAGTACTCCCTCCATTTGAGAATGAGAGTTATTTCTTTTGTTGACTTTTTTCCAGAATGTCAATGTGACAAATGCTAAACTTAGCACTTATAGAAAAAAAATCAAACAAAATAAAAATTAGGACTCTCATTTTTAGACGGAGGTAGTATTATCTAAATGCTTTTCCATGTATACACTTTTCTTACAAAAATTGAGGAGCTTTCCTTTTATTTAATTATTGTAAAATCTATTGCCATCCTCCGCGTATTGAAACATATTGTTGTTCACCATTTTACACAGGATTAAAAAACCGCAGTTAATCTGTTTATAAGATGCTGTGTAACACTTGCTATCTTCAAATCCTCTTTCCAAAGATGTACATTGTTTCTTAATTACTGTTTGTTCTTACTAAAGTTTTAATCTTCTGTTATCTTGCAGGTTCTTGTGGTCTATCTTCCATCTCCAAAGAAGTTCAGTTCTTCTGATCATTCCCGGCTAAACTGCCATGAACAACCTTAAGCTTGGTGTCGATGTAGTTGGCGCCCACAACCTTCTACCTAAAGATGGCCAGGGTTCATCCAGTGCTTGCGTGGAGCTCTATTTTGATGGTCAAAGATACCGTACCACTATCAAAGAAAAAGACCTCAACCCTGTTTGGGACGAGAGCCTCTACTTTAACATTTCCGACCCTTCAAACCTCCACAATCTAACTCTTGATGCATACATCTACAACAATGTCAAATCCGTCCACTCAAGGTCTTTCCTTGGGAAGGTTTGCATCAATGGGACTTCCTTTGTTCCTTATTCAGATGCTGTTGTCCTGCACTACCCTTTGGAAAAGCGTGGGATTTTCTCACGCGTGAGAGGAGAGCTTGGTCTTAAAGTTTATATCATTGATGATCCATCTATAAAGTCCTCTAAGCCACGTTCTGCAGCCGAAGACACTCAAATACATGCCCAATCAATTCAAGATCAAGTCCCAAACACTTTCTCTAATGTTAAATCTGAGACAAGGCACACCTTCCATCATCTCCCGAATCCTAATCATGATACGCAGAAGCATCACCACCCCCCTGCTTTGTCAGTGCCTCATCAAGCAACAAAATACAGCGTTGATGAGATGAAAGCTGAACCACAGCCTCCAAAACTTGTCCGCATGTATTCAGCAGCATCGGCACAACCAGTTGACTATGCACTTAAAGAGACGAGTCCATTCCTTGGAGGAGGAAGAGTTGTGGGGGGTCGAATTATTCATACAGACAAGGCAGCATGTACTTACGATCTTGTTGAAAAGATGCACTTCCTTTTTGTACGAGTTGTTAAGGCTCATGAGCTTCCTGCCATGGATATTACAGGAAGTCTTGACCCATATGTTGAGGTGAAAATTGGAAATTACAAAGGAGTTACAAAGCATATTGAGAAACAGCAAAACCCAATGTGGAATGTTGTGTTTGCATTCTCAAGGGAGCGGATGCAGGCATCTGTCCTAGAAGTTGTAGTTAAAGACAAAGATCTAATGATAGATGACTTTGTAGGAGTTGTAAGGTTTGACCTCAACGAGGTCCCAATGCGTGTTCCGCCAGATAGCCCGCTGGCTCCAGAGTGGTATCGACTTCAGGATAAAAAGGGAGAAAAGATAAAGAGTGAGCTAATGCTTGCAGTCTGGATTGGCACCCAAGCAGATGAGGCTTTTCCTGATGCATGGCATTCAGATGCAGCAACACCTATTGACAGCTCTGCAGCTTCCTCGACGCTAATACGCTCAAAGGTCTATCATGCACCACGTTTGTGGTACGTACGTGTTAATGTTGTTGAGGCACAGGACTTGGTTCCAACTGAGAAGACTCGGTTCCCTGACGTATATGTAAAGGCACACATAGGAACCCAAGTTATGAAAACGAAGACAGTTCAAGCTAGGTCATTCAATCCTATGTGGAATGAGGATCTCCTGTTTGTTGCTGCGGAACCATTTGAAGATCATCTGGTCCTTACAGTTGAGGATCGTGTTGGTCCCGGAAAAGATGAGATCATTGGAAGGGTCATCATCCCATTAAGTGTGGTAGAAAAGCGTGCTGATGACCGCATTATCCATTCTCGTTGGTTCAATTTGGAAAAGCCAGTTGTTGTGGATGTTGATCAGCTGAAGAAGGAAAAATTCTCTAGTAGGCTCCATTTACGAGTCTGTTTAGATGGAGGTTACCATGTTCTTGATGAATCTACTCATTACAGCAGCGATCTTCGCCCTACAGCTAAACAACTATGGAAACCATCTATTGGGGTTTTGGAACTTGGTATCCTAAATGCTATTGGACTCCACCCCATGAAAACACGAGACGGAAAGGGCACATCAGATACGTACTGTGTAGCAAAGTATGGTCATAAATGGGTACGAACGCGCACAATTGTTGATAACCTTTCTCCTAAATACAATGAGCAGTATACGTGGGAGGTATTTGATCCAGCTACAGTTCTCACTATCGGAGTTTTTGACAACAGCCAGCTTGGCGAAAAGGGTTCAAATGGTAACAGGGACCTAAAAATTGGGAAGGTCCGTATTCGCATTTCTACGCTCGAAGCAGGCCGTGTTTACACACACTCTTATCCTCTGCTGGTTCTTCATCCTACTGGTGTAAAGAAAATGGGCGAGGTACATTTGGCAATACGATTTTCATGCACATCTTTTGTAAACATGCTCTATGTATACTTGAAACCTTTACTGCCAAAAATGCACTATGCTAGGCCCTTTAGTGTAATGCAGCTTGACATGCTGCGTCATCAGGCTGTGAACATAGTGGCAGCACGGCTGGGACGGGCTGAGCCACCGCTTAGGAAGGAGGTAGTCGAGTACATGTCTGATGTGGACTCACATTTGTGGAGCATGCGTCGTAGCAAGGCTAATTTCTTCCGCCTAATGTCAATTTTTTCGGGATTATTTGCTGTTGGGAAATGGTTTGGGGATATCTGCATGTGGAAAAACCCAATCACGACAGTCCTTGTTCATGTCCTATACATTATGCTTGTTTGTTTCCCAGAACTGATTTTACCTACTTGTTTCCTATACATGTTTTTGATTGGAATCTGGAACTTTCGCTATCGGCCAAGGTACCCTCCCCACATGAACACAAAGATCTCGCAGGCCGAGGCAGTCCACCCTGATGAACTTGATGAAGAATTCGATACATTCCCAACGAGTCGAAACCCCGATATGGTTCGAGCGAGGTATGATCGTTTGAGGAGCGTTGCGGGTCGGATTCAGACCGTGGTAGGCGATATAGCTACTCAAGGTGAGCGAGTTCAGTCGCTGTTAAGCTGGAGGGATCCACGCGCTACATCCATATACGTTGCATTCTGTCTAGTAGCAGCCATTGTGTTGTATGTGACACCATTCCAGGTGATTGCTGCTCTGGCAGGGGTTTACATGATGAGGCATCCCAGATTTCGCTATCGATTGCCTTCAGTGCCTGTCAACTTCTTCCGTCGACTTCCTGCTAGGACGGATAGTATGCTGTAATTAAATTACTAGCTACTAAATGTTCGTTGCCAAGTTATAAGTACTTTGATTTACTTATATTTTTAGCTTGCAACTCTTTTTACTGTTTCCCCTGTTGGACTATGTAATGCACCATGTATTAGCCTTGGTGAGTATGTAATAATAGTATAATTTTAGTTTGCCTGTTTAGCATACTGGTATAATAATGTAACTGTAAACTTTTTTAAGGATATATTCAGTTGTCTGTGTTTATAACGTTTGCTTTTAGTACAAATTAGTTGTTGCACTAAAAATGGTGAGTAGTGATTTAAGCTCCAAACGCTGGGTTTGTAAATTAAGTTGCGTTTAGAATATAATGCTTGTAGACGAATAAGATTCTCAAATTTCAAATATAATGCTTGTAAACGAATAAGATTCTCAAATTTCAAACAAATTAAACGATTCTGAAGTTCCTAACAAACTATACACCTTACAGACAAACATGTACTAAGGGGGTGTTTGTTTAGAGCTGAATGGTTGAATCGGTCAGTTATTCAATACGTTTGTTTTGAATAAAAATAAATCGAATAACGAATGAAAATTGTTTTTGCATTGAATGAATAATGATGTAATAATTATTTGGTTAATGATGACTATATATATATATATATATATATATATATATATATATTACAATATTAATTATTATATTAAGTAATATTAAATAAATTTATAACACTTTTTTTTCTAATGGGTAAAATAATAAAAATATGTTATTCAGATGTTTCAGACATGTCAATTATCAAATAACTTCAAAATTTTACTTCATTTAACTCATTCAAATTACTTAAATATTCAAAATTATTTCATTCAGTTTTATCAAATCTGGCTAAGTTGCGATAGAGGGCAGAGGTTAATCTTCTGGACAATTTTGTTAGGCTCACTCCAAAGGGAAGAATAGTAAATGGAAATACTGTAGATGAACATACTTATAACACATCATTTTTTAATATGATTACTAAAGTAAAATAAGAACCTTTAAAGATATTTTTTTCTTATTTCTTTGTGTGTGTATATTTTATATATATATATATGTGTGTGTGTGTGTGTGTTTTTGTTTACAAATACTCCTATTGGTCACGAATCAAAAGGTTAAAAAAAGGTGTTTTTATATAAAATTTACGCCGTTAAAGGGGATCAAACCCGGGTCACAAAGGTAAAAAATAAGAATACTTACAACTTTACTACAGCAAACACCTGCTATAATAACACAAAAAATACTAAAGTCATGCTACAGAGGAATTGACCAAACGTCATAGTTAAAAAACGGCCTTAGCCAAGCTTTGGTTAGGTCTCTTTTTCTTATGAATTTTAAAAGAAAATGATATATATTGTGAATATTTTTTTGATTGCCAGTAGATAAGTAGTGATAATTTTGTTAAAAGATATATAATAAGTGAGACTCTTCTATAATTTTTACCGATCTTATGTATTGATAAAATTTATAATTATAATTCGACATAAATTTATCGCAATATATAGTATGACTCATTTTAAAATTCGGTTAAAAGCTTAAACTTGAGGCAATATACGCCCCCAAATTAGGAATTTATGTTGTTTTTTCTCATTGTTTTGATCGAATTTGGCTCCACTACTCCTATACACATTTCTTCAAATTTCATCCGATACACTAATTATTTGATTTCAATAATTTTGTTAATAATGATAAAAATATATTAATAGATAGTTGATGATATTAAAATCAATCCTACCAAAAAATAGAATTATAAAAAATATTTTCACCTTTAAAAGTCTAAAAGAATTTTCATCCACTAAAAATTTGATGAAAACTCCATATTTTCATTAAATGGTGAAAAAGTGTCGGACTGCTTTTATTTTTGAAACAATTATATTATTCAATATAATAAATTAGTTGATCGATATCGATTTCAATTATACTATTTATAACTATAAAAATATATTGTATTAGATGGAATTGAAGGAAAGGTGTAACGGAGATATCCAAATCGGTTTTTAGCCTTTCGAATCTTGTTAAAACCGTCTCCAATATGATGTAAATTATATATAAATGTCTTTTATGTTGTTTTCTTTCACTAACTTGAGTTAAGACTTGGCAATTTGGTTTATAAATTGACGGTCAACTTATATTAATTAGAACCATTTGGATTAATTAATTACTTTAAATTTTTTGAATTGGTTAAAGTTTAAACCCATATTTTTTAAAATAAAATTAAGTTCAAACCAATTAACTAATTTTGACCCATTTTTTATTTTTTTTTCAATTACCTTTGCCTACTTGATTTCTGGATATGTAAAGGTATTCCAGAATTCGCAAGGTATTTGGAATATGTAAAGGAAGGAGGTTTATGGGTTGTGAATTCAAATATACCTAAGTGTATATCAAGGTGGGTGTTACTACTTTGATTGAATGGATTTTATACTTATTTTATGTTCAATTAAAAAAATTAAAAAAATTATTAATTTAAAAATAATAATAAAATAAAAAAATTATTATGAGATTATGTCATTATATAGCAAGATTAATAAAAATGTTACTCCTTCCGTTCCAAACTTAGATACATTTTGACTTTTATGAGTCAATTCGCGAAATCTTAAAATTCAAAATTGATATGAAGTTATTTAGTTTTAATACAAACAAATATAACAATTATAAATTACTAATTATTATCTTTGTTGTTTCCAAAACTTGAACGAAATTATATTAATTTTGAGTTTAATTGACTTTAAAAAGTCAAAATGTATATCTAATTTTGGAACGAAGACAATACTTTTTTCTGAAAAAAATACAAATTGGGCTCTTTTTAAGAGTACAAGGTAGAATACAACTATAAAAATGCTTATACATAATATTAATATATTATTAAATAGATAAATATTAATTAGGATTTTGAGAAAATAATTGTAATTATTAGATTATTATAAAATTACTACTACTTTTTTAATAGTCAGGAACATTTTTAAATTTTAAATTAATATAAATTTGATATTTTTACAAACCTCTCACATAAATAATAAATGAGACTCGCGTTATTATGTATCAGCATTTTTAAATTAATGAGACTCACGTTTTTATGTATAAGCATTTTTGAAGGAGAATTAAGGCCTGCTCGCAATGAAGCTGTGCTTATCTAAGAAGGAAGAAAAAATAGGTTGACCTATATTAGAACCATAATTATATGGACCTAAATTATATTATTTATATTTAAAATGGATAATGTGATTTTAGTTTCTAATGGACCCATAATTCATATTGTGAAAACTATAATTAACTAAATTCATATTTTGTCAGGCTTAAACTAGTGTTTGATTGCATCTTAATACATTTTAAGCGTACACCTCTTAATGCATCTTAAGAGCTCACATATTTGTATTAAGAGGTCTTCTGAATAATTTAGACTCATATTTGTATCTTAACTATTCAGAGGAACTCTTAATACAAAGATGTGAATTTTTAAAATGCATTAAAAAATGAGCTGTTAAGATGCATTCAAACAACACTGATATCTTTCCATTACGAGTGACTAACAATTGAGATCAAATTTTAAATCCAATTCAAATCATAATGTACCACGGTTCAATTTATTTTTGAAGCACTAAATATAACTAGAAATCAAGTTGGTCGGAAAAGGACTTGTGGGTTATCAATGTGATTTCTTACTCAATAAGTCTTGACAGACCGGTTAATTGGACACGAAAATAGGACATTTTCAATTTTTTTTATTGTGACTCCAAAAAAATGTATAATATTTATTCCAACATGAATTTTTATAAAATATAGTGTTTTAGGTATAATTTGGATACATATACAAAAACAGGGTTAGTCTGTATAACCCTATTTTTGTATATGTATCCAAATTACACCTAAAACACTATATTTTATAAAAATTTCTGTTGGAATAAATACTATACATTTTTTTAGAGTCACAATCAAAGAAAAAAAATTGAAAATGTTCTATTTTTCTGTCCAATAAACCGGTCTGTGTAGAAGGACTCTTGCTTGCTGGTTAGGAGGAGAAAATTCATCCAAATCTTCCCGTGTGTTTTTAACAGTAGCTTTGATTCTATTTGTCCTTCACAAACATATATTTCTTTCTACTTTTAAGATTTGGCACACATATATGTTGGGATATGAACCCAAAGGCTCATAACTCATTGACAAAGCCCAAAGATAACAATCTCAACCCATAACTTGAGGGCTCATAGTTATTGAGCAATACTTTTAGAATCATGATGTTGGCCATGCTAATGAGATCTAAATTCATAATAGCTCAAAACTAAAATGTTCGTAATCGTATGGATCACTAATGTGAGGTTACCGATTTCGGATAGATTAACTGATAAGTAGGTTTCATACCTACTTATTCGGTATCTATTACTTGAATTAGTTGCTTAAACCTATGTTTCTTACTTATTTTTCAAACAATTTATGTTATTTTGTAGGCTATGACATAACATTGTCATGAAGAAGCAAGGAAAAGCAATTCGGAAATCTTTTGGACTAAAATATGCAAGCAAATACAAGAATGGAAGATTGCAGGGCTTTTAACACCAAGTTGGATGCATGTTCTTGGCTTGAAACTTGGATTATACTGTAGATATTCTTCTTATCTTTCCGGAACATCTTGAATTAACCCAATCGGAGTTCGGATGGGAGAGTTATGGCCTTTTTATCAACGAAGATCAAAGCTAAGAGTTCTCATGCTTGCAATTTACTCAGCATCTACTTCAAGATCGATTTCTATCTTGTTTCGTCCAGAATTTTTCAATTCTCAAAGAATGAAAGTTGTAGAGCTCGTCGATAGCTTCGATTTGATAGGTGTCAGGCCCCGTAACTCTTCCCGGATAAAAGGTTATATCCGTTTTACCAGAGGACACTGTGGCAGAAAATGGACCCCCGCCGGGACGGGCTTTTCCTTAACAAAACCCCACGAAGGTATACCATACCATTGGAAAAGCAGAAAGGACCCCGTAGGAAGGGGTATGTATGAAAAAGCCATTTTTTGCCCGAATTTGAGTTGGAGAAGGATTGTTTCGATCCGATTGAATCAAGGACTTCCAAGAGGACTTAAAGATAGATAAAGAGACTTATAAAAGGGGGAGAATCAGAAGAATTAGGGGAGAGGGAGGGAGGATTCCATTAGATTAGATTATAGTATATTAGGAACACTAGATTAGATTAGAACTGAAGATTGAAGCTATTGATCATCATTGGAGAAACAGATTGGAAGCAAGAGAATACAGATTTGCTTATCTCAATCCTAATTTTTTTTCTTATCTATTTGTATCTTTTAATGCTTAATCAATTGTGGATGATGGATTCTAGTTCCGTTATGAATTAAACTCTGTTTTGAGATTACTATGGATCTTATTGTGTAGTTTACTTTGATATGCTTCTTTGTTAGTCTTATTAGCTATATTTGAATTGTCTATTATGATTTGGACTTAATTGCTTAATTTCTTAGCTAACAATTACCGTGATAATCTATATGAACTCAAGAGATGAAGTATAGATTTAGATATGATCATGATAACATGTGTTTGTGATTTCTGCATAGATGGAATTCATGATTCGTGTTTAGGATAGAGATATGCATTTACGCCATATGTAGTCTAATAAGAACTTGTGCTTAAACCCTTTTTAATTATAATTCACATAGAGATATAGTGGGTTAGTTAATTAGGGTGTTCAATTTGATTCTATCATCTATGGATTTGATTTGATATGAGTATGGTGCGTTGAGAGATGGCCATATTTTACTTTCGTGTTCTTGATTAACAATCCAGTATAAATAACTTGGCTTAAAAGGGAGTGTGTCGACTTATATGAAACAATAAGTGAAATTGTAATCTCGAGTCTTCATTATCTTGTTTCATTCTAGGGATAGTTAGTAATATTTTAATTAATTATTTTAAATTAAATATTAAATCATTCGTTTAAATAAGATTAAATTGGTTATAGGTTAGTACTTGGTAATTCTTGTTAACTAATTCTCTGTGGGAACGATACTCTACTTTCACTTTATTACTTGTTGACCACGTATACTTGCGTGTTGTATGTAATTAGTTTTTACCCAACATTAGTACATACTATACTTGCTCTGTTGAAGAGTATGATTGATCTCATAATCATTTGTGTGGAGACACTAAAACAAGTATGTAGGTACTTATTGGAGAATAAATTCACCGAACCTGACTAATAAATGAACCCTAATGGAATTTTACTTGTCTGTCAATAAGAGTTTCTAATGTGATAGTAGTACAAGTGATCATTGGACTTGAGATCATCATAATATCGTGAATATACTGAACTATGTTTTGACATATTCTTTAATACTCTAGGGTATGTCGTATGGTATGTTTGGATATAACAAAGTATATATAGAGATAGGTGAATGATCAACAAAGAATCTACCACTTCCAATAAAAGGTATTATGTTCAGGATTTTAAATTTGAATAATTATTAGTAGTGGCTATCTTTAAAATATTTATGCATTATGTCTTCCTAGTACTTGATGAATAAATAAGAGGGTGAGCATCATATCTTGAATCTCTGGTACTTGATGAATAATAAAGTATGCTATATATTTGGTAATAACTATATACAAATTTGTTTTATACACTTGTTATGACATGAATTTATTTTTCTTTTTCATTAGTTATAGAGCTAAGTACTCAAGATCGAGAGAGAGGTGCTAGAAAGAATAAAAGAAAGTGGAGTAAAATACAAAAAAAATATAAAAAAAATATTGAGTCAAATACTCAAGATTCTAGTGAAGATGTTTTTTTAGTTCTATTTAATTTATTTTTTCATTCATTTATAAGTTTGTAATATATAAAAAATGAAAAAAAATTATTTCACATTTCATTCATAATGTAATTCATGTAAACCAAACACCTAAAGTAGAATGATAATTCTATTCTTGATGGAATGAATGAACAAACCAAACATAAAAATGGGAATAACTATTCCATTTCATTCTTGAATCCATTCCATTCCTTAAGTCATTCCAATCCATACATACCAAGGAATGGGAGCCAAACATAGTTCAAGTTGTTAGGATAGAGAGAATTAGGACTAGTCATCCAAGACCATGTTGAGTCTAAAATAACATCTTCAATCTATTTCCCTTGGTGAATACCTCTTAGGCGTTGCATACTTTTGTAACGAACGTGTGATCTGTGGATTGGAGAGATCGCGAAGGAGCAAGGATTGAAATTTGAAGTCTACATCAAAGCTTTGATTCTCTTCAAAGGTATATCTTTATCCTTCCTCAATTAATGATGTTTTATAAGGCTATAAATTGGGATTGCATAAAATTTTAAATTATTATTTTGCATGTTTTCGTTGCGTTTACAATTAGATTGTATGCTTTGATCTTATTTCCACAATCTTACAGTGGTATCAAAGTCATCCTTATACAAATCATTAATTGTTTTGTGCAGGCCGCATGGAATTTATCTCAATTTCCCATTATCTCAATTTCAACATAAGTAATACTTCTGCAACATTAGTAAAATTATACAGATTTGGTTACTATATGAAGTTAACTACATGGTAAGTTGATCAATTGACCAATACAATGCTAACACGCAGATAAAGAGATCACCTCCCGCTTGTGTGTCGACACTGTATTGATTAATTGACCAAAATTAACTTCATGCTAACCACTCCAAATTATACATTCTTTACCCTTAAAGCTTTTAGATAAATATTTTTATTTACTAGCACTTAAACTGATGACATTCCGCGACAATCCAACGATGTTAACCACCACAAGGACATGTGTAGGATATTAGAAGACGTGGTCTACTATAAGAGATGCTTACTCGAAGAAGAGTTCTTCTACACAGATCGGTTAACTGGATAGGAAAATGAGACATTTTCATTTTTTTTTAGATTGTGACTCCCAAAAAATATATAGTATTTATTCGAACAAGAATTTTTATAAAATACAGTGTTTTAGGTGTAATTTGAATACATATACAAAAATATGGTTATACAGACTGTATAACTCTGTTTTTGTATATGTATCCAAATTACACCTAAAACACTGTAAAAATTTCTGTTACAATAAATACTATACATTTTTTGAGTCACGGGAAAAAAATAATTAAAAATGTCCCATTTTTCTGTCCAGTTAACCGGTCTTCCAAGACTTATTCCTTGAAGAATAAGGCATCATCAATACATTTCAGGTTATATGTGTTGGAAAATATAGCAATTAACAAGACGAATAATATAGTAAATTGGAACAACTTAGCTGGAAAACCGAGGCGTAGCGTAGCTACTGTCCTAAAAAGTGATTTCACCCCCAACCGATAATAATCACAAGACAAATGGGTCAGCTTTGGCGGTCACTCTCAGATTCAACGGCAAAGTCTCCGATCGTGTGTACTCACGAGAGGAGGCTTTGGACTTGTTCTATGTGGATTGCCCTTGATTAATGAGAATATATATTTGTGCAAGAAAGAACAGGTAAGGAGAAAAAGAAGACAATAATGATATATGTATTATGCTAAGAAGAATAATAATGGTATTTATAAGACCCCGAATTTTATGAAATGAAAGTATTCAATTTTCTTATAATTATTATTTTATTTCGTAAATGGTTAAATTGATAAAGGGTTAAAGTTAAGGGTGATATGTGAAAATTTTTGCAAGGTATGCAAGTTGTTATAAAATATTCGTTTGGTCGGGGAATATCTGTACGACGACACAATCATTGGTGGACCCACAACGAAAGTATTGTCGTAGTAAGAAAACGACAGAATTATCTTCTTATAAAAATAACGGCGAAAGTGTTACCGTTAAAAACTGTTGAACTACCCGGTAGTAAAAGTATAGTGATAGGCGTGGTTGCATAGTAGCACACAATATTGATTATTGATGCTTACGTAAAAAGTCACTCAGTTATACTCAATTATTGCTACAGTAATTGCTACATCATATTTCTCATGTTATTGATTCGATTATTGTCACAGTATCATCTGCATAATATGATATATTATTAAATCAATAATTTAGACGACAAAGTTATTCATATTATTAACTTACAATATTTACATTGTCTAGAAGTTCTGTCAAGGAGAGGTTTGGTCACCTAATTGCGCGCCAATAGGGAGAATCCTTATTGGAAAGCCCCCTCTTTCCTGGGAACGACCTGGTTGTTAAATATTGTGAGTTATAATATTAATGATGAATGTTATTAAAAATTAAAGTTGAGTTCGGAGTTGAATTTGGAGACGCGGACGTGATATTTGATTCCGGAACGATGAAATTAGTAGAAATAGACTATAAACACAAAATTTCTTTGGGGTTGACTTTTTGGTGAAAAAGTCAATAGTTGACTTTTTTTGGAAAAAGTCAAACTTTAAAATGAAATTTTGAGAAAATATTTCCATTGTCTTTGGGATTGTTAGTGTTAGTGGAAATCGACATTTATTTCGATAATAATTGATGTCTGGAGGTTATATTGACCAATCGGGTAATTAATCGAATAAATGAGCAAGTAATTGCTATTAATTCACATGATTATAACTATTTGTTCACATGTGTATTCTATTGATTCACATTCATTTACTATTAGGGGAGTTGGTGCAAGATTGATAATACATGCATGACTAAGTTAAAAATGGAGGTGTAAATGGAGGTACTATACTGCAATTCGTATTTTTACATGATTATAACTATTGATTCACATGATTGAACTATTGATTCACATTATTTACTATTAGGGGAGGTGGTGCATGTTTGATAATACTTGCAGGACTAAATTAAAAATGAAAAAATAGTTGAAGGTATTGTACTGTAATATTTCGAGCCCCAAAATGTGCAATTATCGAAACTATAGTTTTCTATAAATAGAAGCTCATTCTTCCTTCATTTCTCACCAATTCACTAAAGCTAGAGAACAATTATTATAGAGAGAAAGAAGAAGAGAAGTCGCTACCTCTCTACTCCAATTATCAGTTTCTTTTCTAAGGTAAGGGGTATTATTTCTTTCGTATTCATGAAGAGAGCTATTGTTATTCCATTCCTTATTATTATGTTGGAATAACCTGTCTATACGAACTCCTGCATACATGGTGAAATTCTTCTATTATTTCATTCTTTATTATTACATTGGAATATCACATCATGCGGATTACGCATGACTGGTTCCATTCTTTATTATTCATTGGAATATCTTATGCGTGCGGATTACTCATGACATTGGTTCCATTCTTTATTATTACATTGGAATAACCTATACATCTTGATCTATTGCATGCTTGGTGAATTATGTTGTTATTCCATTCTTTATTATTCTGTTGGAATATCCTATCTGTGCGGATTACGCATGATCTGGTTCCATTCTTTATTATTCTGTGGGAATAACCTGTCTGTGCAGTCTATCGCATGCATGGTGAATTCTTCTGTTATTCCATTCTTTATTATTCTGTTGGAATAAGCTGTCTATGTGGATTACCGAATGTATGGTGAATGATCCTTTGTATTCATTCCTTATTAAAGTGTAGAAATGATCTGTCTACGTGGATTACCGCATGGCGGGTGAAAAATCCATTTGTAGATTCGTAATTTTTATGACCCTCAAAAATTCTGGAAAAATTTAAAATTATAATTCGATGAGTTTTCTATATTGTGTCCAAAGATGGCGATTTTTGGATGTATAGATTAAGAGTTATGGATTTTATGGAAAAAGACTATTTTATTGGGAGTACATGTATATAAGAGGAGTATACCCTGTAAATTTTAGAATTTTTGGACAAAAGTACAATTTATGATAAATGTCTAAATATTCGGCAGTTTTGGCTATATGAAAAATAGTAAATGAATTTAAAAAATTCTGAGAAAAATATATGTTCAATATGGGACTATATTCTGCTAAATCCCAAAACAAAAATATTTTGGGACTGATTTGGTATTTTTCATGAAAATGAACTAGTTATGAGTAAATGAATTAAATATGTTATGTGAAGTAACAAAATTGGAAAATAGGATTTTATGGCTTGGAAATCCTATATAGGGTATATGCAGATTTTTGATGAGGGATTTGATCATTGGTGATGAAATCTTATGAGTATGACATTTTTGAATGATTAAAATGTATTATTTGGTAAAGTGTAAACAATTGAAATAAATTGTTTATAAGTTTAAGAAGTGATTAAAATATTATTATAATATTAATAATATTAGATTATGAGTTTATTAAGTGATTGATAATATTTGGATAAATTTAAAGTCTTTAATATTTATCCTTGATTTCGTTTGATTTGATTTCGTTTGATTATTGCTTATATCATTGTCATCATCCTCATGCTTATATTGTGATGAAAGTCATCTTTGGCTTACGTGCATAGATGGACTTGGTATGATTATGACCAGAGATTATTCGGTATAATCATGACAGTAATGTAACGAATGATGTGGTAAAAGTCCTCATATCATTTGGTAGTGCATTGATGGGACGATTATTTGGTATGATTATGACCAGGGATTATTCGGTATAGTCATGACCATTGATGATTTAATGAATATCCTTGGCCCGTAGTGCAGGGATGATTCGATGATGTGGTTTATTTATTAAAGTTGAGTCTCAGCGATAAAAAAAAAATTGATGAAAACATTTTAAATCATAGAAGATACTAGATATCATGCTCTCTACTTGACTCTTCTAATGGATTGCTTATTCATTTGTAGTTAAACTTGATGTCTATTGTATTTTATCACTTTAACATTGTTGAAGACTAATGATAATTTATACGCATTATCTTAGTCATAATATTTCTTCTTGGGCTAGTTGAGCTCACCCTTTCTTTCTTTGTCTCTCTTGAGAAAATGAGAATATAAATGGGGACGAGTCGGGGAGCGGAGTGAGCGGTCGAGATGATAGCATTAGTAGTCCTCACTATTACATTAAATAGTGTGATAATAAATGTAATGAGGACTCCATTGAGTGTGGATATTGTCCAGATGACAATATTTGTATTAAAACTCATAGCATATGTTTTGTTGTATTTTACACGACAGTTGTATAATTAAGTTTTTATTTGTATTTTGTACCATGTATTTGGCGACTCAAGATGGGTGATGTATACCTATTTTGGGGGCATCACAGTATTTATAAGGACCAATTATTAGAACGTTACTGTTTATGTTAAATGAATGTTGGAACGGGGGTTACAGAAAACATAATAAGAAACGGCTAGGGTATTAACTCTATTAAGCATGGCATAAAAAGATTAGGGATTTAAGCAAAATAGTGGGCTACTTGGTGCACCCGCAAGGCATAATCAACCGGATTGGCACCCCCCCTGCGCGGGCGTATCGCGCGCACACACGCACTAAGGTTTTTTGATCGAAAGTCAAAGAACCAAGCTTGACTTAGCCTAATTCTTTAGCCGTCCTCATGTGCGCGAGCCCATCGTTATTTCCTCAACCAAGTTACTAAGCCCAAGCCAACATAAACTAATATACACAAAGAAAGTTTCCAAAATAGACAATATGGGACTATGTCAAAACTATGAATTTTGGAGCATAACTAACAATATGTGCAAGCATCTTGCTGATATTTTTGAATGATAATAAAATAATTTTGTAAGAATTAATTCATAACAATTTATTCTAGAAGAAAAACACCTAAATCATATGAAAAATAATAATATTATGTACTTTATTTGAAATTTATAATAAATGTAGCAAAATTAATCTCTTTTCGACGAATAAGCTTCCTTGATACTGGTTTGATGAGAAACCCTAAATAATATTTTAGTATTAAGATCAAGAGAGACTAATCCCTTAATTATATTTTTCCTTATTTGTAATCTAGTGGGCCTACTCATCACAAGCCAAAAGGTTTATTTAAATAACACACTAATCAGCTCATATTAGATTGAATTAGAGTTCATATGTAACATTTAATTAGATCAATCAATTAATATGATTTATATAAATGCAATTAAAATTATCCCATAAATTATTCTTACAAGTTTGACAAATAAATACCAAAACTTACACGTTTTGATTGAATTATATCGTATTTGTTCTGCAAAAATTTACATTTACAGATTCTATTAATATTAAAAAAATATGTTGTTTAATACACTGCTAAAAATAATAATCTCCCCGTTCAAAAAGTAGAGATTATTATGAATAGTTATAATATGGATGTCCATTCATTTTCTATAACCTTCATAACCTACATATTAGTACATTGATGAGCTATTCATTCTCCCTATTTAAGTTTGTATTTCTTTCATCTTATATCTTTGTTCATGTATTTGTGATGCCTATAAATAGAGGCTCACTATCCATGTATTTTTGATGACTCGAAGAATATTAGAAAATCTCACTTCTTATATATAATCTTCTTATGCTCTCTCTAAAATTATAATACGTTATCAACACGAATTGCTTATTATTTTTATCTTGAAGATAATCATATTTTGTTTGTAGCAGAAGAAGGTACAGTTATGCATTTCAGTGTAAGGGTTTAACGTATTTTGATAGTTTACATAGTGTTATCATGTGATTATTTTGAAATGTTCTATGACATGGTTCTTTGATCATTAATCATACACATGTCATTTCATATTATTACGATGTTACATTACTATTCTTGATGCACACGTTGGAAAGCTTGATTATTAGATGTGTTTGTTTAAGTTTCACACTAATGCAGTTGAGAGTACACATGTAAAATTTCAAACTGTTAATTGCTTTATTTTGTGCATGTTTTTGTTGCATTATGTTTTTGTTGTACTTACATTTTAGTATATGTGCATTATAGCTTAGAGAAAAGCAAACATGGTTATTTACGTTATAAAGTTAGCATATACATTTATCTCATGTTTATTTTCTTTGTACTAATCATTATTACTTACAAATTGTTTTGAATTCATATATCAATTAGCATATCATGTTTTGTCATAACAAAAAAATAATTTTTTTATTGACACAACTATACTATGTTAATTATCAAAGAGGTTACAACTATTCGACAAATTACTGTGCTTAAAGTATTATGTTAATTATGTTGTGTATTTAATTTATTTTTAGAATATTTTCTTCTAATTTGTTAATCATATCTGTGATAGTTCATAATGTCAAACATTGCTAAACTCGAATTTGTGGCTCTTGACATTACTGGAAAGAATTATTTATCATGGGTGTTAGATGCTGAAATTCATTTAGATGCAAAAGGTATTGGTGATACTATCAAAGAAGGAAACAAAACATCTAGTTAAGATAAGGCCAAAGCGATGATATTTCTTCGTCATCACCTCCACGAAGGACTTAAAATTGAATATTTGACTGTTAAAGATCCACTTATCCTTTGGAACAATCTAAAGGAAAGATATGACCACCAGAAAACTGTAATACTTCCTAAAGCTCGTTATGATTGGATGCATCTAAGATTACAAGATTTTAAATCTGTAAGTGATTATAACTCAGCTATGTTTAAGATCAGTTCTAAATTACAATTATGTGGAGAAAAGATCACTGATGCAGATATGTTAGAAAAAATATTCTCCACCTTTCACGCATCTAATATGCTCCTGCAACAGCAATATTGTAAAAAGGGCTTTAAGAAATACTCTGAACTGATTTCATGCCTCCTTGTGGCTGAGCAAAACAATGAACTATTGATGAAAAATCATGAGGCCCGTCCAACTGGATCTGCTCCATTCCCTGCAGTGAATGCCGTAACATATAATGGAAAAAATAGAGGTCACGCCAGTAGTCGTGGACGTGGTCATGGATGCAGACGTGGTCAAAATAATCATCGTGGTGGTCATTTCTCAAACACATATACCCACCAGAAGTGGGAATATAAGGATGGAAAACGCGAAAATGGTGATAAAGATAAAAATACCACGGAGAATTTGTGTTATCGTTGTGGAGGTAAAGGCAATTGGTCGCGTACCTGTCGTACACCAAAACATCTTATTGAGCTCTATCAACAATCACTAAAAGATAAAGGGAAGAAGATAGAGACAAATTTTGCTAGTGAGGATGGAAACGATGAGACAAATCTCAATTTTTCTAGTAAGGATGGAAAAGATGAGTCAAATCTTGATTCTGGAAATGATGATTTTAATTATGGTTGTGTTGATACCACTCATCTAGATGTTACTGATTTTTTCTCAAATCCTGAAAAAAAAAATTGACTTCTTGTTTGGTGATGAGAATGTGCAAATATAAAATTTTTAGATGATGCTTTGATGTTATTGGACTTTATTTTAAGCATTAATAAAATTCTAATTATTATGTTTTTATCATGTTTAACTGTTTTCTTATGATTCGTTATATATGGAATATTTTATTAATCTGATTATATATTTCTTATTTTCATTGAATAACATAGATACTCTCTTGATTCGATTTGCAATGAATGGTGGAGATATATGTCTCGCAGACAGCGCCACTACGCACACTATATTACAAAATAAGAAATATTTTTCTTCTTTTAAAATGCAAAAGGCCAGTGTTAGTACAATATCGGGTAGTGCAAAATTGATAGAAGGCTCTGGAAGAGCTAACATTTTCTTGCCTGGAGGAACAAAATTTGAAATTGATGAAGCATTATACTCTCCCAGGTCTCAAAGAAATTTATTGAGTTTTAAGGATATCCGCCAAATTGGGTATCATATTGAGACAACATGTGAAGGAAAGATTGAGTATCTTCACATTACGAGTATAATCTCGGGTAATAAAAGTGTATTAGAAAAATTACCAGCTTTTTCCTCTGGTTTGTACTACACGAGAATTAGAACAATTGAAACAAATGTGGTTGTTAATAAAAAGCTAATGAATCATAATAACTTTGTTGTTTGGCATGAACGGTTAGGCCATCCTGGATCGATGATGATGTGAAGAATAATTGAGAATTCATGTGGACATCCATTGGAGAACCAGCAGATTCTTCAATCGAATGATTTCCCATGTGCTGCTTGTTTTCAAGGCAAGTTAATTGTTCGGCCATCATCGGCTAAGATAGGGACTGAATCCCTTACTTTTTTGGAACGAATACAAGGTAATATATGTGGACCAATTCATCCACCATGTGGACCTTTTAGATATTTTATAGTTTTAATTGATGCATCAACAAGGTGGTCACATGTATCTCTATTATCAACTCGTAACTTTGGCGTTTTATGAGGTTACTTGCTCAATTAATCGATTCATTTAGTACAATTTCCAGATTATCCCATCAAGAAAATTCGTATTGACAATGCTGGTGAATTTACTTCCCAAACTTTCAATGATTATTGTATGTCTATTGGGATAAGTGTGAGACCCCAAATTTTATAAAATAAAAGTATTCAATTTTTCTATTTTGGTAAATAGTTAAATTGATAAAAGTTTAAAGTTAAGGGTGACATTTGAAAATTTTTCAAAGTAAGTGATGATGAAGTTTTGTTTTATTAGTATTATTAATGTAATAAAACAGAAAAGTTTTTTATATAAAACAAAATACTTTTAAAAAGTTATTGTAACACCCCCTTTCCAAAATAGAAAGAGAGGTTACTCAAAACACAACAAAACTGAAATGAAAGCTTTATGACATAAAAGGATGGTCTCATAATAATTAAATATCACAAGACAAACTATAGTAAATATCCCACTAACTCAAACCATAGCCAAAGGTAATTATTATAATTTCAAATAAACTGACATATCAATCCTAAACATAATAACTCTAATTCATTGGAATGAATGGAGCTCTCATCATCACGCGTGCCCATGATTCCCCGATTACTGCTTAGGAAGAAAAACACAAGATGAGCCAAATGCCCGAAGACGGATATAGAATACAATTAATGAACTGAAATAACTAACTCAATTAAATGAAACGAGATGAAATGAACTGAAACGAAACGAACAAAACTAACACAATAAAATGGTAGGCTGAATCAAATGGCTGGGTGTTATTTCATACCGAGCTCAAAATAAATAGTAATATACCTTGCCACACAGGCAAGTCAAATAATGCCACACAGGCAATCACACATCGGACTGCGCAATCCAGATGCGTGTAAAATCGGAAGGCGTGTTTGGCACAAACATCACCAATCCGTAGCGAGCGAGCGTAACAAAAACTAGGGTCACCCATACGCCTCCCACAACAAAACACCAAATGGCCAACTCCCACCGGAGCACAAAACGGAGACAGGTGGATCGATCACACCGCCACGGAAGGTGTCATGCCTCGGTGCCAAGAGAACATGCCCGTGGTACCCCCACAGGTGGTTATAGCTCAGGTATACCCTACGGTATTCTAACAAAATATAATGTCACAACACATGCGACAAAATATTAACACAAAGGGGTTCTAACGTGTACATGTTAAGCTGAAGCAAATCGTCAACACAAGTCTTCAAAATGTACTAACATGCACATTAGTACAATATCAAAACAAATTAATAGACATGAAACACTAGTCTAAAGAGTACAAATGGGAGTTCCAATATAACGCCAAAACAGCTATTCAAAATAAATTGACAAGAAATAATTATGAGAGACAATATTAAATTTCGATACGAACTACGGAACGAACAAATTAAAACAAATGAGTCTCGTTGAAAGAGTACGGAATCCGTACCTGGATTAAGCAATGTAATACCCAAAATTTATACTCCAAATTTGACTCGTTCAGACTCTCTCCGTTCAATCTAAATAATTAATAAGATTTTATTATAATTCAATCATTAATAATGTAATACAATTAAATTTTATTATTAATTTTTTTTTTTTTTAACTATTGACAAAATTAATTTTTTTCATATTAATAAATATACATCAATTTGATTTACTAATTTCGCATGAGTTTTATGACCAAAAATTTATTAACACAAAATATAAATATATATATATATAAAATAAAAAATAATAAAAAAAAATAAAATGAAATCCATACTAAAAGTGTCTAGCCTATAAAATATGAAAATCTTTATGCATTACAAGTAGCTTCATAAAATGATAACGAAATCCTTTTAATATCTTAGTCAATAAGTAATCATACAAACTTTTTATATATATATATATATATATATATATATATATATATATATGCATTCAAGTAATTCATGTAATATATATACCATATATCACCCAAAAAGAATAAAAAAAAAAAAAAACGATAATAAAATCAAGGTTTGGTGGAAGAAATTTTAAATCATACATAATTATGCTAATTCAAAGTCGATTCTCTCTTTAATCTTTGTCACAAAAACTTCTCTTCTTCTCTTCTCGCTTATCGCCGCCTCACTTTAATTTTCTTTTTAGCGTGTGTGATGCAATGCTCTAGTAGGTTAGGTTTTAGTATTTATTCAATCAAAACATATTTTATTAATTAACATAATATAATTATTAACTTTCCAATTTTTAATAGAACTTTAAAATTACACAAATAAAAAAATAAAAAAAATAGACCCACTTAATTTAAAGTCCAATTTTACCAATTTAATTTATCCAATACTTATTAATTCATTAGCCCACAAAATTAAATGACTAGCTTGACCCAAAATAAATGACAAAGTCCAATTAATATGGTTTAAAATAAAATATTTTATTTTTATTATTATTATTTAATTATTAATTTATTTTCGGGTATTACATCATCTACCCCTTAAAAAGGATTCCGTCCCCGGAATCAAAAGAATGAACGTACCTAATTATCAAAAAGATGCGGATATTCCGCTCGGATAGGCTCCTCCATCTCCCAAGTGGCTTCCCGCTCCCAATGATTTCTCCACAAAACCTTAACAAACGGAGGAGTCTTCCTCCTCATAATCCTCTCTTGACGATCCAAAATCGCCTCAGCTTGTTCCTCACAAGTAAGATCCTCCCGAATCTTATCGAACGGATATTGCACCACGTGCAACGGATGATAATGATAACTCCTCAACACCGACACATGGAACACATTATGCACGTGAGCTAGCTGTGGAGGCAAAGCCAACCGATATGCAACTTCACCAACCCTCTCCAAAATCTCGAATGGGCCAATATAACGCGGACTAAGTTTTCCTTTCAACCCAAATCGCCGAATCCCCTTCCAAGGAGAAACTTTTAGAAACATATGCTCACCAGGTTCAAACTCTAAAGTCCTTCTATGCTTATCAGCATAACACTTCTGCCGTGATCGAGCCGACTTCAATTTCTCCTTAGCCACCACTACCTTCTCCGTAGTGATTTGAACCAACTCAGGCCCTTCTATGGCCCTTTCGCCAACCTCATCCCAACAAGTTGGTGCCCGACACTTCCTACCATACAATGCCTCAAACGGAGCCATTCCAATACTTGCATGCCAGCTATTGTTGTAAGCAAACTCAACTAGGCTCAGGTAATCATCCCAATTACCCGACCACTCAAGTGCACAAGACCTCAACATGTCCTCCAACGTCTGAATAGTCCGCTTCGGATTGCCCATCGGTTATGGATGAAAAGAAGTAATCAAGTTGAGCCGAAAGTACCCCAAGCTCGTTGAAACCCTTTCCGTAACTGCGTGAAGTGAACCGTGGGTCCCGATCCAAAACAATAGACACGGAGAGTACCATGAAGTCTAACAATCTCCTGCTGAAAGATATGTGCCAACCTATCCACCGAGTAACCCTCATGGATAGCCAAAAAGTGTGCCGATTTGGTCAACCGGTCCACCACTACCCATATGGCATCATTCTTCCTGAAAGTCTTCGCAACCAGTCACAAAATCCATCGTGATATCCTCCCACTTCCACACTGGAATGTCTAACTGTTGCAGCAAACCACTAGCTCGTTGATGTTCTATCTTCACTTGTTGACAAGTGAGGCACCTCCCAACATATTCAAACCACGCCTCGTTTCATCCCATTCCACCAAAAATTCTTCTTCAAATCTCTATACATCTTTGTAGAACCCGGATGAATAGAAAATGGCGAACTATGAGCCTGAGCCCAACAACCGCCTCGAATTGATTGGATCGGACGCCAAGACACACAACCGCCACCCAACCAAATCACACCATGGTCATCAACACGAAACTCAGTCGCTTGCCTCTTCTAGATTCTCGCACAAACCCCATAACTCCCCATCTTCCTTTTGAGCTTCTTTGACCATGAGATAAGAGAGGGCTCCACTCTCATACCCGCCAAATGCCCATCCGAACCTCAGATATACAACTCCAACTCGATCCGCATCCATATCCGAAATAAGCTAAGGTTCATGTAATAAGGGTCGCTACACTTCGAACTCTTTCGGCTAAGAGCATCCGCAACCACATTTGCCTTCCCCGGGTGATATTGAATCCTCAAGATCATAATCTTTTAGTAGCTCCAACCAACGCCTTTGCCTCATATTGAGCTCCTTCTGAGTGAAAATGTATTTAAGACTTTTGTGATCGGTGAAGATATCACAAGTCTCTCCATACAAATAATGCCTCCAAATCTTTAAGGCAAAGATCACCGCTGCCAACTCCAAATCATGTGTGGGGTAATTCACCTCGTAAGGTTTAAGCTGCCTAGAAGCATAAGCAATCACCTTACCGTGTTGCATCAAAACACACCCCAAGCCCTTCTTAGAAGCATCACTATAAACTGATAGCCTCCCGTCCCCGACAAGAATGCAAGTATAGAGGTGACACAAGTCGCTTTTTTCAACTCCTCAAACTCTTCTCTCCGCCTCTTCATTCCACATAAACTTCACGCCCTTTCTCATCAATCGAAGTCAATGGTAAGGCAAGCAAGGAAAACCCTTCCACAAACCGCCTATAATACCCCCGCCAAACCCAAGAAACTCCTAATCTCGTCCATCGTAGTAGGTCTTGGCCATTTGGTGATAGCCTCAACCTTCGCAGATCCACCTTAATGCCTTCAAAGAGAAACAACATGTCCCAAAAATGCAACCGCTCCAACCAAAACTCGCATTTAGAGAATTTAGCATACAACTTCTCTTTTCTCGCAAAATTCCTAACATCGTGCGAAGATGCTCCTCATGTTCTTCCTTAGACTTAGAGTAAACCAAAATGTCATCAATAAAGACAATGACAAATTGGTCCAAGTACTCTCGAACACCCGATTCATCAATTCCATAAACACCGCCGGAGCGTTAGTCATCAACCGAATGGCATCACCGTAAACTCGTAATGCCCATATCGGTCGGCACGAAAAGTCGCCTTAGGGATATCCTCATCCCTCACTCTCAACTCGATGATAACCCGACCTCAAGTCTATCTTGAAAAATATTTTGCTCCTCAGAGTTGGTCAAACAAGTCATCAATCCTCGGCAATGGATACCGATTCCTGATGGTGATCTTGTTCAACTCTCTGTAGTCTATACACAGCCTCATAGACCCATCCTTCTTCTTCACAAACAAGACTGGAGCACCCCACGGTGAAACACTCGGCCGAATCACACCACGATCCAACAGTTCCTGCAACTGCTCCTTCAACTCCTGCAACTCCAACGGTGCCATCCGATACGGCGCCTTAGAGATAGGCTCCGCACCAGGAACAAGCTCAATAGCAAACTCCACTTTTCGCTGTGGTGGCAACCCTGACAACTCCTCAGGAAACACATCGGAAAAGTCACGAACAATTGGAACATCCTCAATACGAGACTCACCCTTAGAGGTATCTTCCACAAACGCCAAATACCCATCACAACCCTTTGCCACCAACTTTCCAGCCTTCAAAGCCGAAATTAACTTCACCATTCTACTCGGCTGAGAACCCTGATATACGAATTCTGGAGACTTCACATCTCCAAATATAACCTTCTTCGCCTGACAATCTATAGTGGCCTGGTGCTTATCCAACCAGTCCATCCCAAGAATGATATCGAAATCGTGCATACACATCGGAAGGAGATTAACGCTACGAATCTTATCCCCAAAACCGACGGACATCCTCGATACAAATCGTAAATAACTCATGTAAGTCCCCATCGGGTAACAATAGACAACATATGTAATCTAAAGATCGAGATGGCACACCCAAAGCCGAACAAAAGACCGAGCAACAACAATGGAATGAGTAGAACCCGTATCAAACAAAATAGACGCCTCACGATCGCCAACTAAAAGAGTACCAGAAATAGTACCTGGTGTACCTGCCACCTGGTTATGCGTCAAAGCAAACACTCGACCGCCTTGACGCTGACCTCCATTGCCACCATTATCGCCACCTCCACCATTTCCACGTGGCCCAAGATAATCCCTAAGCAATGTGACCCATCCGTCCAATAAGAAGCATGCACCAGTGAGTCTGTGGCACTGCCTTCCCGGATGATTAGCCCCACAAGTAGTACAAGGAGCTATCAAAATAAGATTCGGGTTAGCCCCACCACCGGGTCCCGGTAACGACTTCGATTTTGCCCTCATGGATTCGCCATCCTCGCGACGATTTTGTTCATACCAAGGTAATCTGGTCGACGATTTCGCCTTTGCCGAGGCATCCGCCGATAACCCCGCTCGATTTTGACCACGCCACTGCCCCTGCTGAACACCACGATTTTTGTTCCACTGACCACCTTGATTTCTCCCATGTCGATCAAGCTTGACCTCGCCGGTCATCTCGTCCCTCTTTCGACTCCCTTCCGGTTTGGAAGCCCGAAAGTCCTGCCGCTCCATCTCAATGTTCTTGGCCGCATTAGCCACTGCCGATACATCCGCAAACTTGGTGTTAATGAGATGTTGGCGATACCTATAATGAATCCGCCACTTGAACTTTTTCCATTATTGCTCGCGGCAGCCCCCGCAGGTTCCATAAAAAACCCGCCAACTGGTGAACCTCTGGGTCATGAAATCGGTAATGGACTCATCATCCTTCCGCCGAATGGATAGATACTTTCTAAGCATAGGCCTCTTTATCAAGTAATTTGGAAAGTATCACCGATAAAAGACCTCACAAAACTCGCCCAATGAAGTGTCTCCACATAACCATCACCCTTGGTTGTTTTCAACGCTTTCCACCACCTCTGTGCATCCCCCTCTAGCTTGTAAGCAAAGCAAGCAACACTTTTGATTATCCGAGCATCCCAACACATCAAAATCTTTCTAGGTGAGCAATCCAATTTTCCGCATCAATTGGAGTTGAGCAGAATCGAAAAGACGTGGTTTCGCTTCGAAACCTCTCCAACCACACATACATTGGAACCACCACCGATCAAGGCCATCCACATTTCCTTCCTCTCGCTTTGTTTTGTGGACCATTATTTCCGAAAGTGCCCCTCGTCAGAGAATTTCTCGGCGGCCCGCACGATTGCTCGTATAACCTGTGCCACCAATCGAGGTAAAGCCTCGGTTCATTCGCTCGATTCACCAAGTTAACCAATTGAGCATTTATCGATCATTAGGTTGCTCATCATCAATGAACATCACCCTTCCCCTATTGTTACCTCTCCTCCCAAAGAACTCTAGCGGATCGACGAGCCATCTAAGAAAGAGATCAATGAATATAAACAGAGCAGATTAAAACAGATTGAATATATATATGAACAAAAAAATCAAATCGAACAAAAAACCTAACCCGTAAGTCTACCCATAACTCACAGATCAAACCTAAATAGGTTTTCTACAAGAAAAAACCTGCTCGATACTAACTCAGAATACCCCTTTCCAAAATAGAAAGAGAGGTTACTCAAAACACAACAAAACCGAAATGAAAGCTTTATGACATAAAAGGATGGTCTCATAATAATTAAATATCACAAGACAAACTATAGTAAATATCCCACTAACTCAAACCATAGCAAGAAGGTAATTATTATAATTTCAAATAAACCGACATATCAATCCTAAACATAATAACTCTAATTCATTGGAATGAATGGAGCTCTCATCACACGTGCCCATGATCCCCCGATTACTGGGAAGAAAAACACAAAGATGAGCCAAATGCCCAAGACGGATATAGAATACAATTAATGAACCGAAATAACTAACTCAATTAAATGAAACGAGATGAAATGAATCAAACGAAACGAACAAAACTAACACAATAAAATGGTAAAGTCAATCAAATGGTCGGGTGTTATTTCATACCGAGCTCAAAATAAATAGTAATATACCTTGCCACACAGTAAGTCAAATAATGCCACACACAGCAATCACACATCTGGATCGCATAATCCAGATCGATGCAAAATCCAAGGCGTGTTTGGCACAAACATCACCAATCCATGAGTAATGTAATGTACAAAAACTAGGGTCGACCCACGCCTCCCACAACAAAACACCAAATGGCCAACTCCCCAACGGAGCACAAAACGGAGACGCTGTGGATCGATCACACCGCCACGGAAGGTGTCATGCCCCTCGGTGCCAAGAGAACATGCCCGTGGTACCCCCACAGTGGTTATAGCTCGTATACCCTACGGTATATTCTAACAAAATATAATGTCACAACACATGCATAAAAATATTAACACAAAGGGGTTCTAACATGTACATGTTGTCGAAGCAAATCATCAACACAAGTCTTCAAAATGTACTAACATGCACATTACTACAATATCAAAACAAATTAATAGACATGAAACACTAGTCTAAAGAGTACAAATGGGAGTTCCAATATAACGCCAAAACAAACTATTCAAAATAAATTGACAAGAAATAATTATGAGAGACAATATTAAATTTCGAAACTAAACTACTTGAACTAACAAATTAAAACAAATGAGTCTCATTGAAAAGAGTATTTAATCTGCACTGGATTAAGCAATGTAATACCCAAAATTTATACTCCAAATTTGACTCGTTAAACTCTCTCCGCTCAATCTAAATAATTAATAAGATTTTATTATAATTCAATCATTAATAAAAATAATACAATTAAATTTTATTATTAATTTTTTTTTTTTTTTAACTATGACGACAAAATTAATTTTTTTCATATTAATAAATATACATCAATTGATTTACTAATTTATTTATGAGTTTTATGACCAAAAATTTATAAACACAAAAATATATATATATATATATATAAAATAAAAAATAAAAAAAAAATAAAATGAAATCCATATATATAAAGTGCTTATAAGCCTATAAAACATGAAAATCTTTACTACATTACAATATCTTTCACATATATGATATATGAAATCCTTTTAATATCTTTAAGTCAATAAGTAATCATATAAACTTTATATATATATATATATATATATATATATATATATATTCAAGTAATTCAGAATGTATATATATATATACATATATATAGTAGTAAAAGGAATTAAAAAAAAAATGAGCAAAGAATAAAATCAAGGTTTGGTGGAAGAAATTTTAAATCATACATAATTAACACTAATTCAAAGTCGATTCTCTCTTTAATCTTTGTCACAACTTCTCTTCTCTCTCTTACTTACTCTCTGCTTTTTAATTTTTTCTTTTAAGCGTGTGTGATGCAAATGCTCTCTAGTAAGTTAGGTTTTAGTATTTATTCAATCAAAACATATTTTATTAATTAACATAATATAATTATTAACTTTCCAAATTTTAATAGAACTTTAAAATTACACAAATAAAAAAATAAAAAAATAGACCAACTAAATTTAAAGTCCAATTTTACCAATTTAATTTATCCAATACTTATTAATTCATTAGCCCCACAAAATTAAATGACTACTTGACCCAAAAATAAATGACAAAGTCCAATTAATATGTTTTAAAATAAAATATTTTATTTTTATTATTATTATTTAATTATTAATTTATTTTGGGTATTACATCATCTACCCTTAAAAAGGATTCCGTCCCTAATCAAAAGAATGAACGTACCTAATTATCAAAAAGATGCGGATATTCCGCTCGGATAGACTCCTCCATCTCCCAAGTGGCTTTCATTCAATGATTTCTCCACAAAACCTTGACAAACGGAATAGTCTTCCTCCTCATAATCCTCTCTTGACGATCCAAAATCACCTCGGCTTGCTCCTCACAAGTAAGATCCTCCCGAATCTTATCGAATGGATATTGTACCACGTGCAACAGATGATAATAATAACTCCTCAACACCGACACATGAAACACATTATGCACATGAGCTAGTTGTGGAGGCAAAGCTAACCGATATGCAACTTCACCAACCCTCTCCAAAATCTCAAATGGGCCAATATAACGCGGACTAAGTTTCCCTTTCAACCCAAATCGCTGAATACCCTTCCAAGGAGAAACTTTTAGAAACACATGCTCACCAGGTTCAAACTCTAAAGTCCTTCTATGCTTATCAGCATAACACTTCTGCCGTGATCGAGCCGACTTCAATTTCTCCTTAGCCACCGCTACCTTCTCCGTAGTGATTTGAACCAACTCAGCCCTTCTATGGGCCCTTTCGCCAACCTCATCCCAACAAGTTGGTGCCCGACATTTCCTACCATACAATGCCTCAAACGGAGCCATTCCAATACTTGCATGCCAGCTATTGTTGTAAGCAAACTCAACTAGGCTCAGGTAATCATCCCAATTACCCGACCACTCAAGTGCACAAGACCTCAACATGTCCTCCAACGTCTGAATAGTCCGCTCGGATTGCCCATCATCGGTTTATGGATGAAAAGAAGTAATCAAGTTGAGCCGAAAGTACCCCAAGCTCGTTGAAACCCTTTCCAGAACCGTGAAGTGAACCGTGGGTCCCGATCTGAAACAATAGACACCGGAGTACCATGAAGTCTAACAATCTCCTGCTGAAAGATATGTGCCAACCTATCCACCGAGTAACCCTCATGGATAGCCAAAAGTGTGCCGATTTGGTCAACCGGCCCACCACTACCCATATGGCATCATTCTTCCTAAAAGTCTTCGGCAAACCAATCACAAAATCCATCGTGATATCCTCCCACTTCCACACTGGAATGTCTAACTGTTGCAGCAAACCACTAGCTCGTTGATGTTCTATCTTCACTTGTTGACAAGTGAGGCACTTCCCAACATATTCAAACCACGCCTCGCTTTCATCCCATTCCACCAAAAATTCTTCTTCAAATCTCTATACATCTTTGTAGAACACGGATGAATAGAAAATGGCGAAACTATGAGCCTCACCAAACACCGCCTCGAATGATGGATCCGACGGCACACACAACCGCCACCCAACCAAATCACACCATGGTCATCAACACTAAACTCAGTCGCTTGCCCTCTTCTAGATTCTGCACAAACCCCATAACTCCCCATCTTCCTTTTGAGCTTCTTTGACCATGAGATAAGAGAGGGCTCCACTCTCATACCCGCCAAATGCCCATCCAACCTCGTATATACAACTCCAACTCGATCCGCTCCATATCTGAAATAAGCTAAGGTTGCGTAATAAGGGCTGCAACACTTCCTGAACTCTTCCGGCTAAGAGCATCTGCAACCACATTTGCCTTCCCTGGGTGATACTGAATCCTCGCATCATAATCTTTTAGTAGCTCCAACCAACGCCTTTGCCTCATATTGAGCTCCTTCTGAGTGAAAATGTATTTAAGACTTTTGTGATCGGTGAAGATATCACAAGTCTCTCCATACAAATAATGCCTCCAAATCTTTAAGGCAAAGATCATCACCGCTAACTCCAAATCATGTGTGGGGTAATTCACCTCGTAAGGTTTAAGTCATTTAGAAGCATAAGCAATCACCTTACCGTGTTGCATCAAAACACACCCCAAGCCCTTCTTAGAAGCATCACTATAAACTCGATAGCCTCCCGTCTCCACGACGGCAATGCAAGTATAGAGTCGACACAAGTCGCTTTTTCAACTCCTCAAACTCTTCTCCCGCTCTTCATTCCACATAAACTTCACGCCCTTTCTCATCAATCGAAGTCAATGGTAAGGCAAAGCAAGGAAAACCCTTCCACAAACCGCTTATAATACCCGCCAAACCCAAGAAACTCCTAATCTCTCACATCAGTAGTAGGTCTTGGCCATTTGGTGATAGCCTCAACCTTCGCAGATCCACCTTAATGCCTTCAAAGCAGAAACAACATGTCCCAAAAATGCAACCGCTTCCAACCAAAACTCTCGATTTAGAGAATTTAGCATACAACTTTCTTTTCGCAAAATTCCTAACACTGCATGCGAAGATGCTCCTCATGTTCTTCCTTAGACTTAGAGTAAACCAAAATGTCATCAATAAAGACAATGACAAATTGGTCCAAGTACTCCCTCAACACCCGATTCATCAATTCCATAAACACCACGAGAGGCGTTAGTCAACCGAATGGCATCACCGTAAACTCGTAATGCCCATATCGCAATGCGAAAAGTCGTCTTAGGGATATCCTCATCCTCACTCTCAACTCGATGATACCCGACCTCAAGTCTATTTGAAAAATATTTTGCCTCGAGTTGGTCAAACAAGTCATCAATCCTCAAGCAATGGATACCGATTCTCGATGGTGATCTTGTTCAACTCTCTCGTAGTCTCTATACACAAACCTCATGTAGACCCATCCTTCTTCTTCACAAACAAGACCTGGAGCACCCTACGGTGAAACACTCTACCGAATCACACCACGATCCAACAGCTTCTCGTGAATCGCTTCCTTCAACTCCTCGTGAACTCCAACGGTGCATCCGACACGGCGCCTTAGAGATAGGCTTCGCACCAGAACAAGCTCAATAAAAAACTCCACTTCATTGTGGTGGCAACCCCGACAACTCCTCAGAAACACATCGGAAAAGTCACGAACAATTAGAACATCCTCAATACGAGACTCACCCTTAGAGGTATCTTCCACAAACGCCAAATACCCATCACAACCCTTTTGCCACCAACTTTCCAACCCTTCAAAGTCGAAATTAACTTCACCATTCTACTCGGTGAGAACCCCGAAATACTAATTCGGAGACTTCACATCTCCAAATATAACCTTCTTCACCGACAATCTATAGTGGCTCGGTGCTTATCCAACCATCCATCCCAAGAATGATATCGAAATCGTGCATACACATCGGAAAGAGATTAACGCTACTGAATCTTATCCCCAAAACCGATCGGACATCCTCGATACAAATCGAAATAACAATGTAAGTCCCCATCGGGTAACAATAGACATAACAAAATCTAAAGATCGAGATGGCACACCCAAAGCCGAACAAAAGATCGAAAGCAACAATGGAATGAGTAGAACTCAGATCAAACAAAATAGACGCCTCACGATCGCCAACTAAAAGAGTACCAGAAATAGTACCTGGTGTACCTGCCACCTGGTTATGCGTCAAAGCAAACACTCGACCGCCTTGACGCTGACCTCCATTGCCACCATTATCGCCACCTCCACCATTTCCACGCGGGCCAAGATAATCCCTCAGCAATGTGACCCATCTGTCCACACAAGAAGCATGCACCAGTGAGTCTGTGGCACTGCCTTCCCGGATGATTAGCCCCACAAGTAGTACAAGGAGCTATCGAAATAAGATTCGGGTTAGCCCCACCAGCTGGTCCTGGGTAACGACCCTGATTTTGCCCCTGCGGACGGTTCTGTCCCTGCTGACGATTTTGTTCATACCAAGGTAATCGAAGTCGACGATTACGCGCCTTTGCCGAGGCATCCGCCGATAACCCTCGCTCGATTTTGACCACGCCATCGCCTCTCTTTGAACACCACGATTTTTGTTCCACTGACCACCTTGATTTCTCCCATGCTGACCCGAAGCATGACCCTGCTGGTCATCTCTGTCCCTCTTTCGACTCCCTTCCGGTTTGAAGCCGAAAGTCCGCCGCTCCATCTCAATGTTCTTGGTCAGATTAGCCATCGCCGATACATCCGCAAACTTGGTGTTAATGAGATGTTGGCGATACCTATAATGAATCCGCCACTTGAACTTTTCCGCCTGTTCTGCTGCAGTCCCTGCAGAAGTTCCCGCAAAACCTGCCAACCTGGTGAACCTGGTCATGAAATCGGTAATGGACTCATCATCCTTCTGCCGAATGGATAGATACTCTCTAGCATAGGCCTCTTTATCAGTAATTTGGAATCATATGGCCGATAAAAGACCTCACAAAACTCGCCCAATGAAGTGTCTCAACATAACCATCACCCTTGGTTGTTTTCAATGCTTTCCACCACCTCTGTGCATCCCCCTCTAGCTTGTAAGCAGCAAGCAACACTCTTTGATTATCTGAGCATCCCAACACATCAAAAATCTTCTCTAGGTGAGCAATCCAATTTTCCGCATCAATTGGAGTTCGAGAGCGAAACCGAAAGATCGTGGCTTCGCTTCAAACCTCTCCAACCACACATACATTGGAACCACCTCCGATCAAGGCCATCCACATTTCCTTCCTCTTCGTTTGTTTGTGGACCATTATTTCCGAAGTGCCTCGTTCAGATTTTCGGCGGCACATTGATTGCATTCTGTACAAACCTGTGCCACCAATTGAGGTAAAGCCCGGTTCATCGCTCGATTCACCAAGTTAACCAATTGAGCATTTATCCGATCATTAGGTTGCTCATCAATTTGAACATCACCCCTTCCCTATTGTTACCTCTCCTCCCAAAGAACTCTAAGTGGATCGACGAGCCATCTAAGAAAGAGATCAATGAATATAAACAGATGATTAAAACAGATTGAATATAGGTGAACAAAAAAATCAAAATCAAAAAAAAAAACCTAACCTGTAAGTCTACCCATAACTCACAGATCAACCTAAATAGGTTTTCTACAAGAAAAAACCTGGCTCTGATACCAACTCTGTAACACCCCCTTTCCAAAATAGAAAGAGAGGTTACTCAAAACACAACAAAACTGAAATGAAAGCTTTATGACATAAAAGGATGGTCTCATAATAATTAAATATCACAAGACAAACTATAGTAAATATCCCACTAACTCAAACCATAGCCGAAGGTAATTATTATAATTTCAAATAAACTGACATATCAATCCTAAACATAATAACTCTAATTCATTGGAATGAATGGAGCTCTCATCACACGTGCCCATGATTCCCCTGATTACCTGCCGGAAGAAAAAACACAGCATGAGCCAAATGCCCAGTACGGATATAGAATACAATTAATGAACTGAAATAACTAACTCAATTAAATGAAACGAGATGAAATGAACTGAAACGAAACGAACAAAACTAACACAATAAAATGGTAGGCTGAATCAAATGGCTGGGTGTTATTTCATACCGAGCTCAAAATAAATAGTAATATACCTTGCCACACAGGCAAGTCAAATAATGCCACATGTGCAATCACACACATCGGATCGCAAGTAATCCAGATGCATGCAAAATCTAAGGCGTGTTTGGCACAAACATCACCAATCTGCAGTAACATAATATCAAAAACTAGAATCGCACCCACACGCCTCCCACAACAAAACACCAAATGGCCAACTCCCACCGGAGCACAAAACGGAGACGTCGTGGACTGATCACACCGCCACGGAAGGTGTCATGCCTCGGTGCCAAGAGAACATGCCCGTGGTACCCCCACAGGTGGTTATAGCTCAGGTATACCCTACGGTATTCTAACAAAATATAATGTCACAACACATGCGACAAAATATTAACACAAAGGGGTTCTAACGTGTACATGTTAAGCTGAAGCAAATCGTCAACACAAGTCTTCAAAATGTACTAACATGCACATTACTACAATATCAAAACAAATTAATAGACATGATACACTAGTCTAAAGAGTACAAATGGGAGTTCCAATATAATGCCAAAACAGCTATTCAAAATAAATTGACAAGAAATAATTATGAGAGACAATATTAAATTTCGATACTAACTACGAATCTAACAAATTAAAACAAATGAGTCTCATTTGAAAGAGTACGGAATCCGCATACTGGATTAAGCAATGTAATACCCAAAATTTATACTCCAAATTTGACTCGTTAGGACTCTCTCTCCGATTCAATCTAAATAATTAATAAGATTTTATTATAATTCAATCATTAATAATGTAATACAATTAAATTTTATTATTAATTTTTTTTTTTTTTTTAACTATGACGACAAAATTAATTTTTTTTCATATTAATAAATATACATCAATTGATTTACTAATTTCCCATGAGTTTTATGACCAAAAATTAATTAACACAAAATATAATATATATATATATATATATAAAAAAAAAAAAATAAAATGAAATCCATGCTCGCAAGAGTGCAGCCTATAAAACATGAAAATCTTTATGCATTACGGTAGCTTCACAAATGATAACGAAATCCTTTTAATATCTTCCAGTCAATAAGTAATCATACAAACTTTTTATATATATATATATATATATATATATATATATATATATATATATATATATGCATTCAAGTAATTCATGTAATATATATACACATATATCACCCAAAAAGGAATTCAAAAAAATGAACAATAATAAAATCAAGGTTTGGTGGAAGAAATTTTAAATCATACATAATTGCACTAATTCAAAGTCGATTCTCTCTTTAATGTCATCAGCCTTCTCTTCTCCTCTCTTCTCGCTCTCGCTAGCCTCACACTAATTTTCTTTTAAGCGTGTGTGATGCAATGCTCTAGTAGGTTAGGTTTTAGTATTTATTCAATCAAAACATATTTTATTAATTAACATAATATAATTATTAACTTTCCAAATTTTAATAGAACTTTAAAATTACACAAATAAAAAAAAAAAATAAAAAAATAGACCCACTTAATTTAAAGTCCAATTTTACCAATTTAATTTATCCAATACTTATTAATTCATTAGCCCACAAAATTAAATGACTAGCTTGACTAAAAAAATAAATGACAAAGTCCAATTAATATGGTTTAAAATAAAATATTTTATTTTTATTATTATTATTTAATTATTAATTTATTTTTGAATTATTACGCTTATTCTATAAATAGAATATATTATATTCTATTATGCATAGTATTTTGCATAGTAAAATCTTTTTATATAAAATGTAATACTTTTATAAAGTTATTCTATAAATAGAATATTTTATATTTTATTATGCATATTGTTGCATAGTGCCTGCATAGTATTTTGCATAGTAAAATCTTTTTATATAAAAAAGAATACTTTTATAAAGTTATTTGATTTTGCTTTAAATATGGACCGTCCGATTAAAAGTAAATCAATCTGGACGGTTCATGAATTAGTTACTATGCAGTCCATTCTTCTATAAATAGAAGCTCATTCCTTCATTATTTCTTACGAATTCACTGAAACTCTAGAGAGCGAAACTATAGAGAGAATTCTTCTTCTATAATCTTGAGCGTATTTCTTTAGAGTTTAAGAAAGCTTTGAGAGTAGTGCAAGTTTTCTTCGAGTATATCCTCGCCCTACCAGTCGAAATACTCTTCTTTTAAAGGTAAGAGATATTATTTGTTGTACCTATAAGGGGTATTATTCCTTTTGTATTCATGAAGAGAACTTTTGTTATTCCATTCTTTATTATTCTGTTGGAATAACCTGTATACGGGGATTACCCTATACTTGGTGAAATTCTTCTGTTATTCCATTCTTTATTATCTGTTGAATAACTTAGATATCTGAGGGACTACCCTATACTTGGTAAAATTCTTACGTTATTCCATTCTTTATTATTATTCTGTTGGAATAACTTTGTATATGCGACTACCCTATACATGGTGATCTTCTTCTCATTATTCCATTCTTTATTATTATGTTGGAATAACTTTTGCATACATCGGCAACCTGCATACATGATGAAATTCTTCTATTATTTCATTCTTTATTATTACATCGGAATATCATGTCTGCATGCATTTTACGCTTGGGACTGGTTCCATTATTTATTATTCGCATTTATTATTCCGTCGAGAATATCCTGCATTTATACGTTTTATGTTGGACTGGTTCCATTATTTATTATTCCGCATTTAATATTACATTGGAATATCCTGTCTGCAGGCGTTTTACTGGGACACGGGTTCCATTATTTATTATTACATTGGGAATAACACATGCATGCGGTCTCTATCGCATGCATGGTGAATCATACATTATTCCATTCTTTATTATTCTATTGGAATAACATATCATGTGAATTACCACATGCATGGTGAATGATCCTTTTGTATTCATTCCTTATTAAATTGTGGAAAAGATCTATTTACGTTGATTATGATGAGAGTCATAATAAAAACATTGGAATGATGAAAATCATGGGTATATGTGGTATTAGTAAGTGTTATGATGAGTTATGTTAGTTATTATGTGAAAACATGAAAGTTTCTTAGAAATCACAAAGGGTTGAAAAATCGATTTAAGTAAAAAGCGTAACATGAAATTCAATTGACCATATTTCCTATTATATTTTGAATTTTTGAGTGTGGTCAAGTCCTAGAGTTAGATCTATGAGTCTTATAACTTATCCAAGTAAAATCACTGAAAAAGGTATTGTAGATTTTCGTGTGGACTAATTTTAGCAAAGGAGTCAAAAGCTGTAAAAGAGAAAAATGCTATTGTCCAGAATTTTAAAAGGGCATTTCGGCCACTTAATTTGTGAGAAAAATTTTGGCCTTTTGGGACATGAAAGTATATGGTATAAAGAACCTCCTGTCCAAAAATGAGCTCATTCCGACTTAAAATGAGCAAGTTATGACCATTTTAATATTTAGGTTTTTCTGACGAAAAATACTATAACCGGAGTTCTATAACTCCGATGACCATGAAATTTAGACTGGAGGCTCACGTTAACATGTGTAAGATCCTGCCAAGATTTGAGAATTTTTGGAGTTAAACTTGAGGTAGCTAATTTCTTAAGAAATTAATTGGAAATTAATTTTTGAAAAATAGTAAATGAATTTTAAAAATTTCGAGAAAAATATATGTTCATTATGTGACTATATTATGCTAAATCCTAGAAAAGAAATATTTTTGGGAATGATTTGGTATTTTTCATGAAAATAGTTTAGTTACGAACATATGAGTTAAATATGTTATGTGAAGTAACAAAGTTGGAAAATAGGATTTTATGGCTTGAGAAATCCTATATAAGGTATATGTAGATTTTTGATGAGGTATTTGACCATTGGTGATGAAATCTTATGAGTATGACATTTTTGAAAGATTAAATGCATTATTTGGTAAAGTGTAAACAATTGAAATAAATTATTTATAAGTTTAAAAAGTGATTAAAATATTGTTATGATATTAAAAATATTAGATTATGAATTTATTATGTGATTGATAATATTTGGATAAAGTTAAAGTCTTTAATATTTATCCTTGTTATAGTTTGATTAATGCTTATATCATTGTCATCATCCTCATACTTATATGGTGATGAAAGTTATCTTTGGCTTACGTGCGAAGATGGACTGTTGATTATTGAATTGTATATCTTTGGCTTACGTGCAAAGATGGATTGTTGATTATTGGTTTTCTTGTTGTATATCTTTGGCTTACGTGCAGAGATGGACTTGGTATGATTATGACCAAGGATTATTCGATATAGTTATGACCATTGATGATTTAATGAACATCCTTGGCCCGTAGTACAGGGATGATTCGATGATGTGGTTTATTTATTGTTTGAGTCTCGTGATTAGAATTGGTGAAAACATTTTAAATCATAGAAGATAGTAGATTTTATTCTTTACTTGACTCTTCTAATGGATTACTTATTCCGCTGCAGTTAAACTTGATGTTTATTGTATTTTATCAGTTTAACATTGTTGAAGACTAATGATAATTTATTCTGCATTATCTTAGTCATAATATTTCTTAATGGGCTAGTTGAGCTCACTCTTTCTTTCTTTATTCTCTTTGAAATGAGAATATAAATTTGAGACGCAGTCTGGGGAAAGGAGTGACGATCCGGATGATAGCATTAGTAGTCCTCACTATTACATTAAATAGTGTGATAATAAATATAATGAGGACTTATTTCGAGAGTGGATATTGTCTAGAAGAAAATGTTTGTATTAAAACTCTCATTTATTTCTGTTGTTGTATATTTAAGATTGTATTTGTATTCTATACCATGTATTTGGCGACTCAGAATAGGTGATGTATACCTATTTTGGGGGCGTCACAGTTGGTATCAAAGCTTAGGGATATGATTACTGGCTGAGACGTGAGACAAGAACTAGGAGGGGAGAGACGGGGAATTCCTTCGCTAGTATGACCTACCTAAGTTTATTTTGTATTTAATTGGTTGGTCAGAGTATAGGGATAATATGTGATATGTCAATTTACCCTTGTTTTGTGACAGTGTTTGAAAATGGCATCTGAAAATGTTGAGATAAGCAATGGAGCAAAATAATATGACCGTATCGCAGTACGAGGCTAAGTATGCGGAGTTATCCCGGTTTGCATCTCATTTGGTCGATAATGAGGAGCGAATGACGCGAATGTTTTTAAGAGGTTTGAAACCGATATCGTCGATACCTCATTTCTCATAAACTTTGTTTATATTAGGATGTTGTGAATAGGGCTCGATTATTGAAAGCGCGATAATAAGTTAGCACAACCAAAAGGTAACGACCAACAACACGATAATAATTGTACCGGTGGCAACGACCATCGGAACAATGATGACCATCGTGGGGGAAATTATCATGCCAAGAATGGTAACCACTTCGGTGGTAATCATGGCCAAGATAATAGAAGTGGAAATTTCAAGAAGAGAAGGTCATTTAGCTCGATTTTGTCTTATAGCAAAGTCAAATCCGGTAGTTTAAGTGAGAGCGTTTGTCAAGAAACCCGAACGAAGTTATTACGGGTAAGTTAATTATAAACTCTTGCGAAGTCTATATCTTATTCGATACTAGTTCTACCCACTCTTGTATTTCACCTAGTTGTGTCCAACGTTTAAATTTGACTCATGAGAAGTTAGACTTTGACTTATTGGTTGAAACTTCGTTAGGAGGAACTTTCGTTACCTCCACTGTTTATAAATCTTGTTTCAAATCAACACTTTCACGTTACCTGTCGATCTTATCTCTTTGAAAATACTTTCCTTTGATGTGATTTTAGGAATCGATTGATTAACTACTCATCATATTTATATTTTGTTGAAAGTCATATGTGGCCTATAGTGCATAGATGGACTTGGTATGATTATGACCAGGGATTATTCGGTATAATCATGACCGTAATGTTACAAATGATGTGGTAAAAGTCATCTTTGGCCGGTAGTACATAGATGGACTTGGTATGATTATGACCAAGGATTATTCGGTATAATCATGACCGTAATTGAAAACACGAATATCCTTGGCCCGTAGTGCATGGATTATTCGTGGTCGTGATACTATTAAGGTGAGTCTCAGCATTATTGGTTTTACAGTTGTATATCTTTGGCATGTAGTGTAAAGATGAACTGTTGATTATTGGTTATATAGTTGGCCTGTAGTGCAAAGATGAATTGTTAATGAATATCTTTGGCCGTATTGCAAAGATGAATTTAATGTTTTCAGCGATAAAGGTATTCTCATCTCTTCGAAATACCAGGTACGTACGTAAATTTCGAGGGCGAAATTTCATAAGGAGAGGAGATTGTGAGACCCCAAATTTTATGAAATAAAAGTATTCAATTTTTTTATTTTGGTAAATAGTTAAATTGATAAAAGTTTAAAGTTAAGGGTGACATTTGAAAATTTTTCAAAGTAAGTGATGATGAAGTTTTGTTTTATTAGTATTATTAATGTAATAAAACAAAAAACTTTTTATATAAAACAGAATACTTTTATAAAGTTATACTATAAATAGAATATATTATATTCTATTATGTATAGTGTTTTGCATAGTAAAATCTTTTATATAAAAGCGAATACTTTATAAAGTTATTCTATAAATAGAATATATTATATTTTATTATGCATAGTGTTGCATAGTGCTATATAGTGTTTTGTATAGTAAAATCTTTTTATATAAAAAAGAATACTTTTATAAAGTTATTCATTTTATTAGATTATAAATAGAATATATTATATTTTATTTAAAAGATTTTGCTTTAAATATGGACCGTCCGATTAAAAGTAAATCAATCTGGACTGTTCATGAATTAGTTACTATGCAGTCCATTCTTCTATAAATAGAAGCTCATTCATTCATTATTTCTTACGAATTCACTAAACTCTAGAGAGAAACTATAGAGAGAATTCTTCTTCTATAATCTTGAGCGTATTTCTTTAGAGCTTAAGAAAGCTTTGAGAGTAGTGCAAGTTTTCTTCGAGTATATCCTCGCCCTACCAGTCGGAATACTCTTCTTTGAAAGGTAAGGGATATTATTTGTTGTACTTGTAAGGGGTATTATTCCTTTTGTATTCATGAAGAGAACTTACATTATTCCATTCTTTATTATTACATTGGAATAACTTTTGTATCTGAGGGACTACCCTATACTTGGTGAAATTCTTTGTTATTCCATTCTTTATTATTATGTTGGAATAACTTTTATCTCTGGGACTACCCTATACTTGGTGAAATTCTTCCTGTTATTCCATTCTTTATTATTTATGTTGGAATAACTTTTGTATCTGGGGACTACCCTATACTTGGTGAAATTCTTCATTATTCCATTCTTTATTATTCTGTTGGAATAACTTTGTATCATGCGGACTACCCTATACATGGTGATCTTCTTCGTTATTCCATTCCTTATTATTATGTTGAAATAACTTTTTATCATGCAAAGTACCGCATATATGGTGAAATTTCTTCTATTATTTCATTCTTTATTATTCGCCGGAATATCCTCGTCATGCATGCATTTTCTGTGGGAATTCGGTTCCATTATTTATTATTTAGTATTTATTATTATGTCGAGATATATCGCTTACATCGTTTCTGTGGGACCGGTTCCATTATTTATTATTACATTGGGAATAACCGTATGCAGACGGTCTCTATCGCATGCATGGTGAATCTTACATTATTCCATTCTTTATTATTACATTGGAATAACCTATCTATGTGAATTACCACATGCGTGGTGAATGATCCTTTGTATTCATTCCTTATTAAATTGTGGAAAAGATCATTTACGTTGATTATGATGAGAGACATAATAAAAGCATTGGGTGATGAAAATCATGGGTATATGTGGTATTAGTAAGTGTTATGATGAGTTATGTTAGTTATTATGTGAAAACATGAAAGTTTCTTAGAAATCACAAAGGGTTGAAAAATCAGATTTTCGTAAAAACGTAACATGAAATTCAATTGACCATATTTCCTATTATATTTTGAATTTTTGAGTGTGGTCAAGTCCTAGAGTTAGATCTATGAGTCTTATAACTTATCCAAGTAAAATCACTGGAAAAGGTGTAGTAGATATTCATGTGGACTGATTTTAGCAAAGGAGTCAAAAGCTACAAAAGAGGAAAATGATACTGTCCAGAATTTTAAAAGGGCATTTTCGGCCACTTAATTTATGAGAAAAATTCTGGCCTTTTGGGACATGAAAGTATATGGTATAAAGAACCTCCTGTCCAAAAATAAGCTCATTCCGACTTAAAATGAGCAAGTTATGACCATTTCAATATTTAGGTTTTTCTGACGAAAAACGTTATAACCGGAGTTCTATAACTCCGATGACCATGAAATTTAGATTGGAGGCTCATGTTAACATGTGTAAGATCTTGCCAAGATTTGGGAATTTTTGGAGTTAAACTTGAGGTAGCTAATTTCTTAAGGAATTAATTGGAAATTGATTTTTAAAAAATAGTAAATAAATTTTAAAAATTCCGAGAAAAATATATGTTCATTATACGACTATATTATGCTAAATCCCAGAAAAGAAATATTTTTGGGACTGATTTGGTATTTTTCATGAAAATAGTTTAGTTATGAATATATGAATTAAATATGTTATGTGAAGTAACAAAGTTGGAAAATAGGATTTTCTGGATTGAGAAATCTTATATAAGGTATATGTAGATTTTTGATGAGATATATGTAGATTTTTGATGAGGTATTTGACCATTGGTGATGAAATCTTATGAGTATGACATTTTTGAATGATTAAATGCATTATTTGGTAAAGTGTAAATAATTGAAATAAATTGTTTATAAGTTTAAGAAGTGATTAAAATATTGTTATGATATTAACAATATTAGATTATGAATTTCTTATGTGATTGATAATATTTGGATAAAGTTAAAGTCTTTAATATTTATCCTTGTTATAGTTTGATTAATGCTTATATCATTGTCATCATCCCATGCTTATATGGTGATGAAAAAGTTATCCTTGGCTTACGTGCGAAGATGGACTGTTGATTATTGAATTGTATATCTTTGGCTTACGTGCAAAGATGGATTGTTGATTATTGGTTTTCTTGTTGTATATCTTTGGCTTACGTGCAGAGATGGACTTGGTATGATTATGACCAGGGATTATTCGGTATAGTCATGACCATTGATGATTTAATGAATATCCTTGCCCGTAGTATGGGGATGATTCGATGATGTGGTTTATTTATTTGTTTGAGTCTCAAATGATTAGAATTAGTGAAAACATTTTAAATCATAGAAGATAGTAGATTTTATTCTTTACTTGACTCTTCAATGGATTACTTATTATTCACCTTGATTAAACTTGATGTTTATTGTATTTTATCAGTTTAACATTGTTGAAGACTAATGATAATTTATTCTGCATTATCTTAGTCATAATATTTCTTAATGGGCTAGTTGAGCTCACTCTTTCTTTCACTGTTCTCTTCAGGAAATGAGAATATAGCTGAGACGAGTCGGGGAAAGGAGTGACGATCCAGATGATAGCATTAGTAGTCCTCACTATTCTGTTAAATAGTGTGACAATAAATATAATGAGGACTTATTCTGAGAGTGGATATTGTCTAGAAGAAAATGTTTGTATTAAAACTCACAGCTCTCTTGTTGTATATTTAAGATTGTATTTGTATTCTGTACCATGTATTTGGCGACTCTAGAATAGGTGATGTATACCTATTTTGGGGGCGTCACAGTTGGTATCAAAGCTTAGGGATATGATTACTGGCTGAGACGTGAGACAAGAACTAGGAGGGGAGAGACGGGGAATTCCTTCGCTAGTATGACCTACCTAAGTTTATTTTGTATTTAATTGGTTGGTCAGAGTATAGGGATAATATGTGATATGTCAATTTACCCTTGTTTTGTGACAGTGTTTGAAAATGGCATCTGAAAATGTTGAGATAAGCAATGGAGCAAAATAATATGACCGTGATATCAGTGATATGAGGCTAAGTATGCGGAGTTATCCGGTTTGCATCTCATTTGGTCGATAATGAGGAGCGAATGACGCGAATGTTTTTAAGAGGTTTGAAACCCGATATACGTCAATACCTCATTTCTCATAAACTTTGTTTATATTCAGATGTTGTGAATAGGGCTCAGTTATTAGAGCGCGATAATAAGTTGGCACAACCAAAATGTAACGACCAACAACACGATAATAATTGTACCGGTGGCAACGACCATCGGAACAATGATGACCATCGTGGGGGAAATTATCATGCCAAGAATGGTAACCACTTCGGTGGTAATCATGGCCAAGATAATAGAAGTGGAAATTTCAAGAAGAGAAGGTCATTTAGCTCGATTTTGTCTTATAGCAAAGTCAAATCCGGTAGTTTAAGTGAGAGCATTTGTCAAGAAACCCGAACGAAGTTATTACGGGTAAGTTAATTAGGTACCTGAAATCATTGACAATGAAGAGATTTCGATAAATTATGTCATGTCCAGAAAAATATAGAACCGAAATGAAATTGACGTCGATAATGTTTTTTCATACAATATAGTGCTAGATGTTATAAAAGATGACGAGGATCTTGAACCAAGGTCTATTGAGGAATGCGTGGATAGAATTGATTGGCCAAAATGGAAAGACGCAATTGAGACAGAATTGAAATCTCTTGAAAAGAGAAATGTTTTTGGACCAGTAGTCCGTACACCTGATGGTGTAAAACCAGTGGGGTACAAATGGGTTTTTGTTCGAAAATGAAATGAAAAGTGTGAAATTGTGCGACATAAAGCACAACTAGTTGGAAAAGGATTTTTACAAAGACCTGGTATTGATTATGAAGAGACATACTCTCCTGTGATGGATGTGACTACTTTTCGATTCCTAATCAATCTGGCAATAAAAGAAGGACTTCACTTGCGTCTAATGGATGTCGTTACAACATATTTGTATGGCCCACTTGATAATGAAATTTATATGAAACTCCAAGAAGGATTTAAATTGCCAGAAGCATGTAAATCTGGTCCTTGAGAACAGTACTCGATCAAATTAAATAGATCTTTATATGGATTAAAACAATCCGGTTGCATGTGGTATAACCGTCTTAGTGAATATTTGTTAAAGGAGGGATATAAGAATGATCCTGTTAGCCCATGCATTTTTATAAAGAGATCTAGATTTGAGTTTGTTATTATTGCAGTATATGTTGATGATCTAAATATCATTGGAACTCCTGAAGAGATTTCAAAGGTAGTAGAGTTCTTGAAAAGAGAATTTGAAATGAAAGATCTTGGAAAAACAAAATTTTGTCTTGGGTTACATATAGAGCATTTAAAGGACGATATTCTTGTGCATCAAACATCTTATATAGAGAAGGTGCTAAAACGATTTTATATGGACAAAGCACATCCGTTGAGCACCCCAATGGTTGTGAGGTCACTTGATGTAAATAAAGACCCTTTCCGACCTCGAGAAAATGATAAGGAGATTCTTGGTCCTGAAGTACCATACTTGAGTGCAATTGGAGCACTAATGTATCTTGCTAGTCATACACGACCTGATATATCATTCTCTGTCAACTTATTAGCAAGTTATAGCTCTTGTCCAACCCAAAGGCATTGGAATGGGATTAAACATATACTTCGTTATCTACAAGGTAAAAAGGATATGGGTTTGTATTTTCCTAACCAACCCAAAACAGATTTGACTGATTTTGCAGATGCAGGGTACCTATCTGATCCTCATAATGCTCGATCGCAAACTGGATATGTATTCACTTATGGTGAAACCGCCATTTATTGGCGTTCGATGAAGCAAACTATAGTAGCTACATCTTCTAACCATGCTGAAATTTTGGCAATACATGAGGCTAGTCGTGAATGTGTATGGTTAAGGTCTGTAATTCAACACATACGAGGAGCTTGCGGTTTATCTTCAGGAGAAGAAACACCGACGGTCTTATATGAGGATAATACAACATGCATTGTCCAACTCAAGGAAGGATATATCAAAGGTGATAGAACAAAACATATTTCACCAAAGTTCTTTTTCACTCATGACCTTCAGAAGAATGGTGATATAAATGTTCAGCAAATCCGTTCAAGTGAAAATTTGGCAGATTTATTAACAAAGGCGCTTCCTACTTCTACATTTGAGAAGCTAGTTCACAACGTTGGATTGCGTCGACTCAGAGATCTCAAGTGATATAATCATGAGGGGGAGTAATTAAAGTTTTTCATAAAGCAATATCTCATAAGTTTTTGAAGAATTATGTACTCTTTTTCCTTCACTAGGTTTTTATCCCACATGGTTTTTCCTAGTAAGGTTTTAACGAGGCATATTCTTCAGTAATGGACATCCAAGGGGGAGTGTTATGAATAGTTATAATATGGATGTCCATTCATTTTCTATAACCTACATATTAATACATTGATGAGCTATTCATTCTCCCTATTTAAGTTTGTATTTCTTTCATCTTCTATCTTTGTTCATGTATTTGTGATGCCTATAAATAGAGGCTCACTATACATGTATTTTTGATGACTTGAAGAATATTAGAAAATCTCACTTCTTATATATAATCTTCTTATGTTCTCTCTAAAATTATAATAGAGATATATAATTTTCTCTTGGTCCATTTCATGACTAAATATATATTTTTATTTTTGAATTATAAAATTATTCGCATGCTATATCTTTTATTTTTAATTAATTGAGTATTATCTTTTTTTTTCAAATTAATTAATCGAGTATTATCATACCACAACTATTATATTTCTAGATATTGTTAGAAAATACTTATAAAAACAATTTTTTTTCTTAAAAAGTCATTCATTGTAGAAACGAAATGAGTTTGTTATTAATTTAGTTGTGTGATATTAAAATAAAATTAATAAATTTTTTGAAAGATATTAATGTGCATTTAATACTATTATCAGAAAAGTAACTTTTTTATTAAAAAAATGAAAAAATAGAAAAGTAAAAGCAAAAAAGATGAAAAGGAAGATGAAACGGAGAGTACACACACATATAAATAATATACATGTTAATAAATATTTAATAATATTATGTTACAATAAACATGAAAGTATATAGGATAAAATAAAATAAGTAGAATTTTTCTTAATTTTTATCTATTTTATATATACACATATGTCATAATTATAATTCGATTAAATTTTTTTACAGTGTATAACAACATTATATATATCTATAATATAAAACAGAGTAGAGAGAGAAAACATAAGTGTCCCATCCAATTCCATGTCAGCAGCTCTCTCTCAATCCCCGGTATTCAAATTTTAAATCCTCTATCTCTCTATCTCTCTATCTCTATCTCTATCTGTTCAAACCCTCTATCTGTTCTTACACACACAGTTCAAATATCTTATCTCTCATACCCAACCCTAATTCCAGCCACAAATCTCTCATACCCAACCCTAAATCTCATACCCAGCCCCTAATGTACGATCCAAAGCATAGAACAGCTCAAGGCGTGGAAGTATCAGGTCAAGTAAAGCACGCGGATTCTTCATCGTCCTTCACTTCAGATCTTTTTGGTTCCACGGACCCCTCCTCTTCTGCATCTGCTTCATCTTTCTCCCAAGGTAGCCTTTTGCTTTTCCTTTTGATTATTATACAAAACTTTTACATTTTGATTTAATTTTGAGGTATTTCTGTTCGGAATAATCTTAATTTTGAGGTATTTCTGGTGGGTTTAGATTAAGCTACAGTTTTCAGTAGGTATTTAAAGAAGAGAGGGTTCAATATTGACCATTGATGTTTGAGAATTTCGGCTGAGTTTGTGTTTATAAATAAAGGATAGAGAGCTAATTTATGGTTTTTATTTCTAATTTTTTCTGCTGGGTTTGCTATTTCTAATTTTTTCTGGTAATCGGTACGACAATAAAAACGTAGTCAAATAAGCAGAAAATTTTCACGTATCAATGTATATAAGTTGTTTTCTTGAAAAATAATTTGCCATTTTTAATTAGGTATGTTAAGTCTGAGAGGTTTTATTCAGTACTATAGCTCATTCATTCAATTATTGGTTGGATGTATTTTTTTAGGGTTCCATAGTTATTTACTTTATTCTTTTGCTTCATTGTTTACAAATGCTAATTCTCGCTTTTGAATTAGCTCTCATTTGTGTAAAAATTTGAACTGGGATGTGGGTGATAGTTAGATTTCATTTAGAAATTATTCTTAAGCCATGGATATGGTAATAGACATGCCACATGAAGTTGAGCATAGACAGCTCTTATAGTAATTGAGCTAATATATAGGTTGCATGCCTCCTTGAGATCAGGGAGATTTTTCCCTTCTTCACATAGATTAAGACTGCAAAAGTAATCATTTTCTAAATCACACATTTATATGCTTAAAGATGGAGAAACATGTATCTGGTTTTGTAAGTGAACCATTAGGCATCAAGCGTATGTGGCATGTGGTGCAGAATTGTTTGACGGTCCGGCTCTTATGCTGATCTCCTTTGTAACTAAAAACGTGATTCACTCAGACTTATCTACTTGTAAATTGTTTTTGAAAAGTATAAAGCGTCAACAAAATTATAAGCAACAGAAAATTGAGAAATAAAAAGGTACAACCAATTTTCTAGGGAATATATACTGATAATTTGATACCTGGTTGTAAGCCAACCATGTCTGAAGGCTTAGGCTATCGTTAAGTGAAGGCTGGATAAAGAACATTGGGTATATTATAAGTTTTCAAGTTTCTAACTCGGCTGTGACCATGTAACTATGGCTAATGTGAAAGTCTTCATGTTGCTCAAACTAAAAAAATCTTCCTAACCTTCTTCATGTTTCTCTGACATCCAGCAGCATCCGCAATCTTGCAGAATTCACAAAACTCAAGTATCAGTTGTTTTCAAATTTTCATCAACCTTCTCTCCTACTCCATTAATATGGGCAATGCAGAAGCCGCCTTTAATACATAAATTGCATATGTTAGACTCTACCCACATTCTGAATGACAATCTAATTTTAACTTTATGTCAGTAGTAAATGGGCAGGTTGGTCTTAATAGCAATTTGGGTGGGGAGAGGGTCAAATTCAAGATTTCTTAACCACTTTGTGCTTTGTTTTAGGCGGTACTCTTGAAAGTTGAAGGTCTTGAGGTATTGCTTTTTTTTAAGTAAAGGTGAATGAAAGAACTCATAGTTGTATTATGAGCCCAAATAGTGACGCTTAGTTACTGCATCTTTTTTATATTCTTTATTTTTCAAGTTATCTGAGCCCAAGAATTCATTTTTCATTTTTAAGTCGGTCATGTTATCTGATGTAGTGTTTTGGATACCTTTATGCTTGATAGTGCTTTATTCACATACTGAGAAACTACAATTTAACTTTTTGAATGCATTTTAGGTTTATGTAGTGCTGCGAATATATCTGGATGCATTCTTGGCCTCTGGCTGATGATATGGGGTAAATATTACTGTGTATCTTTTTGACAATGTGTCTGCAAATACATCCAGTGTTACTTATTTGATTTGTGTTCTAGGTTATTAGTATTCTTGGTTTAATTTATACAATTTGAGAAAAAGTACCCACGGAAGCTTTACACTTTAGTCCGTCAGAGTTTGATGACTAAAAAGTCCTTAGAAGTGAGTTTCAGTGTGCCCGAAAAGTGACTATCACTTAAAGTTGCATTACTACCACTTAAGAGGAGATACAGGTTCCATGTTGGATTTCATCTCCCATCTTTCCTTTGTGTCAAGCCTACAATATTTGTCATCCCAAATGAAAGTGGAATTATAAAACCAAATGCTAGAATATGATTAATTCAGAAGGATGCTATAATATGATTAACTTCAAGGGCATTTGCCGATTTCAGGGGCAGTCCCAATTTATGAGCAACTTCAAGCCAAATTCCCGACAACTGTGAGCTCCTAATCATACTTTTATGTTTCACTTTAGTTCCACCTAATTGATGTTACTCTGTTAAAAAAATGTTAACTTTATACAATGTGATAGTAGTATTTAGGCATTTGGGCTAAAGTGGATGAGTATGATAAGCAATGGGATATGCTGTTGAATTCTGTTATGATAAAAAATGTAAGACCCCAACTTTTATGAATAAAGAATAATTTTCTCGAAATATATTTTTGAATATTATAGTGTGGATTTGATATAATGTTATAGTTGTGGGTAATATTTACAAAATTTGCAAAAGTAAGCAAGTGGTTTTATAATATTCGATTGGTGGGGAATATTCGTTTTAACAGGGGAATATTAGATGCGGCAAGACAATCATTAAGTGGACCCACAACGGAAGTATTATCGTAGTTAGAAAAGCGACATAATTATCTTTTTATAAAATAACGGCCAAAGTTTTACCGTTAAACCGTTGAACTACCGGTAGTAAAAAATACGATGTCGTGTGATTGCATAGTAGCACACGGTATTGATTATTGATGCTTACGTGAGAAGTCACTCAGTTATACTCAATTATTGCTATAGTAATTGCTGCATCATATCTCTCATATTATTGATTCGATTATTGTCACAGTATCATCTGCATTATATGATATATTATTAAATTAATAATTGAGACGACAAAGTTATTCATATTATTAAATTACAATATTTATAATGTCTAGAAGTTCTGTCAAGGAGATGTTTGGTCATCTAATTGTGCACCAATAAGGAGAAATAATTATCGGAAAGCCCCCTCTTTCCTGGGAACGACCTGGTTGTTAAATATTATGAGTTATAATATTAATAATGAATAAGTTCGTGTTGATTAAAGATGAATTTGATAGTTCCAACCGTGTTGGGATTATTAGTGTTAGTGGAAATCGACATCTATTAGATGATAATTGATGTGCTGGGGTTATATTGATAAATCGGGTAATTAATCGGATAAATGAGCAATTAATTACTACTAATTCACATGCTTATATAACTATTTATTCACATGTGTGTACTATTTATTCACATTCTTGTACTATTAGGGGAGTTGGTGCAAGATTGATAATACTTGCATGACTAAGTTAAAAATGGAGGTATAGATGGAGGTACTATACTGTAATTCGTATATTCACATGATTATAACTATTGATTCACATGATTGAACTATTGATTCACATTATTTACTATAGGGGGAGGTGGTGCAAGTTTGATAATACTTGTAGGACTAAATTAAAAATGAAAAAAAAAAGTTGGAGGTATTGTCTTTGTAATATTTGAGCCCAAAAAGCGTGCAATTATTGAAACTATATTTTCCTATAAATAGAAGCTCATTCTTCCTTCATTTCTCACCAATTCACTAAAGCTTTAGAGAAATTATTATAGAGAAAAATTAGAGAGAAAGAAGAAGAAAGTCCTGCTACCTCTTTATTCAATGTCCGAGTTCCTTCTAAGGTAAGGGGTATTTTTTCGTATTCATGAAGAGAGCTTATGTTATTCTATTCTTTATTATTATGTTGGAATAACTTTGCATCTATCAAAATCGCATACATGGTAAAATTCTTACTGTTATTCCATTCTTTATTATTACATTTGAATATATCACATCAATGCGGATTACGCTTAGACACTGGTTCCATTCTTTATTATTACGTTGGAATAAGCAAATCGTCGTGTGGTCTATCGCATGCATGGTGAATTCTTACATTATTCCATTCTTTATTATTACATTTGAAATATCACATGCTGCGTGCGGATTCTGGCATGACTGAGTTCCATTCTTTATTATTATGTTGAAATAATGCATACATGTGGATTATCACATGCATGGTGAATGATCCTTCGTATTCATTCCTTATTAAATTGTGGAAATAATGCATCTGCGTGGATTACTGCGCATGGCGGTGAAAATCCATTTCATAGATTTCATATATTCTATGATACTCATTTGGTTAAAGTTTTGGCTTTATACTCCATGAAATTAGTAGAATATCCTGGATATTTGCGCTTGATCCGATATCTTTTCATGAAAATATTCTTTTGAGCATTCTTGAATTTTACTCCACAAAGCAGATCATGTTGACAATTTGGGCGTAATTGATTTCAAGATAAATTAACTTATAAATCTTTAAAATTTATTCTTGAACTTGTTTTATTGAATTATTATGTCATTGTCATCATCCTCATGCTTATATTGTGATGAAAGTCATCTTTGGCTTACATGCATAGATGGACTTGGTATGATTATGACGAGAATTATTCGGTATAATCATGACTGTAATGTTATAAATGATGTGGTAAAAGTCCTCGGTAGCTTTGTAGTGCATTGATGGGCGGTTTTTGGTATGATTATGACCAGAGAGATTATTCGGTATAGTAGTGACCACCATGATGATTTAATGAATATCCTTGGCCCGTAGTGCAGGGATGACTCGATGATGTGGTTTATTTATTAAGCTGAGTCTCAACGATAAAAATTGATGAAAATATTTTAAATCATAAAAGATAGTAGATATCATGCTCTAGTTGATTCTTCTAATGGATTGCTTATTCCATTGCAGTTAAACTTGATGTATATTGTATTTTATCAGTTTAACATTGTTGAAGACTAATGATAATTTATTCTGCATTATCTTAGTCATAATGTTTTTTACTGGGCTAGTTGAGCTCACCCTTTCTTTCACTATTCTCTTCAGGAAATGAGAATGTAGTCGGGACTAGTCGGGGAACAGAGTGACGGTCCAGATGATAGCATTAGTAGTCCTCACTATTCTATTAAATAGTGTGACAATAAATGTAATGAGGACTCCATTGAGTGTGGATATTGTCTAGATGACAATATTCTTTATTAAAACTCTTAGATTATGTTTTGTCGTATTTTACATGATTGTTGTATAATTAAGTTGTATTTGAATTTTGTACCATGTATTTGGTGACTCAAGATGGGTGATGTATACCTATTTTGGGGGCGTCACAGTTGATATCAAAGCTTAGGGATATGATCCCTGGCTGAGATGTGAGACAAGAACTAGGATGGGAGAGACGGGGAATTCCTTCGCTAGTATGACCTACCTAAATTTATTTGGTATTTAATTGATCGGTCAGAGTATAGGGATAATATGTGATATATTAATTAACCCTTATTTTGTGGCAGTATTTGAAAATGGCAACCGAAAATATTGAGATAAACAATGAAGCACATGAGATCGTTGAGTCACCACAGATTAATGCCTAAGATAATGTGCAACAAGAAGACAATAATCCTCATGTAAATAATAACACCGATAAAATGGTGAATGATGGGATGTTCAGAGGCTTTATGCAATTCATGCAACATCAGGCGAAAGCGGCTCCTGTCCAAAATGCAGGTGAAAACACTGATAACTCTCGGACGGTCACCGCTAAGCAGTTCAAAGAGCTGGGACCACCGGAGTTTTTTGGAGAGCCAAAACCACTTAAGGCGGAGACGTGGATAAAACAGATCAACAAGATATTTGATGTCTTGGGATGCTCTGAGGAGCAAAAGGTTCCATTTGCCACCTTCATGTTGCGAGCAGATGCAGATTACTGGTGGGAATTTGTTGTTATATATTATCTCGGTGGAGTTGAGTATTTGTGTTTGTCTAGGTTTATCTACTTTGATATAGATAGATATAAAGAGCTACCCATTTATTAGTATGGTATACGAAGACCCTAAGTTTGGAAGAAATTTGGGGCTTTGGTTAATGTCACTAATTAAGTGACTTGATTATTTTGTATGAGTATCATAGACTGTAAAGCTCATGCTTTGCTTACTAAATTTTGTTTCTTTTTGGAAATGGAAATCCTTGAAAGTTTGTTTCAAGATTCATATTTCTTGATTTTTTACTTAATTCAAATTAAAAATCATTCAATTTGGGCATCTGAATCATTTCAAGTTCAAGTCATAATTTTATTGTAAATCTTCACCTCACCCGAGATCAAGCTTTATTCGATGCTTTAGTGCTTGAGCATTCTTCCCTTCAAAGGGGAGATTTTTGCCTTTAAAGATAGGTCAGGGAATGTTGAAGAGATTCTGCAATACCTCTTGGTACTTGCCATGAGAAACTCATTTATTGAAAGATGTGTAACATTTTACGAAGACTACATTTATTTTTGGTGTTAATTTTCATATTATCTGGATCTATATACGAATACTTGGGACCCTATGGACACTTTAACTTTTTTTTAAAGAAACTATAAATTTTGCGCGCTTGACTGTAGAAACCTCGTGTGGCAATCCTGTTGAAATCTTTGGTTCTGTTTGACATGGCTCATTAAATTGTTTACAGGATGATTCCCCATAAGACTAAGCGTGGTGCAACTGCACTTGTTCAATAAAAGGTTTATGAAGGAATCCCGCCTCCATATGACAACATTAAGAGGTTGGTTATCCTTGATGCTCTCAAGTTAGTTCTTTTATGACCAGTAATATGTCTGTTCCGCTCATCTTTTATTCATATAGATGTGGTTCGCTAAAAAAAATTATCTTTTGAAAATCAGGGTTCTGAGGCTTCAATGGGACATAAATCTTGTTCTTTGGTGATTGTCATCGAGGTTGGATAGAACTATTGTGATACTATCAAGGTGAGATTTAAATACCTAATTATTATGTGCTTATGACAAAAGGCTTTTTTCAGGCTTTGTATATGTTTTACTTTTGAATAATAATGCAACAAATTCTGTTTTTGCATCTGATTTGATCAATGATAGTATTTGTGATATGCTATTTTTTTGTGTTATAGCCAACACTTTCATACATGATATATCTCGAATGTTTTTCCTTTTGCTTTTTATTCTTGAAGTTTCTGAGTTCGTGCCATTATACTTCAAAATGAGTAGTACTGTGTATATAGATTGCAAATTCTATCAGCTGATGTTGGTGACCATTGATTGTTTATGTAATAGCTTTAGAAATAACACTCTTGTTTATTACCAGTATTGGCTGTGTGTAGCATACTTGTAACTTCTTTATTGGAATAGTATTCTTCGACTAATGGGTTTAAACTTCCAATAATTATTTGATTCACTAACACCTTATGATGCTTCCACTATGTTATTCGTTTGAAACAACTCCTCTCTCTCTCTCTCTCTCTCTCTCTCTCTCTTTATCTCTTCCTCTAACATCCAACAATTTAGTATCATAATTTTTTTTCTATATTCACTTCGGCTTGGATTCCAGCTCATGTTGTTCTTGAATTAGTAGCCCTAATAGTAGCATATTACAGGTATTTGTTGATTCTCTTTTGGTGTTTTCATGTTATAAAAAAAATCGATTGTAAATAAATTGGTGATGATCAATCTTACACCACATTGTTTGGTAATACCAAGCTAGCTGTAATGGTAACTTCCCTACTAGCCAACTACACTATATTTGATGCGTGGTAACAAAAATGACTAGCAATTATCAAAATTCTGTTAGAATCCACCATTTGCTGGTACCACAAATATTTACTGCAACTAAAGTATTTTGCTTTCGAATTTTATAATTTTCTTCTAAGTCTGGATATTAGTACACTAAGTCTCTTTTTATTATAACCTACAATAATATGGGGGCAGAAGTTATAACTGAATTCCTCAGTCAATATGATGTTCACTGCAGGAGCTTGAGAAGAAGAGGAAGGAAAGGGCTCAGGAAGTCTATGAGAAGAAGAAGCAATTGACAAAATTAAGGGTGAAAGCTGAGAAGCTTGCTGAGGAGAAGCTTGGTTCCCACATAATTGCTCCAGTCAAGTACTAAGATAGAAATATAGATTTTTCAAGCAGAAAATTTTGTTGGGAGTATCATGTTTCAGCTCAATTTGATTCTTTTAGTCACTATTTCTAGATTGAGAGGTTTATCATCTTGTGTGGTTATTTTGAATAGAAAAAGTTGTTCTATACACGGTGCACCTTTTTTTTCTAAACTGACTATTGTTTTGTTACTGATTTTGTGCATCTTTAATAACCGTCTATTACTCCGTCTTGTGACTAAAGATACAAATTTTTGTCTTCAAAAAGGAGATAAAAAAGATAGGTACATAAAGCAAAGAGGAAATATGTCATTTAGTAATGTTTATTAGTATAAAAACATAAAAGTATTTATCATTTTATATAAGGTTATTAAAGATACAATTTAAAGATATTTATTATATGTCACAGTATATGTCATTTTAGTACTTATCATTTTAGTATATGTCACAGTGAATTGTTTATAAAAACATAAAAGTACTTATCATTTTAGTATATGTCACAGTGAACTATATAAGGTTATTAAAGATAAATTTTAAAAAAATTTATTCTCTTCTATTATACAATGCGGGTTATCCCTAGTATATATATATATATATATATATATATATATATGATCAATTACATATTCTATTACATTTTTAAAAATAATTACAACAATAGTTCACTCATAAAATATTTACACAATTAATACACTTTTATATTTATTTACAATATTAGTGCAATTAGGATTCCTTAATTTAGGGAATTAGTATTCAATTAGAATTCCTTAATTTAGGGATTAGTTATACCCATGACTTCTTCTCTCTCTCCTCATCTATAACAACTGCACTTAGTCACCACCCTTCTTCTTCATTCAAATTTAAAAATAAACAATAAAAAGCATCTAACAATTAATAATTAAAGTTTATTCAAAGGCACATGATAACCCCATGTCCAAACAATCAATCATTATAAGTGCGACACTCATCCGTCTCCGGGTTATCCTTGCAAGACTCCTCCAACCTGGGTGAGCCCTTCTTCTTGTCCTTGAAATGGCTGGCCACCGCTGACTCGCCTCCTCCACTTTCGTCCCCACGACGCCAAGCATGATCTCCGCTTTCGGGTCTTTGCACATGCCTCCTCCACCATTAACGCCATCCTCCACCATTAACCTAGACAATCCCAACTTGTTAACGCCATCCTCCACCTGCGATTTTTTATAAATACAATTCTTTGCGATTTTTTATAAAGACGATTGATAACCAAACATTCATACCAAGGTAACCAATTCAGTGTTATTAGGTTTCTACTTTATTTTTAAAAAATCTATTATAGATTTTTTTATTTAATAGTGCAGTTGGTAGCTAACATTTTATACAAATGTAACCAATTCTGTTTTATTGGGTTACCAATTAATTAAAAAAAATCTATTGTAGATTTTTTTGTATAATGCAGTTGGTAGCCAAACCTTAATACAAAGGTAATCAATTCAGTTTTATTGGGTTATCAATTAATTATAAAAAATATATTATAGATTTTTTTTTCCATAGTGCAGTTGGTAGCCAAACCTTAATACAAATGTAACCAACAAAAACTAAAATTGTTACCTTTGAATGTTTTTGGTTACCAACTGCACTGAAATTTCTCTTGGTTACCCACAAAAACTAAAATGGTTACCTTTGTATAAATATTTGGATACCAACCTAGATAAAATTTATATTTTTCTCATTTTAATTTTGGACTAAATCAACCTTCATCATAATGGCGATTTGTGGTAGTAATGGATGAGGAGATCGGTGTCCATATGGCATTACACCTTCAAGATCTACGGATCTACATCTTCAAGGTGTTGAAGCGGCGACGAAGGGGAGGAGGAAGATAACGTTGCCAAACTTTGAATATTTGAATTTTAATTTATTATTTTTGAATTTGAATTTGTTTTTGTTGTTAGATCCAAGATATTTGAATTTGAATTATTAATTATGGTAGTTATTTATCCTTGATTTTAGGTTTCCTTATTATTATAAATTGAATCCTATACTAATTCCCTAAATTAAGGAATTTTAATTGCATTAATATTATAAATAAATATAAAAAATATATTAATTATATAAATATTTTATGAGTACATTAATAGTGTAATTACTTTCTAAATGTAGTATATTATTGTAAAGGACCCATATATATATCATATCCTATAGTCCAAAATGTGAAAGCCTGATTATTGCCAATTGGCCCAATTCTCCTTTTGCTCCGGTCTACTTGATATTCCACATTCGCCACCTTTGACGGACACAGTTTTGACACGTCTCACCATTTCCACCTAACACGTGTGCAATTGGATATTTACGTCTGTATCTCCTGCGTCACGGCTAACATACATACATTGATACATATATATCTATATAGGAGTATACTTCAGGCATGCTGCTCTTTTTCCAATTATAGTCTGTACTTATACTTGAATTCATACCCAAAGAAAACCCACCTCTTTTTATCGCCAAAGCACTTGTTCACCATTTTGAAGCCGACCCATTTCTATTTCTCGTCAAATTCCTTAGATTCCTCACCTAATTTCAAGAACTCAGTTTTGGGGTTTTCAGAACAATCAATGGCCAGTCAATCCATCCACGAGTTCACTGTCAAGGTTTGTTACTTTTCACCCCCTTTCTGTTTTACCATTTGTGAATGATTCAGCTCTATGTACTCATCCAAATTGTACATCAAAAAACGGACATGAAAATTTATTTTTGGGTAAGTTGATCTGTAATGTTGAGCCTCACATGTGTCAGCACTCTATTAGCCAATTGACCAACTTAATCAAAAATGAACTTTATGTTAACCACTTCCTCAAAAAACATATCCAAGTCTAAAAATGATAATAAATTATTTCTTACAACATTTTTTCTCTTCTCATTTACTACTATTGTGTGTTTTGGATGTATAGATTGAGTGTGTTGTGTACATAGATATATTGGTCTTATACAGACCCACTAGTGTATATTTTTTTATTATTACTTACATTCATGTATGGAATTTCATATGTGGATTTCAATCTGTTCATGTGATATGTGTTTTAGGTTTCACTATTAGAAAGAGGGCTTTGATACCATTCAAGAAATAAAATGATTATTATGTTCGTATCAGGATTTTATGGCATCTGTGGATGTGATGCAATGGTGTTATTACTAGTACTTGGCTGCTTACTCTAGTAATATTTGTTAGAAAAATGACATTTCCACATCTAAAAGTGATATTCTCATGCTCACATGAATAGCAAGTGCGTCGACACATAACCCATGACATGTGAGATTTTGTAAATAATTAAACTCCATAAAAAGGTTTCTTTTGCAAAATTTGTAAATATTAAAGATGTATTTTTGTTTCATGCTTATACCAAGAAATAATATGCTGTTAATTTAGTAGTAGTGACTTAAATGACGAAATTATGATAACAAAGGTAAGAATATTGTCATTTTATACTAATACAAATAAAAGATTACTCTTTCTATGATTTTTTTGACAAATGACTATTTTTGCTTAACAGAGGGACTATCAACTTTTAATTGTATTTGTATGTTAACCTCATATTATTTCCTTAGAAGGCTAGTAAATTGTCCAAGTGTATACAGTGGCGAATACATCGGTAAAAAAAAATTATTTATTGACGCTTGAAGTGTTTTTTTCAAATTTATGTTGTCCAATTATAGTATTTCACAGCATCCTATTCCAACCCTTGTCAACATTTGAGTTGTGAGTCAAATGGCTTTAAATACACACACACACACACACATATATATATATATTTTAATTTCTCCCGAACTATGAGATTATTAATCAGACTTTGAAGTTTTTAGTCAACTGAATTTTCTAGTTGAAAGACCAAAAAATTATTCTAATTGAAAGCCAAAGCTGGTAACTATTACATTCAGAGGAAAATCCTAAAAATTAAGGAGGGCCAAGGCAATAGAATACATGAAGTCCTAATGGCTGTAAATGTGACTAATTATAATTATGTAATGTTCGGCCTCCAAAAATTGCGTTTAGTATGCACGAAATCAAAGGACTTATCGAAATTGAAAGTTGTAAAATTTAAGGAATAAAGAATAAGTTGACGCCAAATGCAAAGACCTCAGAAGCATAAATATAAAGTACTTTTGTATAAGGGAGTCAAAACATATACAAAAATATTTTGGGGTCATATGAACCAGTGAGTGTATATTAGATCTTCCCATGACTAATAGAATTAGAATAAGTTATCATCTTTTGTCCCTCTAGCGCACTGCGAATTTCTGAGCTCCAGCTATAATCTTTATCTTGCAATCATCTATAAATTAATATAATAATTATAAATTAAGAAATAAAAATAAAAAATCCCCTTTTGATCTCTTTACTTACTAAAGTTTTGGATGTTACTGGACTTTCATAAACAGAAGATCTTACCTCTACTTAGATGTACAATTGATAACATAATCTTTGTATTGGCTAGTCATAGTACCCACGCATCTTTTCGTGAGTCAAAATATATATAACTAATAGTATATGGTTTTAACTGAAGATTCATGCTGATAACATGAAAAAACATGTGCCACATTTTTGCGGTCAAGGCTTTGTATATAACGGTGAGCGCATACTGATGTATTATGTTAATAAACTTGCTTCCAGGATGCTAGAGGGAATGATGTGGAGCTCAGTAAGTACAAGGGAAAAGTTTTGCTACTGGTTAATGTTGCATCTCAATGGTATGTTGATAGCTTATGATGAATTTGTTTTTCTCTCTTAAAACAACTATTGGAGTTAAAGTTGGACATGATGACTACTACTTATCGCAACCCCATAAAAATTAAAAATTTGTTATGATGCTCCTTTAGCTGATTCAAGCTGTTGGTTATCATTCTTCTTATCTACTCCCAAGTCTCCCATGTTCCTAAATTAGATATGCATTTCTAAAATGAGGAACGGTTTTTAAAGAAAAAACTTTATTTTTCCAAGCATAACCCTATCAATAGTTAAAAGTGTAGCAGTACTGATATGATAGTACTCAATCTACTTAGAATATGAGTAATGACATGTTAGGTACTTATTGTCCTTTTATAATCTAAATTTTAAAATTTATCCCTAGTTTTGGAATGGATTGAAAAGGAAACTTTATATCTAATTTTGGAGCAGAGAGTTGATGAATTACAGAATTAGATGACCAAGAAATAAAATGAACTAGATGACATCCAATTATCAAGTATATTTCTATAATTTGATCTCATAAGGACAATGCTTTGACTTTATTGTTTTGTTGTTTTAATTATTTGTTGCAGTGGCCTCACCAATTCGAACTACACGGAGTTGGCACAGTTGTATGAGAAGTACAAGGATCAAGGTTGGTTTGAAATGACTACTTGAGCTTGCATATAGCTGCAAACAATATCGAAAGCTTATCTTGGTCTTTTTTAATTCTTCTATCGAACTTAGAATGCTTTACAAAAAACCTTTTTTTTCAAATCTACTATCTTCCTACTATTCCACTAAATGCTATTTGTTGTTGTGATTCTACAGGTCTAGAGATTCTGGCATTTCCATGCAACCAGTTTGGAGGACAGGAGCCGGGGACTAATGAAGAGATCGTTAACTTTGTTTGCACTCGCTTCAAAGCTGAATATCCCATATTCGACAAGGTTAAAATTGCAATATGAACTTCTTAATCTATAATTTTGAAGGATCTGCCAAGTCTTGAATCTATACTCTGCTAAAAAATTATGGAGAATCGCAGCTAAATAGTTTATTTGTGAATAATACCTAATGCCCATCTTAATGTTCTATCAAAATTGCCAAGAGACATATTTTACCTTTAACCATTTGTTTACGAGTTGGTTTTGAGTAACTGAAGAGGAGCTTATACCAAATATATGTTAATAATTCAGGTTGATGTAAATGGTCCGAATGCTGCTCCAATATACAAGTACCTGAAGTCTAGCAAAAGCGGACAGGAAGGGGAAGACATTGAATGGAATTTTGCCAAGTTTCTAGTTGATAAAGATGGAAACGTTGTTGAGCGTTATGCTCCCACAACCACTCCTTTTACCTTTGAGGTAAAACTATTTATGCTACTCCATTCTTTTCAAAATTAATGTAAAGATCACTTGCCTTTGTATTATTACATTGTACCAGACCAATCAAACTTATATGATGGCTGATATTTTCTTTTCTTTTTATTTTTATTTTTTGGACTTCCCTTTGCAGAATGATATCAAGAAACTGCTAGGAATCTCTTGAGCGCAGAGGTTTGATGGCCTTTTTGCCTTTTGCACCAAATTAACAAGCTAGTGTGCCAGTTTGACTTTTAAAAATATTAGTGTGCGAGTTTGGGATTTCTTTTAAATAAATTTCAGTGTGATGGAGTCATGGAGATGCTAATGAAAATTTCTTTGAGAGTAAGGAGAGATATATAATGTATGAGGACATTGAGAATCCGAAGTTTAGAGCTTGCAAAGTTTCAGGATGCCTTTAATGTAATAATGAATAATCTCATCCTGGAGGGGGTGACCATAATTTGTAATAGTGGTGTTACTGCAGATAATATATAGTATAATATATAATTGTTCTTTACGAGTTTAATAATTCGTACAAAGCACGGATAAGTTTTAAAAAGTACATATCTGATGAATTTTAGAAATGACATATTTAATAATAACTGCATACCTCTTTATTGAATAGGATAACATTGATGTTGGTAATTATTTTTGTATAGTAAAAATATATAGTTGGTCCAATAGTCTTAAGAGATTGTTGATTCATACTAAATTTATAATTAAAAATTTTGGATGTAATTTGATGTGTAGTGAGTTTTATTTGTAATGTAAATGAGATAACCTTATATTAATTATTTTCGTGAATTAAAAAAATTAATAGTCAAAATACTATAAAATATCATTGGTATGTTCAAAAACAAAATTTGAATATAACGTAAATAAAAAATAATAATACTTTGGTAAGGAGGATACATTGAATGTTTAATAACAAAACCCAAAAAACACTTGAACTTTGCATGCTTAGTGATAAACTCAAAAATACTCTTGAATTACTGAGTTTGACAAAATAAATAAATAAAATAAAATAAAAATATTTAAACTATCGAGTTGACTCGGGATCAACAAAAACGTTTTATTTTTGTATTATCATATTTTTATTTATTTACTTTATTACAAATTCACAGTGAAATAGTACGTGGTTTAGTACAAATTGCCAATAGAGTCGATACATCGAGTGAATGAGATTGTAATTGGTAGGCAGACAATTTTTCTATTTTGGGGTTGGAGCCTTAAAATCAAGTGTTGTCACGTCACTCTTTCTTTTGAAGCAATTCAGTGGGGAGGAGGATAAATTGGCGGGGAGCAATTCAGGGGAGGAGGATAAATTGGCGGCGGGAGACAAGCCTAGTATAAGCCTACCAAAGAATGATCTCATTCACTCGATGTAGAATGTTCACTCATGACATTTCGGGCAACAACAACCCACTTCGAATAATAACAGTTTGTTTTAGACTATATCACATCCGCTTCATCATATCTTCAGCCATCTATATTTGCAGATATAAAGCTTGATACATTTGACACAACAATATTCAGGGGGGGATGATCTTGATGTGACTGATGAAGAACTCAGACAGATTTTTTGCAGTTCGGCGAAATGGTTTCTATGAAAATACCATATGGGAAAGGACGTGGTTTAGTACAAATTGCCAATAGAGTCGGTACATCGAGTGAATGAGACTGTTATTGGTAGGCAGACAATTTTTCTATTTTGGGGTTAGAGCCTTGAAATCAAGTAGTCACTTCGCTCTTTCTTTTCGGAGCAATTCAGGGAACATTGATGATGGAGGAGTATAAATTGGCTGGGGGGCAAGATATACAAGCCTAGTATAAGCCTCGACGATCTAGAATGTTCACTCATGACACTTCGGGCAACAACAACCCACTTCGGATAATAACAGTTTGTTTTAGACTATATCACATCCGCTTCATCATATCTTCAGCCATCTATATTTGCAGATATAAAGCTTGATACATTTGACACAACAATATTCAGGGGGGGATGATCTTGATGTGACTGATGAAGAACTCAGACAGGTTTTTTTGCAGTTCGGCGAGATGGTTTCTATGAAAATACCATATGGGAAAGAACGTGGTTTAGTACAAATTGCCAATAGAGTCGGTACATCGAGTGAATGAGACTGTTATTGGTAGGCAGACAATTTTTTTATTTTGGGGTTAGAGCCTTGAAATCAAGTAGTCACTTCGCTCTTTCTTTTCGGAGCAATTCAGGGAACATTGATGATGGAGGAGTATAAATTGGCTGGGGGGCAAGATATACAAGCCTAGTATAAGCCTCGACGATCTAGAATGTTCACTCATGACACTTCGGGCAACAACAACCCACTTCGGATGATAGCAGTTTGCTTCAGACTATATCACATCGGCTTCATCATATCTTCAGCCATCTACATTTGGAGATATAAAGCCTGATCAAAGCCTCCCAACGGATTGGGAAGGCAGTTTTGTCGTTACAAGGTCGGATGGTGTTATAAGGTCGGACAAAAGCCTCCCAACGGGTTGGGAAGATAATTTTGACATTATAAGGTTGGATGACGTTATAAGGTCGAACAGTTCCTGGGAACGAATATTTTTTATAGGCGTTCGGTGGTATATTCAATTCTTGGGAACGAATATTTTTTATTGGAGTTCGGTGATATATTCAGTTCCTGGGAACAAATATTTTTTATTGGAGTTCGGTGGTATATTTAATTTCTAGGGACGAATATTTTTGTTAATGGAGTTCGGTTATATATTCAGTTCATGGGAATGAATATTTGTGTTAATGGAGTTCAGTGATATATTCAGTTCTTGGGAATGGATATATTATTGAGGAACAACGGAGTATTCAATTTTTAACGAATACTTAGTTTTCTTTTGTTTAAGTGTTCAGTTCAGTGAACAAACTCTTTTTGTTCGGTTCTTTGAACCTGCCATTTAATTATTCCACATGCTTGTTTGTTTCTCGAATGGATTTTCTGCCATTTATTGTATATAAAAAGATATATGTGTATCTCTTCGGTTGTGATAAGGATGGTTATTTATATATTCGGTTGTGATAAGGTTGGTTATCTATATCTTCGGTTGTGATAAGAATGATTATTTATATATTCGATTGAGATAAGGTTGGTTATCTACATCTTCGGTTGTGATAAAATTGGTTATCTATATCTTCGGTTGTGATAAGGTTAGTTATCTACATCTTTGGTTGTGATAAGGTTGGCTATCTACATCTTCGGTTGTGATAAGGTTGGTTATCTACATCTTCGGCTATGATAAGGTTGGTTATCTATGTCTTTGGTTATGATAAGGTCGATTATCTATATTGCCGGTTGTGATAAGGTTGGTTATCTACATCTTTTGTTCTGATAAGATCGATTATTTATCTATCTTTGGTAGTGATAAGGGCGATTATTTATCTATCTTAGAATTGAATAGAGGATGGGACGGCGATGTTGAGAGCCAAAAGTTTATATTCGGCGTATGATGTTTGGGTGTGATAGTTCGTCTTCGGCAGATACAGATCTTTTGTTGGTATAAATTTGTGTACTCTCTTATTTTAAGTTCCTTATAAATAAGAGACTGAAGACAATGTAGGATGTGATTATTTGGGTCTAGCCAAGGTGTAGCCCAATTTATTTAATGGTCCAGATCTGGTGTTAGCCCATATACATTTATTTTGATAGCTTGCTCAAATATTGGAAGAGTTCTTATTAAAGTAAGATTGTGTTTCCTTATTTGAAGGAGATAAAGAGATCTAATTTGGGAAGATATTGATTAGTCATTAATTGCAGTTATAAGGTGATTCTTAAAAGAACTCCTACTCATAATTGGATTTGGGTGGACATGACAGCTATAAATACAACAATAAGCAAGGGTTTCGGGGATAACACAATAACATATGACACACATAAACAATTTGTACTCTCCATATTATTTTAGTGGATTTCTCTTCTCTCTCTATAGTTTTTTTTTTCAATTGGGTTTCCACGTAAATTCTTGAGTCCATATCTTACAATGATGTGTGTATATTTATCTGTGTGTATTTCGTGAGTTTGATTTCACAACAATACAATTAACTACTCCATCAATTGTTAGTGCTGTTTTGGCCTGCTATTTTGGTTATTTCATCAGGCGTACAAAATTTGACGTTAACGGTAGGCAAATTCAACCCTGATCGAGCACCTTTTTGAAGCTTAGAACAATGTACAAGGAGTTCTGTGGGGCAACATACATCCCTCTTTAAACCGCTTTTGTTTATTGAACTATGAACTAGAAGTCTTTTTACTTTAATATTTTATATACTAGTATATGTCACAATTATAATTTGACGAAAAATCTTTAGTTGAACTCCTCGTAACATTGAACGTTTAACATCTAACAAAACTTTCATGGAGGCTTTATAATATAGATTTTTCTTTATAAGGTGTTTTTAGGTATAAAGAAAAATGTGAGAGGAATAGTAAATAAGAACTAAACTAGATGCATTGGAATAAAACTAGGGGAAAAATACAATGTATTTGGTTTATGAATTGAGAAGCTATTATAAATGAATCTATAACACAAATATAAAAAACCTTGAACTGCTGAGTCACTAAAAAGAATTCTTGAACTATTGAGTTGACTCGAGACTAACTAAACGATTCGTTATTTGTCTTGTTATATTTTGGTATTGATTTTATCAGTTTGCACATTTTATTTTGACTAATTTCTAATTTGCACCCCCAAAATTTGCATTCAAAATCAATTTGCACCCTAAACTAATTTTTAAATTAAATACACCCTAAACTTCAACCAAAGCAATTAAATGCACCATTCATTTATTTTTCTAAGTGCATAAAAAAAAAATGCAATTATGTTGAATTTTAGGGATATTTATGTCAAATAACATACCTCCACCATTAAAATATATTTAAAAGGTATAGCCATAAATAAAGACAAAAACAAAATACTTAACTCTAAACCCTTGGCTTCCCCAAATCTCAAACCCAAACTACCCATTTCATTTCACTCCAAATCAGCTTTAATCACCAAAGAAGAAGCTATTAAGATATAAGAAGGAGAAACCCCCACCTTCAGTTACATAGCTTACATGATTAACCAGACGAATTCGGTTAATTTGACATTAAAAGATGTTAGTTTTGTAAACGATCCACCCATGATCCACAAAGCAACGTGTTACTCTCTTTTCGCACGCCGACGTATGGCAAGGGCATCCCAGTTCCCACCCATGCTCTGCATCGATCGCTACCTACAAACTCATCAGCGGCCACTAATTTGTCGCCATGACAACTGCCTGTGGGGTCAAAATGACCTACGCACCATGTCACGATCTCCACCGCGAGAAACCCACTAACCTTGAAGTCTAACGCAGGACATACATAGGTTCTCACCGGAGACTCTGTCCTTGTCTTCATCTTCTATGGTCACGACGACAACTAGGTTTCCCTAACGCAGGACATGCATAAGATTGTTTTGACAACTGGTGGAATTGACCTAAATCTATTGGGACAAAAGTAAGGCTGTAAACGAGGAGAGCAGATCCTCTATCTCCAATTTTTCTATCCTCTTATATCTTTCCATTTAAATTTTGACACTTAGTTTCTTACTTAACACTAATTAATTCTAAAATTAAATAAAAAAATATGTGTCAAAATTTAAGTGGGGGGACACAAAGGGGACAAAGAATTTAGGAACAGAGGATGATCCTCGTAGAAATAAGCAAGCCAACACAACAGATTCGAGCTCGATTCGGGTTCATCTCAAAAAATATTAAATGGCGAGACTTCAGATTCGTTAATAATATGATCCAAATCGAGCATTAAAAATAGTTGGAATAAAAATATGAGTAGAATCGAGCAAGGAGTTATACTAAACTCGTTTAAGATTCAAACTACTCGAATTTTTGATTGTGATTCGATACATACTCGGTTAATACATATTCGATTAGATGTTCGATACATTCTCTTATAATATATACAAATTTAAATCAAATTAGGATAATTAGTTATTATTTTGTTTTGTTTTTAATTTTAATTGTGATTTTATATTTGTAAAGTGTAATAATATATATTTTCTCATTTTAAGTAAAATAACAAATTCAATTTATAATTATATTTATTACAAAACTAGTTATTATGTGGAGACTCAATTAGAGCTTGAAATTGAAGCTCATGAGTAGTTTGAATAAATATTCGAGTCGAGTGGGATCGAATTCGAGTACTAAATATTCGAGTCGAAGTTCGAATCGAGTAGAGGTTTTTCAAATATAATTTGAATTAAGTTAAATCGAAAGTACAAATTTATCATTTCGAGTTGAATTTGAGTAGCTCTCTGTTCGCTCCGGTTCGACTCGTTTACACCCTTAGACAAAAGACCTATTAGTGATAATGGTTATATAATATATGGTGATAATATGGTTTGATGAATAAGTGGTAGTGGGTGAAAGTTGGATAGGTGAAAAACAAGATTAGGGTTTACAACTTTTCAACTAAGGAGGAATCAACTAAATGGACGTAAAATCTAGCGAATGATGTATTTAATTACCTTGGTTGAAGTTTAAGATGCACTTAATTTGAAAGTTAGTTTAGGATGCAAATGGATTTTTTTTTTCAATCTATTAATCAGTGAATTAAATGTCATGCTATAATGATTTAATTTAAAATTAAACAAATTATTATGGTCATAAATATTGTCGTTTAACATGTCATATTCAAAACTTAATTGATAAGTCGTTTATAAGTTTACCCGTGTTTTGCACAAGTTATAAAACATGTACCATGAAAAAGGGAAAATGATATTAACAGGGCAATAAAGATAGGTACATGGCAAATTATAATTTTTGACAATTTTACCCTTACTATACAATTTTTGCTCTCATTTTGCAGCCGTGAATTCTCCAAAAGTACCCCATGCGCTGAAACACAAATGCTGGTTGGAATCATAAAAGATGATGTTGTTCTCGTAGGTTCACATTCTCAAGTTACCCTCATGAAGATCATCGAACCATCAAGTTCTGTAATTAATTTCGGTTGGGTATAACATGAATTCTTATTAGATTTGAATTTAGGTATTACCTAGAATCTATTTTGGTTATGGATTTTCCTATGGCATATAAATATGGGTGCTAGGATTTTAGAAAAAAATATTCAGAAAGAGATTTAGATACATTCAGATATATTCAGAGATATCCAGATACATTCAGATATATTCAGATACATTCAGAGAGATTCATAAATATTCTAAGAATTCTTATAGTTCTATCTTTTTATCTTGTACTCTTTAGATATTTATTTAGTAGATTTCTTTTGCCTTCTCCGTGATTTTTTCCCGATTTGGGTTTTCACGTAAAATCTTGTGTTATTGTCCTTATCTTTCTGCGTGTATTTATTGTGTTTGCCATAGTTTGCTATAACAAACTGGTATCAAAGCCAGGTTATTGTCGATCCATACTATGACGCTGAGTTCAATTTCATCAACGAAATTTGATATTGACAAATTCGATGGGAATTTTAGTTTCAGTCTTTGGCAGGTTCAGCTGAAGGTTGTTCTTACTCAACAAGGCTTGAAGAAAGCTATTGTAGGGAAGCCAATGAAGCCTGTAGATATGTCTGATACGGATTGAGAGACGAAGAAAACTAGCGAGATGTCTACGTTAGAATGGGAAACTATGGATGATAAAACACTTTCAACAATTCAGTTGTGCTTTTCGAAAGATAATATTGGTCAGAAGGTGGAGTTTGAAGTAACTGCTCCTCAGGTTCAGAAATTACAGCATAGTTCAGATCATGTGACTATTACTACTATTGTAGATAAGAATATAATTCCAGAGGAGGAACATGTGGAAATTCAGTATAGTCTCACTAGAGATAGAGCAAAGAGGACAGTGGGACCGCCACAGAGATATGTGTATTTAGATTTTTTTGCTTATGCCTTGTCAGCTACTGAGGCAGTTGAGTACAGTGACCCTGTGACTTATAAAGAAGTTTGAACATTGTTTGGACTTGGTTAGTGTTCGATGCACTTGAGCTGTGCATTTTGAGAAGAGGATAAAGTTCACTATTTGTGCAGTATTTAGAGGATTCAAGTTAAGGTGGAGATTTTTTGGGTATAACATGAATCCTTATTGGATTTGGATTTAGGTATTACCTAGAATCTGTTTTGGTTTAGGAAAGTTATCTTTTCTAACTATACTCAATTTAGTATTTCTAATCCTATTTGGTTATGGATTTTCCTATGGCCTATAAATATGGGTGCTAGGATTTTGGAGAAGAGATATCCAGAGAGAGATTTAGATACATTCAGATATATTTAGAGACATTCAGATACAATTCAGAGATATTCAGATACATTCAGAGAGATTCAGAAATATTTTAAGAATTCTCATAGTTCTATCTCTTTATCTTGTACTTTCAAATATTTATTTAGTGGATTTCTTTTGCTTTCTCTGTGGTTTTTTCTCAATTTGGGTTTCCATGTAAAATCTTATGTTATTGTCTTTATCTTTCTACGCTGATTTATTGTGTTTGCCATAGTTTGTCATAACAATGTCTATATGCATGTTAGTTAATCAAACATATGGGAGCTTGTGCATCTGAATTTAAATTAATGGTTCAAATGAAATTTAGTAAAATCCTAGCTAGCTTAATTAGCTTGGAACTTAAGTTTCTTGTGATTTATAATTCGTCTTCTTATACTAACCTAAACATAAAGATTTTTTTTAAAGCTAATTTAGATTTTCTTCTTATGTACAATGAGTTTCTTAATTGATCAAGAGACCACATATTTTAATTTATTTTGATTTTTTGGGTAATGAGAGACCATATAAGACTTTGCCTTTAATAACAGTAACCAAGCCAGATGAGGGAGGCCATCACCGGAGCCAATGATCTCGAAGAGATGAGCAAGCACTTCTGATTTATGCCACAAGAAGCCTTAGAACATCATTATCAGCCGCCACAATAATAACCTTAGGACATGCAAGTGATGATTTTAATTTGAGGTCTGTCGATTTACGGTACACAAATAGGTCTGGCTGAGGTTGCCGGTAATTTATGTATGATCGACTTTCTCTCCCAAAGAAAGGGGGTATTTGTGGATCCGGTTAGCATGAAGTGAACTTCATAGTAAGTTCATTCAATGCTCAATACAATGCTGACATACAGACGGGAGGGTGATCTCTCCACATGCGTGTCAGCACTGTATTATCGTATTAGTCATGAAGTGAACTTACATGAAATTCACTTCATGTTAACCATTCCCGATATTTGTTAATTATAAGGTGAGCAGAAATTGTATAGTAAGGATAAAATTGTCAAAAAATTATAAATTGCGTTGTACTCATCTTAATTGTTTTGTCAATATCATTATAAATTAATGAAACTGATATTTTCCCATGTTAAAATAATATTTCCACATGAATCTCTCACACATAAATGTGGGACCCACTCACTATTCATGTGAGAGGGAATGTGAAAATATCATTTTAACTTGTGAAAATATCAGTTCTCTAACTTAATGAGTTTATATGTTTTAATGATGATAAAGTGTTTTTTGTAGTGTTATTATAATTTTATAGGATTGAGATTATGTGTTGGAAATTTGTCATAAGATCTCTAGTTTTTACTTCTAAAATCAAGGCATTGATTTTTAAATAAAAGAATAGATTTTTTTTTAAATTTCTATTGGGTGGTAAAAATTATAAAATAATAAAATTTAAAAGAAGTAATACTTTTTAGATAATTTATAATATTTATTGATGTATTAATTAGAAGTAAAAAAATCTATGCTAATTTTGAGTATAAATTTTTTTAAATTAATAGTGATCAAATAATATGACCCTGAGGAAGTATATCTTTTCAAACATTGATCAGAATATTTTAAACTGTGGGATCAAGTTTTAATTTTTTAGGATGATATTTTTCTTATCAAGTTATTATTTTTTTAGGGTTAAATACACCTTTCCCCGCTCTAATAGGGGTCGGTTTATAAATGCATCAACGAACTGATTTTTTTTACGGTCAACTAATTGAACTATACGTTATTTACAAAAAGTGATTTTGTCGTCGATGTTTGTTAACCATTTAATAGAAGAAGGACGTGGCAATACGTGACACTCGATTTAATAACTTACGTGGTTTAAATACTTAAATCCCTAAATCCTTTAACCGACTTAAATCTCAAAATCTTAAAATCTTCAAATCCCTAAATTCCCAAAATCAGTCCCAAATTAGAAGAAGACAATAACGACGAAGAAGAGAAATTGAATCTTTCACATCAAAAGCTGGGTTATTATCCCCAAAATCATTTCCAAATCGATTCCAACTCCTTCCTCCTCATAGATCGACGAAGAAAGGAAGACAATTAACCAAAAATGACGAAGAAGATAAAGCAATTAAGAGAGGAACTGATATGAGCTCCAATGAAAATAGCAACACAAATATGGTTGATGATTAGGAGATGCGCAGAACTTCGGTGACATGCCAATGTGGGTAGCTTGAAAAGAGGGAACTGCTGATCCGGGAAGAAGGTTCATCGGTTGTGCTTAATGTATGTAATGTTTGTTGTGATTGAGATCAACTTTTGGTGTTGTTAAATATTTGACTGTCAACTTTTAATTTCAAAGAGAGGAGGGTCTGGTTATCTTTCTGCATTTACACACTTAGACCACTTCCTGTATATACTAGTGCTAGCTATGGGAGCCTAAGATTCAACAACTTCAACTTCTTATAGAAAAAATTATTGATACATAGAGTGAAATGAGAAATTTTGTTACTTTTGATGACCTAATTACCCCTAATTAATTTTGTTGACAAGCAGAGAATGAAATTAGTATGGCATATTAGAGATTTATGTTGTAAAAGCATATCTATTATAATTAAACTATTATCTGCTATATGTGTTTGATGGTTGGATTTGTGTTGTTGCAGGATAACAGGTTGTGTTGTATGTTCTTTAAATGGTGTGATCCTCCATTTACAGAGAGATCAAGGGAAGTGATATTGCAGCTAAAGGGAAAGGTAGAAAGAAGCAATAAAAAAATTGAGATTTTGATGAAAGTAATAAAGAAGATGGAAACTTGGAACACTTTGATGATCATAGGTGAGATAAACAATGAAGAAGAAAGAAATGAAGAAGAAGAGGTTTTGGTGCTGCAAAGACAAGGGCAACAGTTGAGGAAGAGAATTTACAAGCAAAGTGTGATGGAGAAGAAATTATGGATTAGTTTAGTAGTTTCTTGGGTTTTTTTTCATTGTATTGCAACCAAATGTGTAGATTTATAAATTTGAATGTACTAAAAATTTAAATTATGTATTGAAGGTTATTTTGACAAATATGTATTGAATGCTTAATGTTGGCTTTGATGGTTGGAAAGTATGTATTGAATGTTGATTTGGCTTAAAATGTGAATGCATGTTTAGTTTTGAATTGAATGCTTATTTGACAAAACTGAAGCAGAGCATTGAATTAATGTTTGGTTTGGTGTATTATGACTTCAGGTTTAATGTGACAGTAAGAATTGAATGAAACAGACTCATAATGAATATGAGACCAACTTATGCACTTAACAAACAAGATGCTTTAAGCAAAATAACATATGTTTATAAGTACCCTGTCATGAACCATAACAACCAAAATACATTCACCAAAATGAGAGAACCAAAATGCATTATATATCATTACAGAACCAAAATGTATTCACCAACTGTAAGAATACATAGTAAAACACAAAACCATAATTCAATCTTCCAAAAAATATATTCCATATTAATAATCATCCAGTTCAAACATTCCATATATTCATCTAATCATCCACTTCAAAATAAACCTTAAGCCTATACCAGACCATCATTCAGTAGCATAATTACATACAAAATACCATAATTCAGTAGCATAATTATATACAAAATATGTCATTCAGTACCATACTTGCATACAAAATACCATCTCCCAAAAGTTCAGTCCCAAAAGATAAGAATCCTAATTTTTATCTAACTTTGATCCACCCTTTTTCCTTGGAATTTTGTATGGCCTTTGTGTGGATTCTTGGTTACCAACATTGATCTTCTTTTTTTCCCCTTCCTCTAGTTTGAATTGAGGAAGAAACTGAGCTTAAATTTGGTGTTTGGAAGCCCATTCCACTAAGGTGTGCTTCATTTGGTGGGGTACTAACTGGAGGGGTATTATTAGTTGGAAAATCAATAATATTCATCACACGTGGAGTTTGCATCTACAAAAGATAAAAGCTCCCAAATTAATTTAGCAATTAAATGATAGCATGGAAAGTAGACCAATATAGGTATAAATTTATGTAACACCCCCTTTCCAAAATAGAAAGAGAGGTTATGCACAAAACATAACAAAACAAAATGAAAGCTCTATGTCACAAAAGAATGGTCTCATAATGATTAAATATCACAAGACAAACTATAATAAATGTCACACTGGCTCAAACCATAATCTAAGGTAATTATTACAATTTCAAATAAACTAACATATCAAGCCTAAACAGAATATCTCTAAACCATTGGAATGAAGGAAGATCTCGTCACACTTTCCCTTGATCCCCCTGATTACTTGTCGGAAGAAAAACACAACATGAGCCAAATGCCCAGTACAGATATGGAATAAAAGAATAATGAAACGAAATAACTAACACAATTAAATGAACTGAACTGTAACGAACAAAACTAACACAACAAAATGATAGGCTGAATAAAATGGCTTGGTGTTATTTCATACCGAGCTCAAAATAAATAGTAATATACATTGCCACACAGGTAAGTCAAATAATGCCACACAAGTAATCACACATCGGACTGCACAATCCAGATACATGCAAAATTGAAAGGCGTGTTTGGCACAAACATCACCAATCCGTATAACAGAACAGAACACAAACTAGGGTCGACCCATACGCCTCCTACAACAAAACACCAAATGGCCAACTCCCACCAGAGCACAAAATGGAGACGTCATGGACTGATCACACCACCACGGAAGGTGTCATGCCTCGATGCCAAGAGGACATGTCTATGGTATCACCATAGGTGGTTATAAATCAGGTATACCCTACGGTATTCTAACAAAAATATCATGTCGCAACACATGCGACATAATATTAACACAAAGGGTTCTAATATGTACATGTTAAATTAAACCGAATCAAAAACACAGTCTCCAAAATATATATTAACATGTACATCACTATAAATATCAAAATAAAATTTAGACATAATACACTAGTCTAAAGAGTAAAAATATGAGTTCTAATACAACGTCAAAACAAAACTATCACAATAAATTGACAACGAATAATTATGAGAGGCGATACTAAATTTCAAAACGAATAACAAAACGAACAAATCAAAAATAAAAGAGTCTCGCTGAAAGAGTATGGAATCCGTACCTGGATTAAGTAATGTAATACCCCAAAGTATATTCCAATTCCCTCCTTAAATTCCCTCCGTCCGATCTAATAAAAATAATAATATAATACAATTATAAGTTACCTAATAATTATAATTTATATTAATATGAAATTAATTTCTCCAATTACATCAATTTTATAAGACAACCCAAATTAAATTATAATTTATCTTTTAATCATTTTTTTTATTATTATATTTTAACAAATCAAGTAACCTTAATATATTAATAATCGATAATTCAAGATTACAGCTTTTTTTATATATATATATATATATATATATATATATATATATATATATATATATATATCATGAATCACCGATTTTACGCTTTTAAAATTAGGCTTGAATTCTATATTGTTTTTTTCTTTTCTTTTTTTCCCAATGGTTCAAGATATATATATATATATATATATATATATATATATATATATATATATATATATATATATATATATATTACAACAAATAGCCTTATTTTCGACGGAATCTTTCATCGGTAATAAGGATATTCTGTCGAGTTTAACCTTATTTTCGACGGAATATTCTGGCCGGAAATTGATTACATATATAAAGACGTCAAAATTAAGTCAAAACCTTCTTTGATACGAGGATACTTAATGTTGACGGACTTATCCTCGACAGAATATTCAGTCGGTCTTACTATAAGTCCGACGAAAAATTGTCTGTCGAGTAAATTCGGTCGATAATAATCATGCCACGTGGCAATGCCAGAAAAATGCAAAACAACTTAACCTCGATGCAAAAATTGTCACCATGTTGATACAATATAATGTAACTCATTAGTCCATATATATGATTCAGTTAAATATAACTAAATGAAAATTAAATAACATACAGAATATATATTTGTATTTAAAATGAAGTATACCTGAGCAGTCGAGCGCTGACTCAACATCGGCCCAAACACGTCCTCGACTAAGGTAACCACCATTCGAACAATCTTGTCGTGTATCGTGGCCCACTACTCCGGAGGGATACCCGTACTCTCGGTAGTGGCACCAGTTGCAATGTTTTGCCCAAGCTGATGGAGGCGAGAATGGCTGGGCGGGTCCTGACGATGGAACAACGGATCAGTCTCAAACATCTCCGACACCGCAGCCATAACACGCTGGAACAAAGCATCGTCTAAGCCAGTGCCCGTATGTGATGGTCCATGGGCGCTCTCGGATGCAGACTTTGGCTAGAGCCTACAAAAATATATATAACATGAATAATATTATAAGTTTACTTTATTCATAAACAAGGAATAAACTAAAATATTATACCTCTGTCGATTGTATATAATTTTGGTATCCTCGGTGACCCCAAAGACTCGTCACCCTGGTCGATAGTACTAGTGGGAGTATCCTGAGACGCGACCCAAAGAGTCATCTCCTCGTCTCCGAGATAAACTAATCTCGAGAGGAGGAGGGCGGTGGAATCTAACGTCTCAAAGATTGCCCCTAAGCTTCCCGCAACTCTACTATATCTTACCGGCCGAGGAGCTTCTCAAACCGCTCCTGTAATTTGATATACAAGTGAGTTATCTTGGTATCATCATATAAATTATGTAATATTATCCTAAATAATATTTATTATAGTAAATGTATTACCCGTATAATTAGTGCTGCTGGAGATATCGTTGACCCAAAAGTAGAGCCCTTCGGCGTATGGACTCTATCCCAGAACTCGATCATAGTAGGAGGTCAGCCCAAGCTACTCCGTATGGCCTAAATCATATACATTAAATAATATCACCTTAATTTACTATAGTTACAGTATAATATTAAACTAAACTAAAGAGAAATACATACCGACTTAACCTCCTGAAAAAACTGCGAGCCAGAAGTATGTACAACTCGCAGCTTGCCGCGATTCTTCTTCATCTGCTCCGACTTGGTCTTGAACGCAGCATCATCCCAATACGCACACATCGCAACCCATGCTGCATCTCGACATCGCGGTGTCGATGATCTCATAAAGTAGTCTGGGCGATTCTTTTACTGCCCGATCGCCTCTCCTCTCATCTCGCACAACCCGGTAAGCATAATTCTTTGAGATGTGGGCAATGATAACGGCGTCACCATCTGCCTCAGTGATGCCGGCCTTCTGAGATCCCGAATTTTATGAAATGAAAGTATTCAATTTTCCTATAATTATTATTCTATTTAGTAAGTAAATTGATAAAAGGTTAAAGTTAAGGGTGATATTTAAAAATTTTGCAAAGAAAGCAAGTTGATATAAAATATTCGTTGTGTTAGGGAATATTCATTTTAACAGGAAATATTCGTACGACGGTACAATCATTAGTGGACCCCACAATGAAAGTATTGTCGTATTTAGAAAATGACAGAATTATCTTTTTATAAAAATAACGGCGAAAGTTTTACCGTTAAACTGTTAAACTACCTGGTAGTAAAAGTACAGTAATACACGTGGTTGCATAGTAGCACACGATATTGATTATTGATGCTTACGTAAGAAGTCACTCAATTATACTCAATTATTGCTACAGTAATTATTGCATCATATCGCTCATATTATTGATTCAATTATTGTCACAGTATCATCTGCATAATATTTTATATTATTAAATCAATAATTGAGACAACAAAGTTATTCATATTATTATTTGCAATATTGACAATGTCTAGAAGTTTTGTCAAGGAGAGGTTTGGCAGCCACCTAATTGCGCGCCAATAAGGAGAAATCCTTATTAGAAATCCCCCTCTTTCCTGGGAACGACCTGGTTGTTAAATATTATGAGTTATAATATTAATGATGAATAAGTTCGTGTTGATTAAAGATGAAATTGATAGTTCCATTGTGTTGGGATTATTAATGTTAGTGGAAATTGACATTTATTTCGATAATAATTGATGTCTGGAAGTTATATGGACCAATCGGGTAATTAATCGGATAAATGAGCAATTAATTGCTATTAATTCACATTCTTATAACTATTTGTTCACATGTGTGTACTATTGATTCACATGCATGTACTATTAGGGGAGGTGGTACAAGATTGATAATACTTGCATGACTAAATTAAAAATAGAGGTATAGATGAAGGTACTATACTGTAATTATTTTTTCACATGTATAGAACTATTGAGTCACATGATTGTACTATTGATTCACATGATATACTATTGGGGAGGTGGTGCAAGTTTGATAATACTTGCAGGACTAAATTAAAAATGAAGAAAAAGATGAAGGTATTATACTGTAATATTTTGAGCCCCAAAACGTACAATTATCGAAACTATATTTTCGTATATATAGAAGCTCATTCTTCCTTCATTCTCACCAATTCACTAAGACTCACAAGAGAAATTATAGAGAGAGAAGTTATAGAGAGAAAGAAGAAGAGTAGTCTGTTACTTCACTACTCCAGTATCCAGTCTTCTTCCGAAGTAAAGGGTATTATTTCTTTCGTATTCAGGAAGAGAGTTATTTTGTGACGCCCCCAAAATAGGTCCATTCCACCCAACCCATTCTGAGTCGCCAAATACATGGTACAGAAATAACTACAACTTTATTATTACAACATATAAACTGTGAGTTTAAATACAGATATTGCCGTCTAGATAATATCCACACACAAATAAATCCCCATCATAATTATTGATATATTATTTTACAAAAATGGTGAGGACTACTAAACAACTCTCTCTAGAACCTTCATTCCATACCCCGACTAGTACTCGCTACATTCTCGCCTCCTGAGAAGAAAAATGGAACAACAAAGAAAGGGTGAGCTCAACTAGCCCAGTAAAGAATATTATGACTAAGATAATATACAACAAATTATCATTAGTCTTCAACAGGGAAAAATCTGATAAAATATAATAGACAACAAGTTTTAGATCAACAAATGCAGCGGAAACAACAATCCATTAAAAGAGTCACGTAGAGAATGAATTCTACTGTCTTCTAAGATTTAAAAGTCCATCATCAATATTTCATCCTTGTAACAACAATCAATATAAATCTTTAATCATCTTTGCACTACAGGCCAAAGATATTCATTTGTATCACCAGTTGGTCATGTTCATCTCAACACCTGTTCATCTTTGCACTACGGGCCAAAGAGATTCATCGATTTGATCATTCATCTTTTGCACTATGGCCAAAGATATTCATCAAGTATCACCATTAAGGACTGAGGATGATGAAAAACATTTTAGAGAACGAATCCAGAAGTAAGACTGAAGGACAAATATTAGGGATTCGTATTTCGGTTTATCCAAATTCAATAATACTCCATAATAACCAAGTGTGAAGTAGAATTCACAAATAAAGATCAAAACATGGATACAATCAAAGATAGTAACCATAAAAGACATCTCGAAGAAAAAGAAAATTTCATTTTTCGGTGAATAAGTATCAGATTTGTGAATAAGTCTTGAGTATCGTGAATAGTAACCCAGACACACAAAAAGATAGAAATTTCACAAAAAATATCTTCACGCTCGTGAATAGTAACTCGTGAATAGTAACTCATGAATAGTAACTCGTGAATAGTAACTCCGACATGAAAAAGTTCCAAATTGATAAAAAGTTCATAACAATATTTTAAGATAATGATATTGAAGAAGATAATATCATTTAAGAAGAAACAACATCCCTTACCTCAAAATAACCGTATTTACGATCGAATTTCTAGATATAGTCTTGTAAACTCGCACTATATATAGCAACACTCAAAGTATACTCACAAGAATACGCTCGATAATATAGAGAGAGAAAGAGAGAAAACTTTGTTTCTGGTGTGATTTTCAATTCTAACTTAGCCCTCTATTTATAGGAAAATGTTAGAACGCCAAAGGAGACTAAATTAATAAAATAATAATATTCTTTCTTAACTTCCTTAGCAGCCTTCTTTGGTCAAAAACATCAGCCACCCATGTGCCAACAACCACAAAAATGTTTTTCTTAAATAAAATAATTAAAATTTCTAAAAATCAATTATTTCGGAACTCCGGAACTTCAATAATTCACAATAAGTAGCCCTTTTATCAGAAAATTCGAATCTCGCGATTTGTTATAGGAATTTCAATTCTCTACAACTTTATAGAAGAAATTTTTTCCAAATTCCAAACAGAAATTGACTAAAATCCATAAACGGGCGATTTTACAGTCTATAATCAATTTTCGGTCAAGAATTGTGTCCACCGACACACAAAACATGTGTTAAACATTTAATGCCACAAAAATACTCTTCCTTCTCATATACTCATATATCCCACATTCATTGTAAAAATATCACCGTTAATATATTATTAAAATAATATATTTAAATGAATTATTTTATCAGAAAAAGATAAAATATTAATTTTCAACAATTGTCACATTAAAAAAAATTTCTCCATCTATATCCACATAAAATGAATATTTTTTATCATAATAATCAATAATTAATTATTCAAAAATAACATTATAGAATCACAGTACTGACAACCAGGCCGTTCCCAGGATAGAGGGGGCTTTCCAATAAGGATTTCTCCTTACTGGCGCGCAATTAGGTGACCAAACCTCTCCTTAGACGAACTTTCTAGACATTGCCAATAAAGTTTATCTGATAATATTATTCAAATAATATGAATTATTGATCCGATAATGAAAAATCTTTGTGCGTTGACAATTATTGAAACAATAATAATATAAATATCAACGCAAACAATTATTGAATCAATAAAATAATGAGCAATAATTATCGTAACAATTATTGAGTAGTGCCTTCACGCATTTAATCAATAATTCAACAACACTGTGCAATACCGTGTGCTACTATGCAACCACGCATATTACTGTATTTTAACCACCAGGTAACCCAACAGTGTTAACGGTAACAATTTATGCCGTTATTTATAAAACTCAATCCTTGTCGTTTTCCTTCATCCAACCATTTTTCGTTATGGGCCCTGAAAAATGATCGCTACTGGTCAGACGGAGATTTCCAACAAAAAAAATATTCCACGACCAAACGAATATTCCCCGACAATAATGAATATTTTATAACCACTTGCTTATTTTGTAAACTTTGCACATTTCACCCATAACCAAAACATTATATCAAATTAACCCTTATTAATAATGAATAGAGGAAAATTTAATTTATTTATAATAAGTTGGGGTCTTACATATTTTCTTTCAATAATCGAAATGGTTGTTATTCCATTCTTTATTATTCTGTTGGAATAACCTGTCTACGCGGACTACCGCATGCATGGTGAATGACCCTTCGTATTCATTCTTTATTAGATTGTGGAAATGATCTGTCTACGTGGATTACCGCATGGTGGGTGAAAATCCATTTGCTTTTTCGTATATTCTATTATACTCGTATGAGATATCATTTCTTTTGTACTCGTCATGGAATATCATTTTTCTTTGGAATATCATTCTAATGGATTGCTTGTTCCGCTGTAGTTGTTGATCTAAAACTTGTTGTCTATTATATTCTATCAGTTGTTATACTGTTGAAGGCTAAGGATAATTTATTCTGCATTATCTTAGTCATAATATTTTTTACTGGGCTAGGTGAGCTCACCCTTTTGCTTTCATTGTTCTCTTCAGGAAATGAGAACGTAGCTGGGACGAGTCGAGGAATGGAGTGATGGTCCAGGATAAATGGCTTTAGTAGTCCTCACTATTCTGTGAAATAGTGTGATAATAATTATAATGAGGACTCCATTGAGAGTGGATATTGTCTAGAAGGCAATATTCTTGTTTAAACTCTCAGTTATGTTTTGTCGTATATTACCCGATAGTTGTATAATTAAGTTTGTATTTGATTTATGTACCATGTATTTGGTGACTCAAGATGGGTGATGTATACCTATTTTGGGGGCGTCACAGGCCTCGTATCTGTAGTATCTCTATCAAATAGACATAACATACGTATAATTTATTATTTGAACAATATATAAATAACATGCATGGACCTTGATTTAATATATGTAATTTGACTTACGTGAAACTCATGACAACACCTGCCGCCATGAAGTCGACATCGTAGCACGCTGCGTCTTAGCTAAATCGCATGCGACCAAAAGGGGAGATCGTTGGCCAGCGGGAGATGGCGGTACTATTCCTTTAGTGACGTGATCCATATTGTGAGACCCTGAATTTTATGAAATAAAAGTATTCAATTTTTCTATTTTGGTAAATGGTTAAATTGATAAAAGGTTAAAGTTAAGGGTGATATGTAAAAAAAAATTTCATAGTAAACAAGTTGTCATAAAATACCTGGTCACTATTCACTCTAGTATTATTCACTCGGGTATTTGGGACACTTTTTGTGTCGGAGTACTATTCACGAGTTACTATTCACCCAAATTACTATTCACTCTAGTATTGTTCACTCGAGTATCTGGGACACTTTTTTGTGTCGAGTACTTATTCACTTGGTACTTATTTAATTTAACAAAATATATTTCTTTTCATTCAAATCATTTTTGGGTACAATATTATTCCATGAAGAGATATACTAATTTTTTTGAATAGTTGGTTGAAATTATAATGAAAAGCTTTTTATATAAAATAGAATACTTTTATAAAGTTATTCTATAAATAGAATATATTATATTCTATTATGCATAGTGTTTTGTATAGTAAAATCTTTTTATATAAAAAGCAGAATACTTTATTAAAGTTATTCTATAAATAGAATATATTATATTTTATCATGCATTGTATTGCATAGTGTTTTGCATAGTAAAATCTTTTTATATAAAACAAAATACTTTTATAAAGTTATTTATTTTATTAGGCAATAATTAGAATATATTATATTTTATTTAAAAGATTTTGCTATAATTATGGACCGTCCGATTAAAGTAAATCAATCTGGACCGTTCATGAGTTAGTTACTATGTAATCCATTCTTCTATAAATAGAAGTTCATTCCTTCATTATTTCTTATTTAATTCATTGAAACTAGAGAGAGAAACTATAGAGAGAGTTCTTTTCTATAATCTTGGCGTATTTCTTTAGAGTTTAAGAAAACTTTGAGAGTAAGTACAAGTTTTTCTTGAGTATATCCTCGCCTCTACTTAGTGTAATACTCTTATTTGAAAGGTAAAGGGATATTGTTATAGTAAGGGATATTATTCTTTTGTATTCATGAAGAGAACTTCTGTTATTCCAGTTATTATTATTCTGTTGGAATAACTTGTATACGCGTCATACCCTATACATAACCTGTATACGCGGCATACCCTATACTTGGTGAAATCCTTATGTTATTCCATTCTTATTTATTCTGTTGGAATAACCTGTATACGTGGATTACCGTATACCTGGTGAAGTATGTTGTTCTTCCATTATTTATTATTCTGTTAGAATAACCTGTATATGCGGATTACCGTATACCTGGTGATGTTTGTTGTTATTTCATTCTTTGTTATTCTGTTGGAATATCCTGTCTGTGTGTTTTACACCGGACCTGGTTCCGTCTTTATTATTCTGTTGGAATAACTTCAGATAATCTGGATTACCGTATACTGGTGAAGTCTCTGTTGTTCTTCCATTATTTATTATTCGTTGGAATAACTTTGATATCGTGGATTACCGTATACCGGTGATGTCTGTTGTTATTCTATTTTTATTATTCATTTGGAATATCACATCTCAGGTGTTTTTAATTGGGACCTCGTTCCTTCTTTATTATTCTGTTGAAATAACCTGTATACGCGGATTACCGTATACCTGGTGAAGTCTGTTGTTCTTCTATTATTTATTATTCTGTTGGAATAACCTGTATACGCGGATTACCGTATACCTGGTGATGTCTGTTGTTATTCCATTCTTTATTATTCTGTTGGAATATCCTGTCTATGTCTTTTACATCAGACCTGGTTCCGTCTTTATTATTATGTAGGAATAACCTATCTATGCGAAGTACTGCATACATGGTGAAATTCTTGTATTATTCCATTCTTTATTATTATGTTGGAATAACCTGTCTATGCGAAGTACTGCAAACATGGTGAAATTCTTTACTTATTCCATTATTCATTATACTGTTGGTTATTGGTTTTACAGTTGTATATCTTTGGCCTGTAGTGCAAAGATGATATATTGTTGAATATCTTTGGCCCAGTAGTGCAAAGATGATCTACATTGTTTGATAGCTTTGACCCGTAGTGCGAAGATGGGCGGTGTATGACATGATCATGACCACTATCGATACTAACGAATATCCTTGGTCAGAAGTGCATGGATAATTCAATGATGTGATAAGCGGGATCATGACCATTAGTTAACAGTTGAATGTCTTTGGCCGTGGTGCACTGACAGGGAATTGATTGGTATGATCATGACCATTGGTTTTATAGTTAAATATCTTTGGCCCGTAGTGCAAAGATAGGCAACTGATTGGTATGATCATTGTTGTTACATTTGAATATCTTCAGCCTTTAGGGTAAGGATATTGAGTAAATATTTTATTAAGCCTCTGTGGCAAGAAGGAACTGTTAATTCACATTATTATAAATATGAATTGTGAATTTAACTAACATCTTTGGTGGTTCAAGTGAAGACAAGTGTTGAAAGTTCTATTTGTCTTGGGTACAACGAAGAACTGTTGATGAGTATTACAGGAATGAAATATTAACGATGGACTTTTAATTTGGAGGAGATAGTAGACATTATGTTCTACTTGACTCTTCTAATGGATTGTTGATTCCGCTGCAACTATGGTTGAAAAGTTTTATCATCTACCATATGTTCTAAATCTCTGATTTATTATTGATGAAAGCTATTGATAATGTAGTTATCTTTAGTCATGATATTCTTTACTGGGCTAGTTGTGCTCACCCTTTTGCTTCACAATTCCTTTCAGGTAATAAGAGTGTAGTATGGGTCGGCCGGGGATAACAGGGAATAGTGTGATGGTCCGAGGGCCGTCAAGTTTCTCAATACATTATAAATGACATGACATACAATATATAATTGTATTGAGGACCAAAGATGTGGGTGTCGTATTTTATACGTCACTTAATAATTGATTTTGGTGAACAACAATAGGGTGAGGTGAACCCGACTTTGGAAGCGTCAAAAGTGCACCTCATTAGAATGAACAAGATAGTAATCTTCTCGTTCTACTTTGGCGTCTTGAAATATTTGCTGCTGTATTTTATATGGCATTGTAATAATTTGAGTTTGGATACTGTCTATGAGATAATATTGTATAAAAACTCACAGTTAACTGTGGTCGTATTTTATCTGACGATTCAATGACAGTATAAATAAAGTTTGTATTTGATTTTTATAATGTGATATCTGGCGACTCAGAATGGGTCGTGTGGACCTATTTTGGGGGCGTCACATATAATACTAGAATACAAAATTTATTAAGAACATTTTAATTTATTAATCACATGATAATATCATTCTAATTGAACATAAGTGATATATTATAGTTGAAACCATACGCACGAAAGTGACATCAATGGAACTATGTCGCAGCACTATCTCGGTGGATGACCTAATCGATCGAGGTTGACCTCGCTAACGACAACGACGCCTAGCATCTCAGATGTTTAATATAGTTATGACATTGTCAAAAAATAGTAAATGAATGTATAATATAGTTATGAAAATAATGTTACTGAGCCAAAAAAGAAATCAACTCACTAGCATCTAAAGACGACCCTCCCTGGGAGCCGTCACCCGATCTGGAGCGGCCGCCACCACGGCTGTGACGCCCCCAAAATAGGTATACATCACCCATCTTGAGTCGCCAAATACATGGTACATAATATAAATACAAACTTAATTATACAACCGTCGTGTAAAATACGACAAAACATAGCTGAGAGTTTAAACAGGAATGTTGCTTTCTAGACAATATCCACTCTCAAATAGAGTCCTCATTACATTTATTGTCATACTATTTTATAGAATAGTGAGGACTACTAATACATCATCTCGGACCATCTCTCCGTTCCCCGACTAGTCCCGACTACGTTCTCATTTCCTGAAGAGAACAATGAAAGCAAAAGGGTGAGCTCAACTAGCCCAGTAAAAAATATTATGACTAAGATAATGTAGCATAAATGATCATTAGTCCTCAACAATGTTAAACTGATAAAATACAATAGACATCAAGTTTAACTGCATAGGAATAAGCAATCCATTAGAAGAGTCAAGCAGAGCATTATATCTACTCTCTTCTATGATTTAAAATGTTTTCATCAATTTTTATCGCTAAGACTCAGCTTAATAAATAAACCACATCATCGAGTCATCCCTGCACTACGGGCCAAGGATATTCATTAAATAATCAATGGTCATAACTATACCGAATAATCCCTGGTCATAATCATACCAAAAACTGTCCATCAATACACTACAGGCCACTGAGGACTTTTACCACATAATTTATTACATTATAGGTCATGATTATACCGAATCATCCATGGTCATAATGATACCAAGTCCATCTATGCACATAAGCCAAAGATGAATTTCATCACAATATAAGCATGGGGATGATGACAATGATATAATAATTCAATAAAACAAGTTCAAGGATAAATTTTAAAGGTTTAAAATTTTAGTTTATCCAAAAATCAATAACGCCCAAATTATCAACATGATATCGCCAGGAGTAAAATTCAAGAATGCTCGGGAAGAATATTTCCATGAAAAGATCGATTGGATGAAGTGCAAATATCCGGGATATTCTACTAATTTCATGGAGTATAAAAGCCAAAACTTTAACCAACTGAGTATAATAGAATATATGAAACTGCAAATGGATTTCCGCCCGCCATGCGATAATTCACGTAGACAGATCATTTCCACAATTTAATAAGGAATGAATACGAAGGATCATTCACCATACATGCGATAATCCACATAAACAGGTTATTCCAACAAAATAATAAAGAATGGAATAACAAAAGAATTCACCAGGCATGCGATAGATCGCATGCATAAAAGTTATTCCCAACGAATAATAAAAGAATGGAACCAGTCGTGCGTAATCGCATGCATGTGATATTTCAACAGTAATAATAAAGAATAGAACGAAGTCACGCGAATCCGCATGCATGTGATGTTCCAACAGAATAATAAAGAATGGAACCAGGTCATGTGTAATCCGCATGCATGAGGATGTTCCAAATGAATAATAAAGAATGGAATAACAACAGAATTCACTAGGCATGCGATAGGTAATCGCAGCATAAAAGTTATTCCAACAAAATAATAAAGAATGGAATAATGAAGAATTTCACCATGTATGCGGTACTTCACATAGATAAAAGTTATTCCAACATAATAATAAAGAATGGACTAACAACTCTTACGAGTATTGAAAGAAAATAACTCTCTTCATGAATACGAAAGAATAATACCCCTTACCTTAGAAAGAAACTGGATACTAGAGTAGAGAGGTAGGAAACTTCTCTTCTTCTTTCTCTCTATAATTTCTCTCTATAATAATTGCTCTATAGCTTTAGTGAATTGGTGAGAAATGAAGGAAGAATGAGCTTCTATTTATAGGAAAATATAGTTTCGATAATTTCACATTTTGGGGCTCGAAATATTACAGTACAACACCTTCAAATTTTCTTTCATTTTTAATTTAGTCCTGCAAGTATTATCAAACTTGCACCACCTCCCCTAATAGTAAATAATGTGAATCAATAGTTCAATCATGTGACTCAATAGTTATAATCATGTAAAAATATGAATTACAGTATAGTACCTCCATCTATACCTCCATTTTTAACTTAATCATGCAAGTATTATCAATCTTGCACCAACTCTCCTAATAGTACAAGAATGTGAATCAATAGTACACACATGTGAACAAATAGTTATAATCATGTGAATTAATAGTCAATTAATTGCTCTTTTATCCGATTAATTACCCGACTGGTCAGTATAACTTCCAGACATCAATTAACATCGAAATAAATGTCGATTTTCACTAACACTAATAATTCCAACACAATGGAACTATCAATTTTAACTTTAATCAACACGAACTTATTCATCATTAATATTATAACTCACAATATTTAACAACCAAGTCGTTTCCTGTGAAAGAGGGGCTTTAGATAAGGATTTCTCCATATTGGCACGCAATTAGATGACCAAACCTCTCCTTGACAGAAGTTCTAGACATTGTAAATATTGAAATTTAATAATATGAATAACTTTGTCGTCTCAATTATTGATTTAATAATATATCATATTATGCAGATGATACTGTGACAATAATCGAATCAATAATATGAGAGATATGATGCAACAATTATTGTAGCAATAATTGAGTATAACTAAGTGACTTCTCACGTAAGCATCAATAATCAATACCGTGTGCTACTATGCAACCACACGTGACATCGTATTTCTTTTACTAGGGTAGTTCAACAAGTTTAATGGTAAAACTTTCCACCGTTATTTTTATAAAAAGATAATTATGTCGCTTTTTAACTACGACAATACTTCCATTAATGGGGTCCACTAATGATTGTCTTGCCGTCGTATGAATATTCTCTGTTAAAATGAATATTCCCCGACCAATCAAATATTATATAACCACCTGCTTACTTTGTAAAATTTATAAATATTACCCACAACTATAACATTATATTATATCCACACCATAATATTCAAAAATATATTTCGAGAGAAATTAATCTTTATTCATAAAAGTTGGGGTCTTACAACGGCCACCTCCACCGCTATGTCGAGGCATATATATTGCATCTTCATCAAATAATGTATATAGATACGATGGCATTAATTAAATTTCAAGTCTTTTATTATATATAATGATTGATTTTAGTTGTATAATATTTACAAAACACCAATTAGTGAAGAAGTAAGACGTCGTCAAACCCATCGTAATCAAAATCATTTTCATCCTCTGATTCTGTCTCTTCCTCTTCTGTATCAATTTCTTCCTCAGTATCATCTTCTACCATCACATACAGACTGACAACCACATCTTCCTCCACTTTGTCAACATTGAGTAGGTCAATGACATCATCACCCAACACATCGTCATCATATAGCACAACGTGACTGGGATTGCTAACTTGTTCTTGCAACGGGTCATCCGTTCCAGACAACTTAGGACCATCAAATGGCCGAGTCTTCGTTGTCACAACTGTATACCAGGGGGTTCTAGTGTGAACGACATTAGGGGCGTAGGACACTTGAGTTGCTTGGCTGGCTAACACAAATACATCATCAGACTGTAAATTTGATTTTATATCTACTATGACGATTCTATTAAGATCAACTTTAACACCCTTTGCAGTATCAAACCAGCGACACTTAAATGTAACGACCTTTTTAGCCCCTGGATAATTAAGCACAATCACTTCCTTTAATCTTCCATAGTAATTGGACTTAGAATCTCCATAACAACTTCCTAACACGACAACGCCGGAGTTGACTGATGTCAATTCATTCAAGTCATCAACCTTGAATCTATACCCATTCACGATACAACCTGGAAATGAACTAATAAGTTTGTACGGGCCTAAAATGACATCTATAAAATGCTCTTACGCGTTCTCTTCTTCGACCCTTCTCTTAAACCACTGGTGAAAATTTGCATTAGTGAATGCTTCCATCTGTGATTCTGTCAACCCCGGGTTAGAAGCATGCGCTTCCATTTCTGGCCATGACGTAGTTGAGTGCCTTGCACATCCCCCATGCAGACTGGACATGACAACTTACCATGAGTCGACCAACCACTAATCATCCCAAGTGCTTCGGAAAGTCGTTGATAGTCCATAACAAGGTTGCCTTTCATCACAAAAATTCCGCCCCGATGATTTATCAACAATTCGAACACTGCTTTCCCACAACATCTTAAGTTCATCGACTAACGACCTGAGGTAAACGTTAATGTCTTTTATAGGACTCTTATCCCCCGGTATAAGTAAGGTCAAGAAAAGATACGGATCCTTCATGCACATTGACAGTGGAAGATTCTAAGCTACCATAATCACTGGCCAAACAGAATAAGGCTGACTAAAATTATTAAATGGACATAATCCATCTGTAGCCATGCCAAGCCTGACATTCCTAACTTCTTTGGAAAATAATGGAAAATTGGCATCAAAATTCTTCCATTCATCTCCATTTGCTGGGTGAGTCAGCTGACCAGGCACGACATCCCTTGTTCTATGCCAACTCATATGCTGAGATGTGACGCCCCCAAAATAGGTATACATCACCCATCTTGAGTTGCCAAGTACATGGTACAAAATTCAAATACAACTTAATTATACAACAGTCGTGTAAAATACGACAAAACATAATCCCAGAGTTTTAATAAGAATATTGTCATCTAGACAATATCCACACTCAATGGAGTCCTCATTACATTTATTGTCACACTATTTAACAGAATAGTGACGACTACTAATGCTATCATCTGGACCATCACTCCATTCCCCGACTAGTCCCGGCTACGTTCTCATTTCTTGAAGAGAACAGTGAAAGAAAGGGTGAGCTCAACTAGCCCAATAAGAAATATTATGACTAAGATAGTGCAGAATAAATTATTATTAGTCTTCAACAATGTTAAACTGATAAAATACAATAGACATCAAGTTTAACTGCAGCGGAATAATCAATCCATTAGAAGAGTCAAGTAGAGCATGATATCGACTATCTTCTATGATTTAAAATATTTTCATCAATTTTTATTGCTGAGACTCAGCTTAATAAATAAATCACATCATCGAGTCATCCCTGCACTACGGGCCAAGGATATTCATTAAATCATCAATGGTCATGACTATACCGAATAATCCATGGTCACAATCATACCAAAAACTCTCCATCAATACACTATAGGCTACTGAGGACTTTTACCACATCATTTATAACATTACAGGTCATGATTATACCGATTAATCCCTGGTCATAATCATACCAAGTCCATCTATGCACGTAAGCCAAATATAACTTTCATCACAATATAAGCATAAGGATGATGAAATTGACATAATAATTCAATAAAACAAGTTCAAGAATAAATTTTAAAGATTTATAAGTTAATTTATCTTGAAATCAATTATGTCCAAATTATCAACATGATACTGCTTTGTGGAGTAAAATTCAAGAATTCTCAGAAGAATATTTCCATGAAAAGATACCGGATAAAGCGTAAATATCCAGGATATTCTACTACTTTCATGGAGTATAGAAGCCAAAAACTTTAACCAAATGAGTATCATAGAATATATGAAACTGCAAATGGATTTTTTCTGCCATGCGGTAATCCACGTAGACAGATCATTTCCACAATTTAATAAGGAATGAATACGAATGATCATTATCCATGCATGTGATAATCCACATAGACAGGTTTTTTCAACAGAATAATAAAGAATGGAACAAGGTCTAGCGTAATCCGCACAGACATGATATTCCAACAGAATAATAAAGAATGGAATAACTGAATAATTCACCATGCATGCGATAGACCGCACATACAGGTTATTCCAACAGAATAATAAAGAATGGAACTAGGTCTAGCATAATCCGCATAAACAGGATATTCCAACCGAATAATAAAGAATGGAATAACAAAGAATTCACCATGCATGCGATGATCGCATGCAGAAAGTTATTCCAATGTAATAATAAAGAATGGAACCAGTGTCTAGTGTAATCGCATGCATACGTGATATTCCAATGTAATAATAAAGAATGGAATAACAAAGAATTCACCATGCATGCGATGAACATGCATGCAGAAAGTTATTCCAATAGAATAATAAAGAATGGAACCTGTGTCTAAGCGAATCCAGATAGACAGGATATTCAATGAGAATAATAAAAAATAGAATAATGAAGAATTTCACCATGTATGCAAAGATTAGATGTGAAAAGTTATTCTAACATAATAATAAAGAATGGAATAATGTAAGCACTCTTCATGAATACTGAAAGAAATAATACCCCTTACCTTAGAAAGAAACTAGATACTGGAGTAGAGAGATAGCAGACTTGTCTTCTTCTTTCTCTCTATAATAATTGCTCTATAGCTTTAGTGAATTGGTGAGAAATGAAGGAAGAATGAGCTTCTATTTAGAGGAAAATATAGTTTTGATAATTGCACGTTTTGGGGATCGAAATATTATAGTACAATACCTTCAACTTTTCTTTCATTTTTAATTTAGCCCTGCAAGTATTATCAAACTTGCACCACCTCCCCTAATAGTAAATAATGTGAATCAATAGTTATAATCATGTGAAAATATGAATTACAGTATAGTACCTCCATCTATACCTCTATTTTTAACTTAGTCATGCAAATATTATCAATCTTGCACCAAATCCCCTAATAGTACAAGAATGTGAATCAATAGTACACACATGTGAATAAATAGTTATAATCATGTGAATTAATAGCAATTAAGTACTCATTTATCCGATTAATTACCTAACTGGTCAGTATAACTTCCAGACATCAATTAATATCGAAATAAATGTCGATATCCACTAACACTAATAATTCCAACACAATGGAACTATCAATTTCATCTTTAATCAACACAAACTTATTCATCATTAATATTATAACTCACAATATTTAACAACCAGGTCATTCCCAGGAAAGAGGGGGCTTTCCGATAAGGATTTCTCCTTATTGGCGCACAATTAGATGACCAAACCTCTCCTTGACAGAACTTCTAGACATTATAAATATTGCAATTTAATAATATGAATAACTTTGTCGTCTCAATTATTGATTTAATAATATATCATACAATGCAGATGATACTGTGATAATAATCGAATCAATAATATGAGAGATATGATGCAACAACCATCAGAAAGTAATAATTGAGTATAACCGAAAGTGACTTCTCACGTAAGCATCAATAATCAATACCGTAGTGCTACTATGCAACCACGCCAGACATTTGTATTTTTACTACCGGGTAGTTCAACAGTTTAACAGTAAAACTTCCGTCGTTATTTTTATAAAAAGATAATTATGTCGTTTTCTAATTACTTACAATACTTCCGCTAGGGTCCACCAATGATTGTGCCGTTGTATAAATATTCCCTGTTAAAATGAATATTCCCCACCAATCGAATAGTATATAACCACTTGCTTACTTTGCAAAATTTGTAAATATTACCCACAACTATAACATTATATCAAATCCACACCATAATATTTAAGAATATATTTTGGGAAAATTATTCTTTATTCATAAAAGTTGGGGTCTTACAACCTCCCATTCTTATGAAATTTCATCCTCGAAATTAGGGTACGTACCTGGTATATCGAAGAGGTGAGGATATCTTGACTTCATCTCAGATTCTAACTCCCAGGTCATTTCCTCCACATCGTGGTTTCTCCATAAAATTTTGACTTGAGGTATAACTTTAGAGCGTAGAATATGATCCTTCTTATCCAAGATTTTAACAGGTAACTCTTCATACGTTAAATCTTCCTCTATCTCATCTGGTTCTAATTCAATAATGTGGTTTGGGTCTTTCACATATTTACGTAACATAGATATGTGAAAAACGTTATGAACACGAGACATACTTTCTGCAGTAAGCGAGTCCATAGCCACAGCTCCTACCGATCGAGGATTAAAATGGGCCAATGAATCGAGGATTGAGCTTTCCTCTCTTTCTAAATCTTGTAACTTCTTTCCATGGAGCAACACGTAACAACACATGATATCCAATATTGAATTCCACGTCTTTTCGATGAAGATCAACATAACTCTTTTGTCGATCTTGTGAGGTTTTTATACGTTGTCTGATCGTTTGAATCTTTTCCATAGTCATACGTACCAAATTTGGTCCCAACAACGTTGCTTCACCTACCTCATCCCAGCATACTGGAGAACGACACTTTCTTCCATACAACGCCTCAAATGGAGCCATGTCAATACTTGCTTGATAACTATTGTTGTAGGAAAACTCCACCAATGGTAAGAACTTGTCCCAACTTCCCTTGAAGTCAAGGAAACAGAGTCTTAATAAATCTTCAAGAGTTTGAATAGTCCTTTCCGACTGCCCATCCGTTTGAGGATGATATGCCGAACTAAATCGTAAATCCGTGCCCATAGCTTTTTGAAAACTAACCCAAAATCTTGAAGTGAATCTTGGGTCTCGATCAGAAACTATGGATATTGGCATACCATTCAATCTTACAATCTCGTTTATGTACATACTAGCAAGACGTTCAAGTGTAAAAGTTTCTCGTATCGATAAGAAATGAGCAGACTTGGTCAGTCTATTAACAATGACCCAAATCACATTTATGCCTTGAGAAACCTTGGGAAGACCAGTAGCGAAATCCATGGTAGTGTGCTCCCACTTCCATTCTGGAATTTCAAGTGGTTGCAATGGACATTTTGGCACTTGATGCTCCGCCTTGACTCGTTGACAAGTTAGACACCTTGAGATAAACCCCGCTATCTCACTCTTCATATTGCTCTACCAAAATATATGTCGAAGATCACGATACATGTGAGACCCCGAATTTAATGAAATAAAAGTATTCAATTTTTTTTTATTTTGGTAAATAGTTACATTGATAAAAGTTTAAAGTTAAGGGTGACATTTGAAAAATTTTCAAAGTAAGCAAGTTGTCATAAAGTAATCGGTGGTAAAATACACGTGGTTGCATAGTAGCACACGATATTGATTATTAATGCTTACGTGAGAAGTCACTCAGTTTGATTCAATTATTGTCGATATTTGATATATTATTAAATCAATAATTGAGACGAAAAAGTTATTCATATTATTAAATTGCAATATTTACAATGTCTAGAAGTTCTGTCAAGGAGAGGTTTGGTCACCTAATTACGCGCCAATAGGGAAAAATCCTTATTGGAAAGCCCCCTCTTTCCTGGGAACGACCTGGTTGTTAAATATTGTGAGTTATGATATTATTGATGAATGTTATTATAATTAAATTTGAGTTCGGAGTTGAATTTGGAGACGTGAACATGATATTTGAGTCCGGAACGATGAAATTAGTAGAAATAGACTTTAAACACAAAATTTTCTGAGGTTGACTTTTTGGTAAAAAAAAGTCAATAGTTGACTTTTTCAGAAAAAGTCAAACTTCGAAATTTCAAAAATGAAATTTTTGAGAAAAATATTTCCATTGTGTTGAGATTGTTAGTGTTAGTGGAAATCGACATTTATTTCGATAGTAATTGATGTTTGGAAGTTATATTGACCAACCGGATAATTAATCGGGTAAATGAGCAATTAACTGTTACTTATTCACATGCTTATATAACTATTTGTTCACATGTGTGTACTATTGAATCACATTCTTATAATATTAGGGGAGTTGGTGCAAGATTGATAATACTTGCATAACTAAGTTAAAAATGGAGGTACTATACTGTAATTCGTATTTTCACATGTCTAGAACTATTGATTCACATAATTTACTATTGAATCACATAATTTACTATTAGGGGAGGTGGTGCAAGTTTGATAATACTTGCATGACTAAATTAAAAAATAAAAGAAAAGTTGGAGGTATTCAGATCGTAATTTTTCGAGCCCCAAAACGCAATTATTGAAACTATATTTTTCTATAAATAGAAGCTCATTCTTCATCATTCTTCACCAATTCACCAAGCTATGTAGAGTAGTTATTATAGAGAGAAATTTTAGAGAGAAAAAGAAGAATGTAAGTCTACTACCTCTCTACTCCAAAGATCCGTTTCTTTCTAAGGTAGGGGTATTATTTCTTTTGTATTCATGAAGAGAACTTCTATTATTCTATCTTTATTATTACATTTGAATAACTCAGAGCACATGCCAAGCTACCCTATACTTGGTGAAATTCTTCGTTATTCCATTCTTTATTATTCGCTGAATATCCTCGCTCAATGCTTTTACTTTCTAACTTGGTTCCGCTCTTTATTATTCTCGTTGAAATATCTTGTTCAGGCATTTTTACGGACCGGTTCCGCCTTTTATTATTCTCGTTGGAATATCCCGTCATGCATTTTATGCTTTGGACTCGGTTCATCTTTTATTATTCTCGTTAGTAATATCCGTCTCATGCTTTTTGTAGAACCTAGTTCCCGTCTTTATTATTCTGTTGGAATATAGTGTTTGTGTGCGACATTACCGAAATGGGTTCCGTTATTTATTATTCTCGTTGAATAACTCGTCCATGCAAGCACCGCATGCATGGTGATTTCTTTTGTTATTCCATTCTTTATTATACTCAGTTGGTTAAAGTTTTGACTTTTATACTCGTCATGAAATATCATTTTATTTGGTATTTTTTGTTACAAGTTACTATTCACGGGTTACTATTCACCCCGTTACTCTTCAATCTAGTATTATTTCCTCGGGTATTTGGGGCACTTTACATGCTGGAATACTATTCACGAGTTACTATTCACGGGTTACTATTCACCAAAATTACTATTCACCAAAATATTATTCACTCGAGTATTTGGAGTACTTTTCATGTCGGGATACTATTCACAAGGTACTATTCCCGAAGTACTATTCACTTTGGTACTATTCACTTATTTAAAAATTGATTTCTTTTTCATTCAATTTATTTTTGGTGCATGAATATTATTCTTGAATTTTTCTCTACAAAGAAGTATCATGTTAACAATTTGGACGTTATTAATTCCTGAATAATTTAATTCGTGAAATTGTTTTATTGAATTATTATATCATTGTCATCATCCTCATGTTTATATTATGTTGAAAGTCATCTATGGCCTGTAGTGCATAGATGGACTTGGTATGATTATGACCAGGGATTATTCGGTGTAATCATGACCGTAATGTTACAAATGATGTGGTAAAAGTCCTCATTGGCCCGTAGTGCATTGATGGACAGTTGTTGGCATGATCATGACCATTGATGAATACATAAATGTCCTTGGCCCGTACTGCATTGATAATTTGTGGTCGTGATACTAAAAAATATCTTTGACCGTAGTGCAGGGGTGATTCGATGATGTGGATTATTTATTAAGCTGAGTCCCAACGATAAAAGTGATGAAAAACTTTTTAAATCATAAAAGATAGTAGATTTTATGCTCTACTTGACTCTTTTAATGGATTGTTTGTTCCGCTGTAGTTAAACTTGATGTCTATTATATTTTATCAGTTTAACATTATTGAAGACTAATGATGATTTATTCTGCATTATCTTAGTCATAATATTTCTTACTGGGCTAGTTGAGCTCACCCTTTCCTTCACTGTTCTCTTCAGGAAATGAGAATATAGTTGGGACGAGTCGGGGAACGGAGTGACAATCCAGATGATAACATTAGTAGTCCTCACTATTCTGTTAAATAGTGTGACAATAAATGTGATGTGATGAGGACTGAATTTGAGTTTGTATACTGTCTATGAGGACTCCATTGAGAGTGTATATTGTCTAGAAGACAATATTCTTGTTTGAACTCTCAGTTTATGTTTTGTCGTATGTTACACGACAGTTGTATATTTAAGTTTGTATTTGAATTTTTGTACCATGTATTTGGCGACTCAAGATGGGTGATGTATACCTGTTTTGGGGGCGTCACAGTTGGTATCAAAGCTTAGGGATACGATCCCTGGCTGAGATGTGAGACAAGAACTAGGAGGGGAGAGACGGGGAATTCCTTCGCTAGTATGACCTACCTAAGTTATTTGGTATTTAATTGGTCGGTCAGAGTATAAGGATAATAAGTGATATGTTAATTAACCCTTGTTTTGTGACAGTGTTTGAAAATGGCATCTGAAAATGTTGAGATAAGCAATGGAGCAAAATAATACGACCGTATCACAGTACGATTCTAAGTTTGCGGAGTTATCCCGGTTTGCATCCCATTTGGTTGATAATGAGGAGCAAATGACGCGAATGTTTCTAAGAGGTTTGAAACCCGATATACGTTAATACCTCATTTCTCATAAACTTTGTTTATATTCAGATGTTGTGAATAGGGCTCAGTTATTGGAGCGCGATAATGAGTCAGCACAACCAAAAGGTAATTACCAACAACACGATAATAATCGTACCGGTGGCAACGACCACCGGAACAATGATGACCATCGTGGGGGAAATTATCATGCCAATGGTAACCACTTCGGTGGTAATCATTGTAAGACCCCGAATTTTATGAAATAATTTTTTTTTTATAATTATTATTTAGTAAATGGTTAAATTGATAAAAGTAAAGTTAAGGGTGATATATGAATTTTTCAAAATACGCAAGTGGTTATAAAATATTCATTGTTGTCGGGGAATATTCGTTTGGTCGTGGAATATTCTTTTTATCGGAAATATCCAGACGACTGCACAGTAGCTTGATCATTTTTGGGCCCCATAATGTAATAAGCGCCGGATGAAGAAAATGACAAGTTTGAGTTTTTATAAATAACGGCAGTAGTTGTTCTGCGTTAACATCGTTGGAATACCGGTGGTTAAAATACGATGAATATGTGTTGTTCTGCACAAGAAGATACACCTGCGGTACAGCACAAAGATGGTTGAATTATTGATTCTTACGTAAGAAGGCACTACTCAATAATTGTTATAGTAATTACTGTTCAGTATTCTATTTTATTGGTTCAATAATTGCTGCGTTGATAGTTTATATTATTGTTGTTTCAATAATTGTCATTGCACAATATTTCCCATTATCAGATCAATAATTCATATTATTTGAATAATATTATTAGATAGCATTATTGACAATGTCTAGAAAGTTTTGTCAATGAGAGGTTTGGTCATCTAATTGCGCGCCAATAAGGAGAAATCCTTATTGGAAAGCCCCCTCTTTCCTTGGAACTGCCTGGTTGTCATAATTGTGATTCTGTAATATTATTTGTGAATAATTAATTATTGATTTATATGATAATAAAATATTTATTTGATTTGAATATAGATGATGGATTTATTTATGTGGTTATAAGTGAAGGAATTAATATTGAGATATTTTATCGGTATTTTTGTCGGATTGGAGGTATTAAAAGATCAAATCGGTGTTCTTAAAGCTCTATTGCGTGAGTAATAATTTTGATTTGACCGTTGGATCGTTATGATTTTTGGATATGTTATACATATATGAGTTGAGTTTATGTCCACAAATTTTGAACCGTTGAAAATTAGCGCATGATTTGTTATGAATTTTAAAAGGTGTTGAAACGATGTTTAAAATCATCCGTTTGTGGATTTCAGATATTTCTGGTTTGGAATTTGGAAAAACTCAAAGCTACAAAGTTGTAGAGAATTCGATTTCAGGCAAAATGGACATAAAATTCGTATTTTTCTGATAAACGAGCTATTTTCTATGAATTGTTGAAGTTTCAGAAAATAAAATTATTTTTATTAAAATTATGGGTAGGACCCACTTATGTTATACACATGTGGGCTGCTAATATGTGTTCCTAGATGGCTGCTGATTCAAGGTTGGTGCGTGGAAGGAAAAGAAAAGAAAAATAATAATAATATTTTATTATTTAGTCTCCTTTGGTGTTCTAGTATTTTCCTATAAATAGGTGCTTATGTTAGAATTGAAAATCACACCAGAAACATAAGTTTTCTCTCTCTATATTATCAAGCATATTTTTGTGAGTATTTAGATACTTTGAGAGTTTCTATTCGGTGCAAGTTTCCTCCAGCTTTTCATCCGATATTCCGGTCAGAAATACTACTCTTTTGAGGTAAGGGATTTTAAGGGTTGTTATGTTTTTCATGTTTCGTAATTTTTCTGACCTTCAAAAATTCTGGAAATATTTAAAATGATAATTTGATGAGTTTTGTTGATTGTGTCCAAAAATGGCGATTTTTGGATGTATAGATTAAGAGTTATGGATTTTATGAGAAAAGACTATTTTAAAAGAAAACCCTTATAACTCCATGTGGTTAACTCCAAAATCATTGAGAGTACATCTATATAATATCAGTATATCCTGTAAATTTCAAAATTTTTGGACAAAAGTACAATTTATGATAAATGTCTAAATATTCGGCAGTTTTGGCCATATAAAAAATAGTAAATGAATTTTAAAAATTTCGATAAAAATATATGTTCAATATGGGACTATGTTATACTAAATCCCAGAAAAAAAATATTCTTGGAACTGATTTGATATTTTTCATGAAAATGGTCTAGTTATGAGTAAATGAATTAAATATGTTATATGAAGGAAGAAAATTGGAAAATAGGATTTTATGGCTTGAGAATCCTATATATGTATATGCAGATTTTTGATGAGGATTTTGGTTATTGGTGATGAAATCTTATGAGTTTGGCATTTTAGGGTGATTAAATGCATTAATTAATAAATTGTAAACAAGTAAAATAAATTGTTTATAAGTTTAAGAAATGATTAAAATATTGTGGTAATATTAATAATATTAGATTATGAGATTATTAAGTGGTTTATAACATTTGGATTAAGGTGTTATGAAATCATTGATTTATGAATCTTACTCTTGAGATTAAATCTATATGTTGATTATATTGTTTTTATTATCATATATAACATTTTTATAATCCTGGTAAAGAAATTTCTCTTTGACTTGAGTGTAAAGATGGGTAGATTATTGGTATGATCGTGACTATAGGTTCTCTTTGGCCAGTAGTGCAAAGTTAAATTATTGACTGGTATGATCATGACCATTGAATTTACAATTGAATATTTTTAGCTTAAGTGCAAAGGTGAATTGATCAACATGATTATAATTATGGTTTATATAAATTCTGAAATGATTATGTTTTTATTTGAGATATGAATATCTTTGGCCCGTAGTGCAAAGATGACCTGTTGTTGAATATCTTTGGCCTGTAGTGCAAAGATGATCTGTTATTGAATATCTTTGGCCTGTAATGCAAAGATGACATGTTGTTGAATATCTTTGGCCCGTAGTGCAAAGATGACCTGTTGCTGAATATCTTTGGCATGTAATGCAAAGATGAACTGTTGATGAATATCTTTAGTCCAGTAGTGCAAAAGATGAATTTATTAGTATGATTATGAGCAGGGCTGTGATTTGGTATAACCATGATCTTTGATGTTTCGAGGTAAAGACAGTGATGAAAATTATCTTCGTTCTGGATGAGAAGAGTAATTAGAATCGCAATTATGAATATGAGTTATTTATATGATTGTAGAAAGGAACTATTGATTGATGTTACAGGGATAAAACATTGTTGGTGGACTTTTAACGTGGAGAAGATAATAGACTTTATACTATTTGACTAAATCTAATGGATTGCTCGTTCCGCTGCAATTATGGTTGAAAAGTTTTATCATCTACCATATGTTCTAAATCTCTGATTTATTATTGATAAAGGCTATTGATAATTTAATTATCTTTAGTCATGATATTCTTTATCGAAGAAGTAGTTGTGCTCACCCTTTTGCTTCACAATTCCTTTCGGGGTAATAAGAGTGTAATTTGGGTTTAGCGGGGATAACAGGGAATAGTGTGGTGGTCCGAGGATCGTTAAAGTTTCTCAACACATTATAAAGCGGCATGACATACAATATATAATTGTATTGAGGACCTAAGATCTGTGTGTCGTATATTATACGTCACTTAATAATTGATTTTGGTGAACAACAATAGGGTGAAGCAAACCCAACTTTGGAAGGGTGTTTTGCCACTATCAAACAAGATGTCTAATGACATACAAACTCGTGTTATCATAAGACAGGGTTGTGCACATCCACTTGCAGAGTATATCTACGAGCACTACCTATATGATCTTGGAGTTTATTTGAAATGTAATTCTCACTTGGAGACAACGGAGATAATTATATGTCAAGAGAAGACTCACCCTTTGGAAAGAACATGATAGTAATCTTCTCGTTTTTTCTTTGGGGTCTATTAGGTCAACCAAGGATAATAATTCGTGGGCATATGATATCTATTATAACCTAGACGCATGGCCTCCCATGTAATGGAAGGTTTTCTTGAGCACTTTTCAAAGATTTTAATTTCTAAAGCATGGTTATCGATCGTACCTTTATGTAAGGTGCCATTGTGACGTCTTTATCCAAGGTTGGGACATGAGTCACAGTTGGTATATATTTGTATCCAAACTCACAGCATTTGTGTTATTGTATTTTGCACGATAATTGTTGTAATAAAGTTGTGGTTATTTTCTGTACCATGTATTTGGCGACTTAGAATAGGTTGGATGGATTGGACCTTCTTTGGGGGCGTCACAATCATGGCCAAGATAATAGAAGTGGAAATTTCAAAAAGAGAATGTCATTTAGCTCGATTTTGTCGATAGTGAAGTCAAGTCCAATTTGGGGACGGTGGCACCAAAGGCGGATATCTGTATAAAACAAAGTCATGTGGTTTCAGGAAGAGCATTTTTCGTGACTTCTCAAAAAGCGAGTAACCCGAACGAAGTTAGCACGGGTTAGTTAATTAAAAAAATTCTTGCAAAGTCTAAACCTTATTAGATACCGGTTCTACCCATTCTTTTATCTCTCTTGCTTGCACTCAATGTTTAAATTTGACCCTAGAGAAGTTAGACTTTGACTTATTGGTTGAAACTTCGTTAGGAGAAACTTTCGTTACATCCACTGTTTATAAATCTTGTTTCAAATCGACACTTTCACGTTACCTGTCGATCTTATCTCTTTGAAAATACTTGCCTTTGATGTGATTTTAGGAATTGATTGATTAACTACTCATCATATTTATATTTTGTTAAAAGTCATATGTGGCCTGTAGTGCATAGATGGACTTGGTATGATTATGACCAGGGATTATTCGGTATAATCATGACCGTAATGTTACAAATGATGTGGTAAAAGTCATCTTTGGCCCGTAGTGCATAGATGGACTTGGTATGATTATAACCGAGGATTATTCGGTATAATAATCACGATCAGTAATTGAAAACACGAATATCCTTGGCCCGTAGTGCATGGATAATTCGTGGTCGCGATACTATTATTGTCGAGTCTCGAATAATATTAGTTTTGATTGTATATCTTCGCCTATAGTGCAAAGATGAACTGTTGATTATTGGTTATACAGTTGGTATCAAGCCATAGAAAAGAGCCCCGAGCCTTTATCTGGTGACTTCCAAGTCTTGGGATGCACCGAAGCTAGACTTTTCATAGGGGACGTCGTGATGAACGGTGGCAAGTTGATAGGTATCATTGTGAGGTGCTATCCAAGTCCTGGATGCGGGTCACAGTTGGCCGTATTGCAAAAATGAATTTAATGTTTTCAACGATAAAGGTATTCAAGGTATCCTCATCTCTTCGAATATCAGGTACGTACGTAAATTTTAAGGGCGAAATTTCATAAGGAGGGGAGATTGTGAGACCCCGAATTTAATGAAATAAAATTATTCAATTTTTTTTTATTTTGGTAAATAGTTAAATTGATAAAAGTTTAAAGTTAAGGGTGACATTTGAAAATTTTTCAAAGTAAGCAAGTTGTCATAAAGTAATCGGTGGTAAAATACACGTGGTTGCATAGTAGCACACGGTATTGATTATTAATGCTTACGTGAGAAGTCACTCAGTTTGATTCAATTATTGTCGATATTTGATATATTATTAAATCAATAATTGAGACGACAAAGTTATTCATATTATTAAATTACAATATTTATAATGTCTAGAAGTTCATCAAAAGAGGTTTGGTCACCTAATCATGCCATAATAGGGAAAAATCCTTATTGGAAAGCCCCCTCTTTCCTGGGAACGACCTGGTTGTTTAATATTGTGAGTTATGATATTAATGATGAATGTTATTATAATTAAATTTGAGTTCGGAGTTGAATTTGGAGACGCAGATGTGATATTTGAGTCCGGAACGATGAAACTAGTAGAAATAGACTATAAACACAAAATTTTCTGAGGTTGACTTTTTGGTCGAAAAAGTCAACAGTTGACTTTTTCAGAAAAAGTCAAACTTCAAAATTAAAAAAATGAAATTTTTGAGAAAAATATTTCCATTGTGTTGGGATTGTTATTGTTAGTGGAAATCGACATTTATTTCGATAGTAATTGATGTCTGGAAGTTATATTGACCAACCGGGTAATTAATCGGGTAAATGAGCAATTAATTGCTACTTATTCACATGCTTATATAACTATTTGTTCACATGTGTGTACTATTGAATCACATTCTTATACTATTAGGGGAGTTGGTGCAAGATTGATAATACTTACATGACTAAGTTAAAAATGGAGGTATAGATGGAGGTACTATACTATAATTCGTATTTTCACATGTCTAGAACTATTGATTCACATAATTTACTATTGAATCACATAATTTACTATTAGGGGAGGTGGTAAAAGTTTGATAATACTTGGATGACTAAATTAAAAATAAAGGAAAAGTTGGAGGTATTGTACTATAATTTTTAGAGCCCCAAAACGTGCAATTATTGAAACTATATTTTTCTATAAATAGAAGCTTATTCTTCATCATTCTTCACCAATTCACTCAAGCTATAGAGCAGTTATTATAGAGAGAAATTTTAGAGAGAAAGAAGAATAGAAGTCTGCTACCTCTCTACTCCAATATCCAGTTTCTTTCTAAGGTAAGGGGTATTATTTCTTTTGTATTCATTAAGAGAACTTCTATTATTCCATCTTTATTATTCTGTTGGAATAACTCAGATCATGTGGGCTACCCTATACTTGGTGAAATTCTTACATTATTCCATTCTTTATTATTCGTTGGAATCCTCATCATGCATGCTTTTTACTTGGGATTCGGTTAAAATCTTTATTATTATACGTAGGAATATCCTATTCTGTCATGCGTTTTTACTTGGGACCGGTTCCGTTTTTTATTATTCTCGTTAGAATATCCCGTCTGCATGCGATTACGCCGTCGATTGATTTCGTTATTTATTATTCGTTGGACTAATATGTCCATGCGAAGTACCGCATGCATGGTGATTTCTTTTGTTATTCCATTCTTTATTATACTCAGTTGGTTAAAGTTTTAACTTCTATACTCGTTATGAAATATCATTTTATTTGGTATTTTCTGTTACGAGTTACTATTCACAGGTTACTATTCACCCCATTACTATTTACTCTAGTATTATTCACTCGGGTATTTGGGGCACTTTACATGCCGGAATACTATTCACGAGTTACTATTCACGGGTTACTATTCACCGAAATTACTATTCACCCAAATATTATTCACTCAGGTATTTGGAGTACTTTTCATGTCAGGGTACTATTCACGAGGTACTATTTCAAGTACTTATTCATGGGGGTACTATTCATTACGAAAAATTGATTCTTTTTTGTCAATTTATTTTTGGTGCATGAATATTATTCTTAAATTTTTCTCTACAAAGAAGTATCATGTTGACAATTTGGACGTTATTAATTCTTGGATAATTTAATTCATGAACTTGTTTTATTGAATTCTTATATCATTGTCATCATCCTCATGTTTATATTATGTTGAAAGTCATCGTGGTATTGTAGTGCATAGATAGACTTGGTATGATTATGACCGAGAGGGATTATTGATTGTAATCATGACCGTAATGTTACAAATGATGTGGTAAAAGTCCTCATTGGCCCGTAGTGCATTGATGGACAGTTATTGGCATGATCATGACCATTGATGAATACACAAATGTCCTTGGCCCGTAGTGCATGGATAATTTGTGTTCGTGATACTAAAGAATATCCTTGGTCGTAGTGCAGGGGTGATTCGATGATGTGGATTATTTATTGTGACTCAAATGATAAAAGTGATGAAAAACTTTTTAAATCATAAAAGATAGTAGATTTTATTCTCTACTTGACTCTTTTAATGGATTGTTTGTTCTGCTGCAGTTAAACTTGATGTCTATTGTATTTTATCAGTTTAACATTGTTGAAGACTAATGATGATTTATTCTGCATTATCTTAGTCATAATATTTCTTACTGGGCTAGTTGAGCTCACCCTTTCCTTCACTGTTCTCTTCAGGAAATGAGAATATAGCTAGGACGAGTCGGGGAACGAAGTGACAATCCAGATGATAGAATTAGTAGTCCTCACTATTCTGTTAAATAGTGTGACAATAAATGTGATGTGATGAGGACTGAATTTGAGTTTGTATACTGTCTATGAGGACTCCATTGAGAGTGGATATTGTCTAGAAGACAATATTCTTGTTTGAACTCTCAGTTTATGTTTTGTCGTATTTTACACGACAGTTGTATATTTAAGTTTGTATTTGAATTTTTGTACCATGTATTTGGCAACTCAAGATGGGTGATGTATACCTGTTTTGGGGGCGTCACAATACTCAGGATGGATTGCAAACGGTGTGTTGTGCGCCTCCATCATGATTTTATACTTCAAGTTTGAATCGTTAGGAACACAAAGTCTGGAGTTGACTCGAAGTATTCCTTCTTCATCGATTCTTGCTTCCGCAATAGCACCTTCTTGCACTTTCTTCTTCATACGCATCAGCTCCAGGTCTGTAGTTTGAGCAGCTTTAACTTTATCGATTAAAGTCGATTCCACTTGTATATTCGCCATCATCACATGGGTCTCTGGAGTCTTTAACTCTATTTCCATCCTTTCCAAGTCATACAAAATGGGTCTTTTCGTTGACAATATTGCACTGCATTCCAGATATGATCTTCTACTCAATAAATGCACTCTTATGTTCGCTTTTCCAAGATGGTATGGATGGTATGATCATAATCTTTCAACAACTCAAGCCATCGCGTTCTTTCGCATGTTGAGTTCCTTTTGAGTGAAGAAATATTTGAGGCTTTTATGATCCGTATAGATCTCCACCTTCTCTCCATACAGGTAATGCCTCCAAATCTTAAGCGCAAAAACGACAGCTGCCAACTCTAGATCATGAGTAGCATAATTCCTCTCATATTCTTTGAGTTGTCGAGAGGCATAGGCTATAACTTTCCCATGTTGCATGAGAACACATCCTAACCCTTTGCCTGAAGCATCACTGTAGATGACAAATCCCTCCGAGCTAGATGGTATTGTTAGAACATGTGCTAAAATGAGTCTCCTCTTGAGTTCTTGAAAACTCTTTTCACATTCCTCGCTCCAACCAAATTTTGTATCTTTTCGAGTCAGCTGAGTTAATGGAGTAACGATTCGAGAAAACCCTTCCAAGAAAGCTATGTACTTCGGTCACTGACTTAGGTTTCTCCCAGCTTTGAATTACTTCAATCTTTGTCGGGTCAACAAATATTCCATGATTAGATATCACGTGCCCAAGGAATGCAACTTCCTCAAGCCAGAACTCGCATTTCTTCAACTTGGCATAAAGCTTGTTTTCACGAAGCTTTTGGAGTATCAGCCTCAAGTGTTGCTCATGGTCTTCGCGAGTTTTGGAGTATATGAGGATGTCATCAATAAAGACGACCACAAAGTGATCCAAATATTCCTTGAATACTCGGTTCATCATATCCATTAAGGCAGCATGAGCATTAGTCAATCCAAAAGATATGACTAGGAATTCATAATGCTCGCATCTTAGAGTTCTCAAAGCGATCTTTGGAATGTCATCAATTTTAATCTTCAATCGATGATATCCTAATCTAAGATCAATCTTTGAAAAAAATTTGGCTCCTTGCAACTGATCAAACAGGTCATCAATGCGAGGCAACGGGTACCTATTTTTGATGGTGACATGATTCAACTCCCGATAATCAATACAAAGTCGCATACTTCCATCTTTCTTCTTTACGAATAGAACAGGAGCACCCCAAGGAGACGTAATAGGACGAATGAAACCGATATCTAACAATTCCTGTAGTTGGGTTTTTAATTCCTGAAGTTCAATAGGAGCCATTCGATATGGGGCTTTGGAAATAGGTTTTGTACCGGATTCAAGGTCGATACAAAATTCAATTTCACGCTCTGGGGGTAGGCCAGGAAGTTCTTCAGGGAATACGTCAGGAAATTTATTAACAATAGAAATATCATTCAAATCTGACGTATCTTTATTTAAATCCGTGACATGAGCTAAGAAAGCTTGACATCCATTTTTCAATAAACGAATAGCTTTATGACTTGATATGACAGTGATTGATTTTAGTGGTTTGGTTGCTTGAATTCGCATAATAGGTTGGTTAGGAATATGAAAGCAAACAACCTTACAAAAACAATCGATTTTAGCATGATGAGTAGCTAAGTAATCAACCCCTAAAATCACATCAAATGCAAGTATTTTCAAAGAAATAAGATCAACAGGTAACGTGCGATTACCGATTTGAATCAAACAAGACTTATAAACTGTGGATGTAATGAAGGTTTCCCCCAACGGAGTTTCAACAGATAAGTCAAAGTCTAATTTCTCCGTAGTCAAATTTAAACGTTGAGCGCAAGTAGGAGAAATAAAGGAATGGGTAGAACCGGTATCAAATAAAGTATAAACTTCGCTAGAGTTTATGATTAGCTTACCTGTGATCACCTCGTTCGGATTCCTCGCTTTTTGGGAGGTTACAACAAACGCTCTTCCTTGAACTACCGATTTTGTCTTATCTGGGACACCCTTTGATGCCTCCATCTCAGCTGGACTTGACTTTGGTGCACGAAAAAATCGGGCTAGGTGACCTTCTTTTCCAATATTATAACACGCTTTGGACTGCATCGTGCAGTTTGGACTTATGTGTCCTTCCCCTCCACATTTGTAACATACAACCGGTGGTCATTCTCCTTCCTTAACAACAGGTGCTGGTGCTGACGTCTTTCCATCCTTGTTGAATCTCCTCTTCTTGAAATGTCCACTCTTATTATCATGGCTATGATTACCACCGAAATGATTATCATTTCTGGCATGTTGATTCCCTCCACGTTTGTTGTCACTGCTTCGATGACTACTACCACTGGTATTATCGACTTGTCAGTTGCTCTCTCTTGGTTGGGTTGACTCATTATCGCGCTCCAATAACTGAGCCCTATTCACAACATCTGAATACAAACACAGTTTGTGAGAAATTAGGTATTGACGTATCTCGGGTTTTAAACCTCTTAGAAACATCCGCGTCATTTTCTTCTCATTATCAACCAAGTAAGACGCAAACCGAGACAACTCAACAAACTTAGCTTCGTATTGCGCCACAGTCATATTGTTTTGGTCAAGCTTGATGAACTCTACCTCCTTCATGTGATGAATACTTTCAGGAAAGTACTTGTCATTGAACAGCTCTTAGAACTTCTCCCAAGACATTTTGAGTATGGCAGGTTGAGTACGCTTTACAGATTCCCACTAGTAATCTGCCTCTGCTCGCAACATGAAGGTGGCAAAGGGAACCTTTTGCTCCTCGGAGCATCCCAAGACATCAAATATCTTGTTGATCTGCTTTATCCACGTCTCTGCCTTGAGTGGTTTTGGCTCTCCAAAAACTTCGGTGGTCGGCTCTCTTGAATCGCTTAGCGGTGACCGTCCGAGAGTTATCGATGTTTTCACCGCATTTTGGACGAGAGCAGCTTTCACCGATGTTGCATGAATTGCATAAAGCCTCTGAACATCCCATCGTTCACCATTTCATCGGTGTTATTATTTATATGAGGATTATTGTCTTCCTGTTGCACATTATCCTGGGAATTAATCTGTGGTGACTCAACGGTCTCATGTGCTTCAATGTTTATCTCAACATTTTCGGATGCCATTTTCAAATACTGCCACAAAATAAGGGTTAATTAACATATCACATATTATCCCTATACTCTAACCGACCAATTAAATACCAAATAAACTTAGGTAGGTCATACTAGCGAAGGAATTCCCCGTCTCTCCCCTCCTAGTTCTTGTCTCACATCTCAGCCAGGGATTATATCCCTAAGCTTTGATACCAACTGTGACGCCCCCAAAATAGGTATACATCGCCCATCTTAAGTCACAAAATACATGGTACAAAATTCAAATAAACCTTAATTATACAACAGTCATGTAAAATGTGGCAAAACATAATCTAAGAGTTTTAATAAGAATATTGTCATCTAAACAATATCCACACTCAATGGAGTCCTCATTACATTTATTGTCACACTATTTAACAGAATAGTGAGGACTACTAATGCTATCACCTGGACCATCACTCCGTTCTCCGACTAGTCCCGACTACGTTCTCATTTCCTAAAGAGAACAGTGAAACAAAGGGTGAGCTCAACTAGCCCAGTAAGAAATATTATGACTAAGATAATTCAGAATAAATTATCATTAGTCTTCAACAATGTTAAACTGATAAAATACAATAGACATCAAGTTTAACTAGAGCGGAATAAGCAATCCATTAGAAGAATCAAGTAGAGCATGGTATCTACTATCTTCTATGATTTAAAATGTTTTCATCAATTTTTATCATCGAGACTCAGCTTAATAAATAAATCACATCATCGAGTCATCCCTGCACTACGGGCCAAGGATATTCATTAAATCATCAATGGTCATGACTATACCGAATAATCTCTGGTCACAATTATACCAAAAATTGTCCATTAATGCACTACAGGCTACTGAGGACTTTTACCACATCATTTATAACATTACAGGTCATGATTATACCGATTAATCCCTGGTCATAATCATACCAAGTCCATCTATGCGCGTAAGCCAAAGATGACTTTCATCACAATATAAGCATGAGGATGATGACAATGACATAATAATTCAATAAAACAAGTTCAAGAATAAATTTTAAAGATTTATAAGTTAATTTATCTTGAAATCAATTACATCCAAATTGTCAACATGATAACGCTTGGGGAGTAAAATTCAAGAATGCTCGTAAAAATATTTCCATGAAAAGATATCGGATGAAGCTTAAATATCCGTGATGATATTCTACTAATTTCATGGAGTATAGAAGCTTAAACCTTAACCAAATGAGTGTCATAGAATATATGAAATCGCGAAATGGATTTTCACCGCCATGCAGTAATCCACGAGATGCATCATTTCCATAATTTAATAAGGAATGAATACGAAGGATCATTAACCATGCATGTGATAATCCACAAAGACAAAGTTATTCCAATGTAATAATAAAGAATGGAACCGGGTCATGCGTAAATCATGGAGCGAGGATATTCCAATGTAATAATAAAGAATGGAATAAAAGAAGAATTCACCATGCATGCGATAGATCGCATGCATGTGTTATTCCAATGTAATAATAAAGAATAGAACCGTGTCTAAGCGTAATCCGCATGCATGAGGATATTCCAATGTAATAATAAAGAATGGAATAACAAAGAATTCACCATGCATGAGATGATAAGCACGCAGAAATGTGTTATTCCACCGTAATAATAAAGAATGGAACCAAGTCTAGTGTAATCCGCATGCATGGGATATTCCAATGTAATAATAAAGAATGGAATAACAAAGAATTCACCATGCATGAGATAGACCGCACAAACAGGTTATTCCAACAGAATAATAAAGAATGGAACTAGGTCTACCATAATCCACACAGACATGATATTCCAACAGAATAATAAAGAATGAAATAACAGAAGAATTTCACCATGTATGCGGTACTTCGCATAGACATGTTATTCCAACATAATAATAAAGAATGGAATAACAGAAGCACTCTTCATGAATACGAAAGAAATAATATCCCTTACCTTAGAAAGAAACTGGATACTGGAGTAGAGAGGTATCAAACTTCTCTTCTTCTTTCTCTCTATAATAATTGCTCTATAGCTTTAGTGAATTGGTGAGAAATGAAGGAAGAATGAGCTTCTATTTATAGGAAAATATAGTTTCGATAATTGCACGTTTTGGGGCTCAAAATATTACAGTACAATACCTTCAACTTTTCGTTCATTTTTAATTTAGCCCTGCAAGTATTATCAAACTTGCACCACCTCCCCTAATAGTAAATAATGTGAATCAATAGTTCAATCATGTGAATCAATAGTTATAATCATGTGAAAATATGAATTACACTATAGTACCTCCATTTTTAACTTAGTCATGCAAGTATTATCAATCTTGCACCAACTCCCCTAATAGTACAAGAATGTGAATCAATAATACACACATGTGAATAAATAGTTATAATCATGTGAATTAATAGCAATTAATTGCTCATTTATCCGGTTAATTACCCGACTGGTAAATATAACTTTCAGACATCAATTAATATCGAAATAAATGTCGATATCCACTAACACTAATAATTCCAACACAATGGAACTATCAATTTCATCTTTAATCAACACAAACTTATTCATCATTAATACTATAACTCACAATATTTAACAAACTGTGTCGTTCCCGTGAAAGAGGGGCTTTCCGATAAGGATTTCTCCTTATTGGCGCACAATTAGATGACCAAACCTCTCCTTGACAGAACTTCTAGACATTATAAATATTGCAATTTAATAATATGAATAACTTTGTCGTCTCAATTATTGATTTAATAATATATCATACAATGCAGATGATACTGTGATAATAATCGAATCAATAATATGAGAGATATGATGCAACAATTACTGTAGCAATAATTGAGTATAACTGAGTGACTTCTCACGTAAGCATCAATAATCAATACCGTGTGCTACTATGCAACCACGCCAGACATCGCATTACTTTTACTACCGGGTAGTTCAACAGTTTAACGGTAAAACTTCCGTCGTTATTTTTATAAAAAGATAATTATGTCGTTTTCTAATTACGACAATACTTCCGTTGTGGGGCCCACCAATGATTGTGCTGTCGTATAAATATTCCCTGTTAAAATGAATATTCCCCGACCAATCGAATAGTATATAACCACTTGCTTACTTTGCAAAATTTGTAAATATTACCCACAACTATAACATTATATCAAATCCACACCATAATATTTAAGAATATATTTTGGGAAAATTATTCTTTATTCATAAAAGTTAGGATCTTACATGAGCAGTGTGCGCAGACATGAATAACCGTTGCAACCTCGGCGCAAGAGGAAAATACCGTAAAATCTTCTTTGGAACATGTTTCTCCTTCCCCCCACGTTTTGTGATCTTGTACCTTGGCGAGTTGCAGATATCACACTGCACCTTATCTTTGTCTTCCCCATAATATAACATGCAATCCTGCTCACAAGCATCGATCTTCTCATACTTGAGATTCAACCCCTTAACCATCTTCTTCACCTCATAGTAATTCGCGAGCCACGTATTATCCTTGGGTAAGAACTCGCTGAGAATATCAAGCAAATCATTGAATCCTCTCTCACTACAGTCATGCTCATTCTTGAAATGTAAATGCTTCGTAACTGCAGAAAGCCTTGTGTGCTTGTCATTTCCAAGATACAATGGAACACCCGATTTAGATAGCAACTTGTAGAAAGCAGCTGTTGAATCGTTTGGATTTTGCTAAGCACTGCTTTACGCATGCTCGTTTTTAGCCCAGTCAATATTGGTAGGGTCATACGCATCAACCAACATCTGCACGACGTCATAGTTATCTGCTTGCAAATCCCCGTGATCCGATTGGTCTACAATGCTATCTGTTCGTTCTCTAAACTCAGTTGATTTCCCGTGATGAATCCATACCGAATACCCATCCACGAACCCACGTGAATATAAGTCAAATTTAACTTCATCGGCAGTCTTCCATATCATGTTCTTACACTTGAAACACGGGCATCTCATCTCTCCGTTCGGATCATCAACATGTTCTATTACTTTGTTCATAAAATTGGACACCCCTTCACGGTACGCATCAACTAATCCCCTCCCATCAATTGGTATCCTACGGAACATCCAACTCCTATCGGCTGACATCTTTAATTGAAGAAAATACCCAATTAGATCAAGAATAATCATGAATGTGGTTCAAGCATGAATTTAGTTTACCTAGTTTATATCTCCACTCTCTACGGGGGTTAGCTTCTATCCCGTTCTCGGATGTGTCTCCTCACTAAGTGCCGATCTTAAGACGTTTTACTATTTTTAGAAATTTTCAATCAAGACTCTCTCCATGGTCTCCAAGTACACCTAAAAATAGACCAAGAAAACTTAGTCTAAGTATGCACTCAAGAACATATAGAGACATCATTTGAAAGTTCCTCAAAATTTATAAACGCGCACCTCGCATTATTGGCACCCACCCAAGTGAGAGACATAACATCCAAAGAATATTCCAAATCAGGGACTATTCGATATTCACTCTAATGTGTGAATGTCGAGGCGGGTTTCTAAGTTGACACCTCCAAAGCATGTATGTCTTCTCAAGATAAACTAAGTATAGCATTTGCTTAGTTTGACGATTTGATCCGGTTCCCATATTTTATTATGGGAAACAGATCATATCATTCAAACTAAGCAAATGCTACTTAGTTTATTTTGCCAATGAATTTAATTTAATTTAATTTAATTTAATTTGTATTTGTATTATATTATATTATAATATTTAATTTATTTAAATTTTATTATCTTGAATTAATTATTGTTAATTAATTTAAATTTAATTTGTATTATATTTTATCATATTTTTATTTTATTTTATTTTATTTTAAAATTAATTTAATTTTTATTATATTATATAATTTAATATTAAATAATTTATTTAAATTTTATTATCTTAAATTAAATTAAACCCTTTTCTTGTAGTGTACCTTTATTAATTTAATTTATCTTATTTTATTTTATTTGCATTTGTATTATATTATATTATAATATTTAATTTATTTAAATTTTATTATCTTAAATTAATTAAAGTTAATTAATTTAAATATAATTTATATTATATTTTATCATATTTTTTATTTTATTTTATTTTATTTTAAAATAAGTAAATGTTACTTAGTATATTTTAATATTAGAAACTAATTAAAATCCATAAATAAAATAAAGCAGGGCCCACATATATTGTAATTGAAGAATTCTGATAAGAATTCCGTCGAGAATTCCATCAGAAATTAAATAGAAAATATAGCAAATAAGAACAATCAAGCAAGATAAAGACATAATATTGCAAACATAATTCATATATATACAACATAAGTAAAGTATTCCCAAATAATTAAGGCAGTCCCAAAATCAGTCGTAATTGATAGTCAATTAAGCATGTGAGTGAGTAGCCAATTTCATGAATACCCAAAATCAGTCCTACTGAGTCAATTAAGCATATCAGTACCCAAAATTTCCAAAACCTAAAATCAGTACACAATATTTCCATTACCCAAATGATCAGTAGCCAATTTCATTAATACATAAATACATGAAAACATAAACCAGTAGCCACAATACAGCACAATCAGTAGCTAATTTACGAAACATTTATACTAATTTTCATTAATTTTCCAACTCAGTAGCTAAAATTACACATATACAACACAATCAAAATTCAAAAATTAAAACATAAATTAAACCTAACCTTAATGAGAATTCGTTCTGAAATGTAAAAGGTCGGTGGTTAGAGGTGGTGGTCGCAGGTTCTGGAATGGACGTGGCGCAGGTACCGGTGGTGGTCGGAGGTGGCGCAGGTAGTGGTCGATCGGAGTGATAAGAGATGAGAGAGTGGTGGTCGGAGTGATGAGAAATGAGAGAGTGAGAGACTGATGATGAGAGTGACAAAAAAATGAAAGAGTGAGAGACTGAGGTGGCTGGAGAAAACGATAGGTTTTAAACGATATTTTCGACGAAATTCCGTCGACCTTATATCCGTCGTCTCTAAGCTAATTTCGACGAACTATTCCGTCGAGAGTAACACATAATTCGTCGACCTTAATACTACGCTGGCGGGAAAGCTTGGCACCAAGGTGATGAATTAATTCTGACAGATATCCGTCGAGTATAGACTAAAGTCGACAGAAGTATTATCGATGTAATATTCAGTCGAACTTATTTTAACCTCGACTGAATACATTTCGTCGAAGTTACTTCCGTCGGAGATAACATATTTTCTTCTATATATATATATATATATATATATATATATATATATATATATATATATATATATATATATATATATACATCTTGGCCTAAAACCAATCATATACACTATTTCAAATTTTAATCTGTGAACTAAAAGAAACGAAAAACAAACTTGATGCTCCTTTTTTGATTATTTCGTACGCAACTTTTCTCACAAATACAATAAGGGTGGCTTGGCTCCTCTTTCTCTTTCTCAGGTTGTATAATGAAAATAAAATTAGGTTTAGTTATTTATTCACTTAAAAACATATTTTATTAATTAATATATTTATTAACTATCCAAATTTTAATAGGATTTTAAAATTACACAATTATAAATTAGACCCACTTAGTTTAAAGTCCAATTTTACCAATTTAATTTATCCATCATTTATTAATACTTTAGCCCACATAAATTAAATGACTAGTTTGACCCAAATAAAAGATAAGAGTCCAATTAATATAATTTAAAATTAAATAATTTTTATTATTAAATATTTATTTATTTACCAGGTATTACAATTTACTTATAAACATAAAAGCTTGTGTGGGTCTATCTTTCCCATTTTCATTAGAGCTTCCCACCTTTTCTTTACCTTTACATGTGTCCTTTAATATATTTAATAGTTAGTCTTTATACTTTTCAATAAAAATGATATACATACTGTGACGCCCCCAAAATAGGTCCACACGACCAATTTCGAGTTGCCAGATATTATACTATAAGAATCAAATATAAACTTCATTTATACAACTGTTGAACTGTAAATGCGAGTAATGCACCACAGCTTAAAGCGTGAGTTTTAATAGAAATTTATGTAACTCTCATGGTGCCTTGACCACAACCTTACAATGGTATTTTTATATAAAGTATACCAAAAACCTGCTTTTAGAAATTAAAATCTTTGAAAGTGCTCAAAGAAAACCTTCGTACATGGGAGGCCATGCGTCTAGGTTATGATAGATATTATATGTCCACAGAATTATCCTTGGTTGACCCAATAGTCCCCAAAGAAAAACAAGAAGATTGCTATCATCTTCTTTCCAATGGTGAGTCTTCTCTTGACATATAATTATCTTTGTTTTCTCCAATTGAAAATTATATTTCAAATAAACTCCAAGATCATATAGGTAGTGCTCATAGATATACTCAACAAGTGGATGTGTACAACCCTGTCTTATGATAACACGAGGTTGTATGTCATTAGACATCTTGTATGATAGTGGCAAAACACCCTTCCAAAGTTGGGTTCACCTCATCCTATTCGGTTCACCAAAATTAAATATCAAATGACGTATACAATACGACACACTTATCTAAAGTTCTCAACAAAATTATTTTCATACTATTTAGGGTGAACCTCAACAGCTATAGACCACCATTTTATTCCCCTGTTATCCCCGCCGACCCAAATTGACTACACTCTTATTATTCGAAAAGGAATTGTGAAACAAAAAGGGTGAAAGCAGAACTAGCCAAAGAAAGAATATCATGACTAAAGATAATTTACATCATCAATAGCCTTCATCGATAATAAATCGGAGATTTAGAACATATTGTAGATGATAAAACTTTTCAACCATAGTTGCGTAAATGAACGAGCAATCCATTAGAAGAGTCAAATAGACCATCAGGTCTATTATCTTCTCCATGTTAAAAGTCTACCACTAATATTTTATCCCTGTAACATCAATCAACAATTCCTGTCCACAAACATATGAATAACTCATAATCATAATTGTGATTCTAAATTCTTCTTCGTACCCAGGACGAAGATAATTTTCATCACCTATCTTCACCTGAAACATCAAGAATCATGGTTATGCCAAATCATAATTCCTGCTCATAATCATACTAATAAATTCATCTTTGCACTACGACCAAAGATATTCATTAACAATTCATATTTGCACTACAGGCCAAAGACATACAACTATATTTTAGAAGAGTCAAGTAGAGCATGATATCTACTATCTTTTACGAATTAAAAGTGTATAATCAATATTTTATCGCTGAGACTCATCTTAATAAATAATCCACATCATCGAGTCATCCCTGCACTACAACCAAGGATATTCATGTAATCATCAATGGTCATGATTATACCGAATAATCCCTGGTTATAATCATACCAATAATCATCCATCAATGCACTACTACGCCAATGAAGACTTTTACCACATCATCTATATCATTACGGGTCATGATTATATCGAATGATCCTCGGTCATAATCATACCAATAAACAGTTCATCTATACACATAAGCCAAAGATACTCATCAATCAATAGTTCATCTTTGACGTAAGCTAAAGATATACAACTATAAAACTAATAATCAATGATCAATTCCATCTTTGCACGTAAGCCAAAGATATACAAAATCAGAAAACCAATAATCAACAAATCCATCTTTGCACGTAAGCCAAAGATATACAAATCAGAAACCAATAATCAACAAATCCATCTTTGCATGTAAGCCAAATATGACTTTCATCATAATATAAGCATGAGGATGATGACAATGATATAAGCATTAATCAAACGAAATCAAGGTTAAATATTAAAGACTTTAAATTTATCTAGAGTTTAAAATATCCAAATGTTATCAATCACTTAATAATCTCATAATCTAATATCATTAATATTATAACAATATTTTAATCATTTTTTAAACTTATAAACAATTTATTTTAATTGTTTACACTGTATCAAATAATGCATTTAATCATTCAAAAATGCCATATTCATAAGATTTCATCACCAATGATCAAATCCCTCATCAAAAATCTGCATATACCTTATATAGGATTTCTAAGCCATAAAATCCTATTTACCAATTTTTTAACTTCACATAACATGTTTAATTCACATGTTCGTAACTAAACTATTTTCATAAAAAATAATAAATCATTCCCAAAAGAATTTCTTTTCTGGGATTTTGCAAAATATAGTCCCATATTGAACATATATTTTTCTCAGAATTTTTAAAATTCATTTACTATTTTTCATATGGCCAAAACTGCCGAATATTTAGACATTTATCATAAATTATACTTTCATCCAAAAATTCCAAAATTTACAGGTATACTCTGTTATATATATACTGTACTCCCAATAAAAATTTCACCAATTTTAGAGTTAACCACAAGGAGTTATAAGGGTTTACTTTTAAAATAGTCTTTTCCCGTAAAATTCATAACTCCTAATCTATACATCCAAAATCGCTATTTTTGGACACAATCTAGAAAACTCATCAAATTATCATTTCAAATATTTCCAGAAATTTTTGAGGGTCGAAAAATTTAAACCGCAAATGGATTTTCATCCCCGGCATGAGGTAATCCACGTGAGAGCAGATCATTTCCATAATTTAATAAGGAATGAATACGAAGGATCATTCACCATGCATGTGGTAATCCACATAGACAAAGTTATTCTAATGTAATAATAAAGAATAGAATAATGAAGAATTCACCATGCATGCGATAGACCACACGCATAAAAGTTATTCTAATGAATAATAAAGAATGGAACCGTGTCATGCGTAATTCGCATGCATGAGGATATTCCAATAGAATAACAAAGAATGGAACCAGTCATGCATAATCCGCATGCACGTGACGTTCCAATAGAATAATAAAGAATGGAACCAGTCATCATGTAATCCCGCATGCATAAGATGTTCCAATGAATAATAAAGAATGGAATAACAATAGAATTCATCGTGTATGCGATAGATCGACATACAAAAGTTATTCCAATGTAATAATAATGAATGTAATAACAGAAGAATTTCACCATGTATGCGGTACTTCGCATAGACAGATCATTCTAACATAATAATAAAGAATGGAATAACAACCCTTCCGAGTATTGAAAGAAAATAACTCTCTTCATGAATACGAAAGAATAATAACCCCTTACCTTAGAAAAAACCTGGATAATTGGAATAAAGGAGGTAAGATACTTCTCTTATTCTTTCTCTCTATAATTTCTCTCTATAATAATTGCTCTAAAGCTTTAGTGAATTGGTGTGAAATGAAGGAAGAACGAGCTTCTATTTATAGGAAAATATATTTTAAATAAGTGCACGTTTTGGGGCTCAAAATGTTACAGTATAATACCTTCCTCTTTTTCTTCATTTTTAATTTAGTCCTGCAAGTATTATCAAACTTTCACCACCTCCCGTAATAGTAAATAATGTGATCAATAGTTCAATCATGTAAATTAATAGTTATAATCATGTGAAAATACGAATTACAGTATAGTACCTCCATCTATACCTGCATTTTTAACTTAGTCATGCAAGTATTATCAATCTTGCACCACCTCCCCTAATAGTAAAAGAATGTGAATCAATAGTACACACATGTGAACAAATAGTTATAATCATGTGAATTAATAGCAATTAAATGCTCATTTATCCTAAGTTAATTACCCCGATCGTCAATATAACTTTTAGACGTCAATTAATATCGAAATAAATGTCGATTTCCACTAACACTAATAATCTCAACACAATGGAACTATTTTTATCAAAAAATTTATTTTTGAAATTTCAAAGTTTGACTTTTTCTAAAAGAGTCAATTGTTGACTTTTGACCAAAAAGTCAAACCCGACAAATTTTGTGTTTATAGTTTATTTGTACTAATTTCATCGTTCTGGACTCAAATATCACGTTCGCGTCTCCAAATTCAACTCCGAACACAAATTCGATTTTTAATAACATTTATTCATTATTATTATAATTTGCAATATTTAACAACCAGGTCATTCCCAGGAAAGAGGGGGCTTTTCGATAAGGATTTCTCCTTATTGGCGCGTAATTAGGTGACCAAGCCTCTCCTTGATAGAACTTCTAGACATTGTCAATATTGCAAATAATCATATGAATAACTTTGTCGTCTCAATTATTGATTTAATAATATAACATATTGTGAAAATAATTGAATAAAACTGAGTGACTTCTCACATAAGCGTCAATAATCAAAGATACTGTATAATACCGTGTGCTACAATGCAACCACGCGTATTACTATACTTTTATCACCAATTATTTTATAAAAACTTGTTAACTTTGAAAAAAATTCACATATCACCCTTAACTTTAACCTTTTATCAATTTAACCATTTACTAAATAGAATAATTATAAGAAAATTGAATACTTTTATTTAAAAAAATTCGGGGTCTCACAATCTCCCTTCCTAATAAAATTTCGCCCTCGAAATTTACTTACCTGGTAGTTCAAAGAGATGAGAATACCTTGCTTTCTTTACGGATTGTACCTTCCCGGTTATATCCTCTGTATCATGATTTTTCCATTGCTCATCTCCTATATTTCAGATATCATTCTAAAATATATCTTGAAAACAAAGGTCAATTGACATACCAAAAATTGTCAACTTATCAAGTAAAAATTTCGGCTTAGGTAAGTCACACACTAGCGAAGTATATTACTCGTCTCTCCCCTCCTAGTTTTAGACTCATATCTCCGCCATCGACCATATCCCTAAGCTCTGATACCATTTGTGACGCCCCCAAAATAGGTCCACAAGACCCATTCTGAGTCGCCAGATATTATACTATAAGAATCAAATATAAATTTCATTTATACAACTGTTGAACTGTGTCGTGCGAAATATTTACCATACGCTTAAACCATGAGTTTTAATACAAATGTATGTAACTCTCATGGTGCCTTAACCATAACCTTACAATGGTACTTTTTATATAAAAGTACTGGCCAAAAACCTATTTTAGAAATTAAAATCTTTGGGAAGTGCTCAAAGAAACCTTCGTACATGGGAGGCCATGCGTCTAGGTTATGATAGATATCATATGTCCACAGAATTACCCTTGGTTGACCCAATAGTCCCCAAAGAAAAGCAAGAAGATTGCTATCATTTTCTTTCCAATGGTGAGTCTTCTCTTGACATAAAATTATCTCCGTTTTCTCCAATTAAAAATTATATTTCAAATAAACTCCAAGATCATATAGGTAGTGCTCATAGATATACTCCGCAAGTGGATGTGCACAACCCTGTCTTATGATAACACGAGGTTGTATGTCATTAGACATCTTGTATGGTAGTGGGAAAACACCCTTCCAAAGTTGGGTTCACCTCACCCTATTCGATTCACCAAAATTAAATATCAAATGACGTATACAATACGATACACTTATCTAAAGTTCTCAACAAAATTATTTTCATACTATTTAGGGAGAACCTCAACAGCTATAGACCACTGTTTTATTTCCCTGTTATCCCCGCTTGACCCAGTTACACTCTTATTACCTGAAAGTAATTATGAAGCAAAAAGGGTGACCACAACTAGCCCAGTAAAGAATATCATGACTAAAGATAATTTACATCATCAATAGCCTTCATCAGTAATAAATCAGAGATTTAGAACATATGGTAGATGATAAAACTTTTCAACCATAGTTGCAAAGGTGAACGAAAGCAATCCATTAGAAGAGTCAAATAGACCATCGATCTATTATCTCTCCATGTTAAAAGTCCACCAATAATATTTTATCCTCGTAACATCAATCAACAATTCCTCGCCCACAAACATATGAATAACTCATAATCATAATTATGATTCTAAATCCTTCTTCGCACTCAAGGATTTAAGATAATTTTCATCACCTATCTTCACCAAACATCAAGAATCATGGTTATGCCAAATCGTAATTCCTCGCTCATAATCATACTAATAAATTCATCTTTGCACTACTACCAAAGATATTCATTAACAATTCATATTTGCACCATGTGCCAAAGACATACAACTGTATTTTAGAAGAGTCAAGTAGAGCATGATATCTACTATCTTTTACGAATTAAAAGTGTATAATCAATATTTTATCGCTGAGACTCATCTTAATAAATAATCCACATCATCGAGTCATCCCTGCACTACAACCAAGGATATTCATGTAATCATCAATGATCATGATTATACCGAATAATCCCTAGTTATAATCATACCAATAACTGTCCATCAATGCACTACGGGCCAATGAAGACTTTTACCACATCATCTATATCATTACGGGTCATGATTATATCGAATGATCCCTGGTCATAATCATACCAATAAACAGTTCATCTATACACATAAGCCAAAGATACTCATCAATCAATAGTTCATCTTTGTACGTAAGCTAAAGATATACAACTATAAAACCAATAATCAGCAGTCCATCTTTGCACGTAAGCCAAAGATATACAAATCAGAAACTAATAATCACGATCCATCTTTGCACGTAAGCCAAAGATATACAACTCAGAAACCAATAATCAACAAATCCATCTTTGCACGTAAGCAAAGATATACAAATCAGTAAAACCAATAATCAACAAGTCCATCTTTGCATGTAAGCCAAATATGACTTTCATCATAATATAAGCATGAGGATGATGACAATGATATAAGCATTAATCAAACGAAATCAAGGATAAATATTAAAGACTTTAAATTTATCTAGAGTTTAAAATATCCAAATGTTATCAATCACTTAATAATCTCATAATCTAATATCATTAATATTATAACAATATTTTAATCATTTTTTAAACTTATAAACAATTTATTTTAATTGTTTACACTGTATCAAATAATGTATTTAATCATTCAAAAATGCCATATTCATAAGATTTCATCACCAATGATCAAATCCCTCATCAAAAATCTGCATATACCGTATATAGGATTTCTAAGCCATAAAATCCTATTTACCAATTTTTTAACTTCACATAACATATTTAATTCATATGTTCGTAACTAAACTATTTTCATGAAAAATAACAAATCATTCCCAAAAGAATTTCTTTTCTGGGATTTAGCAGAATATAGTCCCATATTGAACATATATTTTTCTCAGAATTTTTAAAATTCATTTACTATTTTTCATATGGCCAAAACTGCCGAATATTTAGACATTTATCATAAATTGTACTTCTGTCCAAAAATTCCAAAATTTACAGGGTATACTCATGTTATATATATGTACTCCCAATAAAAATTTCACCAATTTTAGATTTAACCACAAGGAGTTATAAGGGTTTACTTTTAAAATAGTCTTTTCCCGTAAAATTCATAACTCCTAATCTATACATCCAAAAATCGCCATTTTTGGACACAATCTAGAAAACTCATCAAATTATCATTTCAAATATTTCCAGAAATTTTGAGGGTCGAAAAATTACGAAACCGCAAATGGATTTTCACCCAAAGATGCAAAGAATCCACGATATGAGATCATTTCCACAATTTAATAAGGAATGAATACGAAGGATCATTCACCATGCATGTGGTAATCCACATAGACAAAGTTATTCCAATGTAATAATAAAGAATGGAATAATGTAAGAATTCACCATCGCACGCGATAGACCACACATGCATAAAAGTTATTCCAATGTAATAATAAAGAATGGAACCAGTCATGAATTCGAATGAGCAGATAGGATATTCCAAATGTAATAATAAAGAATGGAACTAGGTCATGCGAATCCGCACGCATGTGATGTTTCAATAGAATAAAAAAGAATGGAAACCAGTCATGCATAATCCGCATGCATGTGATGTTCCAATGTAATAATAAAGAATGGAATAACAACAAGAATTCATCGTGCATGCGATGTAATCGCATGCATAAAAGTTATTTTATCATAATAATAAAGAATGTAATAACAGAATAATTTTACCATGTATGCGGTATTTCGCATAGACAGGTTATTCCAACATAATAATAAAGAATGGAATAACAACCCTTACGAGTATTGAATGAAAATAACTCTCTTCATGAGTACGAAAGAATAATACCCCTTACCTTAGAAAAAAACTGGATACTGGAATAGTGAGGTAGCATACTTCTCTTATTCTTTCTCTCTATAATTTCTCTCTATAATAATTGCGCTAAAGCTTTAGTGAATTGGTGAGAAATGAAGGAAGAATGAGCTTCTATTTATAGGAAAATATAGTTTCGATAATTGCACATTTTGGGGCTCAAAATATTACAGTATAATACCTTCCTCTTTTTTTTCATTTTTAAGTTAGTCCTGCAAGTATTATCAAACTTGCACCACCTCTCGTAATAGTAAATAATGTGAATCAATAGTTCAATCATGTGAATTAATAGTTATAATCATGTAAAAATACGAATTACAATATAGTACCTCCATCTATACCTCCATTTTTAACTTAGTCATGCAAGTATTATCAATCTTGCACCACCTCCCCTAATAGTACAAGAATGTGAATCAATAGTACACACATGTGAACAAATAGTTATAATCATGTGAATTAATAGCAATTAAATGCTCATTTATTCGGTTAATTACCCGATTGGTCAATATAACTTTCGGACGTCAATTAATATCGAAACAAATGTTGATTTCCACTAACACTAATAATCTCAACACAATGGAACTATTTTTTATCAAAAAATTTATTTTTGAAATTTTGAAGTTTGACTTTTTCTGTAAAAGTCAACTGTTGACTTTTGACCAAAAAGTTAACCCCAGAAAATTTTCTGTTTATAGTCTATTTTTACTAATTTCATCGTTTCGGGCTCAAATATCATGTCTGTGTCTCCAAATTCAACTCCGAACTCAAATTCGATTTTTAATAACATTTATTCATTATTATTATAATTCGTAATATTTAACAACCAGGTCGTTCCCAGGAAAGAGGGGGCTTTCCGATAAGGATTTTTCCTTATTGGCGCGCAATTAGGTGACCAAACCTCTCCTTGACAGAACTTCTAAACATTGTCAATATTACAAATAATCATATGAATAACTTTTCCGTCTCAATTATTGATTTAATAATATAACATATTGTGACAATAATTGAATAAAACTGAGTGACTTCTCACATAAGCATCAATAATCAAAGATACCGTACAATACCATGTGCTACTATGCAACCACACGTATTACTATACTTTTATCACCAATTATTTTATAACAACTTGTTTACTTTGAAAAAATTTCACATATCACCCTTAACTTTAACCTTTTATCAATTTAACCATTTACTAAATAGAATAATTATAAGAAAATTGAATACTTTCATTTAAAAAAATTTGGGGTCTCACACATACTAAATGGACACTTACATTAGGTATTGAAACCGTTGCTTTGTTGAATTGGTGTCCCTTTCTAATTACTACACTAGGCAGTGTAGTAGGATGTGCAGTGGACTCTTGATTAGGATGTTCGGTTGACTCTTCAACTTTCTCTGTTGTGGGCTCTGTATTAGTCTCTTTAACTGGGGTCTGGGCATTGGTTCCTTCTATGATTAGGCTTTCTACAAATGCTACAATGCATTTTCCTTCTTTCTCTATTCACCCTATTTACTTACCATTATTTTCTTTGTCTTCCTAGCCCTCTCTCCTTCTCAGCCTTTGTGGTCTACCTCTCAATTTTCTTAGTATAGGTGGAGGTTTCATTATGTCACACTCTGTGAATTCTCATAAATCTTCACCATTTAACACCTCAAGAGTATGATTATGAGTCTTGAGGTAAGTATCTCTAGTATACTTTATTGGATTTTGATAAATAGATTGAATTGTTGAGACATGATGACAACATGGGATGCCAGTAAGGTCCCACACTCTACAAGCACAAGTTCTGTCATTAAGATTCACAGTAAAAGTTTTACCTCTTTCTTTGACTTGAAATGAGATTTTTCCATCCCAAAGTGGATCACAATGGGCAGAGGCAATGATGGATGCATCAAGTTTCTTCTTAATTCGTGGACAAATTAAATCCTCCGACTTAAGCATAACATCCCTTTTCTAATGCAATCTAACCATGATTTGATCATGAATTTCTTGAAGTAGTGTTAGAACTGGCATGCACCTAGGAAATATTGACATAAGAGTAAGTGTAACTGGCTTATATTGTAGTACATTACAATAATACAATTTGTAGTAAACTAGTAATAATGTACCTAGTTTTGATAATCCAAGTATTGAAGCATTCAGACATGTTATTCTCAACATTATCAGCCTTTGAATAAGTGCCAAAATAAGATTTAGAGCAAATCTTTGGATCATGCTCAACAATCTTATCATGTGTAGGGCCAGAAAGCCTCTTAATTTCCCTCATTGCTCTCTTGTGTGCTTGATCATGGGTTGCAAAAGCAGCTTTCCAAAACACTCTCTTTAGTGCCTGTGAAGTGAACCTTTTCCTCTAATCAACATAAATGTGTCTAGCACAATTTCTATGCTCAACATGAGGAAGCAGTTCACATATGACATTCTTCAAACCCTGCACAACACAAACTCAGTTAGTAAAGCATATGCAATTAGTAAAATAGAAGCATTTATTAAAAAAAAGGAATTTATATTAAAGCTTCAGGAAGTGAATTAATTGCAGTCATGCAGATGAAATCAACATCAACATGGGGATAAATTTCAACCTTACCTCCCTTTTTAGGTTGTTGAACAAATTTGCCCCCATAGTGCACATGCAACTGACAAATCCCACTCATTTTGTGAAAATGAAAAAAAATCAAAAATAAATTAAAATTTATTATTTATAGTACCATGGGAGGACCAAAGAAGACAACAATGGTAAAAATAAACACTACTAAAAAAATGGTCATTTGTGATGGCCAAAATCCATCACAAAAAGTAGGAAAACCATCACAAAAGGTTTACGTGATGGCTTTAAGCATCACAATGGCCGTCTTGTATACGCCCATCATGAAATATTTTACGTGATGGTTTTGGAAATCACGCAAACGCTTAAGGCTTTTGTGATGATTAATACAATCACATTAACTCATAATCTATTGTGATTGTCAAAGTCATCACAAAAAAAACAATACTTTAGGGATCAAATGTAAGAACGTGAATCTCTATTTACATATAATTTATTTCACTATATTAATTGTATCAAATGATACTTGCAGGATTCGAACCCTCTCCCATTTGCAAACTAAATAACGAGTCTTACCACTACACTAAAGTCCAGATCATGATTATAATTTTAAAACAAAATATAAAAGGAAACATATGTGAGTTGACATATTAAACAAAATTACTTCCACATAAGATTTGGTGATTGCGATGGCAGTCACAAATACTCTATAATGATGATAAAATTAGTCATCACTAAGAGCCATCATATATTTTATTGTTTTGTGATGGCTTGAAAATTTCATCACAAAATACCTTCTTTTTGTAATTGCAAATAAAAATCGTTACAAAAATTTATCTTTTTTAATGATTGTCACGACCGTCATAAAATAATGTTTTGATTATTTCTTACATTAAAATATTAGTGATAGCTTAAATGCAATCACGAAAAGAGTATATCTATAAGTGATGACTTAGTGCGTCACAAAAAGAAAATTTATTTTGCATGAAAAATTTGGTGTGATTGACATGGCCATCACAATTATAATACATTGATGGCAAGATTAGTCATCACTAAGAGCCATCATATATACTATTATTTTGTGATTGCTTAAAAAGTCCATCACAAATTACTATCTTTTGTGATTGTTTTTAAAAACTATCACAAAATTCCGTCACGTATTCTTATTTTTCTAGTAGTGAAAATCCCATGGACCACATGTCGGATATATAAAGTCAAGAAAGATGGAGAAAACATCAAGACAAACAAGATGGCTACAACAGATTAAAAACCCCTAATTTAATCGTACCCATTCTCAACCAACCCATGTCCACAAACACTATATTAAAGAAATCTAGCATACCTAACAGAACATTCGCAATAGTAAATTCGTATCCAAGAGCAAGATTCGCATCAAAGAACAAGATTTGCCAGTAAGATGAGAAGTTCGCTCCTCAATCTCTCTCCTTCAGTCCTTTGCGCGCTTTTTGGTTATGTCTTTGTCTGACCTTTAATCGACCAAATTGGTTTTAACCACTGAGTTTCCACCGTGGCTATGACTAGGACTAACCCACGTGAAATAAATGATGTGTAATTAGATGTGGGGTAGGACATATCTGATGTCATAGATCTCTGTTAAAAGCCAACTCATTTAACGGAATTTATAACGATTTGATAAATATTTGAAGTTCAATGAGTCGATTATAAAAAAATCAGTTTGATGATGCATTTATAAAAAGTGTATTTAACTCTTATGTTTTATTATGACAATTCCTCCTGATTTGGTAAAATAAAAGTTTGTTTAGAAGCTAAAAACGTGTTTGTTTTTGTTTGGTTACTAAGGCCGTAAAATGAACAAATTGTTCGAGTTCGATTCGTATTCGCTCGATTAAAAATTTGATTTGAACTCGATTGAAAATTTAAATGATTCAAATATGAACAAATTTTAAAATTTGTTTCTTTTTGATCGGTCCAACCAAATTTAGAAAATTGCCACGTTGCATTGTTGTGACTTTATAATTTTGTTGCTTAATTATTTGTTGCAGTGACCTCAACCATCCGCACTACACAGAGGTGGGCAGGTGGCACAGTTGCATGAGAAATACAAGCATCATGGTTAGTTTGCAAAAACTCTATTTGAGCTTAATAGTTTTTATCTGCAAGCAGAGTCGGTCCTAGGTTTTCTAAGGTCCAGGACAAATTTTCTCAAGTGTGCCTCTTTATATAAATTAAATAAAAAAATAAATAAATTATCAACTAATTAATTTTATTAAAATTATAAGAATTTACAAAAGATTAGAAAGAACATTTTAAAATATCATCGAAGCAAAGAATCATCACATGTACCTACAAAATAAAAATATCAATGAAATCGGTAAAACTAATGAAATACCCATTGTAGTTGGTAAGTTTTACAGATTACACAATTGAACTTTTAATTTTTCAAATTACCCCACTAAACTAATTATTATTTTGAAATTGGGTTATTACGTTAAAAAAAAATAAACGGACGTTAATTTTTTATCTACAAAACTAATGAATTACCCACTGTAGTTGGTACGCTTTTCTTGATTACACCATTGAACTTTTTAATTTTGATTACCCCATTGAACTAATTAAAATAATTATTTTAAATATTTTTAAAATAATTATTATATTGATAAAAAATATTAGAAACTTTAATTTTTTTCCATAAAATGAGTAAAGTTTCATAAAATATAGATTTTAAAAATTAAAATTTTATGAAACCTTATTGATTTTAAAAAAAATCTTTTTTTTCTTTTGAAAATAAAATTTATTTTTGAATCTATATTTTATAAAATTTTACTCATTTTTTTTAAAATATGAAGAATTTTCCATTTTTTTTCTTGAAAATAATATTTATTTATAAAATTAATAATTTTTTTTTGAAAAAATTGAATCAGTTTTTTTATTTATCTTTTACTATTTTTTTATTTTAATTTATATTTTTAGTTTTTAAAAAAATTTAATATTAAGAATGGGTCATTTTGTTAAAAAATTAAGTAGACATTAATTTAATTTAAAATCACTTTAATTTTTTTGAATCTATACTTTATGAAACTCTACTCATTTTATGAAGAAAAAAGTTTCTAATATTTTTATTTAAAACAATAATTATTTTTAAAATATTTAAAATAATTATTTTAATTAGTTTGATGGGCTAATTTGAAAAATTAAAAGTTCAATGGTGTAGTCAGTAAAATGTGTCAACTATAGTGGGTAATTAATTAGGTTTGTAAATAAAAATTAAGGTTCGTTTATTCTTTTTAAATGTAATGACCCAATTTTAAAATAATAATTAGTTTAGTGGTGTAATTTAAAAAATTAAAAGTTCAATATATGTTGTAATCAAGAAACCTACCAACTATAGTGAGTATTTCTTTAGTTTTGCCCAATGAAATCTAAACCAAAAATATTATTTAAAATGTCTTCTTATTGCACTTTTAGATGCAAAATCATCAATTATACTATTATATTTAATATTTTCTAACATATCATTTTCAATGCATAATATCCTTAATCTTTTTATTATTTTATTTTTTTTATACACATAAATACATAAACTTAATTATAAAAAAAATTGGGCCCTTCTCATTTATGGGCCCTAAAAGGTTCTACAGTGACCCCTTGCTTGGTAGGCTACCTCGTCTGCAAGCAAGCAATGTCAAGAGCATATTTAATTTGTTCTTCCTTTATATTTATTCTAACTTACGGACTTTTTATTTAGTATTGAATATATTTAAATGGCTGAATAGTTAAATTAGTCAGTCATTAAATACGTTTATTTTGAAAAAAAATCGTTTGAATGGCTGAATCGGTCAGATGATTGAGGTGAATGGCTAAGTCAAATTTTTTTAGCTGAATAAGCAGCTGAATAAAGAAAAAAAATTTTAAAAAAATATTAACTATTATATTAAGTAATACTATTAAATAAATTTACAACGACTTTGAATTTTTTTCAGAGGGGTAAAATATTAAAATTCTGTCATTTAGATTTTTCAGATATGTTAATTATCAAACAATTTTTTTCATTCAGATTCAGATTCAGATTCAACTCATTCACATTCAGATTCAAATTCAAATTTATTCAATTTTTATCAAACACCACTTTAAAATGCTTTACAAAAACAACCTTTTCCTCGGAGCAATGTAGTATTTCCCTACTATTCCACTAAATGCTATTTATTGTTCTGATTCTACAGGCTCAGAGATTCTTCCATTTCCGTTCAAGCAGGTTTATAATTTTGAAGGATTTGCTAAGTCTTGACTCTGTACTCTGCTAAAAAATTATCGAGAATTGCAACTTTAAATACTCTTTTTTATAATATGTGATGTTTTAGAGTTATGTACAAGAATTAAGAAAATAATTGGATATCATTAAATATAATATTAATTATCTATAATACTCTTAAATTCCCATTTATTACCATTCTTATCTCATACTCTCTCTCATCTGTAAAAAATTTTCATGAGAGGTAATTTTGAAAAGTAAATGTATCTAAATTACACCTAAAACAAATGTATCTAAATTACACTTAAAATATTATATTCTGTAAAATTTTTAATTGAAATAAATACAATACATTTTTTGAGAATCATAAAAAAATAATATAGAAATGTCCAATTATCCAATCCACTCAAAATGTCCATGTAGAAAGACTATCCATCCACTTTTCTGTCTTCCTATATTCCACATCACCACATCATCCAATAATGGAATGCAACCCCAACATCCAATAATGGAATGCAATGATCTCCCCATCATCCAATAATGGAATGCCATGATCCCCACAACATCTCTATCCTATCTAAAATCTGAATCCAGTGACCGACACATTTTTCACACGTCTCACCATATCCACCAAACTATACGACACGTGGAAAATGAGATCCTCTTGTGAAGGAGGAGAGGGCCAAGGTAGTTTACTAGATCAGATGTTAGTTGAAATACTAGTGATTAATTAGCTGTTTGTTTAAGATTGAATGAATTAATAATTGAATTGGTCAGTTATTCAGTGCGTTTGTTTTAAAAAAAAATCGTCTGAATCGGTCAAACATTCAGACGATTTAGGTTGAATGGTTTAATATCATATTTTGGCTGAATGAGAGTTGTATGAAGTTTTTTTTTTTATATAATATTAACTATTATATTAAGTAATATTAAATAAATTTATAACAATTTTGAATTTTTTTAGAGGGGTAAAATAATAAAATTTTATTATTCAGATATTTCAAACATGTCAATTATCAAACAACTTTTTTCATCCAAATTCAGATTTAGCTCATTTAGGTTCAGATTCAAATTCATATTAATATTCATTCAGTTTTTATCAAACACCCTCTAAATGTCTAATGGTATGTTTCGTTACTATATTAGAATGAGAATAGAAATATGAATGAGAATAAAATGAATATTTTTATTTTTATGTTTGGTCAGAACAAGAAGTTATACGATTTTGATCGATCGAGATTTTTTTTAAAAATTTATCGATTGGAATAGAATAGTCACTCTTTACCCATAAGAATTCCTTTAAACATATGAATAAACATTCCATTAAAATGCTTATTTTTTTCTTTTTTAAGTAACCAAACATAAAAATGGACATTTTAAAAGAAATGTCCATTCCATTCCCCCAAACCAAGTAGACTATAAGATGTATTGGAGAATTTTAAGTAATGTAAAGTTTTGATTTGTCTTCACTGAGAGTCAGGTCTGCCTGAGTGAAGAAATTATTAAGAAGAATCACCAAATTTGTAATTTCATTTGGATTTGCTCTCCCAAAAAGCACAATATCTTCGGCAAAAAATAAATGGGAAATCCCAGGACAATTTTATTTTTTTCGGTTTAATGCCATGAATGGACTTGAGGCCGGTTCAGCAATGATTTATGAGTCATTTTTTAAAAGTACTAAGAGGGTGTTTGGGATAGCTTATAAGTACTCAAATCCTTCTTATAATCAGTTTTAAGAAGCAAAAAGTGTTTGATAAACTGATTTTAAAATTGCTTATAATCACTTTTTATGGAAATAATCAAAAGTTCCAATTTGAAGGTTGTGATTATTTGCAAAATCTATTAATCAGGTTTGAATAAGTATATTACTAATCTATCCCTATTTATTATAGTAATTCTATTCATTACCTATCTTTATTCTCCAAACATACATTTTTAGCAAGCTACACTTGAAATAAGTGATTAACAATTTTTTTTATAACAAATATTTTTGCACTCATTATTATTGGCAAGTGTTTTTTATTTACTAAACACAAATTACTTTATTTAAAATCGATCAATTATAAATAATAATCAGAATCACTAATCACATTTCTTAAATAATCCACATAAGCAAAAATATTTACTTATCAAAGACTACTTATAAATCAATTTAAAAACTATTAAATAAGTCATAAACGAACACTCGAACAATAAAACACTACTTACAAATTTATTTGACCAACTTATAAGTAACTACTGAAGAGGCCCTTGGATTCTTCTACTTTCAACCGATCCAAGGATAACTCATTTAGACACAGAATAAATAAAAAGGTGGGAAAGCGGGTCACCCTACCTAATTCCGGCCGGAAAGAAGAGCTAAGTTGCCCATTCCAAAGCTCACTGTAATCTATATAAGCAGTACCCGGTTAGAGTGAAATTGGAACCAATTTTACTGTAATAAGTTTCATAGTTTGATTATAGAATATGTTGTGTTGGGTCATGATATTTCACCTATTAGGCCGAATAGATTGGACCTACTTATTCGATTAATCCATTGGGTCTCCACTATTGGATCCTAACGTTATTGAGCTTAGTCATTATATTATTTCTGTTAAGTCTTTATTAGATTGGGTCGGACCAGTAGAGTGACCCATTAAATATTAAATATCTCCATCTTTGACCGGTTATGATGAAAAAACATGACAGTTGACTATTGTATCTGTCATGCATTAATGTGGATGAGATACTTGGACGGTCGGCGGTAGAAAACAGTGATCACAGGTAGTGGGTGGGCTGTGTGCAGTCGGCAGGAACCATCAGATTAGGGGGCTGTGTCAGATAATAGTGGGTGGCACGGTAAATCGGGCTAGAGAGTATATCAGGGCAAGGAAGTCTTCTAAGTAAAGGTAACTGATAATTTTATCTCTCTCAATACACTAGATATTTTATCCTCCATTGTTAACCCTTGTGATCGCCTATACTGACTCTCACGCCTGAGCTATCCCCCGACGGTCGAAGCCGTCAAGTTTTTCGTGTTGATTGTGTTTAGTGTGCAGGATCAGGACGTCTTACGTGATTGAGACGTGGCAGAAGATCTTGGCGTTAACATTGGCGCTAGAAGGAGGGTTGTGTTCTAGTGTCATTGAGTTTTCAATCACAAGTTTCCATTTATTCTACTTCGGAAGATGGTGAGGAGTAGAGCAGATACACCGGAAGGACAGCCGAGGGCTGTTGTGACTCCCCCAAAATAGGTATACATCACCTATTCTGAGTCGCAAAATACATGGTACAGAATACAAATACAATCTTTAATATATAACAAGAAAACTGTGAGTTTTAATACAAATTGTCTTCTAGACAATATCCACTCTCAGAATAAGTCCTCATTACATTTATTGTCACACTATTTAACAGAATAGTGAGGACTACTAATACTATCATTTGAACCGTCACTCCATTCCCCGACTAGTCCTGACTACGTTCTCATTTTCTGAAGAGAACAGTGAAAGAAAAGGTGAGCTCAACTAGCCCAGTAAGAAATATTATGACTAAGATAATGCAGAACAAATTATCATTAGTCTTCAACAGTGTTAAACTGATAAAATATAACAAACATCAAGTTTAACTGCAGCAGAACAAGCAATCCATTAAAAGAGTCAAGTAGAGAATAAAATCTACTATCTTTTATGATTTAAAAGGTTTTTCATCACTTTTATTGTAAGACCCCGAATTTTATGAAATAAAATTATTCAATTTTTTTTATAATTATTATTCAGTAAATGGATAAAATTGATAAAAGTTTAAAGTTATGGGTGAAATATGCAATTTTACAAAATACGCAAGTGGCTATAAAATATTCATTGTTGTCGGAGAATATTCGTTTGGTCGTGGAATATTCTTTTTTGTGGGAATATTTATGCTGACGCCTTGATCATTTATGGGGCCCATAATGAGAATAAGCGTCGGATGAAGAAAGCGACAAGTTTGAGTTTTTTTACCGTTAACAATTGTTGGAATACGGTGGTTAAAATACGATGTCTGGCGTTATTTGCGAGAAGCACTTGCGGTATGACATGATATTTTGAATTATTGATTATTACGTAAGAAGGCACAACTCAATAATTTTTACAGTAATTAATGTTCAATATTTTATTTTATTGATTCAATAATTGCTACGTTGATATTTTATATTATTGTTGTTCAATAATTGTCACTGCACAGTATTTTCCATTATTAGATCAATAATTCATATTATTTGAATAATATTATTAGATAACATTATTGGCAATGTCTAGAAAGTTCTATCAAGGAGAGGTTTGGTCATCTAATTGCTCGCCAGTAAGGAGAAATCCTTATCGGAAAGCCCCCTCTTTTCTGGAAACTGCCTGGTTGTCATAATTGTGATTCTGTAATATTATTTGTGAATAATTAATTATTGATTTATATGATAATGAAATATTTATTTGATGTGGATATAAATGATGAATTTATTTATGTGGTTATAAATGAAAGAATTAATGTTGAGGTATTTTATCAGCATTTTGTCGGATTGGAGGTATTAAAAACTCAAATCGGTGTTCTTAAAGCTTTATTGCATGAGTTAAAATTTTAATCCGACCGTTGGATCTTTGTGATTTTTGGATATGTTATACATATATGAGTTGAGTATATGTCCATAAATTTTGAACCGTTAAAAATGAACGCATGATTTGTTATGAATTTTAAAAGGTGTTGGAACGGTGTTTAAAATCATCCGTTTATGAATTTCGGATATTTTTGGTCTGGAATTTGGAAAAATTTTCTTCTGCAAAGTTGTAGAGAATTCGATTTCAGGCAGAATGGACATAAAATTCGTATTTTTTTGATGAACAGGCTATTTTCTATGAATTGTTGAAGTTTCAGAAAATAAAATAATTTTTATTAATTTATGGGTGGGACCCACTTTTATTTTAACATGTGGGCTGCTATGTCTTTGTTCCAAGATGGCTGCTGATTCAAGGAGAAAACGTGGGAAGAAAAAAAAAATATATATTATTTTATTAATTTAGTCTCCTTTGGTGTTTTAGCATTTTCCTATAAATAGGTGCTTATGTTAGAATTGAAAATCACACCAGAAACATAAATTTTCTCTCTCTATATTATCAAGCATATTTTTGAGAGTATTTAGATACTTTGAGAGTTATTATTCGGTGCAAGTTTCCTTCGACTTTTCATCCGATATTCAGGTCAGAAATACTGTTCTTTTGAGGTAAGAGATTTTAAGGGTTGTTATGTTTTTTATGTTCGTAACTTTTCAGACCTTTAAAACTTCTGGAAAAATTTGAAATGATAATTTGATGAGTTTTGTTGATTGTGTCCGAAAATAACGATTTTTGGATGTATAGATTAAGAGTTATGAATTTTATGGGAAAAGACTATTTTAAAAGAAAATGCTTATAACTCCTTGTGGTTAACTCCAAAATTGATGAAATTTTTATTGGGAGTACATCTATATAACATCAGTATATTCTGTAAATTTCAGAATTTTTGGATAAAAGTATAATTTATGATAAATATCTAAATATTCGGAAGTTTTGGTCATATGAAAAATAGTAAATGAATTTTAAAAATTATGAGAAAAATATATGTTAGTTCAATATGGGACTATATTGTGCTAAATCCCAGAAAAGAAATATTTTTGAAACTGATTTGGTATTTTTCATGAAAATGTTCTAGTTATGAGTAAATGAATTAAATATGTTATATGAAGGAAAAAAAATTGGAAAATATGATTTTATGGCTTGAAAATCATATATGAGGTATATGCAGATTTTTGATGAGGATTTTAGTTATTGGTAATGAAATCTTATGAGTTTGACATTTTATGATGATTAAATGCATTAATTAGTAAAGTGTAAACAATTTAAATAAATTATTTATAAGTTTAAGAAATTATTAAATATTGTTGTAATATTAAGAATATTAAGATTTTGATATTATTAAGTGATTTATAACATTTGGATTAAGGTGTTATAAATATTGATATGAATTTTATTGTGAAACTTTATCTCTTTGTGTCGGGGTTACTATTTACGTATACGATACTATTCACGAATACGACACTATTCATCGAAAAATAAAATTTTCCTTTTTATCCAAGATGTCTATTATGGTTATTATCTTTGATTGAATCCATGTTTTGATAATATTTTTTTTATTATCATATATAACATTTTTATAATTCTAGTGTTGAAATTTCTCTTTGACTTGAGTATAAAGATGGGTAGATTATTGATATGATCGTGACTAGGGGTTCTCTTTGGCCAGTAGTGCAAAGTTGAATCGTTGACTGGTATGATTATGACCATTGAATTTACAATTGAATATTTTTAGCTTAAGTGCAAAGGTGAATTGATCAACATGATTATAATTATGGTTTATATAAATTCTGAAATGATTATGTATTTATTTGAGATATGAATATCTTTGGCCCGTAGTGCAAAGATGACCTGTTGTTGAATATCTTTGGCCTGTAGTGCAAAGATGACATGTTGTTGAATATCTTTGGCCCGTAGTGCAAAGATGACCTGTTGCTGAATATCTTTGACATGTAGTGCAAAGATGAACTGTTGATGAATATCTTTGGTCCGTAGTGAAAAGATGAATTTATTAGTATGATTATGAACAGGAACTGTGATTTGGTGTAACCATGATCTTTGATATTTCAGGTAAAGACAGGTGATGAAAATTATCTTCGTCCTGGATAAAAAGAGGAATTTAGAATCATAATTATGATTATGAGTTATTCATATGATTGTGGAAAGGAACTGTTGATTGATGTTACATGGATAAAACATTGTTGGTGGACTTTTAACGTGGAGAAGATAATTAACTTTATAGTCTATTTGACTCTTCTAATGGATTACTCGTTCCACTGCAATTATGGTTGAAAAGTTTTATCATCTACCATGTGTTCTAAATCTCTGATTTATTACTGATAAAGGTTATTGATAATTTAATTATCTTTAGTCATGATATTCTTTACTGAGCTAGTTGTGCTCACCCTTTTGCTTCACAATTCCTTTCAGGTAATAAGAGTGTAGCTGGGTCGAGCGGGGATAACCGGGGAATAGTGTGGTAGTTCGAGACTGTCAAAGTTTCTCAACACATTGTAAAACGGCATGACATACAATATATAATTATATTGAGGACCTAAGATGTGTGTGTCGTATATTATACGTCACGTAATAATTGATTTTGGTGAACAACAATAGGGTGAGGTGAACCCAACTTTGGAAGGATGTTTTGCCACTATCATACAAGATGTCTGATGACATACAACCTCGTGTTATCATAAGATAGGGTTGTGCACATCCACTTGCTGAGTATATCTACGAGCACTACCTATATGATCTTGGAGTTTATTTGAAATGTAATTCTCACTTGGAGACAACGGAGATAATTATATGTCAAGAGAAGACTCATCACTGGAAAGAACATGATAGTAATCTTCTCGTTTTTCTTTGGGGTCTATTAGGTCAACCAAGGATAATTCTGTGGGCATATGATATCTATTATAACCTAGAAACATGGCCTCCCATGTACGAAGGTTTTCTGGAGCACTTTCCAAAGATTTTAATTTCTAAAATAGTTATTGACTGTACCTTTATGTAAGGTGCCATTGTGACGTGTTATCTAAGGTTGGGACATGAGTCACAGTTGATATATATTTGTATCAAAACTTACAGCATATGTGTTCTTGTATTTTGCACGACAATTGTTGTAATAAAGTTGTAGTTATTTTCTGTACCATGTATTTGGCGACTTAGAATGGGTTGGATGGATTGGACCTATTTTGGGGGCGTCACATTTATCGCTAGGACTCAGCTTAATAAATAATCCACATCATCTCTGCATTACGGCCAAGGATATTCATTAGTATCACGACCACAAATTATCCATGCACCACGGGCCAAGGATATTCGTGTATTCATCAATGGTCATGATCATGCCAACAACTGTCCATCAATGCACTACAGGCTAATGAGGATTTTTACCACATCATTTTGTAACATTACTACCATGATTACACCGAATAATCCACGGTCATAATCATACCAAGTCCATCTATGCACCTACAGCCACAGATGACTTTTCAAAAAATATAATCATGAGGATGATGACAATGATATAAGAATTCAATAAAACAAGTTCAAGAATTAATTTATTAGGGAACTAATAACGTCCAAATTGTCAATATGATACTTTTTGTAGAGTAAAATTCAAGAATGCTCGGGAAGAATATTTCCATGAAAGATATTGGATGAAGCGCAAATATCAAGGATATTCCACTAATTTCATGGAGTATAGAAGTTAAAACTTTAACCAACCGAGTATAATAAAGAATGGAATAACAAAAGAAATCACTATACATGCGGTACTTTGCATATATAAAGTTATTCAACGAGTAATAATAAGTAACGGAATCAAGTCAGGCAAAATTCGCATTGATGAGGATGTTCCAAATGAATAATAAAGAATGGAATAACAATGAAATCACCATGTATGTGGTATCAGATGTATGCAGATTATTCCAACGAGAATAATAAATAACGGAATCGGTCCCACGTAAAATGCGTAGACGAGGATATTCCAATAGAATAATAAAGAGCGGAACCAGTCCCCAGATAACGCATGACATGGATATTCCAAGCAGAATAATAACGAATAGAATAACAATGAAATCACCAAGTATAGGGTGGCCAGTGTATCTGAGTTATTCCAATGAATAATAAATAATGGAATAATGTAAGTTCTCTTCATGAATATGAAAAAATAATAATACCCCTTACCTTATAAAGAAAGAGTACTCAAGCGGTAGAAGGCGGGTATATACTTGAAGAAACTTGCACTACACTCAAAACTTTCTTAAACGCTAAAGAAATACACGCCAAGATAGAAGAATAATTCTCTCAACAGTTTTCTCTCTAGAGTTTTTGGTGAATTCGTAAGAAATAATGAAGGAATGAGCTTCATTTATAGAAGAATGGATCTGAATAGTAACCAATCCATGAACGGTCCAGATCGATTGACTTTAAATGGATGGTCCAGATTGGTTTACAATAAAATATAATATATTCTATTTATAATCTAATAAAATGAATAACTTTTAAAAAGATTTTACTATGCAAACACTATGCAGACACTATACAAACACTATACATAATAAAATATAATATATTCTAATTATTGTCTAATAAAATGAATAACTTTATAAATGTATTCTATTTTATATAAAAAGATTTTACTATTAGCCTAATAAAACGAATAACTTTATAAAAGTATTCTATTTTATATAAAAAGTTTTTCTGTTTTATTACATTAATAATACTAATAAAACAAAACTTAATCATCATTATTATTATTCACACTATTAATCGACCAGGTCGTTCCCAGGAAAGAAGGGGCTTTCCAATAAGGATTTCTACCTATTGGCGCGCAATTAGGTGACCAAACCTCTCCTTGGCAGAACTTCTAGACATCGTTGATAATGCAAATAATAATATTAATAACTCTGTCATCTTAATTATTGATTTAATAATATATAAAATATTGACAATAATTGAATAAAACTAAATGACTTCTCACGTAAGCATCAATAATCAATACCGCGTCTTTCTACTATGAAACCACAGCGTATTCGCATTACTTTTAACACCGGGTGTTTCAACAGTTAACGGTAAAACTTTCGCCGTTATTTTCATAAAAATATTTTTGTCGTTTTCTCAATCCAACAATAATTCCCTCCACCAATGATTGTGCCGTCGTACGAATATTCCCCGACCAATCGAATATTATATAACAACTTGCATACTTTGCAAAATTTATAAATATTACCCACAACTATAATATTATATCAAATTTATTCCAAAAATGATAATTATAGAAAATTCATCTTTATTCATAAAAGTTGGGGTCTTACAATCTCCCCTTCTTATGAAATTTCGCCCTCGAAATTAGGGTACGTACCTGGTATGTCGAAGAGGTAAGGATACCTTGATTTCATTTCAGATTCTAACTCCCAGGTCATTTCCTCAACATCGTGGTTCCTCCATAAAACTTTGACTTGAGGTATAACCTTAGAGTGTAGAATATGTTCCTTCTTATCCAAGATTTGAACAGGAACATCTTCATACGTTAAATCTTCCGCTATTTCGTCCGGTTCTAACTCAATAATGTGGTTCGGGTCTTTCACATATTTACGTAACATGGATATATGAAAAACATTATGAACACGAGATATACTTGGCGGTAAAACGAGTCTATAGGCTACAGTCCCTACTCGATCGAGGATTAAAAATGGGCCAATGAATCGAGGATTAAGCTTTCCTCTCCTTCCAAATCTCGTAACTCCTTTTCATGGAGCAACACGTAACAACACATGATCTCCAATATCGAATTCCACGTCCTTTCGATGAAGATCAGCATAACTCTTTTGTCGGTCGTGTGAGGTTTTTATACGTTGTCGGATCGTTTGAATCTTTTCTGTAGTTATACGTACCAACTCCGGTCCCAACAATGTTGCTTCACCCACCTCATCCCAGCATACTGGAGAACGACACTTTCTTCCATACAACGCTTTGAATAGAGCCATGCCAATGCTTGCTTAATAACTGTTGTTGTAGGAAAACTCCACCAATGGTAAGAACTTGTCCCAACTTCCGTTGAAGTCAAGGACACAGAGTCTTAATAAATCTTCAAGCGTTTGAATAATCCTCTCTGATTGTCCGTCCGTTTGAGGATGATATGCCGAACTAAATCGTAAATTCGTGCCCATAGCTTTTTGCAAACTAACCCAAAATCGTGAAGTGAATCTTGGGTCTCGATCAGAAACTATGGATATTGACATACCATGAAATCTTACAACCTCGTTTATGTACATACAAACAAGACGTTCTGTAAGACCCCAACTTATTATAAATAAAATTGAATTTCCTCCCTTTATTATTTTGAAATAGTAAGGGTTGATTTGATTAATGTGGATAGTTATGGGTAAAATACGCAAATAAGCAAGTGGTTATAAAATATTCGGTTGGTCGTGAAATATTCTTACCGCTCGGGAATATAAATGCGACGGCCACGAGCAAATTTTGTGTGGGCCCCATAACTGAAAAAGCGATTGGATAAAGAAAAGCACAAGTATTAGTTGTTTATAATAATCTGGCGTATTTGTTTCACAATTAATCTTTGTTAAAATACCGGTGGTTAAAACACAGTAGCACACGGTATTGCACCAATTATTGATTCTTACGTAAGAAGGCACTACTCAATAATTGTTACAATAATTATTGTTCAGTATTTTATTTTATTGATTCAATAATTGCTGCGTTGATATTTTATATTATTGTCGTTTCAATAATTGTCACTACACAGTATTTTCTATTATTTGAGCAATAATTAATATTATCTGAATAATATTATTGGATAACATTATTGGCAATGTCTAGAAAGTTCTGTCTAAGGAGAGGTTAGGTCATCTAAGTGCGTGCCAGTAAGGAGAAATCCTTATTGGAAAGCCCCCTCTATCCTGTGAACTGCCTGATTGTCAGTATTGTGATTCTGTAATATTATTCGCGAATAATTAATTATTGATTTATATGATGAGAAAAATATTGATTTTATGTGGATATAGATGGAGAAAATTTTTAATATGACAATTGTTGAAAATTCATATTTTATCTTTTTCTGATAAAATAATTTATTTAAATATATTATTATATTTTAATAATATAATAATGGTGATATTTTTATAATGAATGTGGGATATATGAGTATATGAGGAGAAAGAGTATTTTTGTTGCAATAAATGTTTAAAACATGTTAAACATGTCGGTGGACCCCATTTCTTGACTGAAATTTGATTATAGCTTGTAAAATTGCCCGTTTGTGGATTTCGGTCAATTTCTGTTTGGAATTTGGAAAAACTTCCTTCTGTAAATTTGTAGATAATGGAATTTCTTATGGAAAAGATGCAATTTTCGAATTTTTCTAACAAAAGTGCTATTTGTTATGAATTATTGAAGTTCTGAAGTTCCGGAATAATAAAATTTTTAAGTTTGAAATATTTTAAGTCACAAAAACGTTTTTTTTGTGAAGAAGGCTACTTGGGTGGCTGATTTTTGACTAAGAAAGTGGGCGTATGAATTTGATATATATATATATATATATATTTATATTTTATTAAATTTTCTGCTTTGGTGTTCTAAGCATTTTCCTATAAATAGGGTGCCTAGGTTAGAATTGAAAATTACACGTAAACTCAAGTTTTCTCTCTCTTTCTCTCGATATATTGAGCGTATTCTTGTGAGTATTTTAATACTTTGAGTGTTGCTATACGGTGCAAGTTCAAGTCATAGCTTATATCCTGTTTCAACTAAATCTTATTCTTTCGAGGTAAGGGATGTTATTTTCTTCTTAAATGATATTATCTTCTTCAATATCATTATGTCAAGTATTGATCCGAACTTTTAATTAAATTTGGAACTTTATGTCGGGGTTACTATTTACGATACTCGGCACTATTCACGATACTGAGACTATTCACGAATACGACATTATTCATGAAAAATAAAAATTTTCCTTTTTCGTCAAAATATCTATTATGGATACTAGCTTTGATTGTATCCATGTTTTAATCATTCTTGAATTTTACTCCACTATGATTATTTATGAGATATTTTGGACATGAAATAAATTTGAAATACTAATCCTTAATATTTATTCTTTTGTTTCACTGGATTCGTTTTCTTTAAAATATTTTTCATCATCCTCAATCCTAAATGATGATATAATTGAATATATTTGGCTTTTGTAGTGCAAAAGATTAATGATTTTATTATGAATATCTTTGGCCCGTAGTGCAAAAGATGAGCAGTGTTGAGATGAACATGACTAATCGATGAATATCTTTGGCCTCAGTAGTGCAAAGATGAATATTTGATTCAAGATGTATATTGATTGATGTTACAGGATAAAATATTGATGACGGACTTTTTAAATTCATAGATAGTAGTAGATTTCATTCTCTACGTAACTCTTCTATGAATTATTATTTCATTGCGAATATTGATCCGAAACTTGTTATCTATTGTATTTTATCGATTTTTCCATGTTGAAGACTAACGATAATTTGTTCTATATTATCTTAGTCATAATATTCTTTCTTTGGGCTAATCGAGCTCACCCTTTTCCTTTTTGTTCCATTTTTCTTCTCAGGAAGCGAGAATGTAGCGAGTACTAGTCGGGGTGTGGAATGATGGTTCTAGATGTTATTTTAGTAGTCCTCACCATTTTTGTAAAATAATGTATCAATAATTGTAATGAGGACTTAGTTGGGTATGGATATTATCTAGATGACAATATTTGTATTTAAACTCACATTTTTTATATTGTATTAATAAAGTTGTAGTTGTTTCTGTACCATGTATTGACAACTCAGAATGGGTGATGTATACCTATTTTGGGGCGCCACGGTTGGTATCGAGCTTAGGGATATGATCTCTGGCGGAGATCGGGGAATAGAACTAGGAGGGGAGAGTCGAGTAAATCCTTCGCTAGTGTGTCCTACCTAAGCTTATTTGTTAGTTGGTCAGTATATAGGGATATTATGTGATATATTGATTTCCTTAATTAACCCTTGTTTTATGGCAGCATTTGAGAATGTCGACTAAGAATGTTAACAGTGGAGTAAATGAGACCGTGGAGACACTTGTACTCACCAATGAGGAGAACGTGTAGCAGGCCGGCAATGTTCCTCCTGTGAACAACGCCACTGAGCATATGATGAATGACGAGATGTTTAGAAGCTTTTTGCAGTTCATGCAAAATCAGACGAGGGAGACACGTGCACAAAATACAGGTGGAAATGATAACAACGCACGATTTGTCACGGCCAAGCAGTTCAAAGAGTTGGGACCACCAGAATTCTGGGGAAAGCCGGATCCGATTAAGGCGGAGACGTGGGTCAAACAAATCACCAAAATATTCGACGTCTTGGGATGCACGGAGGAACGAAGGTTCCATTCGCCACCTTTATGTTAAAGTAATGAGGCGAGACATCGGTGGGAATCGTGAAGCGTACTCCATCCAAACCGCACTTTTCGGCATGTCTTGGGAGACGCGTTTGAACTGCTCAATGACAAGTACTTTTCCGAAAGTATTCGTCATATGAAGGAAGTGGAGTTTATTAGATCGAACAAAATAACATGGCGGTGTCCCAAAGACGAGGCGAAGTTCACTTGAGTTGTCAGTGTTTGCACCTCATTTGGTGGAGAATGAGGAACGATGACGCGGATGTTTCGAGAGGTTTGAAACCCAAGATACGCCAATATCTCATTTCTCATAAATTTTCTCTCTATTCAGATGTTGTCAACAGGGCTCAATTATTAGAACGAGATAATGAGTACGTTCAACCGAGGGACCACAACTAGGATCATACCAGAGATAGCAGTCAACAGAATAACGATAACCAGCGGAGAAAGAAAAAGACGGACAAAAATGGTAACCACTCTGGTGGTAATCATGGCCATGAGAATAGAAGAAGCGAGTCAGGAGGAGATTTTAAAAAGAGAAGGTACAACAACGACAATGCAAAGACGTCAGCACCAGCAGCAACTGGTTCCAAGGGAGGAGAACGACCACCAGTCATATGCTATAAATGCAGAAAAGAGGGACATATCAGTCCAAACTGTCCACAACAGTTCAAGGTATGTTATAATTGTGGAAAGGAAGGACATATCGCTCGAGATTGTACGGTAGCAAAACCTAGTTCAGCGGGGACGGTGACTCAAAAGGCTGTCCCAGAAAAGTCAAAGTCAACGGTTCCTAGAAGAGCGTTTGTTGTGACTGGTCAAAATGCGAGGAACCCAAACGAGGTGATCATGGGTAAGATAATCATAAATTCTTACGAAGTTTATACCTTACTAGATACTGGTGCTACCCATTCATTTATCTCTCCTGCTTGTGCTCAACGTTTAAACTTGACTCCGGAGAAATTAAACTTTGACCTATCTGTGGAGACTCCGTTAGGAGAAACTTTCATCACATCCACTGTTTATAAATCTTGTTTGATCCAAGTTGGCACCATTACCTTACCTGTTGACCTTATCTCTTTAAAGATACTTGCTTTTGATGTGATTTTAGGGATTGATTGGTTAACTACTCATCATGCCAAAATTGATTGTTTTCGTAAGGTTGTTAGTTTTCATATTCCTAAACAACCTGTTGTTCGAATTCAAGCAACTAAACCATTAAAATCAATCACTGTTGTGACGCCCCCAAAATAGGTATACATCACCCATTCTGAGTCGCCAGATATCACATTAAAAAAATCAAATACCAACTTCATTTATACAACTGTTGATCTGTCGTATAGAATACGACCACAGTTAACTGTGAATTTTAATACAATAATGTCTCATAGACAGTATCCAAACTCAAATTATTATAATGCCATATAAAATACAGTAGCAAATATTTCAAGACCCCAAAGAAGATTACTATCTTGTTTATTCTAATGAGGTGTACTTTTGACACTTTCAAAGTCGGGTTCTCATCACCCTATTGTTGTTCGCCAAAATCAATTATTAAGTGACGTATAAAATATGACACACACATCTTAGGTCCTCAATACAATTATCTGTTGCAAGTCATGCCATTTTATAATGTATTGAGAAACTACGACAGTCTCGGACCATCACACTATTCCCCTATTATCCCCGCTCGACCCAACTACACTCTTATTACCTGAAAGGAATTGTGAAGCAAAAGGGTGAGCACAACTATCCCAGTAAAGAATATCATAACTAAAGATAATTAAATTATCAATAGCTTTTGCCAATAATAAATCAGAGATTTAGAACATATGGTAGATAATAAAACTTTTCAACCATAATTGCAGCGCAATCAACAATCCATTAGAAGAGTCAAGTAGAACATAATGTCTACTTTCTCCTCCAAATTAAAAGTCCATCGTTAATATTTCATTCCTGTAATACTCATCAACAGTTCTTCGTTGTACCCAAGACAAATAGAACTTTCAACACTTGTCTTCACCTGAACCACCAAAGATGTTAGTTAAATTCATAATTCATATTTATAATAATGTGAATTAACAGTTCCTTATTGCCACAAAGGCTTAATAGAACGTTTACTCAATATCCTTACCCCAAAGGCTGAAGATATTCAAATGTAATAACAATGATTATACCAATCAGTTGTATATCTTTGCACTATAGGCCAAAGATATTCAACTATAAAACCAATGGTCATGATCATACCAATCAATTGTCTGTTAGTGCACCACGGCCAAAGACATTCAACTGTTAACCAATGGTCATGATCCTGCCAATCACATCATTGAATTATCCATGCACTACGGCCAAGGATATTCGTTAGTATCACCTCTTGGTCATGATCATGTCATACACTGTCCATCTTCGCACTAATTGTCAAAGCTATCAAACAACAGATCATCTTTGCACTACATGCCAAAGATATTCAACAACCTATCATCTTTGCACTACTGGGCCAAAGACATACAACTGTAAAACCAATAACCAACAGTATAATAAAGAATGGAAATAATAAAAGAATTTCACCATGTATGCAGACTTCAGCATGACAAAGTTATTCCAACATAATAATAAAGAATGGAATAACAACGAAAATCACCATGCATCGACGAGAGCCCGCATGACAATGAGTTATTCCAATGTAATAATAAATAACGGAACAAAGTCAAGCGTAATACATGACCGACAAGATATTCCAATGAGAATATTAAAGAATGGAACAACAATGAAATCACCTGTATACGGTAATCCGCGTATACAAAGTTATTCCAACAGAATAATAAAAGGCGGAACCGGTCCGGCACAGAATATACACAAACAGGATATTCCAATGTAATAATAAAGAATGGAATAACAACAGACTTCACGGTATACGGTAATCGCGTATCTGAGTTATTCCAATGAATAATAAATAACGAGAATCCGTGTCAGCGTAATACGACCAAGCGAGGATATTCCAACGAGAATAATAAAGAATGGAACAACAACAGAAATCACCGGTATCAGTAATCCACGTATCTGAGTTATTCCAATGAGAATAATAAAGGCGGAACCGAGTCCTGCGCAGAAACGCATGCACGAGGATATTCAAATGAATAATAAAGAATGGAATAACAACCAAAATCACCGGTGTATACGGTAATCGCGTGATACAAAGTTATTCAACAGAATAATAAAGAATGGAATAGCAACAGACTTCACCAGGTATACGATAATCCGCATATACAAGTTATTCCAACAGAATAATATAGACTGGAATAACAACAGACTTCACCATGTATACGGTAATCCGCGTATACAGGTTATTCCAACAGAATAATAAAGAATGGAATAACAACAGACTTCACCATGTATACCAGAATCACAGCGTATCTGAGTTATTCAACAGAATAATAAATAATGGAACCAGGTCAGATGAAATTCACACCGACAGGATATTCCGACATAATATTAAATACGAAATAATAAATAATAGAACCAGGTTAGGTGAAATTCACACCGACAGGATATTCCGACAGAATATTAAAGACGAAATAATAGAAGAATGTCACCAAGTATAGGGTAGTCCGCGTATACAGGTTATTCCAACAGAATAATAAAGAATGAAATAACAGAAGTTCTCTTCATGAATATAAAAGAAATAATACCCCTTACAGGTACAACAAATAATATCCCTTACCTTAGAAAGAAGAGTACTCCGACTGGTAGGGCGAGGATATACTCGAAGAAAACTTGTACTACACTCAAAGCTTTCTTAAAGTCTAAAGAAATACGCTCAAGATTATAGAAGAAGAACTCTCTCTATAGTTTCTCTCTCTAGAGTTTTAGTGAATTCGTAAGAAATAATGAAGGAATGAACTTCTATTTATAGAAGAATGGATTGCATAGTAACTAACTCATGAACGGTCCAGATTGATTTACTTTAATCGGACGGTCCATAATTAAAGCAAAATCTTTTAAATAAAATATAATATATTCTAATTATTGCCTAATAAAACAAATAACTTTATTAAAGTATTTTGTTTTATATAAAAAGATTTTACTATGCAAAACACTATGCAACACTATGAATAATAAAATATAATATATTCTATTTATAGAATAACTTTAATAAAGTATTTTGTTTTATATAAAAAGATTTTACTATGCAAAATACTATGCATAATAGAATATAATATATTCTATTTATAGAATAACTTTATAAAAGTATTCTGTTTTATATAAAAAACTTTTACTATTATAATTTCAACCAACGGTCTGAAAAATTAGTACATCTCTTCATGGAATAATATTGTACTCAAAAATGATTTGGACCAAAAAGAAATATATTTCTCGGGTGAATAGTACCCCATGAATAGTACTTTGAGAATAGTACCCCGTGAATAGTAACTCATGAATAGTAACTCATGAATAGTACTCCGACACAAAAAGTGTCCCAAATACTCGAGTGAACAATACTAGAGTGAATAGTAATTTGGGTGAATAGTAACTTGTGAATAGTAACTCCGACACAAAAAGTGTCCCAAATACTCGAGTGAACAATACTAGAGTGAATAGTAATTTGGGTGAATAGTAACTTGTGAATAGTAACCTATGAATAGTAACTCATGAATAGTAACTCCGACACAAAAAGTGTCTCAAATACTCGAGTGAATAATACTAGAGTGAATAGTAATTTGGGTGAATAGTAACCCGTGAATAGTAACTCGTGAATAGTAACTCCGACACAAAAAGTGTCCCAAATACCCGAGTGAATAATACTAGAGTGAATAGTGACCAGGTATTTTATGACAACTTGTTTACTTTGAAAAAAATATCACATATCACCCTTAACTTTAACCTTTTATCAATTTAACCATTTACCAAAATAGAAAAATTGAATACTTTTATTTCATAAAATTCGGGGTCTCACAACTGTCATATCAAGTCATAAGGCTATTCGTTTATTGAAAAATGGATGTCAAGCTTTCTTAACCCATGTTATGAATTTGAATAAAGACACGTCAAAATTAAATAATATTTCTGTTGTTATTGACTTTCCTGACGTATTTCCAGAAGAACTTCTCGGTCTACCCCCAGAACGTGAAGTTGAATTCTTTATTGATCTTGAACCTGGTACAAAGCCCATTTCTAAAACCCCATATCGAATGGCTCCTATTGAACTTCAGGAGTTAAAGGTCCAACTACAGGAGTTGTTGGACATCGGTTTCATTCATCTTAGTACATCTCCTTGGGGTGCTCCTATTTTATTTGTAAAGAAGAAAGACGGGAGTATGCGACTTTGTATTGACTACCGAGAATTGAACCATGTCACCATCAAGAATAGGTATCCGCTACCTCGTATTGATGACCTGTTTGACCAATTGCAAGGAGCACAATTCTTTTCAAAGATCGATCTTCATTCGGATATCATCGGTCAAGATTAGGCGAGGATATTCAAAGGTCGCCTTGTAAACTCGGTATGGGCATTATGAATTTTTAGTCATGTCTTTCGGATTGACTAATGCTCCTGTGACTTTCATGGATATAATGAACCGAGTATTCAAGGATTATTTGGATCAGTTCGTTGTTGTCTTTATTGATGACATCCTCATATATTCTAAAAGTCGTGAAGATCATGAGCACCATTTGAAGCTAGTACTCCAAAGGCTTCGTGAAAACAAGCTTTATGCCAAGTTGAAGAAATGCGAGTTATGGCTTGAGGAAGTAGCATTCCTTGGGCACGTGGTGTCAAAACATGGAGTATCTGTTGACCCGGCGAAGATTGAAGCAATACAAAGTTGGGAGCAACCAGAAGGCGGTGGTAGGAAGCACGATATCTTTCGGGCCTAAATTTGGTTATTATCGGAGATTCGTGGAAGGGTTTTCTCGAATCGCTACTCCATTAACTCAGCTAACTCGGAAGGATACAAAATTCATTTGGAGCGAGGAATGCGAGAAGAGTTTCTAAGAGCTTAAGAGGAGACTTATTTCGGCACCTGTTCTAACAATACCATCTGGTTTGGATGGATTTGTTATCTACAGCGATGCTTCGGGCAATGGGTTAGGATGTGTTCTCATGCAACGTGGGAAAGTCATAGCCTATGCCTTGAGATAACTTAAAGAATATGAGAGGAATTATCCTACTCATGATCTAGAGTTGGCAGCAGTCATTTTCGCGCTAAAGATCTAAAGGCACTATCTATACGGGGAGAAAGTGGAGATATATCCAGACCATAAAAGTCTCAAATATTTCTTCACTCAAAAAGAACTCAACATGCGGCAGCGACGTTGGCTTGAGCTATTGAAAGACTACGACCACACCATTCAATACCATCTTGGAAAAGCGAACGTGGTAGCTGACGCATTGAGTAGAAGATCATACGCGGGAACGAGTGCGATGCTGTTAACACAAAGGCCCATTTTGTATGATTTACAAAAGATGAAGATAGAATTCAAGACTCTGGGAACCCATGCAATGATGCCAAGCATACGTATAGAACCAACTTTAATTGAGAAAGTTAAAGTTGCTCAAGCCACGTGAATCTTGAGTCGATGATTATGAAGAAGAAAGTACAAGAAGGTGCTATTCCAGAAGCAAGAATCGATGAAGAAGGAATACTTGAGTCCACTCCAGACTTTGTGTTCCTAACGATTCTGATTTGAAGTACAAGATCATGATGGAGGCACACAATACACCATTTGCGATCCATCCTGGAAGTACCAAGATGTATCATGATCTTCGACATACATTTTGGTGGAATAATATGAAGAGAGAGATTGCAAAGTTTATCTCGATGTGTTTAACTTGTCAACGTGTAAAGGCGGAGCATCAAGTGCCTAAGGGTCCATTGCAACCACTTGAGATTTCGAAATGGAAGTGGGAATACATTACCATGGATTTTGTTACGGGTCTTCCCACGGTTTCTCAAGGCATAAATGCTATTTGGGTTATTGTTGATAGATTAACCAAGTCTGCACATTTCTTGCCGATACGGGAGACTTATTCCCTTGAACGTCTTGCTAGCATGTATGTAAATGAGATTATGAGATTGCATGGCATGCTAGTATCCATAGTTTCAGATCGTGACCCAAGATTCACGTCAAGATTTTGGGTTAGCTTGCAAAAAGCTATGGGCACGAATTTATAATTCAGTTCGGCATACCATCCTCAAACGGATGGACAATCAAAGAGGACTATTCAAACTCTTAAAGATCTATTAAGACTCTGTGTCCTAGACTTCAAGGGCAGTTGGGATAAGTATTTACCATTGGTGGAATTCTCCTACAACAACAGTTATCAGGCAAGTATAGGTGTGGTTCCATTTGAAGCATTATATGGATGAAAGTGTCGCTCTCCAATATGTTGGGATGAGGTGGGTGAAGCAACATTGTTGGGACCCGAGTTGGTACGTATAACTACGGAAAAGATTCAAATGATTCGACAACGTATACAAACGGCACAGGATCGACAAAAGAGTTATGCGGATCTTCATCGAAAGGACGTGAAATGTAGTATTGGGGATCATGTATTGTTGCGAGTGGCTCCATGGAAGGGAGTTACAAGATTTGGGAAAAGAGGAAAGCTCAATCCATGATTTATTGGTCCATTTCAGATTCTTGACCGAGTAGGAAATGTGGCCTATAGACTCGCATTACCTCCGAGTATGTCTCGTGTTCATAATGTTTTTCACGTGTTTGTGCTTCGTAAATATGTGAAAGACCCGAACCACGTTATTGAGTTAGAACCGGACGAGATAGTCGAAGACTTAACGTATGAGGAGGTACCTGTCAAGATCTTGGATAGGAAGGAGCATGTCCTACGCACAAAGGTCATACCACGAGTCAAAGTTTTGTGGAGGAACCATGCTATAGAGGAAATGACCTGGGAGTTGGAAATGGAAACGAAAGCGAGGTATCCTCACCTTTTCGAAACACCAGGTACGTACGTCAATTTCGGGGATGAAATTTCATAAGGAGGGGAGTTTGTAAGACCCCAACTTATTATAAATTAAATTAAATTTCCTCCATTTATTATTTTGAAATAGTAAGGATTGATTTGATTAATGTGGATAGTTATGGGTAAAATATGCAAATAAGCAAGTGGTTATAAAATATTCGGTTGGTCGTGGAATATTCTTACTATCGGAGAATATTCATACGACGGCGCAGCCTTGTGTGGGCCCCATAACGGAAAGCGATTGGATGAAGAAAACGACAAGTATTAGTTGTTTATAATAACGACGTATTTGTTACCGTTAATACTGTTAAAATACTCGGTGGTTAAAACACAGTATCACTGCAGTATTGCACCAATTATTGATTCTTACGTAAGAAGGCCTTTACTACTCAATAATTATTACATGAATTATTGTTCAAGATTTTATTTTATTGATTCAATAATTATTGCGTTGATATTTTATATTATTGTCGTTTCAATAATTGTCACTACACAAAGATTTTCTATTATCTAGACAATAATTTATATTATCGAATAATATTATTGGATAACATTATTGGCAATGTCTAGAAAGTTCATCTAAGGAGAGGTTAGGTCATCTAATCTTGCTGCGTCGATGAGGAGAAATCCTTATCGAAAGCCCCCTCTATCCAGGAGCGCCTGGTTGTCGAGATTGTGATTCTCGTAATATTATTCGTGAATAATAAATTATTGAATTATATGATGAGAAAAATATTGATTTTATGTGGATATAGATGGAGAAAATTTTTAATGTGACAATTGTTAAAAATTCATATTTTATCTTTTTTCGATAAAATAATTTATTTAAATATATTATTATATTTTAATAATATAATAATGGTGATATTTTTACAATGAATGTGGGATATATGAGTATATGAGGAGAAAGAGTATTTTTGTTGCAATAAATGTTTAAAACATGTTAAACATGTCAGTGGACCCCATTTCTTGACTGAAATTTGATTATAGCTTGTAAAATCGCCCGTTTGTGGATTTCAGTCAATTTCTGTTTGGAATTTCGAAAAACTTCCTTCTGCAAAGTTGTAGATAATGGAATTTCCTATAGAAAAGATGCAATTTTTGAATTTTTCTGACAAAAGAGCTATTTGTTATGAATTATTGAAGTTCTGAAGTTCCGGAATAATAAAATTTTTAAGTTTAAAATATTTTAAGTCACAAAAACGCTTTTTTTGTGAGGAAGGCTACTTGGGTGGCTGATTTTTGACTAAGAAAGTGGGCGTATGAATTTGATATATATATATATTTATATTTTATTAAATTTTCTGCTTTGGTGTTCTAAGCATTTTCCTATAAATAGGGTGCCTAGGTTAGAATTGAAAATTACACCAGAAACTGAAGTTTTCTCTCTCTTTCTCTCTCGATATATTGAGCGTATTCTTGTGAGTATTTTAATACTTTGAGTGTTTCTATACGGTGCAAGTTCAAGTCATAGCTTATATCCGGTGTTTCAACTAGAAGTACTATTCTTTCGAGGTAAAGGATGTTATTTTCTTCTTAAATGATATTATCTTCTTCAATATCATTATGCCGAAGTATTGATCTGAACTTTTAATTAAATTTGGAACTTTAAATTTGGAACTTTTTATGTCGGGAGTTCTTATTTACGATACTCGGCACTATTCACGATATCTAAAGACTATTCATTTGAATCGACATTATTCATGAAAAATAAAATTTTCCTTTTCGTCAAAATATCTATTATGGATACTAGCTTTGATTGTATCCATGTTTTGATCATTCTTGAATTTTACTCCACTATGATTATTTATGAGATATTTTGGACATGAAATAGTGAAATACTGAATCCTTAATATTTATTCTTTTGTTTATTTGGATTCGTTTTTCTTTAAAATATTTTTCATCATCCTCGGTCCTAAATGATGATATAATTGAATATCTTTGGCCAGTAGTGCAAAAGATTAATGATTTTATTATGAATATCTTTGGCCGTAGTAGTGCAAAGATGAGCAGTGTTGAGATGAACATGACCAATGATGAATATCTTTGCTCAGTAGTGCAAAGATGAATATTTGATTCAAGATGTATATTGATTGATGTTACAGGGATAAAATATTGATGATGGACTTTTAAATTTATAGATAGTAGTAGATTTCATTATCTACTTAACTCTTCTATGAATTATTATTTTTGCTGCGAATATTGATCTAAAACTTTTTGTCTATTGTATTTTATCAGATTTTTCCATGTTGAAGACTAACGATAATTTGTTCTATATTATCTTAGTCATAATATTCTTTACTGGGCTAGTTGAGCTCACCCTTTTCCTTTTTGTTTCATTTTTTTTCTCAGGAGGCGAGAATGTAGCGAGTACTAGTCGGGGTGTGGAATGATGGCTCTAGATGTTATTTTAGTAGTCCTCACCATTTTTGTAAAATAATGTATCAATAATTGTAAGGAGGACTTAGTTGGGTATGGATATTGTCTAGATGACAATATTTGTTTTTAAACTCACAGTTTTTATATTGTGTTAATAAAGTTGTAGTTGTTTCTGTACCATGTATTGACAACTCAGAATGGGTGATGTATACCTATTTTGGGGGCGTCACACGTTCAAGTGTATAAGTTTCTCGTATAGGTAAGAAATGAGCAGACTTGGTCAATCTATCAACAATGACCCAAATTGCATCTATATACGAGAAACCTTGGGAAGACCGAGAATGAAATCTATGGTAATGTGCTCCCACTTCCATTCTGGAATTTCAAGTGGTTGCAATGGACCTTTTGGTACCTGATGCTCCGCCTTGAATCGTTGACACGTTAGACACCTTGAGATAAACAACGCTATCTCTCTCTTCATATTGCCCCACCAAAATGTATGTCGAAGATCATGATATATTTTAGTACTCCCAGGATGGATTGCAAACGGTGTGTTGTGCACCTCCATCATGATTTTATACTTTAAATCAGGGTCGTTAGGAACACAAAGTCTGGAGTTGACTCGAAGTATTCCTTCTTCATCGATTCTTGCTTCCGGCATAGCACCTTCTTGTACTTTCTTCCTCATATATATCATCTCCAGGTCTGTAGCTTGAGCAGCTTTAACTTTATCGATTAAAGTCGGTTCCACTCGTATATTCGCCATCATCACTTGGTTCCCTGGAGTCTTTATCTCTATCTCCATCCTTTGCAAGTTATACAAAATGGGCCTTTGCGTTGACAATATCGCACTCGTACCTGCATATGATCTTCTACTCAATGCGTCAGCTACCACGTTCGCTTTTCCAGGATGGTATGGGATGGTATGATCATAATCTTTCAATAGTTCAAGCCAACGTCACTGTCGCATGTTTAGTTCCTTTTGAGTGAAGAAATATTTGAGGCTTTTATGATCCGTAAAGATCTCCACTTTCTCCCCATACAAGTAATGCCTCTAAATTTTAAGTGCGAAGACAACATCTGCCAACTCTAGATCATGAGTAGGATAATTCCTCTCATATTCTTTGAGTTGTCGAGAGGCATAGGCTATGACTTTCCCATGTTGTATGAGAACACATCCTAACCCTTTGCCTGAAGCATCACTGTAGATGACAAATCCCTCTGAGCCAGATGGTATTGTCAGAACAGGTGCTGAAATGAGTCTTCTCTTGAGTTCTTGAAAACTCTTCTCACATTCTTCACTCCAACCGAATTTTGAATCTTTCCAAGTCAGCTGAGTTAAGGGAGTAGCGATTCGAGAAAACCCTTATATGAATCTCCGATAATAACCAGCTAAGCCGAGAAAGCTACGTACTTCGGTCACTGATTTAGGTTGTTTCCATCTTTGAATGGCTTCAATCTTTGTCGGGTCAATAGATATTCCATGACTTGATACCATGTGCCCAAGGAATGCTACTTCCTCAAGCCAGAACTTTTATTTCTTCAACTTGGCATAAAGTTTATATTCACGAAGCTTTTGGAGTATCAGCCTCAAGTGTTGCTCATGATCTTCACGGCTTTTGGAATAAATAAGGATGTCATCAATAAATACGACCACAAAGTGATCCAAATATTCCTTGAATACTCGGTTCATCATATCCATGAAGGCAGCAGGAGCATTAGTCAATCCAAAAGACATGACTAGGAATTCATAATGCCCGCATCTGAGTTTACGAAAGCCATTTTTGGAATGTCATCGGTTCTAATCTTTAATTGGTGATATCCGGAACGAAGATCAATCTTTGAAAAGAATTTGGCGCCTTGCAACTGGTCAAACAGGTCATCAATACGTGGCAATGGGTACCTATTTTTGATGGTGACATAATTCAACTCCCGATAATTAATACAAAGTCGCATACTCCCATCTTTCTTCTTCACGAATAGAACAGGAGCACCCCAAGGAGAAGTACTAGGACGAATAAACAAATGTCTAACAATTCCTGCAGTTGGGTCTTTAACTCCTGAAGTTCAATAGGAGCCATTCAATATAGGGCTTTGGAAATGGGTTTTGTCTAGGGTTCAAGGTCGATAAAAATTTAATTTCACGCCTGGGGGGTAGGCCAGGAAGTTCTTGAGAATACGTCGGAAATTCATTAACAATAGAAATATCATTCAAAACTGACGTATTTTTGTTTAGATCCGTGACATGAGCTAAGAAAGCTTGACATCCGTTTTTTAATAAACGAATAGCTTTATGACTTGAGATAATAGTGATTGAATTTAATGATTTGGTTGCTTGAATTCATATAATAGGTTGGTTAAGAATATGAAAGCTAACAACCTTACGAAAACAATCAATTTTTGCATGATGAGTAGTTAACCAATAAATCCCTAGAATCACATCAAATGCAAGTATTTTCAAAGAAATAAGATTGACAGGTAACGTACGGGTGCCGATTTAAACCAAACAAGACTTATAAACAGTGGATGTAATGAAGGTTTCTCCCAACGGAGTTTCAACAGATAAGTCAAAGTCCAATTTCTCCGGAGTCAAATTTAAACGTTGAGTGCAAGTAGGAGAAATAAAGGAATGGGTAGAACCGGTATCAAATAAGGTATATACTTCGCTAGAGTTTATGATAAGCTTACCCGAAGGTGATGACCTCATTCGGGTTCCTTGCTTTCTGAGGAGGTCACAACAAACGCTTCTCCTTGCACCTTCGGCTTTAACTTTTACAGGCGTCCTTTGGTGCCTCCATCCTAGTGAACTTGTTCTTGGTGAATGAAAAAAAATCGGGCTAGGTGACCTCTCTTCCACAATTATAACATGCTTTGGACTGACATCATACGCAGTTTGACCGATGTGTCCTCTCCTCCGCATTTGAAGCATATGATAGGTGGTCGTTCTCCGTCCTTAACCACAGGTGTTGATGCTGACGTCTTTCCATCATTGTTGAATCTCTTCTTCTTGAAATGTCCATTCTTATTGCTTTGGCCATGATTACCCACCAAGTGGTTACCATTTCTAGCATGTTGATTCCTCCACGCTTATTGTCACCGCTCGATGATGTTGTTATCACTAGTATTATCATTTTGCTTATTATTTCTCTTTTGGTTGGGTTGACTCATTATCGCTACTCCAATAAGCGAGCCCTATTAACAACATCTGAATACAAACACAGTTTATGAGAGATAAGATTTTGACGTATCTCAGGTTTCAAACCTCTTAGAAACATTCTCGTCATTCTCTCCTCATTATCAACCAAATGGGATGCAAACCGAGACAACTCGGCAAACTTGGCTTCGTACTACAACACGGTCATGTTGTTTTGTTCCAGCTTGATTAACTCTACCTCTTTCATGTAACGAATACTTTCGGGAAAGTACTTGTCGTTGAACAATTCTTGGAACTTCTCCCAAGTCATCTTCAGTGCGGAAGGGTGAGTATGCTTTACAGATTCCCACCAGTAATCTGACTATACTCGCAACATGAAGGTGGCAAAGGGAACCTTTTGCTCCTCTGAGCATCCCAAGACATCAAATATCTTGTTGATCTATTTTATCCACGTCTCCGCCTTAAGTGGTTTTGGCTCTCCAAAAAAACTCCGGTGGTCCCAGCTCCTTGAACTGTTTGGCGGTGACCGTCCGAGAGTTGCCAGTGTTTCCACCTGTATTTTGGACAGGAGCCCCTCTCGCCTGATGTTTCATGTATTGCATGAAGCCTCGGAACATTCCATCGTTCATCATTTGGTTAGTGTTGTTGTTTGCATGATGAGGATTCGCGCCTCACGATGCACATTCTCCTGATTATTGATCTGTGGAGACTCAACGGACTCCTGTGCTCCATTAATGTTATCAACATTTTCGGATGCCATTTTCAAATACTACCACAAAATAAGGGTTAATTAACATATCACATATTATCCCTATACTCTGACCGACAAATTAAATATCAAATAAACTTAGGTAGGTCATACTAGCGAAGGAATTCCCCGTCTCTCCCCTCCTAGTTCTTGTCTCACATCTCAGCCAGGGATCATATCCCTAAGCTTTGATACCAACTGTGACGCCCCCAAAATAAGTATACATCACCTATTTCGAGTTGCCAAATACATGGTACAGAATACAAATACAATCTTTAATATACAACAAGAAAACTGTGAGTTTTAATACAAATATTGTCTTCTAGACAATATCCACTCTCAGAATAAGTCCTCATTACATTTATTGTCACACTATTTAACAGAATAGTGAGGGCTACTAATACTATCATCTGGACCGTCACTCCATTCCCCGACTAGTTCCGGCTACGTTCTCATTTCCTAAAGAGAATAGTGAAAGAAAGGGTGAGCTCAACTAGCCCAGTAAGAAATATTATGACTAAGATAATGCAGAACAAATTATCATTAGTCTTCAACGATTTAACCGATAAAATATAACAAACATCAAGTTTAATCAGAGTGGAACAAGCAATCCATTAAAAGAGTCAAGTAGAGAATAAAATCTACTATCTTTTATGATTTAAAAGGTTTTTCATCACTTTTATCGCTGGGACTAAGCTTAATAAATAATCCACATCATCCACGCTTTTACTGACCAAGGATATTCATTAGTATCACGCCCACAAATTATCCATGCACCACGGGCCAAGGATATTCGTGTATTCATCAATGGTCATGATCATGCCAACAACTGTCCATCAATGTACTACGGGCCAATGAGAAATTTTACCACATCATTTGTAACATTACGGCCATGATGATTACCGAATAATTCTCGGTCATAATCATACCAAGTCCATCTATGCACTATGTGCCATGGATGACTTTCAAAAAAATATAAATATGAGGATGATGACAATGATATAAGAATTCAATAAAAACAAGTTCAAGAATTAATTTATTCAGGAACTAATAACGTCAAAATTGTCAATATGATACTTATTTGTAGAGTAAAATTCAAGAATGCTCAGAAGAATATTTCCATGAAAAGATACTGGATGAAGCGCAAATATCAAGGATATTCCACTAATTTCATGGAGTATAGAAGTCAAAACTTTAACCAACTGAGTATAATAAAGAATGGAATAACAAAAGAAATCACCATGCATGCGATACTCAGATGTAGACGAGTTATTCCAATGTAATAATAACTAATATAACTGTGTCAAAGTGAAATTACGACCATTGGGGAAGTTCAACAGAATAATAAAGAATGGAATAACAACAAAAATCACCATGTATGCGGTGCTCAGATAGGCAAAGTTATTCAACAGAATAATAAATAACGGAATCGGTCCCACAGTAAAATGCATGCAGACGGTATATTCCAGCGAGAATAATGAAGATGGAACTAGAGTACGGCAGATAACGCATGCAGACATGATATTCCAATGAGAATAATAAAGAGCGGAACCAGTCCCGTGATATATGATGCAGGATGTTCCAATGAGAATAATAACGAATAGAATAACAACTGAAATCACCAAGTATAGGGTAGACCATGTATACAGGTTATTCCAACAGAATAATAAAGAATGGAATAACAGAAGTTCTCTTCATGAATATGAAAAAAAAATAACCCTTACCTTATAAAGAAGAGTACTCCGACGGTAGGGCGGGTATATACTTGAAGAAACTTGCACTACACTCAAAGCTTTCTTAAAGCGCTAAAGAAATACGCTCAAGATAGAAGAATAATTCTCTCTAGGTTTTCTCTCTAGAGTTTGGTGAATTTGTAAGAAATAATGAAGGAATGAGCTTCTATTTATAGAAGAATGGACTGAATAGTAACCAATCCATGAACGGTCCAGATCGATTGACTTTAAATGGACGGTCCAGATTGGTTTACAATAAAATATAATATATTCTATTTATAATCTAATAAAACGAATAACTTTTAAAAAGATTTTACTATACAAACACTATGCAGGCACTATGCAAATATTATGCATAATAAAATATAATATATTCTAATTATTGTCTAATAAAATGAATAACTTTATAAAAGTATTCTGTTTTATATAAAAAGATTTTACTATTAGCCTAATAAAATGAATAAATTTATAAAAGTATTCTGTTTTATATAAAAAGCTTTTCTGTTTTAGCCAGGCGTTCGACCGACTGATGGATTATTATGATTTTACCGATGCTGCCAAGTGACATACGTTTGTCACAACGTTAAGGAAGGATGCAAGGCAGTAGATGGGGACTTTACCTGCAGACTCGGTCTCGTCATGGTCCGAGCTGTGTGACAAATTCCATTCTCGTTTTGGGAGCAACCGAAGGAGAGGGAAGCCCACAGGTTCTTTAGCCCAGGTCCGACAGTTCACCAATGAGTCCTTGGGTCAGTATGTGAAGAGGTTCAGGGAAGCAGTTGGCCAGGTGGCAGACCTCAATGATCTTCTAGCCATGGGGTTGTTTCAGAATGGGCTGGATCTAGTGAAGTCCGAGAAGCTGGTGAAGAAGCTGATGTTTCACCATCCGAAGAGCTTGGCTGAAGCTTTTGATAAAGGGAAAGGCTACATTGTTGTAGAGGAGGCTATGAATAGCCTGAAATGACTTTCTTCGGACCGAATGAAGGAGGCGGATACTCCTAAAGCTGAAGGCGATCAGAAGAAGGTGGGAGGGTATAATGATCGGCTAGAGGGCAGCTCGAAGAAGTATAACAACACATGGCGGCAGGGAAGTAATCACCCACCTGCTCCTACCCCGAAGGTGAACAAGGTTTACACCAAACTAAATACGGATAGGTCGGTGATTTTGGATTAGATCAGGAACCAGCCATTCTTCGAACCACCTCGTAATAATTTTAAGCCAGGACAAGGTAATGCTCGAAAATATTGTGGCTATCATCAAGCTACAGGTCATGACACTAATGAGTGTTGCAATTTGAAGGACTTCATTGAGAGGAAGGTTCAAAGTGGTTTACTAGTTCAGTATATGGCCGGGAGGGACCAATAGCAAGATCAGCAGAATGTTGACCGTACTGTTCAGACGGTTCAAATGGTTCCCCTCGTGCAGCATGCTCTAAATCAGCCACCAAGGCACGTCATTGATGTAATAACCGGTGGGACAGCAGGGAAGCTGGTAGGGAAGAAGAGGAGGGGGTATCTGGATTCGGTCATGTTCGTGGCGGGTGTTCCCCCGAAGATCGATAGACCGTTTCCAGGGACAGTTATATCCTTCAGTGATGCATATTATCCTTTGGAGCCCATTGAACCCCATGAAGGAGCATTGGTGATCACAACACAAGTGGGTTCGGTAGATATGAAGCGAATGATGATAGACAACGGGTCTTCCGTGGATATTCTGTATGCCCATGCTTATCAGAGGATGTATCTTGATGGGCGTAAGATGGAGGTGGGACAGGAGGCCCCTATATATGGCTTCAGCAACGATCCGGTCAATGTGGCAGGAACTATTGAGCTACCGGTCATCTTCGATACTTCTCCACAACAGGTAGAAATAACATGTAAATTTTATGTTGTGCATGTAGATTCGGCCTACAACGCCATATTGGGATGGCCTACCTTGACTGCTCTCCAAGCAGTGACTTCCATCCCTCATTTTAAAATCAAGTTCCCCACAGCCCATGGAGTTGGAGAGGTAACAGGGGATTTAGACCTGGGCAAACGATGTTATAGGAATTCTGTGATCGCCTCGGGAGTAGGGGTCAGCAAGCAAAAACAAACCATGGAAATTGAGATCGAGCCCTTCACTGAAAGCAGTTCGGAGCCATCGGTTATTCCTGCAGGAGAGACAGAGGAGATCGAGCTGGTCCTTGGGAAGAGAGACAAAACAGTGAAGATTGGTTCGGGTTTGCCGGAACCTATCCGGACAAACCTTATGGAACTTCTTCACTGCTATGCGGACATTTTTGCATGGGAGCCACAAGACATGCCTGGAATCAGCCGAAAGATTATCGAGCACATACTAGATGTGGATCCATCAAAGAAGCCAGTTCGACAGAAAAGGCGGATCTTTGCACCTGAACATCAGAGGATTATTGATGAAGAGATTGCCAAGCTGATAGCTGCTGACTTCATCTTTGAGATCGATTATCCGGAGTGGATGGAAAATGTAGTGCTGGTGCAGAAGCAGAATGGGAAATGGCGAGTTTGCATCGACTACACCGACCTGAACAAAGCATGCCCGAAGGACTTCTATCCTCTGCCCCACATCGATCAACTTATTGATTCGACTTCGGGGTATGCACTACTAAGCTTTATGGATGCTTTTTCAGGTTATCATCAAATATCTATGTGCAAGGAGGACATTTCAAAGACAACATTCATCACACATTATTCGGTGTACGCCTACAAGAAGATGACCTTTGGCTTGATTAATGCTGGAGCCACCTACCAGAGAATGATGAACTTTGTCTTCCAAAAGCAGCTGGGAAGGAACATGGAGGTATATGTGGATGACATGATCATGAAAAGCATGAGTGTTCAGAAGCACTTGGATGATCTAGAGGAATGCTTTCAAACTGTCCGTCATCACAAGTTGAGGCTCAATCCTACAAAGTGCACCTTCAGGCTCAGAGTGGGGAAGTTCCTGGGCTATCTGGTCAGTCAAAGGGGTATCGAAGCCAATCCAGAAAAGATCCAGGCTATTCTAAACATGAAGACTCCTCAGTCATTTAAAGACATTCAACGTCTAACTGGTAGGATTGCAGCTTTGAGGAGGTTCATGTCCAAGTTAGCAGAGAGGTGTTTGCCATTCTTTAATACGTTGAAGGGACTGAAGAATGCGAAGACATTCCAGTGGACTTCGGAGTGTGAAGACGCCTTCAAGGGCATAAAGACGTATTTATCTTTGGCTCCTTTATTGGTGAAACCTGCTCCAGCTGAGACTTTATATTTATATTTGGCAGCTAGTTCGTTGGCAGTGGGAGCTGTCTTGGTTCGGGAGGCAGGCGGGAAGTAGCATCTGGTTTATTATGTCAGCCATGTCCTAAGAGATGCTGAAACCAGGTACCCGAATATTGAAAAATTTACTTTTGTTTTGATAATTGCTAGTCGAAAGTTTCGGCAATATTTTCAAGGTCGGCTCCTGGTCGTCTACACGGATCAACCATTGAAGAAGGTGATGAGAAAGCCAGAGATTTCGGGGAGATTAGTTGCATGTACAATGGAGTAGTCCCAATTTTTCATCGAGTATCACCCCCGAACTGCTATCAAAGGTCAAGCCTTGGCCGATGTCATGGTGGAATGTTCGTTCTCAAAGGCGAATCTTGGTGCCGAAGTTGAAATGTCGATCGGCGATTTGCAGTTCTTGACCTGATCGAATTCATAGACGATGTATGCAGACAGGTCTTCTACCACGGATGTCAGTGGAGCAGGGATTATTTTGACAAGTCCAGAGGGATTCAAGGTGTAGCAGGCCATTAGGTTTGGGTTCAGAGCAACGAACAACGAGGCCGAGTATGAAGCAATGCTAGCAGGAGTTCGACTGGCGAAGAGTCTAGAAGTTCAGAAGCTGATCATTTACAGTGACTCTCAGCTGGTCGTCAAGCAAGTATCAGGAGATTATGAAGCTCGGGGGGCAAAAATGATCAAGTATTTGGCAGAGTTGAAAGATCGGCTTCAGTATTTCATCTCTTATGAGTTTCAAGGCATAGAACGTAATGACAATTCCATTACCGATGCATTGTCAAAGCTGGCCACTACGGATGCTGACGTTTTCAATGGGTCAGTTTATTTGGAGGTTCTGCAGCAGCCGAGTATCCAGCATGAGGCAGTGATGTGCATTGAACGTTCTGATTGTTGGATGAAGCCCTACATTGAATATCTGGCAGATGGCGTCCTTCCTTCGGATCAAATGTTGGCAAAGAATATCAAGTACAAGAGTGCCAACTTCGTTCTTATTGATGGGGATCTTTATCAAAGGGCATTTTTGTCACTATTGTTGAAGTGTTTGGTTCCGTCTGAGGCTGAGTATGCTCTTCGGGAGGTTCACGAGGGTATTTGTGGCGACCATATGGTTGCTAAGTCATTAGCTTACAAAGTACTTTGGCAGGGGTACTACTGGCCTACGATCTTCAAGGAAGCTACAGAGTATGTGAAGAAGTGTGAGAAGTGCCAGCTCAACAGTCCGATCCCATATCAGCCACCAGAAGAGCTATACTCGATATTATCTCCTATACCCTTTATTGTCTGGGGGGTAGATATACTGGGTCCGTTGCCGAAAGCTAAAGGTCAGGTCAGTTTTTTCATAGTTGCTATCGATTATATGACCAAATGGGTAGAAGTGAAGCCACTTTGGTTGATAATGGAGCAAGAGTACTTAAAGTTCATGAAGGAGTTCGTAGTGTTTCGTTTCAAAATTTCTAAAGTGGTGATATCGGACAACGGATGCCAGTTCATGGTATCAAAATTTGAAGGATTTCTGAAAGAGCTGGGGGTTCAGCATAAGAAGACTTCGGTGGCTCATCCACAGTCGAATGGGCAAGTTGAGGTGACCAACAAAACGCTGCTGAACGGGATCAAGCGCAGACTGAACGAAGCTAAAGGAAGATGGCCAGAGGAGCTGCTCAGTGTATTATGGGCTTACCCGACTACACCGAGGACTACAACAGGGGATTCACCTTTTAGATTGGCCTATGGTACTGATGCCTTAGTCCCAGTCGAGATTGGATCTCCAAGTCTTTGGGTTAGTCAGTTCAAAGAGATCTATAATGAAGAAGGACTGAAGGTCAACTTGGATCTATTGGAAGAAGTCAGAGAGGTGGCTTTGATCAAACTGGCAGCATATCAACGGAGAGTAGGCAAGCATTACAATAAGGGGGTAAAGCTTCGCAGATTTGAAGTAGGGGACTTCATCCTCAGAGAAGTCGAAGTATCTACGCCACATAATATGGGAAAGCTGATGCCGAACTGAGAAGGGCCGAATAAAGTAATTGAAGTACCGAAGTCAGGAACTTATCGGTTGAAGGCATTGGACGGATCCGAAATCAAGAATACTTGGCATGCTGACAGACTTTAGAAATATTTTCAGTAGAGATCGAGTCAATTTATCGGAAGTCTGTAAATGTTGAATCATCATCAATAAAAGATTCACTTTTTCACAATTGATCTTCTTCCTATTGGTCCCAAGTTTATAATGGTGTAAGGAGGACGGGGGGACTCGCTGACCATTCAATGGTAGCCTTTTTGGCAGGTGGTCCTTATGAATTTGTCAGGCCCTTCGTGGTAGGCAAACTTCATCAGTGTAAGGAGGATGGGGGGGACTTGCTGACCATTCGATGGTAGCCTTTTCGGTAGGAGTGTCCTCATGGGTTTGATTTACCGCGAGTGGTAAACAAATTCCATAGTCCTTTTAATTTTTCTTTACCGTGAGTGGTAAACAAAATGCACTGAAGTAAGGAGGTTTGGTCGGACTCGCTGGCCATTCGATGGCAGCCTTATTGTCAGGTGTGTCCTTATGAATTTGTTTTACCGCGAGTGGTAAACAAATTACATGGTCCTTATATATTTGTTCTACCCCGCATGGTAGACAAATGTCCTTATATACTTGTTTCACCCCGAGTGGTAAACAAGATCCTTATGGTGCAAGAAGGATCAGCCGAATTCACCTTATGCCTAATCTATCTCACACTTCGGAAACGATAAGTATGCATTACTTTATTTTGTTCAAGTGTTGAGTTCAGTTCATTCATTTCAGTTCATTAAATTTAGTTCATATCATTTCTTAACTTAACTGTCATATGCCTTACCTGATTCATAAACTAAGTTAAGTTCACAGTAACCTCATACAGTTTTCAAATTGATTGACACTGAATTATTGACAAGAAATGAATTATGCAGAAGTTATGATAAAGAAAGCTGAAATTTCATTAACAGTTAAACTAATTACATAAAAAGACAGAAAGTTTTATACAAAAGTCCTAAAAACTAGAATGCAGCAATATCAACATTAAGCATTATCTTCATCTTCAGAATTGAGCAAGGCCGGATCGACTTTGGCTGCAATTAGCTTCTCTTTGTCTCGACCTCTGCAGACCTCGTGGCCTTCGGAGTAGACCTTCAGAATTTTGGCATTCAATTCATCAGAGGCCCGGTACTCAGTTTGAACCTGCTTACGCAGTTCCTCAGTCAGAAGAGGACCTCGCTCCTTAAGCGCTTTTATCTTGTCATGAAGTTTCCGACGCTTGGCCATATGTACTTCCTTGTCATCCCGGGCCTTCGTCTGAACTTCATCGAATTGAACCGCCAAGCTTCGATTGGCTGTGACGAGTTCTTCATTCTTGGTCTTCAGAACCTCATTTTTCTCAACAAGGTCGGAATTCATACTCGTCATGTTTTGTTGGCTGTCCTTTGTCGCCTTCAGCTCCTCCTTGGTCGACTTCAGCTTGTCATTAGATTCCCTCAGATCTTCCTTGGTTTGAGCCAATGCCCTTCGAAGACCTTCATTGGTATGAAGAGTGCTTTCATGTTAACTTCTCTCCCGAGCCAACGTCGACTTCAACATATTATTTTTATTTCTCATGGCCTCCTCTTCGGCCTCAACATTTACGTGTCTGGGACGTAAATGCCCGAAAACCGCATTTGCCTGTACATGTTCAATAACATTCCATCAGATTCAAATATTTAAGCAAAGAGAGAAGTGTACAAGTTAAGGAAACAATCACTTACCTTCGCTATGTAGCTCATCCCTTCGTCAATCAGATCCCCTATCGAACTATTACCGAATCGGTGATCGTCAGTTTCCCGAACAAATGCTTCGAAGAGATGGAACGGGAAATTGGCATTAAACCGAGGCCACAAAGTCGGCGACCCCATTGCATCATTCTGGAATTCATTTGACGAAGGCCTTGGGGGAGAGGGCATGTTTCGGTCATGGGTCGGTGAAGGATCCATATATACATTTTTGGGGGATGGAGACCGAGAAGGAATGGGCTCATGTACTGGTGAGGGAATGGTTATCGGGCTCGGCTGGCTTTCAGAAGGTTGTTTTCTTTTTCGTGACAGAGAGGGGGTAGGTTCGATTTCTTCTTCCTCATCAGAAACTCGAATTTCAACTGGAATTATGGGGGAGGATCGTTTGAAGGAGAAGGCATTCTAAGCTCTTCAGTGGTCAGAGGGGTTACTTTGGTTCTTAATTTTTTGACTCGAAGAAGGTTTTTTCGATCGTTAACAGGCAGATCGAGTAAACTTCCTCGAGGGGGGGACTGATGTGGTGGTTGGTTCAGATTCTGGGATAAGCTCAGGATTGGTTGGTGTGGGAATGGATCGAGGTTTTCGAATAGCTCGTTTCTTCCTACGGGGTTGAAGAGATTCTTCTGGCAGAGGAAGATCCTCAGTTTTTGGATCTTCAGTTTGAGGTTCGGTGGTACGGGTTTCAGGAGTTGGATTGCCTTCAGGGGATGCTTCTATCAGGGGAGTTTCAGCAGCCTCCGAAGACTTTCCAGATAAGAAATCTTCAAAATCTTTTACATCCGAAGATGTTGGTTTAATCAAGGACACTGCGAAGAGACAGACCATCACATATTAATATTTATGTCACTAAAATTTCAAATTATTATGCAACAGAGCGATTCAGAACTTACATTTGTGATCATATAACCAAGCATGTTTAGTGAAAAGTCCGTAATCCCACTCCTTTGAGGGAAAGTTCTCGAAGAGCTCAATCATTTTGCCTATCCGCTCCTCGGAAATATCACCAAAATCAGCAGAGACCTTATCTTGTGTAGTCCAGTTCGGCAAAGAAGAGATCTACGCCCGATGTAAAAAACCACCCCCTTATGCCATCCTTTTATTCTTTGGAAGGGTGGAAACCCGGTGATCTTCTTTCAAATTTTTACTTTGCCTTATTGACATTTACCAAGACCTTAAATCCCTTTTCTCGGGATTGGGCAACCTTGTAGACAGTGAAGAAAAAATCAAGCGTGGGTTTTACTCCGACTTCGTGACAGAATGCAATGAAGGCGAGAATATGAATATAAGAATTTGGCACCAATTGGGCAAACCCAACGCCGATAAATCCCAAGAGAGTAACTAAAAAGATGTGGAGAAGAAATCGGACCCCCTTCTCCAGGATAGTCACTGGAACGACCGTCCATCCTTCAGGCCTTTGGTTCATTCTCTCTTCAGATCTAGGAACTCTCACTGAGTGGGTAGCCGAGATCTGGTAGCGAGTTCGAATCCTTTGTAACTCCGTTTCTGTGACAGTAGAGGGAGTATTGGCATGAGTATATTGTTCCTTATTTCTGAAAAACTCAGAAGGAGTAGGAGTGGGTTTTGGAGGTGGAACCTTCTTCACAGGAGCTGCGCCCTTAGGATTCAAACTCGAAGCCCCCTTATCAGGGCTTGGATTGGGTGGAACAGTATTAATGGGGGTCACACGAAGAGGGGAGTTTTGATTCAAATTTAGGACCACCATTGTCGAGATTTTGCAGAGAAGGGAAGAGAGAGTTCAAAGGAGAAGAGAAGAAAGCTCAAGAGTCTGGAAATTCAAATTGGCAGGTAAAACTGTCAAATTTGGGGGAAATTACTTTTTATACTGACGTTTACATACAGTTCACGAGGGTGGCACATTAAATTCTGGTAATGATGAGGAATTCAAACGGGTAGCGTCCGGGTTAAGCCTCAGATATTTATCAGATTTGGTCTTTTATTTGGACTTCCGGCTTTAGTCCATCTTTTTATTTAAAATCCTTCACCGTTTGGGCCTTGGTGAATTTCAGTCTGGGCCTCTTTCTGTATTATCAAATCCTACAATATCAGTGACCATTTATAGTTTCTTATTAAACAGTTTGTTTAATAAAAAACTAGGAGGCAATGTTGGGTCATGATATTTCACCTATTGGGCTGAATAGATTGGGCCTACTTATTCGGTTAGTCCATTGGGTCTCCACTATTGGATCCTAAAGTTATTGGGCTTAGTCATTATATTATTTCTGTTAAGTCTTTATTAGATTGGGTCGGACCAGTGGAGTGACCCAATAAATATTAAATATCTCCATCTTTGACCGGTAATGATGAAAAAGCATGATAGTTGACTATTGTATCTGTCATGCATTAATGTGGATGAGATTCTTGGACGGTTGGCGGTAGAAAATAGTGACCACAGGTAGTGGGTGGGATGTGTGCAGTCGGCAGGAACCATCAGATTAGGGGGTTGTGTCAAATAATAGTGGGTGGCACAATAAACCGGGCTAGAGAGTATATCAAGGCAAGGAATTCTTCTAAGTAAAGGTAACTGATAATTTTATCTCTCTCAATACACTAGATATTTTATCCTCCATTGTTAACCCTTGTGATCGCTTTGTCTTGACTCTCACTTTGAAATTTATCCCCAACTGATCGAGAAAAGTCAAGCTTTTGGTGTTGACTGTGTTTAGTGTGCAGGATCAGGACGTCTTACGTAATTGGGACGTAACAGAAGATCTTGGCATTAACATGTTGTATTGATAGATTCTATATCTTTTTATTAGATTGGTTAAAAAGATATAGAACCTATCAATACTACAACATATTGTATAGTTTGTACAGGGAAGTTAAGTTTCGTTAATGCTGTCTTGATCAACTCCCAATGGAATGCAATGATCACCAAATCATTTTTATCCGAGAACAGATTCTCTGTCCTCAATTTCTTTTTTCTTTTGTGTCCCTCCACTTAAAATTTGACACCTAGTCTCTTACTTAACACTAATTAATTCTAAAATTAAATAAAAGAATATGTATCAAAATTTAAGTGGAGAGACAAGGGGGACAAGAAATTTGGGGACAGAGCATCTGTTCTCTCTCTATCCTCTCTAAAATGTGAATCCAGGACAAGGTTTTCACACGTCTCACCATATCCACCAAACACGTGTCCAGTTGCATATTTACATCTGTATCTCCATTCTCCTGCGTCACGGCTGACATACGTACATATATGATATATCTTCTGATCTATATATATATATATATATATATATATATATATATATATATAGTATAGCATGGTTATTGATCCTGTGATTACTATAAAAACTTGAAGACTTTGTTTTTAAGTTTGATTATATATCAATCAATGGCCTTTAAATCCATCCACGATTTCACTGTCAAGGTCTGTTACTTTTCGTCCCCTTTTCTCCCCTTCACCATTTCTATACGAGTTTTTTGCTTGTATATATACATGTATGGAAGTGAATAAGTGATGTCAAATGTAATGTGGGTTTTAATATTTTCATGTCAAATTGTTCAAGTCGCTTTGGTACTTTAGAAACTGTGAGCGCAGACTGATGTATTATGTTAATAAACTTGCTTTCAGGATGCTAGAGGGAATCATGTGGAGCTTGGCAAGTACAAGGGAAAACCTTTGCTAATGGTTAATGTTGCATCTGAATCGTACGTTGACAGCTTATTATGAATCTATATATACAATATAAAAGGGCTAATGACAAAACTCTTAGCCCCCCACCCCCACTCCCAGTTTGGGAATAGTCAATTAATACCTTCACGTATTTTAAAACAACAATTTTGTTTCCTTTTGGTCGGTCCGACCAAATTTCGAAAATTGCCACGTTGCATTGCTGTGACTTCATAATTTTGTTGTTTAATTATTTGTTGCAGTGACCTCAACCATCCGCACTACACAGAGGTGGCTCAGTTTCATGAGAAATACAAGCATCATGGTTAGTTTGCAATGAGTCTATTTGAGCTTAATTGCTTTTATCTGCAAGCAATGTCAAAAGCATATTTAATTTGTTCTTCCTTTATATTTATTCCAACTTAGAATGCTTTACAAAAACAACCTTTTCCTCAAAGCAATTATTTCCCTACTTTTCCACTAAATGCTATTTATTGTTCTGATTCTACAGGCCTAGAGATTCTTCCATTTCCATTCAACCAGGTCTATAATTTTGAAGGATCTGCTAAGTCTTGACTCTGTACTCTGCTAAAAAATTATCGAGAATTGCAACTTCAAATACTTTATCATCTTATTTTTCTGTATTGCCAAGACACATAATTAATTTGCCTTTAACCTTTTGTATATGAGATGGCTTTGACTTTTGAATAACTGCAGATGAACTTATACAAATATGTTGATAATTCAGGTCAATGTGCACGGTCCAAATGCTGATCCAATACACAAGTACCTGAAGTCTAGCATAGGCAGACAAGAAGGGACTGACATTGATAATTTCACTAATTTGCTAGTGGATAAAGCTGGCAACATTGTTGAGCATTATATTCCCATACTAACTCCATCTTTCCATGATGTAAAACTATTTATGCTACTCTCTTCGTTTTAAAATTAGTATAAGATCACTTGCTTTTGTATTATATAGTACGTACCGGATCTATGGGACTTTTGATAGTCCATTAGGTTGTATGCTGGCTGATTTTTATTTTTTTTGAACTTCTCTTTGCATGCTGAATGATATCAAAGGCAATGTAACTTTCGAGGCAAGTCCAATTACCCAGAGCATGGAGGTAAAATTATTTATGCTACTCCCTTCGTTTCAGAATTAATATAGATCACTTGCCTTTGTATTACATGATACCAGATCTATAAAACTTTAGATAGTCCATCAGGCTGTATGCTGGCTGATTTTTTTATTTTATTTTTTGAACTTCCCTTTGCAGCATGAAGTCAAGAAAGATATGGAAAAACTCTTAGGAACTGATAAAGATGGAAATGTTGTTGAGCACAATGTTCCCACAGCCAGTCCATCTACCGATGCCTTTGATCAGGTAAAACTATTTATGCTACTTCCTTCATTTCAGAATTAATATAAGATCACTTGCCTACACCCATTCCTTTTTACGATGCCTCTGGGGTAAAACTATTTATGCTACTTCCTTCGTTTTAATTAATATAGTGCCAGATCTATGGAACTTTAGATAGTTCATTAGGTTCTGTGTTGGCTGATTTTATTTTATTTGAACTTCTCTTTGCTGAATGATATCAAGAAACTCTGGGGAATAGCTACTACGCATCATGCTTCCATGCGCAATGTAGCTTTCGAGGCAAGTCCAGTTACCCAGAGCATAGAGGTAAAATTATTTATGCTACTCCCTTCATTTCAGAATTAATATAAGATCACTTGCCTTTATATTACTAGTTCCTTAATATAAGTCGTTTTAGAGTTGTGCACAAGTATTAATTAAGAAAATGGTTGTATAGCATTAAATATAATATTAATTGTCTATATCGCTCTTATATTGAAAAAGAGGGTGTTATTTATTGGGCAAAAAATAGTAAAAAACCAAAGTTATATTTATTATTTGAGGTAATATTAAAAACTAATTAATTAATACTTACTTGAAATTCTCAAACGACTTATATGAAGGAACAAAAACAATTCTCTAAAACGATTTATATTAAGAAACGAGGGGATTACATAGTATGTACCAGATCTATAGGAGTCCATCAGGTTGGCTGACTTTTTTTTTGAACTTTCCTTTGCAGAATGATATCAAGAAACACTTTGGATTCGCTTGAGCGCCGAGGTTTGATGGCCTTTTTGCCTTTTGCACTAAACTAAAAAGTGTGGCAATTTCTTTTAAAAATATCAGTGTGCCAGTTTGGGATTTCTTTTGAATAAATGTTAGTGTGTTGGAGAAGTTAATGAAGGTGTCTTTGTGAGCAAGGGAAGATATATAATGTATGAGAACATTAAGAATCATAAGTTTAGAGCTTGAAAAGTTTGAGCATGCCTTTTCTATAATATTAAATAATTTCATCCTTTTTAGGGGTGACCATGATTTGTACTAGTGGTGTTACTTTATATAATATAATATATATATATGGTTGTTCTTTATTTATCAGTTTGCACATTTATTTTATCAATTTTAATTTGATGATAAATGAATCTTATAAAAAGTTGTTTACAAATAATGTTGTTGGTTATTATTATTAGGCTCACTCATATATGATGCATCTACTAATAATTACACTTTGACACATTATTTTGTAAATTAATTTTTGTCATCTTAGCAACACTCTTATTTTATAAGGGGGAGACCTACAAGATCATAACTATTAAATTTAAATTAATTGACATGATTTATTTAAATTTTGAAAATAATTAATGTTTTAAATAGCATATAGTATATATCAATTGATTAGATTTATATGAATTTTAATAAGTCAGATCTTATATTTTAAAATAGATAGAGATTAAAGAAATTTAATTTGTGTTTGTTGTTCTACGTGAACAACAGAGACACCCATGTGGCCATGTTCTTAATTTTTTTTTAACTCACAAAAGACTTGCATATAGTAAGCTTGCAAAACAAAAGGGAGGATACTACTAGCGACTTAATTTCTCTGTACAATAATATTACTTAATCTCAAAAGAAAGAGTTAAGCGAGCAAACTCATGAGTGAAAAATAAACTTCACACAAATACACTAAAATAAACACATATATTATTGTATGAGATATAAAATAATAATATAAAAATTTTACGTGGAAAATTTAACTGGAAAAAAGCACAAGGAGAGATCTTATTATGAAAATAATATGGAGAATACAAACTCTTAACTGAAAAATAAACTAACTATTTATTTTCTCTATACACCCTCACTCTCTCTCTATTTCTTTTATTGAATTACTTTGGTGTGTATTTTGTTGCTCAACTGAGCAACCTATAATTTATAGTAGAAACTTATGAGACATGCTCCCTTAAACTAAGGAACCAAGTTAAGGATCAACGCACAAACTTATTTATTTGTGTGTGCTGCTTACTGTTGCAGTTTGACAAGGTAACCATCTAGGAACTAAGAATTCTACAAAGTTTGCTAGTTGACAAGTGTTGTGGGTCTTATGGAAGAAAATAAGTCAAACTTGCAACAATCTCCACCTTGACATATATTCTTCAAATACTGCATATTGTGAACTTCTTCGTGACTGTGAATGTATCCCTCTTCCTGGATACTCTATCACAAACTCAGCATACGACGAAGTTGTTAGAGTATATGTATAAATGATTTGATGATGAATGTGATTAATGTATATGTGTATCAAGTAAGTTTTGTAAAGTCATTAATGATGAAATAATGTATAAGGACTTATAATAGAAACATCATGTAACGCTCCCAAATTCAGATACTTGTACCTCGAATCTAGTGCTTCACGATCCATCTCATACAACATACTAATATTAACTAATAGTGAAATAATAAAAATATTTATATCGATACAATATAAATATTCTCGTCCCAAGTCTCACAACCATTACTAATGCACTATATAAATTAATCCATAACATAACTTAATACATAACCATAATTAAGTCTTTATACATATAAAGATTATAATCCTAACATACAAGAACAAAGCTATTCCGTACCCTTGCCTTTACCCTTGTCTTTTCATGAATTTATATAGCACGAGAATTATTCTAACTATTATTTACTTGTACGATCGATAGGAGTACAAGTTTAGGTACTTGCTCAATATATATTAGAAAACTTGCACAATATACAAGGTTGTGTAAGTTAGGGAACTTGGCTGAGAAATTCATGGTTAATCTCTATTAACTCATAAATATAAATCTAATTGGTCCAGTCTACTAACCTCAGATAATTAAAACCTCACCAATTTATCTAATTGATTACTCAATTAATCTTCACACATATTCTATAATCTTTCATTATTTCCCTTGTTTATTTAAGGGTTCGTACTTCATTATACTTATTCATGTCTTAAATAAAATATTCTTACTTTATTTATTACTCTTTAGGTAGATTTCTTAATTACCATTATACTTAATTAGTCTACAACAATCTAGGTTATTTGCTTAATTTATAATTAAAGATCACTCTAATTATTCATGTCCCATTAGTCCACAATTAAATAATCTTCAAAATCATTCAATTGCATGCTTATTATGGTTATTTCATAATTAAAGTATTTATTAACTTTTAATATTACTTTTATTGTTCATAATTAAAATATTATTTAATGTCATCATAAATGTTTATACTCCATTGATCACACAATTAGAATAGTCTTTATTATTGTAATGGTTCAATCATAGTTAAGATAATAATTAATTAAAATAATATCTTAATATTATTTTAATTACTCAATAAAATAAATTCATTTCTGACCCGTTTGACCCGACCCAACTCACCATTACCCAACCCTGATGAACTCGATAATTGATTACAGCAATGTCAGCTGTGTCTTGGCCTAAGATTAGCGTATTACAATGGCGATTATCTGAGGTTTTCAAGTTGGCAAAATTGTCTTGGCGCGACAATGCCAAACATAAGCACTAGGGCGGCGCTGAGGTAGAGTTCCTTGTTGAGGGTTTGGTGTGGTAGAACTGGGTTTCATTACTTGGGTGGCGCGACAGTGCCGACCCGGCAGACTCTAAAGGTTGAGATTTTTCAAATTTTTTATTCCTACCTCTTTTGGTTTAATCTTGCATAACTTGTTCATTTCACATCCAAATGAGTTCAAACCACTTCCATTATCTTATAAACCGGTATATCTTCAACATTTAATTTCTTACACAATTTTTCCAAAATATTTATTTAACCAAAATTATTGATTTTTCAAGCTAGAGTTCCATTTTAACATGTTTTGCTAAATGTTTCACCACAAGAGCTTTTTAAATCTGATTCTGATGATTCCACTTAGAGTGTTTTTGTATTTTATAGATGTTTAACATAAGATTTTTATATCAAGCTCTTAGCTTACACATTTTAGTTCATTTGACACCAAATCACATGTTTCAAGTTGTTTTATTCAATGTTTCATGCTAACATGATTTCCTTTATTCATATAGGCATAAAATACATACAAAGATATATTAATCACATGATCTCCTTCCCATAACCATCCTTATATCTTCAGATCCTCCATGATCCCACAACAAATATAACTCCCACAACCAAATCAAAACTATACTAACTTAACTTACAAAGATTAAAGCTAGGTTCTGACCATACCTTCTTTATGCTCTTCTTCTTTTAGTAATAAAGCTTAATTAGGTACTTCTCCACCTTCTTTCTCCTTCTTGAACTCCTTTTAAGCTACCAAGATACAAGAGTTCCTCCAAGCTTTTCTATTCTCTCTCAATTTCTCTAGCTCTCTCTAATTTAGCAATTTTAGTAATGTGGCAAACTCTTAGAAAATGACCAGGGGAAACCTATTTATAGGCAAAGGTTCATGTACACATACATGTACTAATACATGCATAATACTTATATTTTGTTCACCCAATTAGGTAATAACCATTGGTAAAAGTTTAGTTGGAAAAAAGCATTACCAACCCAAATCTAGCTATGTCCTAGCTCATCATATCTTTCACAAGAACTAAGCTTGCAACATTGGACAAAATTTTCAGTACTTTAGCTAAGGGGAGGGGGGTTTGGTCGGCTAAGAGGGAGTATTATTGCTACATTGTGTTTTTATTTTCTTTTTGTGTACTAGGTTACTTGCTCCTTTACACACACACATATATTTATATAGGCATGTATATAGATATATGCATATATATCTATATATATGCCTATATATATTCACCCAAATATATACACATATCCACCCTACACTTTCCTTTCCCCATTGGGCTAATCCAACATAATGTCTGTTGGGCTACTAACATAATTTAATGGGTCCTTTACATAAGTATACAACAAATACAAAGTAATTACAAGAATAGTACATCAATCAAATAATTACAAAAAGAGTGTAATTAGGATCCATATTACAAAAATAGTACAATTCACATTAATAAGAAAACCTAAAATCAAGGAAAATAACTGCCATAATTAATAATTCAAATTCAAAGATTTGGGATCTAACAACAAAAATAAATTTAAATTCAAAATAATAACAGTCACAACTATTTTCCAAAATCCAAAAATTACAACTATTTTGTAACAACAGTGGAAATCCATTATCATTTTCTCTCTCTTCCTCCTCTAGTACCTTCTCTGCTTCGACCTCATTTCTCTACTACAACCATGTCCACGTTTATACTAAGGTAACCAATAAAAAATAGAACACTGCATAGGGAAGAGAGAGATAAGAGACTGATGTGAAATGTAATATTCATAACCAAACTTTCGTACCAAGGTAACCAAATCTACCTTCACACATACAGTATGAATTTGTTACCTTGGTCTAAAAGTTTGGCAACCAATTTCATGAAGGTAAATAAAAAATAGAACACTGCATAGGAAAGAGAAAGATAAGAGAGTGATGTGTAATGTAATATTGATAACCAACCCTTCGTACCAAGGTAACCAAACATTTATACCAAGGTAACCTTTTTTTTATGAATATTTGGTTACCCACAAAAACTAAAATGGTTACTTTTGTATGAAGGTTTGGCTACCAACTGCACCATATTCAAAATAATTTTATTTTTAAAAGGTTATTATGAATATGTTGCAGTTAGTAGTCAAACCTTTGTACAAAGGTAACAATTTTAATTTTTGTGGGTAACCAAATATTCATAAAAAATAAATTACAAAGCCATAAATTGCAATAGAAAACATAACATGACAAGCCCTTACCTGGGCACAACTCTAATCAGAGTTCTAAAAGAGGCGGCGTGAATTTGATGGAGGCATAGAATAAAAAATGTTAACTGCAAGAAGATGATATCATCCTTTACTTTTTCGGTTTAAAGCCCAACATTCTGTCTCTCTCACAAAAATACTCGGAAAGCAGAGGGCTTCGCCTTCGTATATCGTCGGAGAAGATGACGAAGAAATTTGCAGTATTTTGAATCGAACAGAGACGCCCATTTGGGGGGATTGGAAGGCAAGATCTCAACAAGAAGTGAATGGGTCAAATGGGTAAGGATTGATTCATGGGTTTGTTGGGTTTTATCAACCAGATTGGGGAGAGAACAATTGATGATTGATTTGAAGCTTGGTTGCTCTGTTTTATAATTGATGTTCAGTAGTCCTCCTATGGCCGTTTCTCTCTCCTCAATTCCCAATCCCTTTTCCCTTTCTCTATCAACCAGGTCATTCCCTTTCTATATAACCTACTATTTATCATATATGTATGTTGGATGTATGGGTGTACAACATGTGTTGATTCCGACAGCAAAAAATTAATTATGTATGTGTTGGATGTCTGCTTTGTTTGAATTAGGAATTCCCTAAATTAAGGAATCTTAATTGCACTAATTATGTAAATAAAATATTTAAATACATTAATTGTGTAAATATTTTATGAGTGTACTATTGTTGTAATTATTTTAAAAAATGTACTAGAAAGTGTAATTGTTCCGAATTTAATTTAGCTTGAACCAAATACTCATTGGGCTCAACTACCATTCTAGCACCTTAATTACTTTGGGCCATAATTAATTCCTAAACTTGTAACTATATTAATTCATTCACATTGGGCCTAATTATACTTCTTAGTCCATTACATCATTTATGCATTTCTTAGTTAATCCAATTACTTGGTCCATTTTAATCATTGTCACACAAGGCATATCATATAAGCTTAATAATTTCTAAACCAAGCTTATCATCATCTTTATCACCTTTCTCAATTACCACATACTTAATTCAATTTAAATTAAATTATTAAGGTTCATGACACACACACACACACACATACACACACACACACACACACATATATATATATATATATGCACATAAATAATTTTTAAACAAATTATCATTACTAATATTATTTATAAAATTCTTGGGTATTACAGATTAAATGTGGTAGGTTGATCTTATAAAAATTAGTAGAATCTGTATGGCTGATTTAATGATGAATGTTATGAATAGTATATATTTGTGCAAGTAAGTTTTTTAAAGTCCTTAATGATAACATGATCTACAAAGACTTAAGAATAGAATGATAAAACTTGTTGGGTTGATCTTTTGAGCTAATGTATAGATAATGGGCGAAGTCGATCGTATAGTAATATCAAGACGATCGTAGAGTTACTCTACCTTGTTCGTAGTGTCACCATGGATCGCAGAGTAAGCATATCCTTCGAAATGCATCAGACAGTCGTTCGTAGAACTTTTACCTTCGTCGAAAGGTAATTAGAGAATCATAAAGCTTAGTAAGACTGAACGAAATATATACTTTGAAGTTGATTAGCTAAAGTTCAAATCTTAAAGAGACTCTAGGAGCCTTCATTAAAGACGTTCGTAGAGTTACTCTGCCTGTTCATAATGATAAATCAGTATCTCGGAGTAATTTGGATGCTTGTAGAGCATCGGTTGAACTGACCGTAAAGCTACATGGAAATAGCGAAGTATTCAATCAGTTCGTAGAGTGGTCTTCGAAATCGTAGAGCTGCCGAAGGGTTCTCAGAGTAAAACTAGCGTTCAAAGAGTCTGCTCAAGCGTTCGTAGAACATATCATAAAGCTCAAAGCATTCGTAGAGCAAATCGCAAAGCAGGTAGTAAAGTCTAAGATCGTAGAGCATATAGAGCTCAGACTCTATGTTTCCCCATTAACTCTGCAAATGCTAAATTCGTAGAGCAAGTCAGGTCTGATTAGAAGACTAACAAGAGAGAGTATTGTTGATTAAAGGTCCCTATACATTCTCCAAACATCCTTTTGTTGAGATCGAAGTAAAGAAGATGTGTTTATCAACTAGTTTACTGAAAGCGACAACTCCCTAGTGGTAGGTGAGATTGCAGTCTGATGTGACAAGCCAAAGTTGCAAAATAAACTGACATTATACTTTTAATGTCAACATCAAGAATCCAAGGATATCTGAGTATTAAATGTACCAATGGGAACTTTGCAATGAGAAGACTTTCTGGCTGACTATAAAAGGCTTCAAGGATTCAAATTAAAAAGTGAGAGCATAGATATAATAAAAGTCAAAAAGAATGAACAACGCTGAATTGCCAAAGTCTAAGAACTCACTATACGAATCAAAGACATATGCTCAAGCTGCTAAGTACCTGAAGAAATCAAGCCTCATTGCAAAGCTTAGCAGCGCCTCAACTAATCAACTTTCAATTGTGATTCAACTTGGTCTTAGTGACAGTTATACTGAGACTATATAAGTGACTCGAAGGAATCTAGAGGACTAAGTGTTATGGTATGTGTGACCAAATTATCAAGACTAAGTGACCCAAAGGAACCTGAGTGGTTTAGTTGTAAAAGATGTGTGTGATCTGGTTTATGTGACCCGTCCTTAGTGGACTAGGAGTTATTTAGTCTTCAAACCACTTAAACTTGGTTGTGTCTTTACATTTCAACACTTACTTTTTATCATATTATTATTAATGTTTGTGTGACTGAAAACTACAAGGCTAAACTTAGAACTGTGATTCCTTAATCTCTAAGGGGATTTTTCAAAGAATATTCCGATGTGTATAATTTGATATTAACTAATCAGTTATCTGGTAATCTATCATTAAATAACCAAAAAGTTTTAAAGATCTATTCAACCCCCTTTATAGATCTCTTTTGTGCCACTGGGAAATAACAGAAGTGAATTAAGTCCAAGAAATACTTGAACTTTTCTGCTGCAACTAATTGTGAACAAATCTACAACATTCTCTTTTGTGTGAACTTTGTGAACTGTAATGTCACCACTTTTCATCCACTCATAAATCTTGGGAAACAAAACATCTAAATTTTTGTCCATTGCGTGGAACACCTAGTTCTTCCCTAAATGAATAGCACTTTGACTATCACACTCTATCTAGATACTGCCTTGCTTGAACCATAGTTCTTCGACTAATCCCTTTAGCCACAATGCCTCATTGTCTACCTCTATCAATGCTATATACTCAGTCTTTCTTGTTAATAATGTTACTGTAGATTGTAATGCTGACCTCTAACATATACATCCTCCATAAAAGGTGTATACAAACCCTGTTGTAGATCTCCTCGAGTCTAGGTCTCCAGCATAATCTGAATCAACAAACCCTATAACATCACTTCTTGTTATATTACGAGTAAACATAAGACAGTAATTGTGACGCCCCCAAAATAGGTACACATCACCCATCTTGAGTCGCCAAATACATGGTACAAAATTCAAATACAACTTAAATATACAACATGAGCTGTGAGTTTTAATACAAATATTGTCTTCTAGATAGTATTCAAACTCAAAATAAGTCCTCAATACATTTATTATCGCACTATTTCACAGAATAATGAGGACTACTAATGGAACCATCTGGACCGTCATTTCATTCCTCGACTAGTCCCAGCTATATTCTCACTTTCTGAAGAAAACATTGAAAGAAAGGGTGAGCTCAACTAGCCCAGTAAGAAATATTATGACTAAGATAATGCAGAATAAATTATCCTTAGCCTTCAACAGTATACAAACTGATAGAATATAATAGACAACAAGTTTTAGATCAACAACTGCAGTGGAAAAGCAATTCATTAGAAGAGTCAAGTAGAGCATAAAATCTACTATCTTCTATGATTTAAAAGATTTATCATCAATTTTATCACTGAGACTCAACTTAATAAATAATCCACATCATCGAATTATCCCTGCATTACGGGCCAAAGATATTCTTAGTATCACGACCACGAATTATCCTTGCACTACGGGCCAAAGATAATTGTGTTTTCATCAATGGTCATAATCATGCCATAAAATAATTCATCTTTGCACCCTTGGCCGAAGAGAGTCCATGACTATAATCATACCAAAGACTATCCATTAATGCACTACGGCCAATGAAGACTTTTATCACATCATTTGTAACATTACGATCATGATTATACCGAATAATCCCTAGTCATAATCATACCAAGTCCATCTATGCACTACGGGCCAAAGATGACTTTCATAACAATATAAGCATGAGGATGATGACAATGACATAATAATTCAATAAAACAAGTTTAAGGATAAATTTTAAAGATTTATAATTTAATTTATCCAGAATTCAATAACGTTCAAATTGTCAACATAATAGTGCTTTGTGGAGTAAAATTCAAGAATAATATTGTACCAAAAATGATTTGGACTGAAAACGAATCAAATTTTATCATGAATAGTACTCCGGGTGAATAGTACTCGAGTGATTAGTACCCCGTGAATAGTACTTTGTGAATAGTAACCCCGTGAATAGTACTCCGGCATGAAAAAGTTAAAACTTATCAAGAATGCTCATAATAATATTTCCATGAAAAGATACTGGATGAAGCGTAAATATCAAGGATATTCTACTAATTTCATGGAGTATAGAAGCCAAAATTTTAACAAAACGAGTATAGAATTTGAAATCTGAAACGAAATAATATTACTTATATACTACAGAGTATGGAAGAAAATATTATTTCAAGCGAATATTGAACAAAACTAACATTCCTTTGAACGAAAATAATATTCTATAATAAACAATAATGGAGTAAAATTCAAGAATGAAGATCAAAACATGGATACAATCAAAGATAGTAACCATAATAGACATCTAGGACGAAAAAGAGAAAATTTTATTTTTCGGTGAATAGTGCCGTATACGTGAATAGTAACCCCGACACAAAAAGGTAGAAATTTCATAATAAAATTCATATCAATATTTCGGCATAATGATATTGAAGAAAATAATATCATTTACGAAGAAAATAACATCATTTACATCAAAATAACAGTACTTCTGATCGGAATATCCGATGTAAAGCTGAAGAAAACTTGTACGGAATAGCAACTCTCAAAGTATCTAAATACTCACAAAAATACGCTTGATAATATAGAGAGAAAGAAAACTTGTTTCTGGTGTGATTTTCAATTCTAACCTAAGCGCCTACTTATAGAAAAATGCTAGAACGCCATAGGAGACTAAAATAATATAATAATAATATTTATTCATTTTTCTTCTACGCCAACCTTGTTGAATAACAAGCCAGCCATCTTGGACACAAATTTGCAGCCCACATGTTTTCAAACAAAAGTGGGTTCCACCCAAATTTAATAAAAAATATTTAATTTTCGAAACTTCAACAATTCATAATAAATAGCCCTTTTATCAGAAAAATACGAATTTTATATCCATTACCCACGAAATCGAATTATTTACAACTTTATAGCTTTAAGTTTTTCCAAATTCTAAATAGAAAATATCCAAAATTCACAAACGGATGATTTTTAACACCTCTTAAAATTCATAACAAATCATACGCTAATTTTTTACGGTTCAAAATTTGTGGACATATACTCAACTTATATATGCATAAGTTATCCAAAAATCACAACGATCCAACGGCCGGATTAAAATTATAACTCACACAATAGAGTTTTAAGAACACCGATTTGAGTTTTTAATACCTTCAATCCGACAAAATATTGATAAAATACCTCAACATTAATTCTTTCATTTATAACCACATAAAATAAATGTATTCCTAACCATCATTTATGTCCACATAAAATAAATATTTTTTTATCATATAAATCAATAATTAATTATTCACAAATAATATTATAGAATCACAATAATGACAACCAGGCCGTTCCCAGGAAAGTGGGGGCTTTCTGATAAGGATTTCTCCTTACTGACGCGTAATTAGGTGACCAAACCTCTCATTGAAAGAACTTTCTAGACATTGTCAATAATGCTATCTAATAATATTATTCAAATAATATGAATTATTGATTTGATAATGGGAAATACTGTGTAGTGATAATTATTGAAACAATAATAATATAAAATATCAACGCAGCAATTATTGAATCAATAAAATAAAATATTAAATAGTAATTACTATAACAATTATTGAGTAGAAGCGGTGACTTCTCACGTAAGCACTAATAATCAATCTGGTGTGCTACTATGCAACCACGCCAGCGTATTCTTTGTACTTTTACTACCGGGTAGTTCAACGATTAACGGTAAAACTTCCGCGTTATTTTTATAAAAGATATTTACATCGTTTTTTCTCATTTAAATAATAATTACATTGTGGGGTCCACCAATGATTGTGATGTCGTACGAATATTCCCTGTTAAAATGAATATTCTCCGACCAATCGAATATTATATAACAACTTGCGTACTTTGCAAAATTTATAAATAATACCCACAACTATAACATTATATCAAATTCACACCATAATATATAAAAAAAAAATTCGAGAAAATTAAATATTTATTCATAAAATTTGGGGTCTCACAATCTCCCCTCCTTATGAAATTTCGCCCTCGAAATTTATGTACATACCTGGTATGGCGAACAGATGAGGACACTTCGTCAGATTCTAACTCTTGAGGTATAACCTTTGAGTGTATAATATATTCCTTCTTATCCAAGATTTTAACAAGTACCTCTTCATACGTTAAATCTTCCGCTATCTCGTCCGGTTCTAAATCAATAATGTGGTTTGAGTCGTCCACATATTTACGTAACATCGATACGTGAAAAACACGCGACATACTTGGCATTAAGGCGAGTCTATAGGCCACAGTTCCTACTCGAACGAGGATTTCAACTCTCTTCGTTGATTCTTGCTTCTAGAATAACGCCTTCTTGAACCTTCTTCTTCACATTCATCAGCTTCGGGTCTGTAGCCTTAACATTATTGTTTAAATTCGGTTCTAATCGTATATTTGTTATCTTCACGTAGGTTCGTATATTAAGCACAAATCGCGCATACGATCTTCTACTCAACACGCGTCGGCCATCAAGCGTTCGCTTATCCCACGATGATATTGAAATGGTATAATCGTAATCTTCAACGACTCAAGCCAGCGTCTTCTTACGCGTATTACGTTCGTTTTGGGTGAAGAAATATTTGAGGGTTTTAGAAATGGGTTTTGTCTTTGGGGTCAATACAAAATTTACTTTCACGCCTGGGGTAGGTCAAGAAGTCTTCGGGGAATACGTCGGGAAATTTATTAACGCTTAAAAATATCATTTAAAAGCGTGACTCTCATCCAAGACTTGGATAACACATGAAATGAAGGTTTCTCTTAACGGAGTTTCAACAGATAAGTCAAAGTTTAATTTCTCTGGAGTTAAATTTAAACGTTGAGCGCAAATAGGAGAAATAAAAGAGTGGGTAGAACCGGTAATTGAAACACGCTTTGGGTTGCTGCGTACAGTTTGGACGGATGTGTCCCTCCTGTCCGCATTTGAAATATACGACCGGTGGTCGTTCTTCTTCCTTAACAACGGGTGCTGGTGCTGCTGTCTTTCCATCATTATTGAATCTCCTCTTCTTGAAATGTCCACTCTTATTATCTTGGCCATAATTACCACCGAAGTGGTTACAATTCTTGGCATGATAATTTCCCCCACGATGGTTATCGTTGTTCCGATGGCCGTTGCCACCGGTACGATTATTATCGTGTTGTTGGTCGTTACCTTTTGGTTGTTGGTCGTTACCTTTTGGTTGTGCTGACTCATTATCGCGCTCCACTAACTGAGCCCTATTCACAACATCTGAATATAAACAAAGTTTGTGAGAAATAAGGTATTGACGTATTTCAGGTTTCAAACCTCGCAGAAACATTCGCGTCATTCGCTCCTCATTATTGACCAAATGGGATGCAAACCGGGACAACTCCGTAAACTTAGCCTCGTACTGCGCCACGATCATATTATTTTGTTCCAGCTTGATGAAATCTACCTCCTTTATGTGAAGAATACTTTCGGGAAAGTATTTGTCGTTGAACAGCTCTTGGAACTTCTCCCAAGACATCTTGAGTGAGTCAAGCTGGGTACGTTTTACAGATTCCCACCAATGATCTGCTTCTTCACGCAACATAAAGGTGGCGAATGGAACCTTTTCTCCTCTAAGCATTCCAAGACATCAAATATCTTGGTGATCTGCTTTATCCACGTCTCTGCCTTAAGTGGTTCTGGCTTTCCCAAAAACTCTGGTGGTCCCAGCTCCTTGAACTTCTTAGCGGTGACCAACCGTGGGTTGCCAAAAACTCTCGTTTGGTGTTGCATGAACTGCACAAAGCCTCTGAACATCCCATCGTTCATCATTTGATCGGTGTTGTTGTTTACCTAAGGATTAGTGTCTTTCTGTTGCACATTATCCTGGGTATTGATCTGTGGTGACTCAACGGTCTCCTGTGCTCCATTGCTTACCTCAACATTTTCAGATGCCATTTTACTGTCACAAAACAAGGGTTAATTGACATGCCACATATTATCCATATACTCTGACCGAATAATTAAATACCAAATAAACTTAGGTAGGTCATACTAGTGAAGGAATTTCCCGTCTCTCCCCTACTAGTTCTAGTCTCAAATCTCAGCCAGGGATCATATCCCTAAGCTTTGATACTAACTGTGACGCCCCCAAAATAGGTATACATCACCCATCTTGAGTCGCCAAATACATGGTACAAAATTCAAATACAACTTAAATATACAACATGAGCTGTGAGTTTTAATACAAATATTGTCTTCTAGACAGTATTCAAACTCAAAATAAGTCCTCAATACATTTATTATCACACTATTTCACAGAATAGTGAGGACTACTAATGCAACCATCTGGACCGTCATTTCATTCCCCGACTAGTCCCAGCTATATTCTCACTTCCTGAAGAGAACATTGGAAGAAAGGGTGAGCTCAACTAGCTCAGTAAGAAATATTATGACTAAGATAATGCAGAATAAATTATCCTTAGCCTTCAACAGTATAACAACTGATAGAATATAATAGACAACAAGTTTTAGATCAACAACTGCAACGAAAAAGCAATCCATTAGAAGAGTCGAGTAGAGCATAAAATCTACTATCTTCTATGATTTAAAAGATTTATCATCAATTTTATCGCTGAGACTCAGCTTAATAAATAATCCACATCATCGAATTATCCCTACACTACGGGCCAAAGATATTCTTTAGTGTCACGACCACGAATTATCCTTGCACTACAGGCCAAAGATAATCGTGTTTTCATCAACGGTCATAATCATGCCATAAAACAATTCATCTTTGCACCTTTGGCCGAAGAGAATCCATGACCATAATCATACCAAAAATTATCCATCAATGCACTACTGTGATGCCCCCAAAACAGGTATACATCACCCATATTGAGTAGCCAAATACATGGTACAAAATATAAATACAAACTTAATTATACAAACGTCGTGTAATATACGACAAAATATATGCTATGAGTTTTAATACAAATATTGCCATCTAGACAATATCCACACTTAATGGAGTCCTCATTACATTTATTATCACACTATTTAACAGAATAGTGAGGACTACTAATGCTATCATCACGGACCAGTCACTCCGTTCCACGACTCGTCCCAAATTTATATTCTCATTTCCTGCAGAGAACAGTGAAAGAAAGGGTGAGCTCAACTAGACCAGTATGAAATATTATGACTAAGATAATGTAGAATAAATTATCATTAGTCTTCAACAATGTTAAACTGATAAAATACAATAGACATCAAATTTAACAGCAGCGGAATAAGCAATCCATTAGAAGAGTTTAGTAGAGCATGATATCTACTATCTTCTATGATTTAAAATATTTTCATCAATTTTTATCGCTGAGACTCAGCTTAATAAATAAACCACATCATCGAGTCATCCCTGCACTACGGGCCAAGGATATTCATTAAATCATCAATGGTCATGACTATACCGAATAATCCCTGTTTATAATCATACCAAAAACTGTCCATCAATGCACTTCAGGCCACTGAGGACTTTCACCACATCATTCGTCACATTACGGTCATGATTATACCGAATAATCCCAGGTCATAATCATACCTAATCCATCTATGCACGTAAGCCAAAGATGACTTTCATCATAATATAAGCATGAGAATGATGACAATGATATAAACATTAATCAAACGAAAATAAGGATAAATATTAAATACTTTAAATTTATCCAAATATTATCAATCACTTAATAAACTCATCATCTAATATTATTAATATTATAATAATATTTTAATCACTTCATAAACTTATAAACAATTTATTTCAATTGTTTACACTTTACCAAATAATGCATTTAATCATTCAAAATGCCATACTCATAAGATTTCATCACCAATGATCAAATTCCTCATCAAAAATCCGCATATACCCTATATAGGATTCCCAATCCATAAAATCCTATTTTCTAATTTTGTTACTTCACATAACATATTTAATTCATTTACTCATAACTAGTTCATTTTATGAAAAATACCAAATCAGTCCCAAAAATATTTCTTTTCTGGGATTTAGCAGAATATAGTCCCATATTTAACATATATTTTTCTTGGAATTTTTAAAATTCATTTACTATTTTTCATATGGCCAAAACTTTTGAATATTTAGATATTTATCATAAATTGTACTTTTGTCCAAAAATTCCAAAATTTACAGGGTATACTCCTGTTATATACATGTACTCTCAATAAAAGTTTCACCAATTTTGGAGTTAACCACAAAGAGTTATAAGGGTTTACATTTAAAATATTCTTTTCCCATAAAATCCATAACTCTTAATCTATACATCCAAAAATTGCCATTTTTGGACATAATCTAGAAAACTCATCAAATTATCATTTCAAATTTTTCCAGAATTTTTGTGGGTCAGAAAAATTACGAAACTACCCCTGGCAGAAACCCCTTTTGAATGAAAATATTATTCATATGAATACAAAAGATCATTCACCATGCATGCGGTAATCCACATAGACAGGTTATTACAACAGAATAATAAAAAATAGAATAATAGAAGAATTCACCATGCATGCGATAGACCGCTTGCATGACGGGGTATTCTCAGCGAATAATAAAGAATGGAACGAAAGTCATGCGTGTAAACCGCATGCATGAGGATATTCCAACAGAATAATAAAGAATGGAATCAGTTCATGCGTAAATCGCACAGACAGGATATTCCAATAGAATAATAAAGAATGGAACCAGGTCATGCGTAAAACGCACATACAGGATATTCCAACAAAATAATAAAGAATGGAATAACAACAGAATTCATCAGGCATGCGATAGACCGCACAGACAGGTTATTCCAACAAAATAATAAAGAATGGAATAATAGAAGAATTTCACCATGTATGCAGTACTTCGCATAGATATGTTATTCCAACATAATAATAAGGAATGGAATAACAATAGCTCTTTTCATGAATACGAAAGAAATAATACCCCTTACCTTAGAAGAAACTGGATATTGGAATAGTGAGGTAGCAGACTTCTCTTCTTCTTTCTCTATATAATTTCTCTTTATAATAATTCCTCTAAAGCTTTAGTGAATTGGAGAGAAATGAAGGAAGAATGAGCTTCTATTTATAGGAAAATATAATTTCGATAATTGCACGTTTTGGGGCTCCGAAATATTATAGTACAATACCTTCAACTTTTCTTTCATTTTTTAATTTAGTCCTGCAAGTATTATCAAACTTGCACCACCTCCCCTAATAGTAAATAATATGAATCAATAGTTCAATCATATGAATCAATAGTTATAATCATGTGAAAATACAAATTACAGTATAGTACCTCCATCTATACCTCCATTTTTAACTTAGTCATGCAAGTATTATCAATCTTGCACCAACTCACCTAATAGTATAAGAATTTGATTCAATAGTACACACATATGAACAAATAGTTATATAAGTATGTGAATTAGTAGTAATTAATTGCTCATTTATCCGATTAATTACCCGATTTATCAATATAACCCCCAAACATCAATTATCATCGGAATAGATGTCGATTTCCACTAACACTAATAATCCCAACACAGTGGAACTATTAAATTCATCTTTAATCAACACGAACTTATTCATTATTAATATTATAACTCACAATATTTAACAACTAGGTCGTTCCTAGGAAAGAGGGAGCTTTCTAATAAAGATTTCTCCTTATTGGCGTGCAATTAGATGACCAAACCTCTCCTTGATAGAACTTCTAGACATTGTAAATATTGTAATTTAATAATATGAACAACTTTGTCATCTCAATTATTGATTTAATAATATATAAAATATTATGCAGATGATACTGTGATAATAATCGAATCAATAATATGAGAAATATGATGCAGCAATTACTGTAGCAATAATTGAGTATAACTGAGTGACTTCTTACGTAAGCATAAATAATCAATACCGTGTGCTACAATGCAACCACGCATATTACTGTACTTTTACTACTGGGTAGTTCAACATGTTTAACGGTAACACTTTCGCCTTTATTTTTATAAAATGATAATTCTGTCGTTTTCTAACTACGACAATACTTCTGTTGTGGGGTCCACCAATGATTGTACCGTCGTACGGATATTCCCTGACAAAAAGAATATTCCCCGACCAAACGAATATTTTATAACAACTTGTATACTTTGCAAAATTTCTAAATATTACCCACAACTATAACATTATATCAAATCCACACCATAATATTCAAAAAAAATATTTTGAGAAATTTAAATCTTTATTTATAAAATTTAGGGTCTCACAATCTCCCCTCCTTATGAAATTTCGCCTTCGAAATTTACATGCGTACCTGGTATGCCGAAGAGATGAGGATACCTTGACTTCATTTCAGATTTTAACTCTTGAGGTATAACCTTTGAGTGTTGAATACGATCCTTTTTATCCAAGATTTTAACACGTATCTCCTCATACGTTAAATCTTCTGCTATCTCGTCTAGTTCTAATTTAATAAAGTGTGGTTCGGGTAATCCACATATTTACGTAACATCGATACGTGAAAAATATTATGAACACGCGACATACTTGGCGGTAAAATGAGTCTATAGGCCACAGTTTCTACTCGATCAAGGATTTCAAATGGGCCAATAAAATTGAGGGTTGAGATTTCTTCTCTTCATCGATTCTTGCTTCTATAATAACGCCCTCTTGAACCTTCTCTTCTTGAAATTTCTACTCCTATATTCTTGACCATGATTACCACCGAAGTGGTTACCATTCTTGGCATGATAATTTTCTCCACGATGGTTATCATTGTTCCGATGGCTATTGCCACCGGTACGATTATTATCGTGTTGTTGGTCGTTGCCTTTTGGTTGTGCTGACTCATTATCGCTCTTCAATAACTGAGCTCTATTCACAACATCTGAATATAAACAAAGTTTGTGAGAAATGAGGTATTGACGTATATCGAGTTTCAAATCTCTTAGAAATATTCGCGTCATTCGCTCCTCATTATCGACCAAATGGGATGAAAATCGGGATAACTCCGCAAATTTAGCCTCGTATTACGACACGATCATATTGTTTTGCTACAACTTGATGAAATCCACCTCCTTCATGTGACGAATACTTTCGGAAAAGTACTTGTCGTTGAACAGTTCTTGGAACTTCTCCCAAGACATCTTGAGTGCATCAGGCTGGGTACGCTTTACAGATTCCCACCAATAATCTGCCTCTTCACGCAACATAAAGGTGGCAAAGGGAACCTTTTGCTCCTCGGAGCATCCCAAGACATCAAATATCTTGGTGATCTGCTTTAACCACGTCTCCGCCTAAGTGGTTTTGGCTTTCCCAAAAACTCCGGCGGTCCCAGCTCATTGAACTACTTAGCAGTGACCATCCGAGAGTTGTCAGTGTTTCCACCTGAATTTTGAACAGGAGTCTCTTTCGTCTGATGTTGCATAAATTGCATAAAGCCTCTGAACATCCTATCGTTCATCATTTGATCGGTGTTGTTATTTACCTGAGGATTATTGTTTTCCTGTTGCAAATTATCCTGGGTATTTATCGTTGGTGACTCAACAGTCTCATGTGCTTCATTGCTGATCTCAACATTTTTTAGATGCCATTTTCAAACACTGTCACAAAACAAGGGTTAATTGACATATCACATATTATCCCTATACTCTGACCGACCAATTAAATACCAAATAAACTTAGGTAGGTCATACTAACGAAGGAATTCCCCGTCTCTCCCCTCCTAGATCTTGTCTCACATCTCAGCCAGGGATCATATCCCTAAGCTTTGATACCAACTGTGACGCCCCCAAAACAGGTATACATCACCCATCTTGAGTCTCCAAATACATGGTACAAAATATAAATACAAACTTAATTATACAAACATCGTGTAATATACGACAAAACATATGCTATGAGTTTTAATACAAATATTGTCATCTAGACAATATCCACACTCAATGGAGTCCTCATTACATTTATTATCACACTATTTAACAGAATAGTGAGGACTACTAATGCTATCATCTGGACCGTCACTCCGTTCCCTGACTCGTCCCAGCTATATTCTCATTTCCTGCAGAGAACAGTGAAAGAAAGGGTGAGCTCAACTAGACCAGTATGAAATATTATGACTAAGATAATGTAGAATAAATTATCATTAGTCTTCAACAATGTTAAACTGATAAAATACAACAGACATCAAATTTAACAGCAGCGGAATAAGCAATCCATTAGAAGAGTTAAGTAGAGCATGATATCTACTATCTTCTATGATTTAAAATATTTTCATCAATTTTATCATTTGAGACTCAAATTTTAATAAATAAACCACATCATCGAGTCATCCCTGTACCACGGGGCAAAGAATATTCATTAAATCATCAATGGTCATGACTATACCGAATAATCCCTGGTTATAATCATACCAAAAACTGTCCATCACTGCACTTCAGGCCACTGAGGACTTTCACCACATCATTCGTCACATTACGGTCATGATTATACCGAATAATCCCAGGTCATAATCATACCTAATCCATCTATGCACGTAAGCCAAAGATGACTTTCATCATAATATAAGCATGAGAATGATGACAATGATATAAACATTAATCAAACGAAAATAAGGATAAATATTAAATACTTTAAATTTATCCAAATATTATCAATCAGTTAATAAACTCATCATCTAATATTATTAATATTATAATAATATTTTAATCACTTCATAAACTTATAAACAATTTATTTCAATTGTTTACACTTTACCAAATAATGCATTTAATCATTCAAAAATGCCATACTCATAAGATTTCATCACCAATGATCAAATTCCTCATCAAAAATCTGCATATACCCTATATAGGATTCCCAATCCATAAAATCCTATTTTCTAATTTTGTTACTTCACATAACATATTTAATTCATTTACTCATAACTAGTTCATTTTATGAAAAATACCAAATCAGTCCCAAAAATATTTCTTTTCTGGGATTTAGCAGAATATAGTCCCATATTTAACATATATTTTTCTTGGAATTTTTAAAATTCATTTACTATTTTTCATATGGCCAAAACTTTTGAATATTTAGATATTTATCATAAATTGTACTTTTGTCCAAAAATTCCAAAATTTACAGGGTATACTCCTGTTATATACATGTACTCCCAATAAAAATTTCACCAATTTTGGAGTTAACCACAAAGAGTTATAAGGGTGTACATTTAAAATAGTCTTTTCCCATAAAATCCAAAACTCTTAATCTATACATCCAAAAATTGCCATTTTTGGACACAATGTAGAAAACTCATCAAATTATCATTTTAAATTTTTCTAAAATTTTTGAGGGTTAGAAAAATTATGAAAGCGCCTCCGCGCGAAACCCTTTGAATGAAAATACTATTCATATGAATACAAAAGATCATTCACCACGATGCGGTAATCCACATAGACAAGGTTATTCCAGCGTAATAATAAAGAATTGAATAATGAAGAATTCACCATGCATGCGATAGGCCTTGCAGACGAGGTTATTCTCAGCGAATAATAATAAAGAATGGAACGAAGTCATGCGTAAAACCGCATGCATGTGATATTCTAACAGAATAATAAAGAATGGAATCAGGTCATGCGTAAATCGCACAGACAGGATATTCCAATAGAATAATAAAGAATGGAACCAGGTCATGCGTAAACCACATAGACAGGATATTTCAACAGAATAATAAAGAATGGAATAACAACAGAATTCACCAGGTATGTGATAGACCGCACAGATAAGTTATTCCAATAGAATAATAAAGAATAGAATAATAGAAGAATTTCACCATGTATGAAGTACTTCGCATAGACAGGTTATTCCAACATAATAATAAGGAATGGAATAACAATAGCTCTCTTCATGAATACGAAATAAATAATACCTCTTACCTTAGAAGAAACTAGATATTGGAATAGTGAGGTAACAGACTTCTCTTCTTCTTTCTCTCTATAATTTCTCTCTATAATAATTGCTCTAAAGCTTTAGTGAATTGGTGAGAAATGAAGGAAGAATGAACTTCTATTTATAGGAAAATATAGTTTCTATAATTGCACGTTTTGGGGCTCGAAATATTCAGTACAATACCTTCAACTTTTCTTTTATTTTTAATTTAGTCCTGCAAGTATTATCAAACTTGCACCACCTCCCCTAATAGTAAATAATGTGAATCAATAGTTCAATCATGTGAATCAATAGTTATAATCATGTGAAAATACGAATTACAATATAGTACCTCCATCTATACCTCCATTTTTAACTTAGTCATGCAAGTATTATCAATCTTGCTCCAACTCGCCTAATAGTATAAGAATGTGATTCAATAGTACACACATGTGAACAAATAGTTATATAAGCATGTGAATTAGTAGCAATAAATTGCTCATTTATCCGATTAATTACCCGATTTATCAATATAACCTCCAGACATCAATTATCATCGGAATAGATGTCGATTTCCACTAACACTAATAATCCCAACACAGTGGAACTATCAAATTCATCTTTAATCAACACGAACTTATTCATCATTAATATTATAACTCACAATATTTAACAACTAGGTCATTCGCAGGAAAGAGGGGGCTTTCCAATAAGGATTTCTCCTTATTGGCGCGCAATTAGATGACCAAACATCTCCTTGACAGAACTTTTAGACATTGTAAATATTGTAATTTAATAATATGAACAACTTTGTCATCTCAATTATTGATTTAATGATATATAAAATATTATGCAGATGATATTGTGACAATAATCGAATCAATAATATGAGAAATATGATGCAGCAATTACTGTAGCAATAATTGAGTATAACTGAGTGACTTTTTACGTAAGCATCAATAATCAATACCTGTGGTGCTACTATGCAACCACGCATATTATCGTATTTTTTTACTCTTTGGGTAGTTCAAAGATGTTTAACGGTAACACTTTTCGCCTTTATTTTTATAAAATGATAATTACATGCGTTTTTCTAACTACGACAATACTTCATTGTGGGGTTCACTAATGATTGTCTTGCAGTCGCATGGATATTCCCTGACAAAAAGAATATTCTCCGACCAAACGAATATTTTATAACAACTTGCATACTTTGCAAAATTTATAAATATTACCCACAACTATAACATTATATCAAATCCACACCATAATATTCAAAAAAAATATTTCGAGAAATTTAAATCTTTATTCATAAAATTTGGGGTCTCACAACTACGGCCAATGAGGACTTTTATCACATCATTTGTAACATTACGGTTATGATTATACCGAATAATCCCTAGTCATAATCATACCAAGTCCATCTATGCACTACGGGCCAAAGATGACTTTCATAACAATATAAGCATGAGGATGATGACAATGACATAATAATTCAATAAAACAAGTTCAAGGATAAATTTTAAAAATTTATAATTTAATTTATCCAGAATTCAATAACGTTCAAATTGTCAACATAATACTGCTTTGTGGAGTAAAATTCAAGAATAATATTGTACCAAAATTGATTTGGATCGAAAACGAATCAATTTTTATCATGAAAACCCCAGGTGAATAGTACTCGAGTGAATAGTACCCCGTGAATAGTACTTCATGAATAGTAATCCCGTGAATAGTACTCTAGCATGAAAAAGTTAAAACTTATCAAGAATGCTCAGAATAATATTTCCATGAAAAGATATTGGATGAAGAGCAAATATCAAGGATATTCTACTAATTTCATGGAGTATAGAAGCCAAAATTTTAACAAAATGAGTATAGAATTCAAAATCTGAAGCGAAATAATATTACTTACATACTACATAGTATGGAAGAAAATATTATTTCAAGCGAATATTGAACAAAACTAACATTCCTTTGAACGAAAATAATATTCCATAATAAACAATAATGGAGTAAAATTAAAGAATGAAGATCAAAACATGGATACAATCAAAGATAGTAACCACAATAGACATCTAGGACGAAAAAGAGAAAATTTTATTTTTCGGTGAATAGTGTTGTATACGTGAATAGTGCTGTATACGTGAATAGTAATCCTGACACAAAAAGCTAGAAATTTCACAATAAAATTTATATCAATATTTCGGCATAATGATATTGATGAAAATACTATCATTTACGAAGAAAATAACATCCCTTACCTCAAAATAACAGTAGTTCTGATCGGAATATCAAATGTAAAGCCGAAGGAAACTTGTACTGAATAGCAACTCTTAAATTATCTAAATACTCACAAAATACGCTTGATAATATAGAGAGAAAGAAAACTTGTTTCTGGTGTGATTTTCAATTCTAACCTAAGCGCCTATTTATAGGAAAATGCTAGAACACCATAGGAGACTAAAATAATATAATAATATTATTTATTTATTTTTCTTCTACGCCAACCTTGTTGAATAACAAGCTAGCCATCTTGGACACAAATTTGCAGCCCACATGCTTTCAAACAAAACTGGGTCCCGCCCAAATTTAATAAAAAATATTTTAATTTTTGAAACTTCAACAATTCATAATAAATAGCCCTTTTATCAGAAAAATACGAATTTTATGTTCATTCCACACGAAAATTGAATTCTCTACAGCTTTGTAGCTTTAAGTTTTTCCAAATTTCAAACAAAAAATATCCGAAATTCACAAACGGATGATTTTTAACACCTCTTAAAATTCATAACAAATCATATGCTAATTTTTAACGGTTCAAAATTTGTGGACATATACTCAACTTATATATGCATAACATATCCAAAAATCACAATGATCCAACGGTCGGATTAAAATTATAACTCACACAATAGAGCTTTAAGAACACCGATTTGAGTTTTTAATATCTCCAATCCGACAAAATACTGATAAAATACCTCAACATTAATTCCTTCATTTATAACCACATAAAATAAATATTTTCCTAACCATCGTTTATGTCCACATAAAATAAATATTTTCTTATCATAGAAATTAATAATTAATTATTCACAAATAATATTACAGAATCACAATAATGACAACCAAGCCATTCCCAAGAAAGAGGGGGCTTTCCGATAAGGATTTCTCCTTACTGGCGCACAATTAGGTGACCAAACCTCTCCTTGACAGAACTTTCTAGACATTGCCAATAATGCTATCTAATAATATTATTCAAATAATATGAATTATTGATTTGATAATGGGAAATATTGTGTAGTGACAATTATTAAAACAACAATAATATAAATATCAACGCAACAATTATTGAATCAATAAAATAAAATATTGAACAGTAATTACTGTAACAATTATTGAGTTGAACTAAGTGACTTTTTACGTAAGCACCAATAATCAATACCGTGTGTTACTATGTAACCACGCGTATTACTGTACTTTTACTACCGGGTAGTTCAACAGTTAACGGTAAAACTTTCGCCGTTATTTTTATAAAAAGATATTTATGTCGTTTTCTCATTCCGACAATAATTACATTTGTAGGGTCCACCAATGATTGTCTTGAGTCATACGAATATTTCTGTTAAAACGAATATTCCCCGACCAATCGAATATTATATAACAACTCGCGTACTTTGCAAAATTTATAAATATTACCCACAACTATAACATTATATCAAATTCACACCATAATATAAAAAAAATATTTTGAGAAAATTAAATATTTATTCATAAAATTTGGGGTCTCACGGTAATTGGTTATACCTGATAAATAGTAGAAAATCTATTTTACTACATTCCAATGCTTTTCCCCTAGATTTGCTATATATCTACTAACTACAATGACTTCACTTGAGATATTTGGCCTTGTACATATCGTAGCTTACATGAGGCAACCCACCACATTTTCATATGGTACTTTGGACATAGACTCCATCTCATCCTATGTCTGTTGGCCCAACTATGAAAATAACTTTAAATGTGCTACCAACGGAGTGCTAACTGGATTAAAATTGTGCATATTAAACCTCTCTAATACATTTTGCACATATCATTTATGTGTTAACCACAGTTTTCCTGCCTAACGATCTCCGTGAATTTTCATACGTAGGATCTTCTTGATTGATCCAATATCCTTTATGTCGAATTCACTGCTCAACAATTTCTTCAACTGAAAAATGTTTAACTTTTTCTTCGTTGCTATTAACATGACATCTACATATAATGTAGTTACATGGATCATACTTAGAACGAGAGTAACCATGAGCCACCATGAAGCTGTCAAATTCCATTTACCACTTTCTTTAAGACTACTTCAAACTATAGAGAGAATTTTTCAAATTGTAAACTAATTCCTCTTTCCCTGGTTCAATAAATCCTTCTAGTTTCTTTATATAGATCTTTTCTTCTAAATCATTATGGAGAAAAGTTGTGACGCCCCCAAAATAGGTTTACATCACCCATCTTGAGTCGCCAAATACATGGTACACAATTTAAATACAACTTAATTATGCAACAGTCGTGTAAGATACGACAAAACATAATATAAGAGTTTTAATAAGAATATTATGATCTAGACAATATCCACACTCAATGGAGTCCTCATTATATTTATTATCACACTATTTTATAGAGTAGTGAAGACTACTAAAACAACCATCTGGACCGTCAATCCGTTCCCCGACTAGTCCCAGCTATATTCTCATTTCCTGAAGAGAACAATGAAAGCAAAGGGTGAGCTCAACTAGACCAGTAAGAAATATTATGACTAAGATAATGCAAAATAAATTATCCTTAGCCTTCAACAGTATAACAACTGATAGAATATAATAGACAACAAGTTTTAGATCAACAACTGCAGCGAAATAAGCAATCCATTAGAAGAGTCAAGTAGAACATAAAATCTACTATCTTCTATGATTTAAAAGGTTTTTCATCACTTTTATCGCTGAGACTCAGCTTAATAAATAAACCACAACATCCCTGCACCACGACCAATGATATTCATATAATCATCAATGGTCATGATTATACTGAATAATCCCTGGTCATAATCATACCAACTACTGTCCATCAATGAACTATAGGCCAATGAGGACTTTTACCACATCATGCGTCACATTACGGTCATGATTATACCGAATAATCCCCAGTCATAATCATGCCAAGTCCATCTATGCACGTAAGCCAAAGATGACTTTAATCACAATATAAGTATGATGATGATGACAATGACATAATAATTCAATAAAACAATTTCAAGGATAAATTTTAAATACTTATAATTTAATTTATCCAGAAATCAATAACGTCCAAATTGTCAACATGATACTTCTTTGTAGAGTAAAATTCAAGAATGCTCAGAATAATATTTCCATGAAAAGATACTGGATGAAGCGCAAATATCAAGGATATCAAGGGTGTTCACCTTACTTATATCATCTGTGGATTTAAATTGATTCGTTTATAATACATCGAGAGATGATTATAAATATTGATGAGTTCTTGGTTAATAATTCAATATAGTTAAAATAATGTAATAGGAAGTGAAGAGATTAAAACAAAACATTGGGGGAAGTTGTAATCATAATTATTTTTAATTTGATTTTAATCTTTGTCTTGATAGTGAGTAGTTTTTAATTCTAATTAGATTTTATCTTACAACTTAAATCAATTGTTTAAATAAAATTAATTTGGTTAAGAGTTTGTACTTGATTATTAATATTAAATAATTCTCCGTGGGACCAATACTCTACTTACATTATATTACTTGTTGACCGTGTATACTTGCACGTATTTATTGATTGCTTAATCAACCAACATCAGCCCATAAACTCTTGGGCAAGGCTGTATTTAACCTTATACATCTGGCGTATTCCAAAAGAGTTTTGTTTATCCTTGTTGTAACCATATTCTGCTCTGGAGTTCTTTTAACTAAGTGTCAGGTGATACCTTCTTCCTAACAGGACTGTAGGAATGGCTTTCCTTGTACTCAATGACGTTATCTAATTTGAAATACTTCAGCTTTTTTTGGTCTAGTTTTCCACTTTAGCTTTTCACTGCTTAAAGATTCTAAAAATCTCGGACTTCTGCTTCATAAAATACACACACACACCTTTCTGGAGTAGTCATTTACGAAGCTGATAAGATAACGTGCTCCACCATTTGAGGTATGCCTGATTGGAACCCAAACATCTAAATGTACATAATCAATTACATCCTTATTAGTGTGTGCTCTTGCCTTGAAACTGACTCTTCGTTGTTTGTCGTACAAGTAGAACTTACATAATTCCAAATTGTGCATTTTGAAACCTTTTAGCAACCACCTTTTGTGAAGTTCTTTCATTTCATCTTCACTCAAGTGACCTAGTTGCATGTATCAAAAATCTGTGCAATCACTGTTGGAATTACCCTACACAGAAATTACTACTCCACCAGCAATTGTGTCCCCTAACAACCTATAGAAGGTGCCTTTTTTCTGACCCTTCATAATTACCATTGAACATATGGTAATTTTCATGACACCATCTCTTACTAAGATACTACTACATCCCATATAGTCAAGTACTCCAATTGATAACAAGCTCTTTTTCAATTATGAAATATACCGTACATCACCCAATGTCTTGACAACCCTGTCAAACATTTTAACTTTGATAGTGCATTTCCCAGTAACTTTGCAGACTGCATTATTTTCCAATAGCACAGTACCACCATTACAGGATGTAAAAGTATCAAACCAATCCTTGTGAGGGAATATATAAAAAGAATAACTGAAATCCAAGTATCAATCTATAAGGCTGCTATTGTCTCTAACGGATAAGAGATCATCCTGTGAAGCTTCATTTTCTTTCACTGTATATAGCTCCCCGTCACTATAAACATTTATTTTCTCAGTAACATTAGCAGGATTATTAATCTCCTTAACTTTCTTCTTGTTCTATTTATTGTACAATGAACACTGATTTCTGTAGTGGCCCTTCTCGTGGTAATGATAACCCTCAACCTGGGATTTTTCCTTCTTGCCTTATCTCGACTAAGATCTTCCTCATTCCTTGCCAAAATTCTTCTTCTGATTAGGGCCCCTACCACGTCCATCTAAAGATATAAGAAGAATGTCTCCTTAATCTATAGAAGTAGTTACCCTGAACTTATCCTGGTCAAGGACTGCTGACATCACATCATCAATTGCAATTTTTTCCTTCCCAATAAAGAGAGTAGTCTAGAGAGTTGAGTATGAATATGGTAGAGAGACAAGAAGCAATAAAGCTTTATTTTATTCATTCAACTTCACATCTATGATGTTCAGTTGGGTCACCAATCTATTAAACTCATACGATTGGTAAAAGTTGAACCTTCTTCCATCCGAAGCTGGTACCATTCTTTCTTCAAATATAACCAATTTGATAGAGACTTAGACTTGTAAATTTCTCTAGTTTCTCCCAAAAGCCCTTCAGAGTGATTTTTGTCAAAACCTGATATTTGATATGTTGCACTAAACTCAATATGATTGTTGTTGCGTGATGAGTGAGTTTTATACCCATGAATTGAGTGCGTTTATGAGACCCCAAATTTTATGAATAAAGATTTAATTTTCTCGAAATATTTTTTTTAAAATTATGGTGTGGATTTGAGATAATGTTATAGTTGTGGGTAATATTTTTAAATTTTGCAAAGTATGCAAGTTGTTATATAATATTCGATTGGTCGGGGAATATTCGTTTTAACAGGGAATATTCGTACGACAACACAATCATTGGTGGACCCCACAACGGAATTATTGTCTGATTAAGAAAACGACAAAAATATTTTATAAAAATAACGGCAAAAGTTTACCGTTAACTATTGCAACACCCGGTGTTAAAAGTACAGTAATATGCGTGGTTGCATAGTAGTACACGGTATTGATTATTGATGCTTACGTGAGAAGTCACTCAGTTTTATTCAATTATTGCTACAGTAATTGTTGCATAGTATCTCATGTTATTTGATTCAATTATTGTCGATATTTTATATATTATTAAATCAATAATTGAGATAACAAAGTTATTAATATTATTATTTGCAATATTAACGATGTCTAGAAGTTACGCCGAGGAGAGGTTTGGTCACCTAATTATGCATGATAAGGGAGAAATCCTTATTGGAAAGCCCCTCTTTCTTGGGAGCGACACGGTCGATTAATATTGTGAATTATAATAATGATGATAAATGTTGTTAAATATATTGAGGTGTCTTTTTATGAAGTCACGGAAGTTTTATATATATATATATATATATATATATATATATATATATATATATTATGTATAAATTTTGTTTTATTAGTATTAGTAATGTAATAAAAGCAGAAAAGCTTTTTTATATAAAAAATGAATACTTTTATAAAGTTATTTGTTTTATTAGACAATAATTAGAATATAATATATTTTATTATGCATAGTGTTCAGATAAAGTGCTGCATAGTATTTGTATAGTAAAATCTTTTTATATAAAAAGAATACTTTTATAATGTTATTCGTTTTATTAGATTATAAATAGAATATATTATATTTTATTTAAAAGATTTTGTTTTATTAGAATATTTTATTTATAATTGCATAGTAAATCAATATGGACCGTTAGTTCAAAAGTAAATCAATCTGGGCCGTTCATGAATTAGTTCTTATTAGGTCCATTCTCCTATAAATAGAAGCTCATTCCTTCATTATTTCTTACTTAATTCCTTTGAAACTAGAGAGAGAAACTATAGAGAAAGCAAGAAGAAAAGTATTCTCGCTACTTCACTACTCCTATATCCGGTTTCTTCTAAGGTAAGGAGTATTATTTCTTTTCGTATTCATGAAGAGAACTTACATTATTCCATTCTTTATTATTACATTGGAATAACTTTTGATATCTGTAGCTACCCTATACTTGGTGAAATTTTTTACATTATTCTATTTTTTTTTATTATATTGGAATGACTGCCCATCATGCAAATCCGCATACATGGTGAAATTCTTCATTATTCCATTCTTTATTATTATGTTGGAATAACTTTAATACATCACAATACAGTATACATGGTGAAATTCTTACATTATTCCATTCTTTATTATTATGTTGGAATAACTTTAATACATCTTAATCACCGCATACATGGTGAAATTCTTACATTATTCCATTCTTTAATATTACATTTGGAATATCCTGTCATACGCGTATTACTGCATGACCTAGAATTACATTATTTATTATTACATTGGAATAACACATCATCATGCGTCTATCGTATATGCTGGTGAAGTCTTTTTTGTTATTTCATTCTTTATTATTCTCGTTGGAATATCTCACATACAATGCGCTTACTGCATGAATTCGGTTCCATTATTTATTATTTTGTTGGAATAACTCGCTTCAAGTGCGGTCTATCGCATACATGGTGAATTCTTCTGTTATTCCATTCTTTATTATTCTGTTGGAATAACCTGTTTATGTAGATTACCACATGCATGGTGAATGACCCTTCGTATTCACTTCTTATTAAATTGTGGAAATGATCTGTCTACGTGGATTACCGCATGGCGGACGAAAATCCATTTGCAGTTTCATATATTCTATTATACTCAGTTGGTTAAAGCTTTAACTTCTATACTCCATGAAATTAGTGGAATATCCTTGATATTTTCGCTTCATCTAGTATCTTTTCATGGAAATATTCTTCTGAGCATTCTTGAATTTTACACCACAAAGAAGTATCATGTTGACAATTTGGATGTTATTGGTTCCTGAATAAACTAATTCTTGAATTTTTTTTATTTAATTCTCATATCATTGTCATCATCCTCATGTTTATATTTTGTTGAAAGTCATCTGTGGCCTGTAGTGCATAGATGGATTTGGTATGATTATGACCAGGGATTATTCGGTGTAATCATGACCGTAATGTTACAAATGATGTGGTAAAAGTCCTCATTGGCCCATAGTGCATTGATGGACAGTTGTTGGCATGATCATGACCATTGATGAATACACGAATATCCTTGGCCCGTAGTGCATGGATAATTTGCGGTTGTGATATTAATGAATATCCTTGGTCGTAGTTGTGACGCCCCCAAAATAGGTATACATCACCCATCTTGAGTCGCCAAATACATGGTACAAAATTCAAATACAACTTATTTATACAACTGTCTTGTAAAATACGACAAAACATATGCTGTGAGTTTTAATACAATTATTGTCATCTAGACAATATCTACACTCAATTGAGTCCTCATTACATTTATTATCACACTATTTAACAAAATAGTGAGGACTACTAATGTTATTATCTGGACCGTCACTCCGTTCCCCGACTAGTCCCTGCTACGTTCTCATTTCCTGAAGAGAACAATGAAAGTAAAAGGGTGAGCTCAACTAGCCCAAAGAAGAAATATTATAACTAAGATAATCTGAGAATAAATTATCGTTAGCCTTCAATGATGTTAAACCGATACAATATAACATACATCAAGTTTAAGCAAGAAGTGGAACAAGCAATCCATTAAAAGAGTCAAGTAGAGAATAAAATCTACTATCTTTTATGATTTAAAAGGTTTTTCATCACTTTTATCATTTGGGACTCGACAATAAATAATCCACATCATCCCTCGCACTGACCGAGGATATTCATTAGTATCACAACCACAAATTATCCATGCACTACGGGCCAAGGATATTCGTGTATTCATCAATGGTCATGATCATGCCAATAACTGTCCATCAATGCACTACGGGCCAAGGATATTCGTGTATTCATCAATGGTCATGATCATGCCAACAACTGTCCATCAATGCACTACGGGCCAATGAGGACTTTTACTACATCATTTATAACATTACGGTCATGGTTATACCGAATAATCCCTGGTCATAATCATACCAAGTCCATCTATGCACTACAGGCCACAGATGACTTTCAACATAATATAAACATGAGGATGATGACAATGATATAAGAATTCAATAAAATAAGTTCAAGAATTAATTTATCCAGGAACTAATAACGTCCAAATTGTCAACATGATACTTCTTTGTAGAGTAAAATTCAAAAATGCTCAGAAGAATATTTCCATGAAAGTTACTGGATGAAGCACAAATATCAAGAATATTCCACTAATTTCATGGAATATAGAAGTCAAAACTTTAACCAACTGAGTATAATAAAGAATAGAATAACAAAAGAAATCACCAGGCATGTGATAGACCGCACAGACAGGTTATTCCAACAGAATAATAAATAACGGAACTAGGTCATGCGTAAACGCACAGATAGGATATTCCAACAGAATAATAAATAACGGAACCAGGTCAGGCGAAATTTGCACCGACAGGATGTTCCAACAGAATAATAAATAACGGAATCGGTCGTCACGCGAAACGCATGCATGGGATGTTCAGCGAGAATAATAAAGAATGGAATAATAGAAGAATTTCATCATGTATGCGGTATTTCGCATAGACAGGTTATTCCAACATAAAGATAAAGAATGGAAAAACAGAAGAATTTCACCAAGTATAAGGTAGACCGCGTATACAGGTTATTCCAATAGAATAATAAAGAATGGAATAACAGAAGTTCTCTTCATAAATACAAAAGAAATAATACCCCTTACCGTAAAAGAAGAGTATTCCGACTGGTAGGGTGAGGATATTCTTGAAGAAAACTTGCACTACGCTCAAAGCTTCTTAAAACTCTAAAGAAATACGCTCAAGATTATAGAAGAAGAATTCTTTGAATTTCTGGTGTGTTTTCAATTCTAACTAAGCATCCTATTTATAGGAGAATGGTAGGGGTACTGTTTAGAAATTAATCACGGACGAAACAGAAAGAAATCAAACGAATCACTCATGGCTGAATTCATATTCCAAATTATCAAATAAAACCAAAATTTTAATATATTTATATATATAACACATGGTTTTAACAAAAATCTCCCACCCGTGAATAACTCTTGCAAGATTCCTCCCAACAATTCAATTTTCAACACCCATGGGCCCCATGTGTTCCCCTCCCACCAACATCTCATAATCACATGTGGGTCCCATTATATATATACTAAACAACTTTCTATCGATTATTTTTAAAAAATGGGTAAATGGGGGTCCATAAAATAAGCAAAACTTCATAAAAATCACTTTAATAATTTTAACAACATTTATCACCTTTATTATAATTCACAATATTAATCGACCAGGTCGTTCCCAGGAAAGAAGGGGCTTTCCAATAAGGATTTCTCCCTATTAGCGCGCAATTAAGTGACCAAACCTCTCATTGACAGAACTTCTAGACATCATTAATATTGCAAATAATAATATTAATAACTTTGTCGTCTCAATTATTGATTTAATAATATATAGAATATTGACAATAATTGAATCAAATAACGTGAGATACTATGCAGCAATTACTATAGCAATAATTGAACAAAACTGAGTGACTTCTCACGTAAGCATCAATAATCAATACCGTGTGCTACTATGCAACCAAGCGTATTCCTGTACTTTTAACACCGGGTGTTTCAATGAATCGAGTATTGAGCTTTCCTCTCTTTCCAAATTTCGTAACTCCTTTCCATGGAGCAACACGTAACAACACATGATCTCCAATATCGAATTCCACGTCCTTTCGATGAAGATCAGCATAACTCTTTTGTCGGTCTTGTGAGGTTTTTATACATTGTCGGATCGTTTGAATCTTTTCCGTAGTCATACGTACCAACTCCGGTCTCAACAACGTTGCTTCACCCACCTCATCCCAGCATACTAGAGAACGACACTTTCTTCCATACAACGCCTCGAATGGAGCCATGTCAATACTTGCTTGATAACTGTTGTTGTAGAAAAACTCCACCAATGGTAAGAACTTGTCCCAACTTCCCTTGAAGTCAAGGACACAGAGTCTTAATAAATCTTCAAGAGTTTGAATAGTCCTCTCTCGATTGTCCGTCAAAATGCGAAGATGATATGCGAACTAAATCGTAAATCCGATAGCTTTTTTGCAAACTAACCCAAAATCTTGAAGTGAATCTTGGGTCTCGATCGTAAACTATGGATCTTTGGCATACCATGCAATCTTACAACCTCGTTTATGTACATACGAGCAAGACGTTCAAGTGTATAAGTTTCTCGTATTGGTAAGAAATGAGCATACTTGGTCAATCTATTAACAATGCCCCAAATTGCATCTATGCCTTGAGAAACCTTGGGAAGAACAGTAATGAAATCCATGGTAATGTGTTCCCACTTCCATTCTAGAATTTCCAGTGGTTGCAATGGACCTTTTGGTACTTGATGTTCCGCCTTGACTCGTTGACAAGTTATACACCTTGAGATAAATAGCGTTATCTCTCTCTTCATATTTCCCCACCAAAATGTATGTCGAAGATCATGATACATTTTGGTACTCCCAAGATGGATTGCAAACGGTGTGTTATGCGCCTCCATCATAATTTTATACTTTAAATTAGGGTCGTTAGGAACACAAAGTCTGGAGTTAACTCGAAGTATTCCTTCTTCATCGATTCTTGCTCCTAAGATATAGCACCTTCTTGTACTTTTTTTTCTCATACGCATCACTCCAGTGCGTAGCTTGAGTAGCTTTAACTTTATCGATTAAAGTCGGTTCCACTCGTATATTCGTCATCATTACTTGGGTCCCTAGAGTCTTTATCTCTATCTCCATCCTTTGCAAGTCATACAAAATGGGCCTGCGTTGACAATATCGCGACTCGCACCAAGATATGATCTTCTACTCAACGCGTCACCTACCACGTTCGCTTTTCCGGGATGGTATTGAATGGTATGATCATAATCTTTCAACAGTCAAGCCAACGTCGCTGTCGCATGTTGAGTTCCTTTTGAGTGAAGAAATATTTGAGGCTTTTATGATCCGTAAAGATCTTCACTTTCTCCCCATACAAGTAATGCCTCCAAATTTTAAGTGCGAAGACAACAAATACCGCTAACTCTAGATCATGAGTAGGATAATTCCTCTCATATTCTTTGAGTTGTCGAGAGGCATAGGCTATAACTTTCCCATGTTGTATGAGAACACATCCTAACCCTTTGCCTGAAGCATCACTCTAGATGACAAATCCCTTCGAGTCAGATGGTATTGTCAGAATAGGTGCTGAAATGAGTCTTCTCTTGAGTTCTTGAAAACTCTTCTCACATTCCTCGTTCCAACCAAATTTTGTATCTTTTCGAGTCAGCTGAGTTAAGGGAGTAGCGATTCGAAAAAAACCCTTCTATGAATCTCCGATAATAACCAGCTAAGCCGAGAAAGCTACGTATTTCGGTCACTGATTTAGGTTGCTCCCAGCTTTGAATAGCTTCAATCTTTGCTGGGTCAATAGATATTCCATGACTTAAAACCACGTGCCCAAGGAATGCTACTTTCTCAAGCTAGAACTCACATTTCTTCAACTTAGCATAAAGCTTATATTCACGAAGCTTTTGAAGTATCAGCCTCAAGTGTTGCTCATGATCTTCACAGCTTTTGGAATAAATAAGTATGTCATCAATAAAGACGACCACAAAGTGATTCAAATATTCCTTGAATACTCGGTTCATCATATCCATGAAGGCAGCAGGAGCATTAGTCAATCCAAAAGACTTGACTAGGAATTCATAATGCCCGTACTGAGTTCTGAAAGCCGTCTTTAGAATGTCATCGGTTCTAATCTTCAATTGGTGATATCCGGAAAGAAGATTAATCTTTGAAAAGAATTTAGCTCTTTGCAACTGGTCAAACAGGTCATCAATACGTGGCAATGGGTAACTATTTTTGATGGTGACATGATTCAACTCCCGATAATCAATACAAAGTCGCATATTCCCATCTTTCTTCTTCACGAATAGAACAGGAGCACCCCAAGGAGAAGTACTAGAACGAATGAAACCGATGTCTAACAATTCCTGCAGTTGGGTCTTTAACTCCTGAAGTTCAATAGGAGCCATTCGATATGGGGCTTTGGAAATAGGTTTTGTACCGGGTTCAAGGTCAATACAAAATTTAATTTCACACTCTGGGGGTAGGCCAGGAAGTTCTTCAGGAAATACGTCAGGAAATTCATTAACAATAGAAATATCATTTAAAACTGACGTATTTTTGTTTAGATCCGTGACATGAGCTAAGAAAGCTTGACATCCGTTTTTCAATAAATGAATAGCTTTATGGCTTGAGATGACAGTGATTGATTTTAATGGTTTGGTTGCTTGAATTCACATAATAGGTTGGTTAGGAATATGAAAGCTAACAACCTTATGAAAACAATCAATTTTTGCATGATGAGTGGTTAACCAATCAATCCCTAGAATTACGTTAAATGCAAGTATTTTCAATGAAATAAGATCGATAGGTAATGTGAGGGTACCGATTTGAACCAAACAAGACTTATAAACAGTGGATGTAATGAAGGTTTCTCCCAACGGAGTTTCAACAGATAAGTCAAAGTTTAATTTCTCCGGAGTCAAATTTAAACGTTGAGCGCAAGTAGGAGCCGGTATCAAATAAGGTATATACTTTGCTAGAGTTTATGATAAGCTTACCCGTGATGACCTCGTTCGGGTTCCTTGCTTTCTAGGAGGTCACGACAAATGATCTTCCTTAAACTACCGGTTTTATCTTGTCTGGGACGGCCTTTGATGCCTCCATCCCAGTTGGACTTAACTTTGGTGCATGAAAAAATTGGACTAGGTGACCTTCTTTTCCACAATTATAGCATGCTTTGGATGGCATCGCGCAGTTTGGACTGATGTGTCCCTCCCCTCCACATTTGAAGCATATGATAGGTGGTCGTTCTCCTTCCTTAACGACAGGTGCTGATGCTGACGTCTTTCCATCATTGTTGAATCTTCTCTTTTTGAAATGTCCATTCTTATTGTTTTGACCATAATTACCACCGAAGTGGTTACCATTTCTAGCATGTTGATTCCCTCCACGCTTGTTGTCACCGCTTTGATGACTGTTATCACTGGTATTATCATTTTGTTTGCCACTCTCTTTTGGTTGGGTTGACTCATTATCGCGCTCCAATAACTGAGCCCTATTAACAACATCTGAATACAAACACAGTTTATGAGAGATAAGATATTGACGTATCTCGAGTTTCAAACCTCTTAAAAACATTTGCGTCATTCTCTCCTCATTATCAACCAAATGAGATGCAAACTGGGACAACTCGGCAAACTTGGCTTCGTACTGCGACACAGTCATGTTGTTTTGCTCCAGCTTGATGAACTCTACCTCTTTCATGTGACGAATACTTTTGGGAAAGTACTTGTCGTTGAACAGTTTTTGGAACTTCTCCCAAGACATCTTTAGTATGGTAGGTTGAGTACGCTTTACAGATTCCCACCAGTAATCTGCCTCTGCACGTAACATGAAGGTGGCAAAAGGAACCTTTTGCTGCTCGGAGCATCCCAAGACATCAAATATCTTGTTGATTTGTTTTATCCACGTCTCCGCCTTAAGTGGTTTTGGCTCTCCAAAAAACTCCGGTGGTCCCAGTTCCTTGAATTGCTTAGCGGTGACCGTCCAAGAGTTGCCAGTGTTTCCACCTGCATTACGGACGGAGCCGCTTCTTACTGATGTCGTATGAATTGCGATAAAGCCTCCGAACATTCCATCGTTCATCATCTCGTCCGTGTTGTTGTTTGCACGAGGATTGTTGCCTTCACGATGCACATTATCCACGATTATTGATCCGTGGAGACTCAGCGGTCTCTCAGACTCCATTGATGTTCTCAACATTCTCGGATGTTATTTTCAAATACTGCCACAAAATAAGGGTTAATTAATATATCACATATTATCCCTATACTCTGACAGACCAATTAAGTACCAAATAAACTTAAGTAGGTTATACTAGCGAAGGAATTCCCGTCTCTCCCCTCCTAGTTCTTGTCTCACATCTTAGCTAGGGATCATATTCCTAAGCTTTCACTACTACAAAATACTAAATAGACAACACTTAAACCACAACATTTTTTATAAAAACGTTATGGTATTTTTTTTCACAATATTTTTAAAAAAAACGTTGTAGATATATATACAAAAACGTTATCTATTTAAAAGGCATTTTTTTGATTTTAACTAGATAACATTTTTTTTAAAAATATTGTCTATCAAAAAAACACGGAGCAAAAAGTAAAAACGCGAAACTGAACATTTTAAATTAAAACAAGCTTCAGATGTATTTTGTTCTCTCTTCTCTGTACTTTCTCTTTCTTCGACTTCCCGACTCTCTCTCTCAAATCCACGACTTCCCGGCTCTCTCTCTCAAATCCACGACTTCCCTTACTCTCTCTCAAATCCACGACTTCCCCAACTCTCTCTCAAATCCACGACTATCATCAAATCGGCATTTAGTTTTTCCAATTTCACTGTTCAGAATTTTGAATTCGACGATCTAGGGTTTAAGGAATTGTTCGGTCAATGAACGGGTACAAGGAAGAACAGCAGTAGCAGGGGAGTGGGAAATCAAAATCATCGGCTCTGATTACCCGGGATTTAGTGGGTGGTTGTTCCACCATTGATTCCAAAGAATTAGACCTCTTCTGGGTATGAAAAGCGGCTCGATTTGAAGGTACCCTAATCTTCACTGTTTGGTTGTTTACAAAATCTGGTAAAAAAAATTGTCAGAGAATTTTGGGGATTTTATTAAAAATTAAGAGAATTCATTTTTGGTTTATCAAACTTTGTATTTTATTGTTCTTGGGTTTTTAGTATCTCCTTATCTTTTTCCAGTATATCATTTCTCAATCAAACAATAATTTATGAGTTTGGTATTATGTTTACGTCTTCTAGTTGGGCCATGATGAATTTATGTGCAAGTGAAGGTTTTTCTAGTTATTTTTATTTACTTTGAACCCCAAGATTCCATAAATAATGCACTTGCAAGTTATGGTTATCGATGTGAAGATCCTTATTTTGAATCTTGGTACTTAGCAAAACTTTTCACTAGAAAGTGGCTTCATGCAAAGATGTTCAATTTAATTCTGGTTTCTGCTGTTAGTTTTGATTTCTTTGCCATATGGGTGTCACAAGCTTTCAGGGCAACAATTCGTTTCTGCTCACTCCTGATGGACCTATCTTTGAGAGCAACGCTATTGCACGTTATGGTAGTCCATACACCAGCATTATGTTATTATTCCTGGTTATTTTTTTTAGTGGATCTTATTGTTTTGCATTGGTTGTTGTAGTTACCCGTTTGAAGCCTCACAGTTCTCTATATGATTCTTCACAAATAGAATCACAGGGGGCAAGTTTTCCTGTTTGTATTGATTATGAAGAATGTAGTTAATGAATTAGAGTTGGCTTGCGGTTTTCGTTTATGAATTAGGTTTTGTGCTGTTAGAAAAGGTGATTGTGTTAGCCGGGTGAGTTTTGGAGACTCACAAAACATATGGAGATGGAATGGATATTCTGTTTAAGTGCAAGCCATACGGAGATGTTTTGGTTCAATATTCATCTATATACAACCTGGTTTGTACAAATTTCAGGCTGCATATATTCAAATGTGGCTATTGTTTTATTTTACATCACTTTTATAGTTTTACTTCTTTGAGAGAAACATGTAGTAGTGTAATTTGAGGAGGTTGTATAATCTATCTACTGTTTGAATATCACTTCTTTTTTCAAAAAGTGGTTACTAACACTAACTGCATAATATGTTTCTTTTTGGTGGTGTCCTTCATTTGCATATTCCTCACCGTGAAATTAGCAGAACATAAAATTGTCTTGACTAGTGATAGTGGATTTGGTAAATGACTAAGGGAGGTATATATATATATCAAAAAGTTTTCTTACTTTGTTGAAGTAACCACTAATTGGGTATGTGTATAATCATTTTCCTTACTTTGTTGAAGTTCTAATTCTCTCCCCCATTTAGTGTTTTTACGAATTTGTAACCTTCATTAGAGAATCAGTGTTGGTTTGTGGTGAATTTTAAAATCAAAGCTCATTGTGCATCTTTGAATTCTCTCATTTTAATGTTCATTTGAAATTATGCCATGACAAAATGTAAATTGGGTATATGGGTGTTGGCCTTTTATATTCCCTGTTCGTTTTAAGTTATCTTGATCAATCAATTAGTGATGCTATGACAAAATGTAGTTTTCTTGACCAAGCTCTGTAAATATATAATATACTAACTCCGACAACCAAAGATGGTAGCTCTCTATTTGGGTATTTTTATGTGTGGAATATTACAAGCTTTATGCATAGAAATGATTACATTTGATATACTTGAAACCGTAACATACACATGTTGGTAATATTAAAGATGTATAAATGTGTTTTTGGCTAATGTTGAGTCCATGCCACTGAATACGTCCAAAAAAAGTGACCATCTTTTGTGGACTGTGGTGTATATATCATGTTTAAGTTTACTTGCACTACTAATTTGTTTGCCTGAATCTATTTCAGTGTGCAAAGTCCATGTCTAGTTTATTGGTAAAATTGAAATAGTTTATACATTTTCAGTGCAGGATGCAGGATAACATGATAGTGATCACAATATTAGGATAATTGTTTTGGTATGGTTTTGAAAAATGATGCTGTTTTGAGCAAACTTCTCTATGGCTCCTTGCATGTGAAAACTTATGATTGGGTTGAGCCTAGACGCATTAACAGAAGCAAGGGAACTGAAGGTCTTAATCTGAACTCATTCCAAATTTTCGATGTAAGTTTTTAAAGACGTCCCAAACTGAAATCAAATGCCGAGATATTCTAATACTTTGTTTAAACACTTTCACCTAGAATTCTACTCTCTGGTGTTAAAACATTATATTTTCTGGTAGAAAGATTCATACTGCATAAAATGAATAATAATTTTTGACATTATTACAGTATTGTAGTCTCTATTGGATAGCTGCTTGTTTTCATTGATCTTAAACTTCTTATTCACTTATGGCCTTAGACCGACAAGAAACTAGATAACCATGGCACCAATTGTAATACTCTTTTATCATCTAACATATTCATATTTAACTTGGCTATATGTGAATGGATGCATCAGAAACGGACTTGCCCAACAACCAAAAATGTTGCAGTGCACAGTTAAAGGGCTTGCCCAAGAATCAGGTATACGCCCCAACCACCATCAGTAAAGCCCAGCAGCAGTGCACAACAAGCAGCAGCAAACGCTGCATCAGCAGTAGCAGTCAAGACCCATGACAGCAGCAAAGAAGCAGCAGAAAGCCCAACAACAGAGGAGCCAAAACCAGCATCCAATGTAGCAGCCCAGAAGCAAAAAATAGCCAGATCAGGAGCCCCTGGACCAAGCAAAGTAACTCTTGTTAAAGTTAACAAAAGTGTGTACCAGAGATTTGTTGTTTTTCTATTTTTATGCTGCTTGTTTCACTTCCTTAACTATAATGTTAGCCAGATAGTAGTGATTTTCTAAAGCTACCTTCTTCTGTATCATCTCTAATGTTGCTATGAGCATGATAGATTGATCCTATTATTCTTGGTGGGCTTGTGGTGGAATTTTCGCAGAAGGTTTTTGACATGTCCATCAGACCCAGGGCAAGGAAGATGGAGAGTTTAATTAGGTAGTAGTTTAATTTTATGGATAGTTTGGTAAATTTTGTGGATGTAGTCAAATTCACAACAAACGCTCTCCCTTGCACTATTGGCTTTGACTTTTCTGGGACGTCCTTTGGTGCCTCCATCCTAGCTGAACTTGTCTTCAGTGAACGACAAAATTGGGCTAGGTGACCTTCTCTTCCACAATTATAACATGCTTTGGACGGCATCACGCAGTTTGGACTGATGTGTCCCTCCCCTTCGCATTTGAAGCATATGATAGGTGGTCGTTCTTCTTCCTTAACAACGGGTGCTGGTGCTGACGTCTTTTCATCATTGTTGAATCTCCTCTTCTTGAAATGTTCATTCTTATTATTTTGGCCATGATTACCACCAATGTGGTTACCATTTCTGGCTTGTTGATTCCCTCCACGCTTATTGTCACCGCTTCGATGACTGCTATTACTAGTATTATCATTTTGCCGGCTGTTCTCTTTTGGTTGGGTTGACTCATTATCGCACTCCAATAACTGAGTCCTATTAACAACATCTGAATACAAACACAGTTTATGAAAGATAAGATATTGACGTATCTCAGGTTTCAAATTTCTTAAAAACATTCGCGTTATCCTTTCCTCATTATCAACCAAATGGGACCAAACCAGGACAACTTGGCAAATTTGGCTTCGTACTGAGACACGGTCATGTTGTTTTGCTCCAGCTTGATGAACTCTACCTCTTTCATGTGACGAATACATTCGGGAAAGTACTTGTCGTTGAATAATTCTTGAAACTTCTCCCAAGTCATCTTCAGTGTGGCAAGTTGAGTACGTTTTACAGATTTTCACCAAGATCCGCCTCAAGACGCAACATGAAGGTGGCAAAAGGAACCTTTTGCTCCGGAGCATCTCAAGACATCAAATATCTTATGATCCGCTTTATCCATTTCTCGCCTTAAGTGGTTTTTGGCTCTCCAAAAACTCCGGTGGTCCCAGTTCCTCGAATCGCTAGAAAGTTGATCAGTCGAGAGTTACCAAAGTGTTTCCACCGCGCATTTTGTACAGAGCCGCTCTCTCTTTTCGATGTTGCATGAATTACATAAAGCCTCCGAACATTCCATCGCTCATCATCTCGTCGGTGTTGTTGTTTGCACTCGAGGATTGTCGCCTCACGATGCACATTATCCACGATTATTGATCTGTGGAGACTCAACGGTCTCCTGTGTTCCATTGCTAATCTCAACATTCTCGGATGCCATTTTCAAATACTTCCATAAAACAAAGGTTAATTGACATGCAATATATTATCTCTATACTCTGACCGACTAATTAAATGCCAAATAAACTTAGGTAGGTCATACTAGCGAAGGAATTTCCCGTCTCTCCCCTCCTAGTTTTTGTCTCACATCTCAGCCAGGGATCATATCCCTAAGCTTTGATACCAACTGTGATGCCCCCAAAATAGGTATACATCACCCATCTTGAGTCGCCAAATACATGGTACAAAATTCAAATACAACTTATTTATACAACAGTCGTGTAAAATACGACAAAACATATGCTGTGAGTTTTAATACAAATATTGTCATCTAGACAATATCCACACTCAATTGAGTCTTCATTACATTTATTATCACACTATTTAACAGAATAGTGAAGACTACTAATGTTATTATCTGGACCGTCACTCCGTTCCCCGACTAGTCCCTGCTACGTTCTCATGTCCTGAAGAGAACAATGAAAGTAAAAGGGTGAGCTCAATTAGCTCAGTAAGAAATATTATGACTAAGATAATACAGAATAAATTATCGTTAGCCTTCAACAGTGTTAAACTGATACAATATAACATACATCAAGTTTAACTGCAATGAACAAGCAATCCATTAAAAAGAGTCAAGTAGAGAATAAAATCTACTATCTTTTATGATTTAAAAGGTTTTTCATCACTTTTATCATTTGGGACTCAACTTAATAAATAATCCACATCATCCCCCGCACTACGCAAGCAATGATATTCATTAGTATCACAACCATAAATTATCCATGCACTCACGGCGCCAGGATATTCGTGTATTCATCAATGGTCATGATCATGCCAACAACTCGTCCATCAATGCACTACGGACAATGAGGACTTTTACCACATCATTTGTAACATTACGGTACCATGATTATACCGAATAATCCTCGGTCATAATCATACCAAGTCCATCTATGCACTATGTGCCATGAGATGACTTTCAACATAATATAAACATGAGGATGATGACAATGATATAAGAATTCAATAAAATAAGTTCAAGAATTACTTTTATTCAGAACTAATAACGTCCAAATTGTCAACATGATACTTTTTGTAGAGTAAAATTCAAGAATGCTCGAGAAGAATATTTCCATGAAAAGATCTTTGGATGAAGCGCAAATATCAAGGATATTCCACTAATTTCATGGAGTATAGAAGTCAAAACTTTAACCAACTGAGTATAATAAAGAATGGAATAACAAAAAAAATCACAAGGCATGCGATAACCCGCACAGACAGGTTATTCCAACAGAATAATAAATAACGGAACCAGGTCATGCATAAACGCACAGACAGAATATTCCAATAGAATAATAAATAACGGAACCAGGTCAGGCGAAATTCGCACCAACAGGATGTTTCAATAGAATAATAAATAACGGAACCAGGTCATGCGTAAACGCACAAACAGGATGTTCCAACAGAATAATAAAGAATGGAATAATGTAAGAATTTCACCATGGTTCTTGCGCATGAGCAAAGTTATTCCAACATAATTATAAAGAATGAAAAAATGTAAGAATTTCACCAAGTATAGGGTGATCACAGATACAAAAGTTATTCCAATGTAATAATAAAGAATGGAATAATGAAGTTCTCTTCATGAATACAAAAGAAATAATATCCTCACAGAAGTAAAAAGAAGAGTATTCCAATCGGTAGGCGAAGATATTCTTGAAGAAAACTTGCACTACTACTGGCCAAAGCTTCTTAAAACTCTAAAGAAATACGCCAAGATTATGAAGAAGAATTCTCTCGAATTTCGGTGTGATTTCAATTCTAACCAAGCATCCTATTTATAGGAGAATGGAAGGGAATCTGAATTTAGAAATTAATCACAGATTTAAATAGAAAGAAATCAAATGAATCACTCATGGTTTAATTCATACGCCAAATTATCAAATAAAACCAAAATTTTAATATATATATATATATATATATATATATATATATATATATAACACATGGTTTTAACAAAAATCTCCCACCCGTGAATAACTTTTGCAAGATTCCTCCGAACAATTCAATTTTCAACACCCGTGGGCCCCATGTGTTCCCCTCCCACCAACATCTCATAATCACATGTGGGTCCCATTATATATATACTAAACAACTTTCTACCGATTATTTTTAAAAAATGGGTCAATGGGGGTCCATAAAATAAGCAAAACTTCATAAAAATCACCTTAATAATTTTAACAACATTTATCACCTTTATTATAATTCACAATATTAATCGATCATGTCGTTCTCAGGAAAGAGGGGGCTTTCCAATAAGGATTTCTCCCTATTGGCGTGCAATTAGGTGACCAAACCTCTCCTTAACAGAACTTCTAGACATCGTTAATATTGCAAATAATAATATTAATAACTTTGTCGTCTCAATTATTGATTTAATAATATATAGAATATTGACAATAATTGAATCAAATAACGTGAGATACTATGCAACAATTACTGTAGCAATAATTGAACAAAACTGAGTGACTTCTCACGTAAGCATCAATAATCAATATCGTGTGCTACTATGCAACCACGCGTATTCCTGTACTTTTAACACCGGGTGTTTCAACAGTTAACGGTAAAAATTCTGCCATTATTTTCATAAAATATTTTTTTCGTTTTCTCAATCTAACAATAATTCTATTGTGGGGTCCACCAATGATTGTGTCGTCGTACGAATATTCTCTGTTAAAACGAATATTTCCCGACCAATCGAATATTATATAACAACTTACGTACTTTGCAAAATTTATAACTATTAGCCACAACTATAACATTATATCAAATTCATTCCATAATATTCAAAAAAATGATAATTATAGAAAATTCATCTTTATTCATAAAAGTTGGGGTCTTACAGTAGTTCAGGGATGATGTGAATTATTTATTAAGCTGAGTCCCAGCGATAAAAGTGATGAAAAATCTTTTTAAATCATAAAAGATAGTAGATTTTATTTTCTACTCGACTCTTTTAATGGATTGCTTGTTCCACTGCAGTTAAACTTGATGTTTGTTATATTTTATCAGTTTAACATTGTTGAAAACTAATGATAATTTATTCTACATTATCTTAGTCATAATATTTCTTATTGGGCTAGTTGAGCTCACCCTTTCTTTCACTGTTCTCTTCAGGAAATGAGAATGTAGATGAGACGAGTCGGGAAACGGAGTGACGGTCCAGATGATAGCATTAGTAGTTCTCACTATTTTGTTAAATAGTGTGACAATAAATATAATGAGGATTCCTTTGAGTGTGGATATTGTCTAGATGACAATATTCTTATTAAAACTCTCAGCTATGTTTTGTCGTATTTTTACACGACGTTTGTATAATTAAGTTGTATTTGAATTTATGTACCATGTATCCGGCGACTCAAGATGGGTGATGAATACCTATTTTTGGGGGCGTCACAGTTATCTAGTATCTTTTCATGGAAATATTCTTCTGAGCATTCTTGAATTTTACTCCACAAAGAAGTATCATGTTGACAATTTGGACGTTATTGGTTCCTGAATAAACTAATTCTTGAACTTTTTTTTATTGAATTCTTATATCATTGTCATCATCCTCATGTTTATATTTTGTTGAAAGTCATCTGTGGCCTGTAGTGCATAGATGGACTTGGTATGATTATGACTAGGATTTATTGATTGTAATCATGGACCGTAATGTTACAAATGATGTGGTAAAAGTCCTCATTGGCTGCAGTAGTGCATTGAGGAATGGTTGTTGGCATGATCATGACCATTGATGAATACACGAATATCCTTGGCCCGTAGTGCATGAATAATTTGTGGTTGTGATACTAATGAATATCCTTGGTCGTAGTTCGTGGATGATGTGGATTATTTATTGTCGAGTCCCAATGATAAAAGTGATGAAAACCTTTTAAATCATAAAAGATAGTAGATTTTATTCTCTACTTGACTCTTTTAATGGATTGTTTGTTCCGCTGCAGTTAAACTTGATGTTTGTTATATTTTAATAGTTTATCATTGTTGAAGACTAATGATAATTTATTCTACATTATCTTAGTCATAATATTTCTTACTGGGCTAGTTGAGCTCACCCTTTCTTTCACCGTTCTCTTCGTGAAATGAGAACGAAATGGGAAAACGAGTTGGGAAAGCAGGTGATCGGTCCAGATGATAGCATTAGTAGTTCTCACTATTCTGTTAAATAGTGTGACAATAAATGTAATGAGGACTCCTTTGAGTGTGGATATTGTCTAGATGACAATATTCTTATTAAAAGTCTCAGCTATGTTTTGTCGTATTTTTATACGATGTTTGTATAATTAAGTTGTATTTGTATTTTGTACCATGTATCTGGCGACTCAAGATGGGTGATGTATACCTATTTTTGGGGGCGTCACAGTTGGTATCAAAGCTTAGGGATATGATCCTTGGTTGAGATGTGAGACAAGAACTAGGAGGGGAGAGATGGGGAATTTCTTTGCTCGTATGACCTACCTAAGTTTATTTGGTTTTTAATTGGTCGGTCAGAGTATAGGGATAATATGTGATATGTTAATTAACCCTTGTTTTGTGACGGTGTTTGAAAATGGCATCTGAAAATGTTGAGATAAGCAATGGAGCAAAATAATATGACCGTATCGCAGTACGAGGCTAAGTTTGCGGAGTTATCCCGGTTTGCATCCCATTTGGTCGATAATGAGGAGTGAATGATGCGAATGTTTCTAAGAGGTTTGAAACCTGATATACGTCAATACCTCATTTCTCATAAACTTTATTTATATTCAGATGTTGTAAATAGGGCTCAGTTATTGGAACGCGATAATGAGTTAGCACAACCAAAAGATAACGACCAATAACATGATAATAATCTTACCGGTGGCAATGGCCATCAGAACAATGATGACCATCGTGGGAGAAATTATCATGGCCAAGTTAATAGAAGTGGAAATTTCAAGAAGAGAAGGTTATTTAGCTTGATTTTGTCGTATAGTGAAGTCAAGTCCAGTTGGGACGGTGGCACCAAAGGTGGATACGGACAAAACAAAGTCAGTGGTTTCAGGAAGAGCGTTTTTCGTGACTTCTCAAAAAGCGAATAACCCGAACGAAGTTAGCATGGGTTAGTTAATTATAATTTTTTGCGAAGTCTATACCTTATTAGATACCGGTTCTACCCATTCTTTTATCTCTCTTGCTTGCGTTCAATGTTTAAATTTGACCCCAAAGAAGTTAGACTTTGACTTATTGGTTGAAACTTCGTTAGTAGAAACCTTCGTTACATCCACTATTTATAAATCTTGTTTAATTCAAATCGACACTTTCGCGTTACCTGTCGATCTTATCTCTTTGAAAATATTTGCCTTTGATGTGATTTTAGGAATCGATTGGTTAACTACTCATCATGCTTTTCGTAAAGTTGTTAGCTTTCATATTCTTAACCAACCTGTTATGAGAATTCAAGCAACCAAACCACTAAAGTCAATCACTGTTATATCAAGCCATAAGTAAAGAGCCCCGATCCTTTCGTTGTTGATTTTCTTGTGTGGAATGCACCGAAGCCAGACTTTTCGTAGGGGACGTCGTGAATAACGGTGGCAAGTTGATAGGTATCAATGTGACGTGTTATCCAAGTCTTGGATAAGGGTCACAGTTTTGAATGATATTTCTATTATTAATAAATTTCTTGACGTATTTCTGAAGACTTCTTAGCCTACCCCTAGAGCGTGAAATCGAATTTTGTATTGACCCCAATACAAAACCCATTTCATATAACTTACAAATGATGAAGATAGAATTAAAGACTCTAAAGCCCCACATAAAGATAACGAATATACGAGTAGAATCGACTTTAATCGATAAAGTTAAAATCGCTCAAGCTACACATCCGAATCTGATGAAATGTGAAGAAAAAGGTTCAAGAGGGCGTTATTCTAGAAGCAAGAATCGATGAAGAGAGGAAATCTAAACCCTCGATTTTATTGGCCCATTTGAAATCCTCGATTGAGTAGGAACTGTGGCCTATAGACTCGTTTTAACGCCAAGTATGTCACGTGTTCATAACGTTTTTCACGTATCAATGTTACGTAAATATGTGGACGACCCGAACCACATTATTGATTTAGAACCAGACGAGATAGCGGATAATTTAACGGATGAAGATGTACATGTTAAAATCCTAGAATATATTCTACGCTTAAAGATTATACCTCGAGAGTTAGAATCTAAAATAAAGTCAAGGTATCCTTACCTCTTCGACATACCAGGTACGTATGCAAATTTCAAGGGCGAAATTTCATAAGGAGGAGAGATTGTGAGACCCCAAATTTTATGAATAAAGATTTAATTTTCTCGAAATATTTTTTTTAAAATTATGGTGTGGATTTGAGATAATGTTATAGTTGTGGGTAATATTTTTAAATTTTGCAAAGTATGCAAGTTGTTATATAATATTCGATTAGTCGGGGAATATTTGTTTTAACAGGGAATATTCGTACAACGACATAATCATTGGTGGACCCAACAACGGAATTATTGTCGGATTGAGAAAACGACAAAAATATTTTATGAAAATAACGGTGGAAGTTTACCGTTAACTGTTGAAACACCCGGTGTTAAAAAAATGCGAAAGAATCTGGCGTGGTTGCATAAAGAGTAACACCGGTATTGATTATTGATGCTTATGTGAGAAGTCACTCGCTTTTGTTCAATTATTGTTACGATGAATTGTTGCATAAAGATCTCACGTTATTTGATTCAATTATTGTCGATATTTTATATATTATTAAATCAATAATTGAGATAACAAAGATATTAATATTATTATTTGCAATATTAACGATGTCTGTAAGTTACGCCAAGGAGAGGTTTGGTCACTAAATTGCGGCGCCAATAGGAGAAATCCTTATCGAAAGCCTCTCTTTCCTAGGAGCGACACGGGTCGATTAATATTGTGAATTATAATAATGATGATAAATGTTGTTAAATATATTGAGGTGTATTTTTATGAAGTTATGGAAGTTTATATATATATATATATATATTGTTTTATTAGTATTATTAATGTAATAAAATAGAAAAGCTTTTTATATAAAAATGTAATACTTTTATAAAGTTATTTGTTTTATTAGACAATAATTAGAATATATTATATTTTATTATGCATAGTGTTTGCATAATGCCCGATAAGTGTTTCAGATAGTAAATTTTTTTTATATAAAATGTAATACTTTTATAAAGTTATTCATTTTATTATATTATAAATAGAATATATTATATTTTATTTAAAAAATTTTGTTTTATTAGAATATTTTAATTATATCGCATAGTAAATCAATATGGACCGTCCGTTCAAAAGTAAATCAATCTGGACCGTTCATGAATTAATTAATATTTAGTCCATTCTCCTATAAATAGAAGCTCATTCCTTCATTATTTCTTACTTAATTCACTAAAACTACAGAGAGATAAACTATAGAGAGAAAGAAGAAAAGTATTCTCGCTTACTTCACTACTCCTATATCCAGTTTCTTCTAAGGTAAGGGTATTATTTCTTTCAGATTCATGAAGAGAACTTCATTATTCCATTCTTTATTATTACATTGGAATAACTCAGTGACTGTGTGCTACCCTATACTTGGTGAAATTTTTCGTTATTCCATTCTTTATTATTATGTTGGAATAACTTTTGTCATCCAAGTACCGCATACATGGTGAAATTCTTACATTATTCCATTCTTTATTATTATGTTGGAATAACTCGCCTCATGTGTGAAGTAATCGCATACATGGTGAAATTCTTCTTATTCTATTCTTTATTATTATGTTGGATAACTTTGATATGCAAGTACCGCATACATGGTGAAATTCTTTCGTTATTCCATTCTTTATTATTATGTTGGAATAACTCGTCTACGCAAGCAATCGCATACATGGTGAAATTCTTACGTTATTCAATTCTTTATTATTCTCGTTGGAATATCCATCTATCGCGACACGCATGACACGGTTCCATTATTTATTATTCTCGTTGAAATAACATGTCTGGTGCGCGATTCATCGCATGCCCGGTGAAGTCTTTTGTTATTTCATTCTTTATTATTCTCGTTAGAATATCACATCGTGCGCAAGGCTACGCATGACCGTTCCATTATTTATTATTTCATTGGAATAACCTATCTCGCATGATCTATCACATGCATGGTGAATTCTTCGTTATTCCATTCTTTATTATTCTCGTTGGAATAACTCGCCTATGTGGATTACCACATGCATGGTGAATGACCCTTCGTATTCATTTCTTATTAAATTGTGGAAATGATCTTTCTACGTGGATTACCGCATGGCGGACGAAAATCCATTTGCAGTTTCATATATTATGTTATACTCAGTTAGTTAAAGCTTTGATTTCTATACTCCATAAAATTAGTGGAATATCCTTGATATTTGCGCTTCATCTAGTATCTTTTCATGGAAATATTCTTCTGAGCATTCTTGAATTTTACTCCACAAAGAAGTATCATGTTGACAATTTGGATGTTATTGGTTCCTGAATAAACTAATTCTTGAACTTTTTTTTATTGAATTCTTATATCATTGTCATCATCCTCATGTTTATATTTTGTTGAAAGTCATATGTGGCCTGTAGTGCATAGATGGACTTGGTATGATTATGACCGAGGATTATTGATTGTAATCATGAATAGTAATGTTACAAATGATGTGGTAAAAGTCCTCATTGGCCCATAGTGCATTAATGAATAGTTGTTGGCATGATCATGACCATTGATGAATACACGAATATCCTTGGCCCGTAGTGCATTGATAATTTGTGGTTGTGATACTAATGAATATCCTTGGCCGTAGTTCAGGGATGATGTGGATTATTTATTAAGCTGAGTCCCAGCGATAAAAGTGATGAAAAACATTTTTAAATCATAAAAGATAGTAGATTTTATTCTCTACTTGACTCTTTTAATGGATTGTTTGTTCCGCTGCAGTTAAACTTGATGTTTGTTATATTTTAATAGTTTATCATTGTTGAAGACTAATGATAATTTATTCTACATTATCTTAGTCATAATATTTCTTACTGGGCTAGTTGAGCTCACCCTTTCTTTCAATCGTTCTCTTGTGAAATGAGAACGTAAATTGAGACGAGTTGGGAAAGCGGAGTGACGGTCAGATGATAGCATTAGTAGTCCTCACTATTACATTAAATAAGCGTGACAATAAAATGTAATGAGGACTCCTTTGAGTGTGGATATTGTCAGAGATGACAATATTCTTATTAAAACTCTTAGATTATCATTTGTCGTATTTTACACCATTGTTGTATAATTAAGTTGTATTTGTATTTTGTACCATGTATCTGGCGACTCAAGATGGGTGATGTATACCTATTTTGGGGGCGTCACAACGTTTTAGCTTAATCTTTTGGATTTTTTAAGTGTTTGTGTCTATTTATGCATGTTTTACGTTGTTTTGTAGGAATTCGGACAAAAGTTACTTGGATCGACATTTGGGATTGCTAGATTCGCATTTTCGGCTTGCCATTTATATAGCAGCTACTTCAGGATTAGAACTAGACATGATAACATGTATGCTTGATTATTTTCATGAGACAAATAATTAGGGTCGTGAATTGAATAGGAATATCTGTTCACTGCATGTAACAAATTGGGAATTGGAACTTAATGGGTTTAATTTAATTATTTTGCATAGGAATATCGTAAGATTGATTGAATTGAATAAAAGTTAACTGATCACTTGGGAAATGGCTTTTAACACTTATAATTTCTGTTAATAATTCATTAGACATAATAATTGAATTAGTTGGATAATTGGTTTGTAGTACATAAATTGGGGATATTGTAGTCTTAACCTTTATTTATCTGAATTCTTTCATCGAGTCTTAATCTTTATTTATTTGAATTAATTTTAGAGTATTCTAATTTTAATTGATTAATTTATTTTTCTTAATTAGCAAAATCACACTTTGTAATTGTTTAAATAAAATTGATTTGGTTAAGAGTTAGTACTTGGTAATTTTATTAAATAATTTTTCGTGGGAATGATACTTTTCTTATCACTTTATTACTTGTTAACCGTGTATACTTGCACGTATTCATTAATTGCGAAATCGATCAACAAATTTTTGGCGCCGTTGCCGGAGAATTAATTTAATAATATTTGCCAACTCAGTGAGTTTTTTAATTGTTAACTGAGACTAACCTAAACCTGACATGTAAGGTCCTACATAAAGTTTTAACAACAATTAAACCATTAAAGAATAAACGAAAAAAAAATTATGCAAATTTTGAGTGCAAATATAGAGCATAAACACAAAAAAAGAAAACATATATATAATACAGATAGAATTGAACTATAAAAATTACATTGACGGGAATTTACAATTACCATGACCTGAGATCATAAAGGAAAATAAGAAAGCCAAAAACTATTTTTGCCCTAGATCTGGTCTGCCTTTACAGAAATTATATAGTTAAGTGTATATAAATACTATAGGTTCTACAACTCCTAATATCAATAAAGGTTGTCCACAAAAAATTAAGTGTATGATCCCACATATAACAACAGTTGAAGCCAGAGTTTCCAATGCGCTTAAACTTCCATCTATATAAAAAAAAGTGACTTGTCAAAACCCTCCATCACATCCACATACTAATATAAATATACCAACCCAAGCTACATCAGTTTTATAATTTGTAAATTGTATTACTATCTTGACCAAAGAAATATAATAAGAATAAATACATGACTAACCCGTGTCTCTACTAAATTGCTCTCCAAACGCAATGAGATGACTAAAAGAGCAAAGACAAATAATATATAGGTTGTTGGAGCCAAAATACTGCTTAGAGGAAGGCAAGTTCATATTCCAATAAAATTTCACTTCTATTAAAGGTTAAAGAAGAACTAAAAAAAGAAACAGAACCTGCCTTTGAGCGAACTGCGTTAATCCAGTCTTGCTTGCAGCAAGTTTTTCTTCCTCTAAAGTCATTAATAATTCCCCTGAATGTTGTTTTTAAAATTTCCATTGTCGAAGTCAGGGAAGTGTAAAATTAAATAGCATTCTAAGAATAGGAAAACCAATGATAATATGCAGAGTACATTAATTTATGTCAATATTCCCTGACAAATAGGGTAGGTTATCATTTCTAGAAATTATAAGAACCAAATTTGTAATTGGAGTTTAATGGTAATATAGAGAATGAGTTATGAAATCTCCTTGATATCTAAAAAGAACAAAAAGATAAAAAAGAAGTAACAAATATTAATACATACAACACAGAATTCCTTGGGGCTCTTGACAGCGGCCTTAAAATTTTTCTGAGTCTCTTGGTGATATTCAAGGTCACCCCACAAAAGTCAAATTTAGCCACTGCCAAAATAGGAACCCAAAACCCATTAATTGAGAGAGAGAAAAGGTCCATCTTTCGTATCAGAAAGAAAAATAAAAAAACCTTTTCCTTCTTATCCAACTCAATACCAATTCATCTAACCATATATAATTTAGAATACAATTTTAAACAATTTAATATAGAAACCAGACGTTCCAGCTTAATACATATACACCCATGATACTTGACATGATGCCTGGCATTCCAGCTTAATTCATCGTGTATTCATTTTAATACATTAAATGAATACATATATGACATTTCAATACATTTTAATAAGAAAAAACACACACTCCAAGGCTACCATGTATATTCCACACCCATAAAATTCAGCAAAAGCACATACTACATCAGAAAACCCAATTCTCAACAAAAAAGTAAAGTATAAAAACCCAAAGCCAAATGCATTTAGAAAAAGAATTTGGTTCTTGTTATAATTACCAAAAAGCCATTTAAGTGACGTCGTCCTCTAATTGCGGAAGGGGAACTCAGAATCCATCCAACTCTTTTGTTGTAATTGCCCACAAATTTTCGAACTTGTAGTACCTCATAAGGATTTCATTAAACATTTATGGTGCAACATATCACAAATGTAAAGCATACATATAACACTTGAGACCAAATATATTGAAAATTATATTGCTGGAAATAGCTAAACATATAAAATAAAATTCTTGGAGAATATTATACAAACATAAAATACCTTGTTCATCTTAACTTGGGACAACTGTACTATGTAGATTCTCCTGTTTTGTAATTTTCTTACACCCAAAAAAACAATTCGTTCAATAATATACAAAGATTTTTGTAATTTTGGGAGTAACTTTTGGCTTCTATGAAAATTCTGCACCAACACCAAATTACGATAAGTAGTAAAATTCTGCATTAACACTAAATTAAAATAAGAAGTAGTGACATAAAAAGATTTAGATAAATTGAGTACCAAATGAAAGAAAATATAACAAAAACAAATAAAAGTAAACATAAGAAATAAATTAAGGTAACACCACATTTGGTTTGGATGCTCAAAAAGATATCCGCATTTGGTTTCAAATATTTTCTTCATCCATAACATTGATAACAATGAGAGGCCATTGCTTGAATTTAAGACTAAAATTGTTCATTCAAATAAATAACTATGTACGTACTATTTGTGTCATTCCAACAAATAGGTAATGTACATAATCAAAACCTTGAGATTCATCATCTAATTGGCCAGTCCACTCTCTCCAATCATCTCTAAAAAATTTACATAAAAAAGTACTAAAATTTTATATTCAAAACAACATATGCTCCTCTGTATTATAATGAGGGTTCCCATTTAAAAAAACATAGACACAATATACACAAATCGATAAGCATAAGGTAGAGATGAAAAATAACTACAAATCTAAATTAAAAATTACCTGAAATTGATGGATACACAAATCAAAATTACCTAAAGTTGATGGATACACAAATCAAAATTCACCTTTCTTGTGCTCCTCACGTGATATATATGACACAAAACCATAGAGAGAATTAAAGAGAGAGAGAAAGATAGAGTTGAATGTGTAATTAAAGACTCACCATGATTGGAATTGAGAGGTTTGGTAGGTAGGAGAGAAAGAAAGAAAAGTGCTTTGGTGGTATATAACTATAAGGAAAACATTAATGTCCCATATTTCTATTGAGGGGTGGACTTATAGAGCAATTATGAGGCTGGGAAGAGAACATGAAATGATTTGGAAAGGGGAGGGTAAGAGACGGATGGGTTTATAAACATAAACATTTTAATACATTCTAGACAACAACATTTGTATCATACATCAACAGATATAGATACATTGTTTTAATACACGATACCTGACATGAAGGGTAGGTAATTTGAGTCTCAATGTTACCTTCAAAAGCATCACTGGGCAATCCAGTGATTTCTTGCAACATCTTTTGCATATGCCTGCCATCGTGACCAAAATCATCGTCCTCATCTTCATCATCAGATTCAACATTCTCATCCTACAGAATAGAACAACACAAAGGAGCAAAAAAATTAACAGATAAACAGGAATTTCAACTCTGAAGAAAGGAAAAGCAAGAATTTAGGTCTTACGGCTAACAAACAAAGACTGCCAAAGTTTACTTAACATCCTGAGTTGCAAAAGTAGTATTTTAAATCAAAAAAATCACTTATTTCTTTTCCAACTGTTAACTAACCACATCAAAGACAAATGGTTACTTCACCATGGAATATAGCACATCTAAACCCCAAGGGATGGGAGAAATAGTCAATACTTAAAAATGAACTAACATTAAAATTTTAAAAATGAACTAACCTTAAATTGGTCGGGAAAATAGTACTTGAAATTATCAACAGGGTCATAACGACAATTATTACGGGATTCTTCCTCGGGAATCGCTTTTTTGTATTCATAAAGGTCGTTAGCATCATCAGAATCAATTTCTTCGTCATTGAGGGAATGATTAGGGTTAGAGTTTAGGAGCTCGACCTCTCTCCGTAAAGAGTTAGGCAAATGGGGGCCAGTCCTCTTTGTTTTCTCTCCTCGTCCTCCTTTCTTCGAGTTTGTATGCTTATTTTTCCTCGTCTGATTGCCTCTCTCTTTCGGCATGAGTAAAATACGAATAAAATATAGGATTCATATATAAAATAAAGAGAGGCTAAAGAATAACTTATCAATTTATAGTAAATAATTTTGAGCAGAGACGTGTGATGCACTGTCCTTAAGTAGAAATTTTGTCCCTCGGAAAACTTTTCTCCGGTCTTCAATCGATTTAAATCCTACTCTAGGGATTCAACCATTCTTCACCCAACTAACCAAAGACTTAAAATAGTTGAATGACTCATTAACAACTTCTAATTTTCTTTTCTCAAACTAAAAAAAATTATATATATATATATATATATATATATATATATATATATGGAAGCTAGAACAATAGAATATTATATATATAGATTATATGAATGTGTGCTAATATATATGTTCACCATCTGCTTTGTAAAGAAGATATATATATGATCAATAGAAAGCAACATGCATGGCAACGGAAATAATCACCCAACAGTCAAAAAAATAAATAACAACGGTAATATAATTAAAATCTCTACAACGGTAAATAAAATATTAATATCCCAATAATGCTATTAATATATAATAGCAGTTATAAATCTTTATAAATTAATATATATTATAACTCATTTAATTTACTCATTAAACTCTTTTAATGGTACATCATCAAATAATATATTTATTTTTATTTAACTTTGTAATATATTATTTAACAAAAAATACAATCCGTGATGGATGACAAGAAGAGCAATTGAAATTAATTAAGGATGAGATAAAAAAGATGGTTTTGGATGAGGAGAAGGAAGAGAAAGAGAAGAAGAAGAAGAAATGAAGAGATGATCGTATAATTGAGATTTGACCAAACTCGATAAATAAAGAGAAAGAGGAAGGGAAACAGAAGAGGAAGGGCAAAGAACGATTGATCTGATCAATTCTAAACTCGTCTGAGTTTTTCAATTTAGCGAGTTAACTCCTAATTAAGTAAGGGTTGACTCATTGAGTTTTCCGATTGAAGGATCGCTTTTGCTGCCTTTATATACAAGGATTGATGATACAATATTTATATGTTTATTCTACTTTCTTATTTTCCTATGACTCAAATTCTTTAATTAATCTAAAAGGAAATATAAATTCAATGATTTAGTAAATTGGACTAAAAGTTTTTTTTTCAAACAAATGGACTACGATTTTGGTCGTTCTGATTTTCAATATAGAAACGTAGAGAGAATTATCAAATCGTAGAATGACTTAGCTTTATGGTACTAGTAGCTCTGCTATATGACTACGATTTTAGTCGTTCTAGCTTTCAATGAAAAAACGTAAAGTGAATCCTCAGATCGTAGAATGACTCTATGATTTTAGAATTTACGGTTTGCAATAGTTGTATGATAGTAGAGTGACTTCAACATTAACTCTACGAACTGGTATTCCACTCAACGATCTTAAAGTTATCTTTAAGTACTTTACTTATTTACTCTATAATTAAGGGTGTAAACGAGTCGAACCGGAGCGAACAGAGAGCTACTCGAATTCGACTTGAAATGATAAATTCGTACTCGAATTCGGCTCGAATTCAAATTATATTTGAAAAATCCTACTCAGATTCGACTCGACTCGAATATTTATTACTCGAATTCGATCCGACTCGACTCGACTCGAATATTTATTCAAACTACTCGCGAGCTTTAAATTTAAGCTCGAATTCGAGTCACCACATAATAACTAGTTTTATAATAAATGTAATTATAAATTGAATTTTTTATTTTACTTAAAAATGAGAAAATATATTTATTATTACACTATAAATATAAAATCACAATTAAAATTAAAAACAAAACAAAATAATAGCTAATTATCCTAATTTGATTTAAATTTGTATATATTATAAGAGAATATATCGAACATCTAATCGAATATGTATTAACCGAGTATATATCGAATCACAATCAAAAATTCGAGTAGTTTGAATCTTAAACGAGTCGAGTATAACCTTGCTCAGATTCTACTCATATTTTTATTCGAACTATTTTTAATGCTCAGATTTGGATCATATTATTAACGAATCCGAGTCTCGCTCGTATTTTTTCGAGTCGACCGCGAATCGAGCCCGAACTGTGTTGGCTCGTTTACAGCCTTATCTACGATAGTAGAGTGACTTTAGCCTTAACTTTTAGAACTGATATTTCACTCAATGATCTTAGAGTTCTTTTTAAGTACTTACTCTGATAGTAGAGTAAATTCAGTCTTTACTTAACGAATTTTTAGCTCCCAGCTATTCCAAGGCTATAGTATACGATTTTGAAATCAAGCTAAGTTCAAAATTTTCTAGCATGAGCTTCAAACATTCAAGTATTTTTGAGTTAGACAAAAAGAATGCAATCATTCTCTTTCTCTTTCTCTCTCTCTATCTCTCTCTTCCCACTTCATCCGAAAATGTGCAAAGAATTTAAAGGCTTACTTTTTTGAGAGTAGATCCTCTGTCCCCAAATTCTCTGTCTCCTTTGTGTCCCCCCACTTATATTTTGACACATGTCCTTTTATTTAATTTTAGAATTAATTAGTGTTAAGTAAGAGACTATGTGTCAAAATATAAATGGAGGGACACAAGGTGACAGGAAATTTGGGGACAGAGGATCTACTCTCTACTTTTTCATACTGTGAAAAATCTTTCAACCACGTGGCAAGAAATTTTTTTACCTTCCCATTCTTTCGTCCACATAAGTAAGAAAGAAACAGAAAAAACTAGGTGGATTTTAGACCATTGGATGAATAATTAAATCAAACTAATCTTAACCATTTATTCAAGATGATATGGGTTCCAATTTTAAATTCTCAAAAAGCTAGATTCTAATGGGATAGAAAGTGATCAGAAGAGCAAGAAAAATACATACGACTATAACCAAAATTCTACACATTACTCTTCTACATAAATTAGCACACACACTTTATTGTATTTTGTGCTAACATATCACTTTCTTATTTTTGTTTAATATTATTGTTACTATTATATTTGTTATACATATTGAACACCACAAGCACAAATCACTTTCATTTTCATTTATTATATCATTGTGCTTCATTCAAGTTGATCATCGATTATATTTATACACACTTGAATTAACAACTTATATACATTAATCTGAACTTTATACATAGTCCTTTCAAATAAAATGAAAAACAAGTGATCAGACCTTCAGTAATTATACACTAAGTACGAAACGTACCGGATAGGCTCACTTGAAAGTTGTGAACTGTGGTTCTTTCTAGTAAACTGATACAAGGCAATTTTTTCTCAAGATTGGATAACTAGTTTATCCTTATAATTCTTATACAGGAAAATTGTTCATTTCTGTATAAAAAAGACGATTCATATAAAGTCCTTTCTTTGAGAATGATATGCAAAATTTATACACTTTATTTATAAAGCATTGTAGATTGGCCTTATTTAAATAGTTAATCTCACCTTATAAAAAGTGTTCTATATAAATCAAACTGATTTATATACATATGTTGGGAAAAATATGGCTTTCCCACAAGTGTAAGTCAATGGAAGCAATGCAAGAAAATAACAAAAAGAAGTAGGCACACAAGAATTACGTGGTTCCCTCAAACTGAGGTACATCCACAAGACCGGTAGGTCAGTTTCTTCCACTATCACCAAGCAGAGTTTATAAAATAGCCAAAAAAACATAAGCCTTACAAACACACCAAAGGTGTAAAGCACAAGAGGAAAAATACCTCACCAATGAGAGAACAAATCTCCAAGAACAGACAGGACTGAACAGGAGAATTTATCAGAACTAGGAAGAACTAACAAAAGAATTTTATCCGAATGGAGCTCTCTCTCTTTCCTTCTCTATATATGTTCTGCCTCTACCAAAAAATGGGACATGTCTCAAATTTATAAGGATTTGTATCTTCTTGAAGACTCCAAGCCAAGCCTTGAGAATACCAAGAGTCATGCACGGGAAAACCACCAAAAATAAAAGCCATGCATTTTACCAAGGTGTATGCCAAAGACTGTAATTAAGAAATAGACGGGTCCCACAAAAGAGGGAAATCCAACAATTCTCCCCCTCCCGACTTATGTTGAGGATTCGACCATTCCCGCCAAGAGTCGACACTTCTCATGCTTGTCCTTAGACAATGCTTTAGTCAACATATCCGAAGTGTTATCATCAATGTGAACTTTTTCAAGTTACAACAACTTATCGTTTAAGACATCACGAATCCAATGATATCTAACATCAATGTGTTTTGATCTCGAATGGAATGAAGAATTCTTACTCAAGTGGATCGCACTTTGACTATCACAATAAAGGACATACCTTTCTTGTTTCAAACCCAACTCTCGTAAGAACTTCTTCAACCACAATAGTTCTTTGCAAGCTTTTGTGATGGCGATGAACTCAGCTTCTGTGGTAGAGAGAGCAACACATTTCTGTAACCTTGATTGCCACGCTACTGCTCCCCCTGCAAAGGTAATCAAATAACCAGAAGTAGATTTTCGACTATCGAGATCACCAGCCATATCAGAATCTGTGAACCCGTCAAGAATAGGCTTTTCTTTACCAAAACACAAACTCATATTTGAAGTGCCCCGAAGATACCTCAGAATCCATTTCACTGCTGCCCAGTGTTCTTTCCCCGGATTAGACAGAAAATGACTAACAACCCCGACTGCGTGAGCAATATCCGAACGAGTACAAACCATGGCATACATCAAAGAACCAACTGCTGAACTATAGGGAGTTTTCTGCATCTCTTTTTTCTCTTCATCACTTTTAGGACATTGTCTTGAGCTAAGTTTGAAGTGGCCTGCAAGTGGACAATTAACAGGCTTTGCTTTGTCCATATTGAACCTCTCAAGAACCTTTTTAATGTAATTCTCTTGAGATAACCAAATCAGCCCACGTGATCTGTCACGAATAATTCTCATCCCTAGAATTTGCTTTGCTGGACCCAAATCCTTCATGGCAAAGGATTTGCTCAACTCTGACTTCAACTTGCTAATCTTGCTCGTGTCTTGTCCCATAATAAGCATATCATCAATGTAAAGCAAGAGAATAATAAAATTGCCATCTGGATATTTTTTTCACAAACACACAATGATCTGAATTGGTTCTATAATACCCCATGCTTAGTCATAAAGGAATCGAATTTTCTATACCACTGCCTTGGAGCTTGCTTCAATCCATACAAGCTCTTCTTCAATTTGCAAACTAACTGATCATTACCCTTATCTATGAAGCCCTCAGGTTGCTCCATATAAATTTCCTCTTCTAAGTCACCATGCAAAATGCGGTCTTCACATCAAGGCGCCTCAACTTCTAAATTCATACTCTCAGCTATATCAAGTTTGATTCGAATGTAGGACATCTTCACAATGGTGAGAAGATCCCATCAAAATTAACTCCTTCCTCGACTAAAGCCTTTCACAACAAGCCGTGCCTTGAATCTCGGTTGAGAAGCTGTTTCCCATCATTCTTTCGTCCGAAGACCCATTTATTTTTCAAATTTTTTCTTCCCTTTAAGCGGCTTCACCAAATCATAGGTGTGATTCTCATGCAAAGATTTCATTTCCTCTTTCATTGTAAGTAAGCCATTCAGCTTTTGTTCTCATGCTTCAAGACTTCTTCATAAGTCTCGCTCCCCCGATCCGATATCATTACATACTCATTTGAAGAATATTTTACGGATGGTTGTTTTTCTCTGGTAGATCTCCTTGGTAATGGCTCTTGATCAGGTGGCTGCTCCCCCTCAATTTCTGGCTCAACATCATCTTCTACTGCATCATCATGAGGTGTCTACACTTCCTCGTGAACAACAGGTGGAACAAGAGGATCTAAATCAACAAGATCATCAGTATTAGACTCAGCTAACTCAGGCTTGTCAATGTCTTCAATAGTCTGATCTTCCAAGAAAACAACATCTCGGCTTTTGACAACTTTCTTGTCAACTGGGTCATACAACCTGTAGCCAATTTCTTCATGTCCATAGCCAAAAAATATGCACTGCTTTGCTTTTGGATCAAGCTTGGACCTTTCATTGTTTGGAATATGAACAAAATCTCTGCAACCGAATACCCTCAAGTGATCATAGGAGACTTCCTTCTCTGTCCAAACTTTCTCTGGTACATCACCATTCAACGGAAATGAAGGAGACAAATTGATAAGATCAACTGTTGTCCTCATTGCCTCACCCCAAAAGGATCTTGGCAACTTTGAATGTAAGAGCAAACATCTGACTCTCTCAAGAATGGTGCGATTCATTCTCTCTGCAACCCCATTCTGTTGAGGTGTCTTTTTGACTGTCCTTTCATGCCTGATGCCATGATTGGAGCAATATTGATCAAATGGTCCAATATATTCACCACCATTATTTGAGCGAACACATTTCAACTGTCTACCAGTTTCTCTTTCAACCTTGGCCTGAAAATTCTTAAACACGTCTAGAACTTGATCTTTAGTTTTCAGTGTATAAGTCCAAACTTTTCTGGAGTGATCATCAATAAAGGTGACAAAGTTTAAAGCACCACCAAGTGTCCTAACTTTCAGAGGACCACATACATCAGAATGTACCAAATCTAGAACATGAGATTTTTTAGATGCAATATTTCTACTAATGATATTACATTTTGTTTACCATGGAAATAATGAACACATATTTTCAAAGGCGCACCTTTTATCCATTGAGAAGCTCTTCTCTTGGATAAAACTTGCAATCCTTTTTCACTCATATGTCCAAGCCTTCTATGCCATAAATCGATTGGATGAGTCATTTTCTAAGGTATTCACAACACCCTTGCAGATTTTTGCTTGTATATAAAGTGTAAAGAGAGCAAGTCTTTTTTCCTTTTGCTACCACTAGAGAACCTTTGGAGAGCTTCCATTTACCACCACTGAAATGGTTGTTGTAGCCTCATCATCTAACTTTCCAGTGCAGAGATTAAATTGAGCCTAATATCCGTACATGCCTGCCACATTTCTAAGCAACAATTTGCGACCAATATTTGTTTCAAGCAAATGTCACCACTTACCGACAATTTTGACACATCTTCATTTCCCATACGGACATTCCCAAACTCACCTCATGCAGTAAGAAGTAAAGAAATCAGCCCATGGCAAGTAACATGAAATGAAGCTCCGAATCAATTACCGGTCATCTCTTGGCCAATCAAATTAATACTAGCATCATCACCGATAACCATGAGTTCATCATTGGTAACTGCAGCTGTATCATTTTGCTTTTTCTTTGAATTTTTCTCTTTGTTCTGCTCCTTGAACTTGAGCTTTCTGCACTGCCGCTTCATGTGCCCTTTCTCGTGACAATAATAGCACTCAACATCTTTCTTTGAAATCGATTTTGAACGACCTCTAGATTTATCATGGTTGTGCGGAGCCTTACTCTTACTCATGCCTCTCCCCGGTTTTCCATCACAAGTGCTTCGGAGTGAGAAGAACCTGATGACTTTCTTCTTGTCTCTTCATTCAACAGGCTGCTGGTAACTTGACTCATTGTTACCACTCCGTCAGGTGCAGAATTACTAACTGTGACCACCAAAGTTTCCCAGCTTTCAGGAAGTGAACTAAGAAGTAACAAAGCTTGTAATTCATCATCAAAAGTAATTTTCATAGCAACCAACTGATTCACAGTGCTCTTAATTTCATTCAAATGCTCTGCAATAGGAATATCCTCCTTATATTTAGAGTTCACAAGCTTTCGAAATAGAAAAGCTTTGTTCACGGCCGTCTTCCTATCATAAAGACTCTCCAATTTGGTCCAAAGACTGTGTTCTAAATTTTCTGTAGAGACATGATGAAAGACACTATCATCAATCCATTGTCGAATAAAATCGAAAGCCTTTCGGTCTAACTTTTTTCACTCGTCATCTTTCATTCCTTCTGGTTTGCCACGATCACCCTCTATGGGTCCATTCAAATCTTTACAGAACAAGAGGTCTTCCATTTTAGTTTTCCAAGTCCCAATTTGTGCCATTGAAACTAATCATACGCCCAACGTTGCCATCCATGATTCACACACAAATAAACGAAACGGAACCGAATTAACCAATAGCTTGATACTAGATGTTGGAAAAAATATGGCTCTCCCATAAGTGTAAATCAATGGAAGCAATGCAAGAAAATAACAAAAAGAAGTAGGCACACAAGAATTACGTGGTTCCCTCAAACTGAGGTACATTCACAAGACCGGTAGGTCAGTTTCTTCCACTATCACCAAGCAGAGTTTACAAAATGGCCAAAAAAACATAAGCCTTACAAACACACCAAAGGTGTAAACCACAAGAGGAAAAATACCTCATCAATGAGAAAACAAATCTCCAAGAACAGACAGGACTGAACATGAGAATTTATCAGAACTAGGAAGAACTAACAGAAGAATTTTATCTGAATGGAGCTCTCTCTCTTTCCTTCTCTGTAACTGTTCTGCCTCTACCAAAAAATGGGACATGTCTCAAATTTATAAGGATTTGTATCTTCTTGAAGACTCCAAGCCAAGCCTTGAGAATACCAAGAGTCATGCACGGGAAAACCACCAAAAATAAAAGCCATGCATTTTACCAAGGTGTATGCCAAAGACTGTAATTAAGAAATAGATGGGTCCCACAAAGGAGGGAAACCCAACAACATAAACTGTGATATTATTTATAATCATTAGTTTAACTGTCATTTTGCAAGAATTAATTTTTAAGTTGTTATCGATCAATTTAATTAAAGATAACAATTCTTTTAACAAAAAGGGTAGAGTTGAGTGTTCTTATACTGTGTGATTAATTGAGTGATTCTTGTTCCAATGTGTGATTAATTGAGTGATTCTTGTTCCAAGATCAAGATCTTAGAAAGACCATAGGTTTTGGTTTCTAAGTGAGCGAGGAAGAGAAAAGATATCAAATTTCAAGACCAGCTAAAAAAGGAATATAAGAAGCACTGGAAAAGAAATATGCAATTCTTGAAGAATACTATGGGATAGTACTTCTAAGACAAAATTAGATCTGTAAAGGTTTCTCTACCTAAGTTAAGGAGCTAAACTATTTTTATAGTAAAAAGTTTCAAATCCTGAAAATGAGTTCGGGGACTGGACTAGCTATATATATATATATATTGAACCAGGATATATCTGTGTTCTCTGTTTGGTATCTCTCTATCCCTATCTGTTTACTTTGATTCACTAAAATATTTAAATAAATATTTTTTAACAAAGTCATTTAGGGAACTAGAGTTAAATTTTAAAAAGACCAAGATTTGTCAAAAACAAACAAATTAATCTATTCAACCCCAATTCTAGATTAATTATTGCATATTCAGACCTAACAATTGGTATAAGAGCAGTACTTTTTAACGTGTTTGTTAAGTGATTACATATACAATAAAAATTAGATCCTTTAAATGACATATTCAAATGCTATTGGTTTTGGAAAAGGACTTTCTATGTCAAGACCACCTCTATTTAATGGCATCAACTTTGCCAATTGGAAGAATCGATTCAGAATTATGTTAGATCAGAAGGTGTTAAAGTCTGGATGTCAATTGAAAAGGGAGTCACTGTTCCTACAAAAATAGTCGACGAAAAGCCAGTCGAGAAAGAAGTAAATGAATTCACAGTCATTAAAGACGAAATCATGAAAATTACTGCTAAAGAAGAAATGGTTCTTACAAGTGCTCTTTCAAAAAAAATTATATAAGAGAGTCAGAAATTGCAAGAATGCCAAGGAAATCTGGGAAAAAGCTCATTATCATATATGAAGGCACCATTCATATCAAGGAAACCAGAAAAGATACTCTTATCCAAGCGTATAAAAAATTTAAACTCTCTGACAAAGAAAACATCATCGACATGGAAACTAGATTCACCATAATCGTTGATGAACTGGAACAACTTGAAAAAGTTTACATAACAAATGAAAAAAATAGAAGGATTCTCATGGCTCTTTCCTCCAACTGGAAAATCAAAGTCGTTACGATCAAGAAAATGCATGATCTCAACACTTATCATATAGACAGTCTCATTGGGAATCTACAAGCATATGAAGGAAACATGGCTGCTGAAAAGGTCAAAAACGATCTTGATCTCAAAAAGAAAGGAATAACATTCAAAGATATTCTAGCTGATCAGGAAAGTGATGATAAAGATCTCAAAGAAGAACTTCAAAGTTTGGATGATCATGAAGTAGCTCTTCTATCCAGAAAAATCAGAAGAGTTGTTCAGAACAAAGCTCAGAGGTACGAAAAAGGTTTCTTGAAATTAAGCAATATCAATACAGTATTCAATAACCCAAAAGCAAACAGTTTCACAAACAAAACTACAACAAAATGAACCCTCTTGATCAAACACACACCAACTTATTCAAAAATAACCACATTAAAAACAATCCTACTGAACCACCACCACCAGAAATTCAAGATGTGTGCTTTATATGTAAACAACCTGGACACTTCAAAAGAGAATGTCCTCGATTAACTAAAGGAAGGAGTTTCGTTGATGAAGGAGATTGGGATCTCAGTGAGAATGAGGAAACACTAGAATCATAAGAAGACTCATGATGAATAGTGAAACATTTATTTCAAGAACTAGTATCTCTTGAACGAAAGTCTGAATTAAGTATATAAGATGATGAATATACTCTAAAAGAATTACAAGAAGGGTATAATGACTTCTATGAAAATCATGAAAAATTAAAAGAGGAGTTAGAAAATTTAAAAGAAACTAACAAAAATATGGAGGTAGAAAACTGCAATTTAAATTTAACTAGTGAAGATAATGTTTCTAAGAAAAAATTAAATGAAGAAAATGTTAATTTACATGTTGAAATTCTTAATTTAAAAATAAAAATTAATGATTTAACTAAACATCATAATATTGAAAAGACTACAATAAGGTTAAAATTGAGAGTCTTGAAAACGATAAACATCACTTTACTTAAAGCAATGAAAAACTATATATAAAAATAGAGAAACTGAAAGTAGTATGCCCTCAAGCCAATCACATTTGATGTGATCGACATTTACTTTGTAATCTTATTTATTTATTAATACGAGAATTTATTTAATACAAAAGGTAGTCTTTATCCATGTTAATTAGTTGAATTAATAAATATAATAAACTCATAGTTTTGGAGTAACGTTTTTAGAATCATGATGATGATAATGCTAATTAATGAGATCTAAATTCAAGATAACTCAAAACTAAAATATTCCTAATCATATATTGATCACTAATGTAGAGTTATAGATTCCGGATAGATTAGTACATAATATGTTTGCTCTGTTGAAGAGGATGATTGATCTCATACTCACTTGTGTGGAGACACTAAAGCAAGTATGTAGGTAATTATTAGAGAATAAGTTCACTGAACGTAACTTGTATAAAGGAACCATAATGGAGTTTTACATGCATATCAATAGGAGTTCCTAAAGTGATAGTAGTGCAAGTGATACTTGGACTTGATATCATCATAGTATCTTGTATATACTGAGTTATGTTTTGGCATATTACTTAATACTCTAGAGTATATTGTAGGGTATGTTTAGATATAATAAAGTATATATGGAGATAGGTGAATGATCAACAAAAGATCTACCATTTCCAGTAAAAAGAGAGAATGTCATATGTGATTCGAAAAGGTGACAACTCAGAAATACCTGGCCACGGTTGAATGGAAATTAGAAATGAATTTTTAATTTACATTAACTTGAGTTGTGCAATTTAGAATCGGAATACATATAATCAAATAAATAAAACTTGGGAGTAATTCCATGTGTTATATTTGATTGGGACATTGTATGGTAGATAGATTGAATTGTACGGTAACTATTCACAGAATAGGTTCTTTGTATTCTTTGTGATAATCCAGATTAAACGTTAAATTCATATTATCCATATAGTCATGATACATTATTTATAAGGTGTCACTCATTATGTAGAGTAAATATTATTTATTTATAATTGCAGGAAAGGAGTTTAATTCATTATAAATAATATTAGAATGGTTCTAATTTATTTATTCTACTACTAGCTTAATATTGAACCTAGAGTCACACCATAAAAGAGAGTAATATGATTTTAGAAGTGATTGGCTTAATGATAATAAATTAAGTGTATTTAATTTATTAGTGGAATAGATAATAAATTAAATAGTTTAATATTTATGATTAAGTATTTGGAGAAATACTGAATTGTAAATTAATAAGAGTAGTCATCATCATCATCATCATCATCATCATCATCATCATCATCATCTTATTATTATTATTATTATTATTATTATTATTATTATTATTATTATTATTATTATTATTATTATTATTATTATTATTATTATTAAATTTTCTAATTAGAATGTGAATTAAATAAAATCCTAATTTCTAAAAGGTTTAGGAAAATGGTTAGTCTATAAATAAGAGGAGTCTTATTGTGGGATAGAGTAATGTTGATGCAACATGTATCTCTCTTGCAAGTATTCTCAAAACCCTAAGGAGTTAGGATAGAGAGAATTAGGGCTAACCACCCAAGATCTAGTAGAATCTAAATTCACATCTAAAATCAATTACTCTTGGTGGATCACCTCTATTGTAGCGAATGTTGGATATGAGGATTTGAGAGATTGCGAAGGAGAAAAGGATTCGAGTTTGAAGAACACATTAAAGGGTTGATCATCTTGAAATGTATATCTTTTATCCTTCCTCAATTAATAATATTGCATAAGGCAATTCTTGAGACTGCAAAAAAATTTTAAATTCGATTTATGTCATGTTTTCGCGGCTATTTACAATTTGATTGTATATGTCTTGTTTCTGCAAACTAACAGAAACTTCAAATAGAGATAGTTGAATTAAAAAATGAAATATTGAAATTAAAAGAACAAGAAACCAATTTATCTCTAAAAGAAGAATTAAAAATATTAACTACAAAAGGAGATTATTTGAAAGCTACAGTGATTAAGTTCACAAAAGGAAAAGAAAACTTAGATGTTATGCTCAATCAACAAAGGTGTGTATTTAATCGTGAAGGAATGAGATATGGAAATGAAAATAAAAAAACCTTACTAAAAATTTGTATTTATCATGTTCATTTACCAAATACTCTTACTCGGGGGAGGCTGGGGGTCCAGGGGTCCACGGCCCCACTATTGAGAAAATTTTTTATGTACTAGGAGGGTCCAACTTGAAATTCGGAAAGTCCCGGGGTCCGAGTGCTACCGAGAAGAAGAAGGAAGGGAAGAAAAAAAAATTAATTTTTTTTATAACTTAGGATTGAGGTGGGATATCACACTACTTTTCATTTAGTATATCTTCTTATCAAGTTGGCTTTAGTTTTTGCTTTTATTCATGTTCGCTAGTGTGGAAGCAGTATTTTTCTGCGATGAATATTGTTAAGACAAATTTGCAACAAGATGGGAGATGACTTTTCTCAGAAATTGTTTGGTGTGCTATGTCGAGAGCGATATTTTAGGCGTATTGATAATGAAGTGATTATCCAACATTTTGAGAATATGAGAACTTCATGAGGTTGGATTTACGCCTTCTACGGTCCGAACTTTCAGAAGAGAGACTCGTCGTTCTAATCCAATTCTGGGTTCAACGATCAACAATGTGTTTCAATTTGTAATTGATTTTTTTGTTTCAATTGAATTTGAGTAACTAATTGAAATGTTGAATTACTTGTGATTTAGGATTATGATTTTGTTGAATGTTGAATTATTTGTGATTTAGGAATATGGAAAAAAAAAATCAACGAACTAAGAGGCCATCGAAAAAAAAATTACATGCATAATCCGGACCCCCCTGTTGAAATCCTCTGGCTCTGCCACTGCTCTTACTACAATAGAAGTGGACATTCAGTTCAATTTTGCAGAGCTAAAAATGGTGACTACAAGGGCAAAATGATATGGGTTCCAAAAGGAACTGTGAATCACAACATTAAATCGAGTAAATCTCATCAAAATTCGAGGAGAATGGAAAAAATTATTATAAAAATTCAACTCCTTAATATACACAGAAAGAGAAATTAAAATTTATAATGCATACAAAGGAATATCTATGTTAAAAAATCAATATGATTATCATGTTCCTAAGTTTGTCAATGCAGGAACAAGCACTTCATACAAAAAATGGAATACTAACCCCAAGGATCCAATATAAAAAACGGTATCACAAGGATAATTTGAACATATCATAATATCGGTAGTGTAATTAGTTACCGAACTCGGATATAATCTTCTATCCATTAGCCAATTATGTGATAGTGGTCTTAAGGTAACATTTAGTCCTGCACATTGTTCTATCTTTGATCAATCTAGTAAGTTAGTTCTCTATTTTGCTAGAGAAAACTTGTATACATGTAACTTAAACATTTAAGTCTATTACAATGATGTATGTCTAGTGTCTATACATGATGATCCTTGTTTATGATATCGTAGACTTGGTCCCATTAACATGAGACTACTTAATAATATATCATCTAAAGAACATGTTCGAGGACTTCCAAAATTACAATTTGTAAAAAAGATCATACCTGTGAAGATGCAAAATAGGAAAACAAATTCATGCATATCATAAAGCTAAATTTATGGTATCCACATAAACATAGCATGGGTGGAAGTTTTTATGTTTTTTTTATTGTTGATGATTACTCTAGATTTACGTGAGTTGAGTTTCTAAAATTTAAAAGTAAAGTATTAGAGTATTTTGCTGCATTATGCAAAATAATTCAAAACCAACAAGAAACTACAATAACCTATATTCGATAAGATCATGGTAGAGAATTCGATAACTCTTTATAAATTTTTGTGATGAAAGAGGAATAACTCACAATATCTTTGCTCCTTGCATTCCTCAATCCAATAGGTAGTTGAAAGACAAAATAGAACATTACATGAAATGGCCAATACTATGCTTAATTAATATCGTTTACCTAAGTATTTTTGGGCCGAAACAGTGTCTACTACATATTATACTTTAAATAGAGTTCTAGTCGGACCTATTCTGCTTAAAACAAGATATGAATTGTATTATGATAGAACACCTAAAATTGACTACTTTCATGTCTTGTGGTAATAAATGTTTTATTTTAAATACGAAAGACCATGTTACTAAATTTGATCCTAAATCTGATAAAGGCATATTTTTAGGATACTCATTAAAAAGTAAAGCCTACATAGTCTTCAATAAAAGGACTCTGGTGGTTGAAGAATCAATCAACGTAACATTTGACGAGTCTAAACCTCTCCCAAAATATAAAGAACTGGTTGATGAAGATGAAGCTATAGTAAGAGTCATCAGACAACTTAACAATGTTAAACTTGATGATACCGTTATTGTGTCAAACCCTCTTGAAACAATTGAGCCTCAACTTATTAACTTACCAAAAGAGTGTTCAATTATCAAGAGTCATCCAGTTCAAAATATTATTGATGATCCCAAACAAAGAGTACAAACTAGATCTCAAATTCACAACCTTGTTGGCAATCTTGTTTTTCTATCCCATATTGAACCTAAGAATGGTAACAAAGCCTTATTAGATGAATATTGGATATCAGCTATACAAGAAGAGCTTGACCAATTTAGCCAAAACAAAGTCTCGAAATTGATTCCTAAACCATTAGATACTTTTATTATTGGTACAAAATGATTTTTTAGAAACAAATTAGATGAACCTGGTAATATGGTAAGAAACAAAGCTAGATTAGTTGCACAAGGTTACACTCAATTAGAAGGTATCGATTTTGATGAAACATATGCACTTGTTACTAGAATTGTAACAATGTTCCTTGCATTTGCATGTCAGAAGAATTTTAAAGTGTTTCGAATGGATGTTAAGTCTACATTCTTAAAGGGTTTCATTGAAGAGGAAGTTTATGTAAAACAAACTCCTGGCTGTGATGATTATGAATATCCAGATCATGTCTATAAATTGCATAAAGCATTATACAAATTAAAACAAGCTCCTAGAGCATGATATGAACGTCTTAGTAAATTTTTAATTGAGAAAGAGTTTAAAATGGGTGTTATTGACACCACACTGTTTACTAAGTCTCATGATAATGATATCTTATTTGTTCAAATATATGTTGATGAAATCATATTTGGCTCTACTAATATGCTTATGTGTAATGAATTCTCTGACAGTATGAGTAACGAGTTTGAAATTAGTATGATGGGAGAACTAAACTTCTTTTAGGATTGCAAATAAAACAAATGAAAATTGTATTCATTTGTCAAACTTTAAATATTACAAAGAAATGATTTACAAATCTGGATTGGAAAATGTCATACCAATACGCAGTCCTATGTCAACAGCTGAAAAGCTAACTTCTGATGATCATTGTAAACAGTTGATACAAAGAAATATTGAGGTATGATTGGTAGTCTATTATATATCATTGCTAGTAGATCTGACATCATATTTAGTGTTTGTAAGTGTGCCAGGTTCTAGAGTTCTCCTAAAGAATCACATTTAACTGTTATAAAGAGGATCTTTAGATACCTCAAATTAAGGAACCTCTGACCTTGGCTTATGGTATCCCAAGGGTCAATCCTTCGCCTTGGTATTCTTCTCTTATTCTGATTATGCAGATAACCAAGTTGATAGAAAAAGTACCAGTAGTACTTATCAGTTTCTTGGCAATTGCTTAGTTTCAATATCCACCACAGAGAAGCATAATACATTTTTATAGCTAGACGTTGTGCGCAAATCATTTGGATGAGGCAAACATTGGTTGATGTTGTGAGCAGTGGCATATGAAGGGCTAATCAGTCATTGACTACAAACAAAGGCAAGAAGGCAAGAAAGTGATTAATGAAGTAACAAGTGGAAGTTGTTGAAGTTAGTTGGTTAATATTACAATTTGTATTAGATTAGATGAAGAGTATGTATAAATAGGAAATGTTGTAGAGAGAGAGCATCTTTTGGAAAAATATCAATACTTCTGTAATCCTTTGTCTATCAATCTATACAAATCTTACTACCATTTCTAAGTCTTCCATATTTCTATTTCTTTCCGTTCTATATTCATTTCTTTAAGCTGGTGAATCTGAATTCACAACATTTGGTATCAGAGCCATCTCTCCTTGGCCCTAGATTCAGAAATTTTTTTTCTAACTCAACCCTCTGTTCTTCTTAAATTTTACCAAAGTTACAAAACCGTGGAGCCATTATACAATAATGGTGACAGGAACTAGATCGAAGGATGCATTGGAGGAAAGTATTAAGAACACTGATTTTCGAGTTCAAGAGCTCATGAACAGCCATTACCATCTGCAACAGACGGTGGACGAACTGGGAACTGGGTTCAAAAATGTACAGAGTACAATGGAGTTGATGATGATGCAATTTTAGCAGGTTATCAAAGGTAAAGATTCTGAGCTTGGAAACAATAATGAACCTGTGATAGAATTGGGTCAAACTGATGGGAGAAATGGGGAAAATGTGGTTCAAAGAAATTTTCACCCTAGATTTGATTTTCCAGTTTTTAATGGATTAGATATCAAGAATTGGATAATGAAGTGTGAATACTTCTTCCAATTCCATCCTATGAATGACACACTAAGATTGAGAAGTGTAGCCTTGCATCTTGAAGGTGAAGCATGATCTTGGTTTTTGGCTTATTTTAAAAGTAATCCAAATGTATCTTGGAGCCAATTCATAGAGGATATTGAAACCAGATTTGGGGATAATGTTTCTAGCAATGCCTTGGCTGAATTCAATAGATTACAACAGAGTACAACAGTCAGCCATTATCAGAAGAAATTCGAATTTCTTAGAGCCTTGGTTCAAGTGGAAAATCAAGGATTGGATGAGTCCTACTTTGTTAAATGTTTTATGGGTGGACTAAAGGAAGAAAAAGGTGGATTTGTGGGTCTACTCAAGCCAAAAAAATTAACTGAAGCCATAGTAGCTGCTAGAGTCCAAGAAATGTCCGTGTAAGCCATTTACAAAAGGAGCAAACACACTCCACAATTGCATAAAACTATGGCCAACAGTGGTGAGAATCACACAGTGGGGTTCAACAACAGAACTTTTAAACCAAAATTTTAAAGCAGTGGAGACATTCATAAGGACAGTATGGGAAATCATGTAAAGAGATTAACATTTGGTGAAATGCAGGAAAGGAAAGAAAAGGGCCTATGTTTCAACTATGATGAGTTGTTTACCCAAGGGCATATGTGCAAATTTAAGCAACTCTATTTGATAACTGGTGATGATGAATGGGAGGAAGAGGTTAGTGATGAAGCTGTTAGCACAGATCCAGTGGACATAATAGATCAACAAACAGAAACAGAAATGGCTATTTCTATACATGCTTTGAATGGTAATACTTCAAAAACTACATTAAGGATTAAAGCTTCGGTTCACGGTAAACAAATTACCATTCTTATTGATACTAGAAGCACTCACAATTTTCTGAATAGTGACACAGCTAGGAGATTACATTGTACCAAAGAAGTAGACAAACCTATGCAAGTATGTGTAGCTAATGGTTACAAAATGATATGCAATGAAAGATGTAAGAAATTTGAATGGGTAACACAAGGACACAAGTTTTGCACGGATATGAGGTTGATACCTCTAAAAGGTTGTGATGCTGTGTTGGGTGTTTAGTGGTTAAAAACTTTGGGAGATTGTATGTTCAACTTTAACACTTTGTCTCTCAGTTTCTCTGTAGGAAAGGACAAAATTATGCTGAAGGGTACTAATGATGGACATCAAAATTCTGTAGCTATGATAACTGCAGTAAGTTTACAAGAAGCTTGGCGAAAGGAACAGTTATCAATATTAGCCTATATTTGTGCAATACAGGGTCAGGAACTTAATAGACCACAACACCCACTTCAGATTCAACAAGTACTACATACATTTGAGGATGTCTTTAAAGAACCCAAAACACTGCCTCCTCGGAGAGACTTTGATCACAAAATACCAGTGAAAGCAGGTTCAGAACCATTTACAATCAGGCCATATCGATACCCACATATCCAAAAAACTGAGATTGAAAAAATTGTCAAGGAAATGTTGGAAGCGGGTATTATAAAACCAAGTCAAAGCCCTTTTGCTTCTCCAGTGTTGTTGGTAAAGAAAAAAGATGGTTCTTGGCAATTTTGTGTGGACTATAGGGAATTGAATAAAATGACAGTCAAAGACAAGTTTCCTATTCCCATCATTGAAGATTTATTGGATGAGCTCAAAGGATCTATAATTTTTTCTAAATTAGATTTAAGGGCTGGTTATCACCAAATACGAATGAATTCAGATGATGTCTCTAAAACAGCATTTCGAACACATGTAGGCCATTATGAGTTCTTGGTTATGCCCTTTGGTCACACAAATGCTCCAGCCTCATTTCAAGCTCTCATGAACAAAGTGTTTTCTGCACACTTAAGGAAATTTATTTTAGTCTTCTTTGATGATATATTGGTCTATAGTTCAGATTTATCGTCACATGTTAAACACTTGGGAATGACGTTATCATTACTGAGGCAACACATTTTATTTTCCAAATTATCTAAATGTTCATTTGCTCAAAACAAGGTTGAATATCTGGGCCATATCATTACTACTGAAGGAGTTTCTGCAGATCCATCCAAGATAGCTTGCATGCTTAAGTGGCTTTGAACCAACTCTGATTAAAGGACTTAGAAGATTCACAGGTGTGGCGGCTACTATAGAAGGTTTATCAGAAGGTATGGAGAAATTGCTAGAACATTAACTACACTTTTACAAAAGGATAAATTCCAGTGGACTGATGAAGCAACAGAAGCTTTTCACAAATTGAAGGAAGCTATGAGTTCAACTGAGGTATTGGCTCTACCTGATTTTACTCAAACTTTTGTAATTGAAACTGATGCTAGTTCCAAGGGTATTGGGGCTGTTTTGATGTAAGGGGGAAGACCATCGGCATTCCTAAGCAAGGCTTTAGCTCCCAAACACTTGGGTTTATCTGTTTATGAGAAAGAACTCCTAGCTATTCTACAAGCTATTACTAAGTGGAGATCTTACCTAATTGGAGCTCATTTTGTTATAAAGACTGATCATCAAAGTCTGAAATTTTTTATGGAACAAAGGTTGTCTACTTTTCTGCAGTAAAAATGGCTAAGTAAAATGCTTGGTTATGATTATGAGATAACCTACAAAAAGGGAACAGACAATATCGTAGCAGATGCCCTTTCCAGAAGAAATTGGGAGGATCAACCTTCTCAAGCAATGGCCATTACTGGAGTGGTGCCTACTTGGGTGCAGGATATTCTCCTTTCCTACGACAGAGATGAAGGCATTCAGTCCATCATCCAACAAGTAACTGTGTCACCAGGAAGTGTGCCTCATTACACATTTTCAAATGAGATTTTGAGATACAAGGGACTGATTTATGTGGGTTCTCAAACAAATCTCAGAAAAATTATCTTTTTAGTTTTTCATGAGAGTTCTATAGGCGGCCATTCTGGAATTTAAGCGACTATCAAGAAAGTGAGAGCTTATTTTGTTTGGGATAACATTACAGTTGATATTAAACTTTGGGTACAAGAATGTGAAGTTTGCCAAAGACACAAAACAGAAAGTATATCTTACCCAGGGCTGTTACAACCATTGGAGTTACCTTATAAACCTTGGACTGACATTTCCATGGATTTTATTGAAGGGTTGCCTAATTCCAAAGGATGAACAGTTATTTTAGTCATCATTGACAAATTTTCTAAGTTTGCTCACTTCATTGGGTTACACCATCCTTATACTTCTAGTACAATAGCACGGGTATTCATTGATCACATTTATAGCATGCATGGATTTATACCCCAGACTATAGTCATAGACAGGGATAAAATTTTTGTGAGCTTATTTTGGCAAACATTGTTTAAACACTTGGGAGTGAAGTTGTGCTTGAGTTCAGCCTATCATCCTCAGTCTGATGGCTAAACCTGAACAATGAATCATTTATTTAGAATGTTATCTCTATTTGTATATGCGGTGATCATCCAAAGAAATGGTGGTCTTGGTTAACCTTGGCTCAATGGTGGTATAACACTAACTACCATAATGCTTTGCAGAGTGTACTCCTTTCCAAGCTCTTTTTGGCATACCTCCACCTCATTTGAATTTCCACCAGATTGAATCCTCTAGACTCCCAGCTGTGGATAATTTTATCAAGGATCGAAGTGGCGTTTTGGGTGACTTACGAAATAAGTCGCTCTAAGCTCAAATCTGAATGAAAACTATATCTGACCAACATCGAATTGAAAGAAAATTTGAAGTTGGTGATTGGGTTTTCTTAAACTACAACCATACTGAAAGCGCCTACTTTAGCTCAAATGATCTTCCTTCAAGTTGGCCCCAAAGTATTATGGTCCTTATGTCGTATTGGAAAAAATTGGGCAGGTGGCTTATAAACTAGACCTTCTCAGCTATGCTCAAATTCACAATGTATTCCATGTGTCTTTACTTAAAAAACATATTGGCTCTCAAGCACGAATATCGCCAACACTACCACCTTTAGCTGCTAATGGAAGACCAAAAATTGTTCCTTTTGCTTGTATAGACAGGCGAGTGGTAAAATTCCAGAATCGGCCTAAAGTGGAGTACCTCATTCATTGGGTTAACAGTAATGTGGAGGATGCTTCTTGGGAAGATGCTCAACAAATGGTGAATCAATTTCCAGACTTTAATTTTAATCCTTGAGGACAAGGACAATTTGAAGAGCAGGGTAATGTTGTGAGCAGTGGCATATGAAGGGCTAATTAGTCATTAACTACAAACAAAGGCAAGAAGGGCAAGAAGTCGATTAATGTAAGTAACAAAGTGGAAGTTGTTGAAGTTAGTTGGTTAATATGGACAATTTGTATTAGATTAGATGAAGAGTATGTATAAATAGGAAATGTTGTAGAGAGAGGAGCATCTTTTGGAAAAATATCAATACTTCTGTAATTCTTTGTCTATCGATCTATACAAATCTTACTACCATTTCTAAGTCTTCCATATTTCTATTTTTTTCCGTTCTATATTCATTTCTTTAAGCTGGTGAATCTGAATTCACAACAGTTGACTACAATATTAAGTTTGAACATGTGTTTATACTATACGATAATACAAATGCTATTGATCTGAGCAAAAACCATGTTCTTCATGTAAGATCAAAACATATCGACGTAAGACAATATCACTTTATGTGTGATCATGTCAATAAAGGTAATATAAAAATGGTTCATATTGATACTAAACATAATATTACTGACATTTTCACAAAGTCACGTCTTCAGATCATTTCTGTAAACTACATCATGATTTAGAAATGATGGAATTTACAAAATAATTAAATTTGGAGCTTGAATCTTTCATGAAAGAATAATTAACCTCTTTCCTCTTACAAGTTTCCAAAATTTTGAAAATTAAAGAATGAATTCAAGAGTAATTAAAAAATCAAATTTTATTTTAATTTTCTCATTTAATTTGATTATTTTATAATATTTTCTTAATTAAAATTAATTAGATTAATGAGTGACTAAAAACAATTGTATAAAAAAGTCATTTTGTTCAACTTATTTGATATTTTGTGATTGATATTTTCGTCATTTTGCATCTGATTGTTTTATTTTTTGATTAAATGATCATTCTTCGTAAATTTATTGATGAGCATTAACTTAACGTTTCTGAGTCATGTTGATAACAATTTCTTTTTGAGCTGAGCTGAACTCTACAAATGACGAGAATGTCCAAACAAACATAACGACTTATCAAAATTCCAAGCTTAAACTGTGGGAAAATAGCTAGCAGATGACATCAAACAAATTAGCTTACTTGGCAAACGTCTGTAATATATATACAATGTGATAGTTTTGGGAAAATGAATTCTGACCTTCAGAAAGGATATTTTGTCCAGTACAAATGCATGTGTGGCTTCAAATGAAAAATTATCTAGGTAATCTTATGGGAGACACAGTACATTACTTTTATTTTTAAAATTGTCTAAATAGTGTAATAATTTTGTGCATATGGGTGGCTTATATGAACATATTAGAGAAATAACATAAT